>OZ002742.1:1304502-2609004 GCA_963924295.1 Dioctria rufipes | reverse complement strand
GGTTTTCACAAAACCGCCTGTATCTTAAAAAGCACAGGGTTTACGTTCACCGTCTAAAGCTGCTTGTATGTAAAACTGCATGGCCTCTCCAACGACTGCTCAACCAGCCTTGTACTCGTCCCGCCTCAGAAGTTATTGTGGTCTAAACTAAAAATTTCGGATTTTCTTTCCTTTTTTTTTTACCTTGACCTCTATTTTTTTTTTACAAAAAGGTCATTAACAGAACTTTTTTTTGAATAAAAACTGCAAAGTGTAGATTCTCCTCTTTAATTTGACCTATTACACCCGATGTGCTGTCTTTAACCATTAAAGACTATTCAATTGTCATAGATAATTTGTTCCCTTAGTGACTGAAAACGCGTCTAATTTTGGTATGACTTGAATAGGTTATGAGCTCTCTTTAACGCATACAGAGAACACATAGGGTGTAAATAGGTCGAATTAAAGAGGAGAGTCCACAGTTTACAGTTTTTGTAAAAAACAAACTTTTGCAAAAAAAAAAGACATTGGCCAAGTGCGAGTCGGACTCGCGCAGGAAGTGTTTCGTACCATCGTACAAAATTTAACACTACTTTTTTATTTATTTTTTTAAATGAGAGTAGGCGTCATTTGAAAAAATTATCCCTACTTATGATAATAATAATGAATGAGAATAAAACGAGGAAGAAAACTTCGAAAAAATCACGTTTCTTGTATGTAATTTAATTGAATTTTTATTATTTGTTGTTATATGGGCAATAAAAAAAAACAGTCTGTGAAAATTTCAACTGTCTACCTATTACTGTTCATGAGATACAGCCCGGTGACAGACAGACGAACGGACATCGGAGGCTTAGCAATAGGGTTCCCGTTTTTACCCTTGGGGTACGGAACCGTAAAAAAGGTAAGAAAGTCCGAAATTTTTAGTTTAGACCACAATAACTCCTGAGGGGAAATGCGTACGGAGCTGGATGAGCAGTCGTTTGAAAGGCAATGAAGTTTTACATACAAACAACTTTAGACGGTGACCGTGAACCCTGTGCTTTTTAAGATACAGGATATTTTTTAAAAAACTAGCTTTTTGTCTTAATCACCCTGTAACTCCTAAACGATTGATATGCCCCCCCCCCCCCTTCCGTACAACTTTTGGTTTTTATGGGTGAGTAATATCACCTCCCGCTCTATGGACCACCATGGAGGAAACACCCTGTATAAATGAACTGACTGATCTTCTGTTTCATGTGGCACCAGTTGTGATTTCAGAAATTATACTCATTGTCAATGCTACCAACTGTCATAAACCAGCGCTACAATTAAATTATTTAGAAATTTACTTAAATGAGTGTCAGTGGGATTTGCCACATTTACAACAAAAGTATTTGGGACTATTTGTATTGTTAAATTTTAATTATGAGCCGAAGGAAGTGTTTTTTAGAAGGCTGTTTTGGTAGGAAAGTTTTGATTACAAAGTTGCCAGTTCTGAAAACATCGCTGAACTTCCAAGCAATTTATCGTTCCCAATCGCTACAGTTCAGTGGGAAATTATGCTCTCACATAAAGAGACATATATATGTAAATGTCAATGTGTATATAACACACAAAATTTCAAGTAGATCTAGGGTAGCGAGTTCGAACCTTATAGCGACTTGGTGCCGCGCTTTTCGTATCTAGACTCATTTCACATTTTCTAGATCCTTCCATTATCTATTCGCACTTCTATAAATCACCTCTATCACTCTCTAACAGCAACAACTGTAAGAAATATTTACAAGGTTTATAAGATCATAAGTAACGATGTCAACTTAAAAACTTTCTGGTACAACAACAAAGAGTCCGCCCAATACAGTGCGGTGTTCGTAATAATAAGGGTATACCTAATGCAGGCCATTCAACTGGCATTGCGAAGAATTTGAATTAGGACCACTCGTTTATAAGGCTACGTGGAAGTCCTACGATCCCAAGCCAATTGAACCTGTACCAACATCTATTATGAAATTAATAATCGTAACTGTAAACAATCCAGATATTTTGCTATCGACTAATTGTGAACGGCATCACATGCTCCTATAATATGTAAATTTTGACTGAGATGACTCATTGATTAGCCATAATCATTTTTTTCATCATTAAAGTGAAGATAGTTTTCTTTACTTTCGCCAATCAAAATGACAAGCTTAAGAAGCTTTGGGAATAATAAAAAAAATGTTTTCTAACAAGTTTTGCCAAAATTTCTCTAACTACCGAGTACTCAAAGGTTCACTTTTAGATCCTTTGTTGTTGATTACTTCCCAGCGCGAAAGTTTCGAACCGCTCCAAAGAAAGTCGGTTTGGAGCGCTCCTAATTAGTTGCGAAGGAATCGTAGCAGAAATTTTTTTAATTAAATATACATTGCGAAGCGTCAAGTCCTCTCTGATTAAAGGAGTTTTGATATTAAAATGAGTTACCTACGCTTCTAATTACCTCCTCGAAATTCAGTTCAGGAGCAATCCTATGGGAGGCTCAAATAGAGTGCTGATCTCTGCGGACATGCAATGGTAAAAAGTATATGCAAAGAGATACGAATAGCGAGCGCTCATGCTTCCATAGGAGCGCTCTTTTATAGTTTTTCCGTGCTTTATTTCCCGTTGGGTTCTTCCTTGCAACTGACAGTTGTATGTACAGAAGTTTTATTTACTGTAACCTCTAAAAAAAATCATCAACCACAATACATTTTTAAAAAAAATTAAAAATCTCCCATGAAATCTCCATCCCACAGTCGATATCACACTCAAAATATACCGCAAAACGAAGGGCAAAAATTATTATACACAAAACGTTATAACCAACCAACATGAACCAATTTGTCCGACATGAAAGTTCAGACGTTACTCGCATACCTACGTTGCCAATACGAAAACGGTCAAAATCAAGGTGGATAAAATCAACCATCTGTCACATGGTCACATGGAGCAAAGATATCGCTTTTTTCGTATCGTTATAAGATATATGTGCCCTTATTCTAGGGTATGCACACGACATTCTACTTCCGTCCGTTACATGCTCAATTCGCTATAGAAAGTGTAATTTTATAGTGGTGTACAGGTATTCGAATACAGCCATCATCATCATAACATATCCCATCTCTATGGATAGGTATACACCACCAATATTATATATGTAGTGTCTTACTCAATACGGCAGGCATTCGGCCATCGACCAGAAAAAAAAAAAAAAAAAAAAAAAAAAAAAAGTCGACCGAGGAAGAGAAACATCGCCGCCACCGACAAACATGTCGAACATAATTGAGAACCTTTTTATGTGCTCCTCTGATTAAATCGATTCCCAGAATCATCTCAGGGCGCAACAAAAGAACTGAAATGTACTGACGGAACTACTCATAATAAAAGTGAAAGAGTATAAGAGTCCGGGGGAGGTCTCCTCCTCATCCTCAACTCAATCTCATCTCAAGCATGGTGGGAAACTGGAACATGGAGAGAAAGGGAGCACGAATTTAAGAACTCCTATGCGATATGGAAGACGATGGAAGACTTGGGTTGGGAGGTAATATGAAAGCGGAAAGGAAATTATTTTCAGTACATTTATAAGCATCAGAGCCAAAAAAAAATTATTTTTTATTTTTTTTTTGTGTTGTACGAGCTTAAAATTTAGTCCACATTTTTTCTTCATCTTATGTCAGATGGAGGATGAAGTTTGCTCCTTCCAACTGAAAATTTAAAAATTCAAAAATGCACTCCACTACCGCCTATAATATGCATGCAGAAATGGGCACTAATTTTGAAAAGCGCTTAAAAGCTTATGCATTGCAAAAAAAAAGATATTTTGTATGCAGTAGAAATCCTAGTTACATTCAGCAAGTAACAGAGAATCTGTAAAAACAACAACAACAAGAACAACAACAACAGCAACCACAGATGAACTACAAAAATAGTCCGAGCAACAACAGCGCAATGGTGGGAAAGGCATAGGAAGAAAAAAGAAACTTTTAATAGAAGATAGCCCTACGTACCAGGGCGCATGGAGATTTTTTTCATTAACTATGCAAGGAAGGTGCACAAAGCGAAATTTAATAGAAAAATGTGATTGAAAGTCAATTACTAGCCATCTCGACCGTTGCTGTTGCTGTTTTTTATCGATCTACCTCGGTGTCGACCAGTTGTTGTTGTTCTTGTTTTTTTTTTCTATATGTTCTTCTTGCAGGTATTTCTCAAGTTCTTTTTCTATCATGGACTCTTCGTCTTTTTTGTACTATTTAGATACAAATGAAAGTTACTTTCGGGTCGACTGTTTCAAGAAAACTCGAGATTGCCTTATTCATTTGCCCGTCACCCCCCCCCCCCCCCCTTCTCTTATATCAGGAAATTCTTTTATATGCAGAGACCATATACAGACGACTGGTGGCGGGCGGCCGGTCGAGAAACCGTCAGCAAATATCTGTGAGCTGTGAGAGCCTATGTAAGCCATGCTGGGCGATTTGCATTCGATTTATCGTCGGAGCATGAATTTAGAAGTAAATGAACGGAGGCAACAAGTTTTATTACGAAGGCCGTAAATTATCCATAATGAAACGACATTTATTGCACTTAAGGCGGGTGAAGAGGTAAAGTTGTAACGAAGACGCCGAGAGTGTCCAGCAAGTATCGCCGATAACATAGTTTTGAGGAAGTGATGAGCAAAAATTTTGTTTATTGCCTGTTGATACCCACTAAACTATGAAATTGTAATCGATTCCGTGAGAAGAACCAGAAGAATTTATGAAGAATTGATTTTTAAGGGTTCTAACCTCAATGATAATAGTAAATAAAATGGTTACACTTGTCCATGTAACTTTTAAGAGTTTCAAATCATAGCAAAGTGCTTCCGGTGGAATCCTTGAGCTTGGATCTTGGACTTGACCACTTTTTGTATTTCACTCTACCAACCTAAGATACGACAAAATTGAGCGACTGATTCGCTATATCAAAACAGTTGGTATGGTCGCAGTATGGTAACTATGTCAATGCAACGAATGCGGTCGCATAGGTCTCCTGATTCAAGGGGGCCCCAGCAAGCCATAAACGATTTTGTAATTTCGAACTGGTGAATGATAAAACACTACAGTCGCGAATTAAGAAGATACACATGATCAAAGAATTGGCCGAACTTACGATTATTAAATTGAAGTGAGTTTCTCCAAGGTATACTCATTGTTGCTTCCCTTTTTGACTATCACCGTTGTTGCAACCGCAGAACGCTCGTTCTCAAAACTCAGAATAATAAAAAACTATCTTCGAAAATCTATGGGTCAAGAGCGCCTATCGTGATTAGCACTACTGAGCATAAAGGCAGCAGAAAAAGCAGAAAGGATGGATATCTCGAAACTGATCGATGACTTCGCGAGGGCTAAATCTCGAAAGAACCCGGCTAAAAGTGTCGCGCAATTGTATGCTTTTTTTCTTCAACATGCATAACTTGAAATTCAGTTTCAATTCATTTATAATAAAACCCACCCAGCTTTCAAGTATCTACTGCCGACTAGCTTACCTCCGTCCAACGCTCAGCGGGCAATGTTCGTTTTCATAGGCAAAGGCGGGGAAGAGGATCCATTCGAACCCGCAAAGCCTAGTTACACCACTGTATGGTCACATGTCCTAAGATTACTTCCATCAAAAGCGGAAAGCACTAAAACAGCAGTAGAAATCTCAGCGCAGCTTTCGACAAATCAGCCAGACATCAGCAGCAGAAACTCGCCTTAGGATGGTGATATTGACTTGACTGAAAACTACATTGAAGAACAAGAGATTGAGTGCACATAAAACTACTGACGACTTTAAGGAAAACCAGGTAGGGAAGGTTCAGATAATATAACAGGAAGCTGGGCTTACTTAGATCACAGTAAACACCTTCGGCATAATCCACATAAAGATTCCCTGGATTATGATTAGAAAGTTTTTAAGTATATATTGACAGGAGGAGAGAGTTTTTGGTTTTTGAACACTACGCTTAGACGAGTAAAATAAGAATGTCAGTTTTCGCTGATTATATTTCTTCCTACAATAAACTACATTTTCGCTAGAAATCTCAGCGATAACATCTCATGATTCAATGCCTTCCAATCGCTTGATAGACTTGATAGAATCTCCGTGAATATTGCTCTCACTCCTATACAAACGGCAACTTTTTTGTTTTTTTTAATTATATAGAATTGACGTAAACATGAAGGCAATAGTCCGTAGATTGCTAGTGCCAATGATAAGACACAATTTCAATCCTAATAAATTCGCACCTACTAATGCCCTTGGATTGGATATACCTATAGATTGAAAAATATTGTTCACATTCAGCTACTTCATAAAACCCCATCCGGACGCTCTTTGGAATTTTTTGCTGATTGAAGATCTGGAAACCAGAACATTTGTGCCTTATTCGGTTTCCTCTTCGTATCCTCCACATTTTTTAAAGAGAACTTTTTTTTTTAGCCGCAAGTTTTTCTCGTTAATTTTGGATTAGATTTTCCTCATAGTTCGTTGGTTGCTCTGCTGATGGAATCTTCGGTTTTTCGGCAGTTCTTTCAAGTCGCAATGCTGAAAGATAAATATCTTGGGCAATTCAATTTTTTTCATTATTAATTTGAAGGACGATAAAAGTTTTTATCAAGATATTGACACCGCATGATTTTCCAAGCAGATGGCAAACTCTTTTTTTTCTGTACCAGAATTAACGTGGAACTGGAAATCTTACCCTTCCAGGATAGCCATGACTTCAACCTTGAAGATCATGACATTGTTTTCAAGGCGTATGTTTATTTGTTTCAAGTTCCACACCAGTAGTAGAAGACGTCCCCTCCTGTGTTATCTTCCAATTTTGGAATTTATGTCAACGGCTAAAAATTGCATCCTAGTTGAGATAACTTCACCGGCATTGGAGAGGTTAAGTGAATTATACTAATCGCGCGAGATAGGATTATTTTAAAACTGAACCATCGTTAACTGAATTCCATACATGCGAAGGAACGAAGTGTTTAAAGAGAAATCATCATGCTCCAAATGTTAGTTATAAATACTCAAATTGAATTCTAAGGTATTCCGCAAGGTGACCTTGGTCATGAAATTTTCCTAAGATCTATTCGGTAAGAAGCAACAAAAAATACAACTTCCACAAATCGCATTCGCTTCATTAAATTTAAATATTTTTTTAACAGGATCACCACCAAAACTAATCCTTCTTCTCTCCAAGAAAAAAAAAACTTTGGACTCTGAGGTGGCGTAAGTCTATCATAAAAATCTCATCCTTGAGCAATCTGCAAATAACCACAGTAAAATTATTTGTAGCTCCTTTAGACGACATTGCAGAGCTGCATTTTCTTGCTTTAAAATCCTCCGTAAATATGACATTACACGTGACAAGTCAACTAAAAAGCCAACAAATTACATTTCATAGAATTCTCGTATGCACATTGATACAGCAACTGTGTACAGCTAGCTAGTCTGGCAGCAGGAGCCACCACCTCTACTAGGGCAGTAGTTGCAAGAAACGTTAAAGTTTTTCCGTAAAGGAATGAATTCTGATGAAAGCTTCATGCTTTGTTGAAAGGGGGAGGGGAGAATACAAAGCATCAGACATGCTTACACTGTGCTTGCTGCTCCGGTCTTCTCTAAAGTAGGATAAATTCCAAAGTCCGGAAGAAAATTCACGGGAAGGATGAAGGCAAAATGGGATGGTGGGCGGACAAGTAAAATGCAAGGACTTTCTTGTCCCTAGCAATAGTGTTGTAAGAGATATAGGCACTAGTGCAACGACAACAACGAGACAACTATGATGACGACGAGAACGATGACGACAATAACAACAACAACCACAGCAACAACGACTCAGTCGACGACTCCCGGGAAGAGGCTCAGTGTGACATGAACTCGTTTTCCTGAATAACAAAGTGGAAGTCTTAAGTGAATGACTCTCGAGATTTCTTCCCGTCCCTCTTCCCTAGTTTTAAGATCTTTTTCTATCTGAACCGCATCTTTACATTTTTCGCTTCGAAACTTCTTTTCCACTTGTTCTTTACATTCGCTCTCATTCAATTGAGATTTGAGGGGCTTCGGAGAAAATATCTTTTCGTGTCCTTTATCTATATATGCAGCCGTGAATGGGATAAAACGGCATGAGAATGGAATATAAACTTTGCTGACAACCGCACCATCAAAGAAGAGTAGACGGGGAGATTTGAAAGGTGCGAAATTCAATTTAAATTGAAAATTTTTGTTCGACGATTTTTTTTTTTAAGGTAAGTAATGCTTCGTGAGGTGTTACTGCTTTTGTTATTTAACCAAGAAATAGCAAGAATGTAGTGTTATCGTTGTTATAGTGCTAGATCAGAGATTTTAGGTCTTATTTTACACTATGGCAGCTTATTGATCAGGAAAATCCATGTGACCATCAGCATTTTGCAATAAACTGAGTAGCAATCTATTTGATGGCCTCCAGCAAATTTCTGAGGTCTATATGAAGAATGTCTTGACATTCAAGGCAAGTTGCTCTGAAATTGAAAAGTTACAGCTTACACCTTTGGTTGGCTCTTGGCAAGGTTAGTGGAAAATAGAAACTCGACTTGAAGATAGCTTTCTCTAAGGATGGTTAGATTACGGTACAAAAATTTATATTCTAGAGTTTGGTGTTAGCTGGCATACATGATAGTGAGATACCCTGTACAATCAGTTTGCCATCAGAAGTTCCAACCAAGCCCAGCTGAAAGATGATGTTTCGAAAAGTGCGTTGAAAAGGGATTATCTAGTCGCTAGTATGCGAATTCCAGCTTTAATTAATTCATCTTCCCGTGGTAATACAGATCTCTGCAACGAATGACTGCTTGTCTCTAATGCTACTTTTGAAAACCGATTGGATAACCAAATAAGGAAAACCTAAAAAAGATGGCAAGATCTAGTAGAGCGCAAAAACATGCCAAAACTTAGGGAGATATTCGCGGTGCTATGGAAATCAGTTCAAAGAGCTAATGTAGAATCGGGTAACTCCGCTAGTTCATTCCCGCATTACCATGCAATACAAGTTATATTTCCAAAGTGTACAGCAATGAACAAGTGGAAACTCCAGTATGTCTAAAGGCTATTGCGGCGTCTGAAATCTGGATACAAGAATCTGTTGGTGGATACTTTTAGTAACAAAAAGGTCGGGAACTATAGTCTGAAAGAATAGTCATAAAGAAAGTTCACAAGAACGAGCAATCAAATTCATCCGAACTGAAAAATTCTGATGCTGACATGCGATTGCATTAAATCTGGTTGAACAGAGCTTAGAAAACAAGGAACTGAAACTACAATCAATGCTAATGTTCCAGACCAACCTTCATTCGTAAAGCTGCATCAAATAGCATTTTGCCTCATTTGACGGAAGAAAACGTTGATATTGCTAAAATCCCATGGGTCAGAAGATAACTGGGGAACGTTCCAACCTCCACTCCAACCACCAAAGCCCTTTAGAAATTTCAATAAAACAAACTGAAACATATTCAGTAGGGTCGGCGTCATTCTAACGAGGTCATAACCATCCACACTGGTGGAACGGGGAACCTATTAACAAAGTAAAAGAATGAATTACTGGATCGACTACAAGGCAGTTCTGAGGAGTTATAGAAACTTTATTAAGCTGAAAGCAAAGGGTCTCTCGTCATGGACGAACTACTGTCCAACCATAGAGAGTACACACAATTCTGCCATATCTAGCGATCACTCTTACTTGAGTAGAAGCCAACGAGGTAATAATTAAAGGAGATGCAATCAACGATCCGTGTACATGAGCGTACCCAAAATTGCCCTGCATTTGTGTATGTTTCACTCCGCCATTTTTGGTCCTCGCTGTCAAATCCATACTTAGATGGTTTTGGGCTTGGTGCATTGACGCAGGAAAACCCGTGAAATAACCGTAGGGGCCACGAAGCAAATATTACTCACAAACTTTTTACCACTGACCTTTCTTCAAAATTATTAACTTTTTTACGTTCACGTTTGCAAATACAGTAAAGACTTTTGATTATATGAAAATAAAAGCGATTAAAATTGCGCATAGGTTGTACAATTGTGTACAGGTGTACAAATTTTACGGCGCTTATGTACAAACAATATCAGTGTCATTGTGTTAGAATTGGGTACGCGATATTTTCTCATTTGCATCTCCTTTAGTTCTTACCTCGTTGTTAGAAGCACATACAAGATAACAACAACAACAAACAGATATCCAGCGCCTATGGGCGCAAGTGCTGGTCTGCAGTATTCAAGAAGAAGATTGCAAAGAGTGCTCTAGTGTAATGCTGGGACATCGGCATCGATGTGGCGATGTTAATGAATTTTAAACACAAATGTCTGCCTGGTAAATCATAGAAAAAATGCTTTGTTTTTTTGTTGCTCTCGTTTTTATTTATAACTTAATAACAATAACAAAAACAAAACAATTCTAAAGTAAAAGTTTTCTAAAAATTATGCATAAACATTGATTATTTATGAATAGATGTGCCCAAAATCATTGACGTCTTAGAAAAGAGATGACGCTAGTTGTATTTCGCTTGTTATTTCCAGCTTTAAAACTTTTAATAAAACAATTTTCAATATCTGGATATAATATTTTATTTGGTTTTTAACTATTTTTACTTTACATGCAGGAAAATTTTTATTTGAACCATTAAATAAAAGTTTTTATGGCGTTTTTTCCAAGTAGCGACATCTCCTTTCTAAGACGTCAATGATTCTGGGCACATCTATATATAAATAATCAATGGCATAAATGAATTAAATAAAAACAAAAAATTACAGGTCCGAAAACTTCTTATCTATAGACTGATAAACAATAACTGGCAAATATTGTTAAGATAGCAGAGCAGTCCAAGCGCCCGTAGTCGCCCTCCAATAATGCATAAAAATTCTAAGGAAAAAATTTCCAGTAAATTTCTAAGAAAAAAATTATGTCTTCCCTACATCAAGTCGATTTTATATTTGGTCGAGCCATTGTTTCCGTCAGCAAGTCGAGGCCTCGTCTATGAAATCGAACGAGGCATTGCAAATTTTTGTTCTATGCCTAGTCTTTGCATAGCCCTTAGTCAAATGTGAGTGCGTATAGGCGGAGACAAAACCAGTTTGGAAGAATTGGAAGGCCATGGGTCACAACCATGTCAATTACCATCCACTTCGGTATGATTTGTAATTACGCTAAGGATAAATTAGTAATTTTGACCGGTTTGGTCTCCGCCTAAACTCGCTCTGTGATGACACTCAGTTCATATTAACCCAAAAGATTAACTGATGACAAGTTTTGGCTAGTTTTGGCGAAGCTCCGAACAATGAACATTTTCGTTTGTAAACTGACATCTTGCCCTAATGTAGGGAGGCCCAATTTTTTCTTAGAAATTTACTGGAATTTTTTCCTTAGAATTTTTATGCATTATTGGCCCGCTAACAATTTTTATGAGCTTAGAGGCATTAATTTCTTCTTAGAAATTTACAGAAAATGATTCGGCAAAATTTTTATTAATTTGGTGACCAATTAGAGTTATTTTCAGAAACAATAGTGTGTCGTAGTGGCCCTCCAATCGAAATTCTAGAGAAAAAACTTTCAGTAAATTTCTAGTACAAGCCCGAGTTGAGTTAGCGTTAAGTTTTGCTGGCTAAATAAACTCGATGCTGTTTTCAAGAATGTTCGAGTTGAGTTGACAGCTGAAATATTTCGGATAAGGACACCCATCCATTCTAACTAATTCTTACACAAAACCCAACTCAAACCGACGATTTCGTGGACGAAACCCAACTCAATTCTTGTTTCCATGAGCACTAATTCAGATTCAATCCGGATTGAACTCCGCAAGGAAACATAGTCAGAATTAGGCCGTGACAACATACATACATATGTATGTAGTTGATTTTAAATTGGAGCAGTACAATTTTTTTCATTTCGAAGCAAAGACAGAAATTTCTAAGGAGAAACGATACTAGAGAGCACTTTTTGTAATCTTCTTCTTGAATAACTGCGGAGTTTAAGGAATATTGGATGTGATAGAAGGTAAGATTCCAATGGAAGGGATAATGTCGAATATATTTGGAATTTGTTAAACTTGAAATATGATTTTTAAAGCGAAAGTGAAACTTGAAATTAAGATAATTGTCACATCCCTCACAACAAAAATAGACCCATATGAAATAGAAGATAAAGCAGTCCATGTTACACAATGTCAGTGGTCCGAAATTAACAAAGATAACAAAACAAAAGTTTTAAGGAAAAAAAAGGAAAATTCATACATGAATGGACATTAGCGGTGGCCGGCAACACTCCGCTCGAATATAGTTCACATCCGCCATAACCAGCTGCCACGAAGATCAATGAATTTTAACCATTTTGCTCTATTAGTTCTCAAGAGATCATTTAAGCAGCTTAAATTTAGTCGGCATTACTAAAGCAGGAACCTATTAGGCACGTTGTCATTGACACAGGCTAAGTAACCACTAAGTAACCTCAAGACCGCAAGGTTAATTATCTTCGGACATGCAGAGCTACTAACGTGGTGTATAGATTAGTTTCCACCACTATTGCCGTGGAACAAACCTATTAATTTAGTCATTGGGGCGACCTGCTTCTTAGAATCATTTTGAACACTGTGCGCCAGAGCGCATCAGTATAGTCAGTAAATTTTGGGTTGACATTAGTGCTTGGTAGTTTGCATTACACCCTCTTTCGTCTCAGAGTATGGAGCTAGAAGAATACGTCACACATATACGAGGCATTGGCTGTTCATCAACCGCATAGTAAACCAAAAGTATTCGCTGCTACTGAAGCTGATCCTATTACATCAAGAATACGCTGGTAATCACATATATATCTAACAACGATGCACAATTTTAGGATTTGCTAAAACTTCATCTTTGACAAACATCCAAAATGTGTCCAACCCCCTTTCAATGACTTCTAAAAAGCCTTCAACGTTTGTTCCAATTTATTTTCTTCTCGTGAATTGAGGACAACAAGAGAAAAAAAGATATGAAAATTAGGTTTCCAACAACGTGGAATCTATACTCAAACCAAAACTTGAACAGCATCTTGGATCGACTGTTAGTCAAGGTTGAAGGAACCCCACATTTTTGTTATAATCCACCGCAATCTTTCATTTTTAATTAGTTTTTCAATGGAGGTCACATAAAGCTATAGAAATTTTCAACAATTGCATAATTCTGATGTAGTCCAGCTGTACCTCTAACTCTAATAGGCTAATACTGACCTGGACAAAGAATAATAATAAAAGAAAACAAAAAAGGTAGCTGGAAATATAAAATCCACTCACCTCTAAGTCATCATAAGTTTTAAATGCGAGTATGGAGAATCCATCAATGATATCCTCTTCGAGCATAGGTGTCGCATGTTTATTAACAATCACTTTAGCTTTCCGTCGAGGAGGTGGTGGTGGTCTTGGTGGTGGTTTATTAGGTAAAAGCATCGTCGAAGACGATGATGTAGACATAAGATCCTCATCAACAGACTCATCACTATCAGCATCGGTACCAACTCCACCACCAACACCGCCGCCTCCACCATCAGCAGGTGACTGAGGTGCAGCGGTAGTTAAATGTGAAATATCCGTTGTTGATGTTGGTGGACTCAATGTTGTTGTACGATTAACAACGATTCCACTAGTTGCTGTTGTTGTTGCTGTTGTTGCTGCAGTTGTTATTGATGATGATGATGACGATGATGATGATGATGACGATGATGTTGTTGTACTATTCCCATTAGATGAATTATTCGCGTTTATATTTAAATTATTATTAATTATGTTGTTGTTGTTGCTGCTATTATTATTATTTGAACCGCTGCTGTTATTATCAGGACCACCACCATCCACACGTTCACGGCTATCACGTTCGGCCTGCATACGTTGCGCCCTTTCACGTCGACGATTTCGTTGCTGTTGATGTTGACGTTGTTGTTTTGTTTGTTGATAATGATTTTGTTGTTGCTGTTGTTGTTGTTGCTGCTGATGATCACCTTGAGATTGTTGTTGTTGTTGCTGTTGTTGATCTTGATTTTGTTGTCTTGAATTATTTTTACTATTTAAATCAACAGCTTCTTCCATGATATTTTTATTGTAGTTATTGAGGGCGATAATAATGTTGTCATTATTTCGCCGTTAATTTTTTTCTTATTCCCTTTTGATGGTTTTATTTATTTATTTTTTTTTTTTGTATAGATAGAACTATAGCAGGCTAAAATAGCTGCTCTATAATAAATTTCTTATTTAATTTTAATTTTTTTATATTTATTTTAGTTGCGCATGAATATAGCATTGTGTGACGTATTCAGGATTCACGCACCTCTCTCTAAGCTATTTATAAACTACACTGAACTCGGAAGATATCCTGTGCTTTTTCTAGGTTAGAAATTCACACAAGAAATATTTTTTTTTTTTTATTTAATATTCCCCCGCAAGGAATAATCTCGCGCACACACACATATACACGTAATTTCCTTATTAAAATTATTATTTTCTTTTATTTGACGGAAATTATTAATTAAACGGAAACGGAAGGAGGATAATGGCCTTCACTGCAGTTGTGCAACTTCATATACCACCAAAAAAACAAAAAAAAAAAGAAGGAACTGCGATTAGGACACAACACAAATGCACACACGCGCAAAAAAAAAACACTTCGAAAGATATCCAGAGGGAGGATAAAGTGTGGTAAAATGAGGAATGAAACTAGGGTGATAGTAGAACAAATAATTAAAAAAAAAAAAACTATAAATAAATAATAAGAAAACTATCGAAGGATTAAAAAGGATATTCGAATGTAAACTTTTTCTAAGCCAGGCAGCATTTAATATCACAAAAAATTTCTATAAATTCGCGTCGCGGCGATCAACCAATCCTGTCAGCAGATTTGCTGCTGCTAATGCAATATTCACGGCGTAAAACGCGTAATATTCCTCACTTTACGCATTGCAGTTTTTTTTTATCATGAATTTATGCAAATTCCGGAAACTTATCTATTTTTCACAAAACTGTGAAAATTCAAGAATTATTTTGCCGCTTCTTTGACACTCGGAAATGAAATCGCATACACGACACGCACACATACATAATTCACAAGGCAGCCTTTATAGAACACGCACGCACACATCCGACCACCGCAATCCTAAAATTCAACAAGGCTTTCGCGCGGATTGAATGAGGGACCAATTTGCAGTTTCTCTAGCACACGACGAAATTTTCACTAATTAAATGATAATTAAACTTTTATTTTTTCTAATTAACCACAATTTTTTACTTTATTTATTTTGTTCCCCACAGGCGAAAAGTATGTATATCCAAAGGACAAAACAAAACGTCATACACACTGTAAACAGCTGCACATATGTTATTTATATATATATATATTGCATATGCAGTTAAGGAGTGTGTAAAAAAAGAAGATTTCACACAACTTCACTTTATAGATATAATATACCGCGAAATCTGGTTCACTCTTTCCCGCACGTTGAGTATATCCACGAATGCGAAATATTATTTTCTTGTCATATAAATGCACGTTTCTTTTTTGTACGCGATTCACCTTATAAGAAACACGCACGCACTACATACAAATTTTACACGCGGTTCAGAAGAAATTTTTTCATGTTTTTCACGCAAATTTCCCGTTTTTTTTTTTATTTATCACCATCGAGAGTGTGACGACTGCTATTGGTATTCTGATAAAATTGCTATTCATCCGATTTCATTAATTTATAACAATTAATCTGAAGATTTTGCTTTATAAATTCTAGTAAAACACTTGAAAATCACGCACCACACACTAGCACTATATATGGTTTTCTCGTTTACTCAAAACACAAGAGATGTAATTTTATTTTTTCTTCTTTAAATTTTATTACCATCTCGTTCTCGCATTTGTAAATCACCAAGGATATTTTTTCTTCTTACTTTTGGAGGAAATTGAAAAGCACACACACTAACAACAAATCAGTAGAGATTTTCTTATTTTGCTTTTTTTTTACCACCTTTGCCCGTCAAGAAATTAATGTATCATATTCACTTCCTCTAGTTATATTAGATATAAATTTAATTATTTGTACATCTCTTTTCTACGCGCACTAAAAACATCTAAACCAACCACATCTGTGTGCGTGTGTGTATTTCAGTTCCCAATTAGAGCACTCAAAATTTTAGTTTCGACATTTTGGTGAAAACATTAAAATATTTTTGCTAAATTTTAACCAATAATGAATAAAACTTGATCTTAATTGCGGTTTTAATTAGTTAAAGAACAATTCTCAACATTAAATACGTTTTAGCAGTCGTTTTATGTCATATAAATGCAAAAAAACTCCACGGCGAACGAGCACTTCACTTGAATTCCGTGCTGCTGCAATCGACGTGTGTAGGTTAGGATTCGTTTTCGTGTTTTGTTTTGTATTTATCTCTTACAACTTTTTCAGGCTTTATGAATTTAATTAGTAATTAAGAAAACAACACTGAATCTTTTGCATGATAGAATTGTTAAATAAGCACGATAGATGGTATCATTCCATATCCATTCCATTCGATGAAATTTGCTTGAAATTTTTTATTATTGTGTTGTATATATTCCCCTCAAATGCTGTTGTACTGCTGTATGCCAATTCTTGCCAATAATACAAAAAACAAGATGTCCAAATTTGTTAACAAAAAGGAGTAAAAAACGAATAAAGAAAACAAAACTTGAAGAACATTTCCAAATAATTTCTTTTATATTTATTGATGCTGATGGATTGGTTGTGTGTGTGTGTATGCATTTTGAAGATTCGCAATTCTTTATATATTGCTGCTGCAATCCATCTCATTCTAGCACATTTGAATTGTTCTTAAATTTTCACCGCCGCGCACTTCTCTATCTAACTTGTATATGCAACACTATTGCTGTACTATTCTTCGACATTTCGATTTTGAGTTTTCTCACCACCGACCGAACCGACGACGAACCAATATAATACACCACGGGTAAAATGGAAAATTTCAATTTACATTTTCTACATAATATTCACAATAAATTATTAATATAACATAATAATTATACACTTCTCACTATTATATTTCATATTTCTTTTGTTTTATATTAATTTATTTACACTTTACCGATGAAAACATTGAATATTCGTTCGCAAAATGACGGACACACAACATCACAACTCCGATGGCAATTCGCTCCTCTAATTTAACCTTATGCTCGCATACCAATGTGCATGGACTGCTAACTGAATACTATTGCATGATTCCAAAAGTTTATGGACTTCTCTGTATGATATTATGTGTATATACACAGTATGTTGTTTAAACTGTATGCATAATAATTATATTTTTTGTTTGACTGTATAGAATAGGAGTGAAGTTGTTACTGCAAAAGATATATATTCTTGCCAAACATTGTGACCAACTGTTAAATAGAAAATATCACAATTCAATTCGGGCGTCACCGCTGTCATCGTATTTCTACTATACAACTTGTCAAAGCATTTTTGTGATTTTTTTAAATAGTTTTTTATTACTGTCTACAACAAATTCCACACGTTTTTTAGGTAAAATAATTTTTCAGTTTATAGTATTTGCACAAAATTTATTTTCATCCTTCATTTGCATTCGCGTGATCTTAGGATTTCATATGTTTTTTTATCACCTCCAAAATTAAGATTACAATCGAATCGCGATTAGAGGACTTCATTCAGTCCAAAGTAGACTTCTCAAACAAAGGAATCACCGAGATTTTATTATAATATTGTTGGTAATTCTGGTTTGAAAGAAAAATTTCCTGGATTTTTTGTTTCTTTTTCCATTCCTTCGTTCTTCTGACGTTTTTCTTCTCAAGTTCTATTGAACTTGGCATGGCACGGCGACAGCGATGTTTTTTGTGTTCTGTAATTGTGCTTGGTTCCCGGCTTGCTTATGCGTGGAGTGGTCGAGTCGGATCGGATTTGAATGCAGCCACAGCAGGAATTTTGTAAACTTTGCGTTTACCGGCTACGGCTATGGACGGGATGTAGTTGTTGGCCTGCGTGAGCGCGAGTCGAATTATTCAAATCACCCGACCGTACGGTAAAAAGGGTTGATGACGGTGATTTAAGCCGGCATGGATAGGGTCACTGGGTTGAGAAGGTTTTGTTTGCTGCAGTGCATTGCGAGGCGTATAATCCCACAATGGATTAATGGAATCGAAAATCAAATCAGTTTTAGGTAAAATAGGTGCTAATTGGCAGCGGAAATTTTCCAGCTGAGAGCTTTTATATGTGAAAAATGACGTCATTAAAATGAATTTTCTCAACAATCAAAGGCATGTTATTTTCCTAACGGGCGTGTATTAAATTTTATCTTTCATTATAATTATTAAGAGGAAGATTAATATCGATTTCCATTGATCACGTTTACTAGCTGAACTTTTCTTGCAGTGCTACACTGGAATCGTTGCATTGAGCTACACTGCTAGAAAAAGTGTACGTCAAATGAATCTGGTGCAACACTTGAAAAATCGGCGATGTTACACCGAAAAACCCACACATCTACATGAGGAACGTCATTGAGCATCCCATATTCATCTTCAACTCTATTGCTCCACCAAATTCATCCTCAATCATGCCAAAACCTTTTCAATTATAATTTTTATCATTTTTACGTTATTCGTGGTGTAGTTTTTTCCTGAAAATTTCTATCTGATAATTTCCACGGATATGAGCTACTTTTACATTCTCATTTCGTTAAAAGTTGCTCCATCCCAGCGGGAATTGGAAGCATCACAGAAGGCATTGCATGTCATCAGGAGGAAGCAATATAAAAGCTTTTCTAAACTTCCTCCATGCTTCCCTTGGAAGGTTTGTCAATATTTTCCACCTAGTTTCAATGCGACTAACATGGAAGAATTGAGAAAAAGCACTTCTTCCACTGAAAGGCCTGACAATTTTTCCAGCTGGGATTGAACTCGTTTTCTATTGATTTACGACACTTTTCTTAAAATATCAATGGAAATCGACAAAAGTCTATTCCTACATTGGAGACCTCTAGCAGCAGCAAGAAGGAAAGGCAGAAGAAACCAGGGACCGAAAATAAATGTTATTTTGAAAATTTTTGATCAAAACAAGCTGTGATAAATTATGATCATGCAATTTAGTGGAATATAGGTACCTACCAAAATATTTCTTGTGGGATCCTTTTCGATTCATGTAAAGCTTTTGAAAAGACAAACTTATTCTTATTTTTGCAAGCCGAGTTGCATTTTTTGGCTAGAAAAAATTAGTTTCTTTTCCATTGAAAATAATTCGGATATGGAAAGTCTAATCGCTTTTTAAACATTTTGCCAGCTTTACGATGCGGCAACGGCATAAGGTGAATCATCAGACGTGCAAATGGCCACATTGTTTCACTGCAGTCCTGTTCTACGAAATTTGGCCCATATTGTCCACGCCGCGCAGTCCACCCCATCCACACAAGTCAACGTTGCGAGGGCTTTTTCAGATCTAAAAATCATTTTGAATGATCTCTGTTTGGCTAAATTATTTATAAAAAAAACGAAATTAATAAATATATAATATATCCCTGGTAGCCCAATCGTCATGAGTGCTCTGATGAGCTCATGATATTTGGTTGGATGAGTGTAATGCTGATTTTTGTTCTAGCACCGGGACTAAACTCATTTTATATATCCAATGATTGCTCAACACCATTTGTTTCCCTTTCACTCGTACATTTGCTGCACTAGACCTACAGACAGTATCCATACCAGTTTATTGATGAGCAGATAGATGAGTTGGTGAAGAAACTCATCGAGGCGCTCAGTAAAAAAGTTATGTTACATGACGATTACTTGAGTCAATAGAGCTGACGGACAGTCCTGATTTTGCCTAGAAAAGGGATTTGCGTTCGATCAATTGACACAGCCATAATAAAATGTCGTCAAGCGGTGCATATCTAACGATTTCTTCCTTAATCCGTCATTTTTCTACAAAATAAAGATTAAAATGTTCTTTTCAGTCATTTCCAACGCAAAAGAGAGAAGATTAGAAACACAAATTTCCACTAGTATCTACTTTTTATTTTCAATTTCTGCAAACTTAATTTGACATTTGACAGTTTATTGACTAGTGTGTACTGACTGGTCAGAAATCTTGTCAGTACAGACTAGTAGGTAAAGTAGATGCGTTAGTAATGGCTTACACGAGCCTGTGTAAGTGTCAAAAACTGTCAGTGTCAGTTCTACTGACTCGTGTAATCCTCGGGTTAGTTAACATAAACGCCCCTGCCCGCACCCGAACTAAAGTTTTGTAAACTGATGAGTGTTGGTTACCAGTGATTATTTTTCAAACATTTATATACACACACACACACGCGTACGACTCGAACACAGATACGCATACACGCCCCTTCACCCCTCATCTTCCTCTCCATGTATTCGGTTATATCGGTTGGTATTACACTATCGGCGTAAAGGCCTTTAGCACTTCATGAAGGGACTAAAAATTTCAGACACTTCGTGTAAAAAGTCAACACATGGGCTATCCCAGACGAGTATTCTTGATGCAGTATACAAGCCGGTTTTTTATGGGAGAGGTGAAAAGACGCGTTCCCTAAAAAACCAGTTCACACCACGCCAACAAATTTTATTATTTGTAAAATAATCAATCTCTTGAATTGCGCCAAATTGTTGTGTTTTTTTCTAATCCCCAAAGCAAGATACCTTCAAAGACCATGAAAATCCTACGAGTTATATCATATGTGACATAGGTAAATTAAAAACGTTTTATTATTAACTCGTAGCTGGCGCCTAACACAAAGACAAACTTCGACCTGCGAGATAACTCGTTGTTGGCAACGAACGTGGCAGAACTGTTGCAATATCCGCCTACATTTCATGAAGTGCAAGTTACGTAATTTGTCTACGATATACATATATGGATTGGTTGTATAGGCTTTATGCATAGCCAATCTAAACCATATAAACAGAAAATACTGGGCAAAGAATAGAAATTTGCAACACCGTATTCGAATATAAAATCGACGATGCCCACAACTTGCTGACGTAACCAAAGGGTAAACCAGAACCAGCCAGCAATGCTTCGATCCAATGTAAAATCAATGATGGCTCGGCCTGATGTAGGGAAGCCCTAACTAATTTTTTTCTTAGAAATTTACTAGAAATTTTTTCTTTAGAATTTTTATGTATTATTGGAGGCTTACAATGGGTGCTTGGGCCTCTAATAATTTTTATGAGTGCAGTAGACGGATAAATGAGCTCATTTCTTCTTAGAAATTTACAGAAAATGTTTCGGCAGAATTTTTGGCCAACTGAAGTTATTTCAGACATTCTGTGTCGTTTTCGGCCTCCAAAAATGCATATAAATTGTAAAGAAAAAATTTCCAATAAATTTCTAAGAAAAAATTGAAGGCTTCCCTGCATCCGGTCGAGACATCGTTGATTTTATATTGCAGCGAAGCATTGCTTTGCTGGCTTACTCGTTGGTTACGTGTACAGTACAGTAGTAGTAGTAGCGCTTCTACAATACAACTTCGTTTCGCAATCATTATATATGTACTTCTATACCAGTGTTGGGAGATCGAGGGATTTCTCCCATATTATTGGAATTTCTGGCCTAAGAAAATTTACGAATGGAATAATTTCGTCTCCCCGTACAAAATTATGGGAAAAATAATATATCCAAAGTTCAGAAATTATTTGTGTAGTGTACCATGTCCAAACAAAGTGAAAAAAAAAAAAGTTTTGTCAATACGAATTCTCCACATAATTGAGTGCATTGTACCTACTGAATAATCACATTACACATCGATCACCTAACGGTTGTTGGTGCATCTGTCGATGCAAACGATTTTGTCTGGTCCAGTCGATCATGGCAATATTTTTGTTGAAATTAGTCTGCATCTGCAATATAGTCTCGACCATTGATCGTGTGCCTCTTTTAACTCGTGCCGCTAATTCCTACAGTAATTTTCAGCAGTGTGATCGTGAACCGTGAAGTTTTTATTTTTGGTATACAGTAATCCCCCGATTTACGAACAGGATACGTTCTGTGAAAGTTGTACGTATATCAAGCGAGCCCAATATTAGTATGGCATTCTATTGAAAATAAATAGATACGTTCCAGAGATTGAAAATATTCGTAAAACGAGATCCATATTAGTATAAGTTTGTATTAAAAATACATAGGTGCGTACCCAAAATGTTCGTTATACGAATCCCTATTTTTAGACAAATTTAAAACAATGTGATTAGAAAATAAAAGAAAAATAATTTATTCATTTTAAAAATAAAATAAAAATTACATTATTCATTAAAAGAAGAAAATTTAACATTACATATAAAGAAAAAACTATTAATTATAAATGTTATATTTATTCTGATGTGTCGTATGAGCTCTTGTCTAAGCTAGTAGATAATCCTTTATCTGAACTGGCACCTGATTCTACAGGTTCTTGAATATTAGGAGCTGCAACACTTTTTTTGGAAAATAAGAAACTAATGAAGTTTGCATTGCAAATTTTTTTTTATCATTATATAATTGCCTATAGCAAACAAGTTAATTTTCGATTTCTCTGGAAACCTTAAGACTTCTTTCTGGAGAAGGATCGTTTTCCGAAAATCCATCCATAGCTTCCCGGATAAGAGAAAACGCCTTTGCCATTTTTTGTGTTGTCAAAATACGAGAACTTTCACAATGCGTAACACTTTCCGAATTTTCTGAATCTGTGCGTCCTTCAAGTATCGTTATTAATTCTTCATTTGAAACATCTTTCTGCTCCGATCCAAGAACTTTTACCACATCTTCATTGCCTACTTCATCCATACCGACTTCATGTGCCATAGTGACAATTTCATTATGAATTTCTTGAATAGTATTTTGTAATGAACTACCGAAATTATTAGTACATTCGGGCCATAATTTTTTCCACACTCCATCCATAGCTGTTTCCTGAACTTCATCCCAAGATTTTTTAATGTTATCAACAGCATTCAATATATTAAATTGCTTCCAAAATTCTGTAATTGTTGTCTGATTTGGACCATCAACATATTCGATGAGATTCTTGAAAACGCGGCGCAAATAATAAGCGTTAAAATTAGCAATTACACCCTGATCCATTGGTTGGAGTATAGGAGTAGTATTTGGTGGTAGGAATACGATTTTGATGTTGTCAGGTATGTGAGTTAGCTTATGGCTAGGTGCATTGTCAATTATTAGCAATGCCTTGTTTGAAATATTTTGCACGGAATTAAATTTTGTCATATAATTTGAAAAAAAATTATTCAACCAGTCTTCAAAAAGATGTGCTGTCATCCATCCTTTTTTATTTGACCGCCAGATAACACCAAGTTTTGATTTGTTGCAACCTTTGAAGGCTCGTGGATTTTCAGAATGACAAATAAGCATGGGCTTTAACTTATTATCACCTGCAGCATTCCCTTCCAACAAAACCGTTACACGGTCTTTAGCTGCCTTAAATCCTGACGCAGACTTTTCTTGTTTGGAAATGAATGTTCTAGATGGCATTCTTTTCCAAAACAGACCTGTTTCGTCTACATTATATACTTGTTGTGGGGTATAGCCACCGGCTTCGACAATTTTTTTAAATTCTGCAGGATAATTTTTTGCCGCCTCAACATCTGCACTTGCTGCTTCTCCAGATATTTTTATATTATGTAATGAATGACGTTTCTTAAATCGATCAAACCAACCTTTGCTGGCTAAAAACTGTTCTGACTGAGATCCTTCGCCATTTTTCATTATTAAATACTGGTGAAGGCTCCTGGCTTTTTCTTGGATAATAGTTGTGCTTATCGCAATATTACGTTGGGATTGATAGTCTATCCACACACTAAGCATTCGTTCCATATCTTCCATCACCACACTTCTTTGTCTTGAAACATTTTTTGCCGTCAAAGATGTTACTCTTTGTACACTACTTCTTATTTTATCTTGATTGTTCTTGATTGTACAAACGGTTGAAGCAGCGAGGCCTAAAGCTTTTCCTATTTCATTATTTTTTTCACCTGCTTCGAGCCGTCTTAAAACATCAAGCTTTACCTCCAATGTAATCGCTTTATGGATCTTTTTTGCACCAGTGGCGTGAACCGTAGTTCCTGTTGACATTTTTCTAGCAAAATTAATTTTCACTTAATATAGCACCAACAATATAATATATATACATACCACCAACACTAAATAATTAATATACTTCACTTAAACAGTAAACAAATTGCACTAAAGAAACTTTCAATGAATGACAGAACTTAATTTATTATTTTAGGGGATTTCCCGAATTTTAAACATTGTTCGTAATAGCGAATCTGTCATTCGTATAACGAATTTCGTACTTTACGAATGATGTTTGTAACTTCGAAATTACGTAAAACGAGCCTTCGTAAATCGGGGGATTACTGTATTTGATTAAATTTTATTCGGGGCCGAGAAATAAATTATTAAAAGTCAACGCAGAGAATTTTTGTGGTAGACTTACATACTCGTAAGGGAAAAGGTGAATATTAATACGCTATTCATCCCAACACGTTTGCGAAAGTTGATCATAGGTGATCTCCAGCATAAATTTTTGTGATAAAATCTAGAAGAGGATCATCGGTGACCAATTTATTTGGAATATCTGTGATTTTATCAAATTTTTGCTAGTGTTTTGAGTGTGTACAGCTGTATACTCCTGGCCACATGGATACACGTGTAGAGCGGTTTTTAGAAAATTCTACGGCAGGCCAAATAAAAGAAAAATTAGCAGAGTTAGGATTACAATCGACAGGAATAAAAACAGAATTAAAAATAAGACTTGAGGAGGCTATAAAAGAACTTTCTACGGTACAGATAAACCAATATTTTCCAGTTAATCACATGCTTGCGGAACCTATAACCAATGGGAATAATCAATTGGAGGAAAAATACTGTTACAAACGATAACGATGAAGATTTGGATGCTGAAATCGAAATGTTGCGACAAAAACTGGTGAAAAAGAGTGAAATCGCAGAGCTGAAAAAAAAAAATCTCACACCTTACGGAACCTGAGGATGCAGTTAGCACAAGACCTTTTGTAAGATTTTAAAGATGTTGAAGAATCTTTTTGCAAACTTTAGTGGAGACGACAACTATTGTGTAAATAAATGGTTGGAAAATTTTGAAGAATCAGCAGAAGTTTTGTTATGGGATTCTAAAATGCGGTTTATCTATGCAAAGCGGTTAATGACTGGTACCGCTAAAATGTTCTTGAGAACTGTATCTACAAAGTCTTGGAGTGAGTTGAAAAATAAACTGTTAAGCGAATTTTCCAGAAAAGTCACCAGTGCAGACATCCATAACGAATTGAGGCATCGCAAGAAGAAAAAGGATGAAACTTATCAGCAATATGTTTTCACGATGCAAGAAATTGCTTCTCTATCAAACATGGAAGAAACAGACCTTATTCAATACATCGTTAGTGAAATCCAGGACACACAAACGAATAAAGTTTTATTATATGGTGCCGATACATTAGATGAACTCAAACTTGCGTTAAGAAAATACGAAAAAATGATATCACAGTTCGTGCTATCCCATGATCAATCAAAACATCGCGCACAAGAATCAAGATCCAACATTAACCAAGGTCAACATATTAGTAAATTGAAGTGTTTTAACTGTAACGAGTATGGTCAAGTTTAGTAGCAGATGTTCGAAGCCTAAAAGGACAAAAGGATCATGCTTCAAATGTGGTAAATTGGGGCATTATTCACATCAGTGTTCCGGTGACGCTCCTGTGATGACAATTCAGACCAACAGTATTCATGATGCGGCGAAACTTCCCGAGGATACTCAACAGCTTAGGTATTTGCTTACCGCTAATGAAAATTTTGAATATATTATTAGGTCGACCTTTGGTAAGGCTGATGATGCTGAGTTCTTCGAATGCTCTCTGTTAACGCTCTTGGATACAGGAAGCCCAATTAGTTTCCTTCAGCAGCGATATGGTCCAGCTTGCATTGTGACAAAAGTTAACTCTGATGACTATCAGTTTTGTGGAATCAATAATAGCCCCCCCTTTCATATTGTGGGTATCTCAAACATTAAAGTAAGCTTAGGTAGCAAGAATGTTAATTTAAATTTGTTAATAGTTGAAAATTTGAGTATGAAATTTCCTGCAATTTTAGGTCGAGAGTTTTTGGCAAAATGTAATTTAAAATTTGATGTGCCCAGTATTAAAGAAAAGAGACAAACAAATAAGGAAGGAATCGGCTTTCGCAACCATGTTCAATCGCAAAATTCAGGTAATTGTGACGAATTTGATAAACAAATATTTAATATTGACCTATTTGAAAACGAAACGAATTGTAAACCATCTCTTATTATAAATGAAAAATGGCCATATTCCTATAAAAGAAAAAGTTATCGTATCTGAGGCAAAAATTTCATGCCATAAAAGTATTTCCAGGAATGTTACTGAAAATTAAGTTAAGCAAAGACGAACCTTTCTATTGTACTCCGCGAAGATTGCCTTATATGCATAAAATAGAATTGAAGAAGATTATTGACGATTTACTTAAAAGAAAAATTATTCGTGAAAGTATGCTTCGCCTGTAGTATTAGTTGAAAAGAAAAATCAAGAATTGCGAATGTGTATCGACTATCGCGTCTTAAATAAACATACTGTACGTGAGAACTTCCCTTTACCGGTTATTGATGACCTTTTAGATAGATTACGCGATAAAAGGTATTTTTCTTTATTAGATTTACGTAACGGGTTTCATCATGTTAGCAACGGTAGCAACGGATTCTGTCAAGTATACGTCTTTCGTAACCCCAATAGGTCAGTTCCAGTATCTCAAGATGCCATTTGGTCTAAAAAATGCACCCTCTGTTTTCCAAAGATATGTTCACCATATCTTTAAAGATCTGATAGAAGCAGATAAACTGTTTGTTTACATGGACGATCTTTTGATTGCGAGCAAAACAATTGAAGATCATTTAGTGATTTTGGAAGAAGTCATTGGTACTAGTCAAGGATAACGCTTTGCAATTAAGGTACGATAAATGTAAATTTCTTTACGAAGAAATAGTGTATTTGGGATATATAGTTAATACACAAGGAATACGTCCTAACGTAGAAAATTTACGCACAATTTGCGAGTTTCCAGTTCCCAAATGTGTTAAAGGCGTACACAGTTTCCTTGGTCTTTGTTCATATTTTCGCAGATTCATAAAAGATTTCGCGACATTGGCTAAGCCACTTTATGATCTGCTTACGAAAGATTCCAAATTTCAATTTGGTGATTTGGAATTAAAAATATTTGAATTGTTAAAATCAAAATTCCTCGAGTCTCCGATCTTCTCCATTTACAGTCCTTATAACGAAACAGAGTTGCACTGCGATGCAAGTAGAATTGGATATGGCTCCATATTATTGCAACGACAAAGCGATAGTAAGTTGCATCCTGTATTTTATTATTCTGAAAGAACAACTGCGACGTAGAGTCGCGATATCACAGCTACGAGCTAGAGACACTCTCAATTATTTACGCTCTAAGAAGATTTAGAATATATCTTATAGGAATTCCATTTAAAATCATAACTGACTGCCAGTCTTTGACATTAACTCTGAACAAAAAGTTATTGAATCCTAGAATCTCACGGTGGGCTTTAGAGCTCCAGTGCTACGACTATAAGATTGAACACCGACCATCAAGTAGGATGGGTCATGTTGACGCTCTTAGCCGGTCCACTGAAATTTTAGTTATTGAAGAAGGTTCCTTTGAATTTGCTCTTGCGGCAGCACAATGTCGTGATTTAATTATCTGTAAAATATCATTTGTCTTAGAGAAAGGAGAAAGTCAAATGTACGCACTCATAAACGGATTAGTATATCGTAAAATGAACGGTAATTTAATGTTCTATGTTCCCACCCAAATTGAGAATCAAGTTATTCAAAATCACCATGAAGCTATGTGTCATCTAGGATCGACTAAATGTTATGAACATCTTAAAAAATCGTATTGGTTTCCAAACATGAGAAACAAAATTACGTCGTACATAGAAAATTGTCTTAAATGTATTCACTTTTCTCCCAGTTCAGGAAAAGTTGAGGGCACACTTCATAATATCCCTAAAGGAGATAAACCTTTTGAGGTTTTACACATAGATCATTTCGGACCTCTGCCACCTACTAGTACGAAGAAAAAGTATATTTTCCTTATAGTCGACGGTTTTACTAAATTTGTAAAGCTATATCCGGTAACCACAACGCAGACAAAAGAAGCTATATTCTGCTTAGAAACATATTTTTCTGTATATAGTAGACCAAGTAAAATAGTATCTGATAGGGGCACAAGATTTAGCTCTAAAGAATTTGCGGAATTTTTGGAAGACCAAAATATACAGCACGTCAAAGTAGCTACCTTATCGCCACAATCAAATGGTCAGGTTGAGCGTGTTAATCGTATTATAACACCTATGTTCTCCAAAGAGGTAGACCCTGAAACCACAAGTAATTGGCATAAAAAGTTAAGTAAAGTGGAATAGGGTAAAACACCCAGTGATGAGCCCCCTTAAGACAAGTTTTGATTTTGCGGACTTAACAAGAAGAATATTTATAAGAAATTAGATTAAAAGTTCTTTCGTTAACGACTTTAAATAGTCTTGATTTAGGATAAATAAAAAACAATGTTAATATTTGTTAAGAAATATTTAAAAAAAAAAATAAAATTTGAAAAAGGTTACATTTGCAAAAGATGAGCCCCCTTTGATCAGTATTGAGCCATCACCTTTACCCAGTGATAAGCCCCTTACTAAATTCAAACAAATCACTTTTCTTTTAAATAAATTTTGTATTTTATTAAAAAAACAGAACACATTATACAAAAAACAAAAAAAAACAAAAAAATCTTCACAAAAATAAATAAAATAATAAATTCTGAATAAACATGTATGTAACAGCTCCTTGTTTTCTTAAAAAATTGGGTGTTATCTAACGAAACTTTGATTTTATTTTTTAGTTAAATATATTAAACGCATTTTGAACATGCACTGCTCTCTGCCAACCGGTCTTGATTGGCTTAAAGATAGCAACGTCAGCCGGTCGCAAAATACGTGTAGAGTTCGGATAGAGCAAAATTAATATAATTTTAAGGACCTCACACAATTCGGATAGCTTATATGTCATATGGGTCTTATGCCCATCAACAAAGAGTATAACAGGGAGTTGAGTTCCATTTCTAAGCAGACTTGGATAAAATATTTCCTCTACATATCTGCAGAAAAGCTCTGCGGTCATTCAACCGTTATCAGACTTATCAACTTTTATACCCTCTGGAACCGCTGCTAAAATATCGTTAGGCATTCTTTTGTATGGGTACACTATTAAAGGAGGAGTGATGCGACCTTCTTCAGAGAAAGAGAACATTACCGTAAGATTTTCTTTTGCCTGCCCACTATCATCAATCTCCTAAACATTTTTGGCGCTTTTAACGAAACAAACATTACCAATATATTTTAATTTAAATAAATAATCTACGATAGAAGTTTTATATCACCTTTTGGCGCAATCACCTTTTCGCTACTCGGACAAAACAAAAAGTTGGTTTCGTCGCCGTTGTAAACCCGATCTGGATTGCTCAATATTTCGAAATAATTTTTACTTTTGAGATAACCATCCTCGAATATCTTTCTCAGCTACCTTTGAGCTTGCGTCTGTAATCGCCTCTGGTGTTCGGATAGCTAAATTGGGATGCCTTTTTAGAAAGCCTTCGTACCACTTTTCTCCTGGATAATTATCCTTGAATGGGTTCTGCCTTGGAGCTGAATCTAAATATTCTTTCACTACACCTTGTATATCTTGCTTTTTTCTTGGAAAACCCTTGGCGTAATTACTTATGATCCATACAACAAGTTTTTCCTCTTCATCTGAGGATAGAACGGGTTCGGGACCTAGACTTGCCTTTTTGGCCCTATTATGAATGCGATTTTGCAAGGTAGGACGTGGAATTTCATACTTTCTTGATGCCGCATGAATCGAAAATCCGCTTTTTATATCACGCAAAGCAAGCAATAAATCGTCCTCAGTATATTTCTTATTTTGCTTTGTTTTACACCCATTATTATTTTTGTCTTCGTGCTAAGTGCGACAATCGAATTAAAAGTCTTTATTGTTTTTAATTTTTAAGAAAAATTACAATTCAATTAAATTTCAGTTAAAAATTTTTGTGGGGGGGCTCATATCTGGCAGAACAAAAATATAAATAAAGTACCAGTCGTGAGGCGGGGGGCTCTTATTTGAAAAATCGTGAAAATTCATGTCCAGTGATGAGCCCCCCAATTTGTTCTTTATATTTTAGGATTAGGAAAAAACCATAAAATATATGTTAAAAACAACTAATGAACGCATAAAAAGTATAAATAATACCAACCGAAGAATTACACAATACAAACTTCAAAAATTACCACTTCCTTAGCATAATCATAAGAACTGACACGATTTCTAGAACACGTCCGTTCATGTCAATATGCACGCTAATTATGTAGAGTTGAGTCATTGGAGTGTACATACCGAACATGCAAAACATTCTACGAAAATCATATGACTGAAAAATACTGGGAAATACCTTTATGAGCTTAGTTATTTTAACACGTGTATGCAGGGGGCTCATCACTGGTTGGGGGCTCACCATTGGGTACTTTACCCTATGCATTAAACAACACACTGAATCAAAGTATAGCTACAACCCCAAGTTTGTTGTTATTCGGCGTGAATCAGAAGGGCGAACTATGCGACAGAATTATGGAACATCTTCAAGATAAGGTGCAAAATGTTGAAACGCGAAATTTAAGTAAAATCAGAGATAAGGCTTCTGATGCGATTACTAAAAATCAAAGGTATAATAAAATTTATTTTGATAGAAAACATAAGCCACCCCGCAATTATAAAAAAAAGGTGATTATGTTATGGTTAAAAACGTAGTAACGATCCCAGGTGTAAATTGGAAATTTTTGCCAAAATACCGCGGTCCTTACGAAGTTGTTGAAATTCTTAACAATGACCGGTACATTATAAAAGATATTGATGGTTTACAATTGGCTAGGATACCGTACAAAGGAGTTTGTTCTCCAGCTAACATGAAACCATACGTTTCAAAAGATTTTAACGCAGTTGAACATGGGTGCGAGAACCTATGTTCTTAAATGCTTGATGCATTTAGAATTTATGTAAATTTGGTATAATGTAAAAAAAAAAAAGGGAGAAGATTGTTTTGAGTTGTTTTATATTAAATATTTAAAATAGTTGATCGCATGTCAAAGTAAATATTCTGAAAAAAAAAAAACATTTAAATGAATAATGTTTGCGTACGTAAAACTAATGTTATCATTTTGAGGATAATTCGGAAATGAACAAGAATGAATAATTTTTATCTTACGTATGTAAGTGTCCAAATTACTTTTGTAATTTCGGTTTTTAATATCAGTTAATGCAAGGTTATGACTATGTAGATTGATTACATCATATGAGTATGCTTATTATAGTCAGTTTCCGCTTGACTTTTCGTTAAATTTGCATTACTTATAAATTTGTTTTCCAAAATGTATGTTTAAAAAATAAAAAAAAATAAAACTGTATAAATTTGTACACGCGATATTAGGTTCTTAGTTAGCTTACGAGACTTACAATTAGTCATTATTCAGTGGCGGATCCTGGGGGGGGGGGTCGTGGGCGTCATGACCCGCCCTAAATTGGAAGAAAAAATATTTAATTAATTGAGTTATTTGAAAAAATATATTATTTATTTTATACTTTTTTTATTTATATAATTCAACTTAAAAAAAAATTTTATTCCAAAACTTAAAAAAAAAAAATTTATTGTATGCATGTGATGTATGTGATTAGTTTTTTCTCTGAATTCGGGTTTAGGGCCTCAGAGAAACACTTCCCAAGCCACGAAAACTCCCTCGCTACCACATCAGAGCCCTAACTTAACTTAGTCCTAACTCCTGTTATATTTCGGGGCTTACGTTAGTAGAAGTTAATCACTCTACGCCGTTTCAGGAAGCTATGATTAAGACAACTCGCTCACTTTTATTTTATTTATATATATATAATTTTACTTTTGCTTTGTTCACAAACTTTTTCCTTCACAAACTTCCTCTTATGGTTATTTTCACAAAACGTTTGTTTTTTTTTTTTATCGCAACTTCTATTTTCTTTACCGATCGCGACAATTTGCTGAAAGGAGGCTTTTTGGTGAAGAATTGATCGTTTAAATCTTCACCGAGTAAATTTTATGCGCCCGATATGTATGTAGGTATATATGTACGTACATGTCGTATTTTTATTTTCGACAAATCTTACTGAAGGTTAGATTTGTCGTGGGGCTTTTTTCTATTGATACGACTTGGGTTGAAATTTAAAACTTTTATTTGTCCCAAGCCGTTCTGTGGGAAATACGTTTTGTTTTTGACTGAGGAATTTGAATCAATTGCTGATGGCAATTTCTTTGCCTTACAGAGAGATAAGCCCCTTTACAGGTAATTTTGGAATGCAACACTCCTAACATTCTAAAATATTTGCAGCGTTCTTATGTAAAACCACTGACATTTAAAATATGAACTGACTACGTCCATAGAAATACACTGCAGAAAGTGGGCTCATTTCTATATAGCGTTCTCTTTCGATCTAAGCACCAACTACTAATTCGCACGTCACATAGAAATGTGACCTAACTCAAAATTTGTCATTTTTGAGTTGATTACACCATGAAATTGGCATATTTCTATTTGATTGTTTTTGCCGTTAGATAGCGATAGTGTCAGTTTTCTGTTACTTAAAAACAGAGATCTTCTTCATAGAACAGTGCGTCAGTGTCACTTTTTGAGTTGTGACGATCTTCATAACAAACGTAAATATGTTTTCGACATTTTAACAGTATTATTATAAATTTTGTCACTTTTCTACAAAACAGCATTTATTTCTTACAAATTTTATTATGAGTTATGGCATTTTTCAACAAAGTTTAAAGTACGGAATTTAATTCTTAAAAATCGTATTTTCAGTTGTGCCACTTAAAAAAAATTTGTAAAAATATTTATTTCGCAACAAAGAAAAGCGACACAACTTAAGAGGATGCGGGATTAACAGCTAACCTCGCCAACTGCGGTAACAAAATCTTAAAATTTCTTTTATATAAATCTTCAGAAATATATTTACTAACAAATTTAAGAGTTCAGACTATTTTTAGCAACCAATTACTACGTTAAGCTAGAATTAATTCTATTTACAGCTTTTCGTTTTTTCGCTCTCCTGAAAAGTTGCATTTTTTGAGTTGGTCACTTTCCTATGTAACGTGCGAACTGAGAAAGGGCTGTAAACAATAAATAAATAAGTGGGTTTGTCGAAATAAATGTTTTTAAATTAATTATTTGGGTTAATAGAAATTCGAGAGGTTTCACTTTTCAACTTTCCGCCAATGGATTTTTCAATGTTGGCACCGACGTATGAACTATTTTTGACACAAAAAATTGTACCCGCATGAAATAGCATATCGAGCAGTCCATATTATATATGCCAGCGTGTAAAACTGAGAAAAGTTTGGCTTGAATGACTCCTGTAGTTTGCACCCTATTCTATTAAAAAAATAGTTTTTGTAAAAAAAAAAGTATACTAAAAGAGACACATCATCCGCACTGCTTAATGCGGATTTCCTAGTTCAAGTACTGCAGCAACTACTGCAGTAGGTACTGCGGTGGCCATGCAAACCGGCGTTGGATTTTTTTTTTTTGCTCGATGATTTAATTTGTAAAATGACTCCCCCCCCCCCTAATTTCAATGCTAGATCTGCGCCTGCTCTAAACTTAATCCAACTATAACTATGAATTCAATGGACACTACATTTGTTCCAGGTTTAGCACACGTACCGCTCACAATTAAGATAAAGTCAGGGACAATGCCCTTATAAATGTACTAATTGAAACCTGAGCAATCTAGACAAAATTTGTTTCAATAAGAACTTTTAGACATAACATGATATTCAAAAAATGTTTTTTTTTTTGTTCGTACAAATGACAGTATGGTGAAGTCATGACGATTCGTTCTGTCTGTCTTCCCGACTTTAAATTGAACCAATTCTAGTTTTTATCATTGTACCCAATCCAATTAAATTTCCCCTTTTTATTTTTCAGCTTAACTCTGGTTGCGTAAATATTGGAAAATATATGTAACGACAAAGAGTATGAAAAATTCGACTTAAGTGACATCCGGTCCCTCGAAGGAGCTCCCTGGAGGTGGTCGTAATATTTTAAAAGGTGGAATATTTGGAAATTATCTGTATGATCAAAAGGAAATTGAACCGTCAAGGACTTTTATACGAATAAAAATTCTGCTTAACACTACTTAATTACTAGTTTCGTTTATCCTATATGACACTAACCTACCATTGAGGAGCCGAGACAAAGAAGTCTTTAGAAAGAAGACGAAATAGAAAAAGAAAATCTTGACACTTATTGGTGAATTCTGCCATATTAGCACCACTGACATATATATAATATGGACTGCTTAACTCTCTATTTCACGTGGGCTCAATTGCTTGTGTCAATAAAAGTTCTTACGCCCGGTGCCAACATTGAAAAAATCATTGGCGGGAAGTTGAAAAAATGAGCGCGCAGCTCGAAAAGTGATTATAATAAAACGTTTCGAACTTCCTCTTCATATCTTATGAATATATTGCGTTTGGTAAAATAAATTTTATCAGAAATAACCCTAAATAATTAATTTACAAATATTTATTTGTTGTTTACAATTCTCTCTCAGTTAGTACTTGGTGCTTAGACAGCAATAAGAAATGAGCCCACTTTTTGCAGTGCATTTCTATTAACGTAGTCAGTCCATATTATACATGTCAGTGGTTAGCACTGATACTTATAATACTTGTGATTGACACTCCAATAACTCTCAACGGAGGTGTGATTTTATTAACTCGTTGAACGTGCAATGGCAAATTTTCAAGAGTGGTACAAATTTCGACGTAAATCCCCGAAAAATTGGTTTTATTTAATTGATTTACTAAAACCTCCGGAGGGAAGAGAAATTTTGCTAAATAGATTCGTCTTCTTGCTTCTTATCACTTGACCTAATGCCATATAATTTGTTTTAATACGACTACGTCTGCTACATCAACTACAACTGGTTCGTTCCTATATTATGAGACCTAATATTCGTGATGGATAATATAAATTTAGAACTTATCTTTACACAAAGAACAAAATTGATACTTGAATGTTGCCGATCTGTTGATCTTATCTGCAATTTTTCATTGGAGAGGTTAAAGAGTCCAGGTCAAAAATAGTGTGCAGAATACCAAAGCATTGTGGGATGATTCTATTTATTGGAGGATTTTCCACACTATTTGAAGCTACCTCGCTAATGTGGCGCCGGTTGGATTGATGAATTCCACTTATTGACACGGGACTAGGCATAAAAGCGCCATTTGTTCACAGCAAAAACTTTGGAGTCACGCCCGTGTTGATTCAATTCTTGTCGCGGTTATCAAATCTAATATCTCTCTGAACTAGAACTAAACTTCCAGCCGCTCCGAATCCTTTCCAGCACGAACAGGCTCTTCAACATTCAGTTACCAATCCCTACTCATCAACAAAAATCTTGGCACATACCAAACACCGAAGCACTCCGTTTTCTTTAACTTCCTTGGAGTCGAGTGAGATTATTACTATCCAAAGACTGCTTTTTACTGATTTTTATTTTTAAGTAAAACTTCTTCATGATCTCAACTTTGCTATTCATCTCAGTTTTTGTTCTTCACTCGTTCACCATAAAAAAAAATGACAGGAAGCGCTGTTCTTCTTCCCCTCCATTCGGGTGCGTTATTATAATTATTTATTTGACAGGCAAAACGTACACAAGATTTTACAATCTTTTTAGTACAAAAAAAAAAAATTATGGAACTATTTTAAACAGATACATGAGAATATAGAGAATATCTAAAATTAAATTAACAATTAAAAAACTACTAAAACTAAGCAAAAATTGGAAATGATTAAAATAACTGAAAAAATAAAAAACAGAGGCAGAAAAATTAAAAATTAAATAAAAAGAAAATTAAAAATTTGAAAATTAAAAATTAAAATTATAAGATCCTTAAAAGCACCGACAGATCCCGTGTTCTGATAACTAGAGGGAAGACTATTCCAGAGATGGGCTATCTGGACAGGATAAGAGACCTCCATTACAGATTTATGAAAACGGGGTATTACCTTAGCTGTGTGCTGGAAAAATTCCAGCAGATAATACGGTTTGTTGGAGCGTAATAGGTTATAAAAGTGAATCAGTCCTCTTTGCTTTAGATAATCTAGTATTCAGCAACCCAGCAATTTTGTACGGTAAGGTGAAATATGGTCAAACCTACGAAGTCCATAAATGAAGCGGATACAATCATTAAAGGCAACTTCCGTCTATCGAAGACAAACGCTATCGAGTCTAGGGTAAATCAAACTGTCGAAAGTGAAGTAAGGTATAATTAGACTTTTAATCAGTTTTGAGCGGATTTTTAAAGATAATGAGTCAGCAGAGAACCAGAGTCTACGAAGTACAGCATAAACGTTACCGATAATTAACTTTGTATTGTCGCAGCATTTCATATGTTGATTCAAAATAATGCATAGATTTTTAACTTTGGGTACCAAATTTAAAATTGTTCCATCCAAGAGGTGAATCATGCGGGTCAAAAGTGCCATTATGGAAGACAATACATTGGTATTTGTCAGGGTTTAGCTTTAGGCCATTAGCCTTCGACCAAATATTGATTCTCTCTAAATCGTCATTAATGCTGCCAATACAGTCCTCAAACAAACCAACAGGTCTGCTTAGGTAGACCTGCACATCGTCAGCATACATGTGCACGGTGACGTCCCGAACGGTTTCAGGGAGATCATTTATAAATAAACTAAATAACAAAGGTCCCAGTATTGAGCCCTGAGGAACGCCAAACAGTAAGTATTAAGATCCACTTTCACCACCTGCTTACGATCGATCATAAAGTTCGGCATAACAGCGACGGCAGAGGGACTAAAACCAAAGCAGCAATTGAGTTTTCGAAGTAAGATCCCAAGATCAAAGCTGTCAAAAGCCTTCGAACAATCGAGCAGTGCCAAGGCAGCCAAGTTGTTTTGATCTAGGGCAGCTCTAATGTCAGTGGACACTCGCAGTAATGGTGTTTCGCAGCTGTGGTCACGACGAAAGCCAGACTGCCATTTGCTTAGGAGCATCTTTGGCAGAACAAAACAACAAAAACAGTTGGCTTTATTTTTATCTTCTTAAGCGTAGTACTAAGGTCCGCGTTAAGCCAAATTTTGTATGAAAATTTAGCAAGCTAAAAGATATTGGCGAAAATTTATCCTGATTTTTAGCGAGAGTGGTACTAAGGTCAACGTGCTAAATTTGGCTTTTGGATTTTGATTAGAGATGGCACCACCAGTAAGTCTCCAAAAAATTTTGCTTAAATTTATCCACCCCGGCCGTTCTTTAGCGCACTAAAAATATTTATTGTCAGAGCTCTGAGATTTAATAAATTTAGTGACCGGATTTTTGTAGTTAATGTAGTTTTGTACGTCTTTGCTGTAACTACGGATGAATTAGATTTCTTTTCGTGGCCGTATTTTCAATATCATTGTTAATTATTTTTTTTATTGTATACATTATTGGTGATCACTTAGCTGTCTTTGTTTCCGTGATATTACCATCTATTAAAAGAGCTGCTAGGCATAGGACATTCAAGGCCAGAGCTTTTCGTTCAATTGATGTCGAGAGTCTGCACCAAGAAATGACATCTATTGAATGGGACTATATTTACGCAACGAACAACTCCACTGACTAAATAGAGTATTTTAATAGTGCTATTTTAAGTCTGTATAATGAATTTGTTCCAGTACGAACTATTACAACTCGTTATTGCTCGCCATGGATAAACAATAATGTTAAATCATAATTAATTGAGCACAATCTTGCTTATAATCTCTGGAGGAGGTTTGGTGGCTCAGAGCTAGAAAGAAACTATAAAAGATTACGAAACATTACTACAGCTGAGATTCGGAAAGCGAAATCTGGTTTTTTCGTCATAAGTTGGATCCGTCTTTGCCATCTGGTACTGTCTGGAGAAATATAAAAGAAGCCGAAATTATCCCAAAATCTTACGACAGTAGTACCATTGACCTAGATGAACTTAATACTTACTTTGTAAATAGTTCTCGTAATGCTGGCTTACCTAATGTAAACATGTTGCCCAAATACTGTGAATAATATATCCGCTAAGTTCTCTTTCGGGAATGTCACTATTAATGACACCATATTTGCAATAAAATCGATCAAATCAAAGGTCGGATGATATTGATTTGCGGTTCCTTAAGCTCATCTTATAATTAGACCAATGGTACATATTTTCAACACGGCCATTACAACATCATCATTTCCGACACAGTGGAAGATTGCAAAGGTTTATCCGATGAAGAAAATTAGTAAACCCTCTGTGCCACAAGACTTGAGACCTATAAATATTCTTCCAGTACTATCTAAAGTTCTAGAGAGGTTACTTTATGAAGAGATTAGGACTTATACGGAGGCTCATTGTCTGATCGTAAAGCAGCAGTGTGGCTTTAGACCTAAGCACAGTACTGCTATTGCTTTATTACAACTCAATAAATTTGTTAGACAAAATATTGAACTGCGAAGAGTCACAATTCTATGCTTATTGGATTTTTCCAAAGCCTTCGATTCTGTCAATTTTAATATTCTTTATCAAAAATTGGTGACTCAGTTCAATTTTCATCAGTCTGCAGCGAACTTTATATGGTCATATTTAACTCACCGTAAGCAAGTTACTGTCTTGAATCCGTCCTCGTCAAAACTGTTACCTCTTCAATCAGGTGTCCCACAAGGGTCAATACTGGGTCCATTCTTATTTATGTTATATATTAATGATATCGTGATAGTTTCTAAGTACTCTTCCATCATACTGTATGCTGATGACGTACAATTATTCCTGTCGTCATCTAAAACTAATGCTGCTAGCGATATCTCTCACTTAAATGAGGATCTTTCTCTTATAGGTATAACTGGTTACTCAGAAACAAGTTATCCCTGAACCCTAATAAAACTCACAGCGTAATTCTTTACAATCAGCCACTTGACGTTTCATTCTTTCCATATCTTTATTTAAATGGCACTCCTATTGAATATAAGACCGTGGTTAAGAATTTAGGTATGCTTATTGATAGTGATCTCTCCTGGCAAAGTCATATCAATGCTACTGTGTCTAAGGTTTACTGCGGTTTGAGAAGCTTGTGGCGATATGCAGAATATACCCCCAGGCTACTACGCGAATGAATCATTAAGGTTTTGCTTGTCCCTATTATTACTTACGGAGCTTGTGTATACTGCAATATTGATAGCTCAGGTCGTAAGAAGCTAAACGTGGCATTCAATGCTTGCACTAGATATATTTTTGGCCTCAGGAGATATGATCACGTGTCAGGTGTAACTAAGCACATTTTTAGATGTAAATTGTATTGCTACTTGGACTACCTGTTATGCGTTATGATGCACAATATAATCAATAATAATTCTGCCGAATTCCTTAAGGATAATATTGAATTTCTGTCATCACAACGTACGCTATTATTGCGGGTTCCTCGCCATTTTTTCCTATATAGTTCTCGCACCTTTTTCATCTATGGAGTCAAAGTCTGGAATAGTCTCCCTGTATATGTTCGGGCACTTCGGAGTCTGCGGGGTTTCAGGATGGAGGCCTTAAGTTATTTTAATAAACTTTGAATGAATACTTAACGCGTAAATAGCCCTATTTGTTTGTTAGTTTTTATTTTTTACTCTTTTCTACTATATATAGCTTATTATTTTATTAGTTTTTATTCTTCTTTATTTCATCTTGACATTTTGAGTTTTTATTTTTATTTTTTGGTTTTGTAATTTAATTTTCAATTTTTTTTTTTCTAATTTCTTATTTTTAACTTTTCTTTCTGTTTTAGTAGTGTTTTTTTTTTTCTGAATTATGTCATACGACTCAATTGTGCAACTTAATAAAGCAAATTTAATTTAATTTTGATTTTAATTATGCATATTGTTTTTATATTTTTAATATTTCCAAATAATTTTAAATACCTGTTTTTTTAAATATTATGACCGCACATTGTATTTCCGTAAAAAAATTGCAAAATTCTTCTTCTTATTTTTAATACAACTTTTCTCTGAGTCTCCGCTGTCATATTTTAGCTGCTAAAGAACGGCCCGATATTGGAGACCCGCTAAAATTTAGTTTAGCTCGGACATTAGTACTAGGCTTGACTCTATTCAAAAATTGAAATGAAATACGAAAATTTTCATGTTTTTTTTTTCAATAATTTAAAATTGACTCAGCAACAGCATTCGAAAAAAATAAAACACTTTTGCGCCCTTAAAAATCTTGTATTTGAGGTGACGATTGTAGGTATGCTCAGGATTGGTTCAAGCGTATGAAAATCTTTGTAGAGCATAACGCACATATTTCAACAAAAAAGTGAAAAACTTTAAAGTATGTTACGCTTTGGCGTTATAGGATTCCACTCTAATGGAGATCGTCGAGAGATTTAAATTTCTGAAGATATACAATAAATCATGTTTTTTTTTCTAACTCCTCCTCTGTAGCATCACTGTAGCCTCCCCACGGAAAGCTCAAATGGCCGATCTTTTCGTGTGCACTAAATTAATACCCTTCTTAATGCAACCTTAAGTTCAGTTCTCATTTTGAAAATTCCATGTCATTTGCCCTTTGTAAGGCTGAATTTTTTACTCCTATTATCAAGATTTCATCTCGAACTATGGCCCTACTGTGGGTGGGTCACAACTCCCAAACATACAAATTCAGTGAACTTAAAATTGAAGTTTTGATGGTTTGAAATAAGATTGAGACCCCGAGGGATATCTATAACTGTAGTGTTTTTGTTACTCAGGTATGGCAACAATGCCACATAAATATATTTCGTCAGCAGTTATCTTAGAATATATAACAAAGAGGATTGCGGGTATTGTATAAAATTCGTGTACATGTTTGAAGCCGAGAGCCCCTCATAATATATCGAAGGCATAAGTTTGCACGAAGGACGAAAAATGCAGGGACAAAAAAAAAGAAAAACTAGTAACAAATGCGATCATCGATAATAAATCAATGGGAGCGTGTAGAAATGTCAACAAATTTGCACTCTTATTAGAATAACTGGATTGCTCCTTCATGAATTCTGCTAGTTGTTTCTATCTGCACTGTGCTCTCACACTAGAAAACTTGACCTTAACGTGCAGACATTAGTGAAGCTTCACTTAATTTGGCTTAAGGATTCCTGCATCTTATCTGTTCTAAGGCAGAGATCTTGTAGTCTCTCATATACGGTGTGGACTTCGTGACCCTTAAAAGACCGACTTTTGAAATTCAAGTCTCTGTGTACGAACTGATCTGTTTAAGCTGCGATTGGAGTTGGCTGTCATTGAGCTATTTACGATGAACCTCATTAAAAACTCTGATTGTTCTAGGAATAGCCTGGAAAGTCGTGTTTTAAGTGACTGGATAAGATGTTAAAGTATGGACGTGGAGATTGAATTGTGTACGGAAGTTCTTTAGGTATTTTCAAGATACCGTTAACTAGTTTTTTCCCTACTACAGAGGGATCTCAGGGAAAGTAGCATTATTAATGCTTTCTAATAATTTTTCCTTAAAAAATTTTGAATTTTACAACCGGTAAAAAGAGGCTTCTTCTGAAATGCTAATATTCAATGGAAAACAACTATTAGTTTGTGTTGGATCGGTGCAGATCTGTCATTGTTTTACTAGTGACATGTCTCATGTATTATGGTATCAGGTGCATCTCTATATTTAAAATAGACAAAAAAGTTAACTGCTCTGCTCAAAATGGGGGCACAACAATTAACACGTTCTTTTTTCTTCTACCTACAAAAGTTATCAGACTTTCATAAATTAACCTCAGTTGACTGCCACGGCAATAGATATTGACTTAACTTGCCACCAATAATGAGGAAAGTAGAAAAAAAAAATCTCCCTCGTCGATGTCTCAAAGTTTTGTTGTATTTATTTTCCTTTTTTCTCACTGTTGCTATCCATTTCTTATGTCTTTCATATAAAAGAAAAAAAAAACTTCTGCCAACCAACCATAGCTTGAATTTTCCTCTATCATCATACCCAAGGAGAAGAACAGCATCTGCTGTTACTGCTGCATAAAATTTTGATGGATTTGGTCAGTGCGGTTGGAAGGGCACGTATTGCGCGAAATGGGGACCTATTCAGTTCAGATCGTGCATATTTTTAGCAAACAAAGGTCTGCACAAAGCTCTCGTGCTTCTCTGATCTCTTTTCAGTATTTTCCCTGCATTCGGTCATGTATTGTTCCTGCCATCTTGCGATCTAAATTGCACACAAAGAGTTCGAATAGGAACTGACATACGCAATGACCGCGATGATTATGATGATGCTGGCGGACAAAAGATATTGGATAAAGAGGAATTATGCAAATTTCTTTTAATTATTCAGGATCAGATACTAAGGAGGCTGCAACAATTGCAACTGTTTAGTTGAAATGTACCTTTAAATTGTGCGTAAGCGCCAGCGCCAGGAAGCGCTTTGAGTACAACATTAAGTTATCCCTAATGGAACTCAAAGAATAGTGAACTCACTCCCCTCTTTAGTTACTAGTATGAGACCTGTTTAGAAAAAAAATAAAATAAAAGGGCATTCAAATCTATAAATGAGAGGTGTTGCCCTCTGTTTATGTTACACCATACTTGAACGGGGCCTTACAGTGTCTAGTGAACTTGAATTCTTGAGTATGTTCACCTCTGTTGTTGAGTTTCGTTTTAAGATGAAAAGTCCTGACTAAGTGTTACGTGGAACACACCCTTAATTTCCCTTTAACTTCGTCCTTGTTTCTGGCCATATTCACAGAGTTAATTTGCCAGCAACGAACACCCCTTCCGGACTCGCAACCTTTATTTACTCGACTTCTTCACACAAATTAACTTAATTAGAAATCGATAACTCAATTCTTATTAGCTTGCCCCCCATCCTGCACCTTCCCTGTATCCTTTTCTGCATGCAGAAGGTACCATCACCACCACCTTCCACAAACCGGGAACATTCCCGGCAAGTCCAATAGATGGATCTCGTTTTACGCGAAGGCTTTCACCACCATCACCCGTCCGTATGCAATCGAATGATGGTGGAGGGGGTGAGGGGCTGGTAGAAGAAAGGGGAGTTGATGATTTTCTAAGGTATGTACAAGGAGAGAACAGTAAAAGGAAACTCCTAAGAAAACTTTGGTTGCAAATAGACACCAATAGGAGTTTTGCAGTGGTGTCGTTGACGGGCAGGCGGGCGAGCAGTGGGTACGGTACGGAACAAGAAAAGCAAGGGTGCAATCGTGCAGAGTTTCATGCTCTTTTTGGCACAGGATTTGTGCTGTAAGCGCCTGTAGTTTGCACTCTGCTGAAATTGAACGTTTGTTGAACGAATTGCTCTTGAAGGGGAGCAAATTAATTTCCCTTGTGGGATGTCACTTTTGGTGCACACAGATTGAGAAAGCAATTTTCCTCTGTCCTCCTGCCTCTGCCCCTCCCTCGCTTACAAGTCTGGGAGATATTTCGTGCTACACGACATGAAAATGATTAAAGGACTCGACTCGGCAAGTAGCATTAAGCTCTTAATTGGTCTCGATAACATTTTCCGTTGTATACAGGAGCACCCACAGCAGTTTTTGTTTGAGTGTCACAATGGCGTGTTTGAAATCCTTGGACTTTGGAATATTTTTATTATTTTTGTTAATATCAAGAGGAATTTAAATTATATTTTTTCTTTTACATTGTTTGATGACAATTAATGAATCTCTGCAGTTATGTAAAGCACGACTCAATACAGGTTTACGAGAACAGATTTGTATCGAAGGCTCATTGGTCGAAGAGGTAGGCAAGCGTGTCTTCATTAGTAGTAGTAGTAAAACTTTCTAATCGGAGATCTACATCCACTGATCATCATCATCACTGGCTACAACCACCTGCTTGGGGTCTTAGATGCATCTGCTAAATTGCTTTTCTATTAATAACTTTGTAGCTCGAGCACTTATCCACTCATTGTGAGCCTGTCCTCTTCGACATCATCCAGACACCATATATGGCGCTTTGTACATTTCCTAGAATCATCAATATTTCACTTGAGGATCACTTTTTGGATCATGCTTGTATCCCGAACTTTTCGACATCTTATGGTTGAGCTTTAGACAGAAATAGTCGATTATCAATGTAGGATGACACCTTCGGAGGGAGCTCCAAAGATGTATTTCTCTCTAAAGCTCAACGATAAAACGACGTCAAAAAGGCAGGGATAAAAGCCTATGAAGTTCTCCTTAATAAACATGAAGTAATGACTCTAAAACACAATTTTCCATTGTTTCGTTCCGAGTCATAATAGTCCTGTGAAGTTTCTCTTTAACTCCCATTCAGGACGAGTTTTACCCTTCAAACAGATTCCAAGCGAATAGGTCATTTCAGTGCCAGGTTCAAGTATGAAAACACTTCGACTAGTCCCCTTTCCCTGTCAAGGATTCATATGTGAAAATCCACAGAACAGAGTTGATCGGTGATTGTCCGAAAGTTTCATCGTCTTCAGTTCTCTAATCGAAACGTTTATCGATAATCGGTGGGCAAAATGTAGCTTTGCCACAACAGCGTCCTATGAGATGCAGGCCAAAAGTATGAATTTTTATTATTCAAACAACAATGGTTGGCGTCCAGACCCAGTTCAATACCCTTCGTGGAAAACTAAAGCACTCTAAGGGCCTTGGATTACATGCCTTAGTAATTCCAGATTTTGTGAAAAGTGTTTTGATTATTGTGTGTGGGTTGGCGGTATTGCAACCACGAATGTTCTTCGAATGAGTTAACATACAAAGCTTGATTCGAACGTCCTAGATTACGGGTCGTTATGGACCCACATATTCCAAACAAAAGCCAATTGTAGTTGAATTGAGAAGAGCATGGTTGACTCTGAACAAGTTCTTCACAGAATAGAACTGCGGAATCTGGAATTGTATATTGTCAGAGGGCAACTGCACCAGAGGAAGAAAGAGAATCTAATGGCATATGTTGAATAGGTGCTTGGGATCGAGCAAAAATCTGTGGACTTAATGCAAAAGTAAAGAAGTTAGGTTAGCCACAAATCACATAGTTAAAAAACTTCTGGATATGAATTTGGCTGCCGCTAAAGTACTACAGATGCTAACATTCATCTTCTTAGAGAATGCCACAATAAACCCCAGAAATGAGGGAATTACACTCAAAAGATTTCTGTATTACTTCGAAACCTTTAAAAGCCTTTAAAAAATCCCAACATTTAGGAATATTCCACGTTGGTAAAATTGCATACCTATGTAAAATAAGAAAATCAATTCGTGATGAAAGTTTCTGTGACCAATCAAGACGTGCACATGAATAACTCAATTTCAAAGGCACTCACCAACCAGTGAAGAGTCAATTCCTATGTGAAAATTCTCGAACGGAAGCAATAACTTTCATGCACGTTCTGTAGTTTGCACAGAAGACTAAAAAAAACTCAGTTGCCGTGGTAGATACCTCTCAAAAAAAAAAAAAAAAAAAAATAAAAAAAAACAACGGAAACTACGGAAAAACTGTTCCCGATTCCACGAAATGGGACTTTGACTAAAATAGCGTTTCCTGACTTCTTGTTCATTTTCTAGCAAAGCCCCCGCAAGCATGCAAAGCAAAACTTCCAGAGACAACCAGCCGGAGTCAGTCGGTTAGAGAGCGGAAAAAGTTTCCTTAAATTCAAGAAAACACTCCAGTCCTGACCCGGTGTTTACAATTCGTTTAATTCGGCAAATGGCTTTCAACGCGGCAGAGAAACAGGATGCAGGATACTTGGAAAAATGAAAAGTCTTCAGGAAAAAATGAAAATAAAAAACAAAATAAAAGAGGAAACATTCTGGTGTAAAATCCCAAACAACGACCGGCCCCAGTACTTTGCCTCCCTACCTAAAACAAGCTCTCATTCCTTTTTCTCTGACAAATAGCATCGGTGGAATCCCGAATAGGAGTATAAAGGAGCAAGAGGGGGGGGGTGAAATCGATTTTTCTACTCTTCAGAAAAAATAAAGAGTGGAAGTGGATTGGAATTAGGCGCAGAATAGATAGATAGAGCACCACTGGGAGGTGATTCTACAGGAGCACTCATATTAAAAACGAAGGCAAAAAGCTGAAGAGGTGAAGGACATGCGAAAGTGCCTTGGGTGATGTGTTTCCCATTTAATGAAATCCTTCCCTGGGAGAAAGTCATAAATGTCTGCATGAGTGTGTATGACTAGCAGCATATGTGCACGGACTAATATATGCTCTACAAGCGCTTCCCAATATTGATAGCTTCCGTTATTCCAGAACAGGTTTCCATCCGGAAATGATTTGACTCATAATAAAAAGCAGCTGACCACAAAGGACTTGTTATGTGTGCGCACTTCAAAGTGAATATTCTGCTCGAAGGACGAAGTCAACTAACCAAGCAATTTTCCGATCAGCATTAAGTTCTCAGCGGAAGTCTTCTAAGGGACATAAATCTTCTTATCCCCGCTGCGTCAGTTTAACCCGTCTCCGCTACACAACTGTGCGGAGTTCTTCCGAGTCGTGGGGATTCGAGGTTAATGTTAATGTTGTCACCGTCATAAAAGTTCCATTTCACATCGTGCAAAGTGCTCGGAAGGAGTTTTAAAAACAAGAAATTTCCTGTCTCCACAAACATGCAATTTTTTTTGCTCGCCTATTTTATCGTGCTGGAAGGTTTCCTTACAATCCGTCCCCATTATTATATGTGACTACCCCTTCAGGTGTAGGCAGGTACATACCTGGAGTTTGTGCACTTTTCCACTTAACGAGAAACCTTTGAACTTCATTTATACATTTGCCGTGTGTTTAACGTAGCGCACTTTTTCCAGCAACCCAATGCAAACTTGGATTCAATGTCACTTCTAATTCGCCTTGTTGTTTGTATCCAAGCTGTCAAGAAATCATTAAAAGTAAATTTTCAGAATCTCCCTTTTTTCTTCTTAACGAAGAGACCGAAGGGTGATCCCAATGAGCGGGCGAACTAATCCTTTAACGTCAAGGAACTTGGCAAAATTAGAAGAAAAAAAATCGCTTTATCATCCCTGACCTAGATAATTTCCAAGAGTCACAACCACCTTCCCACCCCCACACCGCTGTATGCGGATTCTGTTGTTCACTTCATCCCTTTCCCGGCTTTCCATGTTCATCGTCCTTCAGTCACCACCGTGTTCGTTCTGAGTTTGAATGAAGAGGACTCGGCATAGGATTGGCATCAAGACAAATTATTTTCGTGAAAATTAATTTTTCCTTTTTCCGGGCGAATTAATTTAATTACGAGTTTTAGCCTATTGCTCCTACTTAAGTCGGTGGTCGATGGGCCACTTCGGGGATCAGGTGGCTGACTGCAGGCATCGCGCGGCTGAAGAACTATGGAAGGACCACCGGCTTGCCGAAGGGATTACTGCTGTTGAAGGAGTTTAAGTTGCTCCTAATTGGAATTTACTCAAGAAAATTTGCGTTTTAAGAAATTTAATTTTGGGATTTTGTTGTATGGGCGCCGGAAATGGCTCTTTTACTGCTTCGATGAAAACTTGGCTATCGCATGCCAGTCCGGAAAGAGTGGGATTTTATCCCTGGTGACAGGGTTGTAATCATTGTAAATAACTTTTTGGTAGTTAGGAGCATACTTTTGTGGAGGGGGTTGTGTATATTAGAGTTGAATAGGCGGTGATTATTGTTTTTTTATTTTGATGGTGATATAGTCCTGTGCTGGATTTAAGCAGGAGATTAGAAACTGAAGTTATACAAAAAACAGATGAAGTCTATCTGCTGTTTTCATTGATTTAAATTTCATTAAGGTGACGAGTTGAGGAGGAAATTAGGGACTAGGGCACCGTGAGTGAAATGAGAACTGATGAGAATTGATGTCGCCCGAGTATGTAATTTTAACAATAACTCACGGGGAATTCAATATCAAAGCTCTGCTAAAACACAATCACACCAACAACAAACTGCCTTCCTTATAAGACGACATCACCATAGCTAACAGTTTTTGTGTCACTTACTTTAATCAACATTTTCTCATAGTCTCCAACAAACTTTGATGGGCAAGTAGAGAAACTTACTGCTATGAAAGCTATGTGCGCATGCCCTTCGTATTACTCTTTATTGCGCAGAGTTCTACGATTTCTGACTTAAGTCGATGATTCTCGTTCCTAAAGCTTTGTATGAGTGATAATTTGCCAGCTATATAAGCCTTACTTACTGCCGAGGCATATAGATCAGAAATAGTAGCTCTCCATGTGATATCGTTTTCATGATGTCCCATTTGGTATGCATTCAATCCATTGTTTTTTAATTTCAATTTTATGTCAATCCTTCCCTGTCAGGACCGCTTCCAAAGTGCTTTGTGTGAGACTATCGGTCACTTAATCAAATATTTAGAAATCAGCGTAAACATCTATTAACAAAAGTTTGCTCTCGCGTTGTGTTGACCTTCTACGACTTGCAATCAAATCCTTTTGAATAGAGTAAAAGTCGCGGTTTTATTTTAACTGAGATATGAGTCGATTTTAATATCCGGGATAATTAAGGATAGGTAAAATAGTATTGAAAAAGTAAAATAATTATATTAAGTAAGTGGTAACTAGTCCAATCGAAATGAAACGCCATCTTCGCTTTCCATAATCTCTAGAGAGAAATATTTATCACACTTGATCTAAACGGACAGTCACATCCTAACCCAATCGCTTGACATCTATATATGTGACGTATGAAAGGCGTTTTACTTCTTAGAATATTTTAAAGAAGTGTAAAAAAAAAACATCGAAAAAGTGTCTAAGTGTAAAAGATGTAAAATTACCACAAGAATTTACAACGAAACATTGTAAAATTATTCTAGTTTTATACTGACAACCACTAAACTACTTTAGAATAGACATTGTAATCCTTACCAACTTCCCGATCGGCCTAATAATGATTTTCACTTGTTACAAACTGTCAAAAATAATTGCACGACCTTTGGCTTGTATTTTAAATAAGAGGCTTGTAATAATTTACAACATTGTAAACCGACACACTTTTCAAATTGGAAGAACTTAAAATAAGCTACAAGATGTTCCACAGAAGACGCGATTGATTCGTACCAAGAAATCTTTCATATAAAATACTTCAAAAAATCCTAGCAGACATCTTTGCGTCTGACTAGATTTACTTTTAGACTTAACCTTACTTTAAATATTTCTAGCTTGCTGTTAACTATTCACCTTATGAACGTGCTTCTTCTTGAAAGAAATCTATTAAATTACAAATAACCGCAAAAAGTCGGATTTTCTTATTTACTGACTTTTCATATATTATCGGCGAGAGGAAGCTTTGCACGGAGGAGTCGTAGCTTTGAATTTTACCTTGATTTGAGCCTGTACTTTGTTATGGTAGCATATGAGTTAGTACCATTTTGACGTAAAGTCCAGGCTATCAGCCGAGGCTGACAGCTTACTCGGTGAACAGCGTTGTATGTGAAGGCGGCACGCTAGCATCTTGGCTATTGAGGGAGAGTTATGGGTTATCGTGCCTTACACCACTTACCTTATAGTTAATACAAGGACTTACCTGCAATGTCCCCTACTTCCATAGCCGGAGGCAGCCTTTGATATTACCGGCGCAATTAGGCAATGTCCCTTTTTGACCAAATATCACACTTGATAGTCCCGCCTCGTTCATCTTCTTCCTTTTCAGCTAATGCTAAATACGCTAAATAACAGTGTGGGTGCGACATGATTTGCCGCTACATGACAGCGATAAAAGATGTAGCATGCTGCATCGTGTGTGCTGCGACCATGGCGACTTTTTTCTATTTAGCTTTCTTTCACATTTTCCAGAATTTGTCATTACTTATGGCCACTCCTTGCCCTTTTTACCAATAACAACAATAATCGGAATGTACTTAATGGGAAACCGTTAAAAAAATACATTTATAACGTTAAAGATTTCATAAAAAGGAAAGACGACATCCTTGACAACAACCAATGCGTTGCCTATTTTTGTGATAAGCGACAGATGGCAGACTCATCATAAGGATAACTACTGGAGAAAATTATTTAGCATAGAGAAAATAAATGAAACATACGTTCGGATGCAGACGGTTAAAACAGAATCAGATGGATAGGCTATATGGACGCTCTATGGTCTTAATGAGAGTGATGAAAAAGTGCTCATTGGGCGCATAGTTAGAAAGTTACATGGTAATCCGGTAAAATATACCAGCATTTCTTAAATTGAGATCATCTCGAAAAGTAAATGAGTCGGATTCGATTTTTCGAAGAAGCATTTTACATGAAGAGAAATATCTTTCCTTTTTCTCTCTGTTTACGAAAGTTACATTTAAATAATTGCCATTCTGACAGTTCGGATCCTGTGGAGTACTGAATTAATTAATTAAAATTTAACCATTTCGAAAATTCGAATTACTGTTAAAGTAGCTCTTGAAATTCGAAATTCGAACAGCAGATCGGTAGGAAGTTTAAAGCTCTGCCTGGATATCAAATTTTAATCTAAAGGGAAAGTCATAAAGAAAGAGGAGCAACGATTTCGTTCTCAAGCTTTCGTTGGATATAGTATACGCATTTTCGAAAATATTCGAAATTAGAATTTCGAAAAATTAGAAAGTTTTGAATTTTTGATTATGAAATGATTATTTGGTTTGAGTGGTTTTCGATTATACACATTTCCCCACCAACATTCTCTCAAACTGTGAGTCTCTTTTTCGAATAGAAATATTTCAATACTATTCCCTTGAGCCTGGGCTAAACGATGGATAAGATAAAACTCCGAATTTATTTTTTACAGTGTGAAATGTGACGGTACCATGTAATTAAATTACACTTTTCCTATTGACTTGTCTTTATACAAGCTGCTTTTGTTTCCATGACAATTCGGTGCATTAGAGATCAGCATTGATTATTGGAGCATGTTCAAAACAGCTGTGAGGAATAATACTTTTTCGTAAGAGCATGAATGTCTCTGGAACAAAATGAACAAACCCAGCTCCCTTCAGTGACGGAATCCTTCTCATATGTGATCTTGATGTTGTGGGTTGCCTCTCTCGCATCTTGGAATAATTAATGTTTTCCATATTGCCATAAAAATAAAATTTTTCACTTTAAAAAAATTGATCTTCACTGATCCCTTAGAGCTATTTTTTAGTACAGGATGGATGGAAAAGGAGTAGATTAATTTAAGGATTGGGAATTTTGGGCAAAGATTGGGACTAACAAATTTCAGGTTGTGATCCTTCTGGATGCATGTAGGATTTATTTAGGCTTAATCTCGGTAGTCAGCCCGTTTTGGAATATCGGATTGTGAGTAGGTTGCGGTTTATTTTGCTGTTGGCTTTATATGAGTTTTGTCATTTTGTCATATAATCGGTTCGGCTGAAGGGGATGATAAATAAGGGCATCAGTGATATACATCCTACACGAAACACTTTGAATAATGCCAAATACTTAAATGAAACCGAATCTGCGGGGCATATGTACCTAATTTCTAGTGATGTGACCTGACAGTGTTTATGTGGTGATTTCTAAATAAATTTGAAGATTTTCTAACCCAACCTGAAAAAATTCAAAATCAAATTGCGGCTACTAAGAAAATTGAAGTTATTTTGACTCAGCATAAAGATAACATATAAAAAAAAAGGATGATGCAACTATGTAAATCTTTATACAAGGCTTATTGCTTACGAAACAATTGTGGATTAGATCGAGATTGGAAGAGAAACTAGAAAAGCTGACTAGACTTTGCACCATTCATTAAGAGCTTCCGATACTATTATCCGAGGAATCCCCGTAAAAGATAAGCAGATTCTTCTTAATATCATCAACATAACAAAAAATATCAAAGTTCTCCGTAAATTAAATTTTTTCTTAATATTTCTCTCTGACCTGACAAGGATATGTGCTGTAAGGATATCGATTTATACAAATTTCGTTGATCGATTAGTCGACCTTGTCCTAACCTGTGAATGTAATAATTTAGCCGCATCGCAAACTGTTAGAAATCTTTATGATTTGATTGCAATCAAAATTTTCTGGTGACATAAGAAGATCAATCTCTATTTCTTGTCATCTAAGAACGCCGCAAGTGGTCTCTAAAAAGGAGTACGTCCTCTATCTCACTACTTGTTCTCTCTCACACTATGTTCTGTATTTTTCTCTTATGCTCTAATCAGTCACCATAAAATTGATGGGCCGTGTAAAGTCATGATCAGGTCTATATCTGCAGACTGCAATTCACTAGATCTCTGCCAGAATAATCGAATTCCGGGCTACCCTTAAAAACAGGCCCAGTGTGACTATTTCCATTATAAATTAAAAGACTATTTTCACAAATTTAATATACTCAACGAAATTCCAAAAAATAACAAACTTAAACTGCAATGCATTGCCGTTATCTAGATTATCCTCAGTGGACTTCCATTCATTCCCTTCCCATATTTTACACAGACTTCTGCCTGCCATAACAGTGCAATTATCCTCGCTGTCGGTCGTCCCATGACAACATCAATTTTCATCTTAACAAAACCAACTTTCCCCCAAAATTGTGGATTTTGTCTCATTTTCCAAGTTTTACGCAGCATCCCCACAGTATCAGCAGCATCATGATCCTTTTAACCTGACGCCACTTTACGGTAAAATTAAAATTAAAGCTCGTCCGACGCTCCCGGCAGGACAGCTTCGCTTTAATTAAATAAATTAATTCAGTTTTTCGTTTAAGCAATTAAACCTTTTCGTGAGCCCTCGTTAAAAAGAGGCTTCCTTGCAATAAAGGGTACACCGAGAAAGCACTACACACTACACACATACTACGAAACGAAAGGACGGCGGCAACGACATGGATGATAATGACGATAAGGTTGAGCCGCTTTCCTCGCCATCATGCCAATATGCAAAAAAAAACAAAACAAAAAACAAAATAAAAAAAATCAACAACACAAAAAAAAAACGCTGAGCACCTCAACCACAAGAGCACATGTTTTGTAATGAGTCCCTGATGTTCCCGAACATGCCGTGTAAGGGGGGGAGGGGTAACGACGCGACATAAAAAGTACTTTCATCCCTTCTTCACAGGAAAAACGTCTAAAAAAACAGCATCCGGGATTAAAGGGTACACACTGGGAGCTTGGGTGAATTTCTTTAAATATTTGCCTCCGCGCTCCTTTTCTGTATATATCATGTATATCCGGTGGTTCCGTGGTGATATTAGATCAGGGGCAAGTGATGGAGCTTCTAGCTCGACGGAAGTGCCCGTTTTCGAATATATTCCGGGAGCGCATCCTGGTATTCACTAGCTAGCGTTATTAACCCTTTCCTTATCGCGTAAGGAAAAACTCTCATTGTACAGAAGAAACAAGCGCTCCCCCTTCTCTGTTACTATATACGCCTAGACCTTAACAGCACCATTTTACTCCTCTTACTAGCCCTTAGCAGCACCCCTTTATTCCCATCCCGCCCGCAATGAGATGTGATTGCTGTTGGACCGTTTTCGGGATTCTAAAGGATTCTGCCGAAATTCGGTTGTTATGCAAATTTTTATGTAATTTTATGTGAAAGGAATTTACGCTGTTATGTGTGCAGAGAGCAGTCTAACAGATTTGAATATTTAAGCAGTCGAGCAGGAAGCAAACGAGGCGAATGGGGCGCTTGAAGTTAGAGTGAAATTTATCCACTCCTCATGCTCCTCCTCCTCCTCTTGTGGGAGAGTTAGGGAGGTTTACCAATGACCGAAGTCGTCTCGTCGTCGTCGACGACTCTAGAAGGGCAGAACTGTTGACTGCTGCTATCCTCTTATGTTGGTGAGGACCCATGAATATGTAGTAGAGCAGGGTTTTAGTTGGCTTAAGCTGTGAAAAAAAAAAAAACGAAAATGAAAAACAGGAATATATTTTCAACACATATTTTCCACAGATAAAATGCAAAGGAAAATACTAATGGAAGGAACATGATTAAGTGAAGAAGTTCGTTTACTGGGCGGGCGGGAATAGTTTTATCATTTTATGGGACTTAATTTTTCGTTAAGTAAGGCAACAGGCGTTTAATAAAAATTTACCGCATTTGTGGTGGTTTACTTTAATGGGAAATTAATTTGATGGTTTGCGTTTTGAATGATTTATATCAGTTTAGGTCGGGATATTTGAAATTGTGTAGACTTGGAAATAGTGATCTTTGCGTCTTTGCTTTTAATTTATTGTTGCATAACATTAGGCGTTGTTATTTTCATGATTGATTTTAATGTTGGAAGTGATGGCTTAGTTATTTTCGACATTGTTGTTGATTTAAAATAAGGAAACGATTTTGCTGGGCTCACCCATAAAAAACAAAAAAAAAACCAGTTCCTTTCCCCTCTTCTGAAACCTGTCCGCATGTTTTATGTAGCTCCGTTTTTAGCCCGGCAAAATCTAGTAAAGTACTAAAAAGTCAGTTTTTTCTTGGTTTTAATTGAAATTTTTTCAATAGATTTTGACGGGGTCGGTGCCATCTCAGCAAATATAATTCGAATTCGATTAGCTTAAATATTTCTACTTATCTCAAAGAAGGATGAGCGGGAATGTGTAGTCATAATTTCAATATTAAATTATATGTACGCCTTACTGTGAGAGCTCATATCATTTCACTTGCAGAAATGTCGAATATTTACCTGAAAAAGTCAGTAACAGTTGGGACAACCGACACGTACATAATTTTATGTAAAAACGTGTCCTGTGAGTAATACATTTTTAGCTATCACTTATCTTCAACCCTTACGTTGGACAGACAACCTGTCACTATCATATATGCTAAATCCATAAAATTCATGTTTTTTTTTTTACAACCGAAAAGGGATTATACAATCCTCTTGCTTGTAACTAGAAGAAGATTCAGTTGCCAAAATCCATCTAGGATTGTTCCGAATAAACCTTCCGTCACTTTACGTTGCCTGACTTGGAATAATCTCATCAATAGCCTTCCTCTCTCTCCTCAACCTCATCGGCTTCTCCTTCTTGTTATTGTTCTTCTTCTTAACTGTCCCTAAACTCCATACCAAATGTAATCTATAAACGGCTTAGAAACATCTTGTCGAATTTATTAAGATAAACAATCGACCCAGAATCGCTCCTTAATCACTCCACTCACGTAGACTAAACGGGCGGTGTGAGAAAATCTCATGTCACCTCACATTATTTTCACCTGAGTGGGTTACTTCGTTCGGAAAATGGAATCCAAAAATATTCGGAAGTATAAAACAACTTGTCGAGAAAGAGGAGTGTTGGGGAGGTGTGTCTTTGTTTGTGGATGCTGATGGAGGAGGGGAGGAGGGTATTGTTTTCCGAGGTTTGTCGTAATAGACATAGAGCCTTGTCATTCATGTGTATGGACACGGGGCTATAGTACGTGATTTTCCTCTGTTACCCCATCTATTTATAGTTCGAACGACGAAGGACCAAGTTGCTCTATGTGGTTTGCGAACGCAGTTGCTTTTCTGCTTCTTTCGTAAGTAGAATACTCTCTGAAGTGGTTCGCATTTTTTCCTTAAAAGGAAATTCTCCTTTTCTTATAATAAAAAAAAAAAAATAGCAGCAGTAGAGCAACACATACCAACAACAAAACGGATTATTGACGAAGTCCTATTTAAATCTATTTCAGACATTCCAAGGGATCACCTGTGATATTTTCCTGTAAGAAAGATGGAAGCTACTGGTGGCTGCAACTGCAAGTATACGGCATGGATGACATTGTCCTGTTTTATTGGATTATTACTGTCCATCTATTCGTTATATGTGGAAATTAATATTGAAAAGGATCATAACTATCAAGCAATGTGCGATATCAGTGAAAGGATAAGCTGCACAAAGGTGTTTTCTTCAAGGTAAGAAGACAAAAAAAAAAAAAATGTGAAATCCTACAAATCTATGATTGTGTTGGTGCAAAAACCAAAGGAAGAGTGAAAAGAATTGTGAAATTTGTGGAGATGTGTGTGATTTTTGTATGAAAGTGTGCAAATGACATGTAATCAAGGGATAATCCCGGATATGTTTCTTACTTTCTTTTTTGTTTTTAGTTACGGAAAAGGATTCGGTCTGATGGGACCAATCTTCGGTGAAGATTCAATTTTCAATCCGCCAAATGGAATGATGGGGATCTTCTTCTATATTTTCGTCGCCTTGTTAGGTAAGAAAACTTTTCTTGTTTCGTTGTTTTTGTTTTTTTTTTGCTTTTATCTCCGGGAATTCTAATCAATTTCAACTTTGGCATTCATTGGCATCTATTCGAATTTCATATGCATGTGATTTCGTGGTGACATTTTGTAGTGGGAATGGTGTTTAATAAAATAATAATAAATAAAGGTATAATAAATAATTAGCATAGAGGGGAGGGGAGTGTATAAAGTATGTCCGTACTAGGTTGCAATGAACGAGCTTTGATAATTAAATGCTCGTAGCAAATCCAATTTTGACGTATGCAGGTTTCCGGCATTATCGTAGCTGTAAAACCTCATTAGCAGTGCTTTCAGATCAGAAAATTTGAAGTTTTTGTATATCAGTACTTCTTGACTTCAAAAGATTTCGTGATCCTCTCTCGGAAAACATATCCCCTCTTAAGATTTGAGTCGATTCATCAGTGATAAATAGTTCCAATCAATTTTTTAAGCAGTGTACCTCAAGGCTCGAAATTAGCTCCTTTGCTGTTTAATTAATTTTTTTAAGTAGGACCATTACGAAAAGAAAGTTTTGCGCATTATCATATGGTATCATAAGATAGCTGTAACTGATTATAGAGGTTAGGTTCGATTCCTTTGACTTCAGTGTTTTTTTTTAATTATCTGCTATTCAATATAATTCTCTTATTGCTGGGATTATGACTACTGATTGGATGCATGAGACTCCTAGCACTAAGCAGACAGCACTCTTTTTCATCGACACCATTGAGAAGATTTTTCAGCAGATTTCGGTCTAGGTTCTATGGTCAATGTGTCTGCTAATATTGATTCAGATGAATTCATCAATGACTCCTGCCATCATTCTGATAGAGTGAAATGTCATGCACCTTCAGATGTGATTTTCAATGATTTTCAATGAAAATGGCAGATCAGTTTCTCATAATTGCCCTTTTGTGTACTGGCTTGAAAATTATTGCAGTTAGAGTGAAGTAATGGCTGCTTTCATATGAAATTCAACGTACTTAGATTGTATAGTGTCAATATAAAATTCTTCAAATTAATCATTGCGTATCAGCTATCAGTTGTCTTTGTCTTTCGTTACATACTTTTCACACTGTTAGAAAACTGAACTTATTATAACTACCCCTAAGATCTCATCATCTAACTGCTTATCTGATTAGGGGTTCATAACGATTTCATCTGCTATCTACAATGCTTTTGATTCCACCATTACATTTGGATACTCATAACTTGCTCTCTGGATATCAACCTGAGTTGAAGCGTGAACAGTCAACTTCAACGGTTCTAACGTTGTCCTAAGTTCTGTAATGAGAGAAATTTTTATTGCGCCCGCATACTCCTTTGACCTTTTCACCGAAAAATCTAAGCCACTTTTGATTGATGAGCTTATTTTCAGTTAACTTCAAAATCGGCTTCACATTTGTAGTTATTTTAAATGGTGGAGATCTATACCCATTTTAAAGGGAGAGGCATCCCTCAGGGCGCAGTTATGGCCCCATTTTGCTCTTCTCGATTGTTGTTTTTATTTCTATACTGGTTATCTCCAGATATATGCAGCTACTTTGGTCGATAGTCGTTCCTCCCTCCTTGACCAGCTCTGTGGTATGCGGTAAAAACTATCCGATGATGATTACGGATGATTGATCTTTGAAATTCAAATTAAGCCAATTTTTCCATAAAATCTTCCCATTTATGCCATAAGTCATAATTGAACTTCAACTTAAAATTTACCATCCGCAGATACTCAACTTAATTAATCCTCGCATCCTTACCTCCCACATTTTCTTCTCCACAAAAAAAAAAAACGGAAAATTATCCAACCTACTGGAAATCCACTATCCTTTTATAAATTTCCTTGAGTTTTCAATAATTTTCCAGTCTGCTGAGTGTGTGCAGCTACCACTTTAACATAGACAAAAACAATTAGTGGCAACTAAAAGACAAATAATTTCTAAGCATAAACAAAATTCCACCAACAAATAACAACACGCCCCCGCAGCCTCCCGGTTTGTTTCCAACACAGCAGCATCCAACGAAATCTCTAAACCTTAATAAGTTTCTGAAAATATTATTGCTTGGCTGATTGTAGGCTTTTCCCCATTTAATTTGGGTCTTTAACAGAAATTACAAGTAGAACTGGTAGTTGCGCGTGGGAATTCTAGTCAACTTGGGAATGGAATTCCTCTGAAAAGCGACAACTTTCAATAACATGCGGAACATCAGCGGATTTTTGTGTGGACGTAGCAGCACAACTTCATGTGTGCGTGTTTATATGTTTTTGTCACCGCGTCGCGGCCGTATAGCTAGCTAACAGCCAAGGTAAACTGATTTTTTACTGCATTCCTAGAGAGCATTTCATAAATGGGAAGACAAGTGCTTGTGAGGTATAAATTTAAATAAGAAAAAAAAAACTAATTAGCACCCCTCCAATGGATTGACAGGCAATCAAACTTATTTCGCATGCGCACAACACAACTATTTTGGAAGTTTAAGCAAACGTGATGAAAATATAAGAAAACGAAGGATTTCGAGTACTGTGACCATTGAATGGTGTAAGTTATGCCTTTTTCCAGTGTGGTACGCGTTTTTTTATTTTTTCATTGTGGAAAAACGTCAGCGCGAATAAAAAATGGAAAATTATTTTTATGACAATTGGCTGGCGTCAAAGCGGCGAGGAAGCAGGATAGGTAGGCTATTTTTTACCTACCAATGTGCCTGCCTGAGTGACATGTGGATATAAAATACAGTGAGAGACAAAATTGCTCCCTTTTATTATTCCGCAACTGCAAATGAATAAATTATTACAAATTTCTCTCAGAAATTCTAAAAATGGTGCACTTTTTTTTAAGTCGTCTCATTTCAAAATTTATTATCAACACATTCAAATTTGGCATAAATTTAAATTTTGATTTAACCACTGCCTGAATTTGAATGAAATAAAAATTAAGTCACTGTTCACCAGAGAACAGACGTGGCACACTCGCCCTTAAGTTAGGTTCAAGGAAACTTAGAATGCATCTATGCTCTTTACCTTGCAGCTCCCTAGCTCCATGAAGAAGTAGCTATTAAGCAGTCTTCTTTTAGTCGCTAATGCAGCACACTCGTGAAGAACATGTCGAACTGATTCGATTTCCTTAGGAGCTTTTCAGCTACGATAGAAATTGTTGGACTCTAGACCCAACCTCCTAGCATAGTTATCTATGAACCAATGGCCCGTCAACAACCTTACTATAGTTTTGATAGTTTTCTGGTCTGTTCTTTGTGTCCCACATTAGTGCTATTGTTACCTTCCTATTGTAGTGTTCTGATTGTCTCACCGATGATTAGCCTTAATGTAACTGTCATTTTTAATGTCGCCTTGCAGAACTCCGATCGGGATTCTCTCATAAGATATTGCATTTCAGCTATAATTTAGAGCCTTTTTCTGTTAGTTCATCCTATATCTCACGGCCCTCGATATTTCTACGACCAGATAATCCATTGGGAAACTAAATTTTCTATAGATAAAAGTAAAAAGTAATGACTGAAAAAATTTTTATTAGACCAAAAAATCATCTTTGAATAGTTTTTGTCGAAAGAGAAAATTTCCTATTTCCTAAAGCATTGTACGAGCTTTGGAAGGAGTCATCGACTTAGTAAAAGGTTATAACTGGACAACCAGGATGACGTATTATCATCGATTCCATTGCATTTATAGCACACTTTCAATAGAATGAAAATATAAAAAAATTATATTAGGATGCTTGGATTGTCTGAATTACTGTGACCGTATTTTTGGGAAGTATCCCAATATACAAAGTAAAAAATGCGCTGTTCATTTATCCGGATAAGTTTGCAAGTATAAGTCTGACTGATGGAGTGTCGACGTTCATTCTTGGATTCGTCTACTTGCATGAATAAATAGTAAGAAGGGAAATCAAGATACCAGCTTTTGTCCAAATTGCTCCCCTCTCTTGAACCTCCCTTGAATCCCATTTACCTCCTATGTCAAGAATTTTTTTGAGACTATTGAACAGTCATCAACACTCGTTTCGGCTTTAGCAATTAACATCTGCGAAAGCTGAACACTTTCTGATATAAAAAAAAAAATACACTTACAGTTTTTTTTTTAAGGCTTAGATGAAGGTGACGACTTCCAAAGTTTGTTCTCCAATCAGGATTGGCCATTTGATAAGTTTTTCAGGGCATAGGAATTTTATTATCTGACTTTTTCGCAATTTCATATGCTACCAGTGGCGGATACAGCTATGGGGCGCGGGAGGCTCACGCCCCTCCCTAAGAACCACTAAAAAAATAACAAATTCCAATAGATCTTCTGAAGTTTTCCTAACAAAATCTATTCTACTGCTCTTTTTGTTAAAAATATTAAAAATTTTTGGAAGCGTTCAATTTGATAAGAACGCAGCCCTTATGGCTAGCGGATCAGCCCTCGCTCCACTTTCAATCGTAGCTGTTAAATCCTATAGAGGAAACAGGAAGTGCTGATACCTGTAAAATTCATGTATGTACATGTACGTGGCTTTTCTCGGGGTGTTTGAAACAGGAGAGAGCTTATCGGCATAAAATCGATGGAAGGTTTGTTTTAATTGTAAACAGCTACCAATTGATGAGTCTTAGATGTAAAATTTCTTTTTAACATAATTGTTAGACTAAGAATATTGGAATCAATTATAGCAAAAGCTTCTGGTCCCTGTTCAAAACCATCAGGAACAACTTCACCAATTCCTCTATAGCTTCACTACTTAACAATGGTGAAGTGGTTGTTAATTTCCTGAATAAAGCTAATATTTTGGTTGGTAGATTTGCTTCAAATTCTCGTTTTCTATTCACTTCACAGACACCTATTTTGTATCTCCCATGTGGATGTATACAAGAGCCAATACACATCCGTAGGAGAGGTGTGTTCAAGATCCTAAGCGTCTCTAAAGCCGAAAAGCCTGATGGTTTCTCACCCCTGTTAATTAAAAGGTGTGCTTCATCCTTGGCTAAATCTCTGAGCAAACTATTCTACTTGTCTTATTCGACAAGAAAATGCCCAATTGGTTGGAAAGTAACCCACCAACTGCAATCCCTTCCATTCTTTTGAATTTTTTATTAACACCAAGTTAATGAAGTATCTAGAAACTAAACAACTCATCAATGATCGCCAATATGGCTTCCGGACTGGACGCTCATCTGGAAACTTGCTGGGTTTTCTTAGATACGGTTGGAACCCTAGTCTCCACAATTATTGGGGTCCAAAATCGTTACCCTAGATATTTCAAATGTCTTTGAAAGAGCCTATCGCTCAGCCCTTTTAGTTAAACTTAAAGCACCTGGTCTCTTCCTCTTCTTTTATCATAGATTGAAAGCTTCTTATCTGATCGCCTAATACTGGTTGTACTAAATAGTGTTTCACCAGAACCTGATCTTGTAAATGCCGGTGTGCCTCAGGGCTCTGTTATCTCTCCATCCGTCTTCTTAATTTTCTTTAATGATCTGATTTTAAGCCTATCCATAGTTTTACCTATCACAGTACCCTTGATTTCGCTTACTGCTTTAGTACTCTTACGAACTCCAAAGGGAATGCCACATCTCTTAATCGAGTTTGCATGATTTGATCATTGATTAATGACCTTGATAATATCATCGCTTAAGGTAAAGCGAATTGTGTCGAATTCAAGGCATATAAGTCCAAAGCTGTCTCATGTCTTTAAAACAAAATCATAACTTTAACACTCCCGTTTATTTTGATGGAGCACTGATTTACGGTACACCATCTTTATGTATTCTTGGCATTAATATTTTCTGTAAATTAAGCTGGACAGATCACATCTTTTCTGTTGCCAAAGAAGCATCGAAATGTCTTGGATTTCTGAAAATGTATAAAAAATATTTCATTCCATCGAATTTAGCGCTCCTCTGAAAGTTGGACATCAGACCTAGAATGGAGTACAATTCCCATATATGTGCCGCTGTGGTGCTGGTGGCCTTCAAGCTCATTGGAGATTTGGCAATAACTTGTCTGATCGACTCACGTCGCCGCAATTATTGATGCCTTTCGCTCACTTCCCTATGTCCTTCCTAAATGCTGTGCTTTGCATCATAGGATATCTTCTGAATTTGGCTTATTAGTCAAACTTTCTTAACTTTTCACTGAAGTTATATATGTACTTACAAGGGCTGTGTTGCATCTGTTCTGTGACTGCTATTTTAAATAGACGAAAAGTACGTAGCGCTTTAATTCCTGTATATTGCAAAGTTACATTTATGATGACTTCGTGAATTTTAATAAAATGTATTTCGCTATTTTTACTAACCGATATGGAAGCTTTACACTTCCACCATTCACAAACCAGAACAAAATAAATAATTTAACACATCGTTTGACTTTCTAGAGTGGCAAAAGCTAAGAGTGGTAGCTTATCTGTTCGACCCGGATCTTTTAAATGATAAATTTTGTGCACTTGATATTTGCGAGTGGTGGCGAGTGTCTTGGAACTTTGACATGTTTCCAGGTTATATCGTTTTTAAACCATAGTTGCGCCCCCTCATCACAAGAATCCTGGATCCGCCCCTCTATACTACTCTGCGACAATCCTTTGCCATGAGTCCATAAAAAATATTTGAAGTAATCTTTCAATATTTTCTCTCCTTTTGTAAGAAGTACCAAATTGTCGGTGGGTATAGTTAGGAACTTTGTCTTTTCCAATATTGGATATCTGAAATTTCTTGTAACATCACTGCAACCTAGTGGAATGTGTTTCCGAATCTCTACATCTTCTTTAAGCACCTGACCTGTTGTTCGTTGAAGTCATTTTAGTTCATTTTGAGGTATATGAAAATATTATTGAAAATGAACTATGATAAAAATCGAGGTACGACAAATTTCCCGTGAAAGGTCAAAATATGCGACAAAATTATACGACAAAAAGTACCAATACATAAGTTTACTGAAATCCGAAAAAATATGATGTGAATCAGTTCCTAAAACACTGGATCACACACATATTGAACAATTGAATTGTCTTTGCCGAGCTGCGAGAGTACGCAGCAATAAAAAAAGTTCAGAGGGCCAACCTTCAAGGCGGTATTTATCACCTTTGCTATGGGTTTGGGTGCTCAATATGGATGATCTCCTGCTAATACTCACCCAGATTATGTACAAAGCCGTATGTAACGGAAACGACCTGGTGATCTTGGTCACTGGTAACTACGAGTCTGAGCTCTGCAGACTGGTGCAGAACGCGATTCGAATAGTTACAGACTGGGCTACGGATTTCAGACTATGCATCAACCGATTGAAAGCAGATCTATATCTCTTACTAAGAAAAGGAACATGCCCAGCCTGCCCTCTATCGGCTCCATATGTTCGAAACTGAAGGACAGGGTAAAATATTTAGGTATCATATTAGATAGAAAACTAAGCTGGAAACCACACCTTGAGGACAGAGCGAATAATTCTCTTATAGTCTTTGTAATTGCCGCAGATCCATAGGAAAAAGTTGAGACTTAAATCGCGGATGATATGGTGTTATGGAAGATAATGGAGTTCGCCAATCATCGTGACATATTGAAGTAGATTCAAAGATTGTAACTCCTTAGTGTAAGCGGTGCTCTCAAGTCAACCAGCTCTGCGGCCCTTGCGGTCATCCTCAACATACACCACATGCATATATACGTCAAGATCGCTACACTGAGGCTGCATCCCAATCAGAGTTGGACTCATGCTGGAACAAGAGTTCTACATGAATCCCAATTTGAATTCATGGAGTCCATCGTATTTCACATAGACAGGGACAGCGATCACCTCCTCGAAACTATGCTGAAAAGTAACTTTAAATCAAAAATTCTAGATAGGGCAAAATGGGAATCAAATTCCTTGCTTCAACCATTGACAAACCCTATCATATATACAGATAGCTCCAAATCGGGAGAAAACACCGGAGCAGACGTGTTTTGTGAAGAGCCTCACATGGAAATTGCCATACTTGCAATCCTTGAAGCGGGAAGATATCCTTTAACTCAGACACTAAGAACAAGGGGATTGCAATCTGCTCGGACAGCCAAGCAGCTGTCAAGCCCCTGTCAAAATCTTTTACAACCTCCAAACTTGTATTGGAATGTAAAACCATCCTGAACTCCCTTTCTCGGAACACCAGGGTGCTTTGGATGCTAGGTTACAGTGGTATTAGCGTGAATGAAAAGGCAGATGAACTTGGTCGTATTAGTGCAATCTCGGAGGCATTCTCCTCCACAATCGGGATCAAACCAAAACACCTTATCTCTAATATCTCGGCGTGGGCCAACTGCCAATACAATCGCTTTTGGTTAGATGACCCTTCAGGTCGAACTACAAAGAAGCTAACCCAAAGAAAACGATAAAGCTATTGGGACTAAAGAAGCCAACCTTGAGAACTCTATTGTCAATTCTCATGGCTTACTCTCTTCTCAGAGGTCACATACACAGGATGGGGCTGGTTGACGATCCGGTATGCTGAAGATGCGGAGTGGAATACGAAGCGATGACTCATTTTCATTGTTACTCTCCGGCTCTTACAGGAAAACGTTACAGATTCCTTGACTCTTACCTCCTGGAAGAACTGCATGAAGCAGGTAAGGAAGGTTGGGGCCAATTTTGAATTTAGTTTGAGCGTCCAATTGAGACTTATGAACAATTGCTCATCAGTCTGGAGGGTGAACAATGGGCCTGCGTTCAAGGAACCCAATTTGGATTCCAACCTGGTTTGAATCTATCCAATCCATCCTACGACAAAACATCAGAATCAAAACCCTGATCGATGAACGAAGAAAGATAATGAGTTTTTCCCCACCTATGATGAATCAAATCGGACATGATTTTGAATGAGTTCAATATCTACAGGAAACCTGTCATATAGATTGATTTAGATCATTTTTATAATTCCTTTTCTCCATCAGTCCATTTTCAGACGAACTTGAATAAGAGTATGCCGCAAGAGCTCGTACCATTTATACTTCCTTAACTTAGGTATCAAATATTCATGGAATCACCACTTGTTATTTCTTTCAGCTTTTATTATACTGACAGCCCTGAACTAAAGTCTATTTAATTTGCAGTAGGCCTGGCCGTATCTATTGATGAGTTATTTCAAGGACTCGTAGTCCATACTAGAAACCAATGAAAAGTTTTGCCTTTGAATATTTTTTCCAAAATAGCTACGATCATTCAGCTACCTTCAGCTGATCAAAATTTATTTTTAAAAGAAGGCACCAATAGTTGGTACGGAGACCAAATTCTTGGAATCTGCTTCTTGAGCTTTCTAAGAGCGATCCCCGACCACCGCAGGTGAAGTACACTGAGAGTATATCCTAAGCTCCTTCTCACTATAAACTTTCTTCTGGTGATTCTCCTATTGCGGAAGCATCATCCAGTATGAACGTAGTAAAAAAAACTTCACATTATCAGCCTTGTAGGTGTTTAGAAATGAGTCTTTATCTACTCGAACAAATTAAGAGCCGCATTACTCAAGGTTCTGTTCTTTGTCTCATTCTATTTTTCCTACTTGCAGGTATATTTGGTGAACGGAATGCCTCGAGATAAGTTACTCGAGTCAAAATGATGTCAAACCCGGATGAACGTAATAAAGGTGTCTCAGATTTTAAACTATTTTAAGTAAGCTCCTATGTTTCATTTTCAGAGAGCTAACTGAAATCAAAGACCCAAAGAAACTTGTCCAAATCTGCGTTATCCACAAAAGCCAGGGCATCTTGCTTGATAGACTATATGGATGGATAATTAGTGAGCAGATCGGATGTGATAACACGATATTTAGCTAGATAGCGATATTCAAAGCTTGCCTTATTCAATGTGTTACTTCTTAGTAAACCTCGCTTCCTGCCAAAACCCCGTAAATGCATTAAGGCATGTTTTTTTTTTATTTTAAAAAATCTACACATGATTATAGAAGGCACATATTAGTCTAATTTTCCACAAGGAAATATAAGGCATATCAATTTGTTGTTGTAAAACTTTTACAACCTCGTCTAACATGAAGATTACAATTTCGAACCCTCATCAAATGCGCATAAAAAATTATTTTGGAGACCAAATTTATTCAATTTATGATTGAACGATACACAAAAAACTTAAAAAGTGACATACATTCTCTAGACTAAAACATATTAAATAATATCGGTCAACACACGGAACTCTGAGCCACACCAAATATTATTATTTCCTGCACAAACACAACCGTATCATTTTGGTGCGGTAATTAATTAAGAAAATTACCTCTATCTTATCGAATATGTGCAGAAATTTCTCTTGGAATTAGAAAACTTTTCGCAAAAGTAGCAATCCTTAAAATTTTCATTATCCATTCGTATCTAAACGTTCACAACTTAAATATTCCATCAGTTCCGAACAAATTACCATTTAAAAACTTTTCCTCCAGGAACTTGTACCTACTGCGACTGAGCCGGTCTGGGACATTTTAAATTGAAAAACTTTGATAACGACGGATCATTTAAGGTCCTTTAAGCCGGACACACTTCATTTGTTTCAGAAAAACTCTTCGGTCAAAAGGACTCTGTGTGTACAGCGGGGTTCGCCCACCCATCTTTTGACTATACATCTTCCTTTGATGGTTCGAGTTCGAGAGAATCCAATACTGCGATTTTGTGAAAAGTTACAGAACAAGAAAAAAGTTTTAAGGAAGTTCTAAATTATCCCAAATCTTCTCCATTATCCCTGGGATCAACATGCTAAGAACAAACAATCCACAGCCCAAGAGAGATTGCCACTCACTTCACACACAACAACAGAGGAAGGAAACTTCTTGCTTTTCTGCTTTTCTAAGTTTTTGTCTAGTGTTTTTGCGAAGCGCTGTGGTGGGGACGGAGGTGCGGGGTGTTTTTTTTTTTTAGGAACACATATTTTCATCCTGTTCCTGGTATTTCTGTTTGCCATCTTTTTTTTTTTTTGAACTTCCGGTGCTGTTAACCCTTTTATTTAACTTTTGCACTTTGTTTTCTCGCATATTTTCAGGTTTCATCAACAATCCGAGAATTGCCAGGATTCAAGTGATTCTCTGCGTCATTTCGAATCTGTTGTCACTCTATTTGGCGTATCTGCTGTACTTTGTCCTGGAGGATTTCTGTGTCGTTTGTGTTTCAACGTATGCTGTGAACTTGGCCAATCTGTTCATCGCCTGGAAACGTTACAGCCAACTCAAGAAAGTTTCACAACTGGATCCTCCTTCTAAGAAAGTTGATTAAGTACTTATGACAACGACGCGCTCTAGAAAAAAAAACGAAAAGTTTTTCATTTCTTCTCCTTAGTCTTCCTGTTCTTCCGGAAAACTTTTTATATGTTTTTATGTCGGATTAGTTCATGTAGTGCTGCTTTTCAGTGTCTGTTTCTTTTTTCTTTTATATTATTCTCTTATTTGTGCAGGGAAAACGGATTGTGGGAAATGGGAAAAGGTGCCAGCACTTCCAGTCAGATGTGCTGAAATAAATTTTTAATCAAACTTTAAAAACTTTTTATATTTTCCGAAATAAGTTTTATTGGCTTAAGATGGTAAGTTGAGGAAAGTTTGAATTGCTAGAAAATTATGGTAATTATGGTTGGACATGACCTACAATAGGAACTTGCCTTTCCTGTAAGGATTGCATCACAGCAAAGGTAAGGTTTTTGAATTTAAGTTGACTACAAATGAGAGAGAGAGAGAGAGAGAGAGATGTCGGAAATGTAGAAATGAAATATATACATCGAAAAAGGCAAGACATTTGTCGATCGTTATTTTTTTTGGGATAAGTCTTTATCAATGAGTTTACTTAGCGCACTTAAGGCGTCAAAAACGTGTAGTTGATGTAGTAGCTCTCCATAAAATCTGGTTGTGTTGAACCATAAGGGAAGAAGAACTTTTTTATTCCAAATATTCAAGTAAGTATTGAGAAATGACTAATTTGCAGGCGTACTTCTCACTAATGGAAACTGCCTTTGAAAGCATTTTACAATCCAAAATTAACTATGTCAATGTCAAGCCACAACCCAATTAATTTCAAATTGAACCAGAAAAAACTATAATAAAACTATTTGAACTTGAATATCAATTTGAAATAATTGTTGCGGGATGTGTTTGAATTTGAAAAATTTGATATTGATTGGGATTTGATTGACTCTTGTTACTGCGTAATTTCTGACTTTATCTGTGTGTTCTAGTCCAAAGAAATGGAAGTGATTGGTCTCATATAGAAGAAAGAAGCAGTTCGCACACTACAATAACAGAATAGGGACAATAAGTATTCACATGAAAACAGTGAAGCCCGAATAAGGGAAATACATAGTTAATAAAGAACGAAATTTTGAAAATTTCCATCAAAGGAGGGTCTCCAGACTTGGATGGAAGATATCGATTGTGGCTAATGATGAAGCAATGATGAGTTTGTATAACGTGAATTTCCACAGTTTCTTAATTTGTAGGTGGAAAAGGAGAAGTGTACATTAAGCGACATTAGAAAAGACCACCATCAGAAGAAGAGACTCTGGGAGAAAAAAAAAAACAAAAAACAACAGATTAAAATACATGTTCATAAATTTAATGGAAAATTACACTAAACTTGTGTAAAAATACACTAAACAAGTAAAAAAGCTAGAATTGATCTAGGACGTATTCCTATGATACCCTAGATGAATGCCCGTATAAAATTTCGTATGCTCACCGATCTATGCAAGTTTGATTTTTGAAGTGGTTTTTTGCATATATTTCTAGAAGGGTTTGTCGGACAGAAAAATTTATTATTACCAATTTTATAGGATTTTGTATTCTGAAGAAGTTTTTAGTACAATAAAAATTACTAGGACTGATCGTTTTCACAGTATATGTAAAAAACCTAAATTTTTATATGGCAACACCAAGAACGCACTGCCCGATTTATTCCATTTATAAAATTTTATTTGTTATTACTATAAAAATATCATGTACCAAATTTCAGCTCTTTATGTCGACGCGTTCTCAGGCAGTGTACAAATATATGTATAGTAGAAACCGAAACTTTTGTATGGCAACCCCACGAATGAGTTGCCCGATTTGTCTTATTTTCGATCTTAATTTTCCTTGTTTTTTAGTCCGTGTACAAAATTTCAGCTTTCTAAGTGAACGCGTTCTCGAGTTATTGTGCGGACGGACATGCAAAAACTTTTAATATTATGCGTGGGTGCCCAATCCATTTTGCTCTACCATTATTATTTCGAGGTATTACAAAAGGAATGACAAACTTAGTATACCCTATGGATTTCATCTAGGGTATAAAATAGCATTTCCATTATACCTTTTAAATTTTAAATTAAGACAATTTCAAATTAGGAATAAAAAATAAATAATTTATTCCAACAAATAAAAAAATTTTAAATTTGAGTAGGCTTTTGAAAAATAAAAAGAAAGTGCCTTTGATTAATTAATTTATCCCTAATTAATTCATTCTTAAAAATGTCTTACATCAAGAAAGTTCAAGCAGATAAGATAAGGAAGCAAATCTGTGCTTTATATAATAATAACGAAGATTGGCGGGTACTTGCAAAAACTTTAGGCATGAAGAAATCAACTGGCTATCGATGGGTGAAAAACCAACAAATACCTGAACAACAACGTGGAGGGAAGCGAAAAATAAAAATTACTAATGAACATCGACTGTTTATAGAAAGATGTATTGAAGAAAATCCTAGAATAACTTTAAAACAACTGAGAGATAAATTTCAAAATAATTGTCAAATTGTTGTTTCTACGGGATGTCTGAGAAAACATTTAGATGGATTACGTTGAAAGACATTCGCAGAGAGCCTGAAAGAGCAAACATTGAAAGTAATAAAAGAAAACAATGTGATTTATGTTCACCGATACTTTACATGGACGAAACTAATTTTAACTTATGTATATCGAGAACCAAAGGTCGTTCCAAAAAAGGAACTCGTTGTACTCACATTGCAGCAGGCAGTCGAGGATCATGTAATTGGGTGTATAGGAAATATGGGCTTAATTCATTATGAAATTAGAAGAGGAGCATTTAAGAAATCAGAAGGAAAACCTAAAATCTGGAGTCAAAAGCGATTTAACTATTCAAATGCCGCAAATCCTAGCTGGTGAAGGCAGATCAAATTTGACGCAGACCGAGTTCCGTCTACTACGGCTAGAAAATATAATTCACGCAAATATAACGACGATGATTACTGTTCCTAATTGTAACCGACACGTTGCTCATATTCAAAAATTTATACCGGACGTGATAAATATGAATGATATGACTTTTTAATTAATACAGTAATTCGGAACTGTAATCATCTTCGTTATATTTTCGCGAATTATATTTTCTAACCGAGTTGCGTCTACTATGGCTAGAAAATATTACGGAATTAACAATTTTTAAATAATTAAGATATTTTTAATAAATCTACTTTAAATTAACTGTAATAAATTATTTATTTTTTAGTCTCAATTTGAAGTTGAAAAGGTATACCTAGTTTCTTGTTTCAGAACACTAGATTACAAAATTGTTTAATTGTGTAAATTGACACAATTTTGGTAAAGCATGCAACTTTACTTAATACAAAAAATGTAAAGTTTTTATGTTTTGTTTGTTTTTTTCCTTCTTTTTCCTCACCTAAGAGTTTAATAATTTTTCCATATGCTGAGGTTTTTATTATTTTCTGTTCAGCTTATTTTTCAGTTTTACAATAAAGGAAAAAGAAGAATTTTTAAGAATTTTTATTTTTAACGATTCTAAATCAAATTCATAAATACAAGAGGAAAAAACAACCGCCTCGTCCGGGGTTTGATTCCGGAACCTTCCGCGACTGCTCTTACCACTGAGCTTACGAGACAGATGATTTTACCTCTTGCATTTATTAATTTGTAACTAACCTACTAAGCCAAGCTTGCTTTCAGCTGGTATTAACCAGTAACGGTGAAAGTGCACAAATAAATTGTAAATTCAATTTTTTATTTATTTTTTCCAGGACGGGAATCGAACCTACACTTGCTAGAATCGGTCAATGGTCAGTGGAAAGAGCAGTCGCCCGGCAAGCGGAAGATCCCGGTTTCAAACCCCAGACGAGGCGGTTATTTTTTCCTCTTGTATTTATGAATTTGATTTAGAATCGTAAAAAATAAAAGTTCTTAAAAATTCTTCTTTCTCCATCATTGACCGATTCTAACAAGTGTAGGTTCGATTTCGGTCCGGGAAAAAATATATTTACAATAAAGCTAAATTTGGATCCTCGCAATTTTTACGAAGTGAAGTGTGTACCTAAAATTTGTTTTCCGATCATTAAATTTCTCAAAATGTCTAATGGTTCTAAGTTTATGTTTTCAACCAGCATGCACCAGAGTAAAAAATATATATATAGGGGTCTACGACCCTTAGTACAGTTCATCTTCAATATTACTTTCCTCTCTGTACTATCTAGAATCAGTAGTGCCTATTAGTGATAACTCAACTCTTGGTTATTCTGTATGCTCTGTATCAACCTTCTTCAACCCCATGTTGACCCTCTTCACCCTTAAAATTCAGGAACACCCACATAGATAACAGCCTAGTCTCACTTTCGTATCCCTAATAAATATCACTGGTCAACACAGTTCTTGTCTCCGAAATAAGAACAAAGTAATCAAATATCTCTGGTACCATAAAGTTTATAGCAAATATTAAAAATTTTTCCGCAGGAATTCTCAAAAACTCTCAGAAATGCATGCCGGTTGTCGGCTTCTCAGTGATCCTTTTACGGAAATTTTGACCTGAGTCATCTCGGTTTTAATTATAGGAGAAGAGTAGTGTTGCGATACGTATACAGGGTATTTCTCCTTAGGAGGTCAATAGAGCGGGACGGGATAGTATTCACCTAGGAAAAAAAATGCGCGGCGCGAGGGGGGGGGGAAATATCAACTGTTTCGGAGTTACAGGGTGATTAAAAGAAAAAGGTAGTAGGTAGTTTTTCACAAAACACGCATGGTCACAGTCAAGAGCTCATTGTATGCAGGTCTTTCGAACGACTGCTCAACCAGGAGTTGCAGGGGTCTAAACAAAATATTTCGGACTTGTTTAGTTTTTTTATTTTTTTTTTGCAAAACGGTCGTTAACATAACATTTTGTTTATAAAAACTATAAACTGTAGACTCTCCCCTTTAATTTGACCTATTATACCCTATGTGCTATCTGCAGCTGTTAAAGAGTTATTAGCTCAAAACCTATTCATGTCATACGGAAATTAGCCGATATTTTTTTAAAATTACGTGTTTTCAGTTAGTAAGGGAATAAATATAGGTTTGGGAATAGCTTTCAGAATAGGTTTTGAACTAATAACGCTTTAACAGCTGCAGATAGCACATAGGGTATAATAGGTCAAATTAAAGGGGAGAGTCTACAGTTTTTATAGAAAAAAGTTATGTTAACGACCGTTTTGCAAAAAAATAGAGTTTAAAATAAAAAAAAAGTAAAAAATCCGAAATATTTTGTTTAGACCCCCCAAAGTAACAATTTAAATGTTATTTAGTTTTACTTAGGTTTTATAATTATTTTATTAAGGTTTTGAAGTTGATAAATAGTTTTATGGTGATTGTAAGTCATGCCAATTGTTCTTCTAGAACAATTGATTTTATTGTGATATTTTAAAAACCTCCTGAAGAGTAGTAATAAAATTATTTAGCATTTAAGTCCATTTGTACTTATAGAAGTTTTATGCCTGTCATCAATTCAACTAGGATAAAACCATTAAGCACCAGAAGTAATAAAGTAATAAATACTACTTGATTTTATAAAGTTTTTATAGCATGCGCCAAGACTATTGTATTAAGCTTTGATAAAACTTAAAAGTAAGAATCATGAAGGTTATATTAGGAGGCACGGACGGCTACTTTAAGTCAAATTTAAGGGACAATTTATTCTAGAGAGCTACTGGGCTATGTAGGAATCTATCATAAAACTATTATACACAGATGTTTTAAGAATATATTTCAAAATTCTTCCACAAAATCATTTTAAGATTAAGAGACTTAGTCAAATGCCGTATAAATCTAGTACGTCTTTCCAAGTGTCTTCGTCATGTGACATGCAAAAATATTGTATTCCATTCTAGGTCCGATATAAGATTTGTAGCGCTAGATTTGACGGGGCGAAATATTTCTTACACCTTTTAAGAAATCCAAGATATTTCTATGCTTATTTGGAAACAGGAAAGATATTATCTGTCCAGCTTAACTTACTGGAAATATTAATCCCAAAAATGCTTAGTGACGTTGAATTAGAAATAAATGCTTCATTAAAAAAACAGAAATGGTTAACTGATGATCTTGCTTTAAAGAGTGAGACAGCTTTGGGATGATAGATTATAAATTGTCAGACGTCAAGAAGAAATCGACCAATCGAAATAAGTTTCATCGCGGATACATATAAAACTAAATAGATTTATGCAAGAGTAAGTAACATTATTTGTGTCTCAAGAGACCTAGAACGGTTTTAACTGAGATCAAATAGATTTGGAAAAGAGCGAACAGTTTTATTAGCAACTAAATTAAAGGCATACAAATTTACGAACAATGCATATGGGTACTATTAGCCTTGTAAATAGTATAAAAGCATGGTAAAGGTCAGAAGGATGATTTATGTTCGATTGCAATTACATATACCAACATACAAGTGTCATAAGTACGCTAAGTTTTATAATGCGTTTATAGAAAACTAAATCGTTTTATTTAATAGAAAATGGCATTATATCAATCTAGGAGCACTCAGAAAGGTTTTACTTAAAACCAAATGGATTTAGAATAGAATGAATTGTTTTAATCGTAGCCATCCTAAGATCAAACGGTTTTATTACGGCTGTAAAAGCAGCAAATAGGCGCCATTTTATGCTTAAAATGCATTATTTTTAAATTAATTATTTTCAGGAATTTAAGCCGTTTCAGAACTAGGGGATATCATTTGCAAACTTTTTTTTTCCAATTCCGAACGTATTAAAATAATATCAAAATTTAATATAGTGTAAATAAAAAAAATTATTTTACAATTATTTCTAAACTTTTCCTAATTTTAATTATTTTTCGAGCTATCATATGTGATATAATCAGTAAATTTTTTCAGTCGCCGTAAGATTTGCTACATTAAACTGTTAAAACTACACTTAAAATTAAATTGAATTACATTTAAACATATTAAATTATTATAAAGTGGAACACATAAATCTATTTGGTCCCCTATTATTATTATTATGGATTTAAAGATCACTTTTATTTTGAGGTTTCAAGTCTAAAAGGTTTGCTGAAATAACATTTCCAATGCCTTTTTATCTTAAAAAAGGATTGAGGAGTAGTTTTATGATGGCTTTGATAACGTTATGCGGATAGGTTGATGAGTTCAAATTACGCTTTTAGTTTTTATGAAAGGTTTTATAGAGGACTGCAAATCATCGCAAAGAGTAATCCAGATAAGACCAGTAGGTAAGGCTTTATATAGTTTTAAAAATAGGCACTAATACCTTATTGTAGCGTGGGCCCTTTTAGTTTTATAAGAGGGTTTTTACGGTCATATTATTGTTGGCTTGATTATATAGCTTTATTACAAGTTTTATGAAATAGTACAGACGACGTTATGTAGGCTATATTAAAACTAAAATTGTTACTTGGGCCGTAACTCCTGAGAGGAGAAGGTATGGGGCTGGTTGAGCAGTCGTTTGAAAGGCCATGAAGTTCTGCATACAATGAGCTCTTAACTGTGGCCATGCGCCCAGTACCGTTTAAAAAATAGGCTGTTTTGTGAAAAACTAGCTTTTTTTCTTAATCACCATGTAACTCCTAAACGGTTGATGGTTGATATTGCCCCCCCCCCCCCCCCCCGTCATAAAGGGGAAACACCCTGTATATACATTCACATATAGTAAATACAGGGAAAATTTAAATTAGTCAGATGTGCGCATCTAGCGAATCTTAAAAATTGTGTTTTTTTTTTTCATTTTCGAGTAATCTCTATCCAAAAACACTATTTTAGCCATTACTATGATAAAATTTTTAGTGCTTATAAAAATACTCCTAATGTCTAGGCGGTGTAATAGCAATCCTCTAATGATTTTTGTTATGTTTCACCAGGAGAAAGTGAAGCTAGCTAGCTAATAACATACGTAGAACAGAAATATGCAACGCTTTTCTATAATATAAAATTAACAATGCCTCGACGATGCCTCCACTTGGCAATTGATGACGTGCACAAAGGGTAAGCCAGCAATGCCTCGCTCCATACAAAATTACCATTGCCTCGACCCGATGAAGGGAAGACCAAAATTGTTTCTTAGAAATTTACTGGAAATCTCTTTCTTCGAATTTTCAAGCATTGGCCGAGGCTGAGAGCTTTCAATATAAAATCAGTGATGCCTCGACTTGATGTACAAAAGGCCATAATTTTTCTTAAGAATTTACTGGGTATTTTTTGCCTAGAATTTATATGCACTTTTGGAGGGCGATAATTGTTATAATAGTCCAGTCAAATAAGCCGAAAAAATGCTAAAGATCGCATTTAGTTTGTTTCAGGCTGCAATTTTGAGGGTTGGTGTAGGGTGGTCCTGGGAGTATTGTCGCAAAAATGCAGCCTCGCAGGACCAAAAAAAAGGGGTGAAAGACAATAAAAACACCCCCGAACGCATGACAATCTATTTGCCGTGCGTGCTGTTTAGAAGAGGTAAAATTTTTGAAAAAATTGAAAATGCTATATTATTTAGAATATGATTCTAAATAAAAAAGTCTATGGTGGCCAACCCCTATCTCGAAAGGGCGTGACAGGAAAACCGAAAGAAGCTAAGGGTGGACACTTCGCTATATCCACTAACATGTGTCCGATTACTTCAATTCTGCAACATTTTCGTTCAAAAGCTAGCAACCAAAAAAAGCGTGAATTTTTCGATGACGGTATGGAAAAACGAGGGGAGTGAAGAAAGTTATCGGATTATATGTTGAGCAATATTTGCGCTCATGTTTTGCTGTGGGGACACGTACTTGGAACATTTTTGAATTTTTCTTAGAATTTTGGCTGGTTGTGCAAAGCGGGACGAGATATGATGATTTTTGCTTTGATTTTTTTCTTTTTAGATCAATATGGCTGCAGCTTTGCGCATTCGATGGGTTTTAGGGTTTTAGGTGACTGCGATTGCGTAGGCGTGGAAGAAAATAATGTTATGTGATTGTGTACATTTGTTGTTTGTTTTTAATTGTTGTAAAGGGTAGGATATGGGATTGCAGGCTACACAGGAAGAATGAGATATACTAAATTAATGATATAGACTAGATGGGTGGGATCTGGGTTGGTTAGATGGTTAAAAATAGAAGCGTTACCTTATTTAAAAATTTATTACTGACAAATGATAGTTATATAAAATTTGCAGGTGCTTTCTTTTTTAAATTTAATTAAAAAAGGGTTTACTAATTCCCAATATGATATAGTGCAATAATTCTCTCTTGCAATTTTCAAATCAAAAAATCAAATCAAATTAAAAAGGATTTGTTTAGTCATATTGATACTACTTTGTGTGGGCACAAGATGGTGGACAATGCTTTATTAAAATCAGTTACACTAAGACGAGCTTTTAATAGTCTGTCAATCATACAGTGAAAGGATGCCATTTTTGTATTCCAAGGATGACAAGATTTAAAAGAAAGAGCGGAACCTATAGCCAAACCATCACTCTGAATGTAAAATTTCCCGTGAAATTGGAAATGATTTTGGTCAATGCACAGATCTATTAAACTAATCAATTGTAATGTTTTATTTTTGTCTAAGATTTCGGTTTCAATTTTTTTGTATAAAACATTTTTTTAATTTAGTTAGAGGAATCGACGGAAACAAATTACTTACATCAAATGAAATTAATTTAGCGTTATTAGGTATATATAAATCCTTAATTTTTTTAACCAAATCTAGCGAATTTTTGATTGAAAATTTGGGTTTAAAGTGGATAAAAGTGGAGTCTATAAGCTTAACTGCAACGATTGCCAAGCTGTTTATATATGGAAGACAAAAAGATCTCTTAAGACAAGATTTTCTGAACACATAAAATCTAGTAAATCCAATAACCCGAACACTGGCTTTGCAAAAAATCTACGCGATACTAAACATTCAGCTAATTTAAACGACATGGAACTGGTGCATTGCTTAAAAGGTGGAAAAATATTAGATAAGTACGAAATCTATGAAATCGGAAAGCAACAGAAGAATGGTACTTTTCTAGTTAATGACCAAATTGATTTCAGTAACAGAAACCATCTGCTAGACCTTGTTATTGTTAAAATTAGCTCTCAGAGCATCTAGCCAGCACAATCAAAATTGATAATTAGTAGTCGTTTAGCCTTGATAATGTTCTGATCGAACGAAACGCGTCGGCTTTAATTTTTTGTTTTTTTTATAAAATGACAAATATATTTATAAAGTTGAACATAAATTGCCAAGTGTTTTTTTTTAATTATTTAAATTGCTTAAAATTTATAACACCTTACATAACGTGTACCATGCTCCACCAAGTGCCCACACAAAGTAGTATCAATATGATTAAACAAATCCTTTTTAATTTGATTTGATTTTTTGATTTGAAAATTGCAAGAGAGAATTATTGCACTATATCATATTGGGAATTAGTAAACCCTTTTTTAATTAAATTTAAAAAAGAAAGCACCTGCAAATTTTATATAACTATCATTTGTCAGTAATAAATTTTTAAATAAGGTAACGCTTCTATTTTTAACCATCTAACCAACCCAGATCCCACCCATCTAGTCTATATCATTAATTTAGTATATCTCATTCTTCCTGTGTAGCCTGCAATCCCATATCCTACCCTTTACAACAATTAAAAACAAACAACAAATGTACACAATCACATAACATTATTTTCTTCCACGCCTACGCAATCGCAGTCACCTAAAACCCTAAAACCCATCGAATGCGCAAAGCTGCAGCCATATTGATCTAAAAAGAAAAAAATCAAAGCAAAAATCATCATATCTCGTCCCGCTTTGCACAACCAGCCAAAATTCTAAGAAAAATTCAAAAATGTTCCAAGTACGTGTCCCCACAGCAAAACATGAGCGCAAATATTGCTCAACATATAATCCGATAACTTTCTTCACTCCCCTCGTTTTTCCATACCGTCATCGAAAAATTCACGCTTTTTTTGGTTGCTAGCTTTTGAACGAAAATGTTGCAGAATTGAAGTAATCGGACACATGTTAGTGGATATAGCGAAGTGTCCACCCTTAGCTTCTTTCGGTTTTCCTGTCACGCCCTTTCGAGATAGGGGTTGGCCACCATAGACTTTTTTATTTAGAATCATATTCTAAATAATATAGCATTTTCAATTTTTTCAAAAATTTTACCTCTTCTAAACAGCACGCACGGCAAATAGATTGTCATGCGTTCGGGGGTGTTTTTATTGTCTTTCACCCCTTTTTTTGGTCCTGCGAGGCTGCATTTTTGCGACAATACTCCCAGGACCACCCTACACCAACCCTCAAAATTGCAGCCTGAAACAAATTAAATGCGATCTTTAGCATTTTTTCGGCTTATTTGACTGGACTATAAGCGCAGACGCGTAGTCAAGCAATAAGCAAAAATTTCTAGTAAATTTTTAAGAAATAATTGCGGCTATCCCTAATCAGGTCCAAGCATTGTTGATTTTATATTGGAGCGAGGCACTGCTCTCGGCCTCAGCCAATGCATTAAAATTCCAAGGAAGAAATTTCCAGTAAATTTCTAAGAAAAAATTTTGGTCTTCCCTTTATCGTATCAAGGCAATGGTGATTTTGTATGGAGCGTGGCATTGCTGGCTTACCCTTTGTGCACGTCATCAAGTGCCAAGTCGAGGCATCGTCGAGGTATTGTTAATTTTATATTCTAGAGAAGAGTTGCATATTTTTGTTCTACGAGTCCAGTCTTTGTATGCTGTCTAGTGGCCTCTGAAGCCATCGAATTTTTACCGCCAACATCCACTCAACCCCATTTAATCAATCAGGAGTAATGAAACGACTTAGTAAGGGATTTGAAATTATCGAAATCACCACAAGCAAAACTTTTTGCATTACGCCTCCAGCAGAGAGAAGGGGAAAAGAGTTACGTGGATCGTCATGAAGATTCTATAGACTTTTACCATATACAAATTATTAACATACAAAGACTGGACACGTAGAACAAAAATATGCAACGCAAAGGGTAAGCCACCAATGCCTCGCTCCATACAAAATCAATGTTGCCTCGATCCGATGAAGAGAAGGCCAAAAGTTTTTCTTAGAAATTTACTGGAAATTTCTTCCTTGGAATTTTAATGCATTGGCTGAAGCCGAGAGCAGTGCCTCGCTCGAATATAAAATCTAACAACGATGTACATGCTGTACGTGTACCCCTGAAAATAAGTCTAGTCGGCCACGAAAATGAATAAAACTTCTACCGAAACATTTTGGGTAAATTTCTAAAAAAAAAAAATTGCTTATTGCTTGGCTAGTGTCTACGCTCATAAAAATTGTTGTCGCCCTCCAAAAGTGCGTATGAATTCTAAGGAAAAAATGTCCAGGAAATTACTAAGAAAAAATTTCGGCCTTCCCTACACATCAGGTCGAGGCATCGTTGTAAGATTTTATATTCGAGCGAGGCACTGCTCTCGAACCGGCCAATGCATAAAAGTTCGACGGAAGAAATTTCCAGTAAATTTCTAAGAAAAACTTTTGGCCTTCTCTTCATCGGATCGAGGCAACATTGATTTTGTATGGAGCGAGGCATTGGTGGCTTACCCTTTGGGCACGTCATCAAGTGCCAAGTCGAGGCATCGTCGAGGCATCGTTAATTTTATATTCTAGAAAAGCGTTGCATATTTTTGTTCTACGTGTCCAGTCTTTGTATGTTATTAATTTGTCTATGCTTTTACAGTATGGATGGTGATTTAGTGTATTGCAACGACATTGAAGATGTTCGAAAGTCTTGAAATAGAACATAATCCAGAGCGTTGGAGACTGTTAATCGATTCTTCCAACACAAGTCTCAAAGCGCTTCTTCTCCACAATGGAAACAATTACCCTTCTGTTCCTGTTGGTCATGCAGCATACATGAAGGAAACTTCTGAAAATATCAGGAAGTTGCTGGCAAAAGTTAACTACAATCAACATTTTTGGAGGATTTGTGATGACTTTAAAGTTTGTACTTTTGGGATGCAACAAGGTTACGCCAAATATTGTTGCTTTCTATGCCTGTGGGATAGTCGCCATTTGGAGAATCATTTTCTTAAAGGGGATTGGATGGCAAGGGAGCATTTTACGCCAGAAAATCAAAATATTTAATATGTTCATTTAATGGATAAAGAAAAAATCATAATACTTCCTCTCCACATCAAATTCAGTCGTTCATGACGATGAAAAATTAATTTTTTTTTTTTATAATTATCATCCTTAAAGTGTTAGAACACGTGGGTAAAAGGATATCTAAAGTATTTTAGAATTCACAAAACCGTCACAGAACCGTCCACCGGCTGGAAAACAGGTAACTGAGGCGCTCGGAGCGCACTTTCTGGGAAAACCTTTTCTCGCTACCCGTGATACCTTCGTACATTTCGGGAAACTGCAAACATTCTGATTCAGCACGAACAGTTCTTGGAAGAAGAAGAACGGCCTCTGTATGGTGTTGGAATAACTGAAGTAAACTGTCAAAGATTTTTTTAAACATTATATAAATATGAGTTTTTCTGAGAACAACATTTTTTAGAGTGTGGGGTGTTCTACAGGGTTCAACGGCTGAGTCGATTCACATGAATCTCTACGTAATTTAAAAGAAATTCAATCTGCGGGGCCATCAGAAAGCGATTTTTGTCAAAAATTGATTTAGAAATAGTTTTTTCATCCGTTGAATAAAAAAAAAAATGGGTTTCTTTTTCAAATGTTATTTAGTAGTTTTTTGAAAACGAAAACCGGTAAGGCCCCTCAAATTTTACCTAGTTTAATCATTTTCAATCCTATTTGTTTCGGATGAACTGATAGAGGTGTGGAGTGCCCCGCGCAGACCAAAACACGCCATGCACGGTTTTGTTTGATTGGAGCTGGAGCCGCCATTTTGGATATTTTTTTTTTAATAAAAATGGAATTTACTCTCCATTGATAGAAGATTAAAATACGTTAAAACCCATTTCCAAAAGTATTTATTTTATGTAATAAAAACAAAAATTCCAAATTTGTTCATGCATTTTTCTTACCTCTCGACGGTAACCTCCCTTTAATGAAAAACTTCGTGAAGGAGAAGGATTTCAATATCTCCGAGAAAAGTTCCCTAAAATAACTGAAGCCAAAATAAAATCGGGAATATTTGTTGGCCCTCAAATCAACGAAGTAATAGGAGATCCAAATTTCGAAGCAAAATTAAATTTAACAGAAAAAAATGTAAGGAGAACTATGGTTGTAGTTTTCAGGAATCACTTAGGAAACCGAAAAGTTGAAAATTACAAAACGTTAGTGGAAGACATATTGGAAGCATTTAGAGCAGTAGGCTGCAAAATGTCATTGAAGGTGCAAATGACGAACTCTCATTTGGAGTTTTTCCCAGAAAACATGGGCGATGTCAGCGATGAAACGGAGAAAGGTTCCATCAAGATATTTTGGGTATGGAAAAACGTTACCAGGGCAAGTGTAAACCCGTTATGCTAGAAGATTATTGTTGCACTTTAAAGACAACACAAAATTATTTTCATCAATGAGTATTGAGTATTTATCATATGAATAAATGTACTTAAAAATTTCACAAATTTGTTTTCATTTGTATCTAAGACACCCGAACCAACTTTAACTTATAACTCTTTCAAAATCAGTTCAAGTCAATTCGGTTCGTATATAAAAAAAAAAACTTTCAATTTGTTTACCAGTGTAATTAGAGCGTCGCCTCTGTTAATGCCTTTCAGACTGCATATTTTGAAATGTCCAATCTTTATCCACACCAATCATCCTATGTTTCTTAATATCCTTCTAAAAGCTCGGCGAAATTTGATGAGACCATGCGGCATCCGACATGGTTCATAGGATCAATTTTGTTTGAATTTCTATGAAAATGGGACTGAAAGCCTCGAACCCATCAAGCTCTCCACAATGCTAAATTTACAATATCATCTCAGAACACTTACGAAAGGTATGTGATACAAATTTAAGTTGATTTTCAGTTCAATCAGGGAACATAATTCATTTCGCACAAGTACTCGGCTAAAAGCCCCTTAAATCTCAGAAACAGTTCTCTGCGTATCACCACAGTCGCAGTATCTGTTGAGCCTATAAAATATGCGACAGCATAAAACATATCTGCAGGCATAATTCCCCTGCCCGTAATCAAATATTTATTTAAACACACATCTCATCGGAAATTGTCTAGCCTATAGCCTGATCCGAGCGGCTCTGGGCTGTGGTCGCACAAACGTTCAGTTCAGCCTCATCAAGGCTATGTTTGCTCAGGCTCTAATACGCTTTTCCAGGTAAAGTGATTACGCCTTCAACTTGCATTACGTATAGGTAAGCCTTCATTGATTATGCATGGCATAGATCAAGCACACTGTGTCAACAAAGTGACCGTCGTCGGGCATAGTCTGCAGATGTTTGATTGAATTGAATTGGAGGCTCGCTGCTGCTACACTGAAACTAGACTAGGAACAATAGAGAGTCTGTGAAGCAGTAGACACTATGGTCGACAGACGGCAATGGACCTTTGAGACTTTATGAATTTTGCACAACAAATCATCCGGCAATTTTAAAAGTCTGGAAACTAATCGGAAAGCAGGTAGGTAGTCAACGGAAGTGGAGGGCATACAGCACACAGGATTCTGTCTGCTACAGGTAGCATCGGACATCGGACTTCATTGCCATTTGCCATTATCCAGTAGGAAGATGCCGGCGCTGGTTTAAGTGTCAGCAGAACGACAATAGCATACCGTCGCCTGATGGTGCCTCTCAAAGCAGTTCAATTGCTTGCTTACCGCATAAATCAATTCTTTTGAACTCCCATTGAAGGATTCAAAGTCATTAAGAGGAAAATGTGAAAATTGGAAAAGTCGTCCCGACATTTCGGAAGGCCACAGAGAACAGAATCACTTCACAGCGGCCTACTAATGTCCAAGTTCCACTTGAATGCCGCAAGAAATCATGCGAAAACGTTGAAGCCCTGGGTCTGGATGTGGATACTCAAGAGGATGAATCTTGGCGGTGTGAAGTGGAGACCATGGGACATGGAGAGACTTACATGTATCTCAAGACTATCGGGACCATCTTATGATGGAGCGGCAGCAGCGGTCGACTGGTCCATTGAAATACTTTACGCCAAGATGAATAGTAATGAACTCTCTTGTAGGACAAGACGACGACGACGACGACGGACTGGCGTGCCTCGTTGGACACGGACCTAGTTGCATTGATTTCTTGTGGTTTCTTCTTTGTCGTTTTTTGGGTGGATTGGTTCGTTGGTAAGGCAATTTGCAATTGAATAAATTCTGGAGAATTGTTGCGTTTTGATTGTAACGAGTGCTGCCGCCGCCGCAACCGCCGCCTCATATAGCTGCTGTGATGGTGCATGGAATAGATTCATTCAGCAGATCTCTGGCACTTAAATTTATCTCTCGCAGGCAGAACCAGGTCATTAGGTAATAGCAGACCGCCGAACATATACAGAGAGAAGAGGTTATTAGCACATATGGAAATTAGCGTCCGCAAAGACTTTGGAGTGGGCTCTGAGAAAAGGAGCTCTTGTTGGTTTTGGTTCGGTCTGTGGAAAATTGATACATTCCGGTGCGCCCAGATTTATTTAACTTCAGGTCAAATGTGTTTGCGTTTTGCGGATATTGTTAGGTTTTCGAATACAAGTTTCAATTTACAGAGCCTGCGGCGGACGGGCGGACGGGCGGGCGGCGGCGGCGCAATAGCAATGAGACTTAATTTTAACAACATTCATTTTGCCGTTATGACTTAAATGGCATAAACAAGTGCAACTTTTAATTCCGCCTGTTAATTTTTCAATTCAAAATGCTTCACGGGAATACGAGTTTCTGTTGTTGAAATTGCGAAATTGCTTAGACTTTATACGTGGAGCGGAGGTTTTCTTACTGACGGGAGTAGGTAGGTTAAATGTTTTAGTCTGAACCTGTTGTATCTTCGGCCTAATATCCAAGATATAGCAGATAAGGATTCATAAAGAGAAGATTGGGATAAATTCTGCCCATCATACGATGTCATTTTCTGACCCACGGGGAAATTTTAAGATTTGTAAGGAACCTAAAATTAGGATGGAGAATTAAAATAAATGGAGATTCTTAACAGATCTGTTTGGTCACTTTTTCACCTTAGTGGATTAACTAAATACTTTTCAGAAATGATATGAAATCGATGTATTCGGAATTGGGTGATCTTACCCCACATGTCAGAAACATATGGCAGGACCTTTTTTTACCTTAGTCCAAACTTTACCAAACTTCGCAGATTCGTTTTATCTGTGAGCCCATTTTTTTTTGTATTAAGAATGCTAACAAAAGGCCTTCTTTGATTTGTTAACATGGGAATTGTTGACTTCTTCTGTTTGGTAGAAAAGCTTTTCAATTGCTGCACTCTTTGGTTATTTAATAAGGTGAGGTTAGGGTGTTTTGAGTTTTGAAGTCGATGCTGTGGACAAACCAGAAGTGGCTATGGTAATTGAACTGAAGTTGACCGCAGCCTACACCGACTTTGCAATTTCAGTCACAGTCGAAGTCGAAGTTGTAATTGTATTTTGCCACATGCTTTTACCATTTGGGCAAAGTCGTAGTCGACTGATCAGTCGTAATTGTAATTCAGGTCTTAGTTTTAGCTGAATTAAGTATCGAACTAGTTGGAGTATTTTCTAATATAGTATCACTAGTGTCACTTCGGGCCAACCAGATATCAACAGATTATAATTCAAGCCAGTTGTTTAGTGTATTCGTAAGGATGTGATTAATGTGGTTACTAGAAATATAAGCAGTAAAAGTATGCATACTTGACGAACTATCGAATTGTGATGAACTGGACAATTCAAGTTGGTGTTTCATATTTGATTCCTGTCTAGAACAAAGACCAAGTACATATATTGGGGATATTTATTCTTTGCTTTGCTCCACAAAACAAGCAAGTTGTCCAAAGCCAACAAAGTTTGGCCGAAAGTCATAGAAGTTTGGCCCAAGTGAAAGGACTTGTTTACTAGAGGCTATATGTAGAGACATGTCAAATAGTTCATGTTGTTAGCAACTTTTGCAGCATTAGGAAACGTAACCAATCTGTGTTTTCTTTATTAGCCTCAAACCTACACGACAAAGGCATTAACTAAAATTTGATGGTCTTAATGGAAAAATTAACTTGAAAGACATTAAAATTGTGGATTCAATCAATCAAAAATTTTGTGTTGTGTTACTTGCGATTCTTAGTTAAAAAGGGGAATGAATAAATTAAATTATTGCGTCTTAAACCTCTACATGTATACATTAGGGGCTTTCGGCAAGCACTGTCTCAGTGAGACAACTGAGACAAAACTTTCAGCAATCGTCTCAGTTGTCTCAGTTGAAACCAATCAGCTGATTTCCCAATTTTGATATTTAAATAATTTTGACCACAGAATTCGATAGTAATAAATTGAGGAAAGTGTTGTTACTTTATTCAAACAGCTCACTAAACTTTTATTTGTAATTAAAATCACAAAATAACGAAACTGAGTCAACTGAGACAAAAAAATTCAGTTTCACTTGTCTCAGTTGCTCAGTGGTTGCGTTCGAAATTGGTAGCTCAATATGGAACTGAGACAGTTCCCCGAAAGTGCAGTCTCAGTGAGCCAACTGAGAATATCTCACTTGTCTCACTGAGAATGTGCTTGCCGAAAGCGCCTATTGACATTCTATGCCATATTATGCCCACAATCTGTATTAAACGATTGTCGTACAGTTGGATTCTAGATTCAAGACTAGAGTGGGCACAAATAAGGTTAGCACTATACAGAATCACAATCCAGACATGCGCGTTGTACTTAATTTTCTCTCAATAATAAAAAAAAAAAATTAAAGAAATATTTACATAAAAAGAGTTCTGATGAACATCTCCGCCCGTTTTATGTCCTCATACTAAGCAGCTTTTACGCATTCTTACTAAATACTATACATGTACCCAGCACATTAAAATGAATACTCTCAACATAAACAAAGTCACCTGTAGTTTTACACCGTTCACAAATTCTAAGTACAAATAAAATAGAAACTATGACATGAGCTTGTGTGATACCTGAATTAGTCAATTAGCTAAATACTAGCTAAACGAAAAAAAAAAAAAAAAAACAAATCAAAATTAAAACGGGAAGCTATTTAAGGAAGCAAAAGAATTTCTCAGCAAGTTGTATCCAGTCAGCCATTGGAAATACTTGTGAAATACTTTCCTTACTGAAATCCAATAGATGTCTCCGTCCATTCACGCAAAATCACTTTTTCTTACGTGACGTAGTTTATGCCAGCATCTGCGTGCTTCATCAGAAGGTTGAATCTGATCAGGCTTCCATAAGTGAGTACCTTTATATGGTGACGAACCATAAAAGGTAAAGCCAAGTGAGTATGCGCACGCGAAATGAGCACACTGGAACAGGTAACTGGTACTGGAGGTGTCCAGTCGTATGGTCGTCGTCGTCGTCGTACGAATCTGGACGACAGTTTTCAGTATTTTATTTTCAATTTCTTGACAAATAAGCGAAATGAATCTCGGGCATACAATAAAAGTGAGAAATGAGCACATTCTTCTGGGCAAAAACAATAAAAATAACATTTTCGGTAGCAATGGATCCAATTTTGAACAATAACCTGAAATTGGTGCCAACGATAGCCTCCCTGGATACTTTCTTTTAAGATCACAAGATGGGGAGTAATTGTGTGGGTTTATCGAAATTAGGAAAAAAAAAAGTTTGACAAAAATTTTATCGAACATAACTGAGCACGCATGAGTACTGTTAATAGTTACTGATATTTTCTGGTGTTATACTTGAAATATGAGTTGAAAGGGTTCACTGTTTAAATCTCCGTCACCAGCACCCAATGTTTATTTTTTACGATTTAAAATAGAAAAGAATAAAAAGAAGCCTGCAAGACGAACATATATTTTTTGACAATCAGCGCCAGCTTAACACAAGCTCGCTGTAGTGACACTTAATAAATAAACGGTCAACAACACATGCTTTTATCACTTAGTCGGTATTAGTATTTTATATGATTTACCATAAATGTTTGGGCATCCGAGTTCATTGTAGTGTAGACAGCTGGCAGTTCAGGGTTTCATTGCTGTCCTGATGAGGTCGCCCTGTACTGCTGAACGAAACTCACAGTATACTCTCAGAATTTCTTAATGAAGTTCTGATTTGCGGTTGTAAGCCAACAAACTGACAGTACCTTGGTACTGGGCGTTTAATTCTCTGCTTAATGCAGTAGGTTGAAAAATTGCTTGTAGACTCTTTATAGGTCTCGAAAGAGCAAAAAAAACTCAATCTCCCTTTCTATAAAATAAACATAAATCGAACACCGGATGAAATGACATGCAATGCAACATATAACAAAACAATTAAAAAAGCTAGAATTGGTCTAAAATCAATTCTTATGATACCCTAGATGAATGCCCGTATTAAATTTCGTATGGTCACCGATCTATTCAAGTATTGATTTTGAAGTTGTTTTTCGCATATATTTCTAGAACGGTTTGTCGGACAGAAAAAATGATTATAACCAATTTTATAGGATTTCGTATTCTGAAGAAGTTTTTATTACAATAAAAATGTCTTGGAATAATCGTTTTCACAGTATACGTAAAAAACTTAAATTTTTATATGGCAACACGAAGAACATGTTGCCCGATTTAGTCCATTTTTAAATTTTATTTGCTAGTATAATGAAAACACCACGTACTAAATTTCAGTTCTCTACATCGATGCGTTCTCAGGCAGTGTCCAAATATATAGTGGAAAACGAAATTTTTGTATGGCAACGCCACGAAGGAGTTGCCCGATTTGTCTCATTTTCGAACTTAATTTTACTTTTTTTTTTAAAGTCCGCGTACAAAATTTCAGCTCTCTAAGTTCACACGTTCTCAAGTTATCGTCCGCAGGGACGAACGGACAGACGGACATGCAAAAATCAAAATAAATTTAAATATTATGCGTGGGTGCCCAATACATTTTGCTCTACCATCTTCTGTGCGTTACAAACGGAATGACATAGATTTCATCTAGGGTATAAAAATTAAAAGAAAATTAAATAGATTAAATTATACAATATTTTTTAAAACATGCTTAGAAACGTCAACAACAAAAAGCTCAACCTAATAATATAATGCACATGCGATTAATAGGTCCGTGCATGTCAAGCTTAGACCTTGAGGAAATAACATGCAACAGAGGTAGCCTTCTCAAATTGTGCCTACTATCACGGTGAGAGACTTTGTTAAGTAGCAGCGGAGAATTAATATTCGCGTTTAAAAGTTGATGCACAAAAGTTACATCGGCAACCATTCGACGTTTCTCAAGCGATTCTCATAGGGTAGAAGAATTAAATAATTATTCCAGGGTAGTTGCCTAACAGCAAAGCGTAGGAAGCTCTGCTGAACAGACTCGATACGGTCGATGTGTGTACCGTAAAAAGGAGACCAAACCTGGCTATCCTATTCAAGAAATGGTCTCACAAAGCAAGTATACAAACGCAATGTTATGGTGGGATTCGAGAGCTCTCGGGACCAATGTTTTGTAACGCCCAGCATAGAACAAGTCTATGATGCCATGTAGCTTATGTGGGAGATAAAACTCAATCTCATGGCGGAGATGTTATAAAGAACTGCTGACGCTCGTGGGGAGCATGAAAGAAAATAAATCGAAAAGAATTATGTTAAACTTAGAAACATCTTCATCAACCCCACTGCAAGACAGAAATGTGTTGAAATCAATAGAGGTAAGTCTAATGGAAACATCCGAAAAGTCAGGCTTTCTAAAATTGAAAAAATTTGTGTTTCGTCACAATTTGTTAAGTTTTCGGTTTCATAGCAATTCGTAATTAGTAGAGGGGGGTGGTATTTGTCAGGAGTAGACAATAAAATTGGGCTAGGTTCAACTAATAAGTTACACACGTCAGTAGAAAATACCAGGTCTAACTGCCTACCCATGTCATTCATAACATTACTGATTTGGCTGAGACCAAGAGATGAAATACTGTCCAGGAAAAAGGATTCCCTAGTTGTCAAGTTTTTAAGTGGAAGATAGTCATCGTTATCTTCGTTTAGTACCCGTTGAATATTGGATAAGCTAAAATCACCAATAACTAGTAATTCGTCAAGAGGTTCCATCTTACCGTGGATAAAATTAGATGTTGAAATGAGTAGGTCGTAAATATTCTGACCTTTGTCGTCAATGAAATTTATGGAGTATGAAGGAATGTAACAACAGCTTAAGAGCTATAACTTCAAGGTCGAGGGTGATGAAGAAACAGGAAAGCTCAATTCGGCTGCAATTAAAGTGGTGTTTATAGACGAGGAGTACACCATCGTCACGATCCTCAGAATCAGTATGTCTATCTGTTCTCAAAATTTGATAAGAGTTCGAAAAAAGTTGCAACAGAAGATTTGAAAATTTGTGCAGTTTTTGTGCAAATTCACCTTACGTTTTGATAGTAAAGGAAAAGCGATTTGAGTTTTTTGGAATATTACTGCTTATTTTAACTGTATTTATAATTTGGCGCCCATAAGATATGAATAGTTTAGTAAAAGCACATTCGGTAAGACAGTTAAAATAAAGGATGCAACTGGGCTAGAGCCTTTACAAATTTTTCAAGAAATGCTCTCTGTTGCGACTTTAGATACTTCAAGATGTCCTCACATAACGTTTTTGGAGGGAAACGGGTGACGAACACACACAAAGATTATAATACCGTTCTCAAAGAAGTGCCAATACCATTTTCTATAGGCTAATTATAATTGGTGGAGGCACTATCCGCAACCGAACAGAAGACTTCGTCCCCTTATCAGATGTTTTGTCCACAATCAGAGATAACACATTATCGCCACTCGAGGATAAAATGCCGTCAATGGAGGCTCCATTGGTAACCAGAGCAATCTCATATCAAGCTACAGAAAAACATGAGGCAGTTGGTATGTTATTTGGGCGGTTGCGATGGTTCCTTTGTCTCCAAGAACGGTCTAACTTCGGCTGACAAAATATTCTCAGAGGCGGGAGGAGTTGAGATATACGAATCCTGCTGAATATGAGAAGACTGTTGTTGCACAGACAGTAGATTTTAAGGCAGATGTTATTCTAGGATGACTGAATGATGAGATCGCGTTTTCTAAATCCATCCTAAAGTTCAATAGAGAATCTAAGCAAATGCTGGTGGTCTAGGGGCATAAAAGGACAAATTAAATGATCAAAGTTGCAGTTTCGAACCCTAGCGACCAATGTTAATTTCCTTTCGATTCTCACATATACTTATATGAGTCAACAAAGTAAAGACAAAAAAAAATACCTTCCTATAACAACGGCTCACTGACAACAAACTCGGCAAACCAATACACCGATTTTATCAGAAATTTTGTAAATTGGTGTGCCATAATTTACTATTAACACTATCCCCATAATCAAACCGCACATAAACACAAATTCGCAGCAACCGGGATCACCTGCTTTGTCTTATCTGCAGCTCTGCCTTAACATAAAACAAAATCGAAATTCCAACGCCAACCAAAGTAGGTGTGAAGATCGAAATAGTTAAATCATCTTGATCACGACCTATGTAGCTCTCACAACTCAATTTAGATCAATGGCAGGCAGGCTAAACTCGCCAAATGATTTTTGCGCAACTCACATTTAATGTAAAGTGTTGACTCGCCCATTTGCACCTTTTTTTTTTTTCTTCCTAAACATCGCAACTTATTACGTGATCAGGGCGAAAAAAAAATACGATGTCACTTTTAGCTATATGCGCATACCACCACGACTCACACTTCAAAAATTCCAAACAGTTGACAAATATGTCTTTACCAATCTTAGATAAAATTGATGAGTCCAAACATGTCACAGCAAAGGTGAAATCTGATGATCACAAGAGTGCATCGCACCGTATTCGTTGGATGAAAAATTTACTCGCTCTTGATCGAAAAGCGGATCGTTTTGTGACAACATTAGTAACTACGATCGACAACAACTTCGAAAACAGAAAAATGATCCAACACGCGACTCTTGTCGGCATCGGCATGGATGGCAATGATTATCGGAGGACTAAGGTCGTCGGATGAAAAAGGCAACCTCTAGATGACTTCGCTCTATAGTAATCTAGCAGCAATCAAGAGACAAAAGAAATAAGTTAGCTTCTGGGAGTTTTTAACCCGTTTGCACGCAAAAATCTTCAAGGACGTTTTTAGCTACTTAAATCAACTTCAAAGTGGCTCTTGATCTTAAGAAACAGCTGTTGTTGGTGATCGTGTGGCTGCAGCTATATACGCCTGATGATATACATATCTCGTGGGATGAACGTGTTTTGCTCGACTATTTTTCTACATGGTTAAGCCAACTATACCTGAAGTATTGCGCATAGTCGAGTGGTCTGGCTGAGGAACTACTTTGGCATGAGTAGGCGGACGAATTGAAATGATTTGTCACTCAAAATGTTTCCGTCCAACAAGTGAACTAAATGATATTTTACTGTGCCGATTCTTCATGCTGGAGGATCAGTTAATTTTTCCATAATTGATTGATTGACTCTGCGCTGATGTAATTCCAGAGGTTCTCTTAAGGGATTTATTTCAAACGTCAAGTGGAGTGTTTTCATTGCGGATGGATGTTGATGAAAGGGGAAATCTATTATCATCATGGAGTTTAGAATGTCGTTGGACTTGAATAATTTGTATACAGTGAATTTTCTTTGTTATTCCGCATTCGTATTATTGTGGGCTATCTTAACATGCTCAGCAAAACTAAGCTTTTTCAAAGTATGAATATGGAATTGTTCAGTCAGAAGTTCCATTGTAAGAAGTAGTTAATAAATTTTGTCGTCATCACCATTATAATTGGTTAGATCCAAACTAGGTAGCTGATGCAAAAAAAAGTTGTTTCATCATTTTCACTAATAATGTTTAAAAACAATCTGTCTTTTCAATTTTATGTACTTCCACATTTCCTGGAAGTGGTTATTATCCTTCAGAATCAATGCCGATATCCTGCTACTGATTTTTCAAATAAGAAACTTATTTCAAATGGGTTTTCTTCTCCTTATCTCAATTTCGAAGGTGAAAATGAGTTTTTTTCATTTAACTAAAATTTTCCTGAAAACACGTCAGCAACAGCATGTCTTCCTAACAAGGAGCCCAAAGACTATATTTTAAAATGATCATCAATTACACCCTATACCCTTGGCGGTTTTGGACGTCTTCTTCGTCAATATCTATAGCGAACACCAATAAGTGTGCTCAAACTAAACTTTTCAAGCCATTTTTTCTTGATATGTTTAAGAAAAAGTGCAAAAAGTACTAAAATGGTTTTATGACGTGTTTATTGAATTAAAAAAAAAAAGAGTTACAAAGCCAATTTTTTACCTTGTCACAACTTTAATGGAGGGAGGAGAGTAGGAGAATATGATTATTTGGCATTAGAAAGCCCTAACGATTTCAAATCATCATTATAGAATGTTTTGTTGTTTCAAAGGACCACCTCACAGTCCGGAGCCCGGTCCGAGATCATCGCTAAATTCTCTTCTAGTAATGAGCAGAGAATATTCCTTCAGAAGCTCAAGCAGCATGGATCACTTCGTCTCAATAAGATTTCCCCTACATTTGTTTCTAATAGTAGAGTGCATGGTATAAGGAATATTCCTTGTACCATGGTAGAGTGTATGTTATCGAAAGCTTAACCCAAACCCATCATCGAATTTTGCGAAGATCTCTTGACCTCAAGAGGGATAGTGCATGCGCATGTGAAGGAATGTGATTCCCCTATCGCAGTTCATAGAATGGATTCTCTTTTTCAACTAGCTGAATCAGTTATGGCAGGGCCGAACTTTGTACCTAGCTCGGATAACATTCATTATCATCTGTTGAAGCAAACTCGGAAGTATCTTAGTGCATGTAATATTTAGATTATCTACTTAGGCGTTCAACGATTTTTTTATTTCTATGTTTTTAACATTGTATTTATAGGTGGATTATTTCTCGTCTACAGCACACTGAAATTCATTGAAAATAATTTCAATGAATTTCTAAAATTCATTGAGAATGCAGAGAAATCGAACTTTTCGACCCAGCGATTAGAGAGGTCTCATCAGTGTGGTTATCTCTGATCCATCGCCTACCATAGAAGTTCGATGATAGGATCACCCAATTGCCCATCTAAATACTCTGATTAATCACTTTAAATTTAGTCTTTTAATTTCAACCTTTTATTAATTGTTTCTGTCTTTTATTTATTTAAACTTTTATCTAAATTACTGGTTTTCTTGTATTTTCTTGAATTGTTTTTATGGTTGTTATGGATTGGATTTGATAAGCTTGGAAATTGATTCTATTCTATAATGTTCGTTTGGTTATCTTAGTGACTTTTATTGACATGCGTATTTTATATTTATTCTATTAGTGCGCTAAATTCTTACCTTTGAATATAAGCTTATCGGAGACTGTCTTACTGTGTTGAAGCACTAGTGAAACAAATAAGGTTACACTGATTTGACTGACAGGACATGAACGCCCGTAATGGACTTACTAGCTGAGCATTTCCCGCTTAGATATCATCACAAGAAAATGGGTAAGGGAAATAGCCAGACCTGCCGCTTCGGTATGGAAGATAATAAGGCTGCTGAATCCGTCCTCAGCGACTTTGAAACTCTTGGCCGTATAAAACTAAAGCATTTAGAAAAGGCATTCGCATTGACGGAGGATGTTGCAAACGTGGCCTAAAAGAAATGATGTCTTAGGTCGCACTGACTATAGATCAGACACGCAACTTCTGTCTGCGTGCACCCATCATTTTTATAATATTAATAATAAATAAACTTACAATGAAAAAATGGAAAGCATGATTAGTAGAACTCATGCGTACAAGTCTATTACTTATGACGCCATTTCGGCTAATAAATTGCTATACGTATTTGATACTTCTGATTTGGTGTGCAATTTTTTCTCCATAAACCATATAAGGTTAGCTATAGTGATGATATGATTTAATTTTGATATAACATCTTCGCCGCCCAGAGCCGAGCGCACATTCCGTAATTTTGCTGCAATCCAACCTGATGCTCTTCAGGCCGGTATTATTGGCAGGGATTGGTCTTTTATCTATAATGCTGCTGATCCTGAGGAGGCAGCTCTTCATTTTTCGCACTTAATCATTGCAGTTTATCACAACAATGTCCACCTCAAAACAGTCAGAATCAATCAGATGCACTGATGATTTAATTCTTCGCAGGTGAGATGTGACTTTGTTATGTCAGGTTCGTGACATCGCATACACTCATTGGAAGAGGTCATCAGAAAAAATACATTAAGAGACTTTGAAGGTGGCATTGACTGGCGCAAAATCAGTCAAATGGGGCTTAGAACTAAAGCCAAAACCCATTCCAGCATCCACCCCGAAAAATTCGCTGATTATCTATGTACGTGGCTCATCGGACCACGGTAGCTAGCCTCCCGGGTGCAGCTCGTCAATGTAGTCTTGATTCACCGAATGCTGAGCTTTCCTTCCGCAACTTTAATGAGGCTGAAGTTTTAGAAGCATTTAATCGCATTAAATCTAATACAGCTGGTCATGCTGAGATCCCTATCAGGTTTCTCAAACTTTTTCTCCCATTCATTTTATCACCGGTCACCCATCTCTTTAATATATTAGTCACACTCCTATTTCCAAAACATCGTCACCTACGAGCCCTAATGATTGGGGCCCTATAACGATTCTTCCATTAATTTCCAATGTCTTTGAGGTGCTCATTGCTGATCAAATTTCAGAATTCGTCGAAGACAACAACCTTCTGTCCAAATATAATTCTGGTTTTCGTCATAAACATTCCACCACTTGCAAGCTCTCTAATAGCCAGCTATCTTGCTGATAGAACTCTGGTTGTTGCCAGCGATGACCGTCGCTAAACCTCGCGGCTCACCCCTGCAGGAGTACCATAGGGAGCTGTTCTTGCTCCGCTTTTGTTCTCCGTCTACATAAATGATATCGTCACAGCGCTTGGTGAAGTGAAATTCCACCTGTATGCTGATGATAGTCAGATTTATGGAGCAGCCAATGTCAGTAACCTACCATCGCTGATACACAAGCTTAATCTTACTCTCAACAATATCTCTGGCTGGTGCCTTACCAATGGTCTGGCCCTCAATCCTGTTAAAACTCAAGCTATTAAATACTCTAGCAGAGCCAGTGTTTCTGAATTTGATAATTCTCTCCCGACCTTACGTCTTCATGATATGACCATTCCCATGTCTAGCAGTCATATCAAAAATCTTAGCCTCCTCATGGAACCCCAACTAACATAGCAGCCTCATGTGAACAAACTTTGCTCAAGAATCTACTACGGCCTTCGGTCTCTATATGCGGTCTCACACTATCTGTCACAAAACATTAGGCAGTCCTTGGTAATTGCTCTTATCATGCCGCATTTCTTCTATGCTTACGCTGCTTTTTATCTCCTGAGGACCTATGAAATAGCTAAGCTTAACAGAGCTCTCAAATCCTGCGTACGATATATCTTCCGTCTCAATTGGTATTCCCATGTATCTCAGCTGCTACAGTTTTTCATGCCTGGCCCTCTTACCAAACTCTTTGAGCTTAGAGTTTCATGTTTGATTCACAAAGGAAGATGGAACATGGTCCCAAGATTCATCTGCGAGTTGTTCTCATGGAGCAATCTCAACACCTCCAGGCTGGTATCACAACGCACACTTACTAGGTTTGGATATAATGATCTAATTGTTCATGAACCTCCCTTTGGAACTCCTTGCCTGAACCTATTAAAACAGTTCAAAGAATTGGCTTTAATGCATCTTCTAGACAGCATTTAAGTCCTGTTCTTATTCTATCCCGACAAATTCTAATAAAAAATAAAAAAAAAATTGCACTTAATTATTTTAGTTATTTTTGTCTAGTTGATATTATTCTGCTACATTATGTTACATTTTATTTTATGTTATGTAATGTTATTTTGTTTTAGTCTATTTTACTCATCTATGTTCATTTTTATTTATTTTATTTTACTTTTTACTTGTTGCATTCTGTTCATTCCACTCATTTATTTAGTCATTTATTTATTAATCTAGGTATCAACTTTAATTTAATTTTAATCAATTTTAATTTCATTATACAAATTATTATAAGTCCTCTAATTGTACCACCTCGTTTATAATTCTATTACTTGATAGTCAAAATCTTATTAGACATGCCTTTTGCATATTATCATCATAGTATTGAAGTGATTCAATACCAGTTCCTAAGAATTAATCTTTGAGTCTTACTTGGAAAATGCCTCCTCCCAGGAAACTTTCGAATTGAAACTATCTCCAGAATAATGTTTTCATGAGGATATAAATTGCTCTGAATTACTGAGTTTAGGCTTTTAAACACAGTTACGACGGCCAACGACTATTGCAGTAATATAGGAACAATTTTCTCTAGGAACGTTTTATGGAGGCGTATATTGCATAGGAAACTGTAGTGGCCGTCGGCCTCTCTTATCCTCGTAATTGAATTAATTCAATAAAGTGGACCAACGGCAATTACAGATTCCTATGCAATACATGCCTCCATAAAACGTTTCCAGAGAAAATTGTTCCTATATTACTGCATTAGTCGTTGACCGTCGCAACTGTGTTTCAATTCGGAACGGTTCCCTTAAGTATCACGAGTTTTACCAAATTACTCTTCATGGTACGAATTATTCTATGCACGACCTGTTAACCTCAATGTTTCGCCTGTTTAATAAGCACTAATTAAGCAAGATGTAAACTTTAATCTATCTAAAAATTAAATTAGTTTTATTTTTTATATTTTTTTCAATGTTTTACATGTAAACCGACTTTGAATGAACTGTAAATAAGTAATAATAAAATCTTAACAATCTTACAAAACCGCCATTGTTCGAAATTCCTTGAAGAAACATTTTCAAAGATGTTAATTTACAGAATCCCATTACGGTTTTATAGATGTAGCGGCATGTAACGCAAGGTCGTCACTTTAAATCACAATCCATTCGGAGTTATTTAAGAAAATCGAAACCAGACTCTCAACTTCCGGCTAAAGTAAACTGAGCATCTGATTGTGTGACACCTGCTCCATCCACACCTCCTCCTACTCCTCCTACTAAGCCGCCAAGACTATATCGTCAAAATCCAAGGCATCTAAACGGTCATTCAAGTTAATTTTCCTGGTTAAGGTTCATTAGATTGGAGGCAATAGGTCAAGGTGGGAGAACTAATGAAATTTACTCCCAAAAATAGAATATCAGAAAACTCCCATGGGCAGATCTACCTGCCCTTTATATACAAAAATCTGTTGAGTAAATTATGTAATCGCTGTGTATGTAATAAACACCGATTTACTGCTAACATCTGAAACATGTTTACTAGAGAAGCGCGTTGGGGCCATTAAGTTTCAGAGGTTTGCTGATCTCTGGTCAACAGGTAAAATTAGGAGGTTCCACCTTCTGCTGTGGCGGCGGGAGCTTTTCATTTTCAAATCGCAGCACAAAGTTGTGACTGAAGCTTAAGCTCGACATCGGTGTCGCCGCTGTTGTGATTATTCTGCGAGCCAGAAGCACCCACCAACCGGTGTCTAAGATTTTGTTGGAAAACCGCTGGTAATGGTAGGAGACGTCGTGCCAGTGGGGACGGGGTGTGCAAATTCAGAGGCTGCTGGCTGAGAAATGAGATGTTGTTGTTTACGATTCATTGAATGGACCACGGCGAATCAGTCGTGACGCGAAACTTGCATGGTAAACATCGATAGGTGAAAAACGGTTTCAGCACGCGTGGAATTATAGCATTCGTGATTGTGCGCTTTTATATGTGAATCGTCGAATCGAGAAGCTTTCGTTCAACCCCCCTGGGGTACTAATCCAATCATATTCTGGTCTCTTAATTTGTGCATTTCCTTTTATTATCCGTCAATTTACTTTGACCAATCTAATTAAATCTTCATCATCGAATTTACCTGTGGGCTCTCTCTCTGTGTAGCCCGGTGTATGTTGTATACCTGTGCGGATGTTTATCAATACCCCTTCGGACCGGACCAAGTCAAGTGTTAAATCGAAGCGGAATTGTGTGTTCGGAAAGACACAAACGACGAGATTTAAATGCAAATGCAAAAATTGAGTGCTGTGAATTCGATTTGTGGCTGTTGTTGCAGGTGTGGTGCTCCAATGAGAAATCTCTTGTCCAAGTCGGAGATTATCATTTGTTTTGACATACTCATTACGTCAAGTTAATTAGTGGTCAGTGTCAGGTGCTCTCCACTGTTTTCGGATTTATATCGGATCAGAACGACTGATGGTCTTTAAGTGATAGGGCATCGCATTCAGAACCAGCTGATAAGTTACATAAAGCGGAGCGATGACGACACGACGGTTTTAACTGCGGTAAGTTCTATACTGAAGTGACTTGTTTTTATTTATTTTTTATTTTTATTTATTTTTTACTGAACAACACACAAAATGAAAATAGGCATAGTGTCACCTTCCATTCTTAGTAGCATGACTCAGTAAGATATTTAGTTCTGCCCACCTTAACAGGTACTGCACGCTTCCTTTTTTGTACTTTCTGTCTTATTATTGTTATTATCATATTGGCAACATGTGGAGATTGACCGATATTGCACTGTGGGCGGGTGGTTTCAATTCTTTGTTTTTTTTTTTTTTTTTGTTGGTTTTGGTTTAGCGATCGGTTTATTAGCACTGAGGCGCTATGTTAGTTTTAATGTCAGGTTTTTAGCATTTTCATCTTATTATAAGTGTGTATGAGATGGATCTCTGAGGTGTGTATTGCTTTAGTGTAAAATGTTGCGACTAATTTAGTCACGCTTTAGTTTATAAGGAAAAGAGAAAGTCTTAGGCGTGCAACGATCTGCTCAATTATGGACAAAATGAAATTAAGTCCAGCAGCGGAACAACTTGTGCAGATATTTCTTATTCTGGCCACATCGAATTACATTTGGCTTTGAACTAAACTGTTCGAGGATTTTGATATGCACCGACGATAATGGAGCTTATCTTGATAGATGTCCTCCTGAAAGACGATTGCGTTATTTGGTAATCGATAAGTTTAGTTATGTTAAGGAATTAAGGGCAGAAATTCGCATCTTAATTACACTCTATATTGGAATTGTCTCTGTTAAATTTTTTTTGTCATTGTCTATGCACTTACTCCTGATTAGAATTTTAATAATAAAGTCCTTGTTGAATTCTAATTCAGTCTTAAAGTAATCTGTAGTGATATTAGCTGTTCTCTCGGGCAGCAGATTCATTTATGTATTTATTTTTTATTAGTTAGATATGGAAAAAAAGAAGGACGTAATAACCATTAGCGAATTTAATATAACAAAAGTTTTAGCTGTGTAAAGTTATTAAGAGATTTATTAATATGAAAATCAGTTGAATGAATAGTACAGAATATTTTGAAAATATGCTCAGAGCGTTTATGTGTGGTACCGTAAATAAATAAAATCAGTAGATCTCAAGTGTCGAGTCTACCATATGAAATAGAATCTATTCCACCCCATTTCAAACCTCTAAGAGCACAAAGAGCATTCGTTTTGCAAAATACGATCGGAGTAATTTCTATATAAATATATATAAGAAGGAAACTAAATAGTACTGGAATATTTCAAAATGGATCTAACAAGAGTATGTAGTAAATAGAGCTTTAGTGGTGTATAGTGGTGTCATCTAACTCTTTTGTCCAGCGCTTCAAAAAATCAAGCATAGAGTTCCTCGTATAAACTATATGAGCTATGTGGAAGGTACGTGAGGTTGAAATCAAGCAAAATTTCAAAATCATATATTTTATCAACTTTAAAAAGTATGAGAAACCCATTCATAGTAAAGTCAACATTCGAAGGAACATGCGCATATGAAACAAAAGGGTTATGCAATTATCAACATTTCAAAAGTGAGAACTAGTGTACACCATTCAGTTTTAAATTGTCCACGTAGATTAGTAAATCAGAGTTAGTAATCATACAAGTGAACATAATTTATGAATAAAAGTAAGAGAAAAGGCCTTAAGTGGCTACCCTGTGGAACACCGGAGTAAGCAGCTATTTCTTAAAGATAAAGCCGGAGGAACTGTAGGTTCTTTTAGTTTGTGATCCATAAGATAGAACGATATTCATTTGATCAACCAAATTGCAAAATTTAAATATCAGAAAATAAATAATAAAAGTAAATGAGTGCGAGTCTGTGAAAATACAGTGAGTTTCGCAACCATACCTAACCATGCTCAATAGGACATTATGTGATTATAGGGCATAACTCTCACTCGTAATACACCTAAACCTGGAAGATATCTACCGTGCCCACCTTAAGTTAAGACAAATTTTCAACTTCAAATTATTCTTAGTCTGCAAAGCACTTTAGTTTCCAAAATACAATCAAAAGGATTCAGGAAATTTATAGCTTTTAAACCCTTTTTCATGGATAGAAAACTAAGACTTCTTTCATTGCTCAATTGCATTAACATTTCGAATCCTCTATATTTACAATTTGGATCTACTTTTATTTATAACGTCTGAAATATACTTCACCAGGAAGGATAAGCTACGCTTTACAAAAGAAGGGAAAGAAAAGTTGGGATTTGGATTATGTTTCCCTTAAACAAAAAAATTCCTTGTCTCTCCATACAATTACCGTACGACCAGATATATTCAGTTATTAAGAGCTAATAGTCTTGAATGCTATGACTTAGTTTAATAAAAAAATGACTATTATTGTAGAAGATACAGATCAATAGGAAACAGAAGCTAACATATATATTAGACATTTAGTCTAGAGATAGAGGAGACATCTACCAATTCAAAGACGAAAACTGTAGGGCTACTGTTAAAATTTACAGGCCACATTGGTTTTGTTTTCTCCTTTCAAAACATTTTTTAATTTCTTGGCTAGCCTGTATGCTGCTATAACTGCCATAAGCTTGCTAAATTCCCCATGGCTTTCGATATGGTTTTAAAGAAAGAAATTAAACAAGATTTCTTTAAAAACCAGATTTTTACGAGATTTTTCTAAAGTTAGTCATTATAATTTTTGCTTTTTTGTTTTAGTTTTTGATTGTTACTTTCGAGGAACTTAAGTTAATTATATTTTTGTAAAATTTGCATGGTTTAGTATGTGTGTGTACAATAGGAATATTTTGAAGGGAACTTAAACCGAATATTGCATTTTATTGTTACGAAAATTTCAATTTTTTGATTTTTTAGGAAGCAGTTTTTTTAAATGTCGATACAATACCTGCAATGCTTGAAATATTCCATTTTTAACATACTATGAATCATCAAAATCATCCAAAAATTAGTTTTCGAGAATCCCTTTTCGATCCAAATTCTCAAATATCTCGAAAACCATGGAAGTTTGATAATTTATTATTCAAGCTTTTTGGCCAGACCTCTATTTTTACCAGTTGCCATTTCTATGATGTTTGGTCAAAAGTACATAACTCCAAAAATGGCGTTTTGTAGTTAAGTTTATCAAAGTGTTTGAAGAAAAAAAAATTCTCTATCGTTCTGTAGGTAGGTAATAACTACATATGTAACTACACTTTTCTTCAAAATAATTAAAATGATGAGCCCAAAATGCATAGCTCCAAGCAATCTGAATTGGGAGAATTTTCAAAACTCAAAACGTAAAGGGAACCTTTTAGGCTTCTTAAATCCAATATAAGAAATTGGTGTTGATGACCTGCTTTTAATAAAAACAGCAGTTAAAAAGTCGAATTAAAATTCCGAAATTTTAACTTTGTTGAGCTCAGTAACTTTAAAACGCAGAAGTGGAGCGAAAAAACTTATAAATCTTTGTAAAGGTTCAAAAAGTATAAATCTAACAAAGGTTACCATAGGGTGTAATGTTCAAAAGTTACAGGGTGATCTTTAGAAACATACCCAAATATCTTAAACTCCCGTTATCTCGGAAACCGTTAAGATTTCCCCCAACCACCCATACAATTTTATGCTTGTCTCTTAGCATGACCTATCCATAGCTTTCAGGTGCAAGACCACATATCGGAAACCCTGTATAAAAACAAAAATTTTTTACTTGTAGGTAGTTATAAATGTATTTTGATGAAACTTTCTTGATTTTTTACTCCTTGATTCCGTTGTGATCCCAACTTAAGATTTTAATATGTTCTAGTGGATAATATAAGGTAAAAAATAAAAAAAGTTAATAAACTGAAAAGTACGTCTTCCAGGATAATCAACGATAAAGGAGTTAATCCTTATTCTTGATATCCTTTTCGGCACATATTTTTAAGATGCTATTTTTTTTTTAAATAACTCGAAATCCTATCTTTCAAATGAGCCATATTTCACTATCCTATGTCATAAATAAAAAAATATATATGAATTTTTCTAGATGACCAGGATATCATTTTCGCGAAATTTCGAAAATGCCATAACCCTCGAAATACGCATTGTTTAGAGAAAATTTTTAATTCGTGGTTTTGTTTTCACAAACCCTCCAAGTATGTAAAATTTCAAAAAAATTGATAATGGTCATTTTACATGCTCTGTGATTTTGGTTGATTTGCTATGAAATGATCCAGCAGTTTAGGATCTATAGCATATAAAATCAATGTCTAGCCACTTTTCCGTAAGTACCAATCTAGAGCATTTTAGAGACTCGGACCAACACGCACACATCTGGATTTCTTTTTCATTTCAACAAAATTGGTGATAGTCATGTCAAACATGTTGCCTAATTGATATGGAATGACCCTTCTATCTATACAGGAAAATAGTCTTGCAGTAATTTCAAGCTTGGCTCTTTACATTCCCAAAGGGTACACTTACTATATATGATACCTTATTTAAAAAAGTAATAAGATAGTTTCGATTAAAAATTAACCTTGCCATTTTACGCTCAGTAACTTCCAGCTGAGTAGTGCAGGGTTCCACCAAGAGGGAGGACGAACGGGACCGGTCCCCCTCCAGAATGTCAGTTTTCTGAACATAATTTACAAATTACGCATAAAATGTGGTCTGTATATCATTACAAAGTCCGATAAAATAAAATACCAACTTTTAATCTACAATAGCAGTCCTTAAGTGCTCAGATGGGTGCAGGACGCGACTTTAGAGCCCTATTTTTCTGACTTGTTAGGACTTGGAACACGTATGGTCCCCCCCCCCCCCAAGCCAAATCCTGGATGCGTTACTGGAGTAGTCCGAATCTGCAGGCAGATTAATTAAAATTCAAAGGACCATGGTACATTTGCGTATGCAATTATTACTCAGAAAGACAGTCATTCGGTTTAGATAAATTTCTGTCAATAATTTTCTTAGGAAAGGAATATAAATTTCATTACGGTTGGGAAGATAAGAAAGCAAGCTTAAGATTATCAGAAGATCATTTTTCTGTATGAATAGTAGTTTAGGCAGCAGGAGCTGCAAGTTATACATTAGAACACTGCAAAAATTTTAGAATGTTAGGACTAAGTTAGGGCTCCCATGTGGTAGTAAAAGAGTCTGTTTCATGTCATGGGAAGTAAAGGGTTTTCCAATAAGAGGTGTTATTTTAATTAGCCCGCTATTTCGGTAGATGTCACTTTTGGACAAGTGGAAACTACGCCATTAATAAAAATGGAACGACACACGATTCAACAATGCATTGATATTATTAAAATTCACTATAAAAATGGTGAAAATGTGGCAGAGATGGTTCGTAAAACTCGAACATTTTTGGGTCATCGTGAAGCACCTTGTCGGACCGCAATACAGAAATTGGTAGAAAAATTCGAGCTGTCGGGACAAGTTAGTGATATGAAGAATAAAACCCGTGCACGTCGCTCAAGAACAGCCGAGAATATTGCTGCTGTAGCCGAAAGTGTTGAAGAAAACCCAGGTTTGTCCATTCCTCGTCGTTCTTTGGAATTAGGCATTCCACAAACGTCATTACACCGTATTTTACATAAAGATTTGGGTCTTAAGGCTTATAAAGTTCAGTTAACACAAGAACTAAAGCCGGCCGATCATCAACAACGTCGAGTCTTTGCTGACTGGGTCCTTGAAATGCATGAAAATGATCCGGAATTCCATCGAAAACTCATCTTGAGTGATGAGGCCCATTTCCACCTCGATAGCTTCGTCAACAAGCAAAATTGTCGCATCTGGGGCTCGGAAAACCCAAGAGTTATTGTTGAAAAGCCTCTCTATCCTCAACGTGTTACTGTTTGGTGCGGTTTATGGTCCCGCGGGGTCACTGGACCTTACTTTTTCGAGAATGAGGCTGGAGCAACGGTTACGGTGAATGGATTGCGCTATCGACAGATGATTAATAATTTTTTATGGCCGGAATTGGATGGTATTGATCTGGACAACAACGTTTACTTTCAACAAGCCGGCGCTACGTGCCATACAAGCAACGAAACCATTGATCTTTTACGGGAAAAGTTTCCGGACCGTGTTATCTCTCGAAGAGGTGATCACAATTGGCCACCGAGATCTTGTGACTTAACACCTTGCGACTTCTTCCTTTGGGGCCACGTGAAAGAGAAGGTCTACGGCAACAGCCTAGCGTCGATTCAAGACCTCAAAGATGGAATTCGTGAGGCTATCGAGGACATAGGGCAGCCACTTTGCGATTTGGTTATGAAAATTTCATGAAAAGGATATGGTCCTGTAGGCGTGGTCGTGGTGGTCATTTGGCTGATGTTATTTTCCATTATTAACGGCATACCTTCCTCTTTATAATGAAATAAAGATCCGATCATTTATCTCAAAAAATGGCATTTTTCTTTGAATATAAAAATAACACCTCTTATTGGAAAACCCTTTATTTCTCAAGCGTTTTGGTTTTACCCTTTCTCAGTGCACTCAATGTTGAAATATGCAATATTAAAATCGATTGGTCAATGCCTTTTTAAATATGGACACGAAAAGACAATATTATTGTCTAATTGCATCGCTACTTGATTATCGTGTATCAGTTAAAGCCCAATTGCAACGAATTCTCTTGGCTTAATAGCTCAAAATGCCGAAAAGGCTTGCGATGATACTTGCATAGAAAAGTAAAATTTAATTAGATCTCTGAATTGGTCGCTACATAAGGAACCGATTTTAGTTTTCATTATTTACGCCAATTGTGTACGCCTACTAGTGAAACCTCTGCATATTTGGGCATAATAAAAATTCTTTACTTCTAGCGTTTTTTTAGGTAGTTCAGTTTTCAAACGATTTTTTTCCTCCTTACATTTCTATCAAAGACGAGTCTTTTTCGGAAATTTGTTTTTTTTCAGAGATTCACTTATTTTTAATGTTAATGCAAATAATGAAAATAAGCTCTATGCTCTTGTTGATCGCATAATAATAATTTTAAATTTTGTTAAAAATTATTATTCACTATTTTAGAAGTGGACAATTTTCTCATTAACAATTTTCGGAAAATTAGATTAGTGTGTAAATTAATCAAAAAACTTAATCACTAAATCGCTCTCCTATGTTTATAAAAAGAAAAAAAAAAAATTTAACTGAAGCTCATTGAATATTGAGTTCACAAAATACGTCTTCAACATTTTTAATTTTTATTCCTTACTAGAATTTATCAAGTTCGAACAAAATTCCTGAGAGGAAAAATATTTCGAAGTTTGAACCTTTGCAGATTTTTGAACATTTTGAAAAGTCTTTTATTCGTAGGAAAAAAAAAACATTGAGAAAGTGAAAATGTTTTTTAAACATGTTTTTTTTTTAGTTCCAAAAGTTCATTTTAGTTCATTTTGTTGTACGAAAACTGTATAAACAAATTGCACCGCTTTTATTACCACATGCCAGGGCAAAACAATCTAAAACTAAATATTACGAATTTCGTAAAAACCCGTATTTTACCCGCAATAAATATGATAAAAGTAAAAAATTTCATAACTACCAAATATTTTCGAAGTCGTTTCTATTAATATTAAACGAAACAAAGTACTTTGGTATAAAAAGACTTTCCTCCCCACAGCCTAGTAAAATTGCCACATGAAATTAGTCACTCAATTTGTAATTTATATGTATGTCAGTGGTCGCTTCCTGTCCGTCAGCTTTTTCGTTTTCAATCAATCCGCTTCGTCATAAGTTTGTTTTTTATTCCCGCACATTTATAGTTGAAATTCTTTTGAAAAGGTCTTACCCCCATTGATAGTCTAGCACTCATGCTTTGCGGCCGCAGCACCATCTTGAAAAAATACCTATAATTAAGGTATGCATAATGAATAATGACATCCAAACTATCATAAATGGGCATTTAACCTACTGACCCCCCTCTCCCCTATGTATGTAGTCTCTAGAGCGCTCGTCAAGTATGACCGCCGTATTTACACAAATTTGGCGTGATACTGGGCTCTATGTAGTTATTGATATCAACAGGTATTTAACGCCCAGGCTAATGAGTATACATCACAAATTAGATGAAGATAGCACTTCTTACCTGATTTATATGGTTGTGTGTGGGCATAAAATGGCAGCAGCAGCAACTTACGTTTAAAGTTGCCGTATACAAGTAAACTAGATAATTGCCAAGAAAACGAGGAGACTCGTTGTTTTGTGGGAATCCCACCATTTTGCCGGCACGAAGGTGATGTTTATAAGATTTCAAAATTTACTTCTAAAACGGCATGGGGTCCATACATACGTGCATGCATGATTTTATTTTCATTGCTACACCCACCCACAAGACGTGAGCTATGTTATTATTTATCATTGTGTGAAGATTTGATGACTTCGGGGTAAAGTTCCAAAAAACGGGATGGCGCCAATTATTATGATGATTACCTACGTGAGAAAGGGTGAATTCTTCGTGATGGTACCTCTGGGCGCAAATAACATTGGAAGATCGAAAAGGTTATTTTTTGGAAATTATTTGTTTACTTTTTACTTTTTCTCTTACCTTGAAATGTCTATTTAACTGTTTTAAGGGGAAAAGTAAAATTTGAAACAGGTAGCTGTGTCAACGCCACTTGCTACACCCCCACCATGGGTTTTTCTTCATTTTCACTCAAAATTTATTATATTTAAGCTTAGTAAAGGAATTTCATTGGCAAAATCTAATTTAATGTGTCCAAAATCCGACCGCCACTGATTTTCAGTACAAATTCCAATTTATCTATGCTTGCTGTGTGATCTATTTCTTTTAAAATGTTCATCTAATTCCAGGGTCACCAATATTTTTGAGAAGAAATTCAATTTTTGGAGAGCAATAAAAAAATTTGAATAAATTAGTATAAATATTTATTTTTTACGAGACATGTTTTTGTTTTTAATATCCGATTTTAAGTAGGATGTAAACAAATATTTTCAAGATAGGGTTGAGTTATTCGTCTTCAACTTTTTGGTTTTACAATATTTATATTTGAAAAGATCACATCCGTTGCCAAATATACGTACTTAGATACTACCAAAAATTAATACAATTTTCCTCCTGCAGTTTTTATATTATTCGAATAGACAGATTCATTTGAAATTTTGATTTATCAACAAATTATTAACTTGAAGATCAAGTTTATGACGGACTCAAAGAAATTTTGAAAAAGCTGAAAAATATTTGTGAATTATATTTTATTATTGTGGTGTTCAAGAGAGAAATCTAATTTTTAAATAATTGTTCTAAGCTTTTACCATTAGTCTGTGGAGTCCCACAAGGCTCAATTCTGGGACCATTGCTATTTAGCTTATATATAAATGATCTTCCTAGTGTTGTTAAAGATTCAAAAGTACATCTGTATGCTGACGACGTTCACATATATCTGAATAGACCGATTGGTTTGATCGAGGATGGGGTGCAACGTCTGAATGACGATCTTCAACGTATTTACTCATGGTCAATTGTAAATAATCTAGCACTGGATGCCAGTAAATCTTGCTGCATGTTGCAATACAGAAATGACATTGATATAAATTATGTACCTTCGATAACTCTAAACGGTTCTACTTTGCCGTACATGAGAACAGTCAGGAACCTCGGTGTTATGTTGAATAATCATAAGACCTGTTGCGACTTTATCAAGGCTCTTATCAGCAAAGTCGATGGCTGTCTTCGACAGTTATGGTTGACTGCAGCGGTATTATTCATAGAAACCAGATTTAAGCTTATAAAAACCTTAGTTATGCTACCTTTTAGCTATGGTAGTCTAATGTTTCCGTCACTGGACTCTGTCTGCAGTCGTAAACTTGACGTATCCTATAATGGTTGTGTACGTTTCATCAATGGATTGCGACATTTTGAGCATATCAGTCCGCATCAAAACAAAATATTTGGATGTTCCATTAAAACTTATTGCACATACATGCGGACATTCAACGGACGATCTCAGCCAGCTGATTCAGAAATAGTTTAAAAACATTTGTAAATATATCCCAATTATTTTAGTTCACCTCCGACTCTCGTTATCTACCTCTGAATTGTAATATTTTTGCCTATTAGTTAATAACGTAGTCACTTAGCTTTAATTATATTTTGGATTATTGGAATATATTGAGTGGCCTGCCTCGGAACAACCGTGGGATCGTTTACACCTAGACTTTGCTGGACCCTTCTTCGGGAAAATGTGGCTTATCTGTATTGATTCTTTTTCGAAATTCCCCTATGTTGTGCAAATGTCTTCAACTACCAGCTGGTCAACTATTAAAGCTTTACGTGCGATATTTGCTATTTGAAGGACTCCCGAAAACGTTGGTGACGGATAACGGAACGCTATTTACTGCCAAAGAGTTCACAGAATTTTGCTGTACTAATTCCATTCAACATTTAAGAACCGCTCCTTTCCACCCAGCTTCAAACGGAGAAGCGGAACGGTTCGTACGAACGTTTAAGGCATCATTCAAGAAAATTTTCGAAGAGCGACGGAATGCAGATAACGCACTATTTATCTTTTTAGAAACATATTGCACCTCACCCAATCCGACTTCTAAGATGTCTCCATCAGAATTATTGCACGGCAGACAGCACCGAAATATGTTATCAGCTATGATTCCCGAAATCGACAGAAGAAGTCGTTCCAGGAAAACTACAAGATTTATCACGCAACAACACGTCCATGTACGGCAGTACCTGAAAAGGACGAAATGGATAAAGGGAGTCATCAAAAGAATTTGTGGTGGCAACATGTATGTAATCCAAACTAAGTTCGGAACTTATCGGAGACACCAAAACCAGATTCGGCCAGCAAAAGTGGAAATAACTCCCCAGGAATCATCGACATCCAATAGAATGGATAGGCCTATTTGGTTATATCCTCCGGGGATACATAATGAAACAGGTAAAGACACTAACTCCTTTACTAATAGTTCTCCCTCTACTAGCACGAATACGGATACATCAGAGGCTCCAGATGTTATGATGCCAAGCTTTGAACAACCCTCCGGGGATTTGGGTCAGAAGGCAGAGGCTGACGATCCCCTTCTTAGGCGCTCAGCTAAGCGGAGGCACTTATTTGACATGTAATTTTTGTATAGCTGTCAGACGTGACTCTATCATTGTAGCTGGCCGCGTGCTACGTGCTTCTTGATCTACTCTTTTGTTACTAGTATTAAGATTAATTAAAGTTGTAATAGCCTACATCCGTAGCTGTTTCATTTCTACATAAATCCCTCGCCCCCGATATAACACATTGAAATTCAATTAAAATTATTATTTTGTAGTTATTAAAATTAATTGTGCAAACAAAAATATTGTAAGAGTTGGTGTACAGGCAACCAGTATAAACAAATTGAATTGAATTGAATACTGTTTTTATTTTTTAACAAGATGACTATGATTATTCTATTACCGGGAAAACCCCACCCATGTTCAAGAAGGCATTTTTAAATTCTTTTCAAATAAATCTGATTTTTCAAATTTTTTTAAATAAATGTTTCTTTCAATTTATCTCAATTTTTTCATTTTTTCCTTTGTTCTTATTTTCATTGTTTTTACGAGTCAATCGCTAGTTGGGACTTGTTGATGAGTCAAAACTAAGACTTGAAACTTGCCATCCAAAATCAGATGGGGTTGCGTGATGGAATAACAAATAAAATTTTTTTTTCGCTTTCATTCTTGTGCAGGAGAATCCAAAAAAATGCCTTCTTGAACAGGTGTATTGTTTTTTTTTTGTTTTTAATAAATTGACATCATACTAAAAATCGTGAATAAGTTTATCAAGTCCCTGAAGTGAGTTTCTTATATAAAAAAAATCAAACTTTCACATTCATAAATTTATTAAAAAAGCGAAGCGCCATGTGTGATTAGAACTGGTAGTTTGGGCACAGTTTTTAATTTCAATGTCGATTTTCAACGTGAGTTCGGGAAGTCGCTTCAACATATTTCCGTTGACTCAACCAGGGTACCGTTTCGGTATGGTACAACAAATCACTGTACTTAGTCTTAATTTCTTCAAGAAAAGTTTTGAACTGACGGTGGTAGTTCATACCAATTTTGCGAAAGAAATTTACTGTTAATGATACTACAGTGAATATAAATGAATTGTATGGAGGTTTTTAATATTTTTATTCTGAAGATACTGCTGAATCGAAAATCGGTATCTTTTGCAGCGCCATTCGTTTTAAGCGCCGACATCAAGTTTCAGCTCTTCAGTTATTTCAAATGTGTAATAGAAAAATATTTGAAGTTACTAAAGTTCTATCTTTGACGTCAGCTGTTAATTTTCAACCTCTTTCTATAGTTGATAATGGATAACATTTTTCATTTTTTCGGCACATATTTACTCGACAATAGCCAAGGTCTTCCCTCTTCGGCTATAAAATTTGGTACTATATAAAAAGAGGTCGTAGCAGCTTCTCTGTCTTAATCGAAAACAACTCAAGACAATGGATAAAGAAAAAGAGAGAGACAAAAATTATCGAGCGAGGTGAGATATCCGAGTGTTTTACATTTAAAATGCACACGGCAAGAAAAGGAAGGAAGAAAGAAAAAAAATCGAAAAAAAATCAAACTCTCTTTAAAAATTTTATGAATAAAGATAAAAAATGTGAAAGCGCAAGTTGCATGCACCGAAACAGAATGGCAAATGTTTCATTTTCGTAAATAAATGAGAAGGGGCGGAGTTTTCACGTTTTACTCTCATAAAATGCTCCCGCGCTTTTGTGAAAACCAGTTTTCATGAAATATTGATAATGTTAGGACACATGTTGTTGTTGTAAAAGGACTAGACGGACACATGTTGTTGCTGTAATCCTATGATATTTGAACAGCACGTGTTTCTGTTTACATTCGTTTTGCTATGAAGAGATTAAGTGGGAGAACTCATGCTGAATTCTCTGATATTTTTGGGACAAATGAGAATTTCATTTGAGAGGAACTTTACATCTCCTTTCAGCATCTGGTCCAAAGCGAAATTTATCTTTTTCTTAAAAATGGGAGGTGGTGTGGCCCGAAGTACATTATTATGAATAGGTTGAAAGGGTTTTGAGGGATTTAATAAGATTTTGTCGTTCGGGTAATCCTACCTTCTCTCGATTTTTTTTTTAACTCGTTGTCTCAGTTGCACTACAGTAGTGCATAGACAAGTTCTTTTCCCCCATTCATGCAAAAGACGAAAGTATATGAAATTAGTTGTTTCATTCTAAAAAACACCAGAAATTTGCCCATTTTGCTCTACTGCTTCTTAACTTATTATTAGGTAAACTTTGGCAAGGTTCCAAGGTAGATGCAAGCTTATCATCATGAAAGGCACGGAAAAATGTTTAACTAACGAATGCATTGTAGTAGGGACACTTGGCAAGAAGATTCTGAAGAAAAATTTTCAAAAGAAAATTCCTTACAAAAAAATGATTGCTTATTATTATTCACGATCATAAAAATGTTTTTGGACCTTTGTCGGCTACCAAAGTAGTGCAATAGAACTCTGAAGAAAATGTTGAAGAAAATTTTTAAGAAAAAATATTTAGGCTCAAATGACTAATTTATGCATTTCAGGCGGTTGTGCGGTGACAATTTCCAGGTAGACAAGTTGATTATAATCTCCAAGTTGAAGTTATTTTGGTTATAGAAACATGAAGTTTTGTATACATGATTTATGGTTAAGAAGTATACGTAAGCTCTGTTGAAATATGGGTGAGATAGCATTAGTGGGGACTAAAGCACCTCCGTTAATAGAAATAAGTAAAAATCGTATACTTGTGTTTTCAGTATACTGTCAATGTTGGAGGTGTTTTAGTGAGCCAATCTCGTTCATAAATTTTTCATTCATAGAAGAATATCGAATTTTCAGGTCTTTTTAAAACCAACTGTGGGGCCAGATGTACCGATGTACTTGGACCTGGAGGTCTGTGGCATGGTTTTCAAAATCCCCGTCGTCAGTTCAGCCAACTGCGAATTTTTTAGTTTTAACCACTAGCGCCACCAATGTGCAAACGCGTAAAAACTTCTCTCAGTAACAGCGATCTTTTCGTGAGATTATAGATTTGGAGTGTGAACGCATAGCATGTGTTATGCACTTAGTGGCTTGAAATATAAAAAAAAAAAATTTTGCGTCAATGAACACGGCCAGAAAGTGAAGCGAAAATATGCAACCGTCAAGGATAGCATAACGAATTTGCTGTGTGGTTCATGCTTGAAAACAAAACAAGAGGAAATTCAATCCTGTCACATATTCAGTTGTGGTTGACCAATTTATTATAGTCAGCGTTGGGCCACTGTGATTGTGTACTTCGAAGACGAACGTCCAGCACCAATCCCAATGAAGTTCGCCAATTAAACATCAGCTAAAGGAAGATATCCGCCCAAAAAAGGGTGGAAAAAACACTTTTCGAACAATGCCAGAGATAAGTGCATTTGAAATGCGCCAATATAACAACGAGCTATTATATTTGACGGAAATGCGATTCCGTATAATGTGCCACTCAAATTTTGCTCAGATACAAAAAATGTAACAAATTCGGCTTTTTATTACATTCAATTAATTTTTCCAGATCATTTTCAGTCATTTCAGTACATTTTCGTCGATAAACCAACCCAGACAGCACCGGCCGATCTTGACAGCATTTAACTCTTTTTTTTAAATGCCAACATTTTTTGTTTTCATTTTTCACCCAATCAATTTGCGATGGTCAGAAAAAGTGCTCCTTTTCCCCCAGACCTATCCAAAGATGTGTTTGGATTGACAAATTCTTCCTTAAATGGAAGTTATGGGCAAAAGATATTGGCTTCATTCAGTGTTATCCACAGATCTATCACTAAAAGTTTGAATGTGATCCATACTCTGCCATATTTTGAATTGTTAACTTGAAGTTGGCGGTTTGTATATGAAGGAGATGATCACTGTCCCTGTTGATATCAGACCCGAGAGATTGCATAAATTCAAAGAAACATATAAGGCGACCACATATCCTAATTATGTCTCATAAAATCCAATAACCAGTTTTTAAAGAAACGGCAATGAATGTCGTAAGCTCATATATACTCAAAAATTAGGTCTTACTATACTAAAACAAAAAAAAAAAAAAAAAACAATATTTGCGCAGTAATTAATAAATTTAACTTCCTTTAATGGAATTGCAAATATCGCAATTGCTATGTATTTATCTAACTTTCATTTTTTATTTATTTCTTTTCAGAAACGCACACAATCGTGAGGATTTTTCTAAAGCAGCAAACATTTAACTACGTGAAGTGCAAACATCAATTCAACCAAGTGTTTTCGCGCTTTTATCTTTTTACAAGAGTCGAAAGTGATCTGCAAGTAATGTGAACAAAAAAAAAATTAAACAAAAATTTTACATAAAATTTTCATGGTGCAAGATCAAATAATAATAAAAAAAAAAAGTATAAATAAAGAACCACCTGTTCCTCGATCGATTAATGAATGATTTGCGTAGGCGTTATAAACAAGATCAGCATTAAAATCGTCTCTTTTTTTTAATTTTTTTCTGAAATTGTGCTCACACGCACATTTATCCAATACCGAATATACGAAACGCAGTAAGATCTGTGCAGAGCAATACGATAAAATCGACTTGGATTTAACTGATGAGATCCAGATTGGACTACTTAAGGTAAGAAAGACTTCCACACACAATTTTTTCTTGTTTTAATGCCTGCCTTTGATGGAACCTCTTCATTAACATAATCCCAAGTGAAGTTAGGCTGGACTGATTGATTTATATCAATCCAGGTCTGCGATTAACTCCGTAAATATAGGCATTTAGCCATTGCTTGTTTATAGACCTCGAAAACGAGAATACAACTGATGGCCAATATTAGTTTTAAGTTATTTGATTGCGACGGCGCGGCGCACTAATATATTTCCTTGGTTTTTTGATATTACCTCTGAGTAAGTGACACTGACAAGGTTTAGTTGATTTTATGGCAAAAGAATTCGATTGTAGGATGAAGTTTGCTTGTTTGCTTTCAAATAAAAGTCGATTTATGTGGGCTCATCAATATGTTACCAATTGACACTTATTGTCATTATTTTTTATGCTTAGCCACGAGAAATTTCATAGAGCTAATATGGTTAAAAATTAAGAACATATTGAGCGAGAATGGTTTCCCCAAAATCAGTAATAGGTGGGCTGTTGTTTCAACATAGCATATATAATGTTGAAAGTGTTAAGGGGGGGTGGATTTGAAAATTTGTGGATCACCAAATAAAACTACGCCTCAAAACAATAAGTAATTGTTTTACCCAAGCAAAAGGACTCTACACCCAAAGAACTACGTTCGGATGTAATTTACAAAATACCTTGCAAGGGTAGTAATAACGCAAATTGTCCGATGAGCTATGTTGGAATAACAGGGAAATTCCTTAAAAATGGGATTTCTAACCACAAATCTGACTTAAAAAGCGGAAACCAAAATAAAACAGCGCTAGCTGTGCATTATCTAACCATGCTCCAGATTTTGAAAATGCCTCTATCTTACAACACTAAAACACCATAAGAAAAGGCTATTGATGGAGGCAATATATATTCAGAAAACTCCCAATACCATGAACAAAAAAAAAACGGATACAGACAATATCAATAACATTTACTGCGCGCACATGGAGAGCTTTGGGAAACGATACCAGTTGATTTTGACGAGTGGTTGGATAACCTTCCACAACTCCTATAGTTTTTTCTTTTAACATGTGTTGTCATTTATTTATTTATTTATGGTGTGCTTTTAATTAGTGTTTACTAGTTTTAGGGTTCCGTACCCAAGGGGTAACAACGGGAGCCCTATTACTAAGCCTTCGCTGTCCGTCCGTCACCAGGTTGTATCTCATGAACCGTAATAGGTAGGCAGTTCAAATTTTCACAGATTGTGTATTTCTATTGGCGATATAACAACAAATAATAAAAAAAAAATAAAATTAAAAATTAAAGGGGGCCCCCATACAAGAAACATGACGTTTTTTTCCTCGTTTTATTCTTATTCATTAATATTATCATAAGTAGGCATTTTTTTTTCAAATGACGCCTACTCTCATTTGAAAAAATAAATAAATAAAAAGTACAGTGTTAAATTTTGTACGATGGTACGGAACTCTTCGTGCGCGAGTCCGACTCGCACTTGTCCGGTTATTTATTTATCAATTAATATTTTTACAATGTTTTTTAATCCGTAAGTAGCCTTTATTTTTTTAATTTTTATTTCAAGCAATACATTAATGTTTATAATTAGACAGCGTCCTTGAGAACGGTTCGCGACATCGGCCGCAACGTCGGAGAAAATAATACACGAAAATTTAAAGTAAACAGTTATCACACTCACATCTAATTATTTTTTTATACATTGCAATTTTAGGAGTATTTATGGGAGTGATAATTTGTTTTTATATTTTTGTACAAAAACACAAATTTATGCAATTCAAGCAGTCTAAAATTATTTAGAGAAAAATATTGTAAAAAATTTATATATAATTCAAGAAGCAAAAACAAAATGGTTTTGATTGAAAGCAAAAGCAATTCCTAGATGGTAGTGTCAGATGAATATTCAAGAGAGCGGCTTAGAAAGAAAGGACTATACAAGCAGAGACAATTACTACGTTTCCATTAGCCAAAGTTGCGTTAGAGCTGAGTTATTGATGTTATTTTTATGGACGGTTTCTGAGTTGAGTTGACAACTGAAATATTTCATATGAAGTACTTGGATTTGTGTTGGATAAAATACCCATCCTTACGATTATAACAAATACTTACACAAAATACAAATCAACTTGACTGGTTTTGATGGAGTTAACATAAGTTCAACTCAACTCTGGTTTCCATGAGCACTAACGCGGGTTCAACTCGAGTTGAGCTACGTAAGGAAATATAGTAAATGAGAAAATGTTGACAGCTTTTACACAAAGTGAACTATGGAATTAAAAGAGTTATTAAGGTCTACAATATGACGACGACAAACAATCACTGATAGACAATTCTATGTTCCATTATGTATACTTGTAGTGCACTGCACACAATTGACTAAAAAGGCGGTCGGATATGTTCTAATTTTCCACCAAACCGGTACACACTTGATTCGAATGCGCTTTAGCATTTTTTCTGTTTACGGAAAATATCCTATTCTTTGGAAACGCGTGAATACCGAACTTTCTATTATGACAAACATTCAAACTCTAAAATAAGCAGCCATAAATTGGCTGTGTCCTTCTATTTCTAGGTCTAAAGAAGAATTTACATTATGATGGCATACATTTTTTGCAGATATTGTGAAGGAGATAGCTTATTGACGTTTAAATGCTGCCAAAGTAATCATTGCAATACCTCGCACGTATGCTCCACTCTAGTTTTTATGGTAAAAATCGCAAATGTCAAAATTGTAAATTGCAAATTTTAATTGATTGTAATAATAAATGTTGCTTATCGACATAATATTTAGTAGCAGTGAGTCGGAAGCAGGAAAAAAAGTTTTACCCCTGCAAAAGAAACGAAAAAGGGAACTGTGGGAAAATGATTTTTGTAAGCAAGCAGATCAGATGCGCGCTCGTAGTACTATCGTGAAAAGTTTAAGTGCAAATAATCCAATATTATTTAAAAATTATATGCTTCTGATTCCTTTTTTAGACGAAGTAACCGGAGTTGAGCAAGCAGTGGAATATTCTGCTGCCAAATCTTCCAAAATGATTTCCAAAAGGGACCACTGCAGTGAATCTGTGAATGCATTGCTCCCTGCTTCGTAAAAACGTATTTTTATTTTCTTCCATTTTGATAAATAAATTAATAAATGTTTGACAGATTAGGGTTGTCAGTAACAATGTTTTAGATCCAGCACAGGTATGCCAAGTTTTAAGAATACCGGGTCGGTAGAACTGGGCCTAAATTATCACCTTGCAAATACAGAAAGTTCAAATTTTTGACTTTTTGCTTCGATAAAGTGATATGCTACTATTGCTTCTATTTGCATTCAAGATTTCTCAAATAAGCTATTTTCTGCCAAGATACAGATCCAAGTTGCTATGTAGGCAAATTTCGATCATAGTTTATTAAATTCTCTTCAGCCTGGATTTAGATCTAGTCATAGTTGTACTACTGCTCTATTATAAAGGTTACCGATGATATTTCCATGGCAGTTGATGACGTAAGACTTGGCATACTAGTACTATTGGAATTCTAAAAATGATTTTGACACAATTGATCATATTTTGCTAATAAGTAAACTGAAAAATAACAAAACAAAACAAAAACTTGTTGCATTTCACTTTTCCGGTTAAATGCAAATGGTGGTATGTAATGATTTGTTTTCGAGTTTTCTGCCAATAAATTGTGGTGTCGCACAAGATTCGATCTTGGGTCCATTACTTTTCTCGATTTTCATTAACGATTTTCCGAATGTAATGAAATATTGTGAGTTTCATCTCTGTGTGGATGAGCCCAATGCAGTCCTCTCAGCAGTTTTTGAATGGTCCAGAAAAAGTAAATTAGCACTTAGTTCAACCAAAAGTAATTCCATTGTAATATGCAAATCTTCCTTAAACACACACTTCCTCATCCCGCTCCCGCAACACTAAGTTAGAATGCATCCATTTACCTTTGAAATTTATTACTTTAAAAAGCTCTTGCCTTATATTTCTTTCAAAATTAACTATCAAATATTATCAAATTATTGCAAAAACTAATAATTTTTCCGTGCAAGATTTCGTGCAGATATTAGCTTATTTTGTGCATCTTATCAGCTGCAAACAAAGAAACTCTAATAAGCAATAGCTTAAATCGGAAACGTAAGCTATATGGATAGAAGACTATTACCTAATAAGTATGTCGAAGTCAAAAGGGTAAATAAGGTGCAAACCCACAGTCAGCCTGGACACGGTACATAGAATATAAATTATTCTCATTAAGAACCACATTTAACTATTAGTGACGAATTATCGCGAAAATATATAAGAAAACAACGTACAGAGAACACAATACTCTCTGTCCTCTCTCTGTCTTTCTTATAGAACCGCATATACATTAGTCACGAAATTACGTCGTGTCAAAATTTATTGAGAATAGGTAGTATTCTCTGTATCACGGTACAGAGATATCTATTTTTCTTAAATGTCGTGAAGCAAAACATCCGAGATTTATCGAGTGAAATAGTTCGGTTGATAGGCACATAACTTCCTGGAGTATAGATCAGGTTAGAGAAATAAATATTGAAATTTCTTTCATCTTTCAAACACCGAAGACAAGGTGCATAATTAGCATGCAACTCTGTACCCTTAATGTTATTTAGTTGCCTTGAATCTTTAGTGTCACAGAAAAATAATTAATTCTCCAATAACTACACTGGACCCTGAGATGCTCTAGTTATGTTCTGCTACCATGCTGCAATTGCTATTCATTAGAAAATAATTTATATTTTCCATAATTAAATGCAACTTTATAATTCAATTAATTCATTTTTTCAATGAACTAAACTTCGAAGAGAACTAAATAGACATCGTGATCGATTGAATTAAATAATTCTTAGCTCTTTGTTATGAAATTAGAAAAAAAAAACTTTATAGGTACCTTCAAACTAATTAAATCACAATTATTGCGCAATTTCAAATGGCACCTATTTTCTGCATAATTAATGAAAAAAAAAAAATAAAAAAAATACAAAAACGCTCCGCTTTATAGAATCGACATCAGTAGCCGCAGCACGTTGCAATTTCAAATAAATCGCGAAAGTTATGAGTTCTTCTGTCTATGGAATGCGCTTCTGCTGCTGCTGCTGCTGCGTCATTCGTCTTCATACATACATAGAACAAGAGCTTCCCCAATGGCACAACCGATTACCAATTAAGTAGAAAACATGGTGGAACTGCTCGAAAATGAAAATCGCTTAGAATCGGGGCTAATTAAAAAATTACTCTTAAACTAAATTACAGGGTTTTCCTTTTACATAAAGTCGTTTCCAATTGCCCTCACTGGTGGAGGATGAATAAATGAGCATGCTGAGCTGAGGCTGTGAGGCAGTTAGTCAGTTACACTTTAGTGTTGGCGGAGCAGGAATAAAAATTAACGATTTTGCGTACAACTCCATAAGTCCATAGTAACTGACTTTGAGATCAGTCAATTCATGGAACTATTTAGTGCTGGCCATGAATAGGAGTGGATATGGACTATGAAACAATATGATTCAGGGAATCTAGAAATATGAAAATTGCTCGCAATTTTTTTTTGGTTGGACAAATTTTTACTTTTACTATTTTTTTTATTGCATGTACTCTTGGCCAACTGATTAGGTTCACTATGTTTGTTTCTTTTTTTTATTCGAACGTGAAAGTGTTTTGTATTTTTTATTTTGATTTTGTGACGTAGTTAAATGCTTATAGACAATAACAACGATTATAGATAATTATTGGAGTTAGGGTAGCGTAAAGGAATATTTACCTGCAAAAAAAAGTCATACTTTCATAGGTTTTAGGTTCACAGGATGGAAAACAATAAAAAATTTTATTTATAAAGGTTTTATTAGTTTACAATGATGATTTGTGCAATTCAGACCCATTTTGGTAAATATCCGTATTAAACCCTAAAAGAATTTTTCTCTATGAGTATCTACTTAATAGCTTGGATTGGCCTGGCCTTCTTTGTAAACTGTTTATTGTTTGCATAAATTGGCTTGTAGAGCCAGCCCCAAAAAAGTTTTCTATTATTAGAATTAGAAGGCCATAGCAAAACCTTCACAGTTGCATCTGCAAGTCATTGCTTTAACACTTTCGCTTGTGCTGGAAAATCTAATGATCACTTTGAATTACCTTTTCAATCTTAATATTTCACGATTTAGCATCCTGTGATAGTCTGGATTTCTTTTAAAATAACAATATTCATATTGTCATGAGAAATTATTCCTAAAATCATTATTGAGGAGTCTATTCTGCAATGTCAAGGACAAAAATATTCCTATCCTCATCTAGAAAATATTAAGGCCTATAATGGGCCCTTTTATGTGGAAATTGCCCACTCAGATATCATGTCAAGAAATGAGTAAGGTCGATAGCTACACCTGTCGTTTCTGTATGGAAAACGACAAAAAATTGCTGAATACATCCTCTCCAACTGTGAAGCTCTTGACCACATAAGATATTACAAAAGAATGAGATGGCCCCAAGAACGTTATAAGTTTTATAAAAGACCTCAAGACCACAAGTTCAAATGGGCGCTATATAGCACTTTTAAGGTTAATGTCATAGACATATTAGGGTACGTGCAGAACGAGGTGAGGCGAGGCTATATCAAGATTTGAAGAAATAAACTGATTGTACCCTGTAGTATGTGTGTTCATAACAACGCTGTGGCAACGCGCAATAATGTGGCGAGACACCTCGAGATATCTCCCTCGAGTATGAAATTTTTTCATTTTTTCGCGAGGTGCAGCATACTAATTTTGATAGTTGGCATATTGTTATAGGTTCTTTCTTTGATATAATTGAAAGGTTCTTTGGTCATTTTTGTATACTGGAAGAATCTATGAGGATCAGTATGCAAATCTTCATATATGTGGATGATGGAATTCCTCAAATTCTAATTGCTTTTTACTGTGAGCCCACACACAAAAAAAAACTGCAGAAAGGCCTAGACAAACAAAAAATAATTAATTTTATATCCTTAGCATGGAAGTTTCGGCAGTTTTTGTTTTTTTAGTTCATATTGAAATCTTTCCTTAATATAATCGAAGGTTACTATTCTTATTTTTATATATTGGAAGAATCTATCAGGATCAGTTCGTAAATCTTCATATAGATGATGAAATTCGCCAAATTCCAGACGTTTCGTATTCATCGTGTCTCAAATAAAACAGCGGAAAGTACACTTAAGTGAAAAGTGCAATATAGTAGCATTACTTGACACACACAAAATTCCTTGTTCAGAATCTGATGACATAATTTATGCTCGTACTTCGCGATTTACCAAAAAAACTGAACGCTACTACATCTCGAGATGTATCTTCAGCTCGCCTGGCTCAACTGCCTCGTCTCGCCACGCTTCGTTCTGACGTACCCTTAGTGGTCTCACTGGCTGGATGCGATGCGGAATATCTGGTTGCATCTCCTATTTTAATAAAAATAATAATAATAATTTTGTTGTGTCATCACGATAAATTTCGTGGCTCCTTCCGGAGATCGTGGAAATTAATAAGCAAATCCATTTCGCCCACCCAAAGAGAATCTTTTCCCCAATTAGCTCTTAAAAAAAAGACTTAAAAATTATCTAATACTACCACATTTTTAATAAAAATAAAATAGGCCTACTCAGTTGATCGCCAGTGTCCTTACGCATGTGTGTACATTGTTGGTTACGCGTATAAGAAAAATTCTGGAGTTTGAGTCGACGTTCGGCTATTGTATGTATGCTCGATACTTGAACTCCAATATTACCACAAACAAATAAATTATAGATGGGCAGCAGCTTAAGAATAAATTTACCTTCAATTTTGCAATAGCTAACTTGTCACAGTCAACTAAAATGTTAAAATTTGCTTTATTTGTCTGTGAGCATACCTAGTTGGTTGTTTGGGTACTAATCTCGTGGCATACTAACTCAATTTCCATCCATTTGAAAAAACAGATCTTCTTGTCCATATTTCCAAGGAATACACTCTTGTAACAATGATTACCAACCAATCAGTCTATCCTGCTCTTAAAATATGTCACTAATGAAAGAAGCCAGATACTAGACAGAGGGCTCCACTTCCTACGACGGGTCCAAGAATGGTATACTGACGGATCACGGAAGGATGGCAAAACAGGCGCAGGGGTAGTTGGTCCAGTAGTAGAACTATCCATTCCGCTTGGTGCCTCACTTTCCATTTTGCAGGCGGAGATCTATGCTATAGAGGTTAGAGCTCAGGAAACTTAAAAAAGTGCTCCAAGAACTCCAACATCTACATCTGTTTAGAAAGCCAAGCTACGTTCCTAGCTCTTTCCTCTCAAATCTTTAAGTTGAAACTAGTTTAGAGCTGGTACCCGAAACTCCAGCTATTGTCTAGGGACAACCAAGTGACCTTGGTTTGGGTTCCTGGACATGAAGGAGTGGACGGTAATGAAAAAGCAGACGAGCTGGCTAAAACCAAAGCTGAATGTCCGTATACTGGTTCCTATTTGACATTTGGTCTACCAAAAGGCCACTTTAGGGGGGAACTGTTTAAGTGGGAAAACAGGCAACTGGATCATCTTTGGAGTAGCGCGCCCAGTATGAGGCAGGCGAAGAAAATCTTCAAGCCCTCTCTTCTCCAGACGCGTCAACTTATTAGATTTGGCAGACAGTCGTTCAGACTGTTTGCTAACGCAGTCACTAGTCATGGCCCCTTCCGTCACTTCTTGAAGAAGATAGGAAAATCCGACAGAGAACTGTATCGACTGTGCTGAAAATCACTGGAGGAATACATATATCTCCAAATAAAGTCTGCAATCTAGCCCCAAGAGCAATAATCGAGATAGTTAAAAGACTCAATTTTGCTTAACCACCTTAGGGGAAGACACAATAGATGAACTCTAGTCGCGGTTTCCGCATGGTCCTGGAGGACTAGTCGCTGCTACTCTTAACATTAATTAACATTATTAAAATAAGTATTTGAAAAATATTCTTTTTGACAATATTTCTATATGACTTGTGATGAAGTGTAAAAAAGTGGGTGTACCTGTCCTCTGGGTATGTGCTGTAAAATAATAATAAGGGTGTAAAAATAATAGTTATGCTGAATTAGTGATTTAGTAAACTTATTAAGAGCGTTTTTGGTAGTAGACAGCGAGTCATAAGATTCAATGATTTGTAATTAAGTTTTTAAGCAATACATTGCGGTGTGCCTCAAAGATCGGTTTTTGATCCTTTACTCTTCAGCCTCTTTATAAGTGAGTAATGAGATTGTATATTGCCGTCAACAAATTAAAACTGCTTTAAATGACTTCAGAAGATTTATGTAGTATTGGCCTCGAAGTACAATGTACAATATCTCAGTCATATTCTAAATTTGCCCAACTAGATCCATATTTTGTGTTAAGTTGATAAATAATTAATCCCCGAAGCATTCTTCTGTCTCGTTGTAGACCTCGGTTATTTTACCGTGCAACTGTTGGCTGCAATTGAGTCTTCCAACATATAAAATCCGCTAGTAACAATTAGATGTAAATAACTCTTATGTACTTATTTGCATAATACAAAGGAAAACAAAAGTCTCAAGTCTATTCCATCCTAGAGCAACTTTCATCAGAGAATTTACTAAAAAGGTCTGTAACAAGTAAATTGTTGGACTTTCGGTTAAGTACTAATTTATGATCAGCATAACTCTATTAAATAAACAGTTGCAGCAGTAGCAACAACAACATTGCAAACATGTATCTAACTATGTAGGTACATTTGTGCAATGTATACAACATTCATACAGATCCGCGCGCGCAATATCTCCTCATCGATGGAACCTTCCACTTTAATTCTGGGTTCCATTGCATTGTTGTCTGACAAATCACCTTGCACCGATCAGAAACTGATCGAGCGGCCGTCGCGTCGTCGTGTGTAGATAGAAAACCGCTTTTTATTAATAAGCGAGATGCAATTATGCTGCGATCTTGTAGGATTTGTTTATGATCATAAATGCTCACTGGGCCGTCCTATCGTGTAGCTGCATTTATATTTACCTGGGAATATAGTGCCACGCTTATGCTCGTAAATAGACATTATCGTCACGACTTTTCCGATGGTTACTTTTGCTGATAGCGTGCTGAATGCGTGCTTCTGTTTTGGAGGCTATGCTGTAAGCTGTCATGCAATTAAGCTCGCCCGTCAATGAATGGATTTCCTTCTACACATATTTAACTTACTTGGGTTAGCTTACGTTTCGCAATATTTCCTACTCTTACATAATCCAAAGATATGAGCATGCTTTTATAAGTGCTAATTTGGTATATTTTAATATAAATGACGCATTTCATTGGCCATCCGTCGCCAATCTATTGAAAAGGGTTAAAATCGTCATAAATGCTGGACGGATGCATTTTACTGCCCGTCAAAATGTCTATAGTTGAACATTACCTGTGAAGCTGAAGGCCTTTCTAATCTCCCAGCATCTGGGTGCAGTGTACAGTTTGCGGCGGCTCGGTGTAAGCATGTCCAACTTATTCTGCGTTTCAAATTCATTAGCGCAACTATTAAACTCAGTTTAACAACCGCTCCCACGGATATTTAGATCCGCCGCGCAGAGAAGTTAGCATACAGTTATTATCTACATGCATACATATATAAGACATAATGGCGAGGATAAACGTACAATGTCCATTTTTTTCGTCACACTCGCCACTTAGTTAGTATGTAATATGTGGATCTACACATGCGAATACATACTTCTACTTGACACCGGTGATTTGAATTTGAATGAGCAAAGCGCAGTCTTTTTTGTTGGTAGGAAATGGCAACGCATTTATCTTTCGTAAATTTTCTGGCTCAAGCATTAAGTTGTTGTCGGTTAGATTACTGAATTTCCCAACTAGTGCTATTTAGGTGTGGATTGACTTGTCACATTATGAATGGCTTGTTATGGTTCATACAATATTGCAGGTGAGATATTAATATGCAATTTTAACGTGTGAATTGAAAATGGCCAACTGCATCACAAGGACTTGAATTGGTTTTGAGAAGTTTTTTTATTTTTTAAATTTATGGATGTAATCATCACTGAATATATCCTCTTCTTATGTGATATTACACCTTCCTCCGCAATACTAGGAAATAATACAGTCTTCTCCAACTGATTTTTCTAATATCAATTGATGGAACTTTAAAAATTGAGAGGTTCAATCACCCATTTCGATTTATTTATTATTTTGTTTTTAGTTCGTCAAAATATTTCATGCGCTTGTACCTATATCAAATCATATTCATTAAAATTTGATAGATCAACAAAAGTCTGAAATCACGAACATTTGATTCAATTGAGTTGTCAATGTTCGTTTAAGGCGAATCAAAGAATTCGAAATATTTACGATGACTAATATGACAACGTTTATATAATTATCCTCAGTGAAACCATTCAAACTCAACTAGGAAAGAAGTTATAATTGTTCTAAGGCCTTAGACGAATGCCTGTATAAATACAGGGTTTTCCAATAAGAGGTGTTATTTTGATATTCAAAGAAAAATGCCATTTTTTGAGATAAATGATCGGATCTTTATTTCATTATAAAGAGGAAGGTATGCCGTTAATAATGGAGAATAACATCAGCCAAATGACCACCACGACCACGCCTACAGGACCATATCTTTTTCATGAAATTTTCCATAACCAAATCGCAATGTGGCTGCCCTATGTCCTCGATAGCCTCACGAATTCCATCTTTGAGGTCTTGAATCGACGCTGGGCTGTTGGCGTAGACCTTCTCTTTCACGTGGCCCCAAAGGAAGAAGTCGCAAGCTGTTAAGTCACAAGATCTCGGTGGCCAATTGTGATCACCTCTTCGAGAGATAACACGGTCCGGAAACTTTTCCCGTAAAAGATCAATGGTTTCGTTTCTTGTATGGCACGTAGCGCCGTCTTGTTGAAAGTAAACGTTGTCCAGATCAATACCCTCCAATTCCGGCCATAAAAAATCATTAATCATCTGTCGATAGCGCAATCCATTCACCGTAACTGTTGCTCCAGCCTCATTTTCGAAAAAGTAAGGTCCAATGAACCCGCGGGACCATAAACCGCACCAAACAGTCACACGTTGAGGATAGAGAGGCTTTTCAACAATAAAATGGGCCTCATCACTCAAGATGAGTTTTCGATGGAATTCCGGATCATTTTCATCCATTTCAAGGGCCCAATCAGCAAAGACTCGACGTTGTTGATGATCGGCCGGCTTGAGTTCTTGTGTTAACTGAACTTTATAAGCCTTAAGACCCAAATATTTATGCAAAATACGGTGTAATGACGTTTGTGGAATGCCTAATTCCAAAGAACGACGAGGAATGGACAAACCTGGGTTTTCTTCAACACTTTCGGCTACAGCAGCAATATTCTCGGCTATTCTTGAGCGACGTGCACGGGTTTTATTCTTCACATCACTAACTTGTCCCGACAGCTCGAATTTTTCTACCAATTTCTATAAACCATCTCCGACAAGGTGCTTCACGACGACCCAAAAATTTTCGAATTTTACGAACCGTCTATGCCATATTTTCACCATTTTTATAGTGAATTTTAATAATTTCAATGCGTTGTTGAATCGTGTATCGTTCCATTTTTATTAATGGCGTAGTTTCTACTTGTCAAATGTCAAAAAATGACAGCTCCAAAAGTGACATCTACCGAAATAGCGGGCTAATTAAAATAACACCTTTTATTGGAAAACCCTTTACAGCCAACCCTTTATTTTGGAAATAAACAAGTTGAAGTGGTCGTTCGTATTTCTTCACAGAAAAGTTCGTCAGACAAAATTATCTAAAGACATAAATTTATGCATTCCGAAAAAAACTTCAGTACCTACAGATAAAAATAAAAATAAAATAAAAAAAAAGTATTTTAAGTCATAGATCATTTTATCTATCTATTATCCTTACACTTTGATCAGATCTTCTCAAGAATTCTTACTGTCCGGACTCCGGAGAATCAATTCCATGAAATATTCCCAAGAATATCAAGAGAATTTTATGAGAGTGACGAATAGGGATGGCCATTAGTTGGAAGAATATCGATACACCGATATTTCCATATTTCCAATATTTTTTTTTTTTAAAATATCGATACACGAATATATTGCTCGTAAAATATCGATATCCTTAGTATTGTCGAAATTTGATATTATATCCCAATAAGCAATTCGAATGGAATTCCGGTCATTTTCCTTGTCATTTTTGACGAGTTTACCTGGAAATCCGTACTATTTGCGCACTGATTTCAGCTTCTTTGGCCACAGGGAACTGCATTAAGATTCCAAGTCTTTGATTTCATTGGTAGATGGAACTGAACATGGAAATCTATCAGATTTCCATGTTTTTCCTTGCTATTTTTGCATGGAATTCCCAGACTTTTCCGTGGCATTTCTATATGGATTTCCTAAGGATTTCAAAGCTTTTTCTGCATTTTTTTATTAAATAGGAGAACACAAATAATTTGTAGGATGCAAATCAGTAGAAAAATCTTCGAAAGTATAGAGAAAATAATCGAACTCCTATGACTTGAATCCTTGCCCAATCTTAAGATGGAGCTTGATAAATTCGGAACACAGTTTGCCAGGTTTAGCGTTTTGTAAGTCATGGCACCTTGATTATTTTCTCTATACTTTCAAACACTTTTCCTACTGCTATGCACTCTACAAATCAATTCAATTCGCAATCGCATGTGTTTTGCAGAACAGTTTTTCTGAATGGGCGTGACAGTTGCAAATACAAAGTACTGGGAAAAGATGATGACATCAAACATGAATTAATTATATGTAGCATATATTTGCCTATAAAGGGGAACAACACTTTAATGAACCGTTGTGATTAGTTGTCTGGTTCAGTAGTTGCAGATTTTATTGAGCATATAGAAAGTAAGAGGTTCACTTTAATCTACTCCCCTTCGGTAGATATTGGTGAAAAATTGGATATATATCAGGGGTTACCGGTAAGCTTTTGCTGAATGCCTCCCTTACTTGCTTTAGCCTGCCATGCCATCGTAAAGGCACCAGATATTTATCTGCCACAATGCTGTTTTTTTTTTATTTTTGCAAGTTAAACTGGAACAACTCTTATGAAGCAATTTATACCAACCAACATTAAAATTTCAGTTGAACTTGACTAAAAGTCATGAGACCATTTAGACCTCAATTAAATGCGTAAAATCGAAAACAGACTAAACTAGATATTTAACACAAAACAAAGATTTGCCTAACACTATTCAAACCCTTTTCTCATCATTCCCCGCTGTAATATAAGCAGTTAAAAGTAGGCTCTTATGAAAACCCATTCAGTATTGGGCGTTACAAAATCCAAAATGAAGGTACTCAAATATTCCCTTGGTATTCAATACGCGGTCAACAGCAACACGAATTGATTTCGCTTTCTTTCGTGAAAACTAACCGGTTCCGTCAGAGCGTTTTTTCTTATATATTTTCATAATTTTGTCGAATAAATTATAATTTAAGCGAAACTCGATCTACCTGTCGTCGCACCGCGTCGAGATCATTGTGAGAAAGCGACAACACCTGAAACGCAAATCAACTGAAGATCTGGGCTTGACCTTGAATCTCATAGATTACATCACTGCGTGCAGTGATCAAAAGCTGCTGCTGTGGCGGCATTTAGCTAACAACTAATAGAAAACTATGCCTAGTCATGTAAATAATATTTTACCCACATAAGCCGTCTTGTAATTAAAATTCCATGCCAAACGTGAGTGTCACCTCACCATCAACGCAGCTCGGTTGTTTACTTCAGAAGAGATATATTCAGCCCCCGGGTTAGGTTGGGGCTGGGAGGGAGCTATACACACAATGAAACCGCAAATCCACTGGAATCCTCTCCATCCATATTTTTATGACTAAATCCATGATGCATCTGAAAGCTATCGATTATGTTTTTCCTCCGTTATTTCGTGGATTGTTCAATTGTGCATCGCTCAGATTTTTTCTGAGCTTATGAAATTTTCAAGAAAGCTTGTTATCCCGCCAGTCACGTCATCGGTGGCTGTTTTTGAATTCGACATTCGGTTCCCGTCCGATGATGGATTGCGCTATCCAAAGTGGACAAACTTTGAATGCTTAATTAAGTCAGCTGACAGTTGAAAGGAACAGATATTGTGAAATGTTTATGGGTGTGTATGTGTGTATGGGTGTGTATGTGCCAAAACAAATAACTTTCACCTAGGGATGCGATGCGAAATGATGCTGATGATGGGCTGGGAATTTGAAGTGGCCATAAATTTCGACTGCCGATTGAGAGACAATTGCTTTGGGAAAACGCTAAAACAGTTTTGAATTTCCGATTTAATTGTGCAATTTTAGTTGATTTAAGTTAAAACATATTCAAATGAATGAAGTAGGCTTGTGCCTTTCTATTTACCCCATACATACCTAGATAAAATAGTATCGTAGTACGGCCAAATTGAGTATGAGATACCCTAATATGGATGTCTTTCTTGCATAAGAATAGTTTCTTCATTTAACTTTGTTCTCAGATATTGTTGTTACTTATTCCATCTGGACTTATTCTCTCTCATGTGGTTCTTAGCACGCCTATAATCCACATACTTCTCTTCCCATACGGCTTTCACTATAGTACCTAAACAGCTGATTGCAAGTGCAGGTCTACTAAAGAACAGCCAATTGATTTAGTTTTTTTTTTAAATATTTTCAAAGAACTGATTACGAAATATTTACAGCTCACAAATAAAAACTAAAAAAACATCAACCAAGCAGTGATAAAAAAAAAAGGAAAAACCTCTCGTACTGTCAGGCACAAATACTCTTTAGTTAGGTTTCGACAATACAATACATTTCTTAGGTGCTGTACACAAGATTATAAAATCTTATAAAGTAACCCTAAAAGATAAGTAACATTAAAATAATAATAAAAATAAGATGAAAATAAAAAAAAAAACTCCCGAGAAGACCAAAAAAAAAAACACAAAAATCAAAATACAACAAATTAAAAATGAAAAATTAATTTAAACAATGTAACAAGAATTTGAATGTCTAAGAATCAAAACCAGTCCCAATCTAATTAGGCCTAATCTTTGATTAGTTTAGCAAAAGTCGGGCCGGATCATGTACGCTGTATTGAATTTGGAAGGGAGTTTCATTTTCGAGCAACTTGGACGAACTCAGAGCTTTCACCGTACCTAGGTACACATCTCGGGACAAGCATTTGAGGACCTCTATTCGAGTGCAAGAACTATAGGCATTCGGAGAGATATGCAGGGGATTTAGTATAAATTAACATATGAAGGAAGATAAGTTTACGATGATCACAAATAGTCTTCGATATATTTCCCGAGCAGGGACGCAGCAAGAGCAGATACATAAACGCTCGAAGCAAGTCTATAAATATAACGTATGACGTCATTAACGGCCCACAGTACGTCTTCTTTGACAAATTGAGTCTAGTCTGTTAAACATAAGGCTCCCATAGTTAAAATGGGAGAAAATAAGAGCCGTTGCCAATTTCCTGCGAAAATCTACAGACAGATAACTGGAGGAAATAGAATAGTTTCAAAGACTGCCATAAATTTTCTCCATCAAAATGTTGATGTAGTCGCAACAGCTAAATTTAGAATTGAGTTGAATTCTTAAAATTTTTAACTGACTCAACATATTCAAACGAACTAATGGCAAATCAGACATTAAGTAAACGACAGGTAGTACGACTTGTTTTGATTAATTGCAAGGTCATTATTCATTGCCCATTCGTGTACGTGCTGTAGGTCATCATTGATTTGAGGTAATACAGTCCTCGACCAGGCATGTGGGTCTGCTAAAGTACAACTGAACGTCATTTGCATACAAGTTCACAAAAGTGCTACTAATAACAGAATTGAGGTCATTTATATAGAGAGAGAAGAGAATAGGGCCTGAAACCGAACCTTGAGGAACACCAGTGAAAGGGAATAATGGAGCAGAAATAGAATTCTGCACTTTTACAACTTGTACGCGATTTAAAAGGAAAGCGGAAATTGGGAAAACTCATGTAGAGGCTCATAGGTGATAACTTTGATAAATTTGGCTAAATCAACCCTTTTCTGATGTAGAAAAGTGAGGTTTGGAAATCTCATTTGGGTACTTAGGAGGTAATTCGGGTGTAAGAGAAATTGATTTGGGAGGAAGTCAGAGGGTAATACTGGATTTTGATGAAATAATGTAAGTATCCTCTTTGAACTGCGGTAAGTCAACCATTTTCTGGTGCGGAAGGGGAAGGGGGCGGGGGGGGGGGGGTAGCATCGAAAAGGTTATTAAAAAATATCTGAGGGATTTTTATATAGTAATTTTGGTGTAAGCGATTTATTTATGGGGTATTTAAGGGATCATTGTTGGGTAATACTGAATTTTGATAGACTGGTTTGAATCTACCATTTTCAAAGGCGCGAAAACGATTTAGCTAGGTCTAAGCTTTGAGAAAACTCATTTTAACGAGACCTTCTTGGAAATCTTTTAATAATAAAATAAATTTAGAGAGCACATTTACAACTTAAACAAAAAAGTACTTTTCGAAGCAGTGCTCAAGAAGTAGGTCATCTCTGAGTTTCAGGTGAGTCATAGAATTTTTTTCTTCTGAGGCGCAGATAATTTACTGAAGGTTTCAGAACTTCATTGAAAAGTGCATTTTCTTCCAAAAAACTTCTTTATGAACTTTAAGGAATTTGTCAGTATGGATTCGCTCCTTCCAGATACATCCCATAGGAAGCCTGACCTTTCTTCCCACTTGGAACATACACTTTATACGTGACAATACATATTGACAGACCTTCGTTTTAATTTTCTTCAAAATTTTTCCATAAATCTTATTCTTTCAATACACCTCCCAGACGATATTGAATAATATCGATACTGACACAAAATCAAGTTGATCGTGTAAAGTCGGCTTAACATGTACTAAGCGATTTGTAGTTTTATGTGACACAAAATTTGTACCATTCTTCGTATGGGCGAACGAATTCCGCCTTAAGGCTAAAATATACCATCTCGGTAGCGGTGACGTAGCAGCAGCGGTAGATTTTAGATTACATTTTGTTTTTGCAACAACGCACCTACAAAAACAAAGTGTATGTCGCTACCGTCACAACTACCGCGTCGATCTGTTTCAGCCTATATTGTTTCTTTCCTATTAGAATTTATTTGCAGCCAACTTCAAAGTATAAAATGGAGCGATGGATGCTTTAGTAGAAGATTATTACGAAACTTCGGCTATTATAATGCCGCACACTCAATCTATGTATATAAGTCAGTGAATAAGGCACTGAAATTCGAATGAAATTTATATTATTTTTACTTTAAGACCGCTAGACAGTTTGTTTTCAGAAATACCTCCAAGAAACTATTTCCACGATTATCCGAAAGCATCTGTGAAGTAGAGGCAAGCGGACTCATTTAATGCGTATCTAAAGCATTTTACAATTGTTTTTTCTAATAACATCTGCACAATCATTTAAGATCGCAACAAGCTTAAACTTCCTACTACATGAATACTTGTTTTAGAATTCTTAGACAAGCAGAAAGATCAGTCGTAATTAGCTTTTGTCTAAAGATTTTTTAGCATGATCATCATGATCACTTTAAGGATCGGCACACAAAAACCCCGAAAAACGTATCAGACACGCTTAAAACAATTAAATTATGCAAAGATTATACTCCTCCGACTAAAATTAGTCATTAATCACGTTTTCAACTCATAGAAATTAACTCAAGTCCCAAGCGATTTACGATCGTGTTTTTGTCACCGATCTTTTACCGATCAGTTTTTCTGGCTCTGGTTTTTGCTCTTATGTCTCCGGTGTAAGTCAATTTTCAACGGCCTTCATCACATCCGATCGAGTTGACAAAAAAGTGACAAATTTTGATAAATATCCACCACTGTCGGCGGTAGTACCGCAGTGTAGTCGTTGCTGTGCCTTCTAAGAGCCAGAAAATTTTTAAACCTCTAGGGTTTTTTTGTAGCGAGACGGCGGCGCAGCGGCCTTACTAAACCATGAAATGAACTTTACGACGATGCGGTTCGTTTCTTGTTTACTTATTGATCATGTAAGAGGTTTTTATATTACCGCACACAAGATTTCATTACATTTCGTTAATGAAAGCGAAATGTCACTTAATTAGACAATAACTTGGCATTAAAAGATTTTATGGGGTCCAAAGAATTTGGGTTGATTCCATTCTGTTGTTGTTGTTTTAAGTTTTTGATTGAGGAATTTTGTTAGATTGGGTAGTATCATGAAGGTATGGGATATTAGCGTAGGACGGTATTTATCTTGAATTCCTACATGAAATTCGTTAAAAGTTTTCAACCGAAGATATGTTTAGTTTAGTTGAATTTCACCATAGATGACACAAGAACTAGATGTCGCATGCAATACCAGAGTTGAGTATACAAAATTTATATGGCTGGCTAGTCCAATCTGGAATGGACCACAACATTTGAAATGATGGATACGTCAAGTGATTCATATTTTCTCACTTCTGCGGTGTTGAGGAGGTCGGTCAAATGTATTCAAAACTGCTCTCGACTCGTACGTACCTATACATTAGAAGTATCCCAATAACATCATACTGACTAATCTATTGCCGATAGAATACCTCGAACATTAGTTAGAATCGGTGGGGTGGAACCCAGACCCATCTTGAGTGAATATGTTATCCATTACACCACCAGCCTTTAATAAAGAGCAACATTGCCCCGAAATATACCCAACAATTACGAAACGACCTATACCCCAAGACAACCAACCTTCTACAAATAACTCGCTATAACTCTCAAATTCCGCTGTTTTATTTAAAATTAAGCCACAAGCGAATTATGTACGCTCGCGACATTTGTCAGACCCAAGCATGATTTATGCAGTCAATCACTTCAAATGTAATCTGCGCAGTTTAACAGCAAATAAAACAAAATATAGCTGCAAATCGCATTGCATTCTGAGCCCATGTGAAGCGAATGTTAAACGACAAAAAGAGGCCGTTGTCCAGCCTATGGGGACCAGTTAATTGAACAACAATCAGTTGAAAGGTGAAGAGGTCAATCTGTTGCTTAATAAATTTTCAACAAATTAATTGAACCATTTCAATTTCGATTGGCTCGGTGTGAGTTACAACCTACATCATTGCCTGGAGGCTTATTGGAGGAGTGCATATGGCTTACCCAGCTCGGATTGCCACCTTTTTGATTTTTGTTGCACGACAAGCACAAAATTGGGTGCGTATCGAGACTCTTTTACACTGGCGAACTCATATCGCCGACCTGTGATATGAAAATCTGAGCGATTTCAACGTGAGGCAGCCCGCTTAACCCTTTCAGGACTATGTGACCTTTATTTTGCAACATGCCGATGTTCATGGTATTTGATTACTCGTTGATTGTCAATTCCAGCTACCAATTTCCTGTCCCGATAATGACGAGGCGGGGGGGGGGGGATAATCTCAACCCTTGGATAATCAGTGAAATTTATGGGTTCACCCATTGACAGGCATGGGGGTCAGTTAGAGCGTTATGGAACAAATAATTGCGTTGGCAAGCACCAAGCAAGGCTCCGATGCAATATACTACCTCTCCTCCCTCACTCCTTCAGAGCTTTCGGACTGAACGGATGTAATCACACTCCGGTTACGTCCATTGAGCTCCGGATGGCTTATCTGCGAATCTTGTTGATAGATATTGTTTTAATGAACGCCGATAAGCATTAAGCAATAACCAAGTAATAATTTGATGGGCTCAAATCGGTGGCAATTAGAGCGTAATTGTAGGGCGTGTGATTGTTTGTATATAAACACGGTGGCAAGTGGCAGATTAGGGTTTTTTTGTGCAGTCCTAGCGGACAATTTATGTAAATTGCTTGTGGTGTTACTATAAGCGTAACCATATGAGTACCATTAGGGAAGAGTAGTAGTTGATTTCAAGATTAAAATAAAATTCCAATAAACGTGATTTATCAATAGAAGAAGAGAGAAAGAGAGAGGAAAGGACTACTAAGTAAATGTCAAGACAAATGATCCTAGCTAATCAATCAACCATGAAGCCTTGCTTTGATTAAAAAATACAAAGACAGCCCATGGGGGAATGCAATGTCTCGAACTGATGCCACAATTGTTTCCTATACAAAGTCAAATAAACTCCTTCCAGTACCTGCATTGAAGGTACTTGGGGGCAGATAGAAACGACTTGTATCTTTTTGTTGACTGGTATGCAAAGAGATATTGGACTCTAATTCAACTTGAAAGATCTGTTGTTAGTTCCCGTTTTTAATTTATTCCCATCTCAGTTTGAGACTACTGATGAAGTTCAGGGCCTTTATGATACCAACATTCCGTACATACTTTGCATGTGCAAGAGTATAGTAATCTGCTCCTTCTCGTCCTTACACAGTTGATGAACAGGTGCTTCATTGTTTTTTTAACATCATCCTGGCCATATTAATCCTGTTTTGGTGGGGTCGTAAAGGGAATGGTCTTGAGAGTGGCCTATCCGTAGCTCTGATTTTCTGAGAAGTAGCAGTCCTTTTTTAGGTTTTTCACTAAATAATTTTTTCTTTTGCCTACTTCTTTTGCAATTTGCTTTAGTACAGGATTTTTTGCTCCTTAACTTGGTCTGTAAGAAAGACTTGAAGGAAGTGCTATAAAATATCTGTTGTCCACCCAGGGAATCTCTGCTCATTTTTCTAATAAGCTTTGAGAAATTTAATTTGAACTGTGGCTTTTATAGTCCCGTACCCCAACGGGGATGATTTTATTATTTTTCGCAGATGTCTTAAGACCTTATGGACAATCTCAGAATATGTTTGACTCTTTGGTAGGAAATTCCACAGCGCTCAGAGTAAATTTACTGTCCGCGAGGTTAATTATGGTTGATCCGTAGACAGCACTGATAATACAAATACTGAGGAACTCTTCTGTTTGGAATACATTAGAAGTAATGCCCAGGGGTTTTGAAATGAGGCATTCGGAATCATATATACCAGAACCAAGTCAATTGTTTATTTTTGAACTGCCTGTGTACCACACCCTTAATCCTTATGTGTGAGTTTATTAGCGATTTTAGTCGTCTGCTTAGAGGGTATCGAGTTGGTTATACTTAGATGGAAATCCAGCCTTAAATTGTAGTCTGATTTCACTACAGATCGCCGTATTTTTCAGGTACAGTTTGACATCAGTAATTCCCAGCTAGTCTTTGGATTTTTTGTAGTTGAATCTCGGTTTTCGTTTTCGTCACCATGCTACGATATAAACGTGGTATCTACATAATTGGATTAGATTAGATTAGATTTATTTTCAGAAGACATTTGGAGGTCCTGTTTCAGGCTGAAGGTCAAGAATCCCCCTTCAGAGTCTCAGTCGACCTTAACAAGCGATTCCCAAACTTATAGTTCACCCCTAGACCTTAATTGGGCTTTACCGAACTCGTAAATGGTCTTTATTTCCCTTGACGATAGGTGGTTTATCTTCTCGAGCAACAATTCTTCTATTTTGTACGACAAAATTGACACCATCACCTTGAGGCCCTTGTTCTGAGTCGCCATAGCGTCATGGAACAAGTTAGTGGTTTTCTCATATTCCGTATTTGAGGGCAAGGATTTCGATTCTCCTCACATCGTCAGTCAGCTAGACTAACCAGCTTGGTTTGAGGGTGAAGAGCAGATATTTAGGCTTAATGGGACGTTTTCTTGCACTCGGAAACGATATTCCATAAGGCTTTTATTGGTTTCGTACTAAGAACCGCTATATGGGCCGCCATGGCTTCCTGTCCCCTGCCCGGTGATAATTTAGATGCTCTAGATGGGTAAGGGTGGGGGTAGGGTTTGCCTAGAAATGCAGAATATCTAAGCTATTAACTGACTCGATGGAGTGATCCCGTACTCTAACGTTTAACTCTGTGTAAGGGTGTGTGTGCGTGGATGAGTATGCGTGCATACATACATACATACACCGTAGCTCTCTACCTCGACGCCTTCTCAGACAGCTACCAAGTACGTATATAGTGCAAAAAAAAAAGTTTTGTATGGCAACATCAAGAAGGGGTAATCCGATTTAGTTCATTTTTGAAATTTTATTTACCATTGCTATGAAAACATCACGTACCAAATTTTTGTATGGCAATCCGATTTGTCCCATTTTTGAACTTAATTTACACTTTTTTAAAAAAGGCCCATGTACAAAATTTCAGCTCTATACGTCGACGTGTGAGGCAGTGTCCAAATATATAGTTAAAAACTAAAGTTTTGTATGGCAACATCAAGAAGGGGTTGTCCGGTTTAGACCATTTTTGTAATTTTATTTACTACTTCTTTGAAAAAACCACGAATCAAGTTTTTGTTTTCCACCTAGACGCGTTCTCATACAGTGCCCAAATATATAGTTAAAAACGAAATTTTTGTATGGCAACCCTACGAAAGAGTTTCTTTTCGTCCCGTTTTTACTTAAATTTACCTTTTTTTTTAAACGTCGTGTACAAAATTTGAGTTCTCCACGTCGACGTGTTCTCAGACAGTTTCCAAACACATATATAGTGAAAAACCCAAGATTTATGTGTAACATCAAGACGGGGTTGCCCCATTCAGACCATTTTTGTAATTCTATTTACTATTGCTACCAAATTTCAGCACTCTACGTGTATTCGTTGTCAGGCAGGGTCCTAATATATACTAAAAAACGAAATATTTGTATGGCAACCCTCCGAATGGGCTGCCCGATTCAGTCCATTTCTTAACGTGAATTTGCAATTTTTATGAAAACACCGTTTCAGCTTTCTTTCCACGTTGACCCGTTTTCAGGCAGTTTTTTAGACTTCGATTACAGCGCTATCTATCGTGTTCAAAAGTATCTTATCTTTCAAGCAGGAACCAACCAAATACATTCACAAAATTTCATTGAAATCGGTTAAGCGGCTTCGGAGATTAGCGTGTACGAACACACTGACACCTGATTTTTATATATTAAGGTGATGTAAAAAAAAGGTTTGATTAAGGACTTTTGCTATGCTAGGCATAATGTTGGGTAGCGATTCCATAAGAGTCGAGTCATTTGACTAAGTTATTTCTTATAGACTCTATTACTTCCTCCTCTTTATATGCAGTGTCTATGTGAGGCTTTGTTTTCGATTATCTACTGAAGCTTGTGCTATCAAGTTTTGATAGAGAATTCTTTGACTTAAAAACTTCAACATTTTCGGTATAAGACTGACTAAGTCTAGGTAACTTAAGGAGATCCACCTCGTCCTTGAGGTTAACGTTGGAATGACTTAGCTGTCTTGGATATAAATAGTACTGAAATGAGTTATTCTATTAAGATAAAGTAATTATATAGTCCTTTTTGGTGGCAGGAACATGCCAGGAGATCAAATTTTATCTTATCAAGACAAGACTAAACCGAAAAACAAAAACAGAAATTGACTGATATCCAAAAAAGACATGACTAAGCACTGAGCCATCTCGATCCTCTGTTTTAAATAACTAAAGGAAAAAAGTATTATCGTCATCTAGATCTTACCGCGTTTACTTCTCCAAGATAATTTTCAACACTTTGCTCCTAATATTCACTCAGGCAATTTCACATCTGAGAAACTTTCAACGGTCTTAAGTCATAATTAACTGCCGAAATCAACGTAAGTACATTTCGCTAATAATATAATTGTAGAACAGCAGTAACAAGGTTAGATTAATGTCGACCTTAATCCCCGGCGCTGACAAGCTGGAGGCTATTAAATTGCTCCATGCATGCACTACGTAAACTGGCATTGTTCTCCAGAAAGGTATTGACCAGATCATGAGCAACCTTATCAAGGACAGTCGAATAAATCTCCAATTCACGCAATCAACTTGGAATATCATATTATTTGCGCGTCACGATTTTTATCAATTCGTCGTGTCGTCGGGAATTAGTGACTCAAATGAAATGAAATTATCGCGCGCAGCCTCAACCGACTTTATATGTGTTGTACACTATAAAAGCACACACATCTATACACACAACTTATTCATACATCATAGTTCGGATGGAGGAGCATTTATGGTGTTTTACCTTCGACTGGTTTTCGCTTTCGTGCAGATTCTGATGACCCAATCCAGTGTGATCGCAATACAAACTGACCAGAATTGTCCAGCAGCTAAATCTAAAGCTGAACCAAGTTTACCGCACTTTTACCATTTTTGGTGGTGATTGAAGGCTTACTGATTTCACTCGTCTGTCACAGCTGGACTTGTGTTCGCAGGTCGTTTTGACATGTAATGCGACTCCCTGACAACGGAATTATGAGCTGCGCGACTCGGCAGGCGCAACAATCAAGCGACTTACTCACCGGTGTCTTTGCAGATTTACCGTGGTTAATTGCTGTTCCTGCTGTTGAGTTTTATGAAAGGTCATGTAAACTAATTTTAGCTTGAATGCTCTCAAATTGATTTTGTTATGTTCTGCAGGCTTTCAATTATGCCCCGAGGGTCATTTCCATTCTGTTTGTGGGCCTGGGGTAATTTTGTAGAAATGATCTGTGCAATTTTCCATTATCCGATGGCTTTTGATCGTGGTGTTTTTTTTTTGTTTTTTTTTTTATCTGAACATTAGCGGTTGTGTGGATTTAATTAAATTATATTAATCGAATTAAGAATTTTGATGCAATTGAAGGAAATTCTTTGGAAATTAAATTGCCGGCGGTAGCTGATCAATAGGGGAACTTTTATAGAAATCCTGAAGTCATCTACTAGTACGTACAATTTTTCAGAGCCCTGCTGTTCAACTTGTTATTATTTCATTATTCTTATGGACGACTCCTTTTGCTGTTGACAATAAGGAATTTTTTGTCGAATTCTATATTTGGATTTATGAGTAATATGCCGCGCCAATTTGTTTTACTTGAACTTTCTCATAACTATAAATGTTTTTTTATAGTACCCAGCAAGACGTTTAATCTTGAATTTTTAATTGTTTTATAAAGTTTTTCTGCACATTTATTATCACAGAGATATGATGACCACAAATAGGCTCTTATGAATGATTGCACTTAAACAAATCAAATCTACTTTCCATTCATCCTGGAGACAATTTTGTCAAATATAATCCTATGGAAGGTAATAGATTGGGCTACATATTCTGTCACTGCGGAAGTGAGGAAATTGACATCTTATACAGAGCAATGTATTCATATAGTCCAATCTAAAGATTTTCGTGTATATCTAAACTGACTCTTATGGGCATATTACATTTTCACCCCACTGTAGCATAACAGACCAGCTAAGGAGTTTTTTCAAATTATTGAGAGAATATTTTCCCCCATCCAAATACAATTGGCAACTATGAAATTAGAGCATAAGATCTTGAGGATGATTTGTTGATATTCCAAACATAGTTTTTCAGTGTCTTCTTCCCGTGCTAATACTTCTCAGTACTTTTTAATTGCAATGAAGGACTCCTTCTGTCCACTCAAGAGCCCTCATTCTTATGAATGAATGAAATTCGCAGACCGGGTGGATTGGCAGATTGGTTCTGTGTTTTTTCAACTAAATTTTCTTAACACCATCGCAAACCTAATTCTTGTACTTTAAAATCAAGTTAACATTGTTTATCTAGAGATATCGGGAAAGCAACTGGAAGATACTTCACCAGATTCCTCTTAATTATCAACATCTAGCTCTTTAGTTCCTCATAGGATATAGGATCTCAATATGAAATCTTACATATACCGTCAGTGCGTTTACTAGGTATTTTGTGGTTTCAAGAGATCCAGTCAAAATGACTTATGTGTGATGCGGGTATTGTCTCTTTACAAAGTTCGTCCGATTCATACGTCAAACGGTTCCTATTCTTATTTATTTGATTTTATCGGACGCACAGGGTTCGACAAACATTATAATTGACGAATACTTGCAATACATGGATTATAGCTTAAGTCTATGATCTACTTCACATTTGATTTGAAGAATAGAATCTTCGTATTGACAAAAATATTTAAAGTTTTTCCATACTTATATCAGATATAAAAACGTTGCGCTTAGTTTCGAACTTTTATGTCTTTTTGGTTTTCTCAATCAGTAATGACCATTCTGTCGAGGTAACAAAATGATCCACTTCCTCTTAGATATCCTGCTCATAAAACCGCACGCTTGCTTCGTTCATTTGATGTTGTTGATCTGGCTTGATACATGATCTGTTACTTTCGGCCTAACACGTAACTTTTCTCTGATCCCAATAATTTTTTCTGATTTCCTCGTCAATCCAATACAGACTATGATTACTATCTCGGAACAAAATTGGAAAGAGAATACAAACTTATTCGACACCGGAACTAATCAATAATAAATCACTTAACATGCCGTTATGGAATATGTCGAACCTTCATAAAGTTATTTGAAGATCTCCCTAATTTGTGAGGGTTTGGCATTTGTGGTGTTTAAAGTAATCTTTAGGAAATATTCCGCGAAACATTACAATTGGCGTTATTATATTATTTTGCTAATTGCCAATCATGTACCCGTGTAGGTAATAGATGGAATGAATAGTAGAAGACTCTATGATCATACAAAATATATCTAGTCGACAATGTTGGACAGTTTTGGAAGCAAAACCATGGTATTTGATTTTTGGACTTTTAATTTTCTTTTTTTAAATTTACAGCCTCCAAAAATACTGCCATCGACTTTTGTGACACGGCTGCAATTTGAACTAAACAAAAAACTAGAAAAATAGTAAAACTTGACCAAAATGTCCAACTCGGTCGAACTGCATTTATACTCTGTTTGTTCACTTAAAACAAATGCAAACTATGCCTCTAATTAATTCTCTGTTTTTCACTTAATTTACTTTACTCGGTAAGGCAGTGCATGGGAATTATGTACGAAAGCACACTTTGTCAGTAAAACTGTGAAGCACATGCGAATTTCACCTTAACATCGACTCGACATACCTTCCGCCTTCAAGTCACAAACGGCAATTTTACCCTGAATGGAACAGAGAAAAGAGCCTACAGCGACTTCCCAATTATGTAACCGCGCTCCATGTGGGTAGGCTTGATACTTAAGCGAAACACCATGTCGACTGACATTTCCGTGAGCACCTTAAGTAAGTATATCGAGGAAGGTGGAACTATGTATGCAGAATGTACCATTCAACCAAGATGGCAAGTTGGATTATACTGGCAGAAGTCTCTCTTTTTTTTTTACACCTAGACACGTGCCAATAGTTGATAGCGTGTCATTGGCTAATTTACACGTCAACTGTTGGGCTATAAGTACTGATTTGCTCACGACTTCTTAACTTCGTTTCTTCCTCCCCTCCCCAGCCCAGGCTGTACAAATCAGTACAAAATCAGTGAATTTTCACGCGATCATGGTTTAGCTCTTTTCTCATATTTTCCAGATTATTTGCTCGCGCATTAACTTGTGTACGTGAATAAAAATGTAATAAGTCTATGATGGCCCATGATGAGTATGCGCCAGCCGACAATAAGCGCCTGATAGATGGAGCCAGGTTAAATTTATGTCACGTACGAATCGATTGCGCCAGCGCACAAATCTCTTCAAGATTTTACTAGCCGTAAAAAGACTGGACAAGGGCATGAACGTGATGAGATTTTTATTTACCCTCCGTTGTAACTCTGCGCCGCTAAACGTCTAGCATGCACCGAGATAATAGACGAGACGGAGAACAACAACGACGACGCCGACGACTGCGACTGGCCACTCTGATTCAGTTCAAGAATATTACTCGTCTTATCAGATTGATTGTAATCTCGCATTTCGCGTATTGCGCGCTATTTGCTCGATGAATGTCCAGTCATCAACTGATGACCCTGGGTTTTATTGTATAGGTCGGAGGGCATTTAATAGTGGTAATTATGTGCTCATGGTAGTTACTACACACCTTACTTAGCAGACAGACTGACTGTTGGAATGACCTTAAGATTTAGAATATTACAATTATGAACGTGGGATTTTATGCAAGCTTAATGATTATTAATATGATTTGAAGTTTTGAGCATGAGACGATATTAATCATAAGACGTAAATGGATTGAAGTCAGGTCGATATAAGATAGACTATGTATGATCTGACAATGTAATGCCCTTCTGGCTTATTTTTGTTTCTTTCAGGCAGGTGGACGAAAACTACAAGCACGGAGACCAAGGCGTCCCATTATGCTAGCCTGCTAAGTACGAGAAGCTATATAAGTCGAAGGGAAACTATGTAATAGGAAAAAGCGCACGATTTCTGGTAAGACCAACTGAGCGACCGACGCCAACCCCTTTCTCTTGCAATCATACAACAACAATTTAACGGAATTTTTTTTTTCATCAAATTTAATAAAAATTTAACTCAAGTCTCGAGTTTGGAAATCTCAAAACTTAAAAGGTCTATCACGTGTCAAAATTTCAAACCTTTCAATTTTGGAATTCCATATAAAAGAAATACAGAAAATTACACATTTTCCCTTCTATTCACTACACTCGGCCGGATATAAAAATTGAGTTAGCAAAGTTTTCTTGACAAAATTATCTTTAATTTAAGACCCTAACAAAAATTTACCATTTTCAAAAGTTTTGTTCGAAGAGAACTTATGTTCGAATTCGAGTATCAAAGAAAGCAACACTTTTGGAAAATAGCATGAAATCTGTTGACTTGTCGACGGATTTTGAGGATATTTAGGAACTTTAACAGCTATGTATTTTCTAAATAAGCTTGTTTTCGAAAGTTAACCACCTTTTCGAAGTTCACGTTCTAAGAGGAATCTAGTCCATTGTGCATCTAAAACTACCACCACTTAAGTAAATGGTCCCGAAGGTGATAGAGTAGACATACTAGCGATAAACTACCAAGCAGGTCAAGAAGAAGGAACGATTTCTTCTACTTCTCTCTCTACTCTCTTCTACTCTCCTGTCTACTCTCTACTCTCTTCTACTGCTATAAAATATAAACTTTCACACGATACTGCTCCTAATTGAAGAAGTATAGCGAATCCCTGAATGCAGTCTTCTTCTCAACGAGGTGCTTGTACTTTGTGTGCTAGTATGCAAAGATTACAGGGCAAAGGGAACAGTCTGAGGATTACTAATTTGGAGGTCAAACTGACTATACTAGCTGTGTGTGTTTTTTTTTATTCTGATCGTGATGAGCGCAAATCGGGAATTGACATGGGTATAAAATTAGTTACACGGTCGTAAAGGTTGAGGTATGTACAATGATTGCTTCACTTGCTTTGCGTATATTTTATATGCATTGTTTACTGACAGAATTCAAGACACATTTTCATCAAATCTCTGTTGGAAATCTTAAGTGCCTACCTATAAAAAAACAATCAAATTTCGAAGATTAATGTGAGAAATACACAAATGTAATAAAAAAAAGTGCTGTTGTCCTGTAACTATTATGATTAAAAATAAAACCTTTTAGAAACTGAACGGGTTTAAAAAATTATGAAAACTTTAATGTTGATCAGGTTTTTGTTTTGAGTAAATTGACAGAAAACCATTTTTCCTAATGAGCAGTATTTTCCTCTGAAAATTACGATTTTTTTTTCTAAAGCGGAACACTTATAAACTATTTCTCATGATTTCTTAACAACGTTCTACTTGACTGTTTTATGAAATTTTTCATTTCATTTTATTTATTATCAAACGACGTTTTGAAAAGCATTTAATTTTAGCTAATCTGATAATTTCCTTGTCTTAAAATAATTATAAATTATTTCAAAATTGATTTCGAATAATTCTTCCGTAAGGGAGCATTAATTTTTATTTATTAGGCCGAGAATAAAAATCAATTTGTTTGCAGTTTCGTGAGAAGGCAACTTCACCATTGTATGGTTTTGTTCACCAAAATTAATTAAGAAAGGCAAATAAAAAAAGGCAACTAAATTTAAAAGAGATATATGTATATGAAGAATAGAATCGAAGTATTACTACATTCTCGTTTTTGATTCTGGCCTTGGATTTAAACAATTAGTGAAACAAATCTAATTGTGAACTAGCAAATCATTTATAATCAACCTAAGACCAATTTTGACATAGAAGAATGCTTGTAAATTTTACCGTTTTAATTCGTTAAAATGGGTTTTCGCTTTTCAGTATAAAAATATTCGTTGTAACGAATTTTGTAGTTTTTTACATTCAGAAGAACTCTTTTATGTATTAAAAACGTTTCGGCCTAATTCGTTTGCTTAGTTTTTTTTTTGCAAATCTGTAAATTCTGATATCGTAACTCCATAAGGTGGTGCCCGATTTCACGCATTTTCAAACTCAAATCTATAATTACTACGAAAACACCTATCTAGCTCAAAGTCTTCTCAAACATATAGTGGAAATCAACACTTTTTCTGTGGCAACACTAAGAAGCAGTTGCTAAATTTTACTCATCGATGAACTTTAGCTGACTTTTTTAAAAATTTATTCCTTATAAAATTTCAGCTCACTAAATCAACGTATTTTTAAATTATCGAGTGCGGTGACAGATAGACGGACAAGCAAACATTCAAATAATTTTTAATATTGTGAATGAGCGTCCAATTCATTTTGTTTTACCATTATTATCTCATCCAGGATATTTGTTAAATTTGGTTAGAATCTAGTTAAAAAGTGATTTGAAGCGCAGACAAATTTCAGAAATTTATGGCTGAAACGTGTTACGCTCTTTTTCTTGCAAAATTTTGTGTTTACTACAGAGAAAATATGGAAACAAGAGTGTGAGAGCAATTTCAGTATTTGTGTTAACATATTAAAAAAATGTCAATATTCCGCAGAAAAGTTTAGTCAATATGAAATATTAACAAAATGCGAGCATAATCCTTAAATTTATTTACCTTTAACAAAAAAAAAACTTTTTAAAAAAATTCATGGATATTCCAGCTTTATCAATAGTTAGAGCTACCACTACTGAAAATCGACAGTATTGTCACAATACTGTGCACTGCATAATATTTGAACCGATTTGACGTCTTAAAATAAATTATTTTCACACATTTACAATTATAAAAAAAAAATAATTATTTCCGCTTCGTGCCAGATTGAAATCTAATGTGTTTTGCATTTTCACTACGTAAGGTTAAAAAAAAAAAAACGAGTTACTTTTACAATAGTCTTAAAGTTTAAACTGATTACTAGGATTTAGGACAATGGAATTAACACGATTTATGTAAAACCAATTTTATTGAACGACCTGTGTGAAACACGTCAGTGCTTTCAAGGCAAACAAACAATTAAATTATTTTCTTGCATTTACCCCCATTTGCTCGTAGTTTGGATGAATTTTGAAAAAAAAAGCCAAACTGTGGAAAGAAAGGCGCCAAATTCAAACAACAAATTTTGGAATATAAAAAACAAGGGTTAGTTAAAAACCGATAGTGACAAAGCAGAAAAAACTATAAGGGCCGTATTCACCAAGCTATTTAATTGAAATTTAATTTAATTTGTGTTTTAGTACTCCCGTTAGAGAGGGTTGGGGCCCACTTGAATTAAAATTAAAATTATATATGCGTTATTATGACATAAAATCACCCAAAATTTAATTTTAAGTGTGCCCTAACCCTCTCTTGCAGGAGTACTAAAACACAAATTAAATTAAATTTCAATTAAATGGCTTGGTGAATATGGCCCTAAAAGTAGCTGAAAAGTTATTGAAAATTAAAAATGTTGCCAACTTACTCAAAATATAGGCAAATCTATCATCAAAATAACTAAATTGGCAACATCAGACTTAATTAATTTATAAAAGATGCTTGCAGCTAGTAAAATCTTCATAAATGAACAATTTCCGAATAGTACCTGAACGAACGCACGCTCATGCGCGATATTCTTATTTAGGAACAACAGAGGAATTTGATTTTCGAAAAACTGCCTTTTGGAAATTGCATATTAAGGAATTTCTTTTCGAGAAAGTAAATATCTGCAGATGATTTCAATTTATATTTTCAACCATTCAGTGCAAACGAAACGCAAGTCTTTGTTTTTTTATTTTTGTATTTCCTTTACAACTTTTGAAATTCCTGCTTTTGATTTAACTTACGATGGTTTTTCTTTTACACAGGTTGACCAAGAGAACGTTTTTAAAGTAGTTTTCTCGGTCACCTTTCGCTGTGTTTTTTTTTTTTTTTTTGAAGGCAGGGGAACGAGAGATTCCAAGTAGCTCGTAGACCAGGGCGTGCTAACCTGCTAGAAATTCCATTACCAAAACCTTCCTGTCCTCTTAATAAATTCTAATGCTGTTGGTCTCGATAATATACATCTTAATTATATTAAACTGTTAACTGCTTATTATTCTACATAATCTGGCGTATATACTTAATACCATAACACTCATGTCTGCATATCCTGTATCTTGGAAATTATCTGAGATCATTGTCATTCCCAAGCATCCTTAACAGAATGCCTAGGAGTATCGGCTTATTTCAATTTTATCTTTTTTATTCATGAAGTTCTTGAACAGCTTCTACATCAGCAAATAAGTATGTTGACTCAATTACCCTAATGTCCATTTATTAATCTGGACTTAGACCTGAACATGATTATACCAGAGGCGTATCTAGGTTTGAACATTTGGGGGAGTGAGCATATTAAAAAAAGGCGCCACTTCATATTTAAAAAAAAAGCCTCCAGCTCTTTAAAAATTGTCTATAAACATATTATATTCCACTTCAGTAGCCAACTGTCTTTACGAGTCTAAAAATTCTCTCGTACAAAATGTTATGCAAAAGGACGGAATTCATTACGATTGCTATACCCTTGATAGATAAAAGTATATATAGTGGTAGGAAAGGGTGTTTGGGACCGTCGTCCTCTTTTATAGTAGATTCCGCAATTGGTAAAATTTTATAGTTTTCTAATTTTTTTAAATGCTGATGTGTTCAAGTTCACCTAAGTTAGTTTCAAATTTAATAACATTGTTACTTTAGTTTAAGTACCTACTTAAATAGGAACGTTTAAAGAAAATGAGAAATATTGTAAACTTTACACATGACGCCATCTATTACCAAAGGATAAAACTTGTCGCGAGTTCTATATAAATACTTCTATACACAAGGGCTACGCGTTCGTTCGTACTTAGAAAAATATACTAAAATCACATTTAAGTTACTGCATTAATATTACAAGCAAATTCCAGCAATTTTAGTTATAAGTTCGTACACAATGTTGATTATTGTTTAACGAATAATCAAAAGTTATAAAATTTTCCATGATATCGTTTATCTTTTAGTAAAGTACTTTAGAGCTTCTCCTGAAAAAGTTGTTAATTTCCGCTATCAACTTTTGAAAACACGCTCCTCAATTATAATGAGAAATTTTTTCCATCTGCTGAATATAAAATTTCTGGAACGAAATGCACAAAAGCGAAAATACGGTGGTATAGCAAAATCAATTCTGCGTAATTTTTATTTTTGGAAATGTCGGCTATACCATAACTAGCGCATAAAATTAAGAGGAAATATTTTCAAAAAGTTCTTAAGAAAAATGTATATTGGCCCAGCGAACCGAATCAATCCAACTCTTTTTGTGGTGGGTGCTACTGGCGAAAATTTCTGAAGAAAACTTTTCAAGAAAAATATCAGAGACTGTAAATAACTGTTATTGTTGGAAATTAGCTAAAAAAAAGGTCCCAATATTGAATGGTATATTTGAGACATAATAGCATTTTTAAGTCTCATAATAAGAGTTTCGATAAAAGTTTTTATTTTAAAGTTAATTATAACCGTTATCGAAAATTTTTATTATTTTAAGTCTCTCTTAGAAGACTCAGTGCTAAGAATTATCACAGACTTTTATTAATAAGTCTTTTTATAAAACTCCCATAAGACTTTTAATTTTCTAGTCTCATGGTAACTGCCTTAGAAAACTTTTATAAACTTTAATCAACTTTTATTCATTTAAGTCCTATGGTAAAAGTCTTATAAGGCTCTTATGTTTTCAGTTTTTTGATAACAGCCTGACAAAACTTTTATATTTTAGAGTCAGTTATAATACTTATAGAAGATTTTACTTATTTAAGTCTTATTATGGATCTATTATAGATCTCCTATTATGCAGATCTTTGTTAATCTGAATTTCGTTGGTAAGAAGCGCGCTACATTTTGATGATTTGACTTAGGGAGAGCAATGTGTCCCCCCCCCCCCCCCTAGATACGCTTCATAGTTGTACCACAGCCCTACTACAAATATCTGATGATATTTGCATGTCAATGAACTCTCATAATATTCTAGCCCTTTTAGATTTCACCAAAGCTTTTGCCTGTATGTAGTGGTGTTCCGCTGGGGTTAATCCTCATGCCTTGCTATTTTCAATGTTCATAAATGATTGAATTTTTTCCAGTAATTTTAAATTGTAAATTTTCGCTAATATGCTGATGATGATGCCAGCTTTACATTTATATGGCTGCGAGGATTAATGGAGGATACTGTATGTAGATGGAATGAACAGCTTGGTTAAATCCGTTAAAGACTAAGGCAATTCTTTAGTGCAGAAATAATTTGGACATCATAGACTTTTCAGAAGTGATGCTAGAGGAGTACCACTTCCTTACAGCACAGTAAAGAATCTTGTCATCATTTTTAACGCTACACTTACGTGGTCTGACCATGTCAACAGTATTGGATATAAGATTTACGCAACGTTTCGTAAATTTTCTGTTACTTCTTTCGTTACTTCTTGAAATATAAGGCTTATGTTAGTGAAACAATGTAAAACTTAAAAATCTAGAAAATGAAGACCTAATCTGGTACACCAATGGTTCTATAACTGAGGAAAGAGTAGGAATGCCATCACTAGATGTGAATACGAAAATCCCAGCCGATCCTACACTAACAGGAAAATATATACATCTAAATAGATATCCAAGCAGCATTGAAGGCCATCTCATCACCTGAGGTCAATACGAAGTAAAAAATAAGAATAAGAATAACCTAATATTTAAATGGGTGCCAGAATATTCAGGAAGTGATGGGAATGATAACGCAGACGTACTCGCCAAAAAACGAGCATGTATGCCCTGATAGGATCGGTACCATTTTACGGTATCTCTTACAATACCGTAAAACTTACCGTTCAAAACTGGATACAAAACCGAATGCACCAGAGATGGACTTCAATGATGGGGTTCAGAGAATCCAAAAGATTCATTAAAGGACCTTCACCAAAGAAGAGCCAAGATCTTTTAAGGCTATCTATGGGAATCAACTTAGAATTATTATAGGAGTCCTAGTCGGACATTGCAAACTAAACAAACACATACATCGGATAGGTACAAATATCACCCACTGATGTATGTAAGTAGGTTGTGTCTCGAAGAGGATGACATATTGGAGCATATCTTATGAGAATGCGAGACCACTGCACACTATTCCGGGTTTTTCGCTTATACTTCTTAAAGCCTGCCGACTTCTAAAAAACTTCCTAAGAAAAAAATCGAAAATCGCCTATAACTTCAAAAATAGTGTGAACTCAAAAAAAAAGTTTATTTAACATTTTCGATTGCAAATGGGCTATACTTTCACTCCTTAAAATTGTTTAGCATCTCGACTGCACACCTTTGTATGCAAATGGAACAATGATAATCAAGTTTTGCAATGCATATCTATGCAAGAGGAGAAAACTAATAATTAATTCTTATTGCTGCCATCCATAATCGATATCTTTTGTATTTTTCTGTAGACTAAGTAAACTTCCAAAGAAAAAAAATCTAATTTTTTTTCACAAGTCCTTCGCCCTAAATACTAGGTACAGAATGCCTGTACTTCTCTCAAATCTCTTATTCGCTTACATGTTTCGGTCGATCAACTTTGACTGAACTGTGGAATTTAATTGGTAAATCAAAGTCTTACAGGGCATGAAAATTAGATTTTTACCCATAAATTGGATTACAAAGTCCCCCAAACTCAGGAATCGTCGGATTTAACGAAATGTGTCCAAATTCTTCGCACGTAGGAGGTCCCATTCCTATCACCATAGCGAGACAACACCAAGGCAATGATGATGAACAAGCTCCTGGGTCTGGTCTCCTCCAGGTTAATTTAATTCAGCGACAAAATAAATCTCCCATGTCAATGGCCATAACAGGGAACGATTTGAACTCAGGTTTAAGATGATTTTCATTTGGATAGCGAACGTGGGTTTTAATTTTAATTTATTTTTACGATTTATGTAGAAATATATGCGCACATGCAAGATGTATTAAAGCTTTTGCATATTTACTGCTAATTATTAGATTCATGATAAATTTTGAACGTTGTAAATTATTCAAAGATCCCCGAGAGATTCGAAAATAAATTATTGAAGATGATGTAAGCAGCTTAGACCAATCACCATACATTTTTGGTCTAATTGAACTAATTATGGTACTTTATTAGTTAGTTAAATCTAGAATGCGTCCAGGATTATAAGGGAAAAGTATCATAATGTACCATAATAAATCCGATCGCTTTTGATATTCATTCTTTGACTTGAACCATTTTGTCTAGAGCTTTTTATACCAAACACGGATTAGATTTTGAATAAATCCCAAAAGTATGCAATTATTATCTTTTCTTTTGCAACTAAGGAATTGCCAGACAGTTTGCCTTAACAAAATATATTCTACGAATATTATGAGAATTTTCTCAGAATTAGGGTCGCAAAAAGTTTTTAAGCCGCGATTTATCTGTCAAGTGGTACCCGCTATTTAAAAGGTATCAAAGAAAATCTCTTGAATATTACTTTCGTGCATAGAAATGTAAATATTGGGGCTCAACCGGAATGGATACGGCTTTTTATCTTATACCGGTACCTAATTAAAAATCGCAAGAAATATGTAAAAGGCGAGCATCTCAGAAAGATTCGAATTTTCGGGACAACTGCGTTATGGAATCAACGCTTCTCCATAAACGAAAAGCAAAAATTAAGAGGAGATTTTGACTAGGCTTTGATGGGGTAAGGTTCAAAGTACAAATTAAAATCTAGGTTATTGCTATGCCAGTGACCAGACATTTTTACCACATGTATTTATATAGGGGCTGTAAGTGTAGTTATTTAACTAATTATATCAGTTTTTGAGCAGTCTGATTGTAGATGAAAGTAGCTAATAAGATGCACAATGTTAAGAAAACTAAACTATGTTGTGGGCAGATTGTTGCCTTGCTAAGGAGTTAGTTCTGTAACGACCCTACCATCATCTACCTACGTGAGACTGCCTCTTTAGGAAAAAATTTAGAGCTCACACGAATCTTATTAATCTTATTAAAAACTTCTGAAGACGCTCTATGGATAAAGAGACAATGGAAAGTATACTAATCTTACTCCAACACCCGCTCAACCCATTTCCATAGATGGAGTAGATATCTCAAACTCGCTAGTCCTAAACATCTTAGGAATTGAAATATCTAACGATCTTAGTCGATTTGATGACATGATGAAAGTAATAGTTGACGTAAATCTACAAGTATCCAACCAAGCCTAGATCAGAATCCCCACATTTTGCCAGGTAGCACGTGTTGTATTGTTCTTGGAGGTCTTTTGGGTTATTAGCGATAACACAACAATAGAAACTACCGTGAAATTCCACGAATCAACTGACTGCCCCCCCCCTACCGAAACAGTTATAAGCCACATACATTCAAGCGAATGACTCAACCCAAGAATCCTCAATTTCCTATTCCTTCTTCTTTTCTTGCTAAAGCTGCGACACTGTAGGAAAAGGTATCCCCTGAGCTTTGGCAACATCTTAAAAAAAATTCAGCTCTGTTAATTCCCTCATTCCATAGATGGCAGAAAAGGTATAACAGAGAGAGTACACAGATTGTGAAATGAGTGGTGCATTCCGCAATGGACTACAACATGCTTCAGAAAGTGGAGCAAATATTTCTTTATATGTGTATAGATGGGATCGATCTCCTCGCTCAACGTATTCACCATTTCAAATTTTGTGGTCCCTTCCGGAATGTACTGACATTTCATGCGACATCTACAGTTCTTGTGCCATCTATGCTAATTCCTAAACAACTGCCTCTAACTCTAGATAGGGTTTCGACCAAGGGACTGACTATGGGATGACACAATTGCATCTATTTCAACATAACCCAACATAGATTATGCCTACTGTAATTAATTCAATTTAATTTAAACAGTGCAATCGAAATAAAATGCGATAATAAGGACTCTAGAAATAAAATTTCTACGTCTGTTTCAAGTTAAATGGGAGAAAAATATAAAGTGGCCTCACCCAAAGCAATAAATCCTAACATTTTAGGGCAGGGATCAACGGAAATTTTGGAGTATGAACAAGAACAAAATATACGGTTAAGTGAGATGTAAAAAAAATTTATAGTGGGTTAAGGAATCCGAAAATCGTTTAAATCCGTTCTCGAAATAGATAAAGTGCGTTTTTTTAAGGAAGTATCTGGACTTTGGGGCTTGACTGTTAAAGTGTTTAGCTGAGAATATTGCAAATCGAATAGGGCAAAAAATAAGTACATTTGTAACTACGTATGTTAGCAACTGAATCATTTTATTCTAATAAATATTTATGATAGACCGTGTAAAGTAATAGTGACAGAACAAACTAGTACCTATAACTTCAACAAACAGCAATTAATTTCATCTAAAATTCTGGGGTTTTACGGATCTTGCAATAGAACATGGAACAGAGATTTGTAATCTCAAAGGAATTACTTTTATTAATTATGGTCACTAAATCTAGTCTTTACGGTCCAATTTGACTAAATCTCAGCAGTAACCTAAACCATCATAAAATATTTCAGAATAATTTGTGCTTAATACCATCATCATGAACACATAGTTTAGGATCATATATGTAGAAAAACCACATCTAGAAGGATATAACTTACTACTGCTGTGCTCAACTTTCTACCAAATCTCTACCAGATTTTTGGCCATAAAGCCTTTATACACTGGTATATGTATACATGTATGAACATGTAAGTATGTAGATATGATGTGCACCCGTAATACCACTGCTGCTACCACTAGCTGCATAAATATATACCGCTGGAGCTACATATAACTCTCAGTCACTTGAAACTTTTAGAGTTCACTAATTAACCAAAAACCCAAAACCGCCCGCCCAACACATAAATGCTGAGCTCCATAAATCTCATCGTGGACGGAGTGGGGACAACTTTTCGGAGAAGGCCATTTTGTCCATGAACATAAAACTATAAAATAATCATAAACATACGAGTAAATAGCGATTATAAGGCCAGACAATTGCGCATAAATATCATGCGGAGCCCATAACACTAAAAACATATTTCAGTCACCCGTTGGCAATATATATACACAAAAAAGTGCTTCTCCTCGACAACGTTCCTCCCAACGGAACTGTTCTGTGTCGAATAGCGGATGGGAGCCTGTGCATGAAACTATATGCCTGGGAATATCTCATCCTCAGATCTATGACTGTGATAGCCAGCACAAGGAAAGGATGAGGATTATACATTGCAGCATCCATTGTGGATGGAACAGAAAATGCTTACCAGCTATAGCATCTACATATTATATACAGAGATAATGGCGGGACCACCCAGTGAGAACCCAGCAACAAGCCCACAATACGATGTTGGTGTGAATGGGTGAAATTGGCTTAATTTTGAAAAAAAAAATTCTAGGAAAATGGATTTTTCGGAAGTTCTCATATACCGTTTTGACTACATCCTCTACTTTTTGACTTGAAGCCTTTATTTGTTTAGGCTGGCAGTATGATTTTCAAAGTTTGAAACTCATAGCTATAAAAGTCGCAATAACGTAACATTTGCATAATATATAGGGAGGCTTTAAGACACATTGAGACACACAATGCCAAAAAGTAACTACATAGAGAGATTGCAGATTTTATGATTTCTTTATGTAACAATTTAGTAACTTTGTGTGTGATTTGAAGGCGATGGATAAAATCATCTCGTTTCTTAATAAGTGCTCTAATAGAACTTAAAATTTTAGATAATATCCAGCACAATCTGTTGTCAACATAATTAAGAGTCAAACAGCACAAAAGATAAAAAAGATGCGTCTGAAATAGCCTGAAAGTACCTGACCGTTAAACTTCATATGGAAAATCATTCTACAGTCCAAAATTCACCTAGACAAAGTTGAAACCCTCTCAAGTAGTTGTACTAGAACGAAGAATCAATAAATTATGAGCACTCCGAGATTCTGCTCAATTTTTTATCTCGTATAATTTTAAGGAATAAATTCAGACCTAATTTGCAGTCGGAAAGGACACTTTTTCCCGTTTTCTTTTTGGTGAACAAGATATTCGTAGTTTTGTGCTTTACAAAGATCTTGGTGCCCTGTATTGCTCCTGAAATCATAACTTCGGATCTAAATCTTCCCCTAGCTGTCTAATATTTTTCCAGCTTATTGGCGTCTTACGCTTGAAAGGTTGATGTATGGTCGATTTGAAAATTACTTAAAAAAAAACAATATTGACAACTTATTTGCGTTTATAGCAATCGAAATTTTGTATTTATGTAATTCTAATAGAAGAAAATCAGTAAAACTGTCAGTGAACTCAATTACCGTTTTCTGTCCGAACGCACGTAACATATTAAAATGTAAAACACTCTATCTGTAGGCACTACTACTATTGTAAAGACCTGGTGTTACAAAGGGCTCTATATTGGGACCACTGTTATTTTCTGTGTATTTATTAATGAATTACTTGAAGTAATTTAAATCTTGTGCGTTCAGATTTATAAACATATGACGTCTCCAGTTATATAACTTCTAGGCTGGTAGATCTTGTTGACTAAATGGTAACTTACCCGGCAATAATAATTGAGCTATATTTTATTGATTCGTGTTGATGGAACTAGAAATTTAGGAATTATGTTTAACTATGGCATGTCTTATTGTGAAGCAAATCTTACCTTACGAAAAGTTTACAGATTACTTAAAAGACTTTGGTTATTCACATTGATCCTCTCGATTTCTTGAAGACCTAGACTTATCAAAGTATTTGTTCAAAAAATTTTCACGTCTGATAATGTACATACCGTTGCGCGCATATCGCATGCTCTACAAAAATTAAGTAGCTTCTATATTTGATTTGTATACGGCCCCTTACCATATGGCTTTTTCTACATATTACAGATCTCTATTTTTCAGTTCTGTACATTTGTTACATTGTTTTGCACGTTTTGGAAACCTTTAGAATGTTACCTTTCTTGCAACCGTTTTCAAAATAAACCTGTTTTTATAATTCATAATTTATTGCGTGGAATTGCATAAAATTAGGCGTGATTATTGGAAATTATTGAAAATTTCCAAACTTACCATTATTTTTATCATAAACGACGCCCTTAATCTTTTTTTTTAAACCTGAAGAAAAGCCCAACGCTCTTTGAATTTGGAGAGAATTACAAAAAATGCATTTGAGCCAAAAATATTGAAAATGACTCATAAACAGATTTTCCTTAAAGCTTTTATGCCATCTTGTGAGAAAATCCATTCAAATTCCAATGTATTCAGATCTGAGCCATATTAGAGATAAGGTATTTTGGTGCGATCCCTATTGTGGAGGAGGAAACCTCCGAGTTTGCACCCGCTAATACCGTTCTGACCTAGCACCAGTACCCTGTTGTTCCGATAAAGAGAGTTCAGGGTGGTTTTACATTCCAATGCAAGTTTGGACAAGGCCTTGACAGCTGTTCGGCTGTCCGAGCTGATTGCAATCTCCTGTTCTCAGTGTCTGAGTTAAGGATATGCCTTCCCGCTTCAAGGATGGCCTTGATTTCCGCCAGGAAAACCGTGACATGGATTTCAAGGTGTATGGCAATTTCCATGTGAGGCTCCTTGTAAAAAACGTCTGCTCCGATGTTTTCTTCCGATTTGGAGCCGTCTGTATATATGATATGGTTGAAGCATGGGATTTGATTCCTATTCCGCCCTATCTGGAATTTTTCTTTTAAAGTTACTGTGTTCCTCTGTTCCTGTATAGACAGAAATATTTGACCACTAATGTTACCTCTCGAGATGACGATATCTTCTAGCTATGATTTCAATCGAAACCTCGTTTAATTCTGGATAGAACTCGTTCGCAATAGTTTTATCTTGGATCTTCTATCCCGTAAGACTACAATGGAAACAATTAATGCGCTAAACCTAGACTAAACTTTCGCTAGGTCTGTCGAAGTCTGTTTTTAGAAATAAATGTTGCTGCCATAGTTCGTTTACATATTGAATCCAGAACTTTTATAAAAATAAGTTCGAAAATCCTGGCTTTAGCACTGAATGCAGATTGCAGATATTTAAAAACTTTAAAATTCACACGGAAACTATATTTTGAGTACCTTAAGTACCTCCATCTCCGCCACCACTCCAACAAGGTTCAAGATAAAGGTGAAAACTCTCCGACAATCCTAAAGCACTTAGTACAACAACTACTCTAGACCACGGATTCCGTTATGACCAGTATGCAAATCAAATGGCCTGGAAACCAATTTGTTCACAGATTTTCGCCAAATTTTTGTTGTTTCCGTTGCCTCAGAATTGTGTTTCTTTCGTTCAATATCTGAGCGAAATTGGATTATTTTGCAGTTAGGAACTTTTTGCTGAGAAAGTTGTGCCCAGGGAGGTGATAAGGAGGGGTAAATGAACTTTTGTTTTGCGTCTGTAGTATAACTATGTGTGTATGTATGCATATGGATCTCATCCTACCTTGTCCTACTAAAACTCATTCGCCACTTAATTGGCTGTGAAATTGCAATTTTATTGCGTGGTTATTGCCTCAACTCCACTCATAAAGTGATGCCATTGCCATGTCCTCGGGTGCCATATTTTGATTCTAGAATGGTGCTTGCTCCTTACTCCTTACAGCATCCTGGTATGGTTTTGTTATGTCCCGGCTCTAATAGCCCTCTGCCATGACGATGAAACGGATTATGGTGACGAAAGCTGTGCAAAGTGGAAAATAAGTTAAGGCGGCTTCTGGGGTAACTGCCGGTGTGGTTTCGTGTAGTTATGGGACCTGTTACGGGATGTGTACTGTACTGGCATAACAACTTCCAAGAACTTAAGGGGATCTCCGTCTTATATTAAGCTTAAGTAAGCTGAGCTGGATGGAAAATGAAATATGTGGAGAGAATTCATGTGATAGATTTTCTACAGGAGTTTATAATCGATTTAATGGCACGGGCGGCAGCCAGAAATTATATGGGACTTTTGCGACAGTTTCCAGCTATAAATTCTTCATTCTTGTAGAGAGATAAAGCCAAATAAATTAGTTTATACGGCATAAATCATTCCTAGATGACTTTGATTCTTTTTGTTTACGTAAGATCTTAAAATTAATTACAGTTTTTTTTTCTTTTCGTTTTTCAGACTTTGGCTATGAGATTCGTTGTGCTTGAGAGTCGACGATATTAAAATGACTGAAGCTGTACCATTGTCAATTGTAAAGCGTCGCCCATCCACCCCAAACAGTCCTCCAGTTCTTTCTGTTAAAAAATATGAAAAACTTTGTCTAGAGCCACTAGTAAAGGATGTGGTAAGTATTGATTTTTGTTTGTTTGCTTTTTTCTTATTTTTTTCTCTGGTATATAAACAGGAATTGCATTCGTTCAAATTCTCCGTTTTATCTAGTTTTTATATAAATTCAGTACTCAAATAAAGATGTCCATGGAGACAATAAATTCCAAAAACTCTCATATCCACAAAGCCTAGCATCGAAGCTCACAATTAATTTTAATTTTAAACAATCCTCCAACAGCCTGTTAAGCACTGGAAATTGGTATCACGACAAGCAGATTAGCATAAACGCTAGCAAAACCTTTTTAATCCATTAACAGTACCACACCGCAAATTTACAGCTCATTACAAGAAATCACAACTGCTATACAACGCCAATGGATACCAATTTGCAGTGATAATCGCTTCAACCGAAAATACAAAATGCTGAGCGCTGTGCACATTTTCTTTCCTTTATCTGTCGAACTCGACCTCATTAGTGCACCAGCTGACTAGTAGTAGGTAAGTAACTACAGAGTCCACCCATATCTGGGTGTTAAGACAAATTTATTTTGCCATTGAGGAGGTCATGAAAGCGCCTTAGGATCAATAGAATTAGTAGTCAGCCCTCCCGCATTTGTTATTATCTGCGCGCCATTCGATGTATGCAAGAGTCTCACGGGAGCAAATTGATGCAGAAAAATCGTATCGTCGTCGCGTCGTCGACAGCATCAGCGTAGAAACATGCTTAGGCATTTGACATGTTACTGGGAGTGGTAGATGTTAATTTACAATCGATTCGAAACAATAAGACGAGGCCTCGTATTTATTTCTACACGGCCTCAATGCCCAGATGCACACAGATATCCATTTGATGATCGTGCCGAATGCATTATTTCACCTGGTTTAGCAGTAGTCAATTTCCGTGAATGAATCGAATTTAGTTTTCTTTTCTATATACTTTCAACTTTCCTCAAACCTATGGTTATAAGACCGTCGATAACGTCTACCCAGACTGTCTTAACTTGATCATAAGTACATATTTCAGTGATCGAAGATGAAGATCCTCTAATGCTGATAAGGTATATTGCCCTGGGATTGCATAACTATTACGTGTGGCGATCAGATCTTTAATTTTGTACTTTAGGACGTTTATAGGCGACAAGGAATGGTAAGATCTGTGCCGTTGCTAATGAAAGTCGGTTGCAGTCCTTTTAATTTCATTACAACAGTAGGACAAAGATACTCGAACTGTATATGTAGGAAGTCTTGAAATTAAGATGACTGCTTCCGAGGATGGAACACCATACACGTTATGAGACTGTGGAAGTTTCTCATGCTCCGGCCAAGATCCGGCTGGACGTCTTCTTCATGTAGATTATTGATGAATAAGGCTGAATTTGAAGGTAAATTGATGATCATCTAGACTTATCCATACGCTTGAAATCCACGTAATGAATTATCTTAGTAGGATCGTCCTTCAGTAATTTTGTTGTATGTTTTTTAACATGTATTAAGGAAAAAGTTGGCAAATCTAATATAAGTTTAGTGGCATCGGCAGCACTCCAAAATAACAAAATAGTTACAGCTTACGTAGCCTGTAAACATCTTTTTTGCTATATAATCATCATCGGTGGTCTACATCCTGCTATGTACTGCCCAAGATTCTGGACAAACTTCCAAATGAATTGTTCAGATGACCAAGGTTAAGCAGAGTAAATTTAAGCCGCTTACATAAGAAATGCAGATAGGTATGTCTTTTAGTGACTGGGGTGTGTGCGACCCAATTGATGATGAATTTATTACTTCGGATGTTAAAAGTCAGTTAGTTTTTTTTTTTTTTTTAATTGAAGTAATAATTATTCAATGAGTTGCACTCTCCAAGATTTTTCATTTGAACCAAATATGCCTCATTGGTGCTAAATCTCCTACCATAAAACTTCATTTACTAAGCCTCAAGCTATGACCGTTTTACTATCGCAAGATCTAGTACAATTTTTCAATATATATAGATAGAAGCACATTTCGATAAAGATTAAGGATACCGGAGCGGTTGTATTAAAAAATGAAGAAATTGATAAGAAAATCGCAGGAAGTCGACAAAAAAGTTCTAGTGCCACCCACATGCTTATAGGTTCTGACTTGTAATAGCGAAAGCTACAGCCAAAAACATTTACGAAGGCATCTCCACAAACTCTAATTTCCCTCTCCCATCCTGACCGTGATGCAAATGATGGCATTAAGTAATTATACTCTTTAGACTTTTTCATATCAATCTGCTAGATGATTGCATTTGAGATAAAACTGCCAGAAACTATTCTAAAAATGTATAGAAAGTTCGGCAGAGAGAGGGGGATTTTAATTTTTAAATTCTTCAAATGCTGCTCCTCACCACCGATGAAAATGTTGATCATTGGAAATTAAAATCTATCGAATTCACTTTGACAACCCGTCTACCCTGCGAAACGGATTTCAGTAACAACTAGGCGGCATCGATTTATAGGTGACTTTCATATTGTCGAAGTTTGTTTGAACTCAAAGCCCTTTGACTCACTGACATATATGACTGATCTCCTGTTTGATGTGGCACCAATTTTGATTTCAGAAAGTATGCTCTCACTGTCAATGCTACCAACTGTCATAGACTGGCGCTATATTTAAATTATTTGGGAATTTACTTATTTACATGTCAGTGGGATTTACCGAATTTGCCAAAAAAGTATTTGGGACTATTTGTATTGAGTCGAAGGAAGTGTTTTTTACAAGGCTGTTTTGGTTGGAAATACCGTTGAACCTCAAGGAATTTCGAGTTCCCAATCGTTACAGTTCAGTGGGAAAGTATGCTCTCACGGAAAGAGACAGGAATATGAAAGTGGTGCCATTTACTTTCATGCAATTTTGGTTGAACGAGCAGCCCATTTATATATATATCAATCGAGCCTACCAAGTTTGGTGATATTCATAGTGTCGAACTTTGTTTGAACTCAAAGCCTTTTGGCTGCATCGTAAAAGATTCAACTTTAAGACATCGTATTGGAGCAGCCATTTTGAATTTCCCAATTTTCTTAACAATCTGAAGTTTGTCTTTTTATTGACATAAGAATTTTAAGTTTCCAGCAACTTTGGAAGAGCTCACTAAATTCAGTGGACACATATACATATATATAAACATGACGAGAATAATGGAAATACCGATGTGTGCCACGTGGATTATTTGTACAATAAATAAACAAAGGATGGAAAAATGATCCATATTCGTACAAAAGAAAGCATCTGAAAAAATTTTGAATTTTTTTCAGCTGGAATGATTAATCTGCAGAGCATCAGAGTAGACAATTTATCAAAATAATTAGAATCGAAATAGCGGTAAAAAAACATCCATTCTAGGTTTGAAAGAGGATTTTTATAGAAGCGTCAGAATCGACGAACGTTTAGCTTAGGAATTTTAGAAATATCAACGCTTGCTTATCAACAGAACAGATAAAATTAGTTCGACTTAATTTTCTAAAAATGACGTGAGTATCAGAAATCTGTGCTCCAACGAAAGAATCTTAAAAAACATACAACTGTAAAGGAGCGTTTACAATGGCAGAATAGAGTGAATCACCAGATTACATTGTCTCTGCTTGTCTCAAGCTTGCACTTTAATATAAGCTCTTCGTGTTTCCCACCAAAGTAGCGTCAGATTTGAAAAAAAATCTAATCTCACGTTGGTGAGATAATGAGAGAAAATGCAATCTGGTGATTCCACTCTACTCTGCCATTGTAAAGGCTTCTTAAGAGGAGTAAACGAAGTCAAGGGTAGTGTTATCCGAAAAATAATGGATGAGATTTAAAAAAAAAAAAAGAGTGAGAAACGCTGATGAAAATCAAAAAGACTACTCACAACCAATTAAAATCTATGGTAAAACGTGCTTTTACTTGGCTGTGAGTAGTTGGCTACTAACAAAATCGAAGGTCAATTTTTCTGTTAAACGATTCTCTTTCATCTCCTATTTATTAATTTGTGATCATATACAACCCGGAAGGAGAAAATTATTTACATTAGTTAGATAAGGACTAAGTTGATTTCGATTCAGCAGACTTAAAGTCTACCTCACCTTCCTGAAAACTTTACAGAGTACAGCAGACCTAATGTTTGATTTATGTCCCTGTAAATCCAACGAACAAGTCTAATCGAAAACTTTTCAAACCTTGTTATTGCTGGCACAGAAAAAAGCCACGTAAGTAAGGCCATAAGCTATCAGACATCTTAATAGAGCACTCAGATGTTTGTTGGCGTCTCGAAACGTTCTCATGACCATATCATGTCGAATTCACTGAACCATATCCACGAACTATCACTTTCGCTACCATCACGTAGTCCAGTACTACACAGTTGGTATTTATAGCTGTGTAGCCAAAGAAGAAACAATGCAACGAGAAGCTGCTCTATAACTCTTCGTCTCGTCGCCGCCGAACGCCGTATTCGTCGTCGTCGTCGTCGTTGTCGTCATCCAAAGGTAGAAGCAAGTTAAATCTGCTGGGCAATAAGAACGGCTGTTTTCGTTTTCTTTTCCTGGCGGCGCGGCCGGTGTGGCGTTCGTTTACTTGAAATCTCTAATAAAATCATTCTCTCAGGAATTTCACTCGACCAGATGGCCATAATGGAACTATTTGAACAGATAGATGTCATTTATGGACTTTTATTAGTACAATTTCGGGCTGGTACATCATGGACCATCATAATCCCCGTACTTAACACTCCTGGGGGATTCATTAGAGCTCCTCAATGACCTTTTACTTGTGGCCATTATAAATGAAATCGCGTAGACTATAAAATTTTATCGATATCACAAATTTTTATTGCAATCACTCTGAACATTTTATGGAGGATCATCCACACCTCAGTATAGGGCTCTTCTTCAGTTTCAGATTGACTTTGAGAAAAAAAAATCAAAACAAAATAAAAAACAAACATAAACAGAACAGAGTTGTGCTGGGAAGAGGCGAATTAAAGCAGTGTGCACAGCACAAGCCAGCCACAACCGCAGCAACAAGAAATAATTTTCATTACATCTTGCATAATCTCGTTAAATGTTAATTAAAACGAGAACAATGTTGAGCTCGTGTTATGCGCCTTGTTCGTTCGTTATGGGTCTCCCATTTTTGGTTGTCTGTGCCGTCGAACTTCTTGTTGAAGTTGCGAACTGTTACGCTCGTCTTGTCTGACAACTGTAGCACCTTTAGAGTGGTTGTGCAATGAAATAGCAAGGGCTGGAAGGCAATAAATGCTTGATGGCAAAGATACCCTGGTATCTATGGAAGTTTTGAGTTTTCACCGAAATCTGATGATATATCCAGACTACAAGAGATTTGTACACACGGATTCACCTTGTTTCGTAATCCTTTAGTTTCGACATTTTTGGTTTACGTCTTATACCCACACAATAAATCTGTTGAAGTGATTCAGTACTTAATGGGACTTGTACGTTTCTCTTTTATATCTATAGTATACTTTCGTGTGGCCATAATTACTCTCAAAGTCAACTTCTACGTTCAGAGTAAGACTAAGATTAAGTTAAAAGATGTTTGAGAAAATTTTGATTTATGGATGCATTTAGATTTTGAGAAATGATATACTTTAGCACTGCTTACTTTCAAAATTGTAATTTTGTTTAAAGACTTTATGAAAAGCTCTAGATCCAACTGCTTAATTTCTACAGGGTGACTATGAAATTATGATTGTATCTTTATAATTAAGCTCTCTAGAGATATAGGGGTTGCTTCGACATTTTAAAAACTTGATATTTTTCAGCATCTGTTTGAACCTGTTTTAAATCAAGTAAACTTTGTATACTGAGGATGTGAACAATGGATAAAATATTGTCTTATTTTGCTGAGAGGGATTATATTCAGCAGACAGATGTGGGTCTATTCGAACCCCCCGCACTCCAATATAGCGTGTTAGTACCCTGATAAACTCCATAATTTCCCTGAGTGACGACTTTTCTAACATACCTTCACCCGATGCTCTACTTCAAATGATAGAGGTTCATCATTTGTAACGACTTTTGTCTGAACTTGTTCTGAAATGCATCGTCTTTATACCAGAACAGACTACCCACTCAAAGTCCTTTTTATTAAACAAAAAAGAAATCAACAGACCAATTAAGGCCTATTAAGAGCGATATCTGTCTAATCTGGCCTCTTTTATTTGGATTAAATACAAACGGGACTCTTATCGACAATCACTGTACGTTCGAAACATTGAGAATAACTACCAGCTACATGCAGTGTGAGGCCACAATTGCCTGTCTTTATACTACAAAATTAAGGACATGAGCTTTTGTTTTAGCAGATAAATTTTTCAAAAAGTGTAAAACGATTTAGTTGGTCTAGCGATCTCGCTGAAACGCAATCTTTTGATATTTGATCTCACTGGGTGATAACATATGTTTGTATGTATGTACGGGAAATAAAAAAAATTGGAAACAGAGACACTGACGTAATATGCATACTCTCTGATTAAACCATCACCATCTTTCAAGTTCACGTGAAAATCTTTTTGAGGTACTGATGAGTATTTTAGAATGTAAGAACGTATGAAATTGGTCATGTCCATTTTAAACAATTTCCAAATTCAATATTTCAGTCCATTCGAATCAGTAAGTACTTCACCATCTTACAAGTCGTGTCCAATCTGAACTCTGTCTTTGAGGGTTTTCTTTATTTCAATATGTTTAGGCAGCTGTACCGCAGGATCCAGTCTGGGCCCAGTACTTTTTTTCGCCTGGTTGGAATATATTACTTAAAGTATATTTAATCACTAAACTTATGAAACACTGTTATGTTCTTCAGAATGGCTCTGAGATAAATGTAGGGTGGCGTTTATTACATAAATGATGACCTCAGTTCCATCAATTCTATCGATATTTGAACCATTGAAAATAAAGTTATGCCTAATGCTCAGAAAATCAATCGTCTTAATGTATACCGGTCGAAATTTGATACCAGCTATCTTTCACCCTATAATAATACTCATTTATGCAGGCAGCGTTACCTTATGTGGAATCTTTCCGTCAAGATGGAGTTCAAGGATAATTCTTTTAATTTTATTAAATGCTGGCAGGAAAGGAAAGTAAAGCATTATAATTGCAAGTGGTTATGCACGAACAGTAACGATCTTGCTTTTTTTTTTGTTTTTTTTTTTTTTTTGTAAACACGATGAAAAATTAAAATCGAAATTTCACTATCTAATAATTCTGTCATCCCTAAACCGCTTAATATGCCCCTTCCCCCTCTCTACAGGCATACTAAAGACATGTTCATAGAATTTTTTATTCCTCTGGATTTGAGATTTCATTTCATACCTTTTAGATATTTTGAAACGGAACAAACTACTTACATCGATTTTTGTTTATTTGGTCCTTCGTGCCGGATTTTAAATTGACAACTGCATAATTGCTTAATAAAGTGTAAAACAAAAGTGTCTTTGGTAACAGATTTAGTTATTTATGAAATATTTTTGTACAGCTTACAAATTTCGAAGGAAACCATTATGAAATAATTTCCAAAATGATTATTTAATTGTAAATATCAAACTGCATTTATCGTGAGAATCTTTCCCAAACACGCACGTTTTCTAACCCACATCAAATGTAGTTCTAATACAGCACATGTGTGCTTGATACTGTAATATGTATTTATGTAAATTAGAGTCGTATACTAATTATTTCAAGCTTATCACACCATAGCTGCTCATAATTTATCGAGAAATATCCTCCCCGCAATTTTCTTTCAAGGGAATTACTGTTATTTTTGTGTACTTACAGGTGAATAAATATTAAAGTGTGTAGCAAGATTAAGGTGTACCTAGTTACGGTGCCTAATACTTACCGTAGGTATGCACATACATAGTATATCGCATCGCACTTGATTTAATGTCATGCTTATTTCACATCGTTCACCACAAGATGTCAGTTGAATATACACAAGCGCATGTAGCTAGGTATAGTAGACGAGCACATAATTAGAAAAATATTCTTTCAAGTGGATGACGGCGGTTCATGGGATCAATTATGTGCTCGCAATTATCACAGCGATCCACCAGTATATTTCAAGAGGAATATTTATGGCAACATAAATTGACATCTATCGCGAGTATTTTATGTTGTGGGTGGTGAAACCGTGTTAAAGGTGCCACCCATCACATTTGGCTCAAAAAGTCACCATGCACCATATCACCTATGCAAGTTGGAATTATTTCAACATAATCAATTTAAGCCAGCTGTGTATGTGTGTGTAATAAATAATTGTGCATTAAACTGTACAGCTTTAAGTTTTTAATTGTTTTATGAGATTGAATCTTTTTTTTTTCTTTATTGGGTTAAAGTTGCGTAGATTGGGTCCTCAATTTGTTGGCGAACCAATAAGTTACTAGTGAATGAGAAAGGAAATGCTATTGATGGTATTCCATTCTGCTATGTAAATATATGAAAAGTGTGATTAAGGGTTTGTAGTAAATCAAACAGTGAATAGCGACAATTTGGGACTAGTTTGAGTATTTTGTATCTGTATCAGAATTACTGTCATCATTGCACTGTTTAAATCGGTTCTTATACCCTAGGCAGACGGGCAAAATCAATGATCATTCGTTCGTAATTGAATTTTTCAAAAATCGATTTACAATTGAATTTTAATTTTAATTATTAAAAATGTGCTGTCAATTACATATAAAAATTGACAAGACTTTCGTTTTAATCAACAAAACCTTGGGTAACTAGATTTTTGAAAAAATCAATTACGAATGAATGATCATTGATTTTGTCCGTCTGCTTTACTGTCTAAGAAATTCTACTACACATCATTGAGCAGCGTACATATCCTAAAACTCAAAGAATTTGCCTTCAGAACTACTTTGGAGATTTTGCAGCTGATGATCCAAGACACAAACCACATAAGTATGCCAAATATTATTAGACTACTATTTACTATGTTGACAGTCCAGACCAATTCAAAGAGTTCGCAGTTCCTAGACTGTAGTAGCTTACCGGACGACTATATCTCACACTTTTATAATTTGTAATCAATCATAACAAGTTTTACTTAAGCGTGACATCCACTTGATTGTTATCTAGTATGCTAAGAAAAACATCCAAGTCACTAGTAAAAGAAAAGCACTTTAGAGCAACTAGAAATTAAGTTAAAGTATGATGAATTTCTTTCATGACTCTCTATTATGACATAATAAAATGCCGTCACCTTGAAGGAGACTTTTTTGGTTATGAATAGATACGTGCTGGTCACCATTTATTTTATCATAAAGTGTAAATTTTTCTTGGCACTTCATACTGATTTTTGTAACGAAAGCAAAGGTGTTTTTCATTAATGTAAATCGCTTTAAAGAAACTTCCACTTATTAATGAAGATCACCATAGATCGTCACCTTATGACGTCAAATTTTAATCAGATAAAGTAAACAATATATAGTGGAAAGCAAATATGTAGTAGTTCTAAATGAGTTTTAGTGAAAAACACAACACTCAACTAAACAATACATTTTAATTGAATTGTTGCGCTCCGTTTCTTCTTTGGGTCAGTGATAGTCCAGTTTGTAAAGGTACACGCAACTTTGAAAATTTCTATTATTACTGTTAGCCCGATTTCAAGTTTAGGCAAGCCAGCAGAATGGCAGAAATATTTTACTTTTACTCAAAAAATATACAGATGAGACTTGATTAGCAGGAATTAATAATTAATTAATAAATAATTTATTTGGCAATGTACCCAAGATTAAAAGATCTTATTACAGTACTAATATCAAGAGGAGGAGAACAAAAGAAAGAAAAAGTTAAAAGTATATAATAATAATAATAAAACTAAAAACTTAAAAATATACAAACTAAGTACTAAAAAATAATGGAGATAGTAGTCCAATTAATTTATTTAGTAGATGCGTGCACCATTCACCCTCAAAAATTTAAATTATTAATTAACCTTGAAAAAGCTTTGCTGGAGCCTTCACTTTGAATATTACTTGGAAGAGAATTCCACTTACGAGCAGCCTGGACAAAGTAAGAACGCTCACCATACTATGAGAGCTGAGGATTTCTGGTAGAATGCAAGAACTGCAGTTTCTCATATAAGTAAGCTGGGCTTTTATGAATTATTAATTTTTGTAAGAAAATAAGTTGACGTCTAGCTAGATATGTCTCAAGGGATGTGCCTAGGATCGATGATACATACGCTGATATGTGAGCGCTACGAGGGAGTAAATGTATCGAGTAACATCATTGAACGCAACTTTCAGTTTCCTTTGACAAACAGAATCAAGTTTGCCGAATATTAACCTGCCATATGTAAAATGTTGTACAATTACTGACTCAGCCAACTTCAGTTTAAAATCCACTGACATGGAGCTTGGGCTAATCCACAATTGCCGCAGAGCACCATATACCTTGCCAACTGAACTTGGAATTAATTTTGATTCCCAAATTTTTGACTGAGTCAACTATTCCAAGACTGTGTTGTTCAATACCACAGGAGAAAGCTCGGATTTCTCTAATGCACGCCTATAAATTGCTAAGCAGTTTGATTTGGACGGATTCAGTGACAGCTCATTAATTGCAGACCACTTATGTAGGTACTGTAGATCCTCATTGATCCGATAGACACAATCCTCCATTAGTCCTATAGGTCTACTAAGGTACATCTGTACATCATCAGCATATAAATGAATAGAGCAATTTTTAATAGCACTTGGTAGATCATTTATGTACAGGGTAAATAAAAGTGGACCAAGGATTGACCCTTGAGGAACACCTGAGGACAGATACGCCGGATTAGAGAGAGTTTCTTCTACCTTCACCATTTGACTGCGATTCGTTAGGAAACAGGTAATCAGCTTAACAATTGTAGATGAGAAGTTAAGCCCAGTACCATTACCAAGTTTAGAGAGTAGTTTTAAATGATTAACAGAGTCAAATGCTTTACTATAGTCAAGTAAAACCAATATGATCACTATCAAGAGCATCATAAATATTTGTGGCAACTTTTAAGAGAGCAGTCTCACAGCTGCGCCCCGGTCGAAAGCCAGACTGCCAAACTGACAAAATTTTATTCACCTCTACATAATCCATAATTTGCTTATATAAGATCTTTTCCAATCCCTTGGCCAGAAAATTAAGCAGACTAATGGGACGATAACCGCTGGGTTGAGACGGAGACACTTTCTTAGGAATAGGGACAACTGTAGCTTGTTTCCATTGGGTAGGCAACTGAGATCTGGTGAGACAGTAATTGTAGATATGGACTAGGGGGCAAGATATATATGGCATTATGAGTTTGAGGAATTTGGGATTAAGCAAATCAGGCCCAGTGGCGTTTGACTTAATAGAGTACAACGTGGAGAGAGTTTCACATCCGTCAACGCAGTGAAAAGAAAAGCCCTCAGAAAGGAATAGAATAGTCTAAGTTATGAGAACGCTGAGCCGTAGTTCCAGTGAAATTAGTAAAAAACTTGTTCAGTGTATCGGGAGCACAGATGGATTCTTGCCCATATATTCCCAAGCTGCGAATATTTTTCCACAACCTCCTAGAAGGCTGGTCTAAATCCAGCTTGCTTTGAAGATATGCACACTTAGATGAACGAATCATAGATGTTACCCTATTACGAATAGTTTTGTATCTGTTATGTGCCGCTACACAATGCGATCTTCTGTACTGCTTAAGCAGAAAATCACGCTCAGCCATGGCGTGGTGAATCTCTCGGGTGATCCAAGGGCAACGATTGTCACAGACTCTACATTTTAGGGGCACATACTTATTAAAGAGATTGAGAAGAATATTCGTTAAAGGCTCGACCTTACCGTCCAAATCATTACAAGTATATGTAGTATGTCATTCCACGATATTTGGTCACACTCAGAAAAGAGCGTAGTCATGTTAACGCTTTTAAAATCACGATAAGTGAACGTAGTATTGCGAGTTGTGTCAAATCTAAAGTTGAAAGTCATAAACAGAAAGGCATGATCAAAATTACTTGGCGGTGATATTTGACTGTGGAATAGAACATTATGCATGTTCGTTGTGAGGATATAATCAAGCTGCGATGGAGCTGCAGTATTGAAATATATTGGCTTGCGGTTAATTATTTTAATATCTAGTGTCTGTAAAAGGTAAAATAAATTTTCCCGTGATTGACTAACACTGAGAGCATTAACATTAAAATCGCCACAGATTATTACGGCTTGGTATTGTTGAACAATAGAGGCCGCTACATCAAGAAGTTCAGAGGAACTATCTAGGTTCAAGCTATTAGGTGGACAATAGACACAGAACAGGACACATTTTTCGGAAACGGAACAAACCTCTACTGCTATAAACTCAATATCCCGTCCAGGAGACGAAGACTTCAGAATTTGGGCTCGTAAAGATTTGTTGACATAAATGGCAACCCCACCACATAAACGGTCTAAACGATCATTTTTAAAGATGTTGTAGTTAGGCATTGAAACCAATGCAGAGCTCATACTACTAAAGGGTCCGCCAAATAACTTTTTTTTTTTTGAAAATGCTATAAAAAAAAACTACTGAATATTTTCTCAAATTTCTTTTTTTATTTGAAAGTACAATCCTTCCGGTTAATAATGGAAAATAATTTCATTCAAATGGCTGCCTCGGCTGGCCATGCAGTAGCCTACACGATCGGTCCAATTTTTAAGCACATTATCGATTGTGTGCAGCTGTATTTCACCAATGGCTTCACGAATATTGTCCTTTAAAGTGTCAATTGTCTCTGGCTTGTCGGCGTAGCACTTATCTTTGAGGGCACCCCACAAATAATAGTCCAACGGTGTCAAATCGTAGCTCCAAGGTGGCCAAACGACATCAGCTCTGCGGCTGATAATGCGATCTTCAAAAACAGGGCGCAAAACATCGAGTGTAGCTTCGGCTGTGTGGCACGTAGCGCCGTCCTGTTGAAACCAAATATTGCCAATATCCTCCTCTTCAATTTTCCTGAACAAAAATTCGTTCAATATGGCCCGATAACGATTGCCATTGACTGTAACGGCCACTCCTTGCTCATTTTCGAAGAAAATGGCCCAATTATGCCTCTGGACCCAAATTCCGCACCAAACAGTGACTCGTTTTGGGTGTATCGGCTTTTCAATGTATGCGTGCGGGTTTTCTGTGCCCCAAATGCGACAATTTTGCTTGTTTACATACCCGCCAAGATCAAAATGAGCTTCATCCGAAAAGATGATTTTTTTGGCAAAATCGGCATCTTCGATCGCAGGCCCACTCAGCGAAGCGAAAACGCATTGGATGGTCAGTTGGCTTCAACTCCTGAACCAATTGGACTTTGTATGGCGTCATACCAAGATCTTTATGCAAAATTCGTCTCAATGATGTCTCCGAAATGTTCAATTGTTGAGAACGACGGTGAATTGATGTTGATGGCGCTTCCCGCACACTTTCTGCCACACAATCAATATTCTCGGGTGTACGCACTGTTTTTGGCTTTTCACGCTTTGGTTTATTGATGAGGATGCCAGTTTCTTTCACTTTTTTCAAAAGATAACGAACATACGGAGCTGACGGTGCTTCTCTTCTTCCAAAATCCGTACGCAATTTTCGCACACATTCTGCAACATTACGGAAGAATAAAACTAATTATCTGTCAAATCAGACATGAGCTAAGTGTTACCATTCACGAAATAAGTACTAGTTGAAAAAAAAACGTTAGATGGCGGACCCTTTATTAAGCCACGTCTCAGTTACACACAAAATGTGAATGTTGGTATCAGTAAGCATATCTTGAACTTGATCTACCTTATTCCTCAAGCTTCTGGCATTCATGTACATTACATTCAACCCTGTGGCACATGAGGTGAATATGTTGCATAACGCTCTTACCTTGTCCAGCGGTCATATACTACTCTCCTCCTCTCTACTCTAGTTATTTTGGGTTCGTTTTACTCAAATTTTGCCAGCACTAAATTGATATTTCCTCATTCAATCTCAGCATACTTATTCCATTCCTGATGAAAATTTAAAATAAAAAAAATCAACAACAAAACTTCTTTCAAGTGAAACCAGCGACATCTATATGTTGAAAGATGGACATCTAACGTCATAAAATTTGCAATGCATTTTATCGTGAACACGGCAGCAAACATTTGAACTTTATGCATAAATGTATAAATGTCAATTTAAACTGCCCAGCTTGACCTGAGTGTCAGGTTTACAAAGATCTTACAATCGAGACTTATTCTCGTATTCGCGTACAACAAAACAACTAATCCGCCGATTTAAGCATTCGTAAAGCGCCCACTTCACAACAGTGCTGACACCAAATAAATTTCACATGTATCACTCCTGAACTGGCCTCCGGCATGAAGTTCTCAACTCGAATTTAACTATTTCACTTAAAAGCAAAAGTAATGAAATTTTCGCCATAAAATCGCATGCAGATCGTAATTGTGTGTCAATTCGCTTATCCAAATAACAACGAAAGCTGTAAACGACGCCATAAATCCTTGCCCGCCTCAAATTGAGCACGAAACATTCCGCATCCACACTGGAATTCGATTCTGATCTGAGCCCCAAACGGGGAGTTCGTGTGTGATAGCAAAAGTCATCGGTTCGAGTGGAGTGAGGGAAATGGGAATTTGAGCGAAGCCCCATTGCCCCCGTCCACCCCCAGCCATGACGTTGGACGTTGGAATAAATGCTGGCAATAATCAAGTCTAGGAAGTGAAATAAATTGCCCGAATATGTAACTGTAATAAGAGAGAACCGGGTACGATGCACGAACCTTAAAGAATTTATAAACCTGTGTTGAGTATCGAGCAAGGTGGGTGGATATGGATAAATTTGCGGACTTGAAACTTCATCCCGGACAAGAACGGAGATTCCTACAAGTGCTGACTGTTTAGAGAAGTTACTAGCCGCTTTGAGGAAGAAGTTTGCTTTACTAAAGGCTGCAGTACATGGTGGAGATACCTAGGTAAGCTTTCATTGAATACATATGCTCCGAGGTATTTGAGATAAACTCTTACAGAGGTACTAAACTGAATTCCCGTGCGAGATGAAGGAAGTGGTCATAGAGCTTTCGCTTGTAGTATATTTCTTGATTCTGAATAACTCTGGTCGGATGGAGACTGGGTACTAGTTTAGCTTCACCTAAATAAAACTCTACGTGGCAGGAGCGCAACGTAGTGGTGAAGGAAAGGTCATGTATGTATAATTCACGAGGCCTTTAAAATTGCATGCAATGTGGCTAGGAATAGGAAAGCAGTTAGCACGTAAACCACTCTCTCGTGGATTAATAAATGCTCATACGCGCGCGGCATGTTAGTCCTTAGTGGATCCGGGCATAATTCTATAGGTTGGCAGCTATATTGTTCGCAGGTATTTGCGGTGTAACCCGACAAGGCCGGTAACAAATTAATTTAATTGCGGGATTTGTACTTTACAGGGTGAGTTGCACAAATAGTGGTGCACTCGAAATTTGTAATATTCAAAGTTTTAATGACAGAGAAATTCGTGAACATTTTTAATTATGGCCGAACAAACAGAGTCGAGGTTTGCTTTATAGGACGAACTTAAAGAAAGACTTTATTTCCAGGATTTTGTGTTGGTCGCAATTATATAATGAATTATGATTACGATTAAGCCCAGAATTAAGGAGGAGAATAATTATAATAGAAGCTGAATCAATTCGGACAACATTAAGTGGTGGAATCGAGGATATTTGCCGCAAGTCGCCTTTATTTTGGATTTATGAAACGGAATGAGATGGAGGAAAAATCCTAACCATAAAGACCTCGGCAATCTAATCTGCATTTGTGCTTCGTCCACTATCCTTTGCACTTGATTTTGCTGAGGGAAAATTTTCATATTCTAAAAGAAGAACAAATCTAAATGGAAAAATAAAAACATGCAGCGTGCGTACAGGTTTGCATTATCGCCACCAGGTGATAGATAATACAAGGCATACGTAAAAACCCTCAGAACTGATTGCACTCACCCGAAAGTATTGCATATCTGCATGCTAGTTTCCATGCATTAGAATGCTCATCCTAAGTGGACTTTTCCTACCATATGATCAAATATGATATTGACCAGAGAATCGCCATCCTCTATTCCAAACGCCTTATCCACATATCTAGCAAATAGCACACTTTATTTCCTCCTGAATGATAAGAAATATGGGCTAAGTTTGCCAAAATCTCAAAGATGATTAATCATTCGGTGAATGGTGGTTGTGATCCCCTAACCACACCAGAATTATTTATAAATCTGCTACTCACCAACGACACATAAGAGTGGCATGACTAAGCATGGGTGTTACTATCAACATATATGTAGGTACAACCAGTGTACTTGTGGCCAAAGACACACGAAATCTATGCATTGGTTTTGAGTTTCAGATAGGCGACACCAGAAGCTCAACATGGTAACACAGATGCTGCAGAGTATACGGCCAAAACTCTTGGGAAGGTCAAATGCATACTTTTGTCCCTTATTGAATAATAAGCTTATATTTATCATCGTTATTTCCGAACTGTCAGTCTTCGTCACAGATATCAAACTGAGTGATCAACATCCTTCATATTAACATTTGACCGATTTTCGACAAAAATTGTACTATCGATTCCATGCCAACCCAACAGACTGCTTTGCACAAGAAATGTGGTTAGTCATAGAAAAACAACTTAAAACTGATGCACATCAAAAATTTGTAAAGCTCAAAACACACGATATTTAGTAACCGTTATGAGCGAATTTTGATCATCATCTTCGGCAAGGAACTCAATCGTAAAACTTCTAAACTATGCGTGCCACCTTCACCGAATAAATGATTTTGAGCTAATAGTATCTACCAAAAGGTACTTTTCGTGAATTTGAGTTTAGTTCCTTCTAGAATCTCCTCCAATTCATTAGCCTGCCATTCCTGTATAGTCTAACGCGATTCGGTCAGCGGCCATACAAAACTCTATGAAACAAGGATCCAGAACAGAAGAGATTCCAGCTGAAGAAAAAAACATCATCATGAAATAACATGTCTTTTACCTTTGGATAGAGATAACAATTTAGTCGCTGCCCTCAGTTACGAAAATCAGTTCTGATGAAGTAGTATTCTTCGTGGTTGTCGTTCGATATCCGAAAGGTTTGCGAACATAGATAACAGTCAATTACGTACTCTACGTGCGCCGAGGCAATAAGGAGCTCCTTGCGAACTTAAAGTTTGAAAGTTCATTTTGGGCGTTTTTCAAGATTTGGTCTTATTGATAATTTGAAACTGTTGGTATTAAAAATACCACAGATGTGTCCATTTATACTCATGTTTCCTATACAAGCAGCAATAGTAATTGAGTTTGGGCTTTAGGCCCATATCCTATGTTATAGCTACAGATTGCCGAACTAAATGGAAGTTCAAATGTAACATTTTTGAAGACGACACATTATGTTTTGCTCATCTGAAATTGAAAAATCGTAAAAAAAAAGAAACTTTAAAAATAAAGTTCACCTCGTCGGTCGGCTCATGAAATACTAAAGATCCCAATAAGCTCCACATATATCTTCCTCCAATATATTTTCTTAATTTCTCATTCTGTTTTTTTGTTTAGCAAAATACAGCTGTCCCTAATGTGCACTCCAAGTGACAGTAGTCATCATACCGCATCCAAAGTTTCACATTCCTTGGAGTAATCTTGCATCGATAATTTCAACGAAATAATTGCTTGCACACATGTTAACAAATAGCCGCCGCCGCCGCTGCTGCCGCTGTCGTTTCGAAATCCATTCTTAGTTTAGTGTCTTGCTTGACGTGACTTCATACGTATTCAAGAGCCATACCTTAATGCTCCATGCCCATGATATGATAGCGGAAAAAAGAAACGCGGGTAGTGCAAAAGTTTTTGCTGATCGTCGGCATTAAATAGCAAGACGATCACGAACAGAACAGCTTCCATGCAAATTTTATGGTTTTTTAATCAATTTTATTTTTTTTTTAATTTTCGTTAATTTCACAAATGAATTCTTTTTTATTAGATTTGATTTTATGTTAAAATAAAGCTCAGCCATGTTGACCTTCTACAAATCTGAATCAGGAACATCAACAGCAATATCCATCGGTTTTGATAATATTTTGTCTGAACTAGTTATAAAATTTGGTTTGGATGAAATGGAGTTCAACCTTCAATCTTATTTTCATACAAAGAAACTACTCCCCTAAACTCAATTGATATTTTTACAGTTAGGGATTATTGAAAAATTAGAGTTATTCTGGAATTCTCTACTTAAGAAGCGGCATACCGCAAGGATCAATTTTTGGACCTTTCTAGTTTCTCTTTTAATTTATTTTATGCTCTTTGAATTAGAAAACTGTTATACTTGTACATACTATATGCTGTAATGATCTCTTATATCCGATCTGTTACTTTTTCCAGCTGTATATTATTTCAAAGAATTTAGGATACCAGCTAACGGTTGAATCAAGAATTACCATCAATTCTGATGGCAATAAACTCAAAACTCTAGTCATATTTTTTTATCGAGTTCATAGTATAATTGTGAGACAAATTGGCAAATGCTAAGATAAAGAATCAAAATCGTGAAGAAGCGTAGTCTTATTCCACTCTCTTTAATGTTTTATAGAACATTGAATCGAAGAAGAAGTTTGGTTTCTTAAGACAAAGGATAGATCACAATCGCTTCCGCAGGTACGGCAGATACCAAGCACTCAACAATTTCACCATATGCAGGCTTCACTTCACCTACCTTCTCTAGATGTAGTGGTCATCAGGTAAAGTTTAAGCTATATACGTTAAAATGGAGGACACAATTTATTATGTATAGCATGTGATATTGCTGTATCAGAGCTAGGTTTTTTCTAATCGTAACGCAAGATGAAAACCCTTTCGATGGGTTAATTCTGCTACATACCTCCATGAATGACTTTAGCACAGATAGAGTAGGTTGGCTGATTGGTTTCTGGTATTTTTCGTCATAAGTCATTGACTATTGGAATTCAATGGGCATATTCACTGGTCAGCTATTCCCGATCATCGTTTTGTTTTCTTGTATTGATATAGAAGTAGGACGGTATCGAAAGCGAAATTTAACTTAGATATCAACAGAAATACACTCTCATCATTTCTGTTTTTAGTATAGGGCTCAGGTTTGGGGAACATCCTATGATGCTAAGCGCATAGAATTTCTAAGAAACGAAGAATAGAATTAGATTAAAGATTCGAGTTAAAAGGGAAGTATAAAAGATGCCAATTGGTATGAAGGAAGACCCAGTAGATAGCACTGGATGTTGAGCATTCTATCTCAGTCCAGATGTGAGAGTTATATTGATTGTAAATTTTATAAATGACCATAATATTTGAAGGACAAAAGTATTTTTAGTATCGCAGAACGAATTTATGGCAAAAAACATCCTTTCGAGCCAGTGTCAAGGATATTTTTAAAGAAGGTAAAAAAAAACGCGTTGAGATTATTTTTAAAATAGCAGATCAGTCTGAAGATGTTGGGTAACATTATGCAATTGTTAACGTCTTAGTTTGCGATGCATCTCTGTAAAGTCTCTAAAATAGAGAGAAGGAAGGCTCGGATATGAAGCCCTAGAGCATTTATACTATAAAAATAGTCACGACCCCTTTTTAAATAATTGAATAAAACTAAAATGTTAACGTTATTTTTCATTTATTTAACATACACCGACTTTAGAAAATAAACAAGCACACTTAGAAATATTACAAAATAGGTGCGAAATTATATGCAAAGCAAGTTCGTCGCGTATAAGCATACACTTAGATGGCCATGCGACGAACTTTATTCTCTGCAAAGAAAGTGAATTGAGAGAGAGTGAATTTAGACTGATCTCCTTTGATCTCCTCACGTTTTAACGCTGAAAGCGACCATTCTGGCGAGCCCTGGTGTACACCAAAACATCAGGAGCGCTAATTCCACATTAGGATTAATATCCAAAAAGCCTATTTCCAGAATGTATACTTGTATAACTACAGGGCCGGTAATTTCTTCGCGTGTAGTCTCAACGGACGACAAAGGTGCAGACACTCAGGTGCAAACACTTATTTTCAGGTGCAAACACTCATTTTCCAAAGTCCTGCTTCCTAGATAGAGACTTTCAAGTTCCATGCGCCCTCGCGGATATCTTAAGATTCTAACCTATGCAGCTTCATAAGAAAGTCAGACTTTTTACTAAAGTTCTCATAATCAAGCAGAAACACGTCTTGGTAGTATGTACAGCAATCAACCTGTCGATAATAACGTTGAAAACGGTAACTCTGAATCCGTCCCTGCCAGATAGTTCGAATTCGATCTCGTTTCCATTTAATTCATCAATTGAGAATTTGTCGCTCCCAAAAATTTGCCACTCTGCTCTGCCAATTTGTGAATCCGTCCCTGTATGTAGGAGCAATAAAGAGATTTTTTTTTAATGTCCGATGTCGGATGTCCTCCATGTATACCATTTCGGGACCCCCCTACAATGCTGGGCCCCAAGGCATCTGCCCAGTTTGCCTACATAGAGGTTTGCCTTTCAACAAGGACTTAATGCTTGGAACAAATTAAATTAAATTACGCCTTGGCTGTCCAACTTTCTATTTTCAGAGTGGTTAGAACTATAAGAACCTCGTCAAGGTACTTAAATTTATTGGACAGAACTAGAGCTAGGCAATAACTATGTCCAATAACTCCACTTTTACACTTTTATAAATGTTTACTTAAAAAACTCAGAACTGAATTTTGTAAAAAACAAACAACAGTAATTTCGGCAGTGGTTTCAAAACTGTACACAAAACTTCTTTGACATATTATCACAAGACAAGAAAACGATAAAGCTCCAAACCATAAGTCATTAACCTTGCCAAAACATAAATTAAGCGCTATCCATTCAGCTATCATTCATCCCAATTAACTGTTGTTGGTAATAACAGCATGAGTAGGTGTGAATTAGTCAGGTTAATTACATACATCGCACGTAGCAGCAACCAGCACCACCAGCAGTAGCAGCAACAGCAGCAACAGCAGCTAAAGGCATCTTACCTCATGCCCAGTAACCCAATTTAGTTCTCATTAAGTCAAAACGTTTTCTCCTTTCACCTCGTACACCCATACCCAGCCCCTTATCCACCCTTGAGAATGTCATCTCCGACCCCACCCATTTCCTTCAGACACAAAGATGAGAACCACTTGGGCATGACGACCACACAAAGGTATGAAATTAGATTTCTTTTCAGGTCGCAATTATCTGCACTAAACACGTTGAACTCACCGGAGGAACTTTGCCATAGAAACTGAAAGTGGAGCTGGAGGAGCTAGCTAGAGAGATGAAAAGGTCTTTCTTGGGTACCCCATCCGTTAGACATAAAGCATGAAAGTGTAATACTGCCGTGTTGCTGTCGATTTGTGGCTGGAATGGAGCCTCTTGGAATGGAGGTAGCCAAAGTTTCAGATGCCGGCCGTTTTTATCAACTTTCGATTGTGTTTGGGGGAATTCCCTCCTACTTTGTCCTGGAATCTTAACGAAATACGGTTACAGTTGTATGGGAGTTGACGAAGTGTGCCGCTACTGAATTAAGTGCAGCTTTGCAACTTTGTATTTTCCATACGGTGTCCATTATTGCACTCTGTGTCTACATACTCGTATGTGCATGCCTTATACAGTTAGACAATCCGTTTCACCACCACTCTGCACTGCATTGTTCTAGCCTTACATCTTAGCAGAGTTATTATAAGTTAAGCTCTCTTTTCATTTGAATCTCAACGCCAGCGATGAATAACATTGACGGTGGGGCTTCATCTCACCTTGTAAAAGTGATCATCATCTCAAGATCGAAGCGCGTGAACCGCGAATTTTTCATCCGCTTACCGCTCATTACGGACTAGCGCAAAGTACGCGAACTGTTTGAGTTTGAGTCGTTTGAGTTTGAGTTGTTTTGAAAAACAATAATTTTCCTCACTTGGGGAACGTGATCTTCATGTCGTCAGTTCAGGTGTATCTGTCTCAATGAATGAACGCAACTTTTTGCCTAGGCTACTTAGGACAGTGCAAAAGTCAAGTGAGGAGAGCCCCCATAGTCAGTACTCGCGGAAATTGCAATTTCAACGTTATCGTAGAGTCTCGCGAAAATCTAGGCCAATTACCGCTCAGACTCAGTCTCGTGCGGTGCACTGGCTGAGTGTGCAACAATAATATTATTTGTTTGTAGGCCCGGGCGTTGCGGTGATAAAACCAACTGTATACACGCGGAATGACATGTGACACACAGTGAAAAAGTGCTAAAGGTGCAAGTTTTGTACATACATAGTTTTGTCGGCATATGTTACGTCACGCGCGATTTTTCATTTTCTTTTCTCGGGAAATGTTACGAATTTTCTTTTCGGCCCGTTAACATGTAATTGCTGCACATGAACACGGTAATCACGTGAAGAAAAGAAAAAAAAACATTTTGAAAGGCTAGCTGACTTCGGTTGGATATGTTCGTCTATGCCTCGATGGTTTTCATCCAACAAACGAAAGAATAAACAAAACTCGCTTCATTCACCGCAAATATTCGGTTTCGGTCCTCCTCATTTGCAAAACTGTTTCCGGATCCCGCTTCTCCCGTTCCAGTGCCACAGTGAAAATATAGGGAAAAGTTGTTGTGACGTTCCTCCAGAATTAGGTTTTGAATTTTTGATTAAATCAAAGCTTGTTGTTTTTGTTATTGTTGTTGTTGCTGTTGTTGGATCTTGTGGTGTGTTTTCTTGATTCACCTACATTTCTACAATGCATGGGCTCCATTGACTGGAGAAACACGGCTTAATCCAACAGTGGCGAGTGAGTTTTCCTAGTGTTTTTTTTCCGCCTATATCTTCTAAGGGAGTCCGAGCAGAGTGATGTGAGTGAATTTTGCAACGGTCTCGGGCTGTGCGAATCCGTTGATGTTGATGTGCATGAATTAATTCGAATAATGTTGCTCCAGTGGAAAGTTGAAAATTTATTCAAAGATTGATAGCCAGATAAGGGAATTTCTTCCATATAAAGATTTATGTGTGGATTCCGTGTGCTTTCAGGTACACATCTTGATAAACAAGACGAAAATTTGGAATGTGAGCAATATTTGTTTTCCTTTAATTTGTTTTAGGCACTTGAGCAGAAAGATGAATTATGAATTTTAATAAATTTAGACCGGTAGTTTGTGATTTAAACAGCTCTTAGTGGCCTTAATATTTTCATTTCGAAATATTTTGAAAAAAAAAATTTAGTTTATCTATTTCTCATTAAAAAAGTGCCTTACTTACAAAAAAAAAAAAAAAAAAAAAAAACAGGATTAATTTTATATAAATGCTTTTGGATTTCAGCAATCGGATCCGGATATTCGAATATAAACTAAAAAATCTGCAATAATAAAAGATCTGTGATAGATCTATTATGGGACTTAAATTAATAAAAGTCTTCCATAACTATTATAACTGACTGCAAAATTTTAAAGCTATCGAAAGTCTTATGAGACTTTTATCATAGGACTTAAATGAATAAAAGTCTCTGGTCACAGTTTTATGGACTAACTCAAATTTATAAAACTCATCTAAGGCAGTTATCTTGAGACTAAAAAGTTAAAAGTCTTATGAAAGTTTTATAAAGAGACTTTTATTAATGAATAATGTAATTAATGTAATACCTCTTAGCATTGAGCAGGTCTTTTGAGATTGCTATCATAAGACTTAAATAGATAAAAGTCTTCGGTAACAGTTATGACTGTCAAAAAAAATAATATATTTAATAAATAACAATTATCTTATGATCTAAAATTTTATACATATAACAATTACATAGAACTAAAAAAAAACAAAAGTTAAATTTTAACTAAGTATTAGCATAGATGTCACAAGAATTAGATGTCGCATACAGTACCAAAAAAGTATACAAAATTTATATGAAATGATGCATATTTTGGGTGATTCATATTTTTTCGTACCTGAAGTGTTGAGGAAGTCGATCAAAAACATTTTCTTTCGGCACCCTCTAAAACATGTTATGGTCTATTCCAGAATGCACTACCCATTTCACAATCTGTATACTCTGCTCTAGTATGCCATGCGACATCTAGTTATTGTGCCATCTATGGTATTAGGTATTTCAAGATTTTTTCAAAAAGTCCCATAACAGTTACGGTCGATAGAATTTACTATGCCCTGCAATCGTTAAGCATATTACAGGGAAGTCATCTAGAAGAGAAATGTTTCGACAAAATTGTACGTCTTCTTCTTGATTCTTTGAATGGTAAGGTGTGGCTCTTATTTTGACGACGTTCTAGAAAAAGAAGAACTTTATCGACATTTCTTTTTTCTATAGTACCTCCGGAGTCTCCGGTATTTGGTTGTCCGTATAGCTTGTGACAGCCCAAAAACGGATTAAAAAAATTAACTTTTTTCGGTATTTTTACGAATATTTTCGTTCCTGTCGGTCGTACGGTATTTATATAAAAAAGCGAGAGCAGGAAACTCTCTACAAAAGATGGTGAAATAAAGTTTATTCAAGACACTAATAGTTTTCCCGTAATCTAGCATTGAAAAACTCCAATATAAATTTTGTATGGATATTTAATTGCATGTAATGATCGAAATCGAGGTTTCTCTGCGGTATCTTCCAGATTTGACATTTCTAGACATTATATTCAAGTGTACAAAATTAACGCTCCTGTTTTTTATCTTCTTTTTCTGACATTATATAGATGTAAAAGTCCACAGTAAAAATATTAAACTTGTCAGGTATTTTTCTTCGTGAATATTTAGGAATACATAACTAAAAAAATGAAGGTTTTTTATGCAAGTAATTTCTGGCAGCTTATTCTCTTTCGGTTTCTTCGTCTTCCTTCTTGAATTGTTCTTGAGTTTCCCATGGGACTGGTGAGAAATTCCAAGATTGCTCTTAATCAATAGAATCGGTTTCTGGTTCGTCGATATCGTTTTTTTTTTCTATCGAATCTTCGATTTAGGTAAGATGTCCCACGACAATTGTCGCAAACTGCTGTACATTGGAGGCATAACTTTCGACAGCCGCGTAATGTGGCACAGCCTTTTGAACAAATACAAAAAATCTTGTTCAAAAGACTCTTCGGGGCAGGAGGTTGCGATGTGTCAGCTGTTGGGAATAATATTGGCAAATTTACCGACTTGTTTGTGCCTATAGCTTTCATAAAGCAAAGATAACGGTACGCGTTCAAGTAATCTTGTTTATCTTGAGCTCCATTCACAGCTAAAATGATTCGAATTAGATCCGAAGAAATTGATTTTCGAGATCACTCTGGTTGAAAATTTGTGCTGCGCAGTACTAAGGCTTGACGTTTTGCGAAAAGTTTCAAAGCTGCAGTTTTTCATTTATGAAAGAGGAGCAGACGCTTTGTCACATCCAGTTGAAGCATGAAGAAGTAGAAGATGATCCCTGATGTCTTCGTGATCGTTGAAACTTCGCGAAGAGTAAGGGTTTTCGCTCGACTTTTCCCTTGTCCGTTTTGAGGAAGAAGGTCTCTTCATAAATCGGAGTGCGAGCAATCAAAATGACCAAGAGATCCACGTCTTCTCCAACAATAACTGTTCTGTACGAAAACATTTCAAAGCTGTTTCAATTATTAAAACCCCAGAAAATACCGCACAGAAACCTCAATTTCGATCATTACATGCAATTAAATTTCCGTTCAAAATTTATATTTGATTTTTGCAGTGCCAGATTACGGGAAAACTATTAATGTTATCAATAAATTTTATTTCCCCTTTTTTATAGGGAGTTTCCCGCTCTTTCTTTATCATATATATACCTTATAGCCGTTAAACGGACAGGAACGAAGATATTCGCAAAAAACCGAAAAATGCCTAAAGTTCCTGGACTATAGATGATTTCTCTATACCTACATACCTAGCATATGTGCTTAGGGTGCTCTAATTCAAAATAGTAATGCTGAGAATGGTAATATAGAATAGTTGAGATGAGCAGAATAATGTCCTAATTCTGATGCAGAAATGGGTGTAGTGATTTACATGTCAATTGACGCAATTTCCCATTTAAAAAGAAATTAGTGTCAATTGTCGTTAATTTCAATTCAGAAAGGGAAAAAACTTCATTTTCATGTTGAACTTATTTCCAAATCAAAAACTATGTCCAATGACATTATTTCGTTTTCAAGTGTTAAATAGTGCCAATTGACATTATTTTCCCTGACTTTCATATCATTGCATTATTAAAATGAAACTGTGTATATTTCTAACAAAATTTGACTTTATGCCTGCTTCCACATTTGTAACTGCCTTCTTCGACAGTCAACTTTTTAACTGAAGTTTGGAATTTTTGTCCTTGACTTTTTCACTCCAACTGGACAGGAAACTCTCGATCTTTTTCATGTAGCGAACTAACATTGTAATAATTGTCGTTATGTAGCTGTCTAGTGTAGTTGTCAGAATTTGACAGGAAACTTATAGTTCTTTTCACGTTAGTTTGACGTATTTCACATTGTCTGTGTCGCTTATTTTGAATGCCATAAATATCCCAATGAAGGACAATTTTGAACGTCATCATTTTTTAATCTGCCTACTTGAAACCGATAAAGCTATATCACAAAACTATATTTATATCACATTTCTTAAGCTATATTACTTGTGACGTAATGTATTTAACGGAAACTCTTAAAAATGCATATGTATCAGTGCCAAATTATTTATTTTATTAATTTCATTCAAGATTTGAGTTTAATTTAAAAATGTTGTTTTTGCAAAAAAAAAATTTTGTGAAATTTATGTTTGTGTCTTGACATATAGATGGCATGAATACCATTTAATAATAATTAATATATTTATTTACGGTTATTGTACACAAAAGTTCACATCTATTGTATGTATCAATGTATGTCTTAAACGCGCTGACAGTGCCCACACACTGAACATTTAACAGAAGATTATTAAGAATCTTTTATGAGGGACTTATGAAATCGTGAATATACTGTTACATTATGACTTTGTAAATTGAGATAATTCTAGTAAGTACCCTGGTTTTTTCGAGCTAAGTGTAGAATATAAGAAAGCCAAAGCTCGCCTTTTCAAATATGTACGTAGCCAAGGACCATCCGAGCAAACGCGAAAGGAAAGGCGAAACATGGTCGAATCTTCGCAGACAGAAAAAAACCGAATATAGTCGGTGAATGTCAATTTGACTTGAGAAACACATTTCACACATTTCTACCATAGGTGAAGTGTGGCAAGATTAAAACTTTAATTAATCTTAAGCGCATTCTAATAGACAGCAGACCCGATGAAAGCCATAGACATCGGAGACCTGCATAAATTTTGCTGACCATGGCTTTAACGTAATCACAACTTTTCGTTTTAACTTTACTTACAGCGAAACATTACCTTAAGGCAATGGTCAGATTTCAATTAAACCTTCATTGTAAAATTTAATACAATGAGACTCTCCAGGATTTAGTATCAAACGATTATATTTGGCCCAGGTGCTAACTCTGTCCAAATCGCAATTTATACTTTTAATACAGTCTTCAAGGAGACCGATCGGCTGTCTTAAATAGAGTCGTACAGCATCGGCATACAAGTGAATCTGTACATCTTAAACTACATATGGCAGATCATTAATAAATAACCTGAATAGCAAAGGTCCCAGTATCGAACCTTGAGGCACCCCACAAAGTAGTAGTAATTAGTTCCTTGAAGCTGGTCAGTAAATGTAATATTTGTTTGGAATTTATCTTTCCTTTTTTTGTGTCTTTCTGTCTTGTCTTTTATATAATTTCCTATTTTTTGAAAACTCCATAGCATCTAAAATTACTTCAGATACATCATAGCATTCTAATATTCTACTAGACAGACGGATAAAATTAATGATCATTCACCATTAGTTATGTTTTTTTTTTTAATGTAGTTCATGTGGGAAACATACTTTGCCAACCTCGACCGACCCCAATATACCTTTAGAAACCTCCAACGTGTCCACTCTGTCAACTTTTGACAATTTCTAATTGATAGCTGTTAATTGGGCTGTTGACCTGAAAATTCAAGTTATTTCGTAATAATTTAATACATCAGAAATAACATTTGATTAGGAAAATGTTTTCCAAATTTTTTTAACAAATTTTCCGTACATTTCTTTCTGTAAACAAGGCACGTTCTAAATGACGACAAAAATGCCTGTCAAAGATGGATATGTTACAACATAGTATAAAGTAAGCGTACTCCACCTAGCCGACCTAAAAAACTTTACAATTAAATTCGAGATAACCTGATCTCATGTATTCTACAGAATCGTGAAAGTTGGTGAGACTGACCAGGTTGTTCAAGTTAGCACTTATAAATACTTCTTGAATTTCTATCAATGGAGTGCAGAGCTAATTTCAAGTCAGATTCAAAGGTAAATCGATGTTAGAACAATTTTGCTATTTCTCTAGGGTATTCGTTTCCGAAATTAATAATAAAAATCCAAATTTCGAGTAAAATATTTCAAGTAGGTACAAGTTTTAGTAATTTTGTTTATCCAGCTCACTTTACTTAAACTTACCGGTAGATGGCACCATTATCCAAATCTCATAATGCGATTATTCTGTTCACTTTAGATGAGGAGGTAGCATTTTTTTTTTCACTTATGAAATTTACTTATCAAGATTTTTCCACAAAGTAGGGTAAGGATAAAAAGTCAAAGCTTTTTTTTTTGTAAATTCTTCCTATGAGTTGCTAGATCTTTCTATTTAATGCATTTCAACCGCAGGTTTTAATAGTGTAAAATGTAATGTATTTAACGGAAAAAGGCTTGTGGAATTTTTTAATTTATTATTATCTTTCAGTCCCTATAGATCGAAAAAATTTTCAAACTAATGGTTGGCCATCAAATTTTCGTCCGCTACTGGCTTTGATTTTGTGTTGCATCATTTAAAAGCCCGTGTTGGAGATTTTGGCAATACCTCGAGGAAGTCTCGAGGCCTGGATGTGCTTCTGCCATTAGACACTTTTAACATAAAAAAAATTGCCTACTCTACATATGCTTGAGCTATTCTCAGCCATTGTACTGAAGGAGAATTTTCTCGAATATTTTTAACATAAAAAAATTCTTCTATATACGTTGTGTTTGCACTCTTACTATTTTTGACCAACAAAAACTTCTGAAGAAAATTTGTCGAATAAATTCTTAAGAAAAATAAGAATGCATGATGCTTTATGCGAAAATTGAAATCATTTCAAAATTGTAATAAAAAATGTCGCTGTCCAATTTTATGGGAAAGAAAAATCAAATTATACGAGAATTTGGCTGGAAATGTATGTATATGAAAATATATTCCCTTCAGGGTATTTTAGGAATAGCCGTTTACGGAATTGGGCGGATTACATTAACATCGCCGACGACAGTGCTCCGTCGCCATACATGCGATCGCTCGAAATTCCGCGCTGTACGGGAATGACTTAATTTTTTATTTTTTAACTTGAAACAAGTTGCATATTTAATTATGATATCATTTTATGTAGTTATATTAATATTTTGTATAAAATATAGGTATCAGAACTGCGTTATGTAAAAATTCAAGGAAAGAGTAATTCAATACCATATTTCGGTAAAAAAGTACATTTATTTACGACCTATTTTACACAGCTTTATGAACCTCCGCAACATATATTATTTACTACACACTTATAATTAATTTACTTAAAATTGACCTTATCGTAATCTACATAGAAAAACAGATCCTTACATTACAATTATAAGTAATTACTCCTACAATATGAATAATCTACATAATCTAATTTACTCTTCACAATCGCTGCTGCTATTCTCAGTTTCAGAAAAGTTAATGTCTTCTAAAACACCACTGGATATAGGTGTTGTAGGAATTGAAGGATTCGAACTTTTTAAAAAGTTTAGTGTTTCGGCTGAAAGTTTTTCGCGTGGTATTTTACAGTTTCGAAGAGATGAAATTTTGGGGTCCGATGTCAAAAGAAGCAAATTTAGCAGATCCCTATTGGGTATTCTCACGAGACGATTTCCTTGTGTGTTGTTCTCTAATTTTCCTGATTTCTTTGTGTCTTGCTTCTAAGGCTTCTTCTGACATTTGACCTATTGGGAGTATACAAGTAGATATTATGTCAATTCCGTGTACAAGGAGTTTGTGTACAGTGACTGGCATGTAGTACCACGAATAGTTTTCTAAATAGAGTGCTCTTGTTTCGGTCAACAAATGACGGAACTTCTCTAATTCAATGTTATAACCGCTGGATATTACGTTTAAAATAATTGAAAATTTTTTTATTATTTGTTCATTTATGCCAGTTATTTCCGCCCTAATTGAAGCATTCCTGAAAAATCGCCTAGCGGTGTTTCCGTCGTTTGTTGACCCAAAACCTGGCTTCGGCTTGTCGACAATTAAGCCCAGTTTTTCTCTGAATGCAGCTTGGATTCGTTGTTTATTATTCTGTACAATTATTTTATTTTCATCTCCTCTAGCCTGCCATGATTTTATAGGCAATTTATATGCTATATGTAGAAGACATTCGAAACAACGAATCCAAGCATGAAGTGTGGAAATTCCAAATTTATAATTTTCAGCATTAGGCACTCTCTCTAGAGAACTATTCATTTGTGATGGTTTTGCGCCACATATGAAACATTTTGCACTACCATCTGTACCTGAAACAATATTACATATACTCCCATCAACCATTGTGAAGTGTAAATCATGAGATATCTCTACATCCAAGTTTGAAACAGAGACGTTAGATGAAGACAGATTCGAAATTAGCGTCTGAAATCTCTCGGATTCACTTCTTACTACATTGGAACTCTCCTTTACAAATACAAACTTAATTGGTCTACAATACCTCGTAGAACTTGGTCTTGGATTGTGCCATATAATCTGTTCATCTAACGTATGTTTCAACTGCAAAGGAACTAAAGCAATTGAGAATAAGTATTCGTCAGTAAGAGAAGCGTCAGAAAATTTTTGCTTGTATAAGCTATGCCCTGAACTACCATCAAAGCCCCACTTGTATATCATAGTCAGTCCTTGAAGACAAGAAACTTGACTAAGAACTTCCGCTTGCATCTCTACAATCCTAGTTACTGTGTGATCCAGTAAAGCTTGAAGATTTATCTCCGCGTGACTTTCGGATACTTGAATAAATTGCTCAGCTGGATAACACGTTTTCTTAAAATTTCTTAGCGCATAAATACTGGGGAATGTGTCTTTATGCAAGCTGTTGACAGTAGTTCGAAGCAACCTATACTTGGACTCAGAGAGATTTAAATCTAAATATAGTGCTAAAGATTGCTCTACAGATAAAGCTTTATTTGTTTCCTCCTCTTTCTCTTTGATGCTCTTCAAATTCCTAGCAGTCTCTGGTGATGTCGACAAGTCCTTGACAAGGGCTGCAGCAGCAGTATGTCCTCCGGCCCGCAACGACAACGAAGTTGCTAGAGACAATTCCGACGTAGAACGGGTTTCCAACAGGTCGTGAACCTTCTTCCTCTTAGTTGAAGATGCACATTCTTCGAACGCTTTGGGATGTCTTCCTCTTATGCCACTAACTCCAGGTTGCGCCTCGTCTTCTGATAGCCTCTTTAAAGAGACTGGCAATCCCAATTCCTCACTTAGCCACTGCCTATTATATTTTAAAAAGCTATCCATATTTTTTCCTGCAGATAGCCATTTTTTGGAGACTACCATAGAAAATATCCGAATCTTCTCATTAACAATAAACTTGTCTTCATTAGAGCAATTGTATAAATCGAAGAAACGAGATAAATAAGCTCTAACGGAACTAATTTTGTTCCCGTGAGGGCTTTCTCGCCATACCCGAAAACAACTCGCAATGGTCACCGTGTGACCTGCACCTGAAAAAATTTTTTTTTAAGTATGTTCCGAACCTAAATTTAGTATTTATTTACTATGCCTAGATTTTATACTAATATCTCATTAATATATAAAAAAATGGTTGAGTGCGCAACTGTCAATTTTTTTAAAAGCTTTGTCAAAGCTAGCCAAAATAAAACAATTTTTAAAAAGCATATGGTTCAAGTTAAGCCCATATAAAATCTAAAAATAAATTAACAGCGCTATAAAAAACATATCATATTATAAAACATACCTTCATTTAAACTCTCCATTATTTTTAAATAAATATTTCAAAAACCACAGAAAATATTAAACTTTTTCACAAGCGCAAAATTGCAACTGATCATGATCAATCAATCAATCAATCAATCAGAGTTCTTCACACGCGATTTACGAAACGAAACGAATTTTGACTGTCTTAAACCGAACCGATATCCCGGGATATTTGATAAAATACACGTACAGGCTTTAATTTTAGCCTAGGTTTCACTTTTGTCTTTGATACACTTTCACTTTAATTGTTCGAAAATTATTAACTCTAAGTTACGCGATGTCGAAAATTATTTACAGCTTGTTGCGCGACAGCAAGCTGTGTTCTTGTCATTATTTGATATTGGGATGTGTGGATTTAGAGGAATAGGAAAGTTGGATGGGAGTGGGAGGTTGTGGAATATTAGAGATTTCTCTAACTTGCTTTGTGTTGAGGACTGGCGTTTCTTCCAACATGGTGAGAAATATCCCGAAAGTCCAGGATGGTCCAGCGTTGATAAGTCCCACGATGATCGAGATGCCAGGATGGTGTCCTATCCACGGTTGTGGCTTCCTTTATTAGTGAAGAAAGTAAATCTTTCGCCCAGGTAATAAATGTTTCTCGTTTCCGAGTTAATAAGGTGGAGAGGTGATAAGTAGTTGAGGTTTTCAACTTGAAGTTGCGTTGAAAGCTGGCTAATGAGGGGGTTAGGATGTTGAGAGATCTTCTCAAGTTGTTTGACCGCGAGAGAAAGGAGATATTCCTCAATTGGAATGATGTTTGCACTTTCGTACAAGAAGGTGTTGGGAAAGTAGTGTCCGTCAGGTTTCCTGTACACACCTGTACAGGCCCTTAGGATCTTTCTTTCGAGGGCACTGATTTGCTTCATATAAGATGGCGAAATGGTGTGCCAGATGGGGAAGCAATAGCAGATAATTGGGCGGATAAGCTGTTTGTATATAAGCAGCTTTGTATCTTTCGGGAGACCGTTTCTCCTTTTGATAATAGGGTTGAGTAGGGAGTAAGCGTAGTTGGCTTTCTTCATGGTCAGCTTGGCGTGATTGTTGAATTTCAACAGATTATTGAAGGAGACACCAAGATATTTGGTGTTCTTTGAAGGCTGAAGCTTTTCATTATTGACTTCGATTTCAATGTTGTTGGCTCGAGTGGCTATATTGGGTCTTCCCCTTGTGGAGGGATTTCGGATGCAAATCATTTCAGATTTGTTCAGATTAATTTTGATGCCCCACTTTCTGTGGAATTCATCAAGTTTGAGAACATGCCGCTCAACTTTGATAGCAGCGAAATTGGATGACATGGAGTGGGCGTAGGTGAGGGAGTCGTCAGCATAAAGCAGTGTGGTGGAATTAGAGTCATTGGAAGGCTGATCGTAAGTGAAAAGATTGAAGAGAATTGGTCCGAGGACCGAACCTTGGGGGACACCAGCACTGACTGATGTTGCCTGAGATTTGGTGTTCTCGATTTCTATGTAGAAATTTCGAGATGAGAGAAAGCTATGTATAACCCCGGTGAGATAAGGCGGGAACTCGAGGTTTATAATTTTGAAAATTAGCCCGTTTGTCCAAACTGAGTCAAACGCTTTCTCTACATCAAGGAAGCAGCCTACTGTCTGCTCCCTTTTGTTGAGGGCGTTTGTAGTATCAGAGAGGAATTTGAGCAAAGCGTGAAAAGTGGAGTGCTGGGGCTTGAAGCCGAATTGGGTGTCCTGCCTGATATTTAGATCGAGGCAGGTATTTTCAATGTGTTGGCGGACTATTTTTTCGAAAAGTTTGCCCAAGTTGGACAGAAGAGAGATTGGCCGGAACTCGTTAAGGTTTTTCGAGTTTCCTTTTTTGGGAATTGGAACTATGCGAGCGGTTTTCCAAACATCGGGAAAGTAAGAATTATTTAGGCAATTATTGAAGATAATTGTCAGAAATTCTATGGCGACAGGTGGGAGGTTTTTGATAACTTTGTTGGAAATGTTATCTGGGCCAGCGGACTTTTTGCCTCTGATAGTCCTGATTAGGGCGAAAACGTGTGCAGGATTTGAGAAGATGCTTAAATCATCCGGATTTAAGGACGTGTTTGTGGAGTTGAAGATTGTGGTGGAGTATCCCACTGCCTGGGCAGTGAAATCATCAACAGCCGAGTCTACAGTGGTCCTAAAATTTGCATCGCTTAGAGATGAGTTGTCTTTGAAAGTGGATTGGAAATATTCCGCAAAAGCGTTACATTTTTCTTGGGGAAGGTTGTAAGCAGCCGTGCCGCTTAAAATGGTTTTGGGGAGTTTTGCTTTTCTGTTGCAAACCCTGTTTATGTCCTGAAAGCAGTGTGGACCAGGTTGAATGGAAGCCAGTTTCTTCCTAAACTCCTTATCGAGAAACATTTTCGTTTGTTCCTCAATAATTGTTGACAAGCAATTAATTTGCGACAACACAGTTCTGTAGGCTGGGTTGTGGCTATTCAGGGTTCGGTGAAAAATACGGTTAAGTACTTTTCGAAGTTTCTGCCTAAATTTATATAATTTTTGCAGTTGAGGCGGGAGATTTTTGTATTTGTAGTGTTTGCTCGGCACTACACTGGAAAAGAAGGCGACATTTCCTTCAATGGCGTTGTTGAGGAAGTCAATGTGGAAGTCAATTTCCAAGTTCGTGAGATTCCGTTGCGAGTCAGGTAGATTTCCTGAGAGAAATTGGGAGAGCCTGTCTTGAAATTGTTGCCAGTCAACGTCTTTGAGTGAAGTTGAGGCTTGAGGGTCAGAAGTCAGGATATTTAACGGTGCGCTGGAAGTGATTGAGAGTTCAACAGCCAAGTGATCGGATTCAGCCATATGTGCTGTGCAGACGTAATTTGAGAATTGGGGTAGGAGATTAATTAAATTAGAGGTTGCGATAAAGAAGTCAAGAGTTGACCCAGATCGCGGGAAGGTCGGAGTATCTTGAGAGACGACGACAAAATCATGGGTGGTGTTAAAGAGGAGCCAGTCATGTACAGCCTTGCCTGACGGACTTATGACAGAATCATTCCACAACGGGTGCCTGGCGTTGAAATCTCCACCCAGCACCGTGTATGTGAAATTGTCCGAGATCTGAGCAATGCTGTTTAAATTATTCTTGATATCAGCTCCCGTGGCGTGACATCTATTGTATAGGGCGATTAAGAGAAGAGACTCGTTGTCTCGAAGTTTTAATTTGACAGCAGTGCATTCCATATTGGAAAGGTTACTAATTTTCACCTCTTCGAATTTAAGGTTTTCCTTTATGAGAAGGGCTGTGCCTAGGGTGGTCTCAGACTTGTCCTGGCGGACGAAGTTATAGTGCTCAAAAGCTAACTTATGTCTCTCAGTGAGGAGAGTTTCAGAGAGGAACATGAACGTGGGTTTATGCTCAATGAGGAATAGGTTTAGGGCTGCTCTTTTGCTGTGCTTTACCAGCGAATTGCAGTTAAGTGACATGATTTTCAGCTTACTTATTTGCCTAGACATAGTCCAAATGCAAATTGAAGGTAAGCTGCTTGTTTTTCCGAGATGGAAGAAAGCTTCCTGTATTTAGGAAGGAAATTATTGATTTTGCCCATAAGGGCGAAAAGGTCGCAGCCAAATAGAGACTTGGCTTCGTTGGTGCAGAAATCGTCAATTTCTGACACTCTTGTTTTTCTGGGAGCTGCCTTAGAGGCAGACCTAGGTGCTGCTTGGGGCTTGGGAGCTGTAGATTTAACAGAATTATTATTATTAAAGGTGTGTTTAGATATTACCTGGGCGAAAGATTTACCTGGCTGCACGTAATTTCTTGTGGCTTCCTTAACGAAATCTTCACGTTGGCGGCGTTCTTCATTCTTTTTCGCACGTTGTTGTACGACCTCCTTGTATTTTTGGCAACCTCTATAGCTGGCTGGATGTCCTTCAGCTTTACAGTTGACGCAGTATGGGGCACCTTCCTTCTCGTTTTTCCTCTCGCATTGTCCAGGTAAGTGTACATTTTTGCACTTCACGCATCTATAGTCGACCGCGCAGTTCCTCGCGACGTGGCCGAAAGCCTGGCAACGCTTGCACTGGGAGATTCCAGATGCGCGGTATTTTTCCCAGTAAACGATTTGGTTCAGCAGGCGGTTTGTGGCCATTATGAATTTTATATCATAATTACCTCCGAAATTAATTATGAAGGAATTCGATTCCTTGCTCCTGGGCGTTTTAAAATGCGTCACAGAGTTGATTGCGAAACCACGCAGTTTTTCCACGAGAGCAGCCTTCACATCCTCAGCGTGGTAAGTATGCTGAACTCCTCTCAGCAGAAGTGTCGTCGTCCTATCACATTTAGGCGTAAATGTGTAACTCTGCACGCCGATGTCCTTGATGATGCTGAATAGCGTCTTGTGGTCGTCCTGGGATAACTGATCATGATGCATTTCGACTGTACCAATTTATACTTATATTTAGTCACCTCTTAAAGGTTATCGTAAGGTAATTAGGAAAAAATAATAACGGATTAGGGTGGTTCAGTTCATATAGATTTAAGTTGCAGGTATAAATTAGTCATTTGTTTACCTACCCTTATTTGTATTTCGAGCAGCCACAGGTATGATGACGAAGCACTGTGCGCCGGCGTGTTCGTCGTTTTATGTCAAAAATATTTAGAGACAGTACTACATGTATGAAATGCATTACATTACCTACGCCAGCGTCGTCGTCGTCGGTGTGATCGTCGACCCATCTCTAATCCTAATTATAATGCTGGCGCTCCATTGTTTCCAATATGCAAGATCTAAATTTATTATGAAAAAAACATGAAAAAATGAAATAATATTTGAATTCCTGAAAATAAATGATTTCATAGTAAAAAAAAACTGATTTGAAGGAAAAGGAAATATCTTTTTTATTATTATTTAAAATTTTATTGCAAATCGGCAGAGATTACAAGCAAATAACTCAACTGTAAAATGTAAGGGAAATATAATGTATGACGCTGCCGCCCAGTGTTAATGTAACTTGCCCGACGTTTTGTTCGGCGTTTGACGACGACGACCACACCGTCGTCGGCGTTGTTAATGTGATCCAGCCAAATGAATCATCATATGGACAAGCCAGAAATTTTATGACAAAATTTTTGAAATCTTTTTCGAGATAACTGAACTAAAATTTTTTTTTTTTAAAGAATTCAAATTCACAACAAAAGTCAATAAAAATTGCAATTTTCCATTTTGATTTTCAAAAAAAAAAAAAAAATAATAATGACGCATGAAGATGTCCGTTTTATAATCTCAAAATTAATTTTTAATACAATTAAAGACAAAAGAAAAAAGAAAAAAACGAAATAATGGTTTTAATCTTAAATGCAAAAGCTCAAAAATGTTAGTATTGCCAAATAGTATTTTCTCAAATCAAATTATATTACTTTCAAAGTGAAGTTCTCAAACAAAATGGAGGATGATTTTAGCAAGTTAATTTTTCTTAAAGAAAGAGACCATTTAATTTCGTATAAATCGGAGTTTCTGGTATCTTCCTACAATCAGGTCTTCTGAAATTACAATTTTCTACAAACAAAAACATCCCGATGATATCTCTGTAACACAATTTTTGGCTTGTCCTGGTACATCTGACCAACATATATTATTATCCTTTAAATCTCTTCTTATTATCCTTTAAATCACCCGTGAGCACTAAGTAGCTGATCAAAATCCATCTACATACATATATCTTAGCAATTTCAATTTTATATCCGAAATCCGAAAAATCGTGCGGAACTCTAACTCGAATATAACACCAACCCAATCACAATGGCTATTTAATGAGTAATCTGTTCTCAGAGCAGCGTCCCTCAACCGCTTTTGGGCACCACACCAGTTGAGCTCGAACCTAGTTCAGGGAAATAAGATCATTTAATGATCAACATCCACCCCAATTTTCAAATTTCATCAATCAATGATTACAGGCTCCATGCTGAAAATTAAATATTATCTAATTGCGACATCAATCTCTTCGTGATAAATAAACTGAAGTGATTCGATCGACCAAATTTTGAGCATTTCTTCCCACGCGCTGGCAACGCAATAAATTTTCGTCTTTTTCGGATATGCTCACACATAAACTGTGCGCAAAAATTAAACTCTGTTCTCTTTTGCTACCTCGAAGGCTTCTCATGCTGATGATTCATGATGCTTGGGAATTCAAGGTGTTCACACGCTATTGCAACACCTCTATATAACTGCAATTATCGACCAATTTCCGTTTTCTAAATTCAATTGAACGATCCAACGGCACAATTAAGCTTAAACTCGGGATAATCAGAAAAGCATCATCATCATCATCATTATCAAGTCAATATTTAGTAAAACCTATCAAGGCAGCTATGGTTGTAATTGTAACCTTGTTTACGCAAACATCAACAACAACAGCAACAACAACAGCAGCAGCTCAGAAGTTGAGTGTAATTCTCACATAAACCGCCAACTCTGGGTATCATAGGTTGCGTGCAACGACCATAAACCATTTGGTAATGTTTTTGCAAGTGAAATTAATTTTTATCATTGCGCGCATGCGAAATACTCGTCGCACAAGGAAATTGAAGTAATTTTCTGTGAACAAAAAACAAAAAAACCTCGTTGCAAACGTTGTAACTGACCTAAATAAAAAGTGTCAAACGCATCTTTACCATTGGACGGACGAGTGCGCGAGTTTTGTCAAGTTGTATTCACTTGTAGAAGGTAACGAGTCGACGTTCTTTATGCGACAAAAGTGAAACTGATCCACTTGAGCTCACGATTTCTCAGATTCCGTAAATTTCTTGACACTCCGACTCGACTCCATTCCATATCCATGGTCTCTTCCACAGCGGATTTTAAAGCTACGCGCGTACCCTAATCGACATGTGATGATCGCATTAGCGGCACACGTCAATTAAGTTGGGACCGCCATTTCATGGTAGAAAAGTTTTGAATACGTCAAAATTTAGGGCTCAATTAGGGCTAATTTAATGCCACTTCCACGAATTTAATGCTCTTGTATTTTTCAAAAAATTCCATGGATAATCTAACTTTATTAAAAGTTAGGACCACCACTACTGAGAATAGGTTAAATAGTATTGTTACAATAGTGCGCACTGCATAATATTTTAGGGCTCAATTAGGGCTAATTTAATGCCACTTCCCCGAATTTAATGCTCTAGTACTTTTTAAAAAAATCCATGGATAATCCAACTTTATTAAAAGTTAGGACCACCACTACTGACAATAGGTTAAGTAGTATTGTTACAATAGTGTGCACTGCGTAATATTTTTGGGCTCAATTAGGGCTAACTTAATGCCACTTCCCCGAATTTAATGCTCTAGTACTTTTTAAAAAAATCCATGGATAATCCAACTTTATTAAAAGTTAGGACCACCACTACTGAGAATAGGTTAAATAGTATTGTTACAATAGTGCGCACTGCATATTGTTATAGGGCTCAATCTGGGCTAATTTAATGCCACTTCCCCGAATTTAGTGCTCTAATACTTTTTAAAAAAATCCATGGATAATCCAACTTTATTAAAAGTTAGGACCACCACCACTGAGAACAGATTAAATAGTATTGTTACAATAGTGCGCACTGCATATTGTTATAGGGCTCAATCAGGGCTAATTTAATGCCACTTCCCCGAATTTAATGCTCTAGTACTTTTTAAAAAAATCCATGGATAATCCAACTTTATTAAAAGTTAGGACCACCACTACTGAGAATAGGTTAAATAGTATTGTTACAATAGTGCGCACTGCATATTGTTATAGGGCTCAATCTGGGCTAATTTAATGCCACTTCCCCGAATTTAGTGCTCTAATACTTTTTAAAAAAATTCATGGATAATCCAACTTTATTAAAAGTTAGGACCACCACCACTGAGAATAGGTTAAATAGTATTGTTACAATAGTGCGCACTGCATATTGTTATAGGGCTCAATCAGGGCTAAATTAATGCCACTTCCCCGAATTTACTGCCTCTAGTACTTTTTAAAAAAATCCATGGATAATCCAACTTTATTAAAATTTAGGACCACAAACTTTAAAATAGAAAGCGTTTTTTAAGACCCCAAAGATCGTAGGTTTTAATGGGTATCTGCAACAAATCAACAGCCAAGCATGGTTAGAATTTTAAACTCTTATGTTACACGGTAATTTAGATCAAACAAATTTAGTTTGCACTGACCACTGTGTAAAGCTACAAAAACATAATAAATTGCAGAGAATAAATGTAATTAGTCTCTCCACATAAATTTAACGTAAATTCTTTTGTAATTTGGCAAATAGCGAAAAGCGTTTATTAGGATTTAAAAAACTAATCTTTTTCATGTTTTTCGTTACGAAACTCAGCAGCACAATGGAGTATACTCGTAGAGAAAACACGAAGTGTGGTAACCCAAATTTACCGTAGTGAAATCCTATTTGTGTTCAAGGCATTGAATCTCAATTTCTGAGCTGGGCACCAATTTAGCATCTACATTTCGCTGTTGCAGTCAGCAATAATTAACCGCTGAATAATGGTTTCTTAGTTGGTTTGTTGGAGATTAGGCATAATAAATTCTACAGAAAAGCAGTCAAATAAATTATATTTTTTCTGTTCATTTCTGTGGATAACGGCTTACCAACCTTTATCAGTTCAGAAAATACTAGAGTATTCAACTCCTTTCCAGTATTATATGTTGATCAAAGATTTAATCTGACTGAAAATCACAGTATTATTAAAATGTTGGCAGCAGGTAGGTTAACATCGATGGAACATTTTGTTTTTTAAACTTTTGCTTTTATGGTTTCTTGGCGTCAATTGATTTCTTACTTTCAGAGAAATCACATTAAATTGGTCCTAATTAAGCCCTAAAATATCATGTAGTGCACACTATTGTAACAATACTATTTAACCTATTCTCAGTAGTGGTGGTCTTAACTTTTAATAAAGTTGGATTATCCATGGATTTTTTTAAAAAGTACTAGAGTATTAAATTCTGGGAAGTGGCATTAAATTAGCCCTAATTGAGCAATAAAATATTATGCAATGCACACTACTGTGACAATACTATTTAACCTATTCTCAGTAGTGGTGGTCCTAACTTTTAATAAAGTTGGATTATCCATGGATTTTTTTAAAAAGTACTAGAGCATTAAATTCGGGGAAGTGGCATTAAATTAGCCCTAATTGAGCCCTAAAATATTATGCAGTGTGCACTATTGTAACAATACTATTTAACCTATTCTCGGTAGTGGTGGTCCTAACTTTTAATAAAGTTGGATTATCCATGGATTTTTTTTAAAGGTACTAGAGTATTAAATTCGGGGAGGTGGCATTAAATTAGCCCTAATTGAGCCCTAAAATATTATGCAATGCACACTATTGTGACAATACTATTTAACCTATTCTCAGTAGTGGTGGTCCTAACTTTTAATAAAGTTGGATTATCCATGGATTTTTTTAAAAAGTACTAGAGCATTAAATTCGGGGAAGTGGCATTAAATTAGCCCTAATTGAGCCCTAAATTTTGACGTATTCAAAAATTTTCTGCCATGAAATGGCGGTCCCAACTTAATTGACGTTAGCGGCACTGTACAAGAACTTGGATACATATGAACGTCTCTCGGAAGCTGTTAACTGTGAAATTCACTCATGGTCATCATAATGCGTTAGGCTTAGGCCTAGGCCGCGGAGTCTGTCGTGTCCAGTTACAGGGTCTGTGTGATCGTCTCTGCGGTGATTACCAGGCATTGCGGTTAAAGGTACACCAGCGATTATTGGACATTATAGAATCTTTATATACACGATTGGAAAAAAAAAAAACTCCTTTAAGCAAAAGACAATCTAGCTTGCCGCAGACACCGACTATCCACGGGTACTTAGCTTACTTAGCGATGATGAAACACTCTTGCAGTTGCGTAAGAATACTGCATGGCCTCACTACAAGCTTTGTCTTCCGCTGCGTGCGCAGTGTGAATTGGAAGTGCAAACAGTTCCCGCATGATGACCACGGCACAACTCTTGTGTTGTGCAATGAAGATCTTGTAAATGTTTGATTAGAGTAAGTTTAATGTCCAAGCCAGCAGTAAGCCTATCTAGTTTGGTCAATAATATGCACGCGAAAAATTTCAAAAGCTATGTATGTGTGTAACAACACAATGTATGAACGCCTAACTAAAATCGAAGAAAAGTGTCCCCGCGAATAGACAAACTATATGTCTTCTAGTGGTTGGTCACGACATATGCTTGCTTACCGCGGCTAACCTTTTTGCATTATGAAATCGCCTGCTATTTGATCTGAGTAGTACCAGAAACACTTCTAGACTAATTGCGGCAACCTAGTTCGTGCTCACATAAATCCAATTGGGCAATGGAAGAAAACGAATTTATTTTGGTGTTTCGCTCAGAACTAACCTGAAGCAGATAAAATCGTAGATCTGACCGCAAAGAATTAAATGGATGGAATTGCGGGGCATGTCCTCGTTGTTGACATTTGTAGAAATTGGAGTTTCAGAGCAGTTCGAAATGAAAGAAGTTTTCATAGTTATACTTCTATGGACGGACTCTGCGGTTTTATTGTAAATAATAATAGCTCCACCTCACCCTATTTAGGGGATCGGCCTTCAGCCCATTGTGTGATCGGACCGATCATTGTTTGTAGTATGCCAAAATATACGCGTTCTTCCGAAAAAGGTTGCACGTCCGATTTTAATGAAAATTTTCATAATGGCAACGTTTTTTTTTAGTGATCGTGATCGAGTAGTCAAAAATGAAAGAAAGGGTTTTTTGGATTCTTCTTAATAAGGAGCCGTGATTAAAAGCACATGTCAATGGGAGGGGCAAGCTCAACCATTGTGGAGTTGCATGATGATTATAAAATCTTCATTTTTGTAGGAATTCGTTTTAATTTTTACACCCTAGATGATGAATTCATAGGGTAGGTATAGGTAGTTTGTGATTCCGTTTGTAACACATAAAAATAATAATGGTAGACTAAAATGGGTTTGACACCATGCTTAAAATTAAAAGCTATTCTGATTTTTACATTTCCATCCGTCTGTCTGTCTGTCTCTCCGTCCTTTTAATAAGTCGAAAAGACGTCCGCCTAGAAAGGTCAACTTTTTAACGCGGTCTTTTAAAAATATGGACTAAATCCGGCAAAGCCCTTCTTAGTGTTGCCATATAAAAAATTAAATTTGTTGTGTATACTGTGAAAACGGTCCGTACTAGATATTTTTATTGTACTTAAAAAGTGTTCAGAATATAAAATCCTATGAAATTGGTAATCATTTTTACTATCTGACGAACCGCTCGAGAAATATTTGGGAAAAACTACTAAAACAATCAAATTTTCACAAAGGGGTGAATATACGGAATTACATATGGGAATTCTTCTAGGGTATCGTAAGAACTTGTCTTAGACCAATTCTAGCTTTTTTCCTTCCTTTTGGTAGAGTTTTGTATGTCTTCGATAGGCAGCTCCTGCACTTTTCTAATATTATGATAACTACGTTCATATTTCATTTCACTATGATCATTTACTATATCCAGTAGGCAATTCCAGGTCCGTATCACATAAGTTTGGGTTTTATATAATTATTTATCCCCGTGACTGATCCACGTTTTGTTCTTTCATGGCCATCTTACTGGACATTACCTGTCAGATAAATAAGATGAAAATGCATCTCTGGTTTGGTTTTTAAGTAGAATATTAGGAAGAGCTAACGTCACTCAGACGGTTAGAAATGGATTTGTTCATGTACAATTCTGATAGTGATTGATAGATAGATAGATCTCGGTTTTTTTCTAAAATTAATTTTAGAAACATTTCTATCGGAGGCTCCGTTTGGGGGAAGCTCCTAGGCGAATTCTTAAAAATATGTTTCCTCGTACAAATTACCCTCATCTACGATTGAAATAAATTATAGATGGAAAGGTGGGCGGGGAAGATAGATTGGGAAGAAAAGTCTGAAAGTTACAGCTAAATATGGTATTATGTAGAAAATTTTAAAATTTGTTTCATTAAATCAATTTCAAGTTCCATTTTCGAACACTAGATGGCAGTCACACATCATACCTGCTATAAGGCACCACCGTTATGTACAGTTTTATTAAATTTGGGCATGCAAGATTCTCTAAACTTATTGTCGAGTACTGCAGATATTCCCTGTTTTCAGTGCCCTCTGTCGCTCTATCTCTAACACTCTCTCTTCCTCTGTCCACAATCTGTCACCCAACTGCATTTTACCCTGTGCATAGCTCTCCCAATCGCCCCTGCATGTGTTTTTACTCCACCTTGCCCTTCTTTTACTCCTTCTCTCTCTCTCTCTCCCTTTCTGCCTCTCAATAACTGTGTCACTCACCTTTTTCCCTTTTGTGGCCAAACAGCAGATGAAGGAAGTTTGCATGACTAGGCACATTCTCACCTTGTTTATCCATGAGTGCAATTTATTATGTACCTAACTCGCACTTTCTTACCAATAATTTTTAGGAGAAGTAGGCTTTGCCTGCCGATAGAGCAAGCAACGTTAAGGTCAACCTTCTGACTTAGGAAGGATCAGATGCCCACATCGCAATTTAAGTGTTCTCTTGCTTTCGAAATTTTCTAATAATCAAAAATTAAACTCTCAAATTCAATATATTTCAAGTTATAATGCCAGACTGGCAGGTGATTCCAAAACAGCAGAATATTTGGGTATCTTATACGTAGTACATGAATATCTTATAAATTTTACCCTGCAATTATAATTTTGATGGGTTACAATCTCTAGCACTGCATTAATATCTTCAACTTATATTAAAATCGTGAACACTTTGACCATGAATCTAGCAGTCATCCATACGGTTCGTCAATATTCCATATGTAATGACCACGACCAACATACTTAAATTCACAAAAATATTTACTCACAATGGCGGCTCCTCCACTTAACTCAATCATCTCAGTCTCAATTAAACGCAATCGGCTCAAGTGACCTCTAAACACTTATCGATTACTAATTAAAAGTCCGACAATTATTTCGTGATGAAATAAATCGAGCAAATGAGGCGAATGAATTAAACATATTAAAAAGCAAAACGTCCATATAAAATGTGACAATTTCCCTTCGCGCTCATCAGTAGTTAGACAATAGCTGGAATTATCAGATAGGCTATCGGAGACAGGCGACCATAGTAGGCTCTACTGTTCGTTTTGATAATTATGGTAAAAGTAAATGGGCACCGCAAGTGAATAAAAAAGAAGTTTGCAAATATTGCGTACATATTAAACAAACATATGACAAGACATTGAACCTTGCGGCACCCCGATTTGGAGCTGTGTACATAAACAATTTTCTGGGGAGTGTATTGCTCATTAACCAAATTTTTGGCGCGTAATAATTATTCATTAAAATGTTCTTGTCGTGTAATATGGAATTAATTAAATGCCTGCCTGCAGTTTTCTAGTGTAAATTTCTAGCTATTACCGGTGATCGTGAGCAGTGAAAAATACAAAAAATCACTAGAAACGTGATTGGATTGCGAATTGAACAAGTGACGGATTTTGAGTGATCTATGGAAAATAATTATTGCAAGAAGTAAAAAATCTCAAAAAAAAAAATTTTTAGTTTTCTGTTTTTGTTTTAATTGGACAAGAACAAAAATTCCTTTCAAATGATCGAATGGTGGTGATTTTGCTATTGGCGCCATCAACCACAAATGGCTGTGATGTATCAGATGAAAGTACAACGTCAACATCTTCGACGGCTACTACCGCTATTCCAGCTGCTACATATCGTGCAAGATCAACATCAGCAGCTAGTGCTAGTGCTAGTCCATGTAGACGATCTTATTCATCGTCTGCAGCAGCACCAGCAGCAGTATCACCAGCACCAGCAACAGCCAGAAAATCTCAAAATGTCCATTTCGACTTTGATAAATCATCGCGAGTTACGAATGCAATTCCTAAGCCACCGAGACAGAAAAATTATGTACGTCACGTGACACGTGTTCATTTTTATGATTCGCAGGTTGAGATCGGAGACGATGGAGATGCTGAAGCAGTTACCAAAGAAGGTGAGTACAAAACCCGAATTTTTTTTTAATATTGTTGAAGCATTTATTTTCTCGATTCATTGTCATTTAATTTTTGTCATGAACTTGAGTCGAGTAATCGATTTTAAGTTCTCTTGTTTCCGTTTTCTTTCCGGTGGACGCCTTTTATCCAAATATTAACACAATCACCCAGCTGGCAACGGATTCTACTATCCAATTAAGGACAGTCTTTAACTGGTTAACGAATAAAAAAGATCACTTTGTCTTTAAGACGTCTGCAGTGAAACGTGCCTTCGATGTCATGCTTTTTTTTCACATCTATTTATTTTTGGTGATTAGCGAGCTCGGTTTGTTGGATGATCTCAGAATTTCAAAATTTTTGGTGAATTGCTAGAAAAGTGAGGCAAGTACTTGTAATGTCGTAATAAGCCCGGAGATGTTTCAGGTGGTAAATGACATTAAAAATAATGAAAGGTGCGAAACTTTCGACTGTCCTAATATGCTTTTCCGAGAGATCTGTCTTTTCACACATTTATCATTTTGCTTAGTTGGCTTTGTTTCACAGCAAGATGAAATGGTTGGTGATCTATCAATTCCTGTTTGTTAGTGTTAAGCGGGTGGTGGTGGATATTCATAAAATGCCAGTTAATTTCAGAATTCATGAGATTTCGAATGCAATTAATTTTATAAAAAGAAACAATTTTAATTAGAGGGGAAATTTGTATTGTAGAAAATTATGCAGAAAATTTTATTACAGATTGCTGAGCTTAATTTAGCAAGGCAGTTTCATATTAAAATTCAATGTAAAATATGCGGGCACTTTTATGTCGTAGTAACCACAGCATTCTTCATTTTCTATCTCCTCTGTCGGGATTAATCTACTTTGTGCGCTACAAAAAAAGTCTATTTTTATTAATGTTTCTTTTGGAAATTTTTATTATATAAAAGTTCTTGGACTTAATGAACACACTTTCGAAATGCAGGAAAAAAAAATTATTTTTTATTTTAAATACTTTTTATACACAAAAATGATAGATAAACGTAACGTGTCAAAAAGTAGGCAAGAGAGTTACGTGAGCCATATTTCTGGAACAAAATGTCTGAAATAAAAAAATCACATGGAATTAGATTAAGTATAATAGTGAGTGAGTTCCGAACAATCATTAATTTTTATACATAATTAAAAAAATGGCGGACTTATTTTGAAAAAAAAGGCTCTTTTTTCAGTGATTTTTGCTGTAAAAGAAATAGTAAAAATTGAAATTTTGAGATGATCGTAGTTCAGGACGAACTCACTGTTATACTCAATCTAATTCCATATGATGTTTTTATTTAAGATAACTCATTCCAGAGATATGGCTCACGCAACTCCCTTGCCTACTTTTTGAAACGTTACGTTTGTCTATCATTTTTGTCTATAAAAAGTGTTTAAAATAAAAACTTAAAAATTTTTTTCCTATATTTCGAAAGTATATTTATTAAGCCCAACAACTTTTATATCAATACTTATACCTATACCTACAAAAAAAATTGTAAAAATAGCCTTTTTTTGTAGCGCGCAAAGTAGACTAATCCCTTAATATCAACAGACGAGACAGAAAGTGCAGAATGCTGGGGTATTCTCCACTATTACGACTAAATTATTGCCGTGCGTAAAGTTAGCACCGCAGCTTCGCCTTATTTGCTTCGGAACTATATCTCATAATTTGTCGTTAATTTATCGTGAAAACCCTTTCTTCTAAAGGAAACTGAATGTGGTGCTAAATTGACATCAAGTTAGCACCGCAACTCACTAGAACTCGTCCAAACCTTATCGGATTGGAAAATTTTACATCTTCGAATTTGTCGTTTAATTATCGTTAATTTTTCGTGAAAATTATAAAATTGTCGTGCCTTTTTCCCTAAGGAAACTGGATGTGGTGCTAAGTTTGAGTTAAGTTAGCGCCGCAGCTCACTGGAACTCGACCCGACCTTATCGGATTGAAAAATTTTACCTGTTGAAATGAATGACCATTTTAGGCCTGACACCTCCAGATAAGCGAGATGTCTTAAACAATGCTATGATACTCTGAACATATTTTATTAAAAATGTTTATTTCAATTAAGCTGGGGAAGGCTTGGGGGTGTCAAACGTTGATCTAGTACATTTTGGAAAATCTAGTACAGAATCGAATGTTTTTAGGACCTGAGAGGAGGTTTGAGTACGCGCATTCACTGTTTTAGTATTTCCCTCTTTTTTATTCGAACTGAGGTACTAGATTTTTTGCACTTTAGATCGGCTCTAACTCGGCAAGGTTATGTCCGATCGGAAACGAGTTTCACTGTTCCCCTTAGCTTATTACCATCTAAAATTCGCAGAAGAAAATTTTTCTCTACCCCTGGCGGGGGTGGTTCCAATATGGAATGTTGCATATCAAACGAAAGTTTTCGTCGAGTACTATTGGGTGGTGTACTTTTTTCGCGATTCAGAAAACTTTCTCAGGACGTGTTTCTTGCCGGAAAGTCCATTTTCATGCCATTGGGTTACATACACCCCAGTTACTATATTTCGCTTAAATTTTTGCAGTTCTTTCTTCCATGGTGCCATTAGTGCTCTGTTTTGAACATTTTTCTCACAAGAAGTTATTTTCCACGACGCACCAATACCCCGCTCAATAACGAGAAGTAGAAGAAACTATTTTTCCACCCAAGAAAGTCGCTCAAGCTACATCCAATGTCCAAAGCTTTCCCCCCACTTAATTGAAATAAACATTGTTAATAAAATATATTCAGAGCATTATAATGCATCGTGGAAAACACCTTTCATGTCTGGAGGTGTCGGGCCAAAAGATGTATGAAAAGTGGGCATTTCGCTTTTTCGTCTCCTTTTTCTGAAGAAAACTGAATGTGGTGATAAGATGGCGTCAAGTTAGTACAACAATTCATAGGAGCTCCACAAATCCTTATCGGATTGGAAAAATAGACCTGTTGAAATTTGTCGTTTAGTTATCGCTAATTTTTAGTGAAAATCATAAATTTGTCGTGTCCTTTTATTCTAAAGGAAATTAGATGTGGTCTTAAGGTGACATCAAGTTAGTCCCATATCCAGTTTTATTTAGAAAAATTAACAATTTTATGGTTTTGGCGAAAAATTACCGATAAATTAACGATAAGTTCCAAGATGTAAAATTTTCTAATCCGATAAGGTTTGGACGAGTTCTAGTGAGTTTCGATGATAACTTGACGTCAATTTAGCACCACAACCAGTATATTTTCGAAAAAAATACACACACGACAAATTTATGGTTTTCACGACAAATTAACGACAAATTATGAGATAGGTCCGAACTAAATCTGGCGAAGTTGAGGTGCTAACTTTATGCAAGTAAATTATTACTACACCTTCTAATTAACAATTTTTACATATAGTACCCACAAATGCCGCTAGAGTAACCAAACTGAGATACAATTTCTCTTCTATTAGTGCGTAATCCTCTGCCCTGATCACACCAATGTTTGCTGTATAAAGTTTAAAAGAAAGTGACCTTATATACTTATTCGTGCGTCCCTTAGCATTCCCCTCCCCGTAAAATTAAAAAAATTTAAAAACAAATTTACGATATACGCACTTTAGTGAGTATCCAACGTATCCTTCCTTTCCTCTTTTGGCTTAGGTTTTAAGATGGTTCCATCTGGACGCAAAGAAAAAGCAAAGGCTCTCATAACAAAGCTAATTAGACTACAGCAACTCAGCCTGAAGCCAAATTTTACAAAAAAATGCTTCAAAACTGCAGTTAAGTCCAACTACGAGTCCAAACAGAAAAGCTAGAAACAAAAGATTCTTGAAACCTACTTTTCTTGTTGAAAGATGATACAAAACACCTTGAGAATGACACGACATTATTCCCAAGGTCATTTGCAACCTTCTATGAATGGCTAACTGTATTGCACGTTGTCCACGTCTTTCACTCGGATTACATAGGTACACATACATAATACTGAGGTGATCAAGAAAAACTGTTCGCGCATGTTATCTATAACAAGCCTGTGCGCAGCGATATTGTTTAGTCAAAGGGAAATTTTTTTTAGTGATTTGCGCAAGATCATACGATTCTAAGTGATTTTCTTTCAGTTTTAACTACACATCTTAAAATTTGTATGCCAAGATGAACCGCGAACACGTCGCGTGCGTCGTCGTTTGTCACAAAAGTTTAGAACAGAGTCATCCATTTGTAATTAATTCGTCACGAATCAGATCTAATTGCTCCGACCCAGTCGACTGAGACATGTGTTTGTTTCTATCTTTTAATCAGATTTGAATTTCTTAGGTTAGCAGCTCGTGGCGTTTATCCGCTGCTTTAGAGTTGACTTAAAGAGGCAGGTGCAAGGACGCAAAATCGTTCTAAGTAATTTGCGTCAATTAGGTGAGATCAAGTGCTGTTTGTTACACATACCACAGGTCTCACATTAATTAAGGTTGACTGCCGTGATGAGTTCTTGTGGAATTGCTACGATCCAACCAACTACATAAGTCCTTGGCATAGAATGTTACCGACGTGACTTATGGGGTCACGAATTGCTGTTCTTGTCTTGTGTATTGAGAAGTTAAATTGAATTTAATGGGGTGGAAATTAGTTTCCGGAAGTTTTCGTACAATGAAAAATATTCTCTTCTTTGTTTGAGGTTTTAGAAGTCTCATGGCCACGTTAAGTTTAGTTGTGAAAAAATTTGCAAGGCGGGAAAAGATTCTTTTTGACCACCTACTGATGTCACTGTTATCATCAAACTACTCTAATCGTTCGGAAGATATAAAATGAAATTAGTAGAGCTCGCTCAATACGATTTATGGCGACTACTTCTCTAGTTGATCTGATTCGGAGCGATACTTGTATTCTTTGGCATTTTTAATCAGAAGACTTGCTTGCAATTCTGTGGTTATTTTGTTAGCATCCTATTGTGTAGGCAATCCAATGTCACTTTCGTTTTCTGTACTTTTCTTTGACGAAAATAGCTTCGACTCCTACCATAATTCTGGAATGCCAGTCTTGAAATTTTTTCAAAGGGCGAATAACATTCCTTGATCTTTATCACGTTTTCACGATCTGCCACTTTCCATGAGATGCTCCAAAATTGCATAAATCTCAAACACCTCCACTTTAATATTTCTAAATAGAAGGCAGTTTCGTGTACGACCGACCAATCCTTTCTTCATTATCTAACTAAAACATTCTGAATTTGTGTTTTTATTGGTTACTTGACATGTTTCTCTAAAACAACTTTGCAGATTTTACAGCTGTTACACTCTAATTAATTATTGTACTTAAGTTGAATGTGTTTGAATGTCAAGGGTCTCATACACAATCACCCTCGCGAAATCTTCTGTATTTAAGACTGTTTACTTATAGAACCTAACGGCCTAATTACTTCGAATGTTTTAGGTTGAATGTGGAGCATAGCCGGCGTCAACCCTTGAATGACGACTGAATAGAGTTCTACCAGTCGACAATTGAAAAGGTAATAGAACTGGATTTGGTACTACTAAAATTACTATAGTTTGACATATGGTAAAGATCTGGTTGATAGTAAGCCCACTATTCCATCAATGAATTGGCACGTTGGTACATGTATGATCAGATGGGTGGATTGAAAAAAGGTCGTAGCTCAAGAATTTAGGCCACTACTAAGTCTATTGTTCACTTTTGTGATTTATAAGCGTAACTTAATAAATTCCACCCAGGCACTTTTGTGAATTTAAGAATGGACCTTCCACATCCAGTTGAAGATCCATTGAGGATTTGAATTTTTTCAAAGTAAACACAATTACATAGAAAGGGCATCATTGGTTTTCTTCTGTATTATACTAGAGATCGTCGATCAGTTTCATCCAAAGTATCTCCTGAAAATATCTTACATCAATCCCTATTGCGGTAAAGTGAGTCTACGAATTTGGTTCAATTCGGGCGAATTATCATGCCCTTTGGTTTCTAGAGATATGACAGTGATTTGGCACTCAAGGAAACACTACCATATTGTACAGAAAAAGAGTATTTAGAATTATCTTAGATTCAATAACAAAATAGGTGACAAAAGGTTTTATGAAAGTATTAACAGCAGCGTACCTAACTGTTAAGAAGATGGATATCCACTTGTTTTCTGTATCAGAATTCAGATCACTTCTTTGATAGCCTTGATTGCAGCTTGGAAGATGATAACATGACTTTTACTTTTACGGCATATGCCCAAAACAGAAACTCTTGCAGAAGAACTTCACTTCAATGTTATCCTCCGAGCTATTTGCGTGATGAGGCTAAAATTCTGCAGCAGAACTGTGATTCACATTCCCAAAATAAGCTCGTTCGTCAGTTCTAATTTAAGTGCAATCTCAAAGCCTCAGTGGCCATCTCCATCTCAATATGAATTTGACATGATTTTAAGATTTTAAGATTTTAGAGAGGGCCTGAATATGCCACATATACTAAAACAAACACATTCGCTGTACCTTTTCCAAAATCTTGGGAGGACTGTCAAAATTCATAGATTTCCATCACAATAAGGCGCCATATGTTAACATGGATTGGATGATAGATGATAGTTGGTTATGTCTAGAAGATCATCACTTTGATCTCCGGCACAGCACGAAATACCCTACCTACATACAAGTTTTGGTCGTCGTATCTTCCAAATGTGAATTCCAAACTCAGTTTTCTGTTCAGCAGATTCATTTTTCTTTCTGAAGAAGCAAAGAGGGGTTTGTGAAAGAAAACATTGAAACTTATGAACCGGTTTGCCTTAAATGCTAAGTAGGTAGCCTTACGAATAAAAATTACTTTAACTTCATGCCACAGCTCCAGTATATACTTACTACGAAAATTTTTACACACACCTTCAAGAGGTATAGAAATTCGATCAGTCATTGAAGTTCTGAAGAAGGAGTGAAAAATACCATCCTTTTACAGGGATTTGGAAGACTTAAATGAGTCGATAGCCCATTTGACCTTGTCACTTGACACTGTATCGGTGATTTTTTTTTTTCAGGGAACTGTTCATCGAGTAAGATCTCCATCTGCATTTTAACTCACTTTAAATATCCACCATGAGATAACTCGGGTAACTCCTTCGTAGGGTTGCAAAAATTTCGTTTTTCACTACATATTTGTCTGAGAAAGCGTTAACGTAGAGACCTGAAATTTAGTACATGGGTGTTTTCATAGCAATAGTAAATAAAAATGTACTGAATTGGGTAACCCCATCTTGGTGCTGCCATACAAAAATTTTGGTTTTTACGTATACTGTCAAAATGATAAGTCCTAGACGTTTTTATTGTACTAAAAAGTTCTTTAGAATATGAAATCCTATGAAATTGGTTCTAATCATTTCCACTGTTCGACGAACCATTTCAAAAATATATGCGAAAAACCATTTCAATAATCAAACTTGTACCATACGAAATTACATACGGGCAATTGGTTTTAGACCAACTCTAACATTTTCTCGTTTCTACTAGCTTTTCTACAACATATGCTCAGATTTGTGTCCGTCCTCCTGAGTAAAGAGTTTTCCTTTAACTGAAGCCATATTGATTGTTTACCAACAATATATGAGATCATGGGAAAACTATGCGTAGTCAACCTTCCAGATTCTCAGGGCGTATTTTATTGGTCAGGTTGAGCTATCTAGGTCACTGCATGAAACTTGACTGTCGATCAATTGTTTTTGTAACTAATTCTATTGCAATAGCTCATTTCGTAACTTCCCATTAAATAGATGTAGGTGTGCCAGTAAATCCTGAAGTGATATAAATGATTTTTTCCATCCGCAGTTAGTCGCTAACGAGTATCGTGAGAAAACCACTAAAAGTATATGGAAGCCCAGCAAATATCCATTCGAACACACACCATACATTCGCCCTCCGCCCATTTTCACTAATGTAACGCATTCGAGTCGCTATTTTGATATCTGTCGCTTCTATCAACAGCTCGCGCAGTAATTCGATTCTATCTCCTGCTGTTTCAATTAACCTGTCTCTACGGCTAATGCGACTAGCTCGGATGACCTTTAACGCACCACCTGAACTTGCATATGTATCGCGAGTCATGCATTCGTTGCATAACTGCGGTGCCCGACCATCACCGCGGCATAATAATAACAATAACGGCTACATACACCGCACTATGCATAGCCGCACCGCACCGTTGTGGAGCACAGTTACAATGGTTGAAGTGGATGGAGCACCTTAACAGACAGAAACTGCACCAACAGAACACAGCATGAAGCCTGCAGTCAGCGATTGATTTGGAAATTTTAATTGCACCTGTGTTAGGGCACCGAAGGGTATCGATTTACCTGCCCATAACAGAGTCGTTTATATCTCAGGCAAGGCATCGTGCTTGACATTTGGGCTGGCAGACAGTTCATTTGCCAAGTAACCCACCCACCTACAATGGGGCCTTTGCCTTCCTCGCCCCCGTTAAGTAAACGAGCATTTATGGTAACTGAAATGGTTCTTTCTCCCATAGATAGATCAGACTCTGACTGACTAGGGATTTAAGGTCCAACGAATCATAGCTGGCAGTCCTCGTCCCCGACGTCACTTTTCCAATAGCATCAATGTCTGTCGCTCGCTATGCCCTACCTGACGGAACGATTAACTTCGTGGAGACGTGGGGTCTGGGGAGACTGAGAAGAGACTACTACTCCATGTCAGGTGAGCTGGGGAATTGGATTTTATTGAAAGGTTTTGTGGATTATCTGTGACTATTGGCCTCGGTCTATGTTTACAAATAAGCGCTCCGGGAAGCTATCTGATGATTGAACTGATCGGATTAACCGGACCGGCTTTATTAGCATTTAATGAATTTGTCGAGCGCATTCTAATGAGCATTAGCACAGTTGATCTGGGTTTGAATGGTTTCGGAAGCTTTCTAATGTCTTCCTTGTGATTGCTTTTAATTAGGAATTAACGGAGAACTTGTCTTTTTTTTCTGCATCTAAAATTATTCTGATTGCTGTGACTAATTACGTGGAGTTTTCTGTCTTTTAATGAATAGTCGCCAATGAACCAATGACCTTTCATGGTTAGAGATTATTTTCTCTGTGGAATTAGATGAGTATTAAAATACGCGCGTGTGTTTCAGTTTTTTTTTTTTTATGAAAATATATTTACAGTTGATAGGAATTTCTTAAAAACTGATGCATTACTGAAGGGATTTTAGTAAAAAAAAAAAAAGCGCCTTGCTTCAATAAAGTTAATATGGTTTTTATGCAACCCTCCTGGTTGTTTGAAGATGAGGCATAGCAAATTCCAAGATAGTCGCAAGAGGTTAGCTGGAAATTAGAAGAAGAAATTATTGTGTCAAAACATTTTGGATGGAGAAGGTTTGCCGAGGTGTGTATTAATACGGACGTCGTCCTTTCTCGGTTTCTTCAAATAAGCTAGAATTTCAAGTCTGAAAAATTTATCATCCAACCGGACTAATACGTTACTTGAGTGATACAGCAATTTTTTCTTATTGGTAGGTACTTACAAAACAACCACATCCTACATTACGCACTCTTGGCAGGTTAATTTGCAATTATAGTCATCCAAACCAAACGTTAGAAAAGGTAATTGTCGAATTTATTTTGGACTGAAAAATTTCCCAATAAGGTGAGAGAGTGACAGAGTGACGTGTGACGTCGTTTGCCCGGTGGGTTTGTTTGCTCGGATGCCAATAGTTTCAGTCGGTAGCAAAACCAAAGTTATGCTTATGACAGACATAGGGTAAGATATCTAGACAAACCATATTTTGAAATTCTAATTCAGTTGACGGATTTTTAAGCGTAAATGGAAATGGAAGTGACAAATATATTAGCTTTACTGCACACTAAACGGCCACAATTAATTGTAAATATACAACAAATTTCAGACTTGGTGCGAAAAAACGAAAAAAAAACGTTATTTTGCAAAATGTATCGACGGATGTGGTGTCTCAATTCAAAATTTTATGTGAAACGAAAAAAAGTGTGTTCGAAGGTTTTTAATTTTTTATTTATTTTTTTCATTGTTATTCCCGGGAATTGAACATTTTGGTCCTTTCGACTCCATGTTGACAAAAAAATGTTTGGTTCTTCTTCTTATTTTTCGCCTTTTTGAGAACGTGCAGACATAGTTTTGCTTAACAACTAGAAGGCGCTGGGCAAAGTAAGATGATCAGGGTAGGATATACCCGAAAATTTTTAAACATATTGATATCTAGATATCTAGTCTATACCCACTAGTTTTTGCGATATATTGAGAGCATTTGATGACACATATGTGTATAAACGGAGTATTCCGAATATCTGGATATCGATACCCCATGTCTTATAAATAATAACTTAACACCAACTTAACAAGCAGGAGAGATTTCCGATTGTTTTCCACTTAAATTTACACGGGTAGGAAAGCAAAGAAAGAAGAAGAAAAATATAAAAAAAAATCAAACTGTCTTTAAAACTTTTTCCAATAAAGACAAAAAATGTGAAAGCGCAGATTACATGCAATGAAACAGAATTGTGAATGATTCATTTTCGTAAATAAATGAGAATTGGCAGAGTTTTCAGATTTTATCCTCATAAAATGCTCGCGTTCTTTTGTGAAAATAGGTTTTTCTGAAATAAAGTTGTTTTTTTCTGAAGAGATTAAGTGGGAGTAACTCATGTTGGATTCTCTTATATTTTTGGAAAAAATGAGAATTTTATTTTACAGAAATTTTACATCTCCTTTCAGCACCTTGGCCAAATGGAAATTTATCTTTTTCTAGAAAAATTTATGTAGTGTTACCTGATGTACATTATTATGAATAGTTTGAAAGGTTTTGAAGGTATTCAAAAATGTTTTATCATTCTACCGCATACACAATGCAGAGTGGAGCAGAGTGAAGCAAAGTGAACTTTGAGTCCAGAGCAAAGGTGTTCACAATACAGCGAAGAGTGAAATTCGAACTTTGGGATTAAACGTATAACAAATCGCCATAACAACACCAAATCAACAACGAACTTTGAAATTAATATAACAAAATGCCATAGCAACGCCAAATCAACAAACAAGCAAACTACTGTCATTGTCAAAACAATAAATTCGAAAAAGGAGACACCTGTTGCAGATTACTTCGAAACTAGCTAAAAATTAATGTAGTTTTCTTGATTTTTAAATCATAAAGTTTGTAAAAACTACTTCTTGTTTTTAATTAGCATTAATAAAAAATATTCAATCAGAAAATAACATTCATTAAAACACTTTAGTTATGATAAAAAGAAGTATGGAGCTTTTTTCACGCCATCTACATGCTAGTAGTTTGAAATTCCATTTTGTAAGCTTTCGGAAATGGAAGCGTGGAAATAGAATAGAATCTATTTTCATGCAGCTCCACTCTGCACTACTCTAAGCCAAACATAGATGACCATATGCACTATTACGTGCGAAAAAAGGATGCCAGTTGCCACTTTACGGTACTCTACTCTGCATTGTGAATGTGGCATTCGAGTAATCCTGCGTTCTGTCAGTTTTTGTTTCTAACTCGTTATCTCAGTCGCATTACAATATTGGATAGTCAAGTCAATAGTGAACGAATTTATTAATAAAGTCCAAGCTTCAAATAACGATACCAAAATGTGGCATACGTTTCGAGGACGAGGATTTTAAAATGTATAAAATTACATTCAGGGGCGCACCGAGAGGGGGAACGAACGGGACCGGACCCCCGCCAGAATGTCAGTTTTCTGAACATAATTTACAAATTACGTATAAAATGTGGTCTGTATATTATTACAAAGTCCGATAAAATAAAATAAAACCTTTTAATCTACAATAGCAGTCCTTAAGTGCTCAGATGGGTGCAGGACGCGACTTTAAAGCCCTATTTTCTGACTTGTTAGGACTTGGGACACCTATAGTCCACCCCCACCCCCCACCCCCCACCAAAACCTGGGTGCGTTACTGCTTTCAATGGGATACTCACCAAAGTATTCAAGTGAGTTATGTATAATAGCTAGGTTCAAGAAAATATGACACATTATTAAAGTTATTTATTTTGTTGAATACGATCCACAGACTGATTCAAAAGTAACCCTTATAATTAAAAACCCATATTTTGCTACGTGTCTCACAAAGTGGTGATTTTCAAGGTCACCCAAAGGAACCAAAAATTTTCTCCTAGTCTACTCTCCTCTATAAAATTGATTGTAGGTTCAATCTTTCTATCTACAACAACTTTCGAGAAAATTCACTGATCGCAACCAGAGAATAACCCTTATAGCGCCTGTCCAAATTCCCAGCTCGAAAAAGTTTTCGCTCAATCCATGAATCAGAGAGATATCCAGTTTTTCCTAAAGTATTTCCAATATGTGTGGGCATCTCATTTCCTCTTCCAATTATTCACTAACTATTTTATGGAAAATTAAGGAATCTCTCAAAACGACCAACTGCTTTGTCACTTGATGGATGACCCACCAGAGGGCGGATTCTGTAACTCGGAGAGTTTGGGAGTTTGGGAGATGAGGATTTTCATTTTCCCCGATTAAAGCTCCCTAACTATCCATTCGCGATTCTCTAACATACTTGGGGACGGCTAACTGTGTGGGAGAGTCATAGAGCATTGGGGTTTTTCCTTCGGATTTGGGGTCTCGAGTACAAAAATATGGATGACAAAAATTTTTGAGGTAGGGGCTTTTAAGGATGGGTATCGTACCACTTCTCATTGGGGGTTGTCCAAAATACATCATGTTTGGTATCAAATTAAAGAGGGAGTAGCGGGTAATCGGGTGGTGGAGTTTTTTTTTTATTATTTTAATTTCATAACTGACTTTTTACCGCCGAAAGGGGGATTTTTTTCACTTGGGTCATATACACCCCACTTTTTATATTTTACATATACTTCTTCCGTTTTTTGTTTCACATTCATTAGTACTTTGTTGTGAACATTCTCATAATGAAATTTTATTATCTCAAGAAGGACTGATTCACTTCGTTTGCAGTTATCTCCAAAACCATTTACCGCACTCAAAAACTAGTTACATATTAATTTAGGGGACAAAATGTAGATGCGATTTCATCTTACATGCAAACTTTAACGTGCATTTTCATAGCATCTCATCTGTACTGGAAGACGACCAAATTGACTAATAACACATGATTTAAAAATTTTATCGGGTACCTTGAGTCACCAAAATCCATACTTCCCTGTAAGTATTGCAAGGATTTCCATAATTTGTTATTGTAAACATAGCCAGGATATGTGGTGAGTCCATAATTTAATTTGAAAACTCTAGGTACCTAGGTACCTTCACAAAACACAACAAAAACAGACGATACTGTCAGTTGAGAAATATTCTTCTTACTTCTCCACAACTAACACAGCCGAGAGTTTTGTCGTGTGGAATAGAGAGTTTGGTAATTCTCAATGCAAATTCCCCGAGTGGAGAGTTATGTGTCAAAAGAACTCTCATCTTCACAACTCTCCATGTTAGTGAATCCGGCCTAAGATATAAAGTCATATTTTTATGTACGGTGATGAATTTTTTCCTCATTTTTAGTGTTCCGTACCCAAAGGGTAACAACGGGAACCCTATTACTAAGACTTCGCTGTCCGTCCGTCCATTACCAGGTTGTATCTCATGAACCGTAAAAGGTAGACAGTTGAAATTGTATTTCAATTGGCGATATTACAACAAATAATAAAAATAAAATTAAAGTGAGCCTCCATACAAGAAACGTGATTTTTTCGGCGTTTTTTCGTCGTTTTATTCTCATTCATTATTGTTATCATAAGTTGGCATTTTTTTTTTCAAATAATTTTCAAATAACAGCATTATTATTATGACGCCTACATCACTCCGACTCGCACTCTTCCGGTTATTTTTAGCAAATTCTTCCAGCCTTCAAACATCATTTCTAGAAAACTAAGAATGAAATACTTCTCTTCTTTACAAGTAGGGTTAGGACCATACGCTGAGAATTAGAAAAACTAAAAGGCGGGAATGGAAATTTACGGATGACCTTACAAATTATCGGAGCATCCGTACTGAATATTCCCACATAATGATATATCAGCTGCGACAATTAAGTTAAATATATGCCAAGTTCAAATCACAGAAAAATGCCCACATTCCTCCCTTCAATTTAAAAATATATATATATATATTTTTTTCTTGTTCTTATTACCTTAACCCGTAAAAATTGCTAACACATGGTAATACCCCGGTGTCTTTTATTTGATACGAAAGCCTAAAAGTCTGCAAATGAAATTTAAGATCTATATGATCGAGCATAAATATAGGCGCCATGCGCGTTATTTTGGACTTAGACTATTTTCAGTAAAAACTTTAGACTATTGAAATGAAGCTTTTATTATGACTTAGGGAAAGCTCAGACCCCACTACAATACAATGACTTACAACTTTGAATTCTTGTCTTATCACCTGCGTAACTAATCTCAAAACAATTGCAATCTGGAAGAAATTTTAAAATATAACTACTGCGGTTATTTCCGGATGTCTCCTGTTATTAAGCAAGAAAAAGAAATCGACAGAATTTAGCATGTCTATTTCTTGATCGCACTGGCATTACTTTTCCCATGTAACATGGAAGCTGCGTATATATAGTGTGTAAATGGCGACCTAACCTATTCTAATATTATCACTTTGTAATTCCGTTGGCTCGGTCGAAGGATCTGTTCGGACGCCAATACAGTCGATCGGTAGCAAAATGGTTGAATTGTTCATTTTACTACTAGTTTTTCGGTTTTCTCGTAATGTCGTTAGGTCGAAGGTGATTTAGTAGCTCTTTATTGCCTTACTTAAGTACACTACTAAAAAAGTTATGTTTGAATCGCATTGAAGGAAAATATCTCTTATTTCACAGAAAACTTCTAATTCCACATGGATTCGTTACAACTTCATAAAATACCCTAAAGCGATGTACCATAGGGCTCTGTTCTGTGACTCCCAATGATTCTAAAGATTCTTCGCTTACGTTTCATTAATTTTTACCAATTATTATTTTCAAAACTCAAATTTTCCCCTACCTTCTTTAATTACTAAAATTATCTCCATTGATTTTTGTTTTTTTCAGAGGAATGGATTACAAAACGTAAAACAGAGTTGAAAACAACTCGACAAATTGAAACTAGGGTTAAGAGACAAGTGGTGCTTGAGGATGGTAAGGTCGTTGAAGATTCAGGACCAATTGTATCGACAAATACAACTGAAGATACAGAGAAACAAGAAACTGAATCCACTGAGGTAAGACACTCTAAACGAAATAATTTTATAAGAAATTTAAATATATTTTTTTTTTTTTTGGTTTTCAATTACAGCGTAGAAATTTGGGAGAGCCTGACGTTGTTGATGGTCCTGAAGCTATAGAATACAACACCAAAGGTAATGCTAGTGGTTTGGGAAAAGAATTAGCGGCGGCTATTAATAATAATGAAGCTGGTAAAATGGTGCACACATTAGTCGCCCGTCCAGATGGCCTTGTTCGGGAAATCAATGATAAACGTGTGATATCTCGTGAAGAAATCAAGGAACGTTTAGAGACTGAAGATGTTCGCCATTTGGGAGATTTTTCTGATGAGGTGAGTCAAGTTTTATTGTTTTATAAGGCAAATTTTATAAATATAATTTTACTTCCAAAAGTAGTCTTTTGATGTATACATAGTGTAAAGCGTCTGATGTTAGATAGTTTCTGACTGAGTTCAGTTTTTTTTCTCAACAATCTTTTGATGCTCATTTAAGTTATATGACTGAGAATCTCGTATGCACCTTTTGTTGAACTGAACCGAATTATAAATGGCTGCTTACATAAAAAGAGCCGACTCCTGAATACTCCTCCTCTGTTGCGAATTCCAAATTATCAAACCCAAAAAACTAAAAACCAAGCCATAAACTTGCTGGTCTTCCTGGAAATTAAAACCTTACCAAAACCGTGAAATTACATAGATTTTCAAAAGTCGATTTGTAGCGCTTCATCAGAGATCCTTTCGTTTAACAGAAAAAGATCATTACGAAGATCTAAATAAGACATCAAAATCTACCATATCCTCTGAAACTTCCCAATTCTTCCTCGTGATTAAATCATGTAGGTTCACACTTAGACATACAGATATGTATATACCACGCAATCCCTGCATTTTATTTGAGGAAGATTTCCTAAGGGCACACTTTGTTGGGCTTTAAGTTTTTTTTTTTTTTGTTTTTATAGTTCATGGCGCTTCAGTTGATGTATACCGTCTGAAAGATCGAAACCGAACATTATCTGAACGGTATCCAGCCAGTTGGATGATGAAGACTATCAATCAAATGAAACCCAATTTTGTTGTTCAGGTGATCACGCACCATCTAGCTGGAATGGAGTGAAAATTTCATACAAGTCGGTGATTCGATCTACTTGGATGAATGCATAATTTGCTGTGGAGGCTGCAGGAATGCACTAAATAACAGGAATTCATTCAACATTTGTAACGGAATAGAATCGCTAATAAGACCTTTTATATTGCGCCTGCGCCAATAGCTAGATTTCGGCCTTGCTTACATAAGTTCGTGATGTTGGGCAATTATTAAAAGTAGTAATGCAGATCACCATCGGACGACGAGTAATTCGGAATTGAGGGTAATACAGAGTTGATATTTACCTGTGGGGTGGAGTAGTAGAGAATTCGTTAAGCACAGGAAATGTGTATATGCGTTAGATTGGTTTTGATGATGAGTGGTTGCTATTATGTAGCTACAGTCTCAATTGGTCGTCTAAATAGACAATGACTATATCTAGATTGATGCATTTTTGATAGCTAGGCCTTTGGAACATGCAGCCTGTGTCAGACTATGTATAAAATCATACGAAAGTATGGGATTTATTCTATTATGGTTTTACGGTAAAATGGTGGACGTGGTAAAACTCAGAGTTGATGTGCTTTCATCTCAGTGAAACCGATCAACAATAATAGTGTAAAGCTTAATTATTGTTAATCTTTTTACTTGCCTAAGGTTAAGTCCAGACTTTAGATATGATAGACATTTTGGAGCTGCACCTTTACTAGCTGGGCTATAATTTTTATATTTATTCATATTAAAATCCGGTCGGCATGTGCATGCCTAAATCCTTGGTATATCACAGTAGTCGGGTACATGTTTCTCATCTAAATTCCACAGAATGTTACAAGAACGCTGGACTTGGTGCGATATAATGGTTCTTGGGTGCGTTTTTTACAGATAGAGCCTCAGCTTGGAAAATACTACTCTAATATTAAGCGATACGATTCTTGCATTTTAAGGAATGCTGAATTTAGCCTGGCGCCTAACACCCACATCCATTTTCGATCCATCTATAAGAACACATGTATCATTTTCCTAAGGTGACCTAAAACAGAACTAAAGACAGCATAAGCTCAACAACAGAAAGTTCTGCGTGTTGTAGATATAATGCCAATGATGGGCTTCAATTAGCAAAAGTTTCACTCACTGTGACATAGAGATGGATCAAAGATGGACAATGATTACGACTGAGTCATTTATTGAGGTGTTGTTGTCACTCGAAAAACCCTAGACAAGTTAACAACAACAAGAAGAAACATGAAAATATGGAAAGACTTACGACATTATTATAATGTCAGACAGTCAAAACAACTACCCAAAAGCACTTTACCCAAGTACTCTTGAGTCTAAACTGGTATTGGAATGTATGCTCACCGTAAAGATCCTGGTAATACATCTTAGTGTAGATGAAAGTGCAAAAAGGAATAGATGGTAATGGGATTGTCGATCATCTAGATAAGAGAACCCTATCGATCCGGAAACCCTCTATAATCTCAAGAAACAAATCATGCAATTGAAGGAAAAGACTCGTCACCGTGGGGGAATAATACAATACAAAGACTTCAGTAGACTAGGCTGAAGCTTGTAGGTAATAACATCGGAACTTCTTACGACCCTCTTAGATACCCACCGAATCAAAATTGTTTGTTAAAAGAAATGTTTCACTTTTACCATATATGGGAAGCTTATCAACTGGCAGCATGTATTCTTTGTGGCCCCAACAAATCTAAATTTGGTTAGAAATTTCAAAACAAGCAGCACCTGATCAAATTTTAATTACGACATAAAAATAATAAAATTAATCGTACTTATGACAAAATGATCACAATGTGGCGAAACGGCAACTGAGTCGCATTTACCACACTATTACACACACACACACATTACTTGTTTCGAAAATATGTAACACAACAATTTTATGTATGTATTTGCATCAAAATTTGTAAGTAAATGAATCTAATTGCTATCTACTTGTCACATTTTACTTTCTTACTATTGTGACAATTCTTAAACGCTGTGTATGACTTATAACCAAATATTACCATAGTTGTAACAATGTTACAATCAGATGAATGGGTTATTGTTACATCATGGTAACGTTGTTACAGAAACTTTCTGAATTCACAATGAATCGATATCTTAGTGTCAGGATGGTAACATTATTATTCAAAGTGCTAGTTATTGGGTAATTGAGAGATTGAAAATATTTATAAGAATAGTACGGTATTCCTGCATAGCAACAAAACCAACATATATTTTTTTTTCATTAAAACAAAAACAACAACCAGAAGTCCTATAATTAAGGTAGTTACGTTAAATCAGTTTTCCCATGAAAATAAATTCGAACGATAATAAACTTCAGATGACAAAGCCCATGAAAAAACGTGCGTGAATTATTTCAACAATCGTTGCAAGTCCATTTTAAAAGCGAAACAAACAAACAAAAAATCTGGCCTTCTACCATACCCGACTGGGATGTGGTCAACAAAAGCTGAAACCAAAAAATTGCAATTTGTGTGTAGTTACAATGGCGAATCGAAAAGTGAAGTCAAACGAGTCAAATCGATTCGAGAGAATAAACTGCTCTAAATCCTATCGTCCTGGGTCCTAGCACTGGCAGAATGATTGTTCCGGAATTCATGGAGTTCAATAACAATTGGATGGCAAAAAAAGCCAAAAAAAAAAAACGTTTTGTCTAGTATTTTACGGAGGGATAAACCTACCCCCAAAAGAGGTATCTGACAGGTAATGTGCTGAGGGGGGGGGGGGGTTGTTGAAATTAAAACGTGGCAATGGCAGATGTTTTGTTTTTAATTGTAGTCATGTTTTTCACATTTTCATTATTTTTATGGAGAATTTATAAGCTCAGAACAACTTTGTCTCGGTGTCTGTCATGAACAGATTGAGCATAAAACTGCACAACAAAATTGTTTCATAAAATTTAATGCGACATTTTTACTATAGTTGCACTCGTCGATGGACTAATTTCGATGAAATTTTAAATGTTTAAGAGATATGGAAGTTGCTAATTAAATTTTGTGGATGACAAAAAAAATTTCAGAATTATTTAGTTTTTTTCGCCTTTTCTGTAGGCCTAAGGTAATCTTGGAATCTTTGAGTTCATCTTAGACATCAAATTTTCGTAAGTTTTCATCACCTCTTGAGAGCTTCTCAATGTCACAATCCGCGAATTTCACCCATCATGAAAACAAATAAGAAGAGATCACGAGATGCCACGTCCAGAGTGTAGGGCGGATGAGTGATTAAATCCACTATGGAAGTGGTCAAGAGCTTGTTAGTCCGAAATACGATATATTATCGCGGTGCATTGTTGTGATGTTCATATACCACCATTCAGCATTGACCGTATGAAATAAAGATCTTACAATGGAATTGTTGCAACATGACTCGTACGTCCTCAGAATAATAAGGTAACCATTTTCTTTTCAATGTCGTTTGATTTTTGGCGTATAACAGTAAATCCATATTTCGATACCTACGCCACAATGTCGAACACTGATTTTGCTCTGAGTGAGTTTATTTAAAATTTTGTTGCTCCATTCAACTTGCTTTTGAGCCTAAATCAAATTGCGCACCGAGTACAAATCTTGTAGACGCAGAATTATTTTATTCGGATTTTTGGCTAGAGATGACTTAATATCTCTGTGGATACACCACTTATCATCAAGCAGCATGTTCCTTTACAGCTTTGATGGTTTCTGGAATAGTAACCATTGGCAGAATGTCCTTGAGCTAACTACGCCCACGTTAGAGCTCATTGATCCACCAATCCATTTGTAAAATCATGAAAAGTCATGGCTCAAAAAATTCTACCGGTTAATTCCATTTTGTAACGTCGTTATGAAAGAATTTTTTATGAAATTTTTGTATAGACAAAAATCGAATTTGCGATGGCTGTTTGAAAATCAGCCAACAGTTTTCCACCGACAAAAATAGAGTCTGAAGAACCCAGTGTTGTTGAAATTCATCAGAGGATGTGTAAAATAGACGATCTGATTGAATGAGTGAGTTCGGGACTATTATAAATTGTGTGCATGTTGAGTTAGTGAGCTCCATTAAAAGACCTCAAACTTCTCTCCCATTCTAAATAACAAGCCAGACGTATTGACACCAACGGTTCTTCTTTTGTATGACAACACAAATCCTCATACAACTAGTCGCACACAAGCTTCATCGTTCTTCACTGTTCGACAGCCAGAGATTTAGTAAAAGCTTTAGTCTTTTCGATTATTTCATTTCAACACTAAATTGGTAAAACCTTAAGATCCACTTTGTTTGTATTGTATACAGATAGTACAGAGAAATTTTTTTCACTAGGATAAATTTACATTGTGTCTACCCCGAAACAATAAAGACAGAAATTGAATATAGTCCATACCTGACGAATAACTAAGGTAGCAAACTAGCTTATCACAGTAATCCCTCTGCCAAAGATCATCATATCATGACTAATTAGGATAGTCAGAGCATACCAATAGAAACAAATAAGTATTTTTTTTTCTTTTATATATAAAATAGTAAGAATGAATGTTAGATGTGATAATGACCCTACAACAATCATAACCGATTCAAATTTTTTTTAATTATTCCTTACACACACATCTCCCTAACCTAGCTACAAAGCCTCGGTAATAAATTGTCAGAATTCTTTTCTAAATCAGCGTAAATTAGAAGACCAGAGATAAATATCGCCAGCCAAAAGATTTCAGCTGGTGAAAACTATAGGAATAAATTAGCATTAGCCAGTTCGGTGAGCAGCAAGACCATTAATCAATTTAAGAAATTTCTATTGAAATGCACAGACATAAAATATTTAGGCGAGAAATCACAAAGAATTCCAGAGACGTCGTCGTCATCGTGACAGGTATGCCACTTGTCCCAAATCCGCAAGAACTTAATTACTAATGGAATTAAGTTTAACTAGATACACCAAGTTATCCACCAGGTATAGATATACCGAAACGTCGTAAACGAAATTTGATAAAAATGCGTCATTGGAAGAGGGTTAAAATGTAAAAAGAGTTCTCAAAAAAACTCGAGTGAAAGTTGTTATTCTTCCCGCCAAATACTGCCCGCAACGGAAGGCGGACTTGTTTTTAAGGTTTTTTTTATATTTTAAAACCTCCTGCAAGTCAATGATTAAAATATAAAGAAAGGGGGTACAAACAATGAGGTTACTCATGCGTAATTGAATTGCCATGTACAATCTGCTTAGAGCTTTCAGTATGCTACTTTATTACGCGCAGGCGCAAGTGGTTTACACTTAAGTGAATTCTTGACCTGACGAGATTTTTTGTCCGAATGAAAAGATCGATACGATGCGATGTCTCTTACTAGCAAATTGACATGCCATTCAGGTTCGACACAAAATTGCATAAAACTTATCATGGCATCATTGATCGAGAAAAATCTCCAGCAAGGTAGTCTTCAATCAATCCATTCATCTCTACAGGTCACGGTAGTGTATAATTAGTCCTGACGCTATTATCTCTTATGAAACTATTGAAACCTTTGGAAAACCTTTGAAACTATTGAAAGGTAATCATCGGTCATATTTTTTTTTTTTTTTTCGTTTTCTAAATAACTTCAAGTGACTCCCTAAGGCCTCATCTCAATCATTGAGAAAGTTTTGACGATCCCTGGTCGATGAATGCCCTGCGGCAGAGATTAATGTGACCCCGAGCAAGGTTTGTTTTTACTCGGCCATTTAGGTAATATTTCCTAAGCGGAATTGGGCTGAGTTTTAGGCGGTTCACTAGCTGCTGCCAATTTAAGTGTTACGAGATTAACACGCCCATAACCTTTTAATTTCGGTTATGTTCGAATATCTATTGTGTAAGTCTCACAACGTGTAGAGATTGATGAGGTCATTCGAAATCTAAACGGGTGAGAAACTTTTGTAAAATTTAAATAAATTGTTTCTCCATTGATTGAGAGAAATTCCCATGTCTCTTTGCAACCCCTATTTTCAGACGAGGGTTGTAAGCTCTGCCTGCATCCTATTTTAAATATCCGGAACTTGATGAATGAAAGCAGTGAATAGCAAAATGCAAATGACTTTGGTTGAATACTTTGACCAACCTTCTTTGAGTTTATGTTTTTTTTTTTTTCAAATTCTGCCAAGGTCTTGTGCGCGATCTTATCCCACGCTAGTTTTGTAGCTCTGCTTCGAAATGTTGCGCGATTTTCAACTTTTATCTTCGATGCCAATCGGATTTCGTATTCTTCGCGTAGAATAATTGCAAACGTAACCTTAAATGAGTTTTGTTTTTCGCTGAATGCTACTTTTCGCACAGCTATTGAACGGCGTGCTAAGACTAGGCGATGCCCGCGTCTTATTACCATGTCAAAGTGCCTGTCCGAGCTTCTTGTAGATATCGCTTTAAAAGCGTCAATTGTTATGCAATCGTCGGTGTACGCATGCGTTAACGACACTAATTTGCCACACAATGAACATAATTTCCCTTTCATGTTCATCACTGGGGAAACGTTTTTTTTTTTCAAATGTTATGTTCCAAGTTTTTTTTTTTTTTTTTTTTTTTTTATTTTCAAATGACAGCAGAGGAAAGTATAAAACAGCTTTATACTAGATTCGAAAGGGATCTATGTATGTAAACATATCAATGAATGCAGTTATTTTCACTTTTATTTTTCACTTAATTTTTACGTTGATCTGCAATTAATTTTGGGTGGTGAGTGACCCAAAAAAAAATAAAAATTCCGAACACGATCGTATATCGACCTGTGCGGTTGTTACTCTTGCCGATTCCATTATCACGGATTAACCAAATTTGGTCTGTTTTAGGCTGCCAACGAGTTGTTCATTAATCTTCGTGATAGAAATAATGATTGAGCCTAAAAAGGGAAAATTTTAATTAAAATCGAAACAAAAATTTGTAAAAGCCTTGAACTATTGCTCAGCGATTTTTAGTCACAAACACGGTCGTGCTAGTAAGTGTAAGTAATTAGGAATAAGTTCCTAAAGGCAATCAATTTTAAGACTTGTTATTTTAGTAGATATGATGAAAAGATAAAGCGGTAAGTCCAGTAGAAGAGATTTATTGTACATATGTAAAAAATAGAAAGTTTTTTATGCAATTTTTTAAGTCCACTTACATCGAAATTACAACTGCACACCAGCCCTGAAATTAGTTACCAGATTGGTCAAGACAATGCTAGTGATTTTATTTTCTTATACTAAATTAGCATATATTTTTGCGAATCATCAGCAATGTCTATAATTATCTGTATAAGATCTTCTTAACCCCGGACTATTTCGAACTCATCTCCGCCAATCAGCATCTTAATATTTATCTTCACATTATCTTAAGACTATATCGGTCCAAATTAAAATTTCTATATTTCTTGTAAGCTCTCTCCCAACTTATTCTATAGAATCTCAGTCATCTATTCATGATTGTTTTTTCATAAGTAACTCTTGCTTATAGTTCTCCTGAAATGACCCCGAAATGTTGATCCTTATGACAGAAAGAAAATTTCTGCGTACGTGATGTCACACTGTTATATTCTAACTGAACAGAATCGCTCTAATTACAATTGCTATCAAAATATATCTAACTCCAAAATCTGGTTCCTAAAAATTTATGAAAAATCTTTGCTCTCTAGCAGTGCATAAGTTTAAGAAAAATCAATTTTCTCATCTTGATCCTGACCATTATTTGCCATTTTCATTCAAATCAAATTTATACGTAAGAAAACAAAACTTTGAAGTTAACTAGAATTGGTAAGCGATTGTAACTATTTGACTCTCCTCAGTCTGAAGTCTGTAATATCTTTGTCACATACGCTTCACAATTTTGCTTTAGAAAGAAAAACAAGCGTTGGTTTGAACTGTTTTTATTGGTTTTATTAGACTTGACCTTTATCAACTATTTTACAATGAAATTTTCAAGCTAGTATCAATTTTATCTTAGGCTCCGCCACTACTTAAAAAATTCTTATTCCAATATGCAATAAATCTTTTAAGTTATCTGCGTCATCTGGTGTTCGTCAGGGCTCAGTATTGGAACCATTGCTTTTAAATTTTTACAGTCGGGATACTAAATAAAGGTTGTTAGTAATGATAACATACAATATGTATTGCGAATGACGTGCAGCTCTATTTAAATCGACCTAGAGAAGTCTTCTTAATATATATGTAGGCTTGGTGAATCACAACTCACAAGGCACCGAATGCATACAAGTTAGAAAAAGCGATAGATGACAGCTCCATTATTATAAACGCTACTAGCGGCTAACATCTTGATATACTAGAAATAGACTAACTAAAGCAGTACCTCGGATATGGATGAATAACAAGGTAACTACACAAACTAGGATATAATTAAAGGAGTTTTGAATTCTGAGATAAGCTTCAAGACTTGGACTGGAGTGGAATGACGAAATACAATATTGAAATCCTCGAAAAAAATTAAATGACGTGGCCTGACATGCGTGAATTAGCAAGTAGCTTCTGGAAGGCATAGCCTGCAAATTTGCAAAATATCTAATGAACTGGAGACCAGAATTGGATAAGAGAATAACTCTCATGATTCACTCAACCCTCCACAAAAGCACAATTATGCAATTCACGTGGGAGCACCTTTGTTTTACTCACTCAAAACATTAAATTACTGTTATCAAGTTTATCAAGTTTCTCAGATGACCCACCAGATTATTCTAAGTATCCCAGTCTTGCCATTCTACGAAAGTCTTTGAGTTCATTGTACAAATCTAAAAAAACAAAAAATCTGTTGTACCCTTAATAGCCGGATATTGTAGAAGCGTTTCAGTTTAACAAACCTCTTCACATGCAGTAAATGACGAATCCGCGACATTCGACGAAAAATATTCTGTTTTGGTTGAAAAGTCTGCTACTTCACCGAAAAATAGTAAAGTCCAAAAGTTGCTTTAATAAACAGCCAATTTTTGTAGGAGTCTTCCGAGTTGAGCTGCTTGGAAAGTTTAAAGGCATTACAGCTGAAGCTGTAGCATTTCTCGGAAGAATTATTACTGTTTGGCATATTAAACGGAACCTGTGTCAGATGACGTATGAAACAAACTGGCATTTGTGCTAATACAGGGTGTATCCCAAAAATCATGAAATATATTTTCTTTAAAAAATATTTATTGACAATATTCTTCAACGTACACTCCCCGAGCATCAACACATTTTTTTCCACCAACTCTCCCATGCTCGGTGCGCTCTCTTGAAGCCCTCGACGAATAACTATTTCAGAACTGTCGTCACAACCGCTTGGATAGCATTCATGCTATCAAAACGGAGTCCTTTGAGTTTGCTTTTGACCCTCCAAAAAAAGAGCCGGCCAGAGTAGGTCGGAACTGAAGTTGTAGGGTGGCTTCGGTAGCGGTCACACCTTGTGCTTCGCCAAGAACTCACGGAAGCGCCTTAGAGACTCGTTGCTGGGCGCATTGTCATGATGCAGCACCCAGGTAGTGGCAATGTTTATTCGTACGCACATAATAGGCAGCGTTGACGGTTTGTCCTTGAGGTGTAAACTCTTTGTGGACGTCGAAAACGATAATCAACATTGTTTTCACTTTGGATTTGCTCTTCCTAGCCTTCTTCGGTTTCGAAGACGCGAAGGTGTACCATTCGGCACTCTGGCGCTTCGTCTCTGGGTCGTACTCAAACGTCCACGATTCGTCACCAGCTTGGCGTACACCTTTTGCATGTTCAATTTGTCCGTAACACTTCTGTTGCACAACAATTTTCGGAATGTTCAGTGTCAGATAATAACCGACATTTATTCGATGGTCAGAATTCTCACACGATTCACATTTTCATCGGTTTGGCTTATTGTTGGCCGTCCAGAGCGACGGTAATTGTTCACTCCTTCCTGGCGCTCCTTGACCTTCATCACAGAACGGATTCCCCATAGGCTTGCTTGTGGAAGTTGTATGTTTCGACAGCCTTTTTGTCGAGCTTTGTATAAACTTTCATTGACCAACGTTGTTCGAAAGTATCCGCCATCGCACGTAGAGGCGTGGTTTCGAAACAAGGGTGCAAAATATCAGCTATGCGGCAAAAAAATTTATACGAACTGTAAGGTATGCTCAATGAGTTTTTGACAATCATCACATGACAACATTTCGGATAACATTAAATTGTGGCTTATGGAAGAACAAATTTTATGAAAAAACTCAGAGGATTCTGTTACCTAATTAGCGGAAATGATGTCATTTGTTTATAGACACACCGTGAATTAGTTAGTAGTTATCAGCTCAAACCATGTTTTTTCTAATATTTGAGAGATTCAAGTGCTCTACTAAATCACTCAGTACCTCTCATTTGTGAGTAAGTTCTTTCCTATCCCTGTATCAATTATACGTGCCAACACAAATCATTTCATTTGTATCGTCCGCAAACCTACCTTACCTACATATGTACAATCTCACCCTGAGGACATTTTTTCCATCAGAATTTATCACGTCTGCATGATCACTTTCAGCGCACGGATCTCGCACTAATTTCACGCCATTACTAGTCACCGCACAGTCCCACAACAACCAGATAACTATGCCACTGCGTTGCTGCGCAATGTGCTAAAGCTATGCGCGATGTTCCTTTTTAAAATCGTAAGGAAGATCAGTCTGTCTCCGCAGTCAAGGTCGTGCGTTATTAGTATAATTAAGGCGCAATTGTGACGCAGATTAACAAAATCAGTGCAGATCCGACGTCAGATACCTCTGTATTCTCACATTATTTTTTTTTCTTTTTTTTACCATGTGTGTGAACAAATAAGTAAAAATCTTTTGATTTCGAATTTAATTCTCGTGCGGTGTTACCTGTTCCTGCGTACCTGAACCTAGTATACCTGCACCGGACTGGGGCCAGAATAAACAAGAAACCTTAAAATAAAGGGCAGTAATGCAAAAGATCGTATCTCACTTATATATGCAGCGCAACGTGCTGAGCAGAGTACTGATCAGCAGACGCTATAATTTCGCGTTCACTGGAAATCGCCGAGAGGCGTTTACGATAGTTTTTGCTAGCATAATGTCCGTAGATTCCTCAATAAAATTTGCCCAACAATGGCGAATAAAAATAACGCAGCGAAAAGATAAAAAATAAATAAGAAAAAGTGAATTAAATAAAGATCCTCCATAAAGCGATCCGATATGGGCCGTGATCGCATTGGGTGGTAGATAAAGTGATCAAATATTTGCCTGTGGGACGTAGTATCTCTTTTACGTGCCCAGCAATGTTTATGAGTTTTAAAAATAGGCTCAGCAGGATTACATATGCGTGGTGGTCAGTCATCATTGGACGCGAGCATTATAGTAGGCCTAATCTCGGCAATATGCACTTGATTGTGGCTAGAAATTGAAAATATCTTGCACAGCCTACGCGCGTTGATGTTTTTGATTTTATTATAAAATGAATTCACAATGGGAAAACTTCATGAAGAAGGGAGTGTCACAAATATATATTATGGAAGGGTAGGGGGGGATTCAACTGTTGTTCCTGTTCTGAAGTTCAGTTTTGCAATTGATACTTTTCTTGTAGATGAATTAGTGACTTAATGACTAAGTTATTCCGATTAGCTCAGTCGACCTAACTTGTCTCTTTGAGTAGTTTTTTAGGAAAAATCAAGATTTGTTATTTTTTTATTTTTGTGAAAAAACTCTAAGCATTTCTAACGTATTTGTTTTGTATAGAGTGATTAAGTCTATAGATAATGCCCATTACCCTCGAAAAATGTTTTTCGGGCTCGGAAATAGGTGGTATCTGTTGGAGGGAGATCTGTGTGAAATGAAAAGCAGACATCTACTGAATGTGCACGTAAATGGAAGAATCCAGACATTCTATTTTTTTTACAAACAATAGATGCTCCGTTCTTCGTAACCAAATAGTTACTGCCATTCAAATATAAAAAGGATGTAAAGTAATAAATTTAACCTCACTTTTTAATAAAGAGATGAAAACTTACATTTCCAATGCCGGTTTGTTTGTTTACTAAACCTTAAATTATGTCAACTATATAATGGCAATGACAAGAAATATTATCAGAAAATAAATCGGGCAATAGAAAAATTCTTAAATATTGCAAAAGTTATAAAAAAAAATATAAAATTATAAATTTAAAAATTAATTTAATAAAATTTAATTTAATTTCAACTACTAAGCTATGTGCCCGCTCTGATGATATCGTAGTTTACTACTTCCATGACTAAAACGAAAAATCGACGCTGCTCTACTACATATATAAAGAGAAATGCTTAAGTTTTTCTTCCTCATAGCCTAACGTTTTTACCATATAATTTAAAATTAAAATACATAAGAATTTAAGAGGTAAAAATACGTCTTGATACTGATTATTGTCCATAGTTTTACATAAATATTTGTTTCAGAAGATCCATGCAGACTTTATGTCCAGCCATCTTGTTTTTTTTTTTCTCAGCATCAAAATATTCCTGACATTCTGCTTAGATAGCGCAGCTTTTAGAATTATCTGGCAAGTAATTTACTACAGCACTCAAAGATCCTTAGCATATTTTGCGAATGTGTTCACTTGCCTTATTTTCACCTAGAGCTGTTGAGTGGCAAGTACAAATTCTATAGTGAAAATATGTAAGGAACATTTATCATCAATTAAATATTAAAATTCCCTATTCCCTTTTCCGTAAAATTTAGTTCCGGAATTCTCTTAAAATGGGGGAACTCCCACAATGTCATTCATATTCTCCTGGATTTTAAAAAGGCATTTGAGTCAGTCTCGCATGTGCAAGCTGCGAGTTCAATTTGGTTTCACGTCTTCTTCTTTATTTATTTAAATGGTTCCGCTCTTGTTTACGCTCTTTATCAATGTTATCACAAGGGGGTTACATTGTGCTCATTTTCATCTTTATGCTGATACAGATACAAATCTCTGCTGGAGCTCCAAAGTGGGGCCTTCCTTCTCTGATCTTTGACATCAATGTGATTCTCTCCAGAGTTTCTAATTGGTGCAATGCTAATGAACTTCATCTAAATCCTGAGAAGATGCAAGCAATAATCTATACTAGTGCTGTCTCTTCAGCTGCTCTCCTTCCCATTACTCGTCTGGGTCAAGGCATTCAAATCTTCTCAGATCCAGTGAAGAATCTTGGGCTATTGATGGACCAGAGATTCACCTGGGATCTCCATGTTAACCGTATTTGCTCGCTAGTCTAGTTTGGTCTTCGGCCACTCTATGCTGTGTCTTTCTCCCTGAGGCGATTCGGGCTGGTGGTACGAGCATTGATTTTTCCCCATATTCTGTACGCGGATGCTGCTGTCTACCCTCTTCCTGCCCTTGAAATCTCGAAATTGTCTCGTGCGCTTAATGCTTGTGCTTGTGTCTGCTCTAGCGGAGGAATTTCTATCTTGCACTCTATCTAAGTTTATTGAGTTCAGAACGCTCTGTTTTATTTTTCGTGCTAGACTTGGTTTGATGCCTCTTTACATTAGCGAAAAGTTTGATTGGAGTACTACGGATAGATCGAGGATCATTCTTCGTCGAGTGCGGACTGAAATGGGTAGAAGAACGGTCTTTTCTAAGGGTGCAGCTTCCATGAGCTCATTCAGGGACGGGGTGCTTGAATGTATAAGTGGGTCCTGGTGGCATTTAGTTCTGAATTTTCCCTCTGCCTATCGGTCGTGCCTGTGTTGACATGTTGCTTCAATGTTTCTTTCAGTGGTGGTCGAACTGCTCTAGTGTTTCTACAGTATTTAAAGTTTCTTAGTGTTAAGGGTTGTATTGACTTAGACTTTGTGGCTTAATTGGCTGTAATAATTCGAATATCCTGATTTGATTTGGTCAAAATCAAGGCTGTTTTATGCTAATAGGTGGATTGTTGTCTGATTTTATTGAGTATTAAGTGTTAAGTTTTGATGGTGTTATATTGTGATACTTTTGATATCTCTTATGACTTGCTAGTGGGATTTCAATATAATTTACTATGTATAATACAAAGGTTAGATTTAAGTATATTTCTGTTCTGTAAATTGGTAGGTACCTGTTAGTTGATCTTATGGATTTTGATGATCAGTTATCGGTTTTATTGTTGTAAGCCTCTTTGGGAGCATTTATTTTTGTTTTTGTATGTTTTTATTATATTTTTATCGATGTTATTAATCTAAAGTACTCCTTTGATTATTTATCTCTCTTTGTAATTAAACTGATTCAATTCCTGAATCTGAGTCAATTGAAGTTTACAAACTGTTTAACAGTCTTTAGTTCATTTCTTAGTCAGGTTTTGAAACTCACAGCTATATATAAAAAAACAAAACAACTTTTTGTATGTTTATATCTTAAGTGGCCAAGTCCGGCCTTCATATGTGTTGTTCCTACCTACTTAAGTCCTGCTTAACACTTTAAGTGTTATACTATTTAATTTACCTGCTTTTAATTATTTGCTAATGTTCATGCTAATAATTAAGTAACCACTGTCGATCTATGCAACCACCGTTTAAGGACGTGGCTTGCCTTGCTCCCGTCTTGCTAAACTGTCTCGTGCGACGATTCATGTGTTTCGATAAAATTTGTGATTGTTCTTAGTTCTTAACAAGCAGGACATTGATAAAACATTGATATTTCTTTTATTGAATATCTACCGATTTATGTATAAAAGAAATCCCTCAGCCTTGATTGAACAGAATTTAAAAAATATAAAAAATAAAGCGTGGGGGGCTCTCGGCCTAAAGAAGTAATGCAGATTAGTCGTCTTACTGCAATGTCTGGATTCAGCTCTCTTCAGCAGCTTCATACATATTTCATATAATGACTATATTGTTAGTATGAAACTAACTCATCGTAATTGCCCTAAAGAGTTCTGAAAATTTATAAATGTAAATGACCAATCTCCCGGCAACCTCCCTTGAAGCCAAAGATCATGTCTTTGACGGCATTGAACATGTTTTTATTTTTCCTGATAGTTTTGTCAAAGTTATGGAAGTACGCTGTGGTGATTATTCATTTACATAAGAAAAGCAATAAATGTGGCGTTTCAAACTATAGACCTATTGCTAACTTGTGACATATTGCGAAGACTTTTAAACCCTTGGTCAGTGATGTGCGCTCCACTAGCACTGTAAACAAATCTTCAGATCTTTCCAATATGTTTTCTTAAACAGCAAATCAACCACGACTAATCTATTAAAGTTTGTTCACTATTTTATACCACCCACTGAGTCCGCTAAGTATAAATTGATTGCATCTTCACTGATTTTAGCAAGTGCTTCAATAAAATTAATCACAGAAATTTAATACTTAAGCTCTCTATACTTGGGTTTGTCTCCCTCTTTGTTTATTGGTTATCTTCTTATTTACCTAACCGTACGCAGCGATTTTTATTTTGCGAAGCACTTTCCGCTTAGATAACAAATACCTCGGGTGTGCCTCAAGGCAGTGTTCTTGGCCCAGCACTATTTCCTCTGTACATCAGTGATGTACCTATCTGTACTTTTACTTAATTCCAAATATTCTGTTATGCGAATGATGCCAAAATATTTCATATTGTTAGTTTTAATGATGATTGTCCTCCTTAAAACGTTAACTTCGCCACTTTTCATAAGTGCTGCTTCTTTGGAGTAATCCTGTAATTTTGCATCCCTAGGTGGACCGTTTGAATTTGATATCCTTGCAGACGCTGAAAACTAGACGTAATATCTCTGGAATTGTCTTAAATTGTAGTACTTTAAAGGGAATAATAAATGCCCCTGTTTTACTAGACTCCGTAAGTATATCAGCCCCGATTCGCTCACTGAGAAGCCATAATATCCTCCACTTTCCTTACAATTGAAAAATCTGCTCTCTATATGCTTCTAAAATCATATTGAAAATAACTAGATCAAGCTGAAATAGATTCAACCAAATTTCATGACCAAGAATCTTCTGCTAGTAAAAGCTTTATCGAAAATTTTAAATCTCAATTTGCTTAACATAACCTTAAAATCTAAGGCGAAACTGCCATTGAACAGAAACTGCAAGAAAATATCCTGAAGAATTTTCTAAAATTATAAAAGATGGTGGTTGAACAGTAGACCAAGTATTTAATCCAAATGAGATAAGACTGGTACAAAATGGAAACAAAACTCCGTGCCGAACATACATATGGAAGAATACCACAAGGGATTAAGGCTTTAAAAAGCAGAATATACAAACTATGTTTCGTTTTGACATCTTAAGTACACTTGGTTTTAAGAAAACAGAAATTTTAAGGAAATTACTTGACTTGAGGACTGGATAACTACAAAATTCAGGCGATAAAGTTAAGTAATTTAATTTTTAGGTTATATTTATACAACTACAACGATTTGTTATAAGAAACCGTAGATTCTTTCCCAAACAAAAATTATTAGTGAAGCAGAATTTTAGTGAAATTAGGTAGAATATTTGAGGAATATTCCAAATTTTGTACGTGCATTTACATAATCCCCCAAACATGTAACTCCAGACAATTGAGTAGGTAGGCAAACTTCAATGGAATTAAAATCGAAATACATAATTACAATTTACGCACTTACCGTATACATTGTGAGTAGGTCTAGACAACCTACCTTACTCAAAAGAAACATTTACAATAATTGCATCAAAATGTCTTCAAGATTGACAAATCTCGCACATTTCTGATCACTGAAAAAAAAAAAGAAAAAAAAAAAGTCGTCATTTCTAGTAAACAATAAGTTTCTTAAAATTAGCTCTTCTTCCTCCCGAGATGCGATGCCATGGATGAATATTTCTCTAAACATCTTGGCATTGACCGACGACATCCATAAATACAATTCGCATAAAATTTGCAACTTGAAAAAGAACTATGCGCGAATCGTGAAAGATTTTTTGCTTGTTAAAATTTTTGTATCAGATTTTGGCAATTTCCTCTTTCGGCTCCAAAACTTCGACGGAACTGTGTTCTCTTAGGTAAACTGAAGATTCACAAGAAATAATCATTGAAAGGAAAAGAAGAAACCACGACGATATATATAAAGCCGACGACCATAAATTCAACCTCATTAGGCCGAAACTTGTTGAGATTCGAATCGATTCGGGTTGCCAGATAAACGAATCAGAAGTAGATAATTTAAAAAAAAAAAAAAAAACATGTTCCGTCTTTACTGCAAACGGCTGGAACTAATCTCTTTCTTCTCCTAGAGGAATTTAATCAATATTAAATCCCTTCCATTTCTATTCACCTTCAAATTGTTAGCTATTGTGTAGGGTAGGCAACGCGCAGCAGTTTCATATAACAACAATACTAATCTTAAAGAAATACTACAGCTACCAAAAGGATGATGATGATTCATTAAAATCATAGCACTTTTGTGGGGATAATTCATCTTAATTTGCCGCCGATTTAAAGCTAACACACCAAGAAATAATCAATTCATCTTTATCTGTGTGTGATATTTCCTCCTCTCGTATCCCGCGGGAGTAATGCTCCACCTAACTTTATTGGAAATCAGAGGCTGCTTTCTGTAGCCCGGCAGCAGCATAATAATTGGGGCGCACAAAGTGCTTTTTCATTACCTTTGTCCACAGGATGAAATTGTCTGTCGGTCGGTCGGTCGGTCGGGGATTCCTTTCAAAGGGCGGCATACAAGAAGCCTTTTAGGAGCCTCACAGTCAGACCAGAGAAACAATTTTCTCTGGTTTGCTCCACTGTTCATGATGGGTAGACTTTTATTGCCTCGAATTAAAATTTCACATAATTAAGTAAGTATTACATACCTAGCTAGCACCACTCAGGGAACATGATAGGAGAAGGGCAGCAGGTAGCATTTGCCAATTCCCGAAGTAATTGTACTACCTACTGCTGGTAGCATCTTAGTCTCTCTCTAAAGAAGTCATGGGAAAATTTCTAGTTTTAGTTTCAGTTTGTAATTTGATTTTGTGTTTCAATTTCTTTCATCTGCCCTGGAAATTAGGATTTTTCTGGAATATTTTAAGGATTATGAATTCGGATTAGCATGTCTGATCCCAAGAAGCACACTTAGTTAGCTTTTTTTTATCAAAATCACCACTGCTCCAGTCATCTTCACTGGTTCGTTCATGATACTGTGCACATCCTTGCCAATCCTAAGTTGCGTTATCGGAGTAGCTCTTAAAGCTTCAACATTTTTCTGAAGTAGGTATACTGATCTATATCGTCAGACAACAAAGGATTGTCCCAGAAACCCACTTTGGTCCCACACATGTGCAAACAACCAATCGGCTTTGAAATGTCTTGTGAATGTGTGTGAGTCTGCTGCATTTGAGATTAGACATCGAAGTTTAGCACAATTCATTCAACCAATAAAAATCTTTACATTTAGAACAACACAATGGCAACATTTCGGGTACATGTGAGTTTCCGATGTCCTCTGAGAGAATTGGGTCGTGAAGAAAAGATCTTGCCCTTCTGCCTTTTTTTATGATGTCTTCAAACCTCAGGGATACCATATGATGCCGTAACACAGCCTTGGCAAAGGAAGAAGGGATAGGTAATTGAGAATTATTGTGTTGAGTCGAAAAGGTGATGGTGTGCATTATGCTTGAATCTTTCGGCTCATAGGTGAGGGGGAAAACAGAAGATGGTAAACCGTTCCACATTCGTACTGTTCTGCTTATGAAGGATTCATGGAATTTCACGGTACAGAAGAATTTGATTACAAAAGTGTAGGGGTGAGCTTGGGTTATAACCCGTTTGCTATACACATAGAAAAAATTCTTGGCTAGAGATTTCGTTAGAGCAATAAACACAGAAGTATAGCGATAAAAGAGAGGTAGACATCCGATGTTACGCTGGTGCTCCAGGAAATCAATATAGTTGCTATAGCTGTGTTATCGCTAATAAGCCGAAAGTCCTTCTTTTAGACTTTGTCTAACGCGAACAAAGCTGTACCTACAGCCCCTGCCAAATATGGGATTATATTCTGTTCTAGGCCTGGTATGAGACTTGTAGATTTGCTTCAAGCCTAATGGAGTAAAATATTTCTTGCATCTTTGCAAAAAGCCCAGACAATACCAAAAATGTGATCGGACCAATTAAGATTGGTGAATATATCGATTCTTAGGGAAGGCGAGTTTGAGATATCTACTCCATCGAAGGGAATGAGTTGAACGGGTGTTGCGGTACGTTTGAGTTAACACAGACAGCGTTTCGTTTTGGAACCATTACACAAGAACCGAGTCGCTCTCCAGGAAGCGAGTATTGTTGTAAGGTCATTGTTTAGTGAAGTATAAATGTGGCTTCATTTGCTAACTATAATATTCCCGTGGAAGTTATACGAAGTATACGAAATCAAGTATGCTGACACCTGCAGTAGTTAGACCTAACAGGTCATTAAGAAAATTAAGGAAGAGAGTAGGAGAGGGAGCAGAACCTTGTACTGCACAGGCATTGATTATAATCCGGTCAGAAGTAACTCCGATCAATATAACTTGGACGGTTTGAACGGCGAGAGAGAAAACTTTCAATCTTACATATTTTAAAAAGAGAGAGTCTAGACCTAATGCCTGAAGTTTAGTTAAAAGAACAGGATGCACTCTATTGAAGGCCTTAGAGATATCTAATGCAAAAAAGGTGTGTGTGTGTGTGTGTGTGTGTGTGTGTGTGTGTGTGTGTGTGTGTGTGTGTGTGTGTGTGTGCGCGTGTGTGTGTGTGTGTGTGTGTGTGTGTGTGTGTGTGTGTGTGTGTGTGTGTGAAGGGCATGGATGATATTTAAAAAATACAAAAATATTAATTTCTTATCTATTACAGGAAATATATAGTGGTGGATAATAGGATAGTATGACTGTTAAGGCAAAAGGTACCAAAAATTACAAAACCCCCATCGCCGTAAGGACACAATTTGCTCGTCTCAGTTTGTTCCCTTTATGCTGATAAGTCAAATTCAATAAAAACACTTTCATATTTTGTAGCCTACTGTAATAAAAAAAAAAGTAGAAACAGAAAGATGTGGATGAAGTGAAAATGGAGCCTTGCAATAGGTAGTTGTCGAGATTTTATTTTATATGAGAGATTTTCTTCCCTATGCTCGGTTTTTCACGACTTGTACAATTAGATGGAAATGTAAAATATTCTTCCAATAAAAATTCTTCTTTTTATTTTTTATTCAATACTAGAGGAGCCCGCCGGCGTTGCTAAGCGATATAAGTGATAATATATACGCCGAAATGGATAGGGGGGGGGGGTGGATGTTGAACGGGTGGACTGGTTGGTGATGCATAATAACTATTATCTGATTCGATCGCGCGGTTCCGTACTCTAGAGTTTCATTCTGTCTCTGTGGGGAGGGGGGGGGGGGGGCGTGTGTGTGGGCGGGTGGGTGCATACATACATTCATATGTGTGGAGGAGTATAGCCCTCCGCATCGACGCGCTCTCAGGTAATGCACATATATCCCGGCAAACAATTGGACTAAATTCGGCCATAGCAAAATAAATTCGAAATAGAGGAAACGCTCGTAGCTCGAAATCCCTTCGATTTTTATTTTTTTTTAAGTTAAACGAAGTTTTAGCATCATGCCCTAATTTCCGAGAATTCGAAATAGATGCGTCGCTTATAGCTCGAAATTTCTTCGATTTATTTGCTATATATATAAGTTACGATACGGCTCATGTCAATTTCCGATTTATTAAAGCAAATATTTTCCATTCAGGAAAGTGCTCGTGGCAGGCATTCTAAGTTGAGATTTTATTCAGTGAAGTCCAAAGTGAAGTTTTACTACAGTGATTATTTATTATTTATTTATTCGATATCGTATTTACTTAGCAAAACTCCTTGCAGGAGAGGTCGATGCCTGATCGTATTGTTAAAAAACATATCTAATCCAAAATGAACTACCAGCACATACAAGAACTTCAAAAGAATGTCGAGCTAGCGAACCACTGTCTCGTCGCCAATACGATTCGATATCGTGTTCCATTTTTTTCTCCTGCAATTCGTAAGCACGTTACAAGCGAATTCGATTTCGAAGCTTAACTTCACCTAGTCGAATTGATTTATTTCGAATTCGATTCGATTTTGAGCCGCAATGTTTGTTTGTAGTAAAAAACGGAATTTTTGTATGGCAACGCCAAGAAGGAGTTGCCGATTCCAATTTTTCTTCCCTTCAAGCCTTGTCCTGACAATTACGAATACAAAAACATAAAAATTAGCCAAATCGGTCAAGCCGTTCTCAAGTGATAACGTAAAATACATGCAGCATTTGATTTTTATTTATATAGATTTCTCAATATTTTTATACTTTACATCAACGTCACTATGCAATTCTACTTTTAAATATTATTTTCAAAAATAAATCACTTCTTTGATTAATACCATCATCAAGCGACTACGAGGGCTTGATAAGGAAGAATGACTTCCACTCGTGAAGGAAGTTGATCGCAGTATTTGGTAAGATAAATGCCGGCAGATCAATGCAAATATATCAAAATCTCTTATTTATAGCCCTTTTATAGGAAAGTAAAATTATTATAGAAGCCTCCATTTGATTCAGGTTTCTTTTAGCCTAACATCACCTTAGTCATGTTAAAGTAGCATCGAAGATATTACAAAAGTGATCCATCCATAACGACATGAGAATTATCAATATTCTTGGGGCGATCATCTGTAGAAGATTTAAGAAGAACTTCATGGATAAAACCGAAGATGTTAAATTGCTTAGTGAAATTGCTTAGAAACCTCTTTATCCATAGATAGGTGATTAGAGGACGGCGTGGCGGCGCAAGCAACGTAGAGGCTTAAGTGGAGTATATGACTCTATCAGGAGCGATCGTACAAAGTATAAGCACGGCAGACATTCGAGATGCACATACCTGAGAATGGTTTTAATACAGAGCTATTCGTCAGTCTAAATTGTTTTTCTAACTGAGATGGAAATCATGGAATCCATAATGATGATGGAGGGGAAAGAAGAAAGAGCAGAGAAAAATGCATGGCAGGCAAAACGGTTCCAACAAAACTGTTCACGAGATGCACAAAATTGAAAAATTTCCTAAAACGGAAGATGCGTCAGTTAGATGAAGCTATGTACAATGCTAGACAGCACTCTAGAGTTCTAGTGATAGTAACACGTGCTCAAGACCTTTGTATGATTATGGGGCGAGCGTGACCAAAAGTGATTGGAAGCTGTGCTTCATCATATAAATAGCGTGACACCTCAGATTTAGAATTGCGCCCGTCTTTTCCTTTTCCACACCATTTTGTGGCATGCTCAAGGCCGGCGCTGTAAGTGAAGCCGCTGAATGAAGACTTCTTGTTCTTGATGATGAGATGCTGCCTACCTACATAAGTTCGTACATAATAGCGGCGAGTAATGGTAATGAACGTTCAATTGCTTGAGTGGTTTTCATGTGCCGTTAGTAGTTACTAATAGAAAACACTGCATGAATTCTGATGAGATGTAGTCAGAGCCATAGCCTTGAATACCTCCGACATTTGAGGCTAATAATAATTGCTAGCCACTGACATACTGACAGATGAAGTCGTTATGAGGAGAGAAAGGAGATTACGTTCTATTCTAAGAGATCATTTCAAGATTTCACGGTAATTTCGGAGACTGATGGGAAGGAATTTGATAATATGATTCGTGTCGTGAATTCCGTCTAGGAGTTTTTCTATATGATCTCCATTGATCTATGTGAATAATGTTTACAATGGAAAAATGGACTTAGAGATTACCGGTTTGGGAAAATTGGCCTCTAGTGTACGTGTTATTTTTGTACAACTTATTCACACAAATTATGATTTCCATATCCGATGCCATCGACATCATTCAGCCTCCGCCTCCATGATTTCGATGATCATATCGACGTCAGGAATTTGAAATTTCGTTCAGGTATTCAGATTCAAGCTATCCGATTTTCTTGAAGATCTCGACATTTTTTTCTAGGACTATCTTTGATATTCAATTCAATCAGGGAACGAATGCAAGCAATCAAAGTCTTATGACGGATGACGGATTTCTTTAAGGACATCAAAATACAAGTTTCCTATGGCCCATTTGTTTGTTTCCAGAAAATGTCGAGCTTTTCCGGAAATGTGAATTAAATGTAAATCTTACCTTTGCCCCAGAATTTTTAATCGGGAAATTAATGGTCCAAATTATGTCTGCAGAATGTCACTAAAAATATTTTTTTTTTATGCAGGGGACCGGAGATCCCAAGCATGGCGGTCCTGCTAAAAGCCCTTTCACCCAAAACCTACCTGTACTCTTAATGAAGTGCATCAAGTCTTGCTGAGGAAGGTTTTCAGCTCATCTACAAGTAGAAGAGCAGACCCCAGAGTATCCAACCTGCTCCGGGCAAAGGCCGGACAAACACACAAAAAGTGTTCGGTTGTCTCAGGGTCTTCTTCAAGGCAGGACAGACACTCAGGGCTGTCCTTGTTAGATGAGCCTGAAGCAAGTCGTGACCGGTGATGATGCCAACCACAGTTCTACATTGTTTCCTTCTGAGCCCCCATGAGAAAATCAGGGACATACCTATTGAGCCCATCAAGAAACAGTTTTGTGCACCTGCAAGTACTCAGGTTCGCCCATCTCTGTTGATGCTTCCTATGAACATCCGCTTTGATGAGAGACCCCATACTCGAGGTGGCAACACCTACGGCGGGTTCTGGTTTGAGGAACGGAAAATCAAAGCCAGCCCTTGCTAAAAGGTCAGCATTCCCCATAATCCCCATTTGACCAGGAGCCCACTGAATAGACACCTTGTTGTGAATACACAAATTATCCACAGACGACCTGCAATCCCCCAATAACTTGGATGTTATCCGAGGACCACTCGGAGCCATCAAGGCTGCCTGACTATCCGAAAGGATAGAAATGTCCTTCCCCTTGATTTGCTTATCAAGGGCTATCTTTACTGTCATTGCGATGGCGAAGACTTTAGCCTGGAAAACAATGGTGTGTTTCAGGAAAGTAAACGCCAGCCCGGCTCCCTCATTAGTGAGAGAGCCGTTGATAAAAGGAGAGGGAAGATATGAGGAAATTCATTGCGTTCGGGCCAGCTTTCATAAAAATAAAAACACAGAGTTGAAATGGCAAGGAAAATTCCTCTATATTTCATAGAACAGTTAAAATTCGTTAAATATGTCCCGAGCAAGAGAAACAAATATCTGAACACAGCCAATTTCATCTCTTTTCTATTTTTATGCCCCAGAACCCAGAGACTTCCTTGAGAAACGAATTTCAGTTTAGAGAAATTATAGCAACCGAATCACTTTAATGCTGCAATGTTGGAGATCCGAAAAAAGAAAGATCTCAGGTGGTTCTCGCTGGTCAATAAGCGTTTTTGTTGACCTCGTATTGTAAACTGTCCTCGACAGTTGAAAAGGGGTCTGTGACCCGCAGGGCTGCCAATGTTAAACATATATGAGGATGAATTTAACGACAAAAATTGTGTTGAACTGGAAAAATATTGTTACCGAAGACCGCTTTGGATCTCCCACTGTGGGTATTGTAGTGAGATACGATGGCACTTGATGATAGGTCTGAATGTCGATTCCACTGCGAAATGAAATACGAGATTTGTGACTCTGTGGGTACTGTAGTAGGGTATGAATGGCACTGGGTCATTGTACAAAGAATTAATGTGCTCACGCGAATCGAATATAAATAAAATTTCAAACATAGTCCTGGGCAAGAGAAGAATGATGTAGATAGTTGGCTGATTGGAGAAGTTAATGCATGTATGATAGTAGTTCTAGTATGTCGAGTATGCATGGTATGCTCTAAGGTTTCTGGCGTGATTTCCGTAATCTCTAGCCTTTCCGTATCTTAACCTTCCCATGATACCCGCTGACACCGTGTGTTCTAATAAGATCTTAAGCCCGAATGGAGTAACCAGTCCCGTATATAAAAAGATATCTACATCTAAAGATACCACTGGGAGTGCCCATGGCCTTATAGTCATAGACTACGAAGCCATACCAATTGGATAGCCGACATTGCTAACTTGGTACCATGGGGTTGAGGAGCCCTGGAAAAGGCCCCTTTATGAGAGCATCAAGGCGGTTGTGGTAGCCAATATGCAGGCAGAGAGATGATGTCTGAGTCTCATAAGACTTAAGGGGACATTCTTCTTTGAACAGAACAGTATATCCTCCGTATAATTGCATACTGCGTCCAAGAACATGAAAGATGGTCGCTGGGATATTTGTTTTTCTGCTTGGAGTTGCGCTAAATCAACCGAGTGACGCGAGCCAAAGATCGGCAGAGATTTTAGATGGGTCTCGCTTCGACCAATAAGTTAATGTTAAGCAAACACTGGTATAACCGATACTCATTGGGACAGGATATACTCTGTCTCATGAGGGCGTTGATTGTCGCATTGATACTAAACCGTGGAATTAAATCTATTCTAGCTAGGTCTTCACGTTAAACCACAAGGACTTCCTGTAAACTGTCCTCCTCCTACTTTAACAGAATGCCAAGAGATTCTCCTAATCTGAAACCCCCTCCTTCTGACAACATGCTAATCAATTTCTTAAAAATGGACCATTTCAGAATCCCGAAACTCCCAAATAAAGGTTTAGTAATTTGCATAACCAACACCAAAAAAATCTTTTGCTAGAAATGTTGTACTTGTCATCTGTCATAGTACACTTTCCATGTGGCTGTACTTCAAAGAGACAGCTAGCTATCTAACTAACTCCTTATATTTTCAGAGAGTCTTATTAGGAGGGAAAGAATTAAAGGCGATCGCTTAAACTCCAATCTCGTAGCCAGTCCCAATTCGCTAAGGCGAATATTTGAATATTAACTATCATACTAGAACTTTTCATTTCAGTCATCATACGTAATGTTTTGTCTCTTTCGACCCCGAACCAACTCATTGACCAGCAGCCACTTGTCCTTGAAATGTCAGTCATTAATATATGAATCCATCCAGCTTATGATGTTAGAGTTTGTCACACATGGTCAAGCTGAATGTTTTCGTACCGTAACATCCGTTTAGTTGCTAGTATTCAAACGATTGTGTACTCTCAGTACGCAGGCGGGGAAAAGACTATCAGTAAAATATGCTCTACAGTGCTTTGCATTCTGAACACAAAATAAAATGTCCTTCCTGCAAAAAGTCGATCTAACTCCAGAAATTCACAGCACTGATTAAAGTAGTATCGTCTGAAAAATTGCATATGGTCTCTTCCTAGTTTCGTAGCACTTCTGTTATATTGGAGCACCACGTAAATAAGCATAAGGGTCTACACTTGAGATGTACATCCAATGCACCATCCTCCATTTTAAGACTTCAACCTTATTGTACAACGCATGCGCAACTACAACTTTTAAATTCGATCTAATCAATGTAAAAAAACATGACTGTGAAATGCTCAGGACAACAAAATCAATAATTTTGTAGAATAGAAATTCTGAAAAATTTTTACCCAAGGAACGCAAAAGCTAAAATTTCCAACTCTAATTTGCATTAGTTTGCCCACTTTGCACCTTGGTTAACATTAAATTGACAAAATTTCCAAAATATTGCAAAAACTTAAAGTTTAAAAGTCAAATCGACCAGAAATAAAACCGGTAACAGTGATCGGACTCATGGTGAGTACCTACGCCGAATCAGTCTTTAAACCTCCAACTAATTACAGCTTTTAATGCTTACTTTCAGCGTAGCTAAACTCTATAAAGTGGAAGTCAAACTTCCAGTAACGGTTTCCATACAGAAGAAAGCACATTCGTTCAAATAATTCTCTTATCTTAAAACCATGCTAAAATCTAGCGCGGTCTCTTGTATCGTGGTGGGCAGTATTTTTCTCTCTTTAAGAAAATTCCTAACCAGACAGACAAGAAAACAAGTCAGTGAAGAAAGAACGGGTATTCGACTAACATCAAGCATCCAATCTTATACTGCCTCTTTCTGCACACTGCTGCAAGTCTTCGACATCTTCCAACTAGTAAAAGAAGTCTTTAAGACTCCAACAACATACGCCAACAGCTCCACTGAGATCGGCTTTCGCCTTTAGTTTGTTGAAAGCGTGCCACCTGACAAGATCGTAAGGCGACTAGTAAAGACTATCGCGTCCGTACTGCATAGACTTAGTGAAGCGACCTTTCAAGTATATGTCTTGATCTTATACTTTAGATCAAAGACTCAGACTCCAGCCAAGTTCTCAACGTTCAGATCGAAAAGGTCATCGTGATCTGCGACCAAAATATTTTCTTTGATCGTTCAAGTGATCTTCGCTAGAATTTTTGTTTATTTAACTACCATTCACGGGATATTTTTAACACTTTTTCAGTGTCATACAAGTGATCCCGTCCATATAGTGAGTTTGTCATTGTTTACGATCGCTTCTTTAAGTTTGCATTTACATAAACTACCGGCACGCTAGAGACATCTAGCTTAAAGATTTTTTTCAGGTGCTTAGTGTTTTAATCACAGTACGGTCAAAAAGTGTTGTCCTTCAGTGAATCGAATTAAAATGAATTTTTCAGTTAACCTTGCGAGCGTTAAATTTGATTAAGTCATCATTTCTGCACCTGCGCTTTAGATCGATTAAAGTTTTTGGTAGCAGTGATCGTGCAGGTATTTGATAACATTCCTTAATTCGATCATATTCAATAATTGTCGACTACAAGAATGATTGATTTTATGCAACGTTTGTGCGGCTTTTTCAATTCAAAATAATCTTTAATGCGCTGGTGTCCGTGGTGATGATATTGTGAATTTATTAGTTGTTACGTACGCACGATCAGTGATTTTATTGGTGAGAAAAGATACAAGTGGTGCAGAAAAAATTTGTTGTTATTTTTTTTTTTTTCATTATTATTGTGTTCAGATATTTTCGTGGGACGGATTAATCCGGTATTTCGAAGTATTCGATAAGAAATTCAAGTAACCAATTTAGAAATCAACGAAGAAACTATGATCACGCCCGACTATATATCTGTTTAGACCTTGACAAGATCGCCGAGAGAAAGGAGTATTTTCTGTCTGTTGTGTATCTCTTTTTTATTAGCTACGGAACGGGTTCTAGAGTGAGCAGATTTATTTTATTTGGATTAAAATAAATTTACTTTTCAGTAAGTACTATAACTTGATATCTTTGCATATGTATTTCTGTATGGTTGCATGATCAATTATGGTTTCATAATGACTTGGCAGAGATATTCTGTCCGCTAAAGTCACGACTTCAATTATGAGAGCGCGGTCATGATGCGTTTTAGTGTTTAATTAGTAAAAATATGCCAAATTTCAAGGAATTAAAACCTTGTGCTATTTTTTTTTCTCTCTTAATTAGCAGTATTTCTTCACTCCATATAAGTCATAATGATTTAGAGCCCTGTCCTCCTCTCATTGAAATTTTCTAACAATAATACATAAAAGAACTGCGGATGTAATTAAAAATATGCGCGTAAAAATCATTGTTTTTTAATTTCAGAACAGTTTTAGTATTCGAAAACGCTGTGACCCATTTTATTTTATTCTTATGTAAATTCTTAAAAGTGTTGGAAAATGCATTAAGAATTTGATACGATGGTACTATGTTGGTATAATTGAGATAAATATTGCTGGTGTCCTTGACAAGTTTGCTTACAGAGAGACACTTGGAAAAATTAATAAATCCAACTGGAATAGATAATTCAATCTTTTTCTTTATGTCGGAGATGCTGAAAATGGATTCAAGATATCAACGAAATTCGTCCACAACATCCAGAGATAATAAAGTTAATAAAGGCTGTGCACGTCAACTCTAAGTAAAGACATTATAAGCTTCGACGAAAATTCTTGTAGCTCGTCAAAGGTGCATATTTTCTGCAGTTCAACTTGACGAATGTACTCAACAACGATAGTTCGTGGGATACAATTGGCATTGATTTTTTGCTCAATGATGATCGATTTGAATTATTTGGATGGTATCTGCTTACTAGTGGGCCAAAACAAGCACTTAATATATCCATATTACAAAATCTTACAGCAGTTAGTTTGAGACTCAATTCAGTCAAAACAAGAGTAGGTACATAATAGTTGTTTACGCTTTAAATCCGGTAAAATAACCGACGATACGAAGGCGAAATTTTAAGATGTTCAAGCCAGGACAAGATTAGCCACACACTTCTGAATGATATCGAAGCATTTGCCCAAAACCGGAACTCTAGGGCTGTCAGAGAACTCAATGCTCAGATAGTCAGATCGTGTAACTTGGATACAAATCTCTGTGGCTTCGTTAAACATTGTTTTACATGGTAGGATTTTACCTGCTTCAAATTGCTAATGCACCTAAACACGAAGCATTCCTTTGTAATATCTTATTTTGATGCCCAGTTATACAGTTGCTTTCATTCTAATGAAAAAGCTCCTGAAAGCCTTAAGTCTATTGGATTACGGTCTACGGGTACGGTCTACCTTTTGTGTATTCATCTAAACGTTGTTTATAGGAGCACAAATGTGTATTAGAGAAGCATCCGAATCAGGCCAAGTATTTTGTTGTAAATGCTTCACTGAAAAGACCAAGAGAGTATTAAAATTACAGCAGAAAGAATGTCAGGCTAACAAGTACACCATAGTAGCTAAGAAAGCGGGTTGTAAATACTGTCACACATTCGCTATTCATTGAATGATGAGACTACACATATCTTCATATCTTGAATGCAAAACAATGAGAGGAGTAGAAGGACAACATTTCGGAAATTATAATTGATCCCCAGTGAACTTAGCTATAATAAGCCTCTTTCAAAAAACCATCGGAGATGGAACTAGGGATTAGCGCAACACAAACAAAATATATCTCATAATTTGCCAAGCTTTCTTTGCAGTGACACTCATTATTTCATCGGGCTCTTTCTAATTTTTCAAATAATCTTAAAATCTTAAAATTTATTATATAATTGCCGAGCACAACGTTTGTGTGCTTAATATTGTCATAGTCATAGTCCGCCAATATATACCCAGTATGAAAGGCGATCATCCTTATAGAGTAATCCGGGAGCGATCGTTATCATCTTTATTTGATGTCCTTTTTGACATAGGCCTGTCATTAGAGAGGAGCACTTGCTTTGAACTCCGAAATGATCAAAATTGAAGCTCTCGTTTTTAGCTCAGAATAATCATAGATGGAAGCTTCAATTTTAGCTCTGAATGATCATAGATGGATAACTCCATTTTACCTCAGTATGTTCATAAATGCAGGTCTCCTTATAAGCTCTAAACGATCATAAATTGAGCTCTTCTTTGTAATTATCATAGCGAAATGAAATCATTTTAGAGAAAATTCATTTTTAAAAACATTACGCAAATTAAATTATTACTTAGAAAAAAAACAACATTTTATCGACGACGTTTAGATAAATATCAAAAATCAGTATCGTAAAGTTTGGAAAATATTTTCTAAAATGCAGATTTCGCCATTTCTCAGCCTTTTAATAATTTTCTTTTTTTTTTATATAAACAAGCGCAACACGCGTAGGTCTGAACTAGGGATGCACAAAATATTAAAATTATCGATGTAGTAATCAAATGATACCTCAATTGAAAGGCAAGCCTCGATCTCGTTAAAACATCGGACGAAAAACATCGATGTTTAGATATATCGATGGAAGGAAAGTAAAATTTGTTGATAAAGACAAAATATTTCACTTCTGCAGATATAATTCCTAATTAACAACAGAATTGCGAACATGCTTACCAAATAAATTTATTTAAGAATAAAAACTTTTTAATTGATCCGACAAAGCAAAGTTCAATTTAAATCATGTTACAACTGTTGGAAATAAAACACTAAATTTATTTAAGATATTTTTATAGTAATACTAATAATATCGTAGTACATATGCCTACATAATTTTAGACTCTAGACTTTTCATTAATACAAGTTTGGACAACTTCTTTCCCTTTAGGTCATTTCTCTGCTGATAAAGTATTTGGCCCGCCTTTGAGAAGAGTCTTTCTAATGGAACGAAGCTTGCTACTATAAAGAAACATTTTGATGCTATTTTTTCCCAATTAGGATAGGATTCCTTCATAGTTTTCCTCAAAATTAGAGGGTTATCTATCATGTTTCCCGTGATTGGACTTTAAAGATACAGAAATATCTCTGATATTTGCGCCTCTATTTCTCCTTCTCACGATAGTAAACCGTTTTTAACAATTCGATGATGATCACTCCACAGATCGATTTGTTGCCTATAAAATAAGATAACAAACAATGATTGTAACAGAAACTATAAGGAAAGATGTCGCCACAAGAGAACGGGATTACTCGTTGAAAGGGAATAGGTGCTTACTTCAAAAATCAAATAAAATTCTAAAAAATATACCAACATCTTTTCCAATAACATTTTATGTAAAACTGAATGAGAGACGTAATCATCGTACATTGTACAAAATTAATCATATCACAAATGCTTAGAGCTATGGAACGGTTTCATTGGAACCAATCAGAATGTTATTAATGTAAACAACTTTTCCAAGAAAAATTGAAAAGCCTAGTGGGAACAATTATTGTCCATTTCACTCTTTTATAAAGTTGAATGTCTGGACATGTGTCGGCACTCGGCTTTCGCAACGTATGCTTTGATGATTCACATGTATAGTATCGCATATGAAGTGAAGATCAGGCTGAATGTCACAGCATGTAATTCATACGCTGTGTTACGCAATTAGCTGTCAGTTCAAAAATTTAAATGCCACACCACTTATCGATGTATCGCATATAAAATATCGATGTTGGCGGTGTTTCTGAAGACGAAATTTTTCAAGAAACATCGATGTTATCGATGTATCGATACATCGTGTACATCCCTAGTCTGAACTGCATAACTGTCATACATAGAATAAAATAGAACGCTGACGCAAAAAAAATGTGACTCATGAATTGCGTATAATGCAATTCTATCTCATTTCCTTATCTCTGCTCCAGAATAACTCCTTTTGGAGTTCTCTTATAGCAATACTGAAATCTAACTAAAGTTATGTGGTCCTGTATTGTTTCTAGAAGGAGCACTCCTGATTTTTCCGACTTGGTATCTTCCGGTTGAAATTAACTTTGATGTCTTAACCAATAGTTTCAGCTGGCATCATGAAAAGGATTTATATCAGGTACAAAATTACAACTTTACAACTGTGCAGTTATGCAAGTATTAGTGTCCAAACGACGGCGTTTGTAAGTGATATTTTTAGATGCAGAAAAAATTTCGAAGTTTTCGACCCAGCGATCAGAGAGGTCTCATCAGTGTGGTTATCTCTGATCGCCTACTACAGAAGATCGATGAGAGCGGCACACCCACCAATCTGGTGGCCTCAGCACTTGAGCCAACTATATTTTCTTGGATTTATCAATTTTAGATCCTCTTTTCAATATCAACAAAAACGGCTATATTTCTACCCTTCTTGAATGCAATTCATTCCTAGGGGTAGAGGAATGAAGTCCTTTAGGAAGTTGAATATAACAATAAGGAATACGTGTTGACCTGTGCTGTTGTTTATGCTCCGTTCAGAGTACTTGTACACCGACATCTTATAGCGTACTCCGGTACTAGTCCTTTTATAATTTGGTCTGTAGTTTGCTATTAGCTGATCCATTTAATTTTTCATTTTTGTTAGCAAACCAAGTTTATTCAAAACTTTTTTTTTTACCTACTCAGTCCTTCGAGTTGCGTAACTAATACATTTTAATAATAAAATTTATTAACGAGTCAGATTGGTTTGGTAGTTCAATGAGATCAGAACAAATTTATTATTGAAAATAATAATAATAAATAATAGTAAAAAAACTTCAAATTGAAATGTCATTTGTGCCATAGTCATTCATTTCGCTGGCTTGGCTTTTGTAATGTTTTACTGTTATGTTGGCTGCAACAACGTAATTATGTAAAATGTAGTAAATGCTCTCTCGAAGAATTTTGTAATTCTAGAATTTAATTTAAAACTTTAAATTTTAATCGCTCCTTTCCTTTCTCATAAAAGTTAAGTTTACCTTAAGATCGCTTTCAAATCTAAATCCATTGAACATTTTTCATGGAAGTGGATGGAATTAATTCATAAAAAAGTATTTCAACTACAAGAGATACAAGAAATAAGAAAACAATGCCGTGATTTCTATATTATTCTAATACATATGTATACAAAGAAATATTACGTCGTATAAACATTGAGGACCAGCTATTTTATAGTAAACGATCAGCTGGAATTTAAAAACAATACTAGGCAAGCGTTAGCTATCCATGAGAGTTAAGCTAGCAACAAGAGCACCACTCTATGCAAGTTTGATTTTTGAAGTAGTTTTTCGCATATATTTCTAGAACGGTTCGTCGGACAGAAAAACATTTCTATAGGATTTCGTATTCTGAAGAAGTTTTTAAAACAATAAAAAGTCTAGCACTGATCATTTTCACAATATATGTAAAACACCTAAATTTTTATATGGCAGCACCAAGAAGGGTTGCCCGATTTAGTCCATTTTCTAAATTTTATTTACTATTGATATAAAAACACGCCAACAAACATTTTAAGACTTGTCTGATCTATAGAACGTCATTTTTTAACTGAAAATACATTATGAATTCCTTGCTCTACGAAACTAGGACATGTTGATCAAATTTTCGTTTGCTATTGACTTATTATTGACCCCTTTCCAGTGACGCCCTTTTTACGAAATTTTACGACAATCGAGTTTAATTTCCGGCAAATTAGACTTCGTTTTGACTGGCACTTTTTTAAGTCGACATAAGACGTCTTTCAGGAGTTCAAGTTGGTATAAGTTTAAATAATGTAATCGGAATTTGATCACAAAATGACCGACCATGCATGTATTATACAGAAATATATGAAAGAATGTCATTTAATGACTAAAAAACAAGACCCTAGATCTAACAGCGTTTTTCCGCTTTTTAGACGTAATCCTAGTTAAGCCTCTAGAGCCTAATATTAGAAATTTTTTTTTGTTCTTAAACTCTTTGATATCTTACTTTTGCCGTGTTTTTTTCATCATTTTTGCTATTGCATAGACACGTGCTGTCTATTTCTCGTCATTTGATAACTGATAATAGACCCTAGTTATAACAGCGCTTTGCTGTCATTTAGTCGTCAGTTTGTGCTGTGGCAGAGGCACGCGTTGTCTATTTCTCGTCAGTTTTTGACTGCATTTGAAAATGGCGCTCCTTGTCATCATTTTCACGTCATTTCTCGATTTTTCATAGCTTCGTGGAAGGACGGTCATTCAAGACTTGCATTAGTCTTGTTATGTTATGTTATGTTATGCATTTTGGATACATCGTTTTATTTCAATGTTTTTGTGAACGAAAACATTGAAAATGCTTTTGCCTATAAACAACGTAAAAAATTAATAACTTCTACCGAATAATAAAAACATAAGAATTTCCCCACCTTTTAGTTTAAGTTCTATTGGAAATATTCGTCGTTCCAGGGTGGAAAAGTGAGTGTTTTCATTAAGCGTTTTTGTCTTTCGATGTGCCAACTAGAGTTCATTTTGTATTAATAAGGTGGATAATATGACGACCGTATTTCCGTCTGAAGACGTGTTTCAGGTGTTATAATGACGTCTTCTGGGCAACCAAAATGTACTTATTCAGTTTAATTTTAGAGGTCATTTTGGTGGCTAATATGACGACCTTATTTCCGTCTGAAGACGTGTTTTAGGTGGTACATTGTCGACAGGTCGACGTCAAACAGATTTTCGATTTAACCAAATTTTGATTTTAACCACTTTTCAATTTCAGTACGAAGGACGGTCTATTGTATGTAACTATTGACCAGACAATGTTTGTTGGCACCATATACCAAATTTCAGATCTTTATGTCGACGCGTTCTCAGGCAGTGTACAAATATATAGTGGAAACTGAAATTTTTGTATGGCAACCCCACGAAGGAGCTGCCCGATTTGTCTCATTTTCGAACTTAACTTTACTTTTTTTTTTAAAGTCCGTGTACAAAATTTCATGTTTCTAGGTGAACGCGTTCTTGAGTTATCGTGCGCACCACGGACAAACTGACGGACAAACTTAGTATACCATTTACTAGATTTCATCTAGAGTATAAAAATGATTATACCAATTTTATAGGTTTTTATAATCTGAAGAATTTTTCAGTACGATAAAATTGTCTAGGACAGATACTTTTTACAGTATATATAAAAAACCACAATATTCAATTCAATTTCAATTTCAATTCAATTTATTCTATATAAAACAAGGAGAGTACACAAGATTTACAATCTTTTAGAGTACAATTAAAATAGGTAATATGAATTCAGATAAATAAAAGAATTAAGTAAGTACACAAGGTCTACTAGAATGGATAATCAAATAAAATACAAAAAGAAAAAAAAAAAGAAAAAAAACAAGGAGCTACTATTAATTAATATTACAAAATAAAATAAGAAAACAAAGAAATGGAAGAAATAATAATAATAATAATATAAGAACAAGTAAGAACAATTATATAACTAATAAAAGAAATCTACTATTGATTAGGCTTAATACTTAGTAGCTAATGTGCTCCTCTATTAACCTCCTAAATGTGCCAACAGTACCCGCACGCTGAATGTGTGCAGGAAGAGAGTTCCATAATCTAGAAGCTTGGACAAAGTAAGAGTTCTCTAAGATACTGTAATTTATACGAGGCAGCATGTTATTACGATGTCGAGGTGATTGTAGGAATTCAATATTATTAAACAAGTATTCAGGATTTCTGGTATAAATTAAATTGAATAAGAAAACTAGAATCCTGCGTTCCAAATAACACTCTAGTGAGCAGCCCAAGAGTTGAGATCTAAATGGAGAGATATGATCATACCGCCTTAATCCAAAAATAAACCTTAGGCAATCATTAAAGGCAACGTTCATTTTCCGCTTACAAACGCTGTCCATTCGTGGGAAGATTAGAGAGCCATAAGTAAAGAAAAGAAGTATAAGAGTTTTAACTAACTTCAGTCGTGTTTGCGATGGTAGAATGCTTGCAGAAAGCCATAGCCTCCTTAGTGTGGAGTATATTTTAGACAACTGGGACTTAGTATGATCACAACACTTCATATTAGAATTTAATATAACCCCAAGGTTTCGTACAGAATAGGCAAAGGGTAATACGCTGTCGCCAAGCTTAACCTGGGGTAAACCATCAAGATCAAGAGAACCGCGAGAACATGCTAGGCATTGAGACTTCCCAGGATTCAAAACCAGACTGTTTTGCACAGACCAATGTGAGATACGCACCAGATCGCAATTAATTCGCTCTACACAGTCTTCAATTAACCCAATAGGTCTCTCCAGGTAAAGTTGTACATCATCTGCATAAAGATGCAGTCGAACATCACCAACGGCATCCACCAGATCATTAATGAACATACTGAACAGCAGTGGTCCAAGAATAGAGCCCTGAGGCACACCCAATCCTAAAGGTAAGCAACTAGAAAGATTGTTGTCTATCTTTACTTGTTGATATCTATCCATTAAATAACTTCTGAGAAGACGAGATGCAGATGATGAAAACCCGTAAAGAGCCTCCAATTTATGGATCAATTTGCTGTGAACAACGCTATCAAACGCCTTAGTGAAATCTAACAATACCAAAATGGATATTTTATCATCATTCATAGCCCTTCGAATATCTGTAGTAACCTTCAGTAAGGCAGTTTCACAACTATGATGACGACGGAAGCCCGATTGGCAGCACGCTAATAACTTGTTGCGAGATAGATATTCTCGAATTTGGTCGTGCATAATTTTCTCTAGGACTTTAGATAAGAAGGGAAGAATACTAATTGGCCTAAAGTCAGAGAAACATTTAGGTTGAGCCGTCTTCGCAGTGGGTAACACAACCGCCATTTTCCATGCAGTAGGAAATGTAGAAAATGTGAGGGAACTATTTATAACATGTAATATATACTGACTAATTATAGGAAATAATAGACGTAAAAACCGAGGGCTAATGTTGTCAGACCCAGTCGCATTCGATTTAATGGAATAAAAAGCATGCCCAAGCTCTTCAAGAGTTATACAGCGAAAGGAGAAATTGCTACCAGTATTGCTTTCAACTACTGCAATAGGATGATTTAAGTAGTTTATATTAAGCTGTGGCGTTACAAAAAATTCATTAAGCTTATTCGGATCAAAGGAGCAGCTAAAATTTTCCTTTCCATAGATACCACTACTTTTTAAATTGTTCCACAAGACCTTAGGAGCAAGATTGATGTCAAACTTGCTTTTGAAATATTGGTATTTTGATTCCTATGGGAACACCAAGAAGGAGTTCTTCGATTTAATCTATTTTTGAAATTGTACCTATTTACTATTTTTATGTAAAAGCCGGACCGCTAGCAGAGAACGTATCACTATACAAATATACATACAGTGAAAAGTGAAATTTGTGTATGGCAACCCTACGAAGGAGTTACTCGATTTGCCCAATTTCGAACTTAAATCCCAGTTAGAGTGAGGACAGACAGACCGACGGCCCTAGGGATGATCGAAACCAGCATTATCTCTATTAGTTTCAAACGGAAAGACCAAGCTAGTACACTATGAAATTTCATCTAGGATATAAAAGCATGCCACATGGACTTTTCATTGCAAAATAAACATTGGTAATGGGACAGCATATTCGTAATAATAGAAATTATGGTAGCATGCAAAGATAGTATTGCCAATCAATTTATTGTGAAATGTTTGTCATTTGTCCGTTCGCTATGTTGTTTGTAAAAAAAAACATTATATCTACAACGGTTCAACTACATGAATCGCGATTTATTTTATGCACTCCATTGAGGAGCTCTGTTCTCTATTGTCCGAAGGTCTTCATCAGAGCTTTACCAAATTTTTGTGGGATCACCCTGAAATTCAGTTAAATTGAATTGGTTTAGAAATATACCGGAGATATTAGGTAACATCCATAAAATAATAAATCAGTCGAATTGATAACCCTCCTCTTTTTGAAGTCAGTTAAAAAGGAGATCAAAGATTGTAATAACTTTTATTGGATTTTTGGTCGTCTTGAATGGGAGGCCGTGCTACTTTGCAATTTGACTATGCAACAAGTCGATCAGAGGCTTCACCAGAGTGAACGTTTCACCTCTGCCTGAAGTAGTCCACTAGGCGCCAAGAAGAAGCTCCAAGAGGTAGCTTAATGAACAACTTGGTACCTGTCAGGCGTCTACGAAGAAACTGCGGCAACACCTTATAGGGTCTCAATCTCTGAAATAAGGAAGAAAGAGACAGTCTATCCGTAACAATACGTAGAATGTCACACTTTGTGTGTAGCGTGAGTTAGTGTGTCAAATAAGCCTTCTAAGCCTAGTCTGTCCATACAACAGACTGCAAAGAGTCTAAGCGTAGTCAAATCTATATCTTCTTGAATTATGATTGAATGATGAAGATAACTGCAAAAGTCAGACAATTCTTGTAACAATCTGAGAGAGCGTTCGTGTCAGCTGGTAACACACTATTGCTGGTTATTGTAAACGTGCAACAGACGTATCAAGACAACATAATGTCGACACGGCGGACAAATGATTGAGTCGACAGCTCGCAAGATGAAGGCACGCTTATAAAGTCGATATTCGTGATGATAACAGCTTCTCGCGGTCAACCAAAACCCTCGAGAATACTTCCCAAGCCATGAAACATAAATCTATATGTGTGCGTTCGGAGTCCGTTTTCTAAAATGTTCTATATTGATACTTATGGAAAAGTGCTAAACATTGGCTTTATGTATGCCACAGAGCCTAAACTACTATCCATACAGGAAAATAGTCTTCTAGTAATTTACAGCTTGATTCCTTATCTTCCTAAAGGCTACACTTCTTATATACCTTACTTAACAAAATAATAAAATAGTTTTGATTACAAAGTAACCTTACCATTTAACGCTCAATACCTCTCAGCACAGTGAGGTGTATGTGCAGCCGGAGTCCGAATCTGTAGGCAGCTACATTCGATATCATCAGCCCACGGCATGCCATGACGGCACAGCAACATTACAATGATTACTCAGCTGAGCATTTTTGTTTGAGGAATCCTAGTCTTTTGGTTAAGATAAATTTTTTTAAATAATTTTGTTAGGAAAGGTATGAAAAGTTTATTACAGTTCGGAAGATAAGAAAGCAAGCTTAAGATTATCAGAACACCATTTTTCTATGTGAATAGTAGTTTAAGGCGGAGGATCTATTCAAATCAAACGTTCGTCAGTTTTACATAAGAACACTGCAAATATTTTAGAATGTAAGGACTACGTTGGGCCTCGCATGTGGTAGGGAGGGAGTCTCTTTCATGGCTTGTGAAGTGTTCTCGAGGGTTTTGGATCAACCCTATGTTGACACCGAGGAAATGGGCTTATCCTCACAGCAAGCAATATGGGTCTGTTCGGTATGCCACTTTGTGGTAGTAGTTCTTTTCGTACGGAAGTGCTGGAAAGACTTGGGTACAGCAACTCTGTAATAGAAGATACAATCAAGGAAAACTGGTAGCATCAACAACTAGACAGCATCAGTAAATAGGGCAGCGGTCAAAGAAATTTCTTCTTTATTTAAGATGAGATCGTCCTTCTTAATGACGAATATATGTTGGGAATCTTTTTATAATAGCTGTGTTTTTTTGTGTTCACAGAACAGGGTAGAACAAAAGATACTCAAAAGAACGCCTCATACATTTTCATAGAAACGATTTAAATGAAGCGAACAGTAAAAATAATTCGCTACAATCGACAATACAATTTGTTCTTTCTAGTATATGAGAGTTCTAGAACAATGTACACAAAAGAGCACAGCTAATATCTCGTTTACAAATTTCTTCCTGTAAGTAGCTGACTGAAATGACTTTTAACTTACTTGAATCTAATATTTTTGAACATCTTAAACGTGACCTAATTAAAACACCCTTTTCCATTTCTCAAAGTGGCTTTCGCTCTGTTTAGCGCAAACTCTACAATTGTGGTGTGGCCGCCCAAGGTAGTTCACAATGCGTCGTCAAACCGCTATAGACTCTTGAAGATCTCGTAGATTAAAAGGAACTTGAGAAACTAAACTATTCTTCAGCTATGGATGATATAATAAATATATTCGCCGAAAAAAGGCAAGGAAAGTTTATATTTCGCTACCAGAATATTTTTTTTGGAGTTTAGTTTTTTAATATGTACTGTGTACTCCATTTTTTCCGAAAGTACTCTGTTTTGGCAGCAAACGATACTACTCGTGAAATTTTCCAAACGACAGCACTGGTGTTGGCTCAATTCAACCAAATAAATAAATCCCCTTATATTATTGGTCTGGTGACCTTGCAAACCGTAAGCTCTAGAAATAATTGTTGACACGCAACCTAGATTAGATCACAACAACTTAACAGTATTTTAATTAGAGTCGTCATCCATCTATCTTCACTACGACAACATTAATAAAAAAAAAACAAAAACTTTCAATTTCATTCTACCATTCCAAACTGCAACTCCACCTAATTCAACCTTTTCCACCTTTTCTCCTCTTAAATTTGCAACAACAAAGAAATCATTTTCAACTACGAACTGCTCGCTCTTTGACTCAATGAAAAACACTTTTGTCAGCTGCAGTTCTCTCAATGCTCACATGAATCATGAACCATGACATATTACCGTACCGCAATCCAAGGCTGCTACTCCCGGCTAGTTTGAAAGCGCACCAAACTAAATTTTCTTTGACAGTTAATTAATTAATGTTGAGCGCAATTGTATTGTTCCTGAGGTTCTCACACCTTGTCAAACTCCTTCAACTCCCAAAATTTGGATAAACATTTTCCACCTCCATCATTGCTCTTCCGTATGCACAAGCAAGAAGAGTAGTAAAGAACTCAGCGATGTCAGCATTTTGCACGGAACCTTTGCCAACGAAAATCTCTTCTCCGGGCTCGGATGAGCTCGAGATACTTTTACTTGGCTAACAGCCCAAAAGCCAGCTAAAGCTAGCGATTATGTAATTTGATTAATAGCCGCGCGGAGCGTATCTATTTAAGCTTAGCAGGCACGGCAAGTACCAACCTGGCTAGCTAGCATACCTGTAGAGCATGATTATGCGGTGCACATAGATGAGCCTTCAGAGACAACCAGTCTTTTTCTTGGGCACCACATATATGCAAAGCTTCCAAAGCTCTTCTAGCTATTTACTGCTTGTTCGCTCGTTGACTTGCTTACTCTGTGGTGGCTTGGCTATTCGGGCAATATTTGTCTCATGAAGTCATAAATTTTTCACTGTAGTCCCGGGAGTGGCTCAGGGGGTAATTATCCTTGAATTAGCGATGCAGGAAGCCGTGAATTTTCTCTTTTAGCGGTTATTTAAAAACATAAAAACCATCGAAAATTCCACCGAGATTTTGACTATACTTAGTCCACGTACTTTGCTGGTCGGTCGGTCGATTGATGATGGTGTTGGTGGTTATGGTGGCTGTGGTGGTCAGTTGAAGTTCATGATGACTTCCTATGTGTGCTTAAGAAGCACTTGCGGGTAATTACTCCGTGAAATTCAATGTCAGTTCATTTACCTCTCGGCTAATTGGAGTCTATGGATCAGCATTAATCATCTCAAGAGATGCGGTTAACTCCGAGTCACTAATAACGACATCAATTGTGTGTTTAGTTCCGAATTTATGACGTTAACAAATTGGACCAAAGTGTTTAATTAGTCTCGAGGTCAGTCCAAGTTACGGCGTATAATTTCCATCCATGTAATGTCATGTGAGGGAGTGAGGCAGGGAGGATGTTGCTAATTCGCATTCTATGCTATGTCGTCTGATTGTTTGTTTTTGTTTTTGTTTTTATTTTTTTTATTTTTTTTTTTTTAGAGTTTCAGGACATCTAATTGGTTGAGAACTAGTTAAACAATTCAATTTAAAGGTTGACTGGCTTTTTTTTAAGTATTTTGGAGGCAAATGGAAATTTAATAGTTTTTTGTTCTTTTTTTCAAATTTACGACTACGAGGAACCATAATTCTTCCGACCTTTGTTAGCATCATTTGAATGCGAAAATATTCTTTAGTAATTAAAAAGACATGTTATGCTTATTTCGCTTATTTCAATAGAATTTCATGCTTGTATCCGTGTGCATACATATATTTAAATTTTTTTTTTTTTTTTTTCATAAATATGGAAATTTTGAAATTCCAAATTCGTTGAATGCAAAACTATATTAAACTCATCAACTTTCAAGCAAATTTCACTCATACATTGAAAATCTAAGTGCTTCTTAACACCCTCTGTAAGTTCCATGCCTCCCCTAATTCCAAACGTAGGGAGGGAGTATTCCCTTAACTCGAAATAATCTTAATATATAAAAATCCAGTGTCACTGTACAAAGCTAATCTCCGAAACCGCCCAACCGATTTCAATCAAATTTTGTGAATGTATTTGGTTGGTTCCAGCTTGAGAGATAGGTTAGCTTTGAACACGATAGATAGCGATGTTGTCGTTACGTAAAAAGCAGCCTGACAACGCGTAGATGTAGAAAGCTGAAATTTTGTACATGGCATTTTCATAAAAATTTAAAATATATGATCAAAAACGGACTAAATCGGGCAACTCCTTCGTAGGGTTGTCATACAAATATTTCGGTTTTATATATTTGGACACTGTCTGACAACTAGTGCACGTAGAGAGCTGAAATTTGGTACGCGGTATTCTCATAGTAATAGCAAAAAAAATTTAAAAACAGACTAAATCGGGCAACCCCTTCTTGGTGTTACCATACAAGACTTTAGATTTTCACTATATATTTGGAAACTGCCTGAGAGCGCGACGACGTGAGGAGCTCAAATTTTATAAACGGCGTTTTTAAAAATAATGGAAATATATATTGAAAATGGCACACACAAATCGGGCAACTCCTTCGTAGAGTTGCCATACACAAATTTCGTTTTTCACTATAAATTTGGCCACTACTTGAGAGCGCGTCGACGTGGAGAACTAAAATTTTGTACATGATGCTTTCATGGCAATAGTAAATAAAATTTCAAAAATGGTCTCAGTTGGGCGACCCCTTCTATATGTTGCCATACGAAACTTTGGTTTTTCACTATATATTTGGAAACTGTCTGAGAACGCGTCGACGTAGAGAGCTCAAATTTTGTACACGGCGTTTTCATAAAAATTGCAAATACAAGTTCAAAATGTCCAAAATCGGCATTTTTGGTGTTGCCATACAAAACTTTAGGTTTTCACTATATATGCCTCACGCGTCGACGTAGAGAGCTGAAATTTTGTACACGGGCCTTTAAAATAAAAAAAAAAACAAAGTAAATTAAGTTCGAAAATGGGACCAATCTAGCAACTCCTTCGTAGGGTTGCCATACAAAATTTTCATAGCAATGGCAAATAACATTTCAAAAATCAACTAAATCGGGCTACCTCTTCTTGGTGTTGCTATACAAAACTTTCATTTTTCACTATATACTTGGTAGTTGTCTGAAAACGCATCGAGGTGGAGAGCTAATATTTTCTAAGCGGCATTTTCATAATTCAAATACAGGTCAAAAATGGAACCAATCGTGCAACTCCTTCGTAGGGTTGCCATACAAAAATTTCGTGTATATATTGAGGCACTGCCTGAAAACGCATCGACGTAGAGAACTGCACTCTCCCACACATATGAATGTAAAACCGTAGAGTACGGAATCACGGGATGGAGTCTGATAATAGCTTAGATATTATGCATCTCTAGCCAACTCCCACCCCCACCCATCTAGGTATCTATATTATTGCCGGACAACGCCGACTGGCTCCCCCTAGTAATATATATGTATGTAGCAAGAAAGCAATATGTACTTAGTAGAGATCTCCAAAAATATCAAATTTTAACGAAATTACTTAAAAATAAAGATAAAATAAAAAATAAAGGCAGATATTACTCTTTAGATGATTCAGACTACTTGCTAATTTGATTACGCTAACTCAGGTGCTAATTCTAATCTTTTGTCGTATCGTATCGTATCGCTCTACAAGTCTGGCATGATGTAGAATGAACTGAAAATCGTACTAGAAGCCCAATAACGAATTTAAGCACTTGTAAATGCTATAGAAATCACACTATGTATTCACACACCATAGTTCAAAACTTTTGTCACAACCTCGAAGAAGTTTCCAAAAATTTCATAGTTTTGTCGTATACTTTATTCTAACGTTAATTCACTTCAAATTCATTTTAATCAATTTTATGATAAATAAATAAGATACGTCAAAATGAACTATTGTCAACATATAAATACGACAAAATTTTCAAGAAATGCCAAAAAATGTGACACACATTATGCCAATAATTGCCTTGAAATGAAAAAGGCATGCGTTGAAATCAATCAATTTCTAAAAAATAAGATTATCGTGCAAAAATTACTTATGCTCTTCTTTGGTGCAAAGTGTTACACGAAAAAGTTGTTTAACTGAAAAAACTCCCTTTTTGGGGTTTCGATGGTCCCAATAACATTTTCTGTTGGAAATACGAAACATCGGATGTCCAGTTACACAACGATCTTGTCATAGCATCCCTTATTGCACCGTTTTCACCAACGCCTACTACTGCATCTGACTAGAAGTTTCCATTATAATATGTATATGAGCTTTACCGTGACGAATGCACCCTTATCCACTTCAGGTCCAATGTTTCTTCCAGTTTCGCTTACTTTCAAAGCGACATTTTCTATAAAACATTCATTAATTGGACTTATCTTGTAAAGAGTACTTTTTTGGCTCCGAATTTGTATGAGAGCGTTGTTTTCTAATTAACGGAAAATAGTTGAGTATGTTCATTCTAGCAGCAATGTCGAAAAATAAAATTTGGCAAAACATGTGATTCCAAGTAATCAGCAACTAACTGGTGATCAAACCACCCAAATGGAGTCAACCCTTCGGTCCATTTTACATCCATGTGTTCCATAAATGTTACGGTTTGTAGAAAATTTATTATTATAATTAGTGCGGGGATGCAGACAGAGTTCCTGCCTCTCATCTAGTCACCACCCATGACCTATAAGATCTTTTGTGACATTACATCTAAATGCCCTACGGCTCCCATTCGTAATTAAGATATGTGATAAAACCTATGACATTCTTGGGGACCATTTCTGCGACATCTTCTGGCAGTGGGCATGCCTTTCCTATATGTCTTAGCCTTATGCGGCACAGAGCTTCACAGTTACACAGGACATGTTCAGCGGTTTCATCGTCTTCCACACAGAAGCGACAGGTCTAATCTTTGACATTACCCATCCTCTTAAGATTATATCTAAATGGACAGTGCTCAGTAAATAGGCCAATTATGAGCCTTAACGCGTTTATGCCGAGTTTGAGGAATATTGTCCTCTGTTGCGAATACTTTACAAATTTCCTCGCTTCTCTCAGCCCCGGGATGTTTTCCCAGTGTGCATTTTCAATTCTATCCTACCAAATTATGATCTGAGCTGAGAGGTGACTTTTTGGATGTCCAAGTCCAATAAATAGAGATCTGGCTTCTTCCTTTGCAAAGCGGTCCGCAATTTCGTTGCCCTTAATATATTCATGTCCTGGCACCAAAATCAGCGTAGCCTTGTTTGCTTCGGCCAGTTGCTTCAAGACAGTAAGTCAGACCCAGACTAGCTTAGACTCAAAGGTAAACGAGTTTAACGCTTTTAATGCTGCTCGACTGTCTAATATTGTGTACATTCTAGCTCCACGCATATTCTTGTAAATTATTTCGCGTCGGCCCCCAGTACCTTTGCGAGATGGCACTTCGGCCCGTATATGCACACGCCTCTCTATTTTCCCTTCAAGACCCATCTGTGTGCCTTTAAGATATCCTTTTCAACGGTAAGTCCGCAGTGTGCCACTGTTGACGATCTCCTAAGATCACGTTAAATGGTATTTCAAAGTTATGGCATTTCGGCATAACGTCTGGAATTGGGTTGGTCATCGAGTCCTCTAGAAATGGAGGACTTTCAAGTGGCCAACCAAGTAATTTGTGCTCAGGAGATTTGCTCTATTCAGTGTAACTGCACTGAAGATGGGCTCTTTCCTAACATGCAAATGTAAAGGGAGTAGGACCAGCATAACCTCTAAAGTTTCAGTTGGGCAGGTACGCATGGCACCAGTTATTCCGAGGTATGCAAGCCGTTGTAGTTTATGCAAACTAGCTTGAACTTCTTTTGTTTTGTTTTTAGCCACCAGAAGAGTGAACGGTATGTGACCATGGGTCTTATAATAGATGCATATGACCACAGAGTCATTTTTGATTTAAGACCCCAACTTCTGCCAAAAAGCCTGCAACATGTCCATGTTACCACTGTGACCTTCTGCAGTACTCACTTTTTAAGTGGGAGTTTCAAGTTAGTTTGCTATCTAGGACAATGGCAAGATGATTGACCTCCTTCGAGAGATGGTGCTGTAAATAAAGCTTCCTTTTTCTCGTGAAAGGAACACTTATTGTCTTACCAGGATTAACTCGAAGTCCCATTGTTTGGCACCAGTTGTGAACTATATTTGGGGTATTCTGCCATTAGGTTTATAGGAAATACAGGGGGCTAACAATTACTTGCTGAACTCCCACAAAACATAAATGAAATGCCGCTCTTTGAAGTATTGGAAATTTTTTATAGATAGCTTTTCAATGGGCAATGGGACATTCCCGATAATCTCCTTAAGTTTTCTTAATAGGTCTGTTTGATGAAAACCCCGGATAAACCTAGGGCTACAACGGGCTGCTAGACAATCTCGTTTTTTGAAAAACCTAGGGCTAACCCGAGCTTACAATAAAAATTTCTTGGGGTAATGGTTTGACATTTGTCACTTGAGAACTGTTACTTGCAATTTGTTGTTGATTGGGGCATATAAATTACTTCTTGAGCAAAAATAAGCAAAAATTAGAATAAAAGAAATAGATAAATAGCTAAAACACATTTTATTTGTCTTCACCCATTTTATAATTAACTTTTTGCAATTAATTATACTCAGGAGAACTGTCAGAGAAATGTCATTACACTAGGTTTACCCGATGTTTTAAAAACTTGTTCGCTGAACGTAAAAACCCTGGGTAAATATTGGAAGGTAAAGTTTACACGGAGTTTTCATCGAACAAACCTAATATAATCGAGCATTTCCCTATTCAAAGTAGGCTCTTTCCATGATATGAGAATGATATGAGAATGACGTTTTAATAACATGTTTGCAGCAAAGTACCGCCTCATTTTGTAGAATTCCATGTTTTAAATTTTCCTAAAAAAACGAAGGCTTTTAAGTTTAAAACAACTGCAGAATATTTACTACAACAAAAGTGCAAATCCATAATAAATTAACTTATCTTGATAAATGTAGAGATGTAGTTCAACCTATTTTCAAGATACTTTTGTGACGAAACTATTAGGGGAATTCCCATATGATTGTTATTCGTTCAGATATCAAATTGTCCGTTCATTAAGTTGAGAAAAAAAACATTTTACAGGTTTTGCACAAAATATTCATGGTTTGCGCAAAATCTCCCCAACGTTACACATACACATACATACATGTACGGGTGTCCTATACGTACCGCATTTCCTTTATTCACCGGATTCCTCACTCAATTTCGAGAAAAAAGTTGTATGGGAGGAGAGTCGCAAAATGCCTGGTGAGGGCGGTAGGGGGTTTTGTGATATTTGTTCTTTCTATCCTAATACCATGTAACTTTCGTGTAACTTTCTTGTTATACACCCTATGAAGGTGACTTGCATCTCAGGTGATAGTAAACCCTCTACGGTTTCCAACAAATGTACAACCAGCTCTCTATTGATTTTCTGTCGGCAGTTATAGGACGTCAAAATCAAAAAATTAGAAAATCTTGCAATTTGTTTTTCAATTTCAACGATTTTCCCGCTAAAAGGCAAGATAAGGATAGCACTTTCTTGCACGATTTCGAGACCTCCGAATGTTACCTTACATTTGATCCTACCTAAATGCTACCGTTTTTTAGATATTCCCGTTTTTATGATGCATAATTTCATTAATTTTGCTAATAACAATAGAAATCGCGTCTAATTTATGCAGTTCCACGCAAATTAGCAAAAAATTCATGAATTTATGAATCATAGAAACGGAAATATCTCAAAAACGGTTGCATTTAGGTAGGTACGTGTGCATAGTCAAATTAAAGATAACATTCCGGGGTTTCTAAATCTTGTAAATAAACTGTATATTTATCATGTATTTTGGCGGGAAAATCGTTAAAATTTGAAAAAAATAGGATGTTTTTTCCAATTTTTTGACTTTGACGTACTACAACTTAAGATTGAAGGTGACAGTAGGGCTGGTTGGACATTCATTGCAAAGCTTAGATGGTTTGCTATCACCTGAGATAAATCTCGCCTTGATAGGGTGTATATCCAGAAATTTACAAGGTGTAAAGTGGAAACAGTACTAAAAATCGTAAACCCCCCTACCGCGCACACCGTGCATTTTCCAGATCTCCTACCATACAATTTATTTCTCGAAATTGAGTGAGTAATCCGGGGTATAAAGGAAATGCGGTACGTATGGGACACCCTGTATACTACTACATCCAAGAAATAATCAAGAAGAAGGCAGAAGGACTTCTGTATTTTTTGGACATGTTACAGGCTGTCACGACACAATTAAAACTATCAAAATAGCATAATATCTTCAAATACACGCACCTACCATACATGCAAGTAACTTTTTGCACTTGCCAATCCACAAAATGACATGCCCGCTCATGCGTATTGATAGCGTATGCCTACGTATTTTTTCTACATGACACTTCATTTATCATTTCTCGGACTTCTTCATGAGAAATTATCCTGCTGTTGTAGGCCCTGTTCTGCTTCAATTTTTTTCTTTTTTTTTTTATATTATATTCGTACTGCTGCGCATGGACAAGTTGATCGTTTCAAAGGATAAAAAAAAAAAGCAAAATATTTAACTTCTTGACAGTCAGTGTATCAAACCACAAGAAGTAACTTGTTTTACAAATGATTGATTGCTCTAACAACCGAAAAGAGAAGATATTCAACAACAAAAAGGGCATGCCTGTGCCTGCCTAGTCTAACTGAAGTCTAGATTCATACATCTGTGATGGATAAGTGTGTACTAAGAAGAAGTTTCCCTAGGCTTAAGGCATAAGTAAGAAAGGCCGTCATTTCCAGAGCGGATGACTCATTGAAAAAATTGTCAAGAAGATTTTTCCATTCAATTTCATGCATGTCCTCCATTTTTCAATGTTCAAACTCGTATTATACGTGAATACGGGCAAAACTAGATCAACGAGTTTGATGCGCGCAATGTGCAACACTGCAACCGTTCCAACTCCTTCATAGATCTAAACTATAGCCTGCATATTAATAGTCAACCGCCTAGCGCAGCAAGTTGCCGTCTGTCTAGCGTGCGCAGATTATTCCAATTAATCACGCAAAATTGTCAAAGAGTAGTAGTAGACCACGCAATGTCAGCATCACTCGCGGATCCCATTGACTTGCATCCGTGTGAATGCAATGGATTGAAGATTGCCTCTACGACGCCATTATACTTAGGTGAAGACCTGAAGACTCCATCGGAAAATGAATGTCATGAGATCAGGTCGTTGCGTCGTCGTACGTACTTACCTCTACCGAACCGATTCGGTTCTTATGGAATGGATTTCAGGTGACATGGGTACGACTGCTGTATGTTCAGCTCAGGTATTTATTGGAAAACGACAATGCGTCTTTTCACTTTTTCGCGATCTCTGATTGTTTTTTTTTTTTTTTGTTATTTACTCCGAGCAATTTCTGAGAGACACATCATGTCAGTTTACATGGTGGGTATAGAAACGAGAGTATACACGGCTGAAGGCGAGTGGGTCGAGGACTTGCTCCACTGGAAATTGAAATAAGCAAATGTTGACAGAAGTTGTAAATTGAAAGGTGCAAGTGGGCTTTAGATGGCAGAAATATCGGAGCTATGGTCAAAGTATAGGCAAAGTCTAGATGGGCTTGAAATGTTTGATTTTCGCTAGCTAATGTGTTTACCAGTGAGATTTGGTTTGGGTGGGATATATACGGCATTAAATCCGCAGTTGAGTCATACATGTGTAAGCTTGGTAACGTGATTTCTCTTTCATTGATGTACATAAAGAGACATATCCGCACAAAGTGATTGTGCTAGAAATCTTAACGAAGTGTAAATATTTCAATAAATTCTCCCCAAAAAACGAAAATGAATGCACATTGATTCTGTTAGCAATTACTTCGATTATGAAAACTTGAAGTGTGTCCTCAAGGAAAATTTCCTGACAGCAATCGATATGACACCTTTTTTCAAAGAGTTTCTCTTTGATCATTTTTTAACAAAACTGAAAGTTTGATTACCCTTGTCAAAAATAAAATTGTTCTCTAATTTTTATAGTTTGAAATTGTCTGTCTGAGTGTCTGTACGATAACTGAAGAATGAGGTGATCTAGCAAGCTGAAATTTTGTACAGAGTAAATTTATTAAAAAAATAAGATCAAGCTTGTCAAGCTGCTGCATAATATTTGACAACTAGGGAGTCGTACGACGATCTAAGAATAACAAAAGAACTCTCACCAAAACCTTTCTGTCTTCTTAATGAAGCCGCTCAGGTTTACGTAAGCTTAGCTTTTCAGCCCATCTACAAATAGAAGGGCAGACCCAAGCATATCCAGTATTCGGTTGCCTCAGGCTCTCCTTCTAGACAGTACAGACAATGAGACCTAGCTCCCATATTTGTAAGATGAACGTGAAGCGAGCTGTGGTCAGTGATGATGCCATAATTCTGCAATGTTTTCTTCCCAGCCCCAGGACAAAATCTGAGAAATTCTTATTAGGCCCATCCAGAAAAAGTTTTGTACACCTGCAAATACTCAGGTTTGCCGATCGCTGCTGAAGCTTCATACGAACATCCGCTTTGATGAGGGACCTGATCACCGAGGTTACAACACCTACAGCGAGTTCCGGTCCAAGAAAGGAAGAACTAGAGCCGAACCTGGTTAGCATGTCAGTCCTCTCATTCTCCATGACCCCCATGTAACCGGGCATTCACAGTAGGGACACTTTATTGTGGATACACAGCTTATCCAAAGTCGTCCTGCGGTCCTCCAATAACTTAGATGTTATCGGAGGGCCACTCAAAGCCATCAAGACTATCCGAGAGATAGCATTGTCCTTTCCGATTGTGTATATAGAATGAGGTCGACCTTGGATACTGAGTCTAAGCAATTTTGGAAGTTTATATACTTTAAGCGCAGGTGTAACGGATAACCTTCATCGTTGAGACTAGGAAACATAGACAGTGTTGATCCTTTGGACACTCCCAATATCTTTGATGACTTCTTGAAAGCTGCTTTCTGTGGTGCTGTGGTTACTACTGTGATATTAATTATAACGATTTTACTCATTTGACGAAGCTTCCGATGACTTCTCTTCAACCTAAAGACCTGTTGTTGGATGAAGCGCCTATCACAATTTTCAATTATGGCTCAACGCTAATAAAACATTGTGGACCGTCCATCGTTTCTGTTTTGCGTTATTTATTTAATTTATCTTCAATCTGTGTCGCGCTTTTCCGAAACAGTGGAAGCTTTCTTTGATTATTTCTTGTACAAGAAGGGCAACAAATGCGACATTTGTAACTATTGATCTGTCGCAAATGGGAATGCCCGACATCAACAAACATGAGAGATGCCTTAAACGATGGATTATGATACTTTGAACATATTTTATTAACAATGTTTATTTCGATTAGGCAGGACAAGGCTTGGGGAGTGGGGGGAGGGGGTGTCAAAGTTTGATCTTGTACATTTTGAAAAATCTAGTACAGAATCGAATTCCTTAGGTCATGAGAAGAAGTTTCAGTACACAAACTCCTATACTCGGAGGCTTAAGTCAAGGCCATTCTTGAAGCGGGAACGCACCTCCTTAACTCAGACACTGAGAATAAGGTGATAGCCATCTGCTTAGGCAACCAAGCAGCTGTCAAAGCTTTGTCTAAACTCTCTATAACCTCCAAATTATTAATGGAGTGCAAAACCACCCTGAATTCTCTTTCTCGGAATAACAGGGTGATAGTGCAGTGGGTGCCGGGGCACAGCAACATCAGCGGGAATGAAAGGGCGGACGACTTTACTCGTCTTGAAGCAGCCTCAGAGGAACCTGCCTCTACAGTAGGGATTGCACCAAAACACCTTGTCTCAATCATTTCAAGCTGGGCTGACCGCCAACACAGTTGCCTTTGGTTAGAAGATCTAACGGGTAGAACAACAAAGGAACTGGGGGTAAACCAAACCCAAATCAAACGAATGAGCTCCTAGGACTCAACAAGCCAACCCTGAGAACACTGGTGTCCATTCTCACTGGGCACTCCTCTCTCAGGGGCCACCTTCACAGGATGAGACTTGTTGATGATCCTATATGCAGGAGTTGCGGAGAGGAGTCCAAAACCGTGACCCACTTTCTATGTCACTGCCCAGCACTCTCAGCAATACGTTACAGAACTCTTGGCTCACACCTCCTAGACGAGTTACACGATGCCGGCAAAGAGGGCTGGGAGCCAATACAGAAGTTTATAAGAGCATCCAGTTGGGACCTATGAGCGAGCGCTCATGGGTCTAGAGGGTGAACAATAGGCCTTGGCTTGGCCTTCATTCGGGGGATCTTGAAAAAGGTTCAAAACCTCTGCTTCAATCAATCAATCAATACTCAGAGGCTTAAATAGCCATCCCCATACTCAATTTTTTAGTATTTCCCTCTTTTTTTATTCGAGCTGAGGTATACTAGATTTTTGCACTTTAGATCGCCTCTAACTCGGTAGGTTTATGTCCGACTGGAAAACGAGCGAGTTTCTTATCTGGGGTGGGGTATGGGAACCCTCGGCAGAGTGGTGGTTCCAATACGGAATGTTGTATATCAAATGAAAGGTCTCGCCGAGTACTATCGGGTGGTTTAATTTTTTCCTAAGTCAGGAATCTTTCTCGGGACGCTTCTCCTGCCGTAAAACTTATTTTCATGCAGTTGGGTCACATAAACCCCAATTACTACATTTCACATATATTATTGCAGGTTTTACTTCCATGGCTCTGTTGTGAACATTTAAGAAGTCATTTTCCACGACGCACCAATATAGCGCAATCACAAAAAGTGGAAAAGTCCACTTTTTCACGCAAGAAAGTCGTTCCGATCGCCAAAGCTTTCCCCCGCTTAATTGAACTAAACATTGTTAATAAAATATGATCAGAGTATCATAACGATGCATTATTATCTGAACTGACTCTGTCCATATTTTCATGTCTGTTCATGTCGAGCCTAGTATGAAAATGAAGTGGGCATTTCCCTTTCAGGTGTATACTGAAGCCTTGGTATGAGATATTTTGAACTTCCACTGCAAGCCTTTCCAGCGTAGCTTTATGAAAGGTAAATCTACTACGTCTAATTTCTTAGATTTTACTAGCTTCTGCATTTCTGCTATTGAAAGTGGAATGATGACGTAAGAAATTCATAAATTTTCTCTTATCGTACAACCGCACCGACTCCTACCATTTGTGATACTAACAAGTACTACACCGTAACATTAAATTCCTTGAATTGCCTCTGCCCAAACCACCCACCACCATCCAATATTCTTCAACCTCCCTATCAAATCACTCAAATTTTCACGAAAGATGCTTACCTAAATTACTTGGAAGCAACAATAAATCTTGAAGTTGGTATCCATGGTGAAGGGAACGAACTCACCAGTGAGTGACTTACAAAAAAACGTTCCTCCACGGCAAATTCGATTCGGTTCATATTCTTGCAAAAACATTCGGTGTTCTATATCTACTTAGAATATACAGTTACGTTCTAGTTCCGGCAAACTTATCATAGCCCAGACAGTGTAGAAGTTCCGAATATGGCCGCACTACTTTTCAAGCTTCACTAACTTTAGTTACACTTCTCTGACATTAGATTTAGCTTTAATTAATAAATAAATTCCTTCTTTCCAATTGGCCCATCTCTAAACTTGCTAATATCACATGCGAGTCCATTAACAATTTAACTTAGGCCTATGAATTGATAACGATCCCCCTAACCTAAAACTTTCATCTTTCTTTTCTTTCCCGCCATACTTTAACACAATTAAATCTCTCTCCTGCAATATAAAGATGGGAAATCATCAGACACGTGGAAATGTTGCATTTTTGTTTTGGCCATGAAAATCATGTCCGCTTGTCACTTACTCCGTTTGACAGATTTGACACTACCGAAATGCTCCTCTCTCTCACATTCAATTTAAAATGCGCTGAAGATTTACTTGACATTGTACTTCCATCAGTGCTGTCATATAAATTACCAAGCTGCGTCGCGCCAGTGGAAATGCATTAATTTTTTCTCATCTTTAATCGCATCGGGCCGGTAGCGGCGAGGCCAACGTTCCCCTACAAGAAAAAAAACAAACTTAGTTTTCCCATGTAGGCAGAGCTCTTTTGATTTTTTTTTTTCCTGAGCTTATGAGTTATCAGATTGAACGGCTCATCTAGGTTGTCCATAAAAATGTCAAAAGCAGTTCTTTTGTACAGTTATCCAGTTCCCAAAGCACAGTATCATTGGGCACTATTCACTCGTAGAACGTTGATATATCTCGGTGCAAAAATGCCTAGCAGATTCACTGAGAAGAAAATCGACTCGCGCATCTTAAAATGATCAAGATGCCAGAGTTAAGTCCAAGACAGAATACAAAAAGTCTTAAATTGCGGTAGGTAGGTAAGGTAGTTAGTACTACATACATAGTAGCGTGGTAAACAGATATCTAAGTAGGTACTATGTAAGAATAAGTCGGCAGTCATCTTTGTTTTGTCTTTATGTTCTGTAGCCGCTATTGCGGTCTTAAATAACTTGAGACTTTGCAAATGATGATCGCGTGGTCTGACTACACGAAAATTATGCAATGAGCAATCTCTGTTTATTCACCTCGCCGGATAGCTTTTTGGGGTTAAATGTGACGAAGTACTACCTGCAGGGAAAAGAAGATTATCTCAGCATCATACGATGAACTATGTACGTCTGCGAAATAATCTTCCCGGGCTGTTGATTAAGAAGATTTGATAAAATATGATGAGACAATAATAAAATGATACCCTCTGGCCTGAGACTTATTATTTGTGTGGTTTGTAATTTTTAAACACTTTCCATTGCGAAAGGTAATTTTTTTTTTAAGACTCCGCTAATATCTTAAGACATTTCCTCAATCAATCATTGAGCAGCTCGCCTTACACAGACAAGGAATTCAACTATTCTCAATATTTCGCCAGAGGCAATATTTACAGCTCTGTGGAAAAATTATATAAAAAGATCGTCATCACTGTCATAATGAATGTCTGATTCGTCCATGAGGTATTAATCTTATTGAGTATGCGCTGGTAGAAGGTGAGCAGAAGCTAAAGCGAATAAATTTTAGTTTTAAGTATTCTGTGAAGAGCTTTAATTGAATTTTGAGTGTAAGAAGGGAGTGGGTTGATTTCAAAAATTATTTCTAAAATTTGGCCTTGAATCACAAAATCTTTTATATATCAGAATTTTTTGGAACTGTTCCTGAATTTAAGAGACCTAAAATACGAACCAATATAACACCATAATATACCGGTGGCATGATGAGAAAGCTAGCTCTAAAGTATCCTGAACCTCGAAATATCTTAAGGATTAAAACTTTTAAGCAAAAATAATATGAAACTGTATCGGACTCTATAATTTTATTAATGGTACAAGGTACTTTCTTCAAAAACCTTTCTTCTCCGTTTTCGGTTATTTTAGATATTCAGATTCAGGTGCCTCTTCTAGTCATCATCCTATTCGGCCAGGAAAAGCCTAAGGCCACATGTTCATCCATACTCCTTTCCAGATCAATCTATATTCCAGAAAAGTGCCTTTTTCCATCATTTCAAACGCAACATTTACGGATCTTTGAATTCGTAAGTGTCACTTCCAAAATGTTTATAAAATTTTGAAAATATATTTGCTGGTCTCATCCAGAGCTCCGGAAAAATTCACAAACGTTATAGTAAAATTTAGCTTTTTCTTCTCTCTAATGACCCCCGTCATTTGAAAAGTTCTTGAAATTACACAAAAATATGGCTGTGTAAATAGTTTTTATTTCAATATATTCCCCTTTGCGGTCCAAAAATATATTGAAATTTTGAAAGAGATTGGTAGTCTGAAAGAGCCATTTATTCAGACAATTCATACATCAAACTTAACTATCACCAAAATGATTTTATAAGATGATGGCTACATTATCATGGTGATACAGAATTTTTTTTCGCTAAGCCCAGTGTTTTTTCTTTAATTTTTATATATACCTTATCTAGAAGACATACCAGCATACGGACGCCATCATCTTTCTGACCAATGAAATCGACTTGGGTTTCTTTGGATAAAAACAATCAGGTTCAACCCAATGCCTTGGTCTTTGGAGCATAATTGTGAACCAAAAAGTCTCATCCATCGCTACAAATCTACATATAAACTCTTGCTTGTTTTTGCTGAACATCTGCAAACATCTCTGTGACCTTTGTATTCGCATGCATTTTCTGATCAATGGTCAACAAATGTGGCTTTTTCATACCTAATTCGTGCCTTCAAAAATATGAAATACTTGCTCACCCGACGAAAAGCACATGGCCTCAGTTAATTTCGATACGTCAAGTAGTCGATCTTCCAAAATCATATTATGAATCTTGTGGATGATTTCTGGTATTGTATTGTAACAATTTCCAGGAGACCACTACAGGGGTCGAATCTTTTACGACCACGCTTAAATTCCATCGCCCACTCTGATACAGTCGAAAAATATGGTGCACATTTTTTCAGTAATTTTTTAAGCTTTTAATGAATTTCAGTAGCCAACAAGCAACTAAAAGAAAACAATAAATTTTATCATGTAAAGATTTTCAGTGTTTTCTGCGTTCACAGAAGAAAATTAAATCTTTACAGCTAATTTTCATTATTGTCAGATAAAACTTTAAAATACGACAGCAACAGTAGTTCTGTTATCACATAATAGATGTCATCCCAAAAACTTTTCAAATAATCAGCGTATGATACACATGGGATAAATTTAACTGGTTAATTAAATTAGCCCACTTTTACATCGTGTGTATCACCAAATACCCAGAGTATTCTGACAAATACCCCAAAAAACAAGTGAATAATTTCGGGGTATTCTATATCCTCAAAAATTGCTGGGTAATTGCAATTACCCTGATAACAGCGCCAACAGGTAGTCGCTAGAAATATATTGTGTAAGCACATATTCATCGATAGAATTAATGCAATTATATATCCATACTCAAAAATGCGCGCTACCATTCAAATTACCCCGATTTATGTGTATCAAGGGTTTCCAATTAACTAGGTAATTCAATTACCCTGAAGCAAATACCGAGCTAAATTAACCCTAGGTGTGTATCATAAGCATAACTAACTTGAAGATGCGAAGATCCTTGTTTGAATTATAAATGTATTGGGAATATGCAAGCTTTAGCAATACTGGACAGCACTGACATAAAGTATCTATAAGAATGACTGTTACATTTGTGTAGTAGATAATAAGCGGGAATCCTTTCTAGTATCTATTTGAGCTATAAAATCTAAAACAGATATTCCAACATTTCTTCGACTCATAGTTGGAGTTGATAGCCTGCATGTATTTTTCAACTACATATTAATTGTTTTCCTTAGGTTATTACTGTTGCAACCCTAATTCGACACCAATCTACTACTGAATAAAGAATATTTATCAAGAAGCCCAGATACCATCCATATATTCATACCTTCCCCATATTATGACCGCCAAGTCATTGATATAACATTGCACTTTATATACAGCCTTGATCCACCTTTTTTTGGAGGTCGTTGCTAATAAAAAACAATAAGACAGTGAAGAGATCCGCTCTTATAGCAATTTTAGCACAAACATCCTTCAATAGTCTAATATTTCCTTAATCCATCAAACTATTGGAAATTTGAAGGACCGAATTGCAATTTCAATTCGCAAACTCCACTCCCTAATTTAAAATCCACACCTAGACGTGCAGCGTGGATGGTGTGATCAAAAATAGCACGAATACCTCAAGTGCAAGCACGGCTTAACTGAATGAAAATTCATGCACGTCATCTTGAAGACCACAGGTGCGATGATTAGTGAGACCTTAGAAGTTTTAGTCTGAGAGACCACGTTGAATTTCTCGAGGATGTAGGGTACAGAATGGTCTTAAAAGCAATCCCCAGCTCAGTACCAGAAACAAGGAAGCCCAAAAATGAAATGCCTACATTGACAAATGGGAACGAGCTAAGACTTTTCTTTATTTCGGTTTTGCTAAAAAATATCGCTATGGAATTTTTCTCTTCGCCTCTATTTATTTATGTAACTACTAAGGGAAATAAATTCACTTAACGACTCCACCAATTCCTCATGATGAATCAAAGTAAATTGCTCACATAACAGAAAATATTTTATAAAAAAAATTGATCAATTCCCATTTGGCGTGTATGCTCCACTCTTTACTGCAAGAAGCAATTTACATAATTGCTATGGTCTCTGAAAGCCTCAGTTCCTATAGGCCTCAGTATTGGACTCTCAGTTATTTGCCTAAGACCTCAGACTTAGACACATTATATGAGGCGGTACTTACTTAATGGAGATGAAAAATGGTTTCAAAACCTTCGGTTATGTTTCTCCAAGCGTTAAACGGTCGCGCATTGTAGATGGAGTAATAAAACAACGGCTCGGCTCGGCTTGGCGGTGAGTAATTGTGACACAATTTCCACAATCTTATTAGCTAGCCTCCGACGATGGAGTGCTTAAGCTAGTTTATATCCTCCGGCTCGAGCCACTGATAATAAAAATGAACACTTTGAAAGCAATTTAATCGATTCGCTCAAAAATTGCATTTTGCTTTGCGAAATATCCAGAAGTAAGTAACTAAATCCTGCTCCTGATCGTTCGTACAGCGGCGCCCCGACTACATATGGATAGAATATACTGGAGGCAGGTAAGCCACTTAAGAAGGCTGCTGCTATCAGGCTAAATCCAGTTGGAGTTAATGACTTCCAGTAAATGCCTTCAATATGATCGCCTCGTCTCGCCGCTTTGTACCGCTGTTGGTTCGTCGGCAAAAATTGCTATACGATTCTGGCGGCTCGGCTGACTGCGCATATCGAACGCAGGAACGCATACACTTGCATAAATTTTCCTATCACATCGACTTCTATAGCAGGTCGCGCGCAGAAAAAAAGTCATAAACTCGGATAATTTACGCAATTCTGATACTCGAGAGTGTCAGGTATGAAGTAAGGTGGTTCAAGTAAATTACAAGCCAATGAGCACGGCATTTTAGCAAAGGATTGATCTGGTCAGTGTGCCTCTGGGGTGTTTTTGAATTAGTCTAAATCACCAGAACACAGAGTAATAAAAAATAAAAGTATGTTAGCCAGCCGACCGTCCGAGTTGTACACGGTACGAATATTAAAGGACCCGAAAATTACCTGTCCACAATTTAAAAAATGGCGTAGAACTACTAGGTGATGTTTTTTTTCACACCACAAAAGAACCAAGAAATCCGCTCTACATTTATGCCGGGTTGGGTATGAGAAAACGCCTCTAGTTGAAAGTCTCAATGGAACAAACCTAAGAGAAACGAAGGAATTTGGCTAAGTCATGTCGCGCTAACAATTACGTTTTCAATTTCTATCTGATTTAGATGCTTTTCTTATGCAAAACGGTCAATTAGGCGTCATTTAGGTTTACATTCGCGAATAATGTCGGAATTAACAACTCCATATTTGTTGTTGTTGTTGTTGTTGGTCTGGTTTTTGGCTGTCTGGGCTCCCCGGTGAAAGAATCACCCTAATACCGTTATAGCAAAAATACACCTAGCCCCAGGTATGTTACACGTTCAACTCCAAAACAAGCTATTGTTGTCGGGAATTAGTTCGCATTTTGCTTGCAAAACTTTTACAATAGATTCTGGGGCATGTAGTTAGAAGCCGTTTACAATACACCCGATACCATGTAGCTGGCTTGTTCGAATGCAAATTTCAAAATCTGATTTTGATCGCTTGTGTTTCTGGATGATGTCGGACAATAGCGAATCTTTTAATTTCGACGTCTTGTTGTAGTCTATAGCCACATCTAAACATGGATCACTTCATAGCAGAAAATGTTGAAATTTAATAAACAATCGCGATAAGTCAAGGGTGTATGTTCACCTGATTGTACCTACATATACCCCTAGGAGATATCTTTGGAAATGGAGCTCTTCATAGTTTCTAAAGGGGAGGAAAGGAAAAATGTATGCTAACTATGGCTAGGACTATCGACCTGGTTCATTTGAAATTTGAAATTGCTTGGGTTCTAAAAACAGTCTATAGGTAGCCATGATTTTACATATATAGAAGGCAAATTATAAAATTTCCATAATTTCGATCTTCAAAAAACGTCCAAATATAGAACCTGAATAAAAATTGGTTCAAGTTTTGAGGTTTTTTATCCTACAAAAGCATGACAATGTGATGATTTCTTATGAATTTAGAAAATCATGTACATTCATAACAATTTTTGATACCTGAGCCAATCGGTAGTCTCCTTTGATACGGATTAGGAAAGAAGAACGCTACTAAAGTTAACTAAAAATAAAAAAAATAAAAAAATCAAGTCATGTAGTTTTATCTAAAATGACTCAAAAAGCAGAATATATTTTTTTCATTTATGTACTTATAAATTTTGAGACCGCGCGTTCAATTTAAATTGCAAAGTTTTTGAGAATTGTAGACGCAAATTTTTGTAAAAACTCATCTAGATTATTCCTTCCATTTCATTCCTAAATTGGTCCTTAAATATAAAACCATTTTAAGCACATTTTGAAATATTTACTTTGAGCGCGCCATGGTTATACATTTAGTCGTATAAGTCTTAAAATTTATAAGTCATATGAAAAAAACTAAAACAAATCGTGTAAATTGGCTTGAAACTTGACACAGGTGCGTAGTGTTATTAAATTCATTTCCGACCCATTTCTACTGAGCAATTTTTTTTAAACTTGGCAAACATGCATAGTACCGATAAAACTACATAATTAAATTTTTGACCCACTTTTATAGAGCCGTTTTTCTTGAAACTTGGCACACATACATACATATGTACGTTTTTCTGATGACAATATGTACAATACATATTTGCAGATTTAAAGCAAGTGGTTCTCTATAAAAATTTAAATCAGTTCTAAAATCCAATTCTACCGAACCAATTTTCTTAAAGAAATGGTGGACGTGATGCATGACTTTTAGGCTCTACAAAATTCATCCTGGTGACTAACTTTACTTGATAATTCTACCTCACCTGTGGTATCTTTACTGTTGCTTAGTTCTGAATATATTATGGAACTACGTATGTGTTTTACAAAAGTTTCACAAAAATCGGTTTGATAAACTCGAAGAAATTAGTATTATTAGTATCATATTGTTGGGGGAACAAACGTGAATAAATAAATAAGCGACGAGGACCTGAACGGACGTAGGAAACATAAGATGAAAAGAAGAAGAAGAAGAGAAAAGGAAGAAAGTCATTCTTTTCTTGAAGTCGAATTTGTCCACCATTAATCAACAATTAATAATTTAAAGTTTAAGCTTACGCCATTGATGGGCACCAAACAAAATAAGTATGGAGTACAAGTTGTCACCTCCAAGTCAAACCAAGTTGAGGCACGCCAGTCAAGGCCTATATTGAAGAGCTCCAGAAGAGGATACATAAATAACATTTTTCTAACATCTAACCCCCTGTCTACACTGGCCATGAAAAATTGCTTACCATATTTTCTGGTAATGTCCATCTTGGAAAAAAAATTTTGGTGTGGGCAAATTATTTTATAACATTTCATTTTTGGCTGGCCGATGGCGTTATCAAGACCGAAAAAGACTGCGATCAAAAGATTTGATTGCATAAAACAATTTGGTGCTCGCCGAGTTAGAAGGGATGAAAAGATTAAGAAAACGAATATGCACCTTTATAGTTCTACAAGCACTCCTTTAGTTCGTAAAAATTAATTAATTTACGCACGCGTTAGCTTCATTTCAGCCATTTTGATGATAAACGTCAAATTTATTGCAAGCAATTTTCGTGGCAATATATGGTAGGCAATATCCTAATATCCTTAACAGCTCACAGTAAGGCCAACTTTAAAAGGAATTAAGGATAATAGTATAGTATTTTTGTTGATTGAACAGCGCCCTAGTGCTGGTCCAGAAGATACTGTGATAAGATGATAAACCAAACCAAATTCTCAGAAAACTTTCCGACTAAGTCTGTATATCTATGAGCAATACTAGTAAAAGAATGATAGTCCGACTCTACTTCTATTTATACAACCATGACCAGTCCTGCAACAACATTGCCATAGCTCATCTTAGGCACTTAAAAGGCGCCTAGAAAAATTTAACAAAATTTTCCAAAACGACAGCTTGTCGATTCACAGCGACTTTAATCTCAGACAACAATCTCGTCTCAAATCATGGGCACCACCTTTGAATCATGCTCCGGGGCTGTATGGGTTGAACTTCAACGTCATTGTTAAGTAAAAGGATAAGACAGAGAAAACTTTCATGTCGAACAGAGAAATCGATATCAAGCCGAATCTGATCGTAGGTTTCGACCTATTGTGGTGCAAGCTAAACCATACAAGGGCAAACCTAAAACAATGCGTAAACTCGCTACTTAAGTGAAAATCTCTCCTATCTAGTGCCTTGTTTTCTTTTAAAACTGCTGGTCATAGTCATATACATATACATATGTAGGACAGAGTTGGCAAAAATAACATAAAAAGTGAAAAAAAGCTTGAAATAGTATTATTGAAGTGGGATTCGAACCCATGACCATGATAATGGTAGACAACTACCGCAAAAATTATCATTGTCCCACAAAATGTCTTTATTACCCTAAAACGATATACATTTATAGCAGCCCCAATTGTAAGACACGCAACTTACAAATGAACATTTGCCTCCCCCCCCCCCCCCCCCACCGTACAATTTAATTGATTTCATAAATTTATAGCGCAACAATCGATTTGATTGATTGTGTTGTTCTACAACGCATTTTTCACCTGTGAAAACAACTCGTACCTCGAAAACGTGAAATCACCGACCATGATAAATGTGCAATTGATCAAAATCAGGCGTTTGTTTACAACGCCCGGCCCGCCCAGCTCTCGCTCACTCATTCTGTCCAAATTAATTAAATAATTACTCAACAATCGAAATTAACAGAAAACTAAATTTTCCCAACCTAATTTTTGTGCTTCATTAATTTTGTTTTCTTTTTGCTTTACAGGTAAGTGCGTCCAGTGAATCTTTGGAGAGTTCTCACAACCGAGAAAGCGTCAGGTAAATCGAACTTTTTTCTATAGTGTTAACCGCAGTTACCACACCACCACCACCACCATCACCATCGCCTATACAGGTGTGTTTGTATTTCTTTCGATTATCGAATTATGTGGACAGTCCGGTCATGATCTCATCTATTAGCTAATTTGAGGTTGATGACAGCGGACGACATTAATAAGTTCGTCAGGGCCGTATCGCGTCATTCTTAGCTGCAGAGTCTGATGGAATTCGTATAGTGGTCCCGCATCGCAACTAGATTTGAGCAGAAAAATATCTTTTCTCCTTTAAAATTTTTTTTTTTCGTATTGGCATAGGTAAATAACTTGAGATGAATATTGGCCATTCCTTATCACCCTCCAGATACCATTTATTTCTGATGAACACACGTTTGCAATCAATTTCGGTCAACGGCGTCGATTGTCGTAAATATTTTGTTGCCAGCATTTAATTTGAAAAAGCGTTTCCGGCAGCTTGCCTGAGGCAGCAACAACAGCAACAACTAAACAGAACAAATCACTCCCATGGCACCTACTCGGTCTCTATTTCTAGTAAATCGAAGTGCGAAATTCCTTAGATTTGTGGCTAGCAGCTAGCTAGTTCTATTTGAATTTGTTATCTTTTTCACTAACATACCACCTGGGGCCACCACTTAGGAGTTCCTTTATCTGAAGGTAAAGACCGTTAAAGCGCCCTAATTGTTCGAAATAACAGCCGCAAAGTGTTGTCGAAATAATTGTGTACAACCATTCGCGGCAATAAGCATTATTCGTAACGCCGAATTAGTCATTAAGAAGTTCTACAACTGTAATTTTACCTGTCGCTGTTGTTCAGGTGCTGCCTGACTATGGCCTTCATGGTACTGCACTGTAATAGTATACAAAGTACTTCAGAAGTTCTAGCTTTCGCAGGCTTTGTGTTTGTGCTTGGACCAGGCAGCGCCAGCGTTTTATATTAGATCGTCGATACGGAAAATTTCTTGTTTGTTCGCGCAATTCGATAGATTCTTTTTGGGTCTGCTGATGGATTATTATTGGAGCCGAGGAGGAAGGTGATTCAACCTGAAGGTTACTTGAGGTTTTCGACTTTGATTTGTTGAGCAAAGTGCTGTTTTTGTTTTTTTAATATGGAGATTAGTGTGCGACCAAGAGAAATTTTTGAATTGGAGCCGTTAATTGATGATAATTTTCCAATGATTGTTTGAAAAGTAAATTGAGTTCAATTGATTTCCGATGATTAAGATTCTTCTGGAATTTCAGAGTAAAAAGGAAATTAGTGCATAAAGTTTTGGCGTAAAATATATACCTCCCTAAGAGATATTTTTTTTTAGTATTTTTACAATTATTATTATTATAATTGTTGGGGTTGGCACCGGAGATTCGACCTCTAAGCACTGCGAGATAAAAGATTTTTTTATGCTATGCCCCTACTGCGTTAAGTCCAGTTTACGTTCGACCTGTTTAGAAACGTTGTTAACTCATTATCGTGTGTTTTACGGATGTCTGGTGGGTTTATGAATCCCTTACCCAGACATTAGAGTATATTGCGAACAAGATCTATGCATTCGGGGAGTACGTGCTCTGCAGATTCTACTTCTTCGTTGCAGAATCGAAATTTATCGTCTGTGGTTTTGCCCATATTCTTAAGCATATACTTAAGTGAGCAATGGCCAGTCATTAGGCCAGTGAATAGCCTGATTTGATACTTAACACAGTTGATGATTCTTTTAAAGACGTCGTATAGAAAAGTAATGAAATTCTTCAAGTGGCTTAGTCCACTGTTTTGAACATTACTTCTCTTGCTATATAGATGATTTTTTATAAGCCCGTAGAAAGGCTCGGGTTCGGACTAGCGATATGAACTGTTGTTTCAAAATTGAGTATCAAATCAAATATCTGCAACAATTTCAAGACAGCAGGATCAGACGAAACATTTATGTTAGTAGCATTGAATTTACTATTTACATTTTCATAAATTAAGTTAGCCTTATCAAATATTCCCTTAAGGGAGTGAGATCTTAATTTTTTTATTATCTATTATCAGCCCCCCCCCCCCCCCTTCTTTGTAACACTCTGTATTAGCTCAGTCTGTTACTGCACTATTTAAACAATCATTGCGTTAAAAAATTCGGTCAACTACAACAAACGGTACAGTTGATAACTTTTATTTTTATATTCATCCGAGCACCCGGCCCCCTATTATTTTCGCTTCACTTCAATCCATTTTTCATCTCAGCTAACTAAATTTTTGATAACAATTGCTTGACACAGCTGTCTACCCTATTTTGCTGCTGTCACTTGAATTCTCCCACAATATACTTATGTACCTAATTTTCAATTAAGATTATACTGCCTCTGGCCTGACTAGAATACGTTAGATTGATTAGAAAAGATTAAGTTGATGATAAAAATCAAATCTTATTTTGTTTAGTACCCTCCCAGGGTCTCACCATATCAAGCCGAAAAGAAAGTGATAGAAATCGCTAGAAAGAAGAGTATTTTAAAATCTCTAGCCTATCTCTTGATAGCAAAGCGAATAACAAGTTTGAGTGAAACAATAACGTAGCACTCTTCCTTCAATCATTAGACTTAGACAGAGCTTGATGCATGCAAGTTGCTATGTCTGGTGAAGTTAATGCCATCTTCCACCAAGCCATGCCAACTGACAGCCCACTTTTTTTCTCGGAGAAAATCCACTCAGAGCTGCAAAGGTTGATTGCGAAATTGATTTTTCCAATAAACTCACTTTAATTCCTCCTGCCATTCGTTACTGACTACTACTTTCATTTTCCGCAGCACAGTGACCTAAAAAATTGTACCATCGTCGGCATCGGTCGTCGTCGTTGTCGTAGTCGTCGTGTCAGGATTTGGTTATTATTCGAATAACTGTGTCGCAATTGACATGACTTTTCCTTTTCGTGATCTCTCACACTTTGAAATGAGCAGCATCCCGATAAGATGAGGAGAGTGCGCCCCATCATGCTCATTGCATGTTTAAGCTATCTGCACACGGCTAACGACTTACATAGATCTGCGCCAATTTATAAGCGCATCCCATAGAAATAGTCAACAGATCAGCATCACTGTAGCACGGTGCAAGAGAGAGATATCGTGGAAAATCATCACTGATATAGGCTCATTTTATGCAAGCAAACGGCAAGGTTTGGCAAGGTAAATCGTCGTCGAGAGTCATCAATAAGGAGGCAAAAGGTTATTTTTACCTGTGTACACACGCGTTTATCGGCGACTTTCATGGCGTGCTCAGGTACATATAGATGATATTAAGGTTATGTGAACGAGGAAATTATTTTCCGCGTTTATTTCTTGGAAATTATGCGGAGAAATTTTTTTCTTCGGCTACAATGCACCTCGGCAACTGCACAGTCTTCAATTGAATAATTCAATGGTCCGGTGGTGTGGAGCGACGTGCCGCGGCGGCGACTACGACAGCATCTTAGTTTCGATGTCGGCTTTTGTCAGTTTGAGATCTAGTATCCCGCGCACATGTCCCGCTCAACACAATCCATATCCATTTTGGATGTGAGATGAAGGTGATAAATGCTGGTAAATATAGTGTTCATGTTGGCAGGTAATTTGTTTCGTTGTTAATAGGCGCATAATGCACCGTGAATGGGGTTGAGAAAGTGCAACGCTGCCGAGGTTTTTGCGGAGGAGATCTCATTTTGATAGATTGGGACAATTTGATAGGAACGAATTGGAATAATTGATTGATCTTTCTCTTTTCATTAGTCTATGATGCAACCATAAGAGTGTATATGTGGGAGCTGGATATGACTATATATAAATATTAAAATCCCTTGTTAACCTACACTGGGGTTGATTTAAGGAAATGCATCTCTTTATTGAAGAAGATTTTAATGTCATCTACTACTGTTGGATATTAAGATTATTTTGGAAGAAAAATCCACAAAATTCAACGTCTTAAAGCAGAAAAGAACAGTGCCAACTTTTACAACCTCGGCAGTCTGAACTTTATCAATTCAGTAGAATACATGGGATCAGGTTATCTAGAACCTAATGGCAAGCAAAATATGTGAGGTCGGCCACGTTGAGATTGAACTGGTGGAGTAGATCTACTTTCTACTTTGTTGTAATTTTTATAGATTTGACAGACAGTTTTTGTTGTTATTTATTTTAACATTAGTGCTCCTTACAGGCTAACGTAGCATCCTACGACTAATATGTTGGGACCACGGGAACATATCTATCTGGGCAGCTTAAGGCTCTATGTTAAAACTACGAAAAGAAGAAACTATTTGGTACTTAAAGTTATACTGTACCTATGTTTTCTGAGTGCTAGTTTGCATACATTCTTAAACTAAATATTATACCAAAACTAAGTCTCTATGGAGCGACCTCTTTTAAAAATATGTCCTTGTCTAGAGTCTGTTTTGTAGGTAAGTATTCAGTGTGTCGAGAAGTGCATCCGTGTCCTCCTTATTGTTAGTAAGGAGTTCTGTTGGGGTCTTGCTGTTGCCTTGTATATATATAAGAGTCTTTGTAATTCGCAGGATATGGACTACCGTCAATAGGGAGTTTGGGCAGAAAGCACAAAAGGGGCACGGCTGCTTTAGGAAGAGGTGCTTTTTGATTGGCCTAATCTCAACCATGCAACTTATACTCTTTTAAATCTGGGCATATCTGGCTTGCTTGGTTTAGTCACTTGTTGGTAATGGCTAGCCAAGAAGGAGCTCGAGTTTAGCCAACCAAATAGTTTCTCGGCTTGTGTCTGTCTTCTGGCTTGCGCTTTTATAGCTTTATAGACCGGAGGTATTATGATATACCCGTTTTGCTGCAGCATGCCCTTAGCAAGCATGTGTGCTTTTTCATTACCCTGTATGCCTACATACGCAGGGTAACATGCAAACGTAATTTTCCCTGTACCTTGATTATTTTTAAGGTTAACTGCCAACGGATATCTGCTGTCATTATTTAATGCATGCCTTGTTTACCGATAAGAAATTCAAAGGAAATTTGTTGAAAATTTGGGTAAATGTTGTTCCAGGAAAATTAATAAATTTTGGTACAGGATCACTAATTTTTTTTTTTAATATGAAAAGGCGGCATTAGAGAAATGTCAACAAAAAGGATAAAGTCAATTAGAAGTCAAAGTTCGTATAATCTCTTTCAAAAGTTGGTAGAGTTCACAAGGTTGAAGTTCTGGTGTCGATGTTGAACAAATTAACACAGTGTCTCCCACTTAACTCTTTAATCTGTTTTGATCAATAGCGCTAAGTCTACTATGTATGGTATACATAGAGAGAAGTGATCCACAGAACAAAAATCTGTCAACAAAAAACAAAAGGTGGGGCAAAAGTAATGTCATAATGTTAATTGGCTGCCATTTTATTAGAAATGTGAAAAATTGGACTCTGTTTTCCCGGAAAGTTTATCTGAAGGTTTAAAATTGATGAAATTAAGTTGACAAAATGATATCGGTCATATAACCACCTTTTGAGTTAACGCACATTTATGCTCGTTTTACGGCATTTTGAATTGTTGCTTGCAAAACATCTGGCTTCAGATTGGTGATTTCTTTTTCAATGTTGGCTTTCAAGATTTGCAAGGCTTGTGCTTTGCTCAAAAAGCCTCAAAGAAAGAAGTCTGCCACCGTCAGATCTGGCGATCTGACCGGCCAATTCAAATTGCCAAAACCAGAGATCACACGGTCAGGAAACTGGAGTTTCAAAATCTCCATCGTTGACCGAGCTGTGTATGAGCGGTTGCTCCATCCTGCTTAAACCAACAATGATCAAGACCCGATTCAGCAATTTGTGGCAAAAACAAAAACTCGTTAAACATCTGTCTGTAGCGCTCATCAGTTACGGTTACGGTGGTGCCATCGGCATCATAAGAAAAAATAAGGGCCAATCACTTTTTTACTGCAAACGCCGCATCAAAGAGTCACTTTGAGGGGATTGAATGTCTCTTCGTGCATTTAATGTGGATTCTCCAGGACTCAGAAATGCAAATTCTGTTTTTTCACACAAGCACTTAAGTGGAAATAGTCTTCGTCGGTCATTATTATTTCGGATATGAAATCATCCTCTTCTTACAGCAGGTTTAACAGAGTATGGGAGTGAGTTAACCTCACTTGACTATCAACAGGCACCAATTGGTAAATGCTTTGCACTTTGGAAGAGAGTATCTTCAGGTCTTGCACCAAAATTCGGCGCAACGAACGTCTACTGATGAAAATTTTGTGTGCAACGTTGTCTCGTCGATGTTTGTGGATTCCCTTGGACGTCTTCGGCCATAGCAGCGTTATTCTCGGCCGAACGAGCAATACGGGGCCGGGTACTTCTTGCGGCATCTCTAGTGGACCCAATTTGCACGAGACGCTCAGACAAACACTTAATTGATCGAAATTTATCAAACAAGCAGTAACAATTATTCCGCATTCTTCAGGTGTTTATCGTTCCATTGCTTGTTGTTAACTAATTCTCTATCTGTCTACTAAATGTAAAAGCACAATTGACATTTGACGGCTTTTGCAAAAATTATGGCACATTCATATTATGACATTACTTATGACTTCTTCTTGGGTACTCCAAATGGTTTTTGACTGAAAGAATCGGCATGTGCCTTGAATTTCACGTCCTGCTTGTAATTTTATACTAATAAAACTATTGAAATTTGTGGATCATAAGATTGTAAACATATTTTTAATATTAAGTTATTGGACCTGGTGAGCTCCGTTCTCTTACATCGTAGCCGTATGCATCTCTTCGCACGTCTAAAGTGCAATGCGCAACTCTTTGATTTCTGAAGAATCCTGTTGCTTCACATATTCGTGGACTCTCTACTTTGAACTTCTAGTAGTTTTCGAGGAACATAAAAATTAAGAGATTTGAACCCTGCCTCAAATATAATCTTCTATGGAATTCCAAAGCAGTCTCAATTATTTCGACTGAATTGTAGGAATCTATAGAAAGTGGTAGGCTTCACAGAGCTACAGATAAATTACCCGTCTTTGTATGAGTATCCGTAATTTGCAGTTGTTGAATTACATAATTTTTTGATCTGAAAATACTGCATTGGTGTCAGAACTACGCATCTGTGACTAATTTCAAGAAAAACGGCTCGCTACAAATATGTGGTATAGTATTTAAGGCATCATTTTCTTCAAATGTTCGAGACACACCATGTTACTGAATTGGGACCGTAAGAGTTTTGCCGTTTTTTAATCCTGCTGTAATATTTAGTAAGTAATCTATTTTTCATACAATTTGCACTTTTACCACTTACCTTTAGCCAGTAAAATTTTATTCTAAATTTTCTCTATGAAATGCATAAAAGTTCGAAAATTTCAAATGTCGTAAGGTATACCTGTACAAATCGTGGTTGGTAATATTTGGAAGAAATTTCGGAAGCACTAGTTAATTTCAATTGATTTATGCTATAACGTGAAACAATTACGATTGGCCTTACCATTCACTTCACCAAATGAAAGCCGTCACACGCCCAAGATAACAAAGTCTAGCATCTAGGTCTATAGTGTATACATGCCTTTTTTTTTTTATAAGAAAACGAACGTCTATTCCCAAGACTATTGATATTTATTAGCAGCACCTGCGGACTCTCTTTCAGCCCTCCCAAACGTCCCTAAAAGACATCCGCCCATAATAACAATAATTTCATTTCGTTTCTCAATATCTGTCAAATAATTCAGTCGTGCTAAATTTCTACGTGCAGTGCTACAATATCACGTACCCAGCTCCTGGAATTTCACTGTCACCTTAGACTCTCTCACTATATCCACAGACTTAGTGCAATCCCAAGAAAAAGAAAATCCATATTCACTCCTATCCTAAGACCATCAGGTTTGCATTGCATCTTGGAAGACACACTTCATGCTTGCCATACATTGTATACTGCAGAAGTTATATTCACTTGGTGCCTCATAAAAATTTCAACTCGTGACATGTATGTAAGACAAACGAGAATTCTTTGGTGTCTTAACTTTGAAAATGAACTCAGATACTGGTTGGAACTGCATATACGCGCCCGTCGTCATCCTAAAGGATCGTCTTCGTCTACAGTTGGTTGGATAAGTTACATAGAAATTTGCTGAACTTGAAGAGATATAACTCGGCGAACTTTCTTATTATTAAAGGATATAAGTAGTTTGCTGGTTTGCGCCATTAAATTTAGCTACGTACTTTGTGGTGAAATTCCTACCAGAGCTATATGGAATTCATAGGAAAAATGAACTTTTTCAGATCTTCATCGAATTTTTATTTCATGAAATAAGGGAAGTCTTAGGAAATAAACCAGCAACGTGTCAAAATCATTACCACTATAAAGAATATCCATAACCTTTGGTGGGATTTATTGACTTGAAAGACATTTTCATTGGTTGTTGGGGAATTTTAGAATGAATAGAAGATTTATAGAGGGATAACAGCGGATTTACTTTCGAATATGAGGAAGATAATTCTCCCCATTTCAAAGCACTTAAGGGGTAGATAGAGGATGAACTTCATCTATTTGTTCACAATGGCATAATAAATAGGTAAATAAAGTGATATCGTCAATATTATACTCGATCTATATTTTTCTAACCTTAAGTCATCTAGCTAGCTTAAACTTAGGACTTCTTGTTTGATAACCTTCATGAATGCCGATTGAGCCACTTACTTTCACCTCTGATGTCCTCTATTTTCTTTCTACTATAACAAAAAAAATATGTTTTTAAATCAGTAGACAGTTTTGTATAAATCACACCTTCAATAAGCTGTACCCGTTCAAAAATGAAAAATGTTGTGATCCCTACTCAACTTCAACCCCAATCATATGCTGATAAAAAGTAGACTATTTCAACCTCACACTTGTTATCTTTTGACATATATTAATAAAAATATTCCCATTTATCTGCCTTTCGCAATTGACCGCAAAAAAAATGGTATCATCTTGCTGAAATTATTTATGAATCGTCTTATCGCCGTTTTTCATTGGACATGGTAGGTATAACATATATCCCCTCCCAAGAAAATTCTCCAATTTTTTACCAATTTCCAAAATGTTGTCTTTCTAAACATCTCAGACTTCAAAGCACTTTCCAAAAATACTAAACAGAAATGTCTATCTAAGAAAATCTTGTAAGCAGACTACCTCACAAATAAATAAATTTCGCGCCCAAAAGTTTTTCATAAAAATAATCACGTCAATTTCGATTCTCGAAATTCGTTTATATTACGAAATATGTAAGATAATGTCTATTATTTGTGAAAATCCCGTTCTCTATCGGTTTCGAATTACTTAAGCTATAAGTTAAAAACGAGAAGGAGGTAGGGTATATTCTCTCCCCCATCCCCCTACCTCCCCTTTCTCGAGAAATGTTCCGAAATTTATTCGGACAAAACTATCTTTAATTATTATTGATAACTCAAAAATCTGTTAAACAGATATTTTCGAAAATGAACAATATTTCAATCTTTTTTCGAATTCGAAAATATAACCCAGAAGCTAATAGCTAACGGTTCAATAATTCAATTATGTTTTTTCGAACTTAATACATTTTTCTTCTAGAAAATATAGAAAATAATTTCACACATCAAAGACACACCAAAAGCCTGAACTAAATGCAAAAAATTAACTCCACCCCATGCCATTGCATAATTTCTCATAGTTAGATTCCCCAGCCTTTACCAAAAACTGCACTTTCACTTCGTGCAAAATTTAAATTCCTCACAAAATTTCTTCAAAACTATGCCATTCCAAGAGGCCTATCCATTCTCGGTGCAAAATACCTGACATTTTCCGTGGTGTATACTTATGTCACGTCATATCATGCACATATATGAACCTCCCACAAGACGTTTTTATTATGAGGACAATGAACTTCTCGGCCTGCTTAAAATTAGCCACAAAAACAAGAAAACAAAACGCTCTGAGCTCATCTCCATGAATTCCTCAAATACTTCTTAGTACGTTCTTAAAAGTAGAAAAATATGCCATAAAAGGCATTTCCGTCATTAGGGCAAAGCGCCAGAAAACACCTGCCTCTCTTACAATAACTTCATTCCTCTTGCAGTAACTCTTTGGGAGCTGAAGTTGGAGTTGGAGGTTGAGTGAGGTGTTCTTTTTCTAAAGGCGCGAGAATAAATTATTGCACACAGTTGACGGCAGTATGTAATCAGAAAGAATCCATTTGAGTTCATGCACCTTTACCTTCCTGCCCGCCATCATAATCCGATGAGTCCATCAGGTGAACGCAATGAAAGAAACAAAATTCGTGGATTTCATAATTAGCTGAATCTCGTCAAATTAGTCACACACGCGTACACTGGACCGCCTTTTTATCGATAATTGGCGATGTAGACATTAAGCGGCTGTGGCTATGGCCGGCCTCTACGAACTAAAATCCATTTATACCGTCACAAGGTAATCAATCAGACAGAAGTCATCAATTTCAATTGGTTTGTCTTTGGATGAATTTCTTTGAGGAGTTTTTTGTCAATCAGCAAATATGTGTGCAACTTATGTAACGAAAATGTTAACGTATTAGATAGTTGAACTGGATCAGTTGGTAATAATAAAACCTATTGCGGTGTTATAAGGAATCACCATGATTAAAAAGTTCTCCTCGGCTTCGTCGTCCTAAAAGCTTTTTGAAAATTGCTCTTGGGTGGACAATAACTTCCCAATTGCATAGTATATCTCCTCTGCTGCGCGCTACTTCAATTGCCACCATACGTACAAATTTTCTTACCGTTTCACCAATTTTTTGTGAATAGATTGGGTAAAGTAAAACAACTACTTCCCCAAGCTGTAATGACGGTAGTTGGTCTCATCTATACCCGTTACATTGTCTCTGGGAAATGAAAGCTGCAGGGCTACACAACAGCACCGTTCCAAAAAAAAAATTTAGGAACAAGAATGTTTGTCTGTTAGTCAGTTAAAGTATTCTTCTGCTCTGATCAAAGAGAGCATACCGGAGTCTCTCACCACTGCTGAGTTTTTCGTCAAAGGGGGCATTAATAACGTTCCTCTGGGCTTGTACTACACTATTTTATCGGGTCAAACAAAAGTTTCACGGATCTTTTTGCCCAGACTCTACTTCATTTCAACAAGAAGGATGAAATGCTTACATGAATCTGGTTAGTACATTGTGCCATCATAGCCACCGTGCTTAATACGTATCAGGGGAAATATACCCACTCGTAATTTTTCTCTCGTTCTCAAGTAGGTACATAATTTATTTAATCGCTTCCTACAAAGGCATAATTATTTGGAAACCAACAGCAAAACTTATTCATTTAAATCTGAGCATTCTTCTCGTTACAGCGTTGTCGAAGAAAACAATAAAACTCTCCACTTCCCCAATACCCCTGCAGTCACGAAAATAATTAAAAATCATAAACTGTACTTCCAAGTTATTAAGACGAGTATACTCTTTCCGGTTGTCTTATGGTAGTTCTCCTCTTCAAAGTCGTTATCATGCTATATTACCGATGGGACGATGCTATGTCGATACCTTAATTATTCCACAAGAAAGTTTCCCACAATTTGTAATTGTCCACCACAACCACAGGAACAAATCAAGACAAACTTGGTTTTTCATCAAAGAAAGAAAATTACACTGAGACACGGCGACAATGATATTCCTCTTAACCAGCACAGGAACTTATGTATGTATATCGTCGAGGACAGCAGCAACTTGACTCTAGCCTGGAGAGTAGTTAATTCATTACAAGCACGAAAGTACACGAGACTAAAAGTCATTCAGGTGTTGAAACCGCAGAAGAACATCCATCCACCTGGCGCTGGAAATAACTTACAATCAGAAACGTTTTCCTCTATTTAGAAATTGCCGTAGTGCACAAGCTGTAGAGATTCTTTTATGAACCATCATGCTTTACCACCAGTTTAACTGCGACGACGACGGTATAGAAGTACCGCGAGCTATGCACACAAAAACGTTAGAAAAGCGAGCTATCATCAATTTACTTTGAATCTAATGAACCAGTACAAGTGATAGCTTGGTGCCTTGAGGCACTTCAGTGTAGGAATTAGAACTGATTACAACTGATTTCATTGAAGGTAACGAAAGAACCTCCGGGGAGAACAGCAAGTGACCTTTTTCAATAAGAAATTGCACAAGGAAAAGAGCACTTTGTACTGGAAAAGGTGCATCGACCTTGAGAATGTTAGAGAAAAGATCTCGCGATATACCTACATATATTTATAGGAGGTATTAGGTACAACAACGATGTTTTCCTCACTTCATCTAACTTTGTGCGAGCATATATACTTAAGAAATGTCCACTCTTGTTCAGTTTCAGCACCTCAGATGGAAAAAAATAAATAGTAAAGAAAAAAGGGATCAGTGTGATCTGATTTCATTCGGTGCCTAGACCAACCATAGATCCTATGTATAGTCATGGTGGAGGCTAGTTGCAGCGAGCAATATAAGACAACAATTTCGTCGGAGTTATTTATTTGTACATATTACGCCCCAGGCAGGGCTAACTGGATAGTCAGGTAATACAGAGACGTTGTTAAGGAAGTAAGCGTTTTGCATCTGCTACTTCTGTTGGATATTAAAAGCTACCAACTGGCTGGGTATCATACTTAAGTGTAATGCGAAAGTATAAATTTTATCTAGATTTTAAAAATACCAACGACTTGCACAACTGATTTCGAATTACGTCGATCGATGGTGCAAATCAATGCAGTTTTTTTTTTCTTTTTTTAACTGAACACTGATGCAGACAAATAGTGGAGGTAGTGAGTCTAGTAAGTTGTCTGTTCTGTTTTAAAGTGATAATAATGTTTTCATCCCTGCCTTTTGAGAGTCCCAAATTTATACAATAATAGCAGTTCCAGTGGTGTTTCTAAATTTCAGGGGTACAGCAACATATACAAGATGTAAAACTACCGTCAATCTATTCTATGATATTATTCACACCTCACCAAATTTCATATTTTATTATTTATCGCAAGGCCTTAACATTTCGGAAACATTTTGTGATTTATAGTAACAGTTACGAAACTGCGACACACAATATGTAAAATTGATTAGCGATTAAAATGTTACCATTTGCGTCTTATTTTTTTATTAGATCTGACGATTTTTTTTTGTATTAATAAACATTTGTATACATGTTGATGACATATTTAAACAATGTTACAAAATTTAGAAAATGTCATTTTTTCCACCAATATTTAATTGCTTCACAACGTAACACGAAATTTCTTGTTCAGATTCTTTTACTCTCTTAGCCGCAACAATTAATTGTCTTTTTTTGTCACACATTTCTGTAACAATGTTACCACCGTACAATAGTACTATAACTTTTGTAACAAAGTTACTTTGGAATAACAATGCTACCGAAATCGTAACTTTATTGCAATCTTTGTAAAATTGTTACTTTTTTTACAATATTTAGTCACACCAATGTGTTACACAATTTTTCCAAATCGATGCGATTTTTACAAAAACTGAAACATAGTAAATGGTTGCGAAATTGAAATATTGACAGAACACAACTGAAAACCATTTTTTAGTTTAACACGCCATTTGGACACAAAAATTGTACGACTCGGTATCCCCAGTTTCGACACTGTAACGACGATCAGTTTGTGCCGCATATTTTACATATTTTTGTACTATATGTATGGCGCAATGTTACTAAATTGTGTCCAAGATTTTTTGGTGATGGGTTGGCACGATAAAAGCTCTGAACTTATATTTAATGAGAGCACGCATGAATGGTCGCGGTAGCGGACAGGTATTGATTGTATCAATCTTGCGTTGCTCTCGTTTTATTACAAACTTGCCACTTTGTGTCGTGGTTGTTACAATTGTCTCTTTGCATATGATTTTTGTTTTCATGTCATGTTTAGGTTTTTTTTTCCTAACATTCTGTTCATCCCGTAACAATGTATTTTTGTATTCACTAGAATTGTGGGAATATGTAGTATTATATATGTAGGATTGTAGTATTATATATGTAGGATGTAGTATTATATATGTAGGATGGCGTTTTACAGTGATTTTCATGAATTTTTTTAACAGATATAACAGATAAAGAGTTTATATTATTTATTGATATCGTGAGGTTATTTTACACGTGTACTTGAGAATAACTTCTGAAATTTTCAAAAAAATTTTTTCGAAAAGTGACGGAGATACCAGCTGCCGCGCATTGAAGGTCCTCATCCGACTGAGCAGTTTGCGTACATCTTGGAGGCCGGAATTTTTATCTAAAATGAACTGCACAAAGAATTTACTTTTTTTATACCTATGTGTCTCTTTTATGTGAACCTAAATTTTCTTAAAAAAATTAAAACTAGTATTTTTTAGAGGGGTGTGAACCTAAAACACGTTTTTTTGCCATTTTTTGAATCTTTTTTAAAAAAAAAATTTACAAGAATTCAAGTTCAAATAGAGCGTATTTACATAAAGAAACTATAAACCAAATTTCAAAATGATCAGTTGAAAACTTTTTAAAGTAGAGTGTACGGAAATTCGATAAAAGTCGTTTCGAGAAAAACGCGTTTGAAAAAAGTGACAGAAAAGGTATTACATGCCACGCGGTTCGACACTTGAACGAGGGACGCTCACTTAATCGCTTATAACTTTTGAACGCATTCGAATTTGGATTCCAAATTTTCAGAATATATTTTTGAATATTTTTGAATAATTTTACAAGTGATTTATGAATAAAAAATTTGATTTTTTTAAGCATCTACACCTATTTCCCCCCCTAAAGGTAAAGACACACATAGATTTTTGGTCTACAGAGACTAATATCTCCAATATGTTCACACGGCAAGAGACTTTGTCTCTAGAGACAAATTAAGGTCTCCGGAGACCATAATAAAAAAAAACTCTAAAGACACACGTCTCCAAAGTATATACACGAAATTTGAAGTTTGGTCTCTAGAGATCTCCAGAGATCTTTGTTAATTGTCAAGCAAGAGATTTCTAGAAAGATTTATCTAAAAAGTTATTAATATTTTTATGTTATGGGGAAAAGTGAAAAAGCTTAAAAAATATATCATTGGTATACAAATTTTACAGGATAAATACAACAATTTTTTTCTTTCCTTTTTTTTTAATAACCAGAACTCTATTGACGAATCAAATTTTATGTCCTAAATCCATGACATGAATTATTAATTTTTTTATTAATTTCTTTCTAACAATTTGTCAAACTCACTCCACTTTATTTCTTTTGCTTTCCGAGGAGACCTACACTTAACTGACCAGAACACAGAAATTGTCTCCGAAGACGACAAATGAACAAACTCCTGAAACCGGAAACCAAATCTGGAGACCTGTTTGTTATCAAATACACGACGGAAGATCGGAGACCAAAAAAGTCTCTAGAAAGGAGACTAGGTCTTTTTAAAGATTTTTCGCATCTCCAAAGTGTATACACGGGTCTCTGGATCTCCAGTCACCAAAAAATTGGTCTTTGGAGGCTAAAGTCTCTTGCCGCGTAGTTGCACCTTTAGCGTTTAAAACAAAATTAAAAAGCATTACTATTACTTTGAATACACGGTGGGCTAATCAAATAATGTAATTTAAACCGCGGTATGTCCAGCGCGCAACACAACTTCAACCACAACCAAGTTTCCGTAAGAATTTCAGTTTGTGATTAACGTGATGATCATGACAGTTTAGAAGGAAACCTATTTTCACCATGGCCAAAGTTCTATAAATACATACGCAGATAAGATCGGACTGCTTTCATTATAATAATTTCAAATAATAAATTACTGTATTACATAGAAATGTTACGTTATTTTGTTTAAAGCTACTAATTTTTCTACTTTAGACCAGTCACCATACTACATTATTAGTCTAAGTTGGCAAATTATAAACCAATCATCAATTTTGTGGACATATAAGTGGAAACTCTAATATAAAACATGAAAGAATTCAATGGAAATGTTCCATAGTTAATCTGATAATAGGACAAATATTCATCAAATTAGAATAATAACGTAAGACGACTGGTCTAATGGGGGGAAAAGACCACTTGAGTCAGTTATACATTCGGGCGAGTTTTTTTTCGTTATAAAGACAACTTTAACTTATTTACTCGAGCCACTCGGGATGCATGAAAAACGTTAGCGTACATGCTAACTTGAGTTAACTATCAAGCAAAAGATCGTCTATTCCAATCTACTGTAAGATCAAATGACTTGAACCTCTTTCAACTATTTACTCTCTCAAGCAGAAAAAATAGATACCCTCCTACCGCGCCAAGTATAAAAACTGAGAAAAGCTTAAACTTGGTCGAGCATAATACTCATTGGATGCTCTTGACAAGAAAAGATAAAACTTCGCTTTCCTCCGTGCACAACAGTGGGCTAAGTTTTCTGTAGTTTTGCAAATTCAGTTCGGTAGGTCGGTAGCCACTACGTAAAAACTACTTGGCACATAAGATGTTGTAATATCTGCTAAAAGATTTATGTTTCTCATTATAAAATTTCACCGAATTTCGTAATAAAAAAGAAGTAAAAGAAAACAAATCACAAATCCACAAATTTGTAGCAATTATAAAGCTCTTCGAAATTCCTGTCTTCTTACGCACCAACGATTGAACCACTGAGCCGAGATGGTGTCATAACACTCCTCAAGAAATCTCTTTGAAAGTTGTTTATATCGTTGGGTCAGCCCAGCCGCTCGTAATCCAAGCAACAATTCCAGCTAATTGGCTATGGCGGCCAGCATCAAAACAATCTGCGATAAGAGAACACATGTACCAATAAATTTGATACTACGATGGCATCCGGTACCAGAGCGGTCACTAATTCGCAATGCCTATATGCAAACGACGACGTGCAATACCTGCTGCGGCAGCTTCGAAGGAAGTTATGTTGTTGTCGAGGGCTCGGCTGGCCAGTGTAACCGCTCTGCTACAACTTCGACACGAAAGTATCTTGTTACACGGTGAGTTACAGATCATTTACAATGCGCGCGGTTATGTAACCAACGGCTCACATGACAGCTTGACTGGACAACAGAACATGCACGCAGAATTTATTTGAATTCGTTGAGAAATCTCGAATGAGTTCCAACGACCAAATTTAATTAGTATTAAAAAATTCAGCAAGAAATTGATTGCGGACTCACGATGCTAAGGTAATTTTACAGCCCTGGATTCTTTAGGGCCGACGCTACCTACTAGAAAAAAAGAAGCAAACCGTTCTCCAATTCTCATAATAATTGGTGGCCCATCCGATTCTTGTTAGCCACCATCCATCAGAAGATATCGATAGGAAACCAAACCCTTTTCTTTCAGAGCGAGGATGATTTATTGTAATTGAAAAACTTTATATTGTCTGGGAGCTCGTTTGGCACCAAGGCTCAAGAGCCCGTAGAAGTCCGTCAGGTACAAGTCAACATTCAAAACTAATCTGGCTAATTGCTGCCATTTTCTGTGATTATATTAGAGTAGTAGTAGTTAAAAGCGCTTGTAGGTACAATATTTTATTGCCCGTGGAATCTGCAAATGTAAACCTACACGAAGTGGTTCTTTGTATGAAGACCAGACGTTAGGAACCTTAAAATAACTATGTTCTCTGTAGAAGGACTAAAATTCTGCTGTTAAAATGGCTTAAGGTTTTTGGTAAATCTGTCATATGACTAGGCACATATTATGGCCAAAAGTATTGAGTGTAGTGAATTTAAGTGGTCATAAATTTGCAGACCTCCCAGACTGGATTTTTTCGCCTTCAGAACTAATTAAATTGCTTGAAATCAGAACGAGCAGTTTTATTGCTGATTGCCATCATCAAAATATTTTAAATAATTAGAGGTTAGAAGAAATTCACCGGGAAATTTATGAGCATTTGGAGATTTTGTTTGATAAGCTAAATACAATTTGAACTATTAACTGAGATTAATTGAATGACTGAACGGCACTACCTCCACTTTTCCAACACAAATAATTTTCCAGTGCAGTTTTAAAAACTTTTATATGTACAAAATAAAAGGGGCAGTTGATTAGAACTATTTTTTTTTTTTTAGCTTTAAAAGTTACCGAAGCTAATTTTATCATCTTTTAATACTTATGTTCGTACTGTGTAGCTTAGTCCCCTATACATAGATGCATCCTGATGCCTTTGATCCTATGATAGATGTGATTTTCTGTAAATTTCAGTTGTCAAACGCATACTCTATGCAGTGTCAAAGTCTAAACACCTGAACAATTGCGATCTGTCACTTCAGAAAGAAAGAAAAGATAAACGCTGAGTAAGAGCGTCGAATTTTTGTTGATAACGATTATTTGTGCAAAAAGCCTCTCGGCTATAATGATCTGCTAGAGATTTGATAGATAGAAAAGTAACGAAAAAAAACATAATCTCAATTTAAAGTTAATTTGAATTTGAAAGAGAAGTAGGTTTATGAGAACTGTAAACCGATAAGAGTAATAAGTTGGGTTAGTAGGATGACTGAAATCAGCTTAAAGTCCTTAGATACTTTCAGAAATCGATCGTCGTCGCTTACAAGTACGACTGACGTTTAGTAAGTTTTTTCTCCATCATGAAGAGCTTAAAATTCACATCTATCACTAATTTGGCATCAGTGTTACTACTTTCAGAAAAGATCATCTAAACACGATCGTTTACCGAAAACTTTATCAGCATTTATTTTGCATCCATCGATAAGTATTACGAATAGATTTTCTAACAGAACTCTCCGTCACTCAACAGTAGTCTCTTTGAGATGTTGTTAGTGCTATCTTTTTGTAATCTCCCACCACTCCTAAAAAAAAAGCTAGAATTGGTATAAAACCAATTCTTATGAAACCCTAGATGAATGCCTATGTAAAATTTCGTATGGTCACCAATCTATGCAAGTTTGATTTTTGAAGTGGTTTTTCGCATATATTTCTAGAACGGTTCGTCGGACAAAAAAAAATGATTATAACCAATTTTATAGGATTTCGTATTCCAGTACTATAAAAATGTCTAGGACTGATCATTTTCACAATATATGTAAAAGCCCTAATTTTTTATATGACAACACCAAGAAGGGATTGTGCAATTTATTCCATTTTTTAAATTTTATTTGCTATTACTATAAAAACACCATGTACCAAATTTCAGCTCTCTATGTGGACGCGTTTTCGGTCAGTGTCGAAATATATTGTGGAAAATAAAAATTTTGGTATGGCAAGCCCACGAAGGAGTTGCCCAATTTATTGAGAAAATGAGTTTTCGAACTTAATTTTACTTTTTGTTTTTAAGTCTGTATACAAAATTTCAACTTTCTACGTTAACGCGTTCTCAATTTATCGTGCGCACAGACGGATAGACGGACAGACGGACGGACAGACGGACGGACGGACGGACGGACAGACATACAAAAATCAAAATTATGCGTGGGTTAAACGTGTTTCAAATTTTTAAATTTTTTTCCAATTTCTATTTTAGTGATAATATTTAGAAAAATCTATTATTTTTTTATTTAATCGCCTTTATTAATGCCAACACTAACTGAAGCTGCATTTTCAATGAAGTCTATTCAGAAACGTTTGCGATAATTCAGTGAATTTCACTAAATTGCACAATGCACAATTTACAAAAATTTTAACTTACACAAAATTTTATTTTGGTGCTTTACTTATAAAACTACGTAAAAAGCATTAAAAACATTTTTTACTAGATCTCAATAGGAAAAATTGTTGTAGTGTAGATTTTATATACGCAAACCAGTGGAATTAATTTGAGTTAAGGAAGGTGGGGAAATTACGAGGTAAGGAGTTTTCATTAAAGATGTTCTGGTTTTGTTAATGAATTTAGAATCATGTGTCGAAAAAATCGGTGATTTTTGATTGTTTCTTCTGAGCATAATTTTTTTTATTGAAAAAACATTCAATGTTGTTTAAGGACATTTGAACCTTATCAGGAACGTCCGTTGTTGTTTCGATTGAATATTGCAAAGTTTTGATGGCTTCCTGTAAGTGATGTTTCGTTGGTACAATCACATTATTTTCTTCATTTTCCGGTATTTCGTCATCAGAGTCTTCATCATTTGTGGATTCATGAGCATCCTCCTCAAGAAAAAGACTTGTTAACACGTTTTCATCAACTTCAACATAATCTGTCCAGTTGGAATTGCCTGCACTATAGTCGTTTTCAATCAAAATTTTCCATGTTTCTTCTAATCGTACTCCATGTTACGTTCTACAAATGTAATTAGCGGCAAATCATCTTCTTCATCCCAATCCAATTCAGGAGCTTTAAAACCACATTTACGAAAGCAATTTCTTATAGTCGAGGATCCAACGTCTTGAGTCCATGCTTTGGATACCTCTCTTACATAATCTAGCAAAGTTAACGAAAAATTGCTTTTTTTAGTTTCCCAGTGATTCAAAATTTTTCTTAAAATTCGTCGGCGGTAATTTTGTTTCAAAGTTTGAATAATCCCCGTATCAATCGGTTGCACTTTGCTAGTCATATTAGGTGGAAAATATAGCAGTTTTATTGCTTTCAGTTTAGGAGCAATTTCCTTAGGATGAGCTGGGAAATTGTCTATAAAAAACAATACTCGTCGTTTTTCTTTCAAAAATTGTTTATCCATTTTAAGCAACCATTCGCTGAAAAGATTTCCGGTCATCCAAGCCGGTTTATTTGCAGCATATTCAACCGGAAGTGTTTTTATATGATGGAAACAACGAGGTTTGGAACTCTTCCCAATTACGAATAATTTTATCTTCTCAGAGCCGCTAATATTCGCTCCAACTAAACAGGTGGCTCTTTCTTTACTGTGTTTACCACCAAAACACTTTTCACCCTTCAATGCTAATGTTCGATTTGGTAAACACTTGTAAAAAAGTCTTGTTTTGTCTACATTGAAAATATCATTCGCATTGTAATTCGACAGAAACGGTAACAGTTGTGCATTTATCCATTGTTCGCTGAGTGATTCATCTACTGTGGCACTTTCTCCACAAAGCACTTTTTCGACTAAAACGTGCCTCAATTTAAATCTATAGAGCCAGCCTTCACTAGCTTTGAGGTCCTGATAATTTTTCTTCCTAGAAAATTCCAATAATAAATAATAATAATAAACCATTCATACGCAGCCACAGATTGGTACTTTTTTCGAAGTTCTTCTCTTTTGATCCATATTTTCAATTTCATCTATTAACTTTATTTTTATTTGTAGTTTTAAGTTTTCTTTAGGCCATGTCTCCCTAAAAATTTATAGGTTTATTAGTTATGAAGAAAAAATTCATAATTTTGTTAATTTTTTACCAGTTCACTTGCAAAAGAAGTTAACTTCAATGGTGAAATAAGCAGAAAAAATTGTATACAATTCGAACACTTCACCAACGCACTTTCGCTGTATAACTACGTTCGTCGAATGAAGATCCCAAAATATAGACTCGCAACAAAACTATATTTCTAAGTAGAATTGAAAATGCATAAAGCAAATAGAATAAAAAGTTTCTAAAAAAAAAAGTTAAGGCACAGCAAATTGTCCAAACAAGTAGGAAGGGTTTATCTGAATTTATCCGAGTTAGAGGAGGGCGAATAGTAAGAAAAAAACCAAAAATTTCTGAAAATAAGTTCGACTTAGGGAGGTTTTCGAGATAAGAAAATTCGAGTTAGGAGAAGGGTTTACTATGAAAAATCCAATTTCGACTTAAAGAGAAATTCGAGACAGTTCGACTTAGAGAGGTTTGACTGTATATACATATCATATATACCACTCTCATTTCTTTTGATGTGGAGCATCAGTTTCCGATACACAGTCACAAACACTCTTGACATTAATATTTCCAGTAAGTTAAGCTGGACAGATCACATCTTTTCTATTTGCCAAAGAGGCTTTGAACTGTCTCGGACTTCTGAAAATGTGTAAGAAATACTTTAGCCCATTAAACCCAGCTTTTAAAAATCGCATAATTTCAGAACACAAACTTTGCTTAAAAAATATCGAGGCTCCCGTATATTTTTGTTGTTGTACTTCTTGCTATGAAGAAGGAAACAAAAAACAAATTTTGAAAGTTAAAATTTTACCCAACTTTAATTTTTGGGTTTTCCTTCATCGGGATTCTCATATACCCGGATTTCGCAGAGATCGGAATTACGATTTTATTATTTTAGGACTGCAGAATTCAGTTGCCACAACTAGAAAAATTTATCTGTAATGATATTGCGAAAAAACAAAAATTATATTTTTTTGTAAAAGTCAAAAATTTTATGCTGGTTATCATTATCGTTCGAATTTAAAATCTTTTTTTATTTGACAATACCGTGAAAAGAAACTTAGTTCAGGATTTAGTCGAAATTTGCCATTACTCTGGATTTTAAAAATCTCTAATTCTTCGAGAATTCTGGAAAAATCGCATCGCATTTTCTCGGGATCACAAATTTTCCGAAATATAATATTTGTGCTGCAAGATTTTTATATTCGAGATTTCTGGGTTTTCGTACTCACAGATCTTAAAATTCAGCGCTTTCATACCATTTCTATTCAGGTTGATAATCAGCCTCGGATTTTCCACATCTTGATAAACATTATTCAAGAAATCAAAATTCAGTAAAAAAAATGCTAAAACTCAAAATCCCAAAATATCAAATATTTTTTTTTTTCTTTTTTTGGTTTTGGATCCGAAAGTTTTTAACTTTAACGTATTCAGGGAATTTGTACCTTGGAAAAATTATTTCATTTCATAAACTTTCGCGAAAAGTACAAGAAGTATTTTTCTGGGAATTTGCCCTTCTGAATTTTTTCTTTCAACATCTGGATATAAACAGAACAATTACTTGGGATTTGTATACGATCCGATCACGATACCTTAAACTATCACTGCTGAAGATATTTCTATCTTGGAGTCGCTGAGCTGATGGTACTTGTAAGCTCAGCGGATTTTGATTCCTACCTAACAGAGTATCCAATATCTCAAAAACTAATTATATGCGTTCGATCAGAAAACAAGCTTGCAAGTAAAGTTCAACAAATATTCTGCAAATAAAAAAAGACTCTGCTCTAATGTTGCCTCTAAAATTTATTCTGTTACCTGAAGAGCTCGATTACTAATCTCAAGCCCAGCATAACTATTCTCACGGAACACGGAACATATGAAGGCATCAATAAGACTTGATCTCCAAAATCATACAAGGAATGTCAACTGTGGTTGAAAACGAGGTATTAATTATATGAAAGAAATTCTGAAAAGATGGGTGGAATCTTGTCTCCAACTCTATAATGGAGAAGAAATTCAGATATGTAAATCCTGAATTTTCTGGCTCACCAGCATCTTTCGTTTGTAAAAAAGTTTTTTCCACTCAATTCTCGAGTTGCGGATTTGGCAACAAACTCGGTCAATTTCATATTGACTAAATTCGTTATGAATTTATTTCGTAGGAAAAATTTCTGTGAAATGCTAGTCCCGCATAGGGCTAATCTTACTAAGCATTTAAGTAAATACTTATTATTTCACCTCGTATATAGTTCACACTTAAAAATTATTTTAAGTGCAGTGCATATATGAGCTCAGCATGGCTGTTCACTTTTGCGTACGAGAAGCAATAACAAAGCTGTACTGATGAGTATACGATTGCTGATGATACGAAACGCCTGCTTTTGCATAGAAATTTCTTTTAAAGATTTTTCGTTTTTAAACGAATTTATTTAAACTCACCAGCATCTCACAGATCCTTACTGTTACTGTTACATTATCTTTAGGTGTGGCCACTATCTAGCCTGCGACTAGATGCTGATAAAAAGACCATCCATCTCATTTCTTATGTACATACATATATACATACCTACATATAAAAACTGATTTTCGTAGATTTCTTTTCATCTACACCTAAATTGAAATCCATTTTACATGACATTCCTCCTGCGGAAATATCGATAAACTCCTTTGACCACAAAAGCCCCCACAATTTCTAACAAGAAATGACAATCCCTCCTAAAACCACCCAAATGAGATCTAAACGCGCCGCTAAGTGAATTTTCAGCTGGAAGCTTGATATATAATCTCCAAAAACAAAGCGCCAATTGCACTATACCTCCTGGAAGCCTTAGGTGTTAATGCCGTGCTAATGTTTCTCTAATTTGTATCTATTTCACGGATTGCTCTTTCCTCGAGATTAGGGCGTAATTACTAGTGAACTCCTTTAAGATGATCTTATCGAAAATTGTGGCTGGCAATTTGCAGAGCAGAACACAACCAGAGACCTCACACGCATAAAAGATTCTGATTGGGAATTTGGGAGGGATTTACAGATAATTCACTCCTTATCAGATGGAATCCGATTCAAGACAATTTACCACCGCAGGAAATGAGACTTTTTCTGATAGAGTGAAAAACAGAAGAGAGGAGAGAAAGGTTATCGGAATAACTATACTCCTCACCTTTTCATGCGTATACATTTATATCGCACACAGTAGACTCAGTTTTTTTAGTCGAGCAAATCTCTGAGGGAATTTGAAACGAATGTGACCTTTTGATTCGTGTAACATCTATCGAAATTTACAAATAAATTTATACGGCAATTCTTTCCCAAAATTAATTGATTTTGCAGCAATTTTCCGTACATAATTTAATGTCACTTAGAAAATCAAACTCCAATTCACGTGCCGCTTAAAGAGTGTAAAATAAGGCAAGTTACCTGTTACACCCCCATTGTAATCACCTTGGAATTCAAAATGACAATATCCTTTTACTTTGGTGCCACTATAAATTTCACCGAACCTGGGTTGAGGGGAAGTCCTTTTATGGCGAAAGTAGAGCCCAGAACAGGTGAACCATTTGTCTTGGATGTTTCATTTTCAATTCACAGTACCCCATAAAAGCTGATCATAAAGTTTTTATGTCAACCCTCATTCGCCTTAAGTTTATGAGGATGGAATTCTCTCAGGTGAAAATCCGACCCCATTTTTTGGAGCAGATTTCTTAATGGTTCTGTTATCAAGAGGTTTTATAGGTACTACTCACATATATCGAGAGTTATTGAATTCGGCTTCTTTTTTTTACTTTGAAACATAAAATTCATCCATTCGGAGGCGATGAAGATTGGAATTGTAAATTTGTTCCAATCGAGCAAATTGCTCTAGAAAAATTACATAATTATCCAAATAAAAAAAAAACCCCAGTTTTACTACATGTGCAGCCTTAAACCATAGGACGGAACGGTAGCTCGCTATGAGACGTTGTTTTGTACGACAGCTATTTACTCACTCACTTTTGTATATATCACCGAAAGTAGTGTATCTTTTCAAATTCTAAAAAATGTTCGTTGTGAAAATGAAAAGGAAGCCGTTGATTCCGAACAAGAAAAGAAATGTGAAAAACTGACATTGCGTTACGTACTTATAAGACAGGTGACATCGGAACTATTCTTGATATATAGTAACAGTAAGATTACCACCGCACGCGACGTACGCTCGAGGCCAAATTGGGCGAATTTCTACTTTTCGTCACAGGCGTGTTCTATTTAACCTCAAATTTAGAAAATGTAAAAGTTGCTTTGGAGATTTTTTTTTTTTAAGCAAAAATAAGAATTTGAGAAAAATTGATTGAGGAAGTGAAAAAAGGCAAACTAATTTATAACAAAAAGTTGAAAGTAAATTTGACTCATCTCAAATGTCAACGCATTCAATCTGATGGCATCTTTTTTTCCAACTCGTCACACGCGACACTAGCCTAGCGTCCATAATTCCACCTCCACCTTAATGCTTGCGATTTCTGAATCTTCTTGTTGATACGAAAGAGCGGTGAAACTAGCGGAAATTGTTTTCAGTTTATTGTGCAAATCTATAGCGACGAACATGTTATGTGTGCCACGATCATCTTTAAAATATTTTCGACTATTTCTGCCTTTCGAGTATTGTGGGCATTCTATTATATCGAATTATGTGAAATTATAATGTAAAATGATTAGATTGTTTTGATTGAAGTAGACGTATATAATTATACAATTTCGGTAGCACTCAACGCACTTTTTGCATTTGGTTACAAACTATCTGAATAAAAAGAACTCTTTTCTTTTTGCAAAAGAGGGCGTTTCGTATCGGAAGGAACCGTATACTCATCAGGTAGGGCTTGCTTCTTGCCTTCCATATACGTCAAAGTGAACCACCAAGCTGACCTCATAAATGCACTTAAAATAATTTTTAAGTGTGATTATATACGAAGCGAATTATTAAGTATTTACTTGAATGTGTAGCAAGATTATACCGGACTACCATTTCATAGAGAGTTTTGCTATGAAATAAATTCATAGCGAATTTAGTCAATTTAGTACTCTTTTGCAAAGAAATTTCTTTTTCAAAGATTTTTCATTTGTAAAAAGAGTTTTTTTCACTTAATTCTCCAGCTACGGTTTTAGTAGCTAAATACGCTATGAATTTATGTCATAGCAAAACTCTCTACAAACTATCTGGTTTATATTCATCCATATATATCCATCTCAGTATATAGGAAAGTGTATTTAGAGTTTAGAAGTTGCCGAAAGAGTTCATCAGTATAGATCTATCGGATTGCACTAATTTTTTCTTTGTTTATCGATGCAAACTCAGTTCTCTATAAAAGGCTAAAAAAATGGAGACAGCCTCAGAGTTTAATAGAATACCTAAAACACTGAGTTAACTGTCATTTTTAAATACCTTAAGCAAATTAGATTGTCAATAAAAGTTCTTTATTATGTGGTGCGTTTCTTTTCTCATGCTGTTTCAACCCTTGACGTTTTTTTTTTACCTACCGAACAATTTGTTTTGAATATACTTACATATGTCAACAATGCTTTTCTGAGTCTCGCAGTGTCCCAAAGGTTTTCTTGGATGCAGGCAGAACAATTTTTAATTTTATTTGTATATGAAATGTTCTCTGTTCATAATAGATCAAGTTAAATTGTTTAGGTTTCGTAAATTCAAATTAAGTTTTGGAAAATGAAATTTTTTTTTATAAACAGTAATTTGAACTTGAAATGGTGCTGCTTCTTTTTGTGTGTGTGCAGAATTAAATTATGACATCATTCTATGGATTCATTCAGGATGAGAAAACGAACGCAAGACTTTTTAATTAGCAGAAAATGTTTGAATTACTTCTAATTTTTTTCTGCTTAGCAGATTTAGTAGTCTTTTTTATATTAAACGATATTTCTGTAAAGATCTCATTATGACACTCTCACTGACACTAAAGCGGAAAAAATTGCGGAAATGTTATTTTTTTCTTTTTGTAATTTCAACCATCACTCTTCTAAAATTACGACTCCTAAAGTGAAGCATGAAGCATAAAAAATAAAAATAAAATTTTTGTTGGTCGATCGTCAATAAGTGATAATTTCTCACCGATCAAAATTCTATCTACCTAAATATGAGACATCCGATATAGTAAATCGATATTTCTGTAAAAATACCCAATGTCTACTAAGTGATTCCGGCTCCAGGTCTCCATGATCAACATGTTTCTTGCAAATTTTATTTTAGATTTTCCTGTTGATGTTGTACTCATCAAAATCGGTGACCATGATTCCAATTTTTTTTTTTTTTTTTTTTGTATGTCGATCAGTCTTAATCTGATAATCTGGATTATTTTAGTTTGAGACTCAGTTATTCCTGGGAATTTTAAAGATTTGGAGTAGATAGGGTTTGCAACTGCCGTTTTACCGATTGTGTTCATATTCATGTCTCACGATCATAAATTAATACTGTTCACATGTTGGGAGTTGAAAAATCACAGTTTTGTTTTAACAAGAACTAGACCCAACTAGCAAGATAGTAAAAATCGTACAGTCCAAAAACAGATTTGCTTATTTATGTATAATATTATTTAATTTGGAGATAATTATTAATTTAGGATAAAGACATGGCTCTAGATGATAATAATCTAAGTAAGTACAACTTCCATTAAACCCTCAAAATCTATTAGACTTCTAGGGATTTTCTTTAAGATAAAAGTTAATAAATTTAACCTCCAAGATGTCCTGCAAGTTTATTATACTTTGAGGTTAAAATTATGTGAAATACGTTTTGCAAAATTATTCTTAAGTTTTTTCCAAATTTCGACTTTTAAGTTAGAAGAACTTCAAAGAATTTCGATAGGTTGGATTTAACCCAATTTTTTCCTTGATTTCAATAACAAATTCCAACGAGCCTTTAAAACTTTTTAGAAGTTAGATACAGAAAAATCGTGCCCCGTTCAAGAACTTCAAATTGGGGTGAGCTTAAAAGTTAGGTTAACAATCAAGGCATTTATTTTATGAATGTTACTTATTAAGTTATGTAGTAAACTTTAAAGTAAAACATCCTGGACTTTTAGGACTTTGAGGTTTATATCTCAAAGTCCTAATGCTGACAAGTAGAAATTTTTTTTATTACCTGTATTCAACTTAGAAGAAATACCCAAGTGACGTTCGGTGAATTACCAGTTTTGTTAGTAATTTATGGACAAAAATAACAAGCAAGCTAAGCCATATTGGTTCAGTATGCATTATTACAGAAAAGTGAAGAAAAATATTACTCGTAGAATACTATGCAAGTAAACACGTTTGCAGCTGCATTCTTTACAACTAAATAACACGTAATACCCTAGTAGGACATTTTAAAGACAATTTGTCCTAATAGCACTATTTCTAGACATACCAAGAATTTTATTTTGAAGCGATTTTCCAGGCACACACAATGCGAAAAATCTATTTAATAAATGCATTATTCATGGCTTGAACTTAGTTAGATCTAACTTCCAGTTTGATTTATGCCTTATTAAGTTTGCAGTTTGGTACAATTTGGTACATTATTGCTATTTCATTCATTCAATTACAGACAATTAACTATAATAAACAAACATGCTCTATCTTTCTTTTAAAAATGGCCAGAATTGTCGAAGAAACATCGAATCGGCGACAATTTAACGATAACGTAGCAATAACGATAATGAAGCGACAGCGATAGATCACACACATAGTTTTCAATGTAAACGCTCACACCAATGCGATAGATCATAGCGAGAGGTACCAAAAATCGGTTTTTTCAAAATAATTCCTCAACGGTTGATCCTACGACAAAAATGTAAAAATATGAATTTGAAGAAGACTAAATTCCCTAAATTTTTTGTGTAAACACCTTTTTTATAAGTCTGATGTGTAACGAGTTACAGTGGTGGAAACGTGAACATTCTTTAAAAAAAAAAATATACGTGCTGTACTGTTTCATCCATGGTGGTCCATAGGACAGGAGGTGGTAGTAGTCACCTAAACAAAAAATTGTATGGCAAGGGGGCCTGCATCTCAACCGTTTTGGAGTTACAGGGTGATTAAGGGTGATTAGTCTTTCACAAAATACCCTGTATATTAAAAAGTACGAGTGTACGGTCACTTGCTGAGCTCATTGTATGCAGAACTTCAAGGCTTCCAACGACTGCTCGACCAGCCCCGCACTCCTCTTTCCTCAGCAGTTATGATAGTCTAAACTAAAGATAATTTATTCCCTTAGTGACTGAAACGCTTAATTTAAAAAAGAATATCGTCTAACTGCGGTATGACCTGAATAGCTTATGAGCTAATAACTGTTTAACGGCTACAGTGACCACATAGGTATAATAGGTCACATTAAAGAAGAGAGTGGATAGTTTAAAAAAAACTTACTTTAAGCACCTCTTTGTAAAAAAACAGAGGTCAAAGTAAAAAAAAGGTAAGAAAATCCGAAATTCGCTGCTCGAGCAGTCGTTGGAAAGGCCATGCATACAATGAGTTCTGTAAGTGACCTTACACTCTGTCCTTTTTAAAATATAGGGTAATTTGTGAAAGACTAGTAAATTTGCTTAATCACCCTGTAACTCTGAAATGGTTGATTTGTCGGCCTCCCTTACCATACAATTTTTTGTTTGACTATGTAACTACTATCACTTCCTGTTCTATAGACCACCATGGACGAAACACCCTGTAAAAATGGTACTATATGTATACATTTTCTTGGATGAATGTTCACGTTTCCGCCACTGTAACATAAAAAAACTGTTTATACAAAAAATTTAGGGAATTTAGTCTTCTTCGAATTCATATTTTGACATTATTGTCGTAGGATCAACCGTTGTGGAATTATTTTGAAAAAACCAATTTTGAAAACTTAGATTTTTCATAGGAGCCCGGAACTAAATAACATAAAAACCACAACTACCCCACCTTTTGTAGGGCAAAGGCCTTATTTAGTCCCTATTGACTGGACTATACCCAATTTTATATGATCTGAATTTAAAACATTATAAAAATAGTAAAAAAAAAAGACAAAGTGGAGATTGATATTGCCAAGGCCATTAGGACCCTGCGGGTACCCCGACCAGAGTTGATTTATTATGTCCTTCCCTAGAGTCTAAGTCTAGCCTAGAATACAAGTGGGATGGGTTAAACGAAGTGAGGCTACAGTACAAGTACAAAAACATTGTTGGATTTGGAAAATTTCTTCCGTTGATCTTCTTCCATTAATTTCAAAATTTATCAAACATCCCATTTGTGATTAAGGGGGCTTCAAATGTTGAGTGTAATAATTATTGTTCTCATTCTCGATTTGTAAAAAAAAAATATATGAAAAGCGTATGGCGCTTGAACAATTTTAATAGATGTTTTAGGCTGTGTTGCAGTAGGAGAGGCATAAATTCTCCAGTTTACGTTTTCAATTATCGACTTCCAAGGCTGTGTAAATTTAAGTATTGTACTGATCTTTTTGAGCTTCTTGTCGAGCATACCTTGCTGCGAAAGGGCGAATCGAGTAAAATTTTTAAGAAAATCCTCAATCAACAATCGAGGTATGAGGTGTTCTTTGATATTGATAAGGCAAACATTTGGTGGTATTCTTCGAACAAACAGTATTCAAATTTCATCTCTATAGCCGAAACATTTAAAACACCTGCTTCACTACTTTTTCCATATCTTTCAACGTCAATATATTAAAAAATTTATATTCGATATCAATTGAAAAATAAATCAAGCCAGTATAAGTCGAGCTAGTACACATTAAATTGACATATAATCGGAGCGTGTCCACCATCGGTACTAGCCAATACAATTTGAAAAACTCTAATTTGTCCTATGCTCAGATTTTTCCCAAATGTCTTTATTTGGTTCAGGGATATGCATGCAACTATCACTTTGATCTATCACGTTGGTATGAAAAGAATTGTGTCGCTAGTTCATCGCTATGATTATCGCAATCGCTATCGCAGCTGTGTGAATCGGCCTTTAATCTTATAATGTCTTGTCCTATTTGCCGATCTGTTCTGTCTTACCTACGTCCAAAATACTTCCAGTGCAGTTTATTCCCCGCATTGAGAATTCGACGTACAATTGTCCAATATAGAGGTCAGGTCTACTAAAACTTTTGTCTTCTTAATAGGGAGAGCCAATATCTTTTCAACCTTAATTGGGAGTTGTAACGTACGTTCCGGCGCCTTAGCCATTTCAACCCCCGATTACTGGAAAATGATACTCAAATTGTAAATGTTTTATTGAAAACATAATTAAGCTTCCTAAAATTCCTCAGGCAGATAATAACTAAGAGTAGCAATAAGTTATAGCACTTAATGCAAGCAATAAAATTATAAATAAAATATAAAGTAAACAACTATAATTATTTGTAGATTATGGACAAAAAAAACTCCTAATATTAATAAAATTAATGAATTAACAGCAGCAGCAGCTATTAAAACGTTGACGCTTAAGGTAGCTGCACACTTACCGGCACAGACAGGTAAGATATTTTTATATGAAAAGAAGTTAGCTAATTCACAGCGACCGGCACCGGCACATACCGGCACGTAATGGAAACTTCATTGCTGGTCGCTATCGGTGGCTAGAAACTAGACCAGCATTTGACGGTTGCTGGTCTAGTTTCGAAGCTAATATGGGATCACTTTTCTATAGCTTTCTCTCGATGTTTCCTATGTCGTTATATGTGACAAGAAATGCCGGTGCCGATCGATGCATGTCTGTGCCGGTTCGTGCTGTGCCGGTAAGTGTAAATCGACCTTTATTGTCAATATGGTCCCGCATAATTATGTATAGTCCATAATTATGTATAGCACACTTTATAAAATACGGCGAAATTTTATAGATCACTTTTGCATAACAACGTAGTGAAGAGAACAATGAGAAATGTCAGAGTTTTTTTTTGAGAGTCTGTTTTTTTCTCTCGGATCCGAAGAGCACGAAGAAAAGTCAAGCGTCAAGCAACAAAATTAAGCTCGAGAAGACTGCAGTTTTAAGTAAAATATTAATAAATTTAAATAAAAAAAAAAGTACAGAGGATATCCGCACAGCTAACTGCTTGAGGACAATTTAATTTTTGACGTAAGATCGACCTTAAGGAGTTCGTCCAGCGACGAGGTTTATCCAAAAAATGTAATTGAAATTGAATTAACTAATTTAAATAAAACATTAATTTCATAAGAAGCGAAAAAAAAGATACTACCATAGAGGTAAAATATAACTTCAGTGACATTTTAGATAGAAGTGTGGTTAAGGACGGCCGTAGGGTAATTAGATCATCAAATTTATTAAAGAGATTTATGAAGGAAGTAAATTATTATTAAAATATCATTCCAATTTGAATAGTTTCTTATATGAAATTACAAACTCTTACACAAATTAAGCAAATTTTCAGAACAATCAAAATGTAAGCTAAGACCTTCCCTAGACCTTTTTCTTGATTTTTTTTTTTCGTGTTGTGGTTCAGTGTTTTCAGAGAAAAGCTTGTCCTGGTTTCTAACAACGTAGACTTATAGATGTAAAAAATTTGTAAAAAACAAGTGGTCTAGTGGCGCACGACAATAGTAAAAAACGTATAAGCTCATCAATTTTAGTACCCTTCAAAAGATACCTACTATAAACATCCCTTTAGAATTGTTTTATTTATTTCACTATGTCCTACAAGGATTCAAGGAATAATATATCCATTGCGTCTATTTCCTCAACTATTTTGATTTCAACTCGATTAATGTTATTTTCAGTTTTATTGCAATTTTTGTTTGAAGATAGCTACAATGTACGCAGTACGGACTGATAAGATAAGATAATGCTTTTATTGCTGGCTACTATTCAACTCCTATTCAACTCCCTGATTGAGTTTTGATACGATAAGATAACATTATTAAGTAAAACATTAGGCATATCTGTTGTATCAGGAACATTTCTATAGATAGGCATACAACTCGACTTATTGCATATAAGATAAAACCATTTTCAACTGACCACTCAGATATACGATGCAAATCCTCATTACACGAGCAGTGCAGTCCTCTTGTAACCCAATTGGTTTGCTGAGGTAAATCTGTATATCATCAGTATAGAGATGAATAGATACGTCAAGGACAACATTGGGAAGATTATTTAAAAATAAACTGAATAAGAAAGGACCAAGAATCGAGCCTTAGGGAAGACTACATTCAGTAGAGCGAAACTGCGATATTATGTTACGCACCTTAACGGCTTCTTGTCTATGTGAAAGGAAGCTTCCAATGAGGTTAACAGCAGATGAAGAATAATTAAAATTGCTGGCTAGTTTATAAAGAAGGCAAGTATGATCAACAGAGTCAAACTTTTACTAAAGTCGAGAAGAACAAGTATCGTCAGGAAATCCTGATCAAAGGCTTCTGTAATTACTATTAACACAGCTGTTTCACAATAAACTTAACAGCTTGGTTATTTTTCTCGAACACCTTACTGAAATAGTAGAGTAGGCTGATTGGTCGGTAGTCTTTCTTAGAAGAGGGGAACGATTTTTTTGGGATGGGGATAATAGAGCTCTTTTCCAAATAGTAGAGAATTGCGATGTGGTAAGGCAAACATTAAAAATGTGCACCAATGTACTAACAATGAAGGGAGCAATTACCTGCATTTAAAAACATTTGAATGTACCTATCCCGTTGTCTGCAGAATTCGTTTTACCAATATACCAACAGTATAGGCACATTGAATTTACATTTTTGGTATAGGGGTGTACATAATCCAAGAAAATTGCTATTATTGATATCCATCCTTTGTTCTTGCAGTTAATCTGCTTACGCACCTTTAAATAATTGCGCAATGGCCTTGATTCCATGTCAGATATTCGCTATTCTTTGCACCTCTCTCACGCTACATTTTTATGACATGTAGGAGTATACATATAGCAGAGAGTACCTCTATACCTGGTATAGTTACTGTAAATTGCATCGAGAATTTTTATTTATAACGGTATAATAATACGCTTTGAAATTGATTTACCAGCGAAGTCTTAAAAACTCGAAATTTACGGCTATTGGCATGTAGTGCAGGGCAGTGCAGGGCAGGGCAGACACCACAGCACAGAGCAATGGCACTTAATATTACCTCCACAGCTGCTAAATTTATGATGAAATCTCATAATATAAAAAGGCGAAAATCCGGCTACACAGAATATCATCGCTCCTCGCTTGCTAATCTTTTACGATGAAACCCGTTTTAGGGCAATAAGTTCTCGCTAAAATGTCCTTGACGTCGACGATAAAAATATTTCTTTAGAGCGCGACTCTCATGCTGGTGCAACAAAAAGCGACAAAATTCGAGGCGCAAAGAGAGGCCGCAACAAACTGACTATCATCTTTTAATTATCTCCGCCGCCTACATCTATATATATGCAGCACATACATATATACATCTACCTTACCTACCTGGGGCCATGTTGTCGTTGGCTTTTTGATTTTCCGTTCCCAGAAAGAATTTAAGTGCGCACAGCATTGAATCGCCGCATATCAACCCGCGCGTTAAAATTTGCGCAATAGTCTGAGACCTGTCGTTGCGGGCTTAGATTCTTGTTCACAACTAGGCAGGCGTATAAGAAACTCGATATTTTGTGATCGGGATTTTTTTTTATCTTTTAGAATGCACCAAATTGGTGTCAAATTTATGTAAGGAGATATCTTTTAACTGCAGGAAAAATTTGATGCAAACATAATAAATATGCAGGCGTTGCGATATGATGATTCGAAACAGCCTCACACTATGATTGGTGGTAACGAAAAAACAACGCACGGGCACGATTGGAAATCGAGAACTATTTAACGGAGGCAAAAATATTTGTGTAACGTTAATCCGTCCTTCATATAACAATTGAACCTGAAAGACCTGCTGATTGCTGTCTACGCGAAAATCTGGTAAAAGATTGCTTCTGCATGATGTCATGTAATATAGTCACTCTCCCAGTTTAGCTTCTACTGAACCTGAAGTAAGTACATAATATTATATTATCATAGGAGGACTAGGGTGCTGCAATAAGGCCACCAGTCAAAACACCTACATGCATCGATCAACCTCTGATTCCCTATAGAATATTTCAGGTACCACCGTAGTGCGTTCTTAAAGTGTCACAGCGAGTGATCTACAACACTTGAGTCCCGATAGATCATTTCGCGTTGGATTTTCGTTTGGGTTGACTTCCAATTGCTGCAACCAAATCCAGATTTATAGAGCCCGCGATATAAGGCAGTCCTACTCTATACACCATCGCCAATACATTAATCGAGTTATAACAGCAACGACACGGGCCAACGGCACCAAGTAATTGACTCGCACTCGCTAGCTTTGTTTGCATAATTACGATCTTGGCCAGCACTTTAATAACAATTTTTCATTATTTTCGAACGTCCCCTCGTATACCGTTCACAACGCCAACATATACCTACTCGTTATATATACGTTACGTATAAGTTCGTTCATTTAAGGGGTACTGTGGAATTCCTAGGTTCAGATCCGAGGAGTGTGTGGGATGTGCATTGAATGGGAGATCACCAGGTGATATGGTGCAGTTGGCTCAGGAGTTGTATGTCTTTCTATTCTACCTTTAAGGCGGTGCACGTGTCTCAATTGCATCGAATTTCCATCGAGTGTTACGTTCGAGACTCGAGAACCTGTTACCGAGCTCTGTTATTTCTCATTTTCCTATTTTCAGGCGAGTATACGTTTCATAACTGCCCGACTTAGTAGCGGTTTTGTTTGAATAATGTGCGTTTGAATTTTCATTGTAGAAAAAGTGAAGGGCATCATGCAATTAACTGTAGAAGGTTTTGGTTTACTCTTGTTCTTAATTGCAATTGAACTCATTAAATAAGAGGAAAAACTCACAAATCAAATTAAATGAACTTATATCAGGGGCTTAGTCAAATCGATTTTCCATCGCCACCATTATATTTATGGGTTCGGGAACTTTATTGCCCAACCACACGAACAACAAAGTCAATTTAGTTCTTATAAGCTAAATAAAAGTTAACAAAAGAGTTATAAAATTGGTCTAAGACCAAGACCCCTAAATATATATATTAAAAACATTGGTAACGTGGTTACCTTTAAGATTTTCAAAATTATTAGTCAAGTCTTGAAGTTACCTAACTGTTGCTGCATTTAAAAGCGAACAAGATGTGATGGCAGTAAAATTTATTACACTCGGTTGAAAGGTGGAAATGTTTTTATATTGGTAGCAGAAGCATGTTCAACATAAGTTGTTGTACTTGAACAGAGAGCCGAAATTGTTTTTAATTTTAACGTCATCTTAAGGAAGTTAAACACTATGTGATCCAACACTACATCCACAAAAATATCCGTATTCATCTAATTGCATTTAATACCGAAACAAACCAAACGTCTAAGCATCTAAGTTTTAATGGAAGAATAAATCTTAACAATTCAATTCAAAATGAAAGTATGTATGACATGTATGACTATGCATATACGCACTTACATATGTCCTCTTTTCTTTCACCAGCGTGTATTCATTGTCCGTCCACTCTACGTCCTGGGAACCTTACTGGGAATAAAGTGAAGCTTACAAGACGTATATAATATTTATACGGATAAATTGCTTCGTTCCACACTTAAATTACGCCGAATCATCAACTTTAAAAGTTCATATCTCCCTGCATTCCTAAATCTAACCCCAAAATTACACGGCAAAAGCTTTGCGAGAATTAGATAGTGCGGAATTTCTGGTACAAAATTGAAAACAAAAAACAAGTAAAAAATCTAGAATTGGTCTAAAAGACGAACCTAGATGAATGCCCGTATGTAACTTCGTATGGTCATACATCTGTGCAAGTTTAATATTTAAAGTGGTTTGTCGCATATATTTCTAAAATGGTTCGTCGGACAGTAAAAATGATTATAACAAATTTCATAGGATGTCATATTCTGAAGAACTTTTCAGTACAACGAAAACCTCTAGCACTGATCGTTTTCACAGCATATGTAAAAAACCTGAATTTTTAGATGCCAACACCCAAAAGGAGTTGCCCGGTTTAGCCCATTTTTGAAAATTATATTTACTATTTTTATGAAAACGCCGCGTACAAAATTTCAGCTCTTTACGTTTACGCGTTCTCAGGCAGTGTCGAAATATATAATGAAAAAGGAAATTTTTGTGTGGCTATAACAATTTTTCTTTATTTAGCAGCGGCAGGGATTCTGCCTGACTAAAATTGAACGTCGGGTCCGTTAAGGTCTCTCGATGGCCGTTTGAGCGTCGAGTTATCAGATATATATATATGTACGTACGCATGCGAATCTTATATATGTGTTTAGCTTGACCTATGTACTTTCTTTTATTCGGTTCATGTACCTCTCTAATGTTTGTTGATATCTTTTTTTTATATACGCCGACAGTACCAAGGGGCTTTGGAATCTAACAAACTACTAGAATGCCTTTTTTTTTTTTAAGAGCCCATATAATTTCATATTTTTATTCTTAATAAATACGTTCAAGAAAACTTCTCTGCTTAAATACCTCCGGAGTCCTATGTAATAAATCAACACTTAACCTATATGCATGCAATTACAAGGAATAAATGAATACTACAACTAGACAATGTAATAAACTAATTAAACAATATACGGCGAAATCACTTCCTATTTTAATATACAATAGATAAAAGGGGACTTAGCTGCGCCCTACAGGGCTCCCAATTTAGTGTGAGGTCGACTTAAAGTGCCCATTCACGTGCTTGCTGGAATCCGCGTTGACCTTGAGTACGCTATGCATGCGCCTGCACTTTTTCTGTAAGTCTTTAGGCCACGACTTTTAACCCTGGATTTGATAATTATAATAAACACTTATAGAATTTGCCCGCATGTCTACAGCTATAAAATATTCCTTACCCGTAGGGTTATATGTAAGTAACTCTTTTTAAAGTATAATTGTCCTGTTGTTGCGTGGATTTTATTTCCTTGATTCACTCGCGGATTTAGTTGTTTCTTTGTGAGAATTGTTTTTCTTTTTGTTTTATTTTAAATAACACTGTACTCGATACACTACTATATAATAGGTCACGTTTTACTTCAAATAGAAAAATGGCGTTGCCCTTATCGGAAAAGTACTGAGTATTCCTCCACTCCCTGGTAGCTATATCGAATTCCAAACGGAAGTCTCCGGCCATCACTTTTATTTGTCGACTATAAATTGAAGTCGATAAGGTAGTTGATTTGGTTGTGGGATTTGGAGATTAAATTTGAATTTAAAAGTCTTATACAAGTATTCGCATACATAATATACGCACATAAGTACATATACAATTTTTGTTGATTATTTTGTGTGTGTCAAAATTGATACGTTACATGGCAACCCCACGAAGGAGTTACCCGAGTTTTATAACGTTTTTGAAAAGAAAGCAAACTCTTTCTAAAGATACAAAAAGATTAACCAATAAAGGAAGCAGACAATACCATCCCAGAATCAACGTCTTTTATTTAGACTCACGTCTACTGGAGATTATGTTCACGCCCGCTCGAATGGCGGTTCGTATTCTTTCTTTTTAGGTGTTCCATTTAGGACGACCTGGTGTCCACTTGGATACAATACCATCATCATCAATCCGTAGATATTACAGAAATATGTTGCATACGTACGTTCATCATATCTGTCTCGTAGAGCTGGACTGCTCTGTCGCCACGAAAGAAACCTGCGAAAACGCCTCTACCAGTTTGACATAAGGTCAACTGGTTTTATTTTTTATGCTCCACACTGGAGTTAAAGACTCCCCAGTAACGTGAGGAGTACGCAACAAAATTCGTGGTGATATTACAGCTAAAAGTGGGCCTATTGGTCTGTGTGACGTCAAATAAAACCATTTACCTCAAAAATTTTCGATTACTTATTCAATTTTTATGTTTTTAGTGCAATTTCTCTGAATAAGAATTCAACTTTTGGGCTCGCTTGGTATATTTTATATAGTTTGATACTAATGCGGAATTTACATCAGAGTGGAGCAGAGTGGAGTAGAGTGAGCTTTGAGTTCAGAACGAAGGCGTTCACAAAATGCCTTAACAATGCCAAATCGAGAAACAAACAAACAACTGGTTGCACCAGCAGATTGCTTCGAAACTAGCTAAAAATGAGCGTACTTTTTTGGATTTTAAATCATGAAGCTTGCAAAAACATGCCTCTTGTTTTTTATTAGCATTCATAACAAATATAAAATCAGGATTAAACATGCAAACATTTTAGTTGTGATAAAAGGAAAGTATGGAGCTTTTGGCACGCCATCTAGGTGCTAGTAGTTCGAAATTCCAGTTTATAAGCTTTTGCAAATGGTAGCGTAAAAATGTGAACAGATAGTAGTCCCACTTTGTTCTACTTAGAGCTATACAGAGATGACAATATACACAACTACAGGCGAAATAGAACGGCTGCCAGTTGCCACTCTACGCAACTCTAGTCTACGCTGCATTGTGAATTCGGCATAAGTGTTTTAAATGTGTTTAAATAAATAAAATTATAGTTTGAGTTACTATTTATAAAGAACGTAAATTCCTCATCCTTTCCAACTCCCACAGTGGCTATTTATTACAAGGCTTATAATCTGTGAATTTGTCACAGTCGAACTCCTAAATACATAAACCTTCCAAAGAAGTTACTCGGCCCAATGCCATATGGGCCTGCTCAACCAGTCTGGATCCCAAAAACCCCCCATCTTGTTAACAATACTATTCTACATTCTATAGATGGTGGTGGAAGCCCATGACAAAATCAATGGCAACATCCTCCTTTCGGCCGTTCCGTAAATAAACTTTGCTGAAAATTGTATGGCTTTAGCTTATTACCGTCTTTTTCAAAGTCAATGTGGAGTGAACTGATGGCCATATCTATTTCATACATTTGCATTGGTCCAAACTGAAGTCATACGATTTCTGTGTTGTAGCCAATAGCACCATTCACAAACTCCTTCGAAACGTCAAAGTTAGACCGTAACATAACTTTGGCTCACATAAATATTTCAAGCTCTTGTGGTAAGTCTCCAGTCTTGTTGATATCTGCTGGTGTGCTATCGGTTAGATTTATGTTGTCCATATTACGTGTGGCATCTACCAGCTGATTCTGAGGTTTAATTTTATATATGAGGGTACTTCAGTTGTTTGATATGCTAACAATTTTCATACTTTCTGGAGTTGAGTTCACCTGTCATCTTCAGTTTCTTTGCTCTATACTTTTCCCTTGCCTATTCTAGCCTCCTTTTTCGCTTCTCTACAGTTTGTTTTGTGTTTTTTTTTATCACTAATATTGTTTCCATGAATATTGGACAAGTAAACGTTGATCCCCTGAGGTCCATGTAGAGGGGTAAGGCTATCTTAAAACAAGGTGCGTCCAGCCTTCAGGGTGAAGCGCTAACGACATATAATTATTATCTACCCTAATGCCACACAGTCCTCAGCATGCTTTAAACCTTCACTTGGCAGGCAATGCCCCCATCCAGTTGTATTTTGATTTCATGTATCACGTATAGATGACTCTTTTCTTATATTTTTATAACACTTTTTTTACTTTTAATGGAAATAGCTCAATTTTAGTAAGTCGACTTCGGGGTTTTCAAAGAAAAATCATTAAATTCTTCTCACTCGTTGCTTGTGTTAGAATTGTACTACAGAAAATTGATAAAGTTTGATATCTTAAAAATTGATTTGTTAAAATATTTCATAATTGTGTGCTCATTCCTATTTTTATCAGCTGGGACACCCGAAGAAGTTTGGATGCCTATCAGAATAATGTTAGAGGCCTAATAAGTACCACAAGAAACCCTTTCAAGCAATTTTCCCCTTTGCCTGCTTTGAAGGTACCTGGGGCCAAAGAAAGACTAGCATCATCTATTCTTTATCATTATAATGATTATACAATCCGCCCTTTGGCATTCTATTGGCAACTATTTTGTAAATTTGAAAGAGTTAGATGAACTCAGAAACCCTATGAAATTCGTCCAAACTAAAATCGTCCTATCGTAAGTTTTAGTGGAGAATCCCTCTCAACCTCTATATAAATTGTTAGAAGGGACTCTAAAATTTGTCAACTTTACATCGTCTACCAATTACTTATGGGATGAGTTCACTACCAAATTGCGTTGCGTAGTCAATGACGTTTGGTGTCGATTTGTTATTCAGGATCAGTACCGTAGTCAAATGTTGTCAACTATCTCATACCTTCAAAGGATATAATGAACAGAATAATTGATTGATCATGACTATTGGTCAGTAAATATTCTTGATCCACCTGCCCATTTTCAGGGAAAAATTCTTTAAATTTCATGGGATATATTGATTTTCCCAGTGAAGCTACCAACAATATATACCTCATTCGCTTACGAAAACTCAAGGAAGATTTACGGCATAAAACTCTGCATGCATACTTCAATCACTAAAAAAAAACACATTTACTTTCACTGTTGTCGAGTGATAATGAAAGTTCGAAAATTTCCATTGTAATAAGTGCTTGGAGCATGCGCCTAGCGCACCTTCTACACTCCACCCGATCTAATCGCACACTTTTCAGTTTTTTATAGATATTCATCTGCACATTCGAACTGACATGACAATCGAAGCAATGACAAATAAAATCCTAATGTCAGCGTTAAAATTCCACCAAGATGTGATTAATGATCGATTTCGTCTTATCTGTCTGAAAAAAAAAATCCAACAATTCTACAAAATTCTCTGTGTCATAATGCGGTGTCAGGACCGGGAAGTGCAAATGAATGCATAACACAATGGACCTTGAGATTATGGAGGCCCTTCTTTGCATAGTTCTCCATTGTCCAGATGCAGATTACTGAGCATGCATAAGTTGCATCACCTCACCTACCTACATACCATCAGATGGACGGGCAGGTGATTTCTTGGTCAGTAAGTCAGCGAACACGAAAGGAAAACTTTTTATTTGCAGAAAATCGGGAAACTGCCTAGATTGAAACAATGCAAATGCAGCTCCAGTACAATGCCGACCGTGGCCAACAGTCGAGCTAAACATGCAAGAGATGCACTCAGGTGTTTGCTGTCGCGTCGCGGTATCTTTTCTTTAAAACGGTTTTATGTCAAGTTGCGGCATTTTTCCTGAGATACTTATATATATATATGCAAAAGCGTATATAGTTGCACGTATGTACGCATATACTATATATGTATAAATCTATGTCGTGTAAGCGTTAAGGAAGTCGTAACTTGATCAATGGCTTGAGGAATCGAGGTGAGGTGAGTTTTGTGGTGGCGTTACTAATGCACATTAAAGGTGAGGTAATCTCAAGGTATACGGCGGGTGGTTTTGATTTCTGCCATATGTTTTAATGTCTGTCTGCATTTAACGGTCTGTTCTTGTGTGGACCACGATTATGCAACATTGGTACGCGACTCTTAGAAAGTAAAATGTGTTAAGATTTTCAATATGTGCGCCATTTGAGTTGATTTGAGATATAAACAGCGCAACGTTAAAGCAACTTTTCCAATGAACCTATTTACTGGACTGGCCTAGTGAAATGGTGTCCTTTATACGATATATGTATATTATAGGGAGACTACGATTTTAGGTGAAGATGCCCCAATAACGGAGAGATATCAACCACCAATATAAACATATTTTGGTCCTAATCACTTCACCTCATTTATTAGCTCCCCAAAATAAGCAGACGACTATGTGTAAAGATCTCTACTACTATATAGAAAAAAAGAGTAAGAGAGGTAGTAAATTTTTCTGAAGTTTCATGTTCATATTTAATGTCTATAGAAAATATGGCGGTCTGATGAAATTGCAACCTTCATGAACTACGCTGCGGTTTTATTCAGTTATCTAACAAAGCTTGGAAGAATAGCGGCCTTGGAAAAAAGTGACAGAATTCAAAGTCTATTGACATGCCTAAAACCGACAAGAAACTTATATCAGATATCAAAGAAGTCAAGGCTTTCAAAAATGAATACCTGTCAGCACACATGCATACCAAATAAGATGATCTTCAAAGATTGTGCACGCACAATCGTGACAAACATTGAATGATTCACTTTAGGGCGGTCTCTAAGTATTGAGGAAGCTTTTGCTGTCGTAATCCCAACCTTTGTAAAAATGTTTGTTGATATAAAGGTACAATTTTGAAGTCGATATTTTAAATGCTATGAGGAAGAATTAGGCTTTGGATTTGTGCAGTTGGTACTGATGAAGACCCAGCACATAAGATGACGGACTTCCTCCTTATGGGTGTACTCGTTGTTGTATGTTGATTTACTCTCTTAACCACTTTGTTAAGAAAAAACTGGAACTTTTATATTAAGCCTATTAAAAAACTTATGAAGATTTACGTAATCCGCAATTCCCTACCCCTTCTTCCTTTCCTGCTAAGGCTGTGGTACGGTATCATAGGGTATCTCCTGAGCTTTGTCATCATCATAAAAAAAAACTAGGTATATGAGAGATGTCGTCATTATGTGACACACAATTAGCAGATATTTCAATATTACATGTTATATCGTAACAGAATTGTAACTTTGTGTGTGATTTGTTACCAAATATTTCACAATGCTGTGAAAATTTCTGAAACTCATTTAATTTTAATTTATTTGATAGTAATTTCAACAGCTGAAAATACTCACCGTTAAATACCGTATTTTACATAAACATTGTGTATTTTTCCCTAGCACTTATAATTACTGTGTAGTTTTTTTGGACGTAACATTTTAACACACTTACAGCACAAAATAGATAGTACATGTCCACTTTGTCATAAGGTTACTGCTTCGTAACCAATTTACACATTTCTGTAACAATGTTACCATTACATTAATATGTTGCAATTGGAATTATAACTAGAAGGCCGGAAAAGGGTAAAATTTACCCTTTTTAAAAATTATGCGTAGGTTTTACTATCACAGTCTTCGTCATCAGCTTACGATTCTTAAACGAATTATCATTATTAACTCATATTTTATATTTTGAAAAACTAGGCCCATGTTTTTATTCACTAATGGTCGCTTATAAAAAAAAAAGAAATTGTGCGTGAAGTTTGTGTAACATGTGTGCGACAGTATAGCAACATTTGACTTGTTCTTTTTACAACACGTTGTGACTGTTTTGACTCAAATACGTACATATGTATGTTTCCAAATAAATATCGTAAAATATTTTATCTAACACGATCACCTAACAGAAACTATAATTCGTTGTAATGTAACAAAAGTATGAGTAACGAACCCAAAATTGTTATACTTCTTCAGTCATTCACTCATAGGCCATAGGTAGCTTTAAAATTTGGTGGATCTGAGTCCGTCATAAAATGACGGTAAATATGGAAAAACAATGTTGGTACTATCCACCAGAAGATTCTGCAGTAGCTAGATAGCAACATAGAACTTAAACAAAATTTCTTCTCCTCACTACATTTTAGGCGTCTCCCATTAGGCCACTGCATGATCCATCAAATTGTCTATACTCTGCGAGAATTATGATCCTCTCGGTATGACGGAGCAAAAAACAGGTATAGTTAATGGCAAAGCCAAGAACCTTTTTTTCCTTATGACATAATCTGTAACTACTTCGAATGATCATTATTTTTAGATGAGTTATAGGATGAAGTTGAGTTTCGTACAGAGCTAGGCAATACTTAAGTAAAAGTACATTTTCATTACTTAAGACTTATTACTCAATACTTTTGAAATGCCCCTACTTAGTATTTGAACATAAGTACTTGCTTCTATTTACTTGTACTTAAGACTTAATTTTGTACTTAAGTACCAAGATTTTTACTTAGGTATTTCTGAGTCTATTAAGTACCTACAAATATCTAACTCTTCGTAGAAAAGCAAACACAATCTCTAGCGCAACTTCTTTTTTGTTGAGCTTTAAAGCACGCAAAGAACTGTCAAAGAATATGCCGCACTCACGCGTCAAGGCAGAACCTTAGACAGACTAATAACAAACACACAAGGACTGGGCAAGTAGAACAAAAACCAGTAACGTCTCGCTCGAATATAAAATCGACGATGCCTCGACTTGATGACATAACCACTGACATGTATAATATGGATTATAAAAAGTGGGCTTACTTCTATATTGCTGACTCTTTCGGCTTAAGCACCAAGTACCAACTGACAGAGAACTGAAAACAAAAAATAAATTAGTGGATTCGTTAAAATAAATGTTTTTAAATTAATCATTTAGGGTTATTACTGACAAAAACTGTTTTATCAAAGACAATGTATTCATTAGATACGCAGAAGAATTTCTAAATGTTTTATTATAATCACTTCCCGAACTGCGTGCTCACTTTTTCAACTTCCCGGCTACGATTTTTTCAATGTTGGCACCGATGTAAGAACTCTTTTTGACATCGTCAATTCTGCCCACGTGAAATAGAAATGTAAGCAGTCCATATTATATGCGTCAGTGAACATAACCAAGGGTAAGCAAGCAATTCCTCGCTCCAATATAAAATCAACGATGCCTAGACCTGATGTAGGGAAGGCCTCAATTTTTTCGTAGCAATTTACTGGAAATTTATTTTTTCCTTACAATTGTTATGCATTATTGGAGGCGTTAATGGATGCTCTAATAGTTTTTGTGAGTGTAGCAAGGAGAGGTGACAGTTTTACTCTACTTGCTGCACCGAAAACTATGAAAAACTATAAATAGTAGCCACTGATTACTATACACACTTTCAAAAGATATTGATTTATTAATATCTATTAACTGAACTCGATAAACTTCATTATATTACTGCCAACGTACAAAGATTCTAAAAAAGTACTTTAAAAAGTACTTCAAAAAGTACTCAGTACTTTTTATTGACTTAGTACTTAGTTACACGTACTTTTCATACATGCGGTACTTATACTTGTACTTAAGTACTTTGTCTTTGGTACTTGCCCAGCACTGTTTCGTATTAGATAATACCAATTTTACTACGCCGGTATCTTCCTAGAACAATCCTATCTTTTTAGTCCTGAACCTGATATACTCCTCCTCCTTCAAGCATCAATCTGTTTTGACCATACTATTCAGGGGTGACAAAATTTGTCGATTCCTTTGATTTCCAATAGCAGACATTTCTTGAGAAGCATAATAGTTGTTTTTTTTTACCTGGAACTTTTGATTAGAATTTGTGTAGTAATGCGGACAATTATAGGAGAGGAGACAAATCGCAGCTAAGAATAACTATATCTACTTTTTCCGCTATTGCTGCAGAGCAAGGGCATGAACATCAGAACTACATAAGTAATAGAAACGTAATTCACGAGCGAACACAGTCCCAAACTTGACACCGAATGAATTGACATAGTTTTCCGACTATAGCAAAACTATATATCTCGCCATAAATCGATAGAATTCCACAAGTCTGTTTGCTCATAACTCTGATTTCAGATCTCTACACAATCACGCCCCTCCCTCTAAATTACGGTTACCGCTTAAATAGCACTTTTAAATTAGCGAAAATAATAATTCTTTTGGTTGATGTATTTGGAAAATAAATTACAAATTGCATGACTTCAATCAACAATTTAGTGTCCATAAACAGCACGCCTGCCACACTATGTTCATTATGTAGTTAGTAGCTAAGCTATGCATAAGTGACTGGGGCTGTGGCCCTAAATCGGATCGAAATCACAACACCTGGTAAAACAAAACGCGCACACATTGCATGCCACGAATTTATGTATATATTTATGTAAAACTATGTAGTACCTGCGATCACCTTAATTCAGCATAAATAAAATTAAAACGCAAAACTACGTCGAGGCGACAAAGCAAAAGTGCCAACATGAAATGTTATGCACAGGGAGAAAACCGAGCCTAAATCCAATGGTCGGACGGTAGCACGGCAGCTGTAAACACTTCAAGACACGAAATCCAAACGAATAGATTCAAGGGGGCTACAAGATACGACTACGACTACGATACGATTTATATCTAAATCTCAGGAAAAGCATTTTCTAATTTGCCATATATGGTCAGGATTAGGAGCCGGTACATCGAGCGGCTTTAAGATGTCGTTCTTTATCTAATATACATACATAGCTGCACCGCGAACGTAATTCCATGTTCTTAGGAGAAGTTGTTTCAAGTTGATTCAGACCTAAAGAACTCTTCAAAATAAATACATATAACCTGAGAAACCTGCACCTGAATAAAGGTGCACTCGGAAACAATCAGGCCTTCGTGTATATGGAACTGAAACTCTTAGAAAATTGCATTTAATTGCGATTTTGTCTGGATTTCACGTAACCGTTACGGTAAAATCGATTCTTTTATTCACTGCGCACAGCGAGACAAGAAATCTTTAAGATACTCTGGGAATGAAACTCGATTAAATGAAAATTTATTTCCTAGACAAAATCATTTCTATTTAAATATCAAATTTTCCGTATCGAAATCCAATAGAAGAAAAAATATTGCCTGGCTTTTCCTCACGGATAGAGGGGAATCGGTTATATACGTAATAGGCGCAAATGGTACTTTCGAATGAGGTGCGAAAAATGTGAAAAGTCTCTCCCAATTATCCTATCCATTTGGCATACAACTTCAACTTGTATCATTAGAAATTTTTTACCTAAATATACATCACGATAATAAAATTTCAGCCTACGTTTCGTTCGATTTAACGACTATCTTCAGGAGTTTTTAAATATTTTGGAGATCAAAATGAGGCTGGATCAGTTTTTACAAAAGATTCCGAACTCGCACGTTAATTGCGGCACAATAACTGATCTAACCAACGCACCCTACAGATATAGGTAATTGGCAGAGGATCTCGTGCACTTTACCAATAACATTGTTCAATCTAAAGAGCTTTTGAAAATGATACTCAAGTTCAGAACGGATATGGGGAACTATATGGGGATATTGGTGCTATTCAAGAAAATATCAGGTGTATGCAAATAGCATTTAATTTAGATCATTGCCTTTGGTTGATTCAAAAACTCTGCTTAGATCGCCAACGACATCTTCTACTAATAGTTCAATTAGTCGAGCTAAGTATAAATGGACAAAATAGTTAGCGAACATATAAAAACAGGCTCTTCCACACATGGTTGATGCGAGGCCATTTATAAAAACAAAGATCAAAGGGAATTTTTACTGCACGCAGCTTGAAACTGAAAGATAGTCTGAGGACATTTGAGTGCAGCAATTACGCAACTATGTTTTGGGAGGAGGCCTGATCGGGAAAAACAAAAGATTATTAGGATTAAAATATTTACGTGTATAATATCGCCACAAATGCTATCCAAGGACAGGGAAGAATATGAATTGGACGATATTCATGGAGGGAAATCGCAGTATCCTGGCAGGTATGCATTTTGAACATATTCAAGATAAAGGAAATGTGGATGTTAGTAAAATAGTGTTGAAGAGATGAATAAGCAAAAGTAGAATTACAGGAAATAGAATTTGAATGAATTTGGAAATGCAAGTCCATACAGAAACACCTTTCTTGGGTGCAGGAGATTTTTCTCAGATGACTTTCCAGCTTTATACGCAAACTGTTAAATATGAAACGGTGACTAAGGTAAAGTTTTTTCTCTAAGATATTCTCCATGCTCTTAAGGAAATATGTGAAGATACTGATGGATCAGATCGATTTGGATTGTTTGCTAAGTTTGGTTGTTTTTTGTTTTGGATATGAAAACCACCCCTACGTCTTTTCAGTCTTAAATATATGCCACAAAGCGTAACTGTCTTAGACAATTTTTATTAACGGAGTCATATTTCATCAACACCCAACTGTAGTAAGACTATAGAAAAATACCTTCATCTCGGGTTGACTTTGAAGATTTGAATATGCAAGTGGCCCATTTTATCGGTTTTTCCCTCGATATCGGCAGTGTCAATTGATTCATATGCTATTACTACTTTGTTGCTTGCATAGTATAAACCTTAACAAAGGTCTGACCTTCCTAAGTATATCAGCGCTATTTTGTTTATTTTACTCGTCCCTTGGTGGTCATTTTTTTCTTAAAGTAAGCTTGTCTTTATTTTTTTATGTTTTATTAACTGATGAAACATGACGGTGAATTGTGCAATTCTAAGTTGTACAAAGCAACACCCGATTAAAGGCATATTTATTTCTTCCATTTTTCTAAATACAAATCCTTTAGGAAAACTGGATAAGTACTTGTAAAAAATAAAAAGAATTTTCCAGCTGAATCAGCTTTGATCAAAACAATTGAAAATAAAACGAGCAAAATTTCCACCATCGTTCCTTATAAATTTTATAACATGCCGGAGAGATTGGAAGAGTTAGGAAAATAAGTCTTTATCTCTACCAAGATCTTGAATGTTTCTCCCCACTCTCGTTATACCTTTCATCTTCTCTTAAGTAATCACATACGGTTTGAGTGATTTTTAGAGAGCTTCTTGTAGCGCCTGGTAACTTTGGATAACCAGTCAACGTTTACGTTGGAGATTCCCAAATTATTTTCGGAAATCTTCTTAACTCTTTATTAGAAGTTTTTATATGCTGGAATTATAATGTACGGCATCTATTTGCTGATGCTATTGCTTTACTTTCCTAATCCTGATGTCAAAGATTGAGGATTATCCGTTAAAGCTTCATACGGATTCATCAGATCGATGGTATTTTCAACGCTATTAAAGAAATTGTCAATCAAGATACATGAATCACTTTGAATTGGATTGAAAAGTATTATACTTCTGCCTGAAATATTGAGGTGTATTTGTCTAGGCTTTGATAAATGTTAGCATGGTTGGTTTCCTACATCAAAACTATTTGCTTAATTTTTGATGTCTATTGATTTCATAATAAGTTTAGTGTTAAGCATAAATAATGGACTCAAACAGGCTCTTACGTCACATCAAAACTATTTGCTTAATTTTTGATGTCTATTGATTTCATAATAAGTTTAGTGTTAAGCATAAATAATGGACTCAAACAGGCTCTTACGTCAAGTCATTATCCTCATCATACATACTACTGATTAATTACAAACAGATGAACATGACGCCCGATATTTAAAAAAATGGAAAATATATCATTTGCTATACTCGATTTGCTCTCCAATGATCCCCAGATTACACAAGTAGCCTTACATAATTGGATCAAAATTTGTTTGATACTAACAAAATTAGCAAAACCCCAATACACTACACGGCTCAAATCGCTTACACTCTGCAACTCAATTAGTGCAAGCAAGACCGTTCAACTTATTTCAATAATTAACCTCTAATATGAGAATAGAATCGATTTACGCCTTATAATCAGTTGTACCAACTACATAAATCTAAATAATATTCTCGTTTTTGTTTGTTTGTTTGTTTGTTTTTCTCCCTAAAGGGTCCTCATCACATATATTATTCCCGTGTTCCATACAAGGAACTAAGTTCTTGCAACCAATTATCATCAACTCATTGCAGTGATACAATCTAAAAATGAAGCCAAACAGGGCAAATGATTATGATAAAAACGTTCACTTGAACTGATCCCTTAAATGGGCAACTCTTCCGCATTTTCTGGTACACTTTTGCCTGCTCTCCTTGTCTTATAATATTCCATTTGAAAGGCTCCAAAGATGCAATTTTACTTTATCGATCAAATAGCATTAAAGACCGTAGAGCAGAGGGAATGGGGTAGGAAAAAAGTTGGACAACAACTGCCACTGCCGTATATTGGTATTTATTTTTACATTGCCTCTCCGTACCTACTACTACCGCAGTACACACTGTGCAGAGAATAGCAAAGCCTGTACAGAACTGTTCGAGGTAACCCGAGCAGAACAGCCGACATCGACAAGAACCAGAAAACTGATCCGAATCACATCAACCGCAAAGGAAGCGAATTGAGAAATCCCAATCCCAACGTGGACGAGTCGTCGTTGTCGTTGTCGGGCTAGAGCTCTTGTTCTTCTAGCTATAATGAGACATTTTGTTCACCCAAAGCCATCGATTAGTGCCCATTGAACGGTGTATACCTCTGACAGCCGGGGTCGTGGTGGCGCAAGAACTGGAGCCCATTCAACCGTGAAAAGCCTAGCTCTAGGAAGAGACCATGTAGCATCTTGGCATCATTGTCTATAAAAGAGTGAAGATCAGCGACTCCGTTACTCGATCACGCGTCTTATATTAATATCATTATCATTACTTCCTTATTGAGTAATTGATTGCGGAGAGTACGTGATTGTACCTTGGCTGCCATCGCGAGGATATCCTGAAGAATATTATGCTGACTGCCCCCTTTTTGCCGGAGGACTCTTTTTTATTTAGCAAGCACACAGAGTGGCATATATAGAAGTCAATGCTAGAGATATACCTACTTACTAGCTGAGCTGGGCTGGGAACTGGAGCTAAGAGAAACAGAGTAAGCCAGAAAGTTTCTCAAGAATTTGTTTGTTTTTGGCATACTCCTCCCATTGCAGTGAGCGCGGCTCAAAGCTCAAAGGCATTCACTTGCTAATGAGCACGATCCTAAGGTCAGTTCTTGTTAGGTCAATCGGTGTGTTTTGCAAGTGTTCCGTGATTCTGATTCCAATTGAAGTGCAAACAGGTGGAGGTGCAGCATTTCTTCTGGTGTTTGTTTTTTTGAATGTGCCGTTTTAATTAGTTTCAAGTTATGCCATTGAACTGGCTATTTTCGGACTCATCAGTATCGCATTCAATTTTAGAATCTCATTAGCGGAAGTGATTTTTGTCACTCGCAAGATTTCTGTTGGTACGTAAATAACTTGAAAAACTTGGAGAGATATGTATGTGCTAATTATCGGAAATTCCTCATATCTTGATCCCTCACATGCCCACTCCTTTACGTTCCTTAGTAAAAATATGATTTTATTGCAGGGACTCATAAACATTAATAAATTCATCACCTCAAATCCAGATATATGTACAATATGTATTCCCTGTGAATGCTCATAAATTTATAGAGCTACCTGCGAATAAATGGTTATGAGAAAATCTTACTCACGAAAACCGTTTTTGATTGATTAAATCAGCGACAAAAGACGGAGAATTACTGCCTCAGCAGATGCCGTAGCAGGAGCCTTTTCATATTTTCCCAAAGAAATGAAGAAACCTCTTGGACGATTTATGAGTTTGCCCCAACATAACTTTGGGTGTTTGCATGCGCACGATGAAATGATATACTCGACTCGGCTCTTATTGTATCTACAGAGAGGATGGGATACCGACCTAACCTATACCCATCCCCATAAGCTCCTGGAGCCATAAAAAATCAAGAAATTCATGAAACACCGTAATTCTGTGAAGATTTTAACATTCCGCGACAGATGAAGTGCGGAAGGAGTAAAGTGGGTGTAGATTAGATGAAACCGGGCTCAGACGCTGGAGTTGAAATATCTTCAGGCTTTTCGTTCTTTGGTGCGGTATATGCGGGTATATAGTATATGAATAGGAAGCTTATCCGGTAGATAAGCTCTGAAAGAAGTTTTTAGTACAGCTTCTGTCGTAACAAATCTGTAGCATTTTGGTGGAATGTTTTAAGTAAACTTTTTTGTTGCTATTTTTCTTGTGAATTTTAAGCTTTGGTGGCGTGGTTGGTTGAAGTTATACTGTATTCAATGTGCGACTATATAGCAAGGTAGACACTTCATGATATCAATTATTCATTGAGTTTCAGATTAACCAAGATAATTTCCAAACAAGACTTTGCGAATGCACAGCCATTTAACAGGGATAGACCGGGTATTAGAAAAAAAAGGGTTTTCTAATTTCATGAATCGGTCATATTTTCAGATGATAACTAAAGAAATGTGTTTTGTAGCTTTAAGTTGGTAAAATAGAGGGCGCATTTTATAATGTATATTAATGCATCACCAGAATAGTATTGAGCAGAGAAATATGAAAACGGAGATTTGGAGATATTAGTACATGAAAGGTTACATTCTCCCTGTTAATGAGTAACACCCTCATAAAGTGACAGTATCGTACGCCTTTTGGGCTGTTGGGGTTGCTTGACCAATTATTTTCGGAAAAGCTATAAAGAATGTTGTGACTATTACCGGATACCATTATCGTTTGATGTTTTATTTTTTCGACAGTTAGACAAGAAGATCTACAGCATTATGTAGTCCCCACAAGATGGCGCCACATGCCTTTCAGTCCGTTCATAATCGAAATTTTCCCAATCGTATAATAGTGATGTCAATTGGACACACCATTTGGCTGATTTGAGTACGCTAAGCCTTGTTCTTTGGGGCTACCTGAATAAAAAAAAATATACTAATAAAGCTAGGATAATCCATGAAATCGAGCGAATAACCCCAGAAATGTGCTCTAACATAACTATTATAAAAAGAGCCGAAATTATTCCTACCGCCAAAGGCACATATTTGACCGATATCACTTTCCATAGATAATTTTCAATCCTCAAAGAAAGTTATTCAAAAATAAACTGGTGCCGTTACATTAAAAATATTTCGGTTAAAAGTGAGTCGGCCTTGCACAATCAGCGTTCCGTTTTGAAGTTTATCAACAAACCGTCGATCAATCGTATTCATGTAAATACTATATTTAAATCTAATCCAAATTTGCTTATGATAACCAAATATAATATTCAAATACAGAAAAACGCGAGAGTAGTTTTATAAGAGTTGTCTTAAAATATACGATTTTTTTCCAGCAACTATGAAGCAACTGACGAAAAAAACTGCAGTTTTCCGTTTTTCTATTACTGAATGCCTATACTAACCCTGATAATATCAAAATTTTAGCTTTAGAAACCTCGAAGATCAGGGGGAACGGTTTTTTTTTTTGCTCATTTTGGTCTATAACCAATTCTCCAAAAATTCTGAAAAAAACTTTTTTTTGCAAAGCTATACCCCAGACAATACAAAAACAAAACAATTTTTGTAGGGAGCCCATCCCACCCCAATAAAAATTAAAAAAAAAAATAGAGTATTTCATAATTTTGGACTATCGAAATATGTGCGCATCATAAAGACCCAACATTTTTCCAAATTTTAAATTCCTACGTCACGTCGTTTTCGAGAAAAAGTCAGACGAACGGACGCACGAGCTATCTTATAAGGGTTCCATTTTCTTCCTTTTGTTGTAGGTATACGGAACTCTAAAAACACCCTGTATTGTGAATTTGGAATCAGGACGGCCATTTTAGAATTAATCTAATAAAAATAAAAGTTTAAAGTTTCTTAGTGTGCTACCAACATTGCCCTCCTTTAAATGTAGGTTAGAATATAGCTACAACTGAGTTAGAAACGATTCGCTATACTTAGACCTTCAATGGTGCATTGTGATACCTGATGAGGACTATAAGCAGCAGATTTATTCAGGATATAAATCTAGTTCAACCTTTCTCGCAATTGTGTGAATGGCATTTTCCAAATTTCCGTACCTGCAGGGTAAACCTTATAATCAGCTAATTTCACCCAGATTAGATATTTTGATTTTAAGTCTTCTGAAGTGTCATCATCCCATAATCAGAGAGTAATTACTACCAAACGGAAATATTACTGATGCTTGTTGGCCCTTTGTATCCAAAAATCCGCCATTCAACTCGTGTAACCCTCATGTGAACCAAGATTAATTGTAGTCGTCCTTAATACATAGTTCTTTGCTCGCGATGAATAATTTTCAGTTTCATGCCATGAATTTCGATTGCTTTCTCATGGATGAATCTGCATCTATCACAAGGGAGCAGACGAACAATTTTAAGGGTAAACCGACTCCTCCGGAAAAGACTTTAATCGCCACAATGTGTTGAAGCATAGTCGTATATACGAAAATTTTGTATCTAACAGAGAATAATGCCAAGAAAATTTACGATCTGGAAATATGTCATGCATGCACAAAGTTCCTCAAATTCTCCCAGTACTTAATTTATGCAGTGCATAATTTAGCGAAAGAAACTAGATCCAACTCAATCTCAATGGTTTTGAAAGGATCGGGTAGAAAAAAGGGCTCTAAGCTGTTCCAACGTGACCCCAGACTGCTTTCAGATTTATTTATTTTTGTTTTTTTATGCCGTAACGACTATAGCCGCAAAACTGTAGTTCCCAGCCACAGCCCCACCGCTGATAATTTATTACAACCATCTACGACGTGTTCTGCTTGCAGTTAACCTTACAACCCAGGAGAGTATACCTGAGCGCGGAATATATCTTCATGCGACCACCTGTAAACGCAGCATAATAATATGTATGGCTTGGAACTAATGATGCCCAGCTTGTTACTGCAGTTCCCTGCACTCAGCATGCAGTTTACCTTTGATCTGGTAGAACAGTTCCTGCACTGTGTAGCGGTGTTCTAATGTCAGCAACATTACGTACATATATAGCCAAAGAGATCTCTTAAGCCCCCGCTCGAGCTCATCTAGCAACAGTGTTCGCGGGCAAAGATTTACCTTGTCCTCGTTCGCGGATAGATCAACGGAAACTGCACTTTAACGATTCTCGCTTTATGTGGGGGTGGCGGAAGTCGACCAACAGTGTGCCGACTTGACTTTAGCACAGAGTAGAGTTCCTTCATCTAGTGGATAACGGAAAGTGTAGTAATGTCATGCGGATGCGATGTTGCTCTTTCAACGTTTCCAGTGATTTATGATTATCTGGAAATTATTCAGATTTATGGGTACTCCTGCTATGGGAGCTGGAATTCACCACTATTGGAATTTTTATGGTTGGCCGTGATTAATGACGCAAATGTTGCTAATGACTTGAGCACTGGGAATGATCTTTGTACGTACAAGAGTATAAACACTAATGGACATGAGACTCAACGGAGTCTGTTAAGAAGGAGGAACAAGTTTCTCTCTAGTCTCCTGAATGCGTTCAATTTACCGATTTCATGTTGCATAATCTGTCTTCTTGTAAGAGGGTATCACTTATGTCTTTTTTTTTCCTTTTTTTGAACCTCGCTAAAGTCATGGCACTTTCCAAACATTATGGAATATCTTCCCACATGTCTTATGTTACATAGATTTTCCATAAACAGACGTTACTAGATGTTAAGGTACAGTTAATTTGCTAACTGTCGACTCTGTTGAAAGAATTGAAATATGGAACACGCTACGTCGATATGGAATTTCTCAAAATATAATTGAATCAGAGCTTTCCACAATGAAAGAATAAAATCTGGAGTTCGTCATGAATATATATTTTCAATGCATCTTGTAAAAACCCACCAGGGATGATATGATGAATCGTTTGAAAGATTTTGATTGATATGCAGATGATACCAGGATCTGAACACTATATGATTCATAATCACACACCAGATTAGTTTCTTGTGAAACATTTTGAAAAATATGTTTATTGTCAAAAATCTGAAATACCTAGTATCTAATAATCTCCTGATTTACGTGAAATCATAGTTTTGAAACTACTTTAGCTGACAACGGACATTCACGGAAATTAAGATGAAAATAAACTTTAGCTATGATGAATTTTTTAAAATTCTTATAACAGTATCAGGCTACCAAGCCCTTTTAAAAAATCATTCAAGGACTTCAATTTCTCCTCTTCAACTGTCGCTCTCGTTTGATTTATTATATTATGATTATAGATAGATCTCAAAACATAAGAGTCAAAAGCCAAATACGCTACCCATAATGTCTGGTATTCCTCAGGGTTCAATCTTAAGTTTACTTATGTTTAGCCTCTACATTATCAATTTTCGTAAATTTGTAATGGACTGTAGTATATATAAGTATATGTGTGATATATGTTGTTATGTACAGCTAATTGAAGCAGACAACTAGATGTTATAAAGTATATCTAAATGAGCCAGAGAGAACTATCTCGATTTAAGGTTTAATTCATTGAAAGAAAGTGAATGCTAGCAACAATAAGATTTTTTTATGTTGATTATCCTTCATCTACTAAACCGATACTTTGAAAGATCACACAATCCGAGTCTCAAATTGAACGAAAACTGTTTTTAAAATATATCCACAAGTTTCAGATCAGTATTTTAAAAATTATGGAAATTATAAGCGAGAAACGAAAACGCTATGAATAGATTGTTGCTGGTCCAACTATGGGACCTTACCTTCACCAGCCCTTTATATGTTCCTGCGCAATTATGGAGAGCACTACTGTACATTGACCTGACTATGTGTCTCTGTTGATTCGAAACATTTTAGAGCAGAACCAATAATTATAATGCATATGATCCCTTATCCCTATAGCTTTATTGAGACACCGACCTTATAACAAAATCTCTAATAAAAATGTCAATCGTTTATCAAAAATCATCCCTACTTAGATGACTTAAATGTGCGTTTTCAATCAAAATAAATCCTTCAAATGCAGCTTTACGTATTCGCCCATCTCGTTTAGCTTGACTTTTGCATATAAAAGACGGCGTTCTTGCGAACATAAATTCAATATCTCGCATTCCAGTTCAGATTGCATTTTGTTTGTGTGCTCTGATAATGCAGTAAAAACTGCAAATTTTGCTGATACTCTGCTGTGAAATTACCAAAGGTCAACAACTTTTAAATCGTATTGAAAACTAACTTAACTTTACGCCAAACTTTTAATTACCTACGTCGCCCGTTGCCCCGTTCTTGAGAAAACTTTTTTAATCTTCCCGCTAATATTGGCCAAGAAGTTGGTGAAGGCAGGTGGCGACTCCAAAAAAGAAATTATGTCACAAGAGATATTCGTGGCACGATAAATCCACCAGAAAATTCCTTTTGACATTTTCACGAATAGCTATAGGCTCACTATGTTCGCCATTTGTGCGAAGATGATTTTATCGAGGTCTTTGTCTTCTGGGACATCGGTCGTCGTACCAAAAGGTGATGAAAGTGTCAATGTCAAGTGATATTAACCTTCGGTCATCGCCAGTCAAGATCTAAATTGCCTCGTGGTAAATTTCTCAGAAAAGAAGATTTGTTCGTGCAGATTTTGGTTTTAATTTTCTTCTTCTTTACTTTTTTTATCTTTGTGCAAAATTAATTGAGATGTTCGTTGACGTTGCAACACCAAGAGATTCAATGGATCTGCAAAAATTGTCTTAATAATTTAAATAGGGTAAAAAAAAACAAAATATTGCTCCATCAATTTCGCTTACAAGGGGGAGATTTTGAAGGCAGGAGACCTATACGCGAATATGGTCTCAAACATAAAGCAGAATGTCTGGAAGATGCAAAAAGAACATGGCCTCAAACGACAACTCGCCTGCCTAGGAGGACTTTTTAATATTCTACCAAAGTCCCCTAATAACTCTTCGATTTTCGATTTGATTCCTTTGATAGTGGGAAAAGTATATATAAAAATTTACTCGAGGGATAAAGTTCTCAGAAGTTTTCAAAACAGCTTCTGGGGAATTTTGTCAAAAGTTCTCAGACACGCATGCATGCCACAGCAGCACTTTGGGGCTTTGCTATATGCATGCAAATCACGTACCTACCTATCGCGGAAGAACTTCTTGAAAATCATCACCTTCACGTTTACATCGAATCTCAATTGGAAGAAAAGAAGGAATGGGTGAGGCCATTACGTTTTGAGTGAGATGTTGTTTGGGCTTGGCTTATTATATTTGGTCGTTTTGAGGGGTCCTCCTTTCGCACGTCCTACCGTTACTGTTTGGGAATTTACTCAGTGAATATTACCTACCCTTCACACGCCTTCTCCATTGCGTGCAGTGAATTCCGAAACACTATACAAATGTAAGCCAGGTGAAATTTCCAATTTATATACTTCGGTGTTTGGCTTTCGCAAATTTTGTTTAGCAACTGTAATGAAATTATGCTTTGCTTGCCACCATTTTCATGCTAAAAAAAAAAAAAACTTTTTGGGGGTCAATATGGATTTGGATAATGGAACTGAAGTCTACGGGATAAATGCTCCCCTTGAATATTGCCAGTGACCTAACGGCTGATTATGATTTCAAATAAATACGAAGAAAGAGGAATTCTTAATCATCATCTAAAAATTTCATAGCACAGCCGGAAATATTTTGAAGAATATGGTAGTAGCCGTAGTTAGCAGCGCAAATATTTCTCTCTAACATTAATCTACGACGGATTAGACTACATAATTCATCAGGTCAATAATGATAGAGGTAACAATAAAGCATCAAAAGATTTAAACACCGCAGAGGTGTTCTAACAATTCAAAATGGTTATCGCCTCGTCTCCAATGAAGAATTGAATTAAAAACTCTTTTTTTTTATACTGTCCAATGTAATTAAAACTTACACCCTTTCAGAATACCTTCATATTTCAGCGCCTGTGTAATTTGTGTGAGGGCTTTATGAGCGTGAAACTCTAATTGCAAACTAAAATTTGCAGCGCATCACAAGGCAACTGGCTGCAAGCTGGTATACTAGTTTTACGTGAATTTTAGTATCTAGAATGCCTGTAGATAATGAGAGTGTATATGCCTTCCCAAGGGCAACTATCACATATTACCTACATTTCTTTAGCTGTCATCAGTAAATCCCAGATTAGAAAACGCTTTGATTTTCCAAAATTCAATTTTCGACCATTATCTATGGGCAAGTTATGTAAAACTTTCACAAAATCTGTATTAATCCAATCAAGACAACTCAAGTACATCTGCAACCTATAAATCAGTACTTGCAACCTCAACGAAATGTGGTATAGTTTTAATGTACCGACTAAAAAATTTAGACCTAAACCGGAACCCTGAGGCATACCTACTTCGATTTACTAAAAGAATATCGGAAAGCACATTGTTTCCATTTAGAGAAAATAACCGAAAATAGTGGAAGAGTTTCTTCAATAATTTTTAACAATTCCGTTTTATAACCAGATTGAGAGGAATTTAAAATACTATTATTTTTTATATATCCAACTATTTTAAGTAATTTGTTAAGATTGCATAAAACACTAAAGTCAGTAGTCGGATATAGCAGAAGTCTTCGAATTCTTTTTAAAATGTGAGGAAAGCAGGAGGACATAAGTGAATATGTGTAGAAAATATGTTTAAATGTTTATTAAAATTAGCGAGGTCCACACTACATCTGATTTTTATACTCTAGATGAAATCTATAGGGTTTACTAAATTTGTCATTCCGTTTGTAACACCTCGAAATAATGATGGTAGAGCAAAATGAATTGGACACTCACGCATAATATTAAAAGTAATTTTGATTTTTGCATGTCCGTTCGTGCGTCTGTCCGTCTGTGCGCACGATAACTCGAGAACGCGTGTACTTAGAGAGCTGAAATTTGTACATGGACTTTAAAAAAAAAGTAAAATTAAGTTCGAAAATCTGGTACCATGAGAACCTGTCCTACAGCAGCCATGGAAGCCTTACTAAACTTTCCTCTCCTACATTTGCAGGTGAAAAAGGAAGCGATCTCCAGTGCTATTAGAGTGCGAAAGGAGAAACAATTAAAGCCAGGTGATCTGGTTGGTCATTTAAGTAGGTCTTAAAACAGATATGTTTTAAGCAAATGACAAATATATCTAATATACTCACACCCAGGGTGGATTTTGTAAGACCATTCCAAGTGGTTCTGGGAGACCGACAGCAATGGTGTTCCACTAAACCGTCCATCCAACAAGGATCGATAATGTGATATACAGACGGTTCAAAAACGAACAATGGAGGTGGACTGGGCGTATACAGCCCCAAATGCGAAATATCAAAGGCTCTGGGCTCTACTCCTACCGTATTCCAAGCCGAGGTATTGGCCATAATAGAATGTGCCAATATCTGCATTAAAAGAGCCATAAATGGTTCAACATTAATATACTCTCGGACAGTCAAGCTGCCCTCAAGGCCTTAAAGTCCTACACTGTCAAGTCAGAGATAGTCTGGAAATGACTAAAACCCTCAAAAACCCATCAAGCAGAAACAAAGCTATCGTCTTGTGGGTACCTGGATATGAGGGCCACAAAGGCAGAGAAATTGCTAATGGCCTAGCCAAAAGAGGAGCGGAAAGTTTGTCGAACCAGAGCCATTTTGCAGCACTTCAAACTGTTACCTCAGAGCTGCCCTAACCGACTGGGAGAATAAACAAAAATCCCTGTACTGGGAAAGACTACAAGGACTACGCCAGGCAAAAAAGTTTATCGATACCTCTGGCGGAAAAACAAAAGAACTCTTACTGCTTAGATGAACAGAGCTCAAAATGATTTCTGAGCTCTTCTCAGGCCATTGCCCCTTAAGGTAACACCTGAACAAGCTGGGCTTGACTGAGACTTCATCTTGCCGTTTCTGTCAGGATGCTCACGAAACCTCGGAGCACTTGCTCTGCAACTGCGAAGCATTGGCTAGGCGGACTGTACTCCACCTCGAACATGCTTTTCTTCAATCCCAGAATGATTCTAGACTTTATTAACAGTCTGAACCTAGAAAGGGAGTTAATTCAACCGGGACTCACAATAGATCTTTCAGGTCACAGTAAAAGCGAGGCTAACAACGCTTACACACCCCTTCACAAATCTAATCTAATCTACGTTCGAAAATGAGACAAATAGGGCAACTCCTTCGTGGGGTTGCCATACAAAAATTTCGCATTCCACTATATATTTCGACACTGCCTGAGAGCGCGTCGACGTAGAGAGCTGAAAGTTGGTACATGGTGTTTTCATTATACTAGCAAATTAAATTTCAAAAATGGACTAAATTGCGCAACTCCTTCCTGGTGTTGCCACATAAAAATTTAAGTTTTTTACGTATGCTGTGAAAACGATCAGTCGAAGACATTTTTATTGTACTAAAAACTTCTTCAGAATACGAAATCCTATAAAATTGGTTATAATCATTTTTTCTGTCCGACAAACCGTTCTAGAAATATATACGAAAAACCATTTCAAAAATCAAACTTGCACAGAAAGGTGGCAATACGAAATTTCATAAGTGCATTCATCTAGGATATCATAAGAATTGGTCTTAGACCAGTTCTAGCTTTTTTACTTGTATATTAGCATTTCGTCCATGCTTAAGCAAGACACGGACTTTATAGAAGATGACACTCATCCAAGCAATTTCTGTATTACGTGAAAAGTTATTACTGAAAGAAACCTGCCGAAATTATTCACGCCAATTCAGAAACAAAAACGTATCGCAAAAATTGCAGTAATTTTATGACGGAGATAAATCCATTGAAATTATAATCCGAATTTTTACTTATAACGAATTGTGGCTTCATCGGTTAATAAGCCAAGTCCAGCTTCAGTCGGTGAATGGTTATTGTATTTTCGGAGGATGTTACTATGATAAGCTTATGGACTATAAGTATAACTAAAGGCATCTGTGAAAAAAAATTCATGGAGCTTTCGAACGACAACGCACCTGTTCACAAAAATTTATATAAATAAATTAACGTTAAAGGAGAATACAAAGAAGAAATCAACTTTCAGATATTTGCGCTTTTATAAGAAAGATGATGCTCAATGAAACTTGGAATTGAGAAGGTCCAAAAAATACCCATGCATTACACATTATCGTAATTTTGAGAGTGCAAAATGTGAAAGAAAATAAATTAATGATTTTTCAAAAATACAAAATTTTATTTTCGAAATTCGAATTCGAAAACATAGTCGAATCAAAATAAAATTGGAGCTTACAATCATCAGTTCTATTAGATAACACACACAATTCATATTATAACTGATCCATTTCGAGTAGGTAAATCATCCCCAGGGCCGGATCTATGGGGGGGGGCACTCGGGTGCACTTGCCCCGGGCGCTAAAATTAAGGGGGCGATATTTCTGAACCCATAGCTAAACGAGAAAAAATCTAATTACAAGAATTGGAAAAATTTTTCAGACCATACTTAACACTTCAGTTTTCTTTCCGGAATCTAAAAGCTGCTTTGCTGATATCATACTTTCAATTGTGTTTATACTTATACAGTGAAGCAGCTTACTGTCTATTAAAATTAAGTCTGTAAGCCTCTGTAAGCTTATTAAACTAAAAATTCCGCTAAATTCTCAAATTGTACCTTTGTATCAAATGAAATTAATTCAAAAATTGTACAAATGTGGCTGGCAACCCTATGTTCCCCATCATCCGTCAATCCTACCTCGAATGTAGACAGATTATAAGACAGTAGGCACAAGCACAAAGTTACCAGAAAATTTTTATTATGCCAGCTAAATTTAACCATTTTAGCCGGAGTTAAGGCCTTTGAATCTGAGTAAAAAATCGGATAAATCCATTCAACCTGAACGGCAGTTTGCCAGAATTCCTACACAGATTTTTTTTTGAAACTGTTTCAAATTTTAGTAGTTTTAGCCGAGAAGATTCATATTAATTTGTTATCCTTATGTTAATAATAGCGGAGACAGACTTGCAATTTCAATATTGTATTTTGCGAAATCTGTCTGTATATACTGAGAAGCAGCTCGGTATACTCGGTGTACAAACAGAAGTTAGTATATTGGAGCTCAATATTGAAATTGCGAAAAACGTACGCGGTATACGAGTTTATTGCAATATGACCCTAGTTATAGACCATAATTAATTAATACACGAACCTTTTAGAACCGAATTTAATACTTAATACAACTTTTTCTGACATTTAATATTTGACACTTGTAAAATTGAAACTTTCTTATGTCAAATGACAAATCAAGTGATAAATCAAGTGTAAGTTCTCTAATTAAATTCTTAGTATCGTAAAATGCAAGTGTGTCTCTGAAATTTTATATTGCAATTCACATAATTGCATTATCAATATATAAATATGAAAATTGCAAGTCTGTCTCTGGTATAAAATAAATTGTATTTGTAATGATACGATTTTTTACTTTCCTTTTATTTTAAAACAGTTTGAGATTCAAACGACATTTAAGATCTATAATGGATCTTACTTTTCGTTTGAATTTCAAATTCTTTTTATTTGACAATCATTTGTTTCATATTCAAATTGTTTTTAACAATTCTGGTTCTACATAGGTCTAGGGTATGCGGTATCTATAAATAGGTCATCTATCATACACATATAATGCCTGGTATACCCTGGAACTGTAATAAAATTTGTCGCAAATAAAGATCGTTGTTAGAGGGGGCGGTAACTAACGTCTTTGTCCCCCTTCAAAAGTTTCCTAGATCCGGCACTGAACATGCCCTTAGTTCTGAGATTTATGCAAATGGCCTTTTTTGTACTACATACGTGCTGAATAAAATAAGTGCTACGGGTAAACTATTTCTGATAGTTTGCCTCCAAAATATACAAAAACATCACGGGAATGGGATGGGATTGATTCTCGATCCATTTCGATTATCGAATAAAATTTGAAATCTGAAATTACATAAAACCTAATTTTTGCCATGATCCCATCAACCTTGCAACTATAACTTACAACAAAGCACAATTCTCGCATCTAAACGACCAATCAGATCTGCATTAGATTCACCCGATTCACCCGAATTAGCTAACAGAATGAGCGAAATGGACAAATACAAGTTAACCCATGTTCTTTGCATTTCAATTAGATTGCGATACTTCTGACGTCCAATCCGAGCCTCCTTGTTCATAAATAATCCATCATTAAGCACTTATGCAAACAACTGAAAATATGCTTCCGTAAATCTGTTGGAGTAGAGCCATTCATTTAATATCCATTCAATTGAAACCTCTTCCTCAACTTAACGATTCTTAGGTAAATCATTCCACAATAAACTATCGTTTCATCTCGGACATAGCCATGAAATGAAGTAGTATTGTGGTGTTGTGGACAAAACGACGATCAAGTTATGCTCAGTTATCAAAAAAAAAAATATGTAAAAGCAAATAGGTGAAAGCAAAGGAGGAACCTGATTAATACCAAAAACAAATAGCAAAAGACTTTCACACACAATTAAAGATGCTCGTACCACACCAGAGCTCTTTGTACAGCTCTTTTACCAGACTGTATCCATGCTCCTCTGACACCCTCTCCGCAAACACAATTTGCCCATTGTACCCCAGTAGAATCTTCCTCTTTGCATAATTTCCCAAAGAAATTTCTCGCATGAATAAAATTGAACATCAGATCTCTCGAGGAATCTCTTCCAATTTGCATATTCTTTGCAGTGGAAATAGAAATAATTTTCTAAAAGCTCACAAGATTCTGTCTGACCCGTGCACTAAAAATGAAGTTATGACTTGAGACGCAACAGATTTGATGTCTTGTCTGCCCGAGCAAAGTAGAATTATAATTTCGCATTTAGCCTCTTAATCGAAGACAAGAGGTTTCAAGATGATTAGTTTTATCAAGATTTTCGACATTATAATCTGAACGTTTTTCTTTTTCATTTTCCAGGCATATGTAAATGCAGTCAACAGTAGCGTCGATAATTTGGAAGAGGTCTTATACTCACCTGAACATCAGAAGCAGCTTGTTCCCTTAGGTCCGAGGATAGTTCATCAGTCAACCAAAGCACACAAAACTGTTGATACCGAAGACGTGGAGAAAAAGTGTTCAGCGAAACCGGATGGTACTCTTGTTACGGAAAAGAAGAAAACAACCGAACACGAGGAACTGTTTGATGAAGACTTACCAGATAAGGACGACAAATCTACTGGTAGCCAGGAAAAAGTCAACCAAACTGTAAGTGTAGTTCGTAAAATTGAATTTGTTTGAAAGTAGCTTTGTTTGGCAGGAGTCATCGCAACGGTATTACAAACAACGTGACGAACAGAATGTAGAATACGTTGCTGACGGGAAAGTAATTGCCAAAGAGATGCGATACGCAGCCGAAACTGAACAGATGGAACGGGATGGCCCACCAGAAAGTCCTGGAGACTGGGACAGTCTATCTGATCGTATTCGAAAAGCCAGGCGTACACAGAAGACATTGCTTCAACAACAAAAAGGTAAGAGACGTCATTTTTTTTTTTCTTCAGTTAATGCAAAATCAACAGAATCAGAAGGCACAGCGGTAAAAAAAAACTAGGAGACAAGCTTGATTTCCATTATTATTTTGACCTCTTAAAGCACTTAGATCAGAAACTGGAGAAGAATTCCTTTCATACCACATACCATCGCTAAAACATTATTTTTTTCCCCAGAGTGGAGTGTCTGAACGCTTTTATAATTTTTTTTCGATTCACAGAAGCTAATGGATTCTACCAACCAAGAACGTGTGTAATAATTAAACGTCGATCCTGATCGTCATTATTCATTGGGCCTAAGTTCGAGTCCCATACCAGTGACCATCAATAGTCAAGGCATTCATTACAATGCTGTAATGTGCAAGTGGTATTTCACTTGGTGGTTGGGAACTGAAAATTAAATTAAAACTGGAACCTCTGCGTTGATCTATCCAGATTGTCAGTGACTACAATTGGGCACCAGTATAACTCTTCAACAGACCCATGTATGCCAAGTCCTTTCAGTACGTCAACTACTAATTACATAGCAAAGGGACATAAAGAATAATATTAATCTTATTTCGAACTCTCTATACCTACTCAGATCTAAAAATTTTTTTTTATTTTTTTTGTATTCCAGAAGCAGCCGTATTGGCCGATCGTAAGGATGCCTTAACTAAACGACCTTTGGATTTTGATCGTGAAGAAGAAACGCGAAAAGGCGAAACAATCAAATGGCTAGAATCACATTTCGGAAGTGAATCAACAACATCATCACATGATGAATCTGGCGATGTAGGTCACAATATTGACATAGAGCCAACGAAAAAGACATTCTTTAATGTTACTATTAAATCCAATCAAACGAATGCTTCACCCGCAACATCACCAATAATACATTCCAGCATTAAGGCCATACCGAATGGAAGGGGTGTGAACGGTAACCTAACCACTCCATCGAAAGTAGTTATGTCAGACCGGGAGCCAGCTGGATCAAAAACAAAATATTTCCAAGGAATTTCAAATTGGTCTGAACGTAAGGAATCAACACCGAAACATTTCGCTTCGAAAGCATTCCGTGACGAATTAAAAGGAACATTAGAACGGAATCGTTTGAAACAAGTCGCCTCACGTGAAGATATCAGGTATACGGCAAAACAAGGAAAAGATGATTACGTTCGAAAAGAGGACATAATTCAACAAAAGCATGCCAAACACTACAAGAATTTCGGTTCAAGAAGTGATCTTCGATATAGAAAGGACTCAAAAGAGGACAGTGACGATTCTAGAAATATTAAAATAATACCAAAGGAAGACCTTGGATACTTAAGTGGATCTCGGACTGATCTCCGTTATCGTAGAGATTCAGCCGATGAACCCGATCGTACCTTACCTAACCGTAAAACAAATGGATACTTAAAACGCGAAGATTCAGGTTATGTGAAGGACTCAAGGGAGGATGTACGATCTTCGCTTATTCGTGACGTTGACGAAGAACGTGAAAAGTACAGATCTTCTTTAATACAACGAGATGATTCAGCCTATGTGTCATCATCGACATATTTCACTGAAACGCGATTACCAAAGACCCCTCTGCGGACACCAGATAGTGGCATTCGATCGCCATCACCCGATATATACGATCCAGATACTACCCCACGACCTTCGGTGCCTCAACGTAAACGAGCTATTGAAAAAAAGCTAAGACAGCAAAGCAGCTTTTCACCACCATCTCCAGTTCTAATGCATGAAGAGCATGATGAACCACCCCCAGACTATTCACCTCCACCGCGAAGTCGCTCAGTCTCACCAACACATATTTCCGCTAATACTAGCAGCCATATTGCCGCCATTCCAAATGGAATAAATCGGAAACAGAACCAACGGACCCGTTTCGCTTCGGATTCATCATCGACTAGCCACAATAATCACCAAAACCATCATCGTCCAACTGTAGCTACTCAAACAATCCAAACGCAAACCTCGCCACCCCCAAAACAAGCAACAAAAGTCGGCCAGGCCATTGGAAATTCTCTTCGAAAACTTGTCGGAAAAATACGATCGGCAAGTGCTGAACGTAAGCTTAAAATGAAGTCCAAGAGCAAAAGCCGTGATCGATCGCCTTCACCACCTGTAAAGGCAACGACGCCACCAGGTAATGGCTCTACGTATCAACAGTATAACGTAATTGACAGTCACATCAGTGGACAACCGATCGTGCCGGAACAGTCGCAGCAGAACCACCTGCAAAATTCAACGCCGATCAATTGTGAGTCAAGTGTCGTTAGTAGTTCTACAACAGCGGGCATGCGTGAACGTGATCGTCGCGGTTCATCAGATATCGATATGATAACGAGTCCTAAACAACGTTACTATTTGGGTGAAGATCCCTATGGTGGCAGTATTTTCGGCAAGGAGAATAAGTATGATGGGGTCAGGAGGCCCTCCCAGTCCCAGCAGCCTCCACACAGACCAAGGAGACAAAACGGAGAGGAACGTGAATTTGTAAGGTAAGTGCTGATTTTTTTTTTTTTGTTTTTTTTTTTTTTTTAACATAAAATCTTATTCAATGGCAACTGATCCATTATCACTGTGTAGTTAGATTACCAAAATAGCCCATTGTGCGAAATTCTTTTTCTCACCCGCCTATAGTTCGATTATCGTTCCTCTGGAACATTTGTAAACACTTCGAATAGAAAAGATTTCCAGTTTCGTGATGCCGAGCATAGTAAATTTTGTTAATAGTAGCAAGCACAAGCAGAGTCGAGATCATTTGCATAAGATCACGATAGATGGGCTCTTGAAGTAGTGATCGTAATAATTTATTTTCTACGCATCCACCGATTTCCGCACTTTGATCTGCGAATCTTGTGTTGATCTAGTGACGCGATTAAGCGACATTCTGCATGGAATTTCAAACACTTCTGGTCATGAGCCTGTTTATGGCTTGTAAACATTACATCACCTGTGCTTCTGAGAAGAGTAGAAATTATTATGAGTGCGCTGTTTACACACATGTACTTGGTCAAACATGATATGAATATGGAACCTTGGGATGAGCAAGATCCACCTTCCTATAGTTACATTTTTCTATATACGTATTAGAAAATTTATCATGCAACAATTAAGTGTTTATGCATTATTTATAGTCACTAACCTGTTTGCCTTACATCCAATCTGTATGCCTATAAAAGCCTTTACAATTATGAAATTATTGTCTTTGTTGTGATTGTTTTCCTGAATTCGATTTATATGAAGAAAAATTATGAAATGTGAATGTAATTATGTACTGCCTCATACCACAAAAATTAAAAACATTGATGCAAAGATTTCTTGTACGTTTTTTGATGTTTTTAAAGAAAATCCATATTTGGGGATAATCAAAACGACGAAATTTATTTTTAAACGCATCTCAAAGCCCCTATTTACCGTAACATACCCCCCATAACTTACTTCACTCTCCCCTAGGGTTTATAACTGAGGTGAGAATTTTCAGATTATGAAAGATGCCTATCGAATTTCCATAAACGTTAAATTAATTCAGAAAATCTTTGAAAATCATTCATTCATTTTTTCATTTCTTTTCTTTATTCTATTTTTTCATTTGTTTTTCAAGTCACTCAATTTCGCTGTTTGGGACATGTTGATGAGTCAAAACCAAGACTTGAAACTTGTCACCAAAAATATAATTGGTTGTGTGATAAAATAACAAATTAAAAACATTTTTAGCTTTTGCTATATACCGGACATTCTAAATAAATTCCTTCTTGAACAAATATAAGAAATCATAAAGAAAATAAAGACGTGGATATTTCACAATTGTATATAATTTGCTCATTGCGGAATAAATTATATCGGAAAACTGCAAATAATAATAAATGCATCAAATCTAGTGCAAAATCGCCGTTTCTTCCTTCAATTTTACAATTAATCCACCAACGTCAAAATTCCTTACAGAAATAAGTGTATCAGGTTTTCGAAAAAAAGCGACACCTATTTGTCAATCGAGAAGTAGTGTTTTTCTGTTCGAATTTCTTTTCCCTAGTATACTACTTCAAGGAACGGCAAAGAAAAAAATTCCTTGAGCAATCCATGACTGTTTTTTTCCTTGGTTTTTATATAGGAACAAAAATTCCTTGGCTCTACCATACCGGGCTTTAGACATGTACATATATTGGAGCAATTGAAAACTTTGTCATAGTATTCATTTCCGATGGTGTTTCTTCCTTCGCGGCACATGGATACTTATTGCTCTCATTTAGGTACTTGTGTACTTCTTTTATGGCATTCTCCTTTTTATTTAACCGTTATTTGTCTAAGGCCATAATTGGATAAACCAGAATTGAGGTCGAAAGATTGAACAACTTTTTACAGAAATGCTTAAATTGTATCCATATCCTTATAAATATGGTTATTTTCATGTACCCTCCATAATTACAAAACTACACAAAACAACTCAGCTGCAATCAAAATAATTGGAATGCATAGAATTTTGAAAACTTAAATTAAATATGAGATAACAGATGGCGCATTTATATTAAATTTTGATCGAAACCATCCAAATTGCAAGTGGGGCGATATCAGTTGATTTTATATAATTTTGAGATCTTCGTGTCTTATTGATGTCTATTATTGATACTTGACCGCATATTGGACTTTGGGATTCTAAGCAATCTTTTCTGACCAGAATTTCAAATTGTTTACCAAAAATAGAGAGAGATATTGAGATATCATAAAATTTCCAACACCTGTAGACAGTAGAGTGCTGTTAGGGTTAATGTCTTATACTTGATGGTTGATGTCAGGTTGGGTCAGGTATGTTTTACTTATTTTGAGGTTTCTCACAGAATTTTATTCATCGTTACTGTCTGTGCTTCCACGCTCATTAGGATGGATCGCATTTGTTTTTTCTTGTAAATTCGTAACAGACTATTCCGGGAAATTTGCTTCATTAAAACGCAATTAAAACAGTATTAGATATGTTCAAATTAATTAAGAAAAATTGCAAAAAAAATTTACAAAGATTTAATGTATTAGGAAATCCTTTCATGAAAATTTGTCTTTGCTCAGGATTTAATTACCTTTCATACTCACAAGGTATGATTAGCCCATAGTTCTTCCAACTGAGATAATAAATACTTACTTTTGGAGTTCCTCAGAGCAGTATACTAGGACCGCTATTCTTTTTTCTTTACATCAATAAAGTATATTTGCTTCAAGATCAATTAAAAATTTCTATAGCCTCGTCTCATCTTCTTCTTCTATACAGTTCATGTTGCTCGCAGGCCGAATTGATGCAGTTCAACACAAATTTTGCAATTTTCTACTTTATGATATTCCGCGGATATGTTGGCGTATTAACATCTCTGAATGTCTTCTTGTATTGTATTTGTAGGCATTGATCCATTGGTATAGACTCTCCTTTTATGTATGAAATATTATTGGTTAGCTTTTCCAAGAAATTTACAGTATGTCTCAACTGAACCCAAATGACTGATGACTATGTGTAAATGTGATTCTAGCTTTTAAAGTACCAACATAGAACTATTCTCATAATTTGCTTGTTTTTTCAAAAACATTCATTTAAAAATCGTTGTTATTCAAATCTTCAGGCATGTAAGCTACTTTACATGATATTTTCTGCATCTTTTGCTGGACATCACTATTTCTCATTTGGTTTATCTTTCCCCGCATTAATTGTCTTATTAATGGAGCTACCATTCTGTCGCTAAATAATAATATAATAATAATCATGATGCGAGGATGAAAACTTATTGTTGTTACAGAATTGGAGTAGCACACTTTTTGTCTTTTAACGTTGAAAATATCTCCATTCCGGACGCGTTTCCTGGTAAATAATGAGTGAAGAAATTTTAATTTAAAAAAGAATAATTTAGGTAACGGAAAAGTACGAAAAGCACATGTAGGATTCGAATCCAAGTTCTCTGGCATGATGAGCCAACCCAACAATTGCGTTGGTATGAACATTATTTTTTGATAACGTCTTAAGTTATGTTTCAATTGAGCAATTTCATTGTTAAACTTTGGACCACCAAACTAGACTTCTATCCACCCAGCTCTGTTGGAGTGAGGTATTTAATTTGCTTCTTTTACAACTTCATATATACCTTTTCTGTGAGGGTTTTTCTTTCCTTTGTTTTCTTTGCAATAACCTCAGAATGCAGTAAGCGTTGACCCATATCACACTTTATACACCATCAGTAACTGATATGTACAAAGTTTCTTATATAATTAAGGAGTCCAATATAATTCCTAGTATCTACCATATCCAACAATTTTCCAATAACGAGAATGAAATTCTTCAAACAGGTCATGCATTTAGTTCTGTCAATTTTTTTCAAAGTACTTACCTTTTCTGCTAGGAGGGCGATGAAGTCCAGCAGTATGTGTAACCCATAAAAGTCTGACGGTATTTTAATGGCATTTTCTCAAGAATCTCAAGAATCAATTTAAACACGTGTAAGAAGATGTGCTAAGATTGTAATTTGCTGCACTTACCGTAAAGATGTTAATTAGATTCCGGCATGTAAAAGTGCAATTATTAGCAACAAAACAAATTTAGCGTGAAATTGGTAGACACGCCATCACAATCAATGACGGAACCTCAGTCTGCATCATCGTTTTCTCTTCTCGCCAGATTTACCAGATTTCGTCCTAACAAGATCATTTTGTTTGGTAGTTTGTTAGCTAGCAAGCCATTCCCATTAGGAGATTACTGCGCGGTGAGGTGCTTACATATATGCAAATTTTAAAAATACTAAAAACTATACATGTCTCCCTGGGAGATTTGCATACTCACTTTCAAGGTGATTTTGCTAATAATAGCTTTGAATTGGTAATTATTATGTAAAATAAATGGAAGAATTTAACAAGATTCTTTAATTTGGTAATATCGAAGCGATTTCAAGTTTTCTGCTGGAATTTTCTTAATAGAATCTGTTGATCTTAGATGTAACGTCACCGCGTGCTTGTGCATTTTTTTTTTTTTACAAATTTCATCCACTTCAAGTATGATTTCAATTAGCAGATTCGCAGTCATTAAAATTTTCAAGATGTGCCTCAGAAGAAGAGAAACTGCCAATTACGTTTTTATTTCAGAAGATGTTTATGACGATTTCAGTCGTAGTTTGAAAAGAAAAATAAATAAAAAATTGTTATTGCTATTAATTTTCCCTGCTCAGTATTTTCGTACTTTAGACACGAATTACGTTTACCACAATCTAAACGGCTATCATTTATGTAGGAGATCTAACCAAACCTAATAATACCTACACATTGTCATAATATTAGTTGAACATGAAAATCATTTATTACTCAGTGTTTCATATAATATTTTACCGTTTCATAAGATTTTCTGCAGCCTTTCTACCAACTACTCAATTCCCCTCATGGCAAAATCCCACCATTTCCACCAAAGTTTTCCTCTCTTGCCTCCAAGACTTGATCGTCATTTTACATTTTGTTGTCACATAGAAAATATTGCTGTGGATCACATAAAGTGATAATCCAATTGTGATGTGACAGGTCTGTAGAATGAGCTAAATGTTTGAAGGAACATGATTCCGCACGTTGCTCTAGTGAATCTGGAGCGAGTATTATGGAATTTTTCAGCCAGCCTTTTCAGTTGCTCACAATATTTTTTAGTAGTCTCGGAATATTCCTACAAATGAAAAACATTATCTTACCTAGATGGAGGGGGAAGTTGATCAGGCTGGCAAAAGACTCATTTTTTAAGTTAAGGCAGTTGTTCTAAACCATCTTCCTATTCTATTCGCTACTGCTGCAAGCTATTCCTATATGCCTATATATATCCAATTCAATCTAACTTTATTTGATTTCTACGTCGATCCTTTCTTAAAATTTTATCTTATTTTGAGACTCAACCACTCTAGCTAATTTTGCACTTATTAATAAACGTTCGCAGTCGGCGTGCTATGAATTAAGTGACCACATTATCTTGCAGCCATATAAAAGCATTGTTTGCACATTAGAGTTGAAAAATCATAGTTTGCTTCGGTTAAAATTATACGGCTCTGGGTCTCGTCTCGTAGAATCCCTTCATAATTAATAGATTATTGCAAATGTAATCTTTTCAGTAAAAACAAAATCATTCCTAGCGACCAGTCTAAATTCCACCTTCAAGATTACGTGAACAAACAAAACTGTAAAATCTGGGGCTCCAAAACACTAAAGGTAAAAATACACGGTGAGAGACTTTTGGTCTCCAGTCTCCAGTTTACAGAGACTAAAATTTCCGAGATGTTTACACGGCAAGATACTTTTGTCTCTGAAGACCTTAATAAAAGAATCTTCGAAGTCGAAATTTGAAGTTTGGTCTCTAGAGATCTCCAGAGGTCTTTGTTAATTGTCAAGCAAGAGATAGTTAGAAAGAATTATCTCAAAAGTTATTAATATTTTATGTTATGGGAAAAGTAAAAAACTTAGAAAATATATTCTTGGTGTGCATATTTTACGGTCTCACCGGAGACCTGGACAAATGATCAAACTTCGAAAAAGGGAGAGCGAGCCTGGAGACCTGTTTGTTTTAAATTACAATACGGAAGATCGGAGACAAAAAAGTCTATAGAGGCTAGGTGTCTTTAGAGTTTTTTTCCGCCTCTTAAGTGTACACGGATTTCTGGGTCTTCAGAGACCAAAAAAATTGTCTTGGGAAGCAAAAGTCTATCGCCGTGTACCTTCACCTTAAAAGTCAAGCAACTTCTCCATACAGAAAGAGTGACAGTCTGGGGCGGCTTTTGGGCCGATGGCATTATTTTGGGCTTTTTTTTTTATTGCAGTCGGTGCAGTCATTACAATGTTACCGCACAATGCTGACCGGTTGACCTTTTTTTTATCCAAAGTGGATACGTTGGGCCTGGGTGATGTTTATTTCCAACAAGACGAGTAGTAAAGCTTTCACTTGCTTATATCCTAGCCGTACCTGTTCGTCGTACGTGTTCGGATAGCTAAAGTTGACATTATTGGATTCTTCCGATTCTTCGCATATAACAGTAAACAAATTAAAAATTATAACTACAAACAAGATCACTGATGTACAAGCGAAATAGCAAACGTCCTTAAGTTAAACCTTATGGAACACCTAATCAGAGCATAGATAATTGAAAAAATGATTCTCTTGTTGATTGAGTGTAATGCAGAGCTTTAGAACACAAATTGATTCCCAAAGACAGAATGAAACTTTCTGATTCAAAGTAATCAATTACAGCAAAACAGGGTATCTGTCCTACCTAAAAGGGGAGCCTGAAACAACCGAACATTATCTGTGCTCTTGTCTGGCTTTTGTTCAGAACAAGCTGGATACGCTTTGATCTGCCCTCCTATCTGTGGATGAGCTGAAAACTTGACCTCACCTAGACTTCATGCGTTTTGATAGGACTTATTTTTTCATTTTTCGCAGGTTAGAATAGTGGGCAGCCTCGGGATCTTTCGTCCCCGTATGTCTGTTTGATTTATAGAAGCTCTCTTTCAAAGCTCTATTGTTACAAATAAACAAATTGTCATTAAATACCAGGAAAATGGTTGTTTACGAAGGGTGCAAAAATTTTTCCAATTTTGTGATCAAAAAACAAAAATGGGATCATCCCAAATTGGAATTAGTGACCTTTCGTTAGTCAGCCGAAGCACAAAAATACCTGAAAACGAGTATTGGACCAATCAAATGAATTTTTTCTCCCACATATAATTTAAAGTAATTAAAACAAGTCCCAAAATCTACTTTCCTTATATATTTACGTTAATTAATTAAGTATATACAAAACACACTTGATTTATTCTTCTCCCATTTATAGAAAATTATTGCAGCGACATTGAAATGTCAACGGTAATAAACTTGACCAATCTAGAACTTGTCAACTCATGTGAAAACAAGTGATTCATCAAAGTGCAATTGACAAGATCGTTCCGATTGCAGATAGCTTTAAACGCATTATTTCCTCTAGATAAAAACATTGCACGACAATGGCTCTATAATAAAGCTGCTACCTCTGGAGGAGGTGATATAATCGAAACAATTTTCCGCTTTGTCTAAACTCGACTTACATGCACCGATCACCTGTGATCTCACCACGTTTGTCGCAGTCCAGTAGTCACTTGTTGTTGCAATTCAACTATAGGAGGAGAGTTGTAACAATTTTGTGTTCTGCAACTAGGTGAACTGATCTACGACAGTGAGGCTGCGATGGATAAATCTATTTTGCATTGCTCTCTGATGGAGTCTAGAGTCAGTTGTGACCGCTGTCATTGTTAATACTTGGGGCATGGTCTTTTATTGTTGCCCATACTAGGAGTACTCATTGCCACTCCTTTTAAGGTCTCTAGGCAAGGCTGGGAGTTTTCTTCTTCACTAATACGAGAGGTGGAAAAATTCTTTTATTTGTTAGACCGCATTAAGTTTTTTTTTTTTTTATATAATGATGCGTCAATCAGTGATCATAAATTAAATTGATTACGTCTTAAAGCTTTTAATTCGTTTGTGTATTTTTTTTTTTTTTTTTGGTAGAACTTCACAATTAGCTTGTAACTCCATACTCATTCGGAATATTTATTTTCATTTAATTAATTCTAAATTCCACAATTTCTTTCGTAGCTTATGAATTCTTAAAAAATTATTCAATCAATTAAGGCAATTTCCTTCGCATTTGGAAATATAATTTTTTGATTCTTTGCAGTTTTTTGCTTTTATATTTTGACAGCTTTGACATATCAAAAAATTTGTTGACCTAGCTTTTACCTGCGCGGTTGTTATTTCGTTAAAAATAGTATTAAAATGCGACAAATTTTCCTGTCTGATATTTTATGATTTTAAAGACACGGCAAAAGGTTCGCTAAAACTAAGACAGTTTTTTTACGTTTAAAACACAATCTTAAGCCACTGCTGAACGATAATTCAATGAGTTCCAAAGTGGGCAAAGATCAATCAACGAAGAGCCACAGTTGTCATCCCAGAAACAATCAAAATTGTACAAAACATGTTGTTTGAGGACAATTGATACACCTGCAGAGGAATTGAGCCATCCCAGAAGTTATCTGTGACTCGAATAAAAAACAATGAACATCTGACCGTCAGAAAGATTTGTCCTCATTGAATACAGAATAGTTTTATTGAAATTCAAAAGATGGTGCTAGTTGGCTTGAGCAAAATTGCTCCACAAATTCAACCATAGCCAGACAAACCGCATTGATAAACATTGTGATTGTGAGAGGTCAGGCAACTTGGCTTTGCTGTTATGAGTCAGAAAGCAGGCGACAATCACAGATGACAATAAACTAACCAAAGACAAGCGCGTACGGAGCATTGTCAAGAAAATGGTTTCCTCATTCTTCAGATGGTCATATTGCCACAAGATTACGATCAATGTAACCCCGTACCTCTGATATTTTGAACTTTTAATACCCTCGATAAAAGGGAATACTATACAGTCTTAGTATGAAAAAAACATTTTGATTTTTGCGTTGCCGTCCATCTGTCTATATATGTCTGTCTGTCTGATCACAGGATAACTCGAGAACACGACGTCTTAGGGAGCTGAAATTTTGTCGCTACACAGTTTTTTATAAAATGCGAAAATGGGACAACACTTACGTAGGGTTGCCATACGAAAAACAAGGATCGTGATCGTTGAATAATTTCAATGTCGAGGCTGTATTTTCCAGTTCGTAGCAGTGCCTTTTTTAAGTTTTTTATAAGTGAAGATCGCTAGTCCTCGGTTCAGCCCTCGATATCTATCCAAACTCAAAACTTTGATTACACTTGCCTACCTTTCTTGAAAGCATCTCGAGAGCTTGATGTAGCTAACAACATTTGCTGCACCCTGAGTTAGTTCGGTGTAGGAAGGCATCCAATTAGTGTGTTTCTTCTTGTTCTTCCCTCCCCTGTCCTTCCATCCTGATACCAACTTTTACACTATAAATGTATTTAGATGTTTAAATATCAGTGAACCACTAAAAATTTTGCAGTGATTTTGTTACCAAGACGACAGTCAAATAATTGTTCTATCGATAACCTCTTTGAGAAATTTACTGCTATTGATAATGTGCACTCGATGTAAAACAGACAGTCCTCATTAAACCTTTGTTATAGCTAGAAGTTTTAGTTTCCGTGAAGTATCTAGTTCCCACGAAAAATAATCCTTAGTCACTAACAATTTATATCACCATAATTACAGCATTTATCAAGAAACAACCATATTTAGCACGGTTATAGTTTCTTTCCATGCTCTCTGGAATTCTTAAGGTCATGACGGATTAGGCTCAAATTGGTGACATCATCTTGATTACTATACCCAGAGCTGGGCAATACTTAAGTAAAATAAGACTTAAGTACTACTTAAAGTACAGTTTCGTTACTTAAGACTTATTAGTCAATACTTTTGAAATGCCCCTACTTAGTACTTGAACATAAGTACCAGCGTCTATTTACTTGTACTTAAGACTTAGTTTTGTACTTAAGTACCAAGATTTTTACTTAAGTATTTCTGAGTCTATTAAGTATCTACAAATATCTAACTCTTCGTAGAAAAGAATACACAATCTCTAACGCAATTCCTTTTTTGTTGAGTTTTAAAGCACGTAAAGAACTGTCAAAGAATATGAGGCACTCACGCGTCAAAGCAGAACCTTAGACAAACTAATAACATACAAACAAAACTAGGCAAGTGGAACAAAAACCAGTAACGTCTCGCTCGAATATAAAATCGACGATGCCTTGACTTGATGACATAACCACTGAGATGTATAATATGGACTGACTACGTTCATAGAAATATACTGTAGAAAATGAGCTAACTTCTATATTGCTGACTATTTCGGTCTAAGCACCAAGTACCAATTGAAAGAGAACTGGAAACAAGTAAAATAGTGGATTCGTCGAAATACATGATTTTAAATTAATCATTTAAGGTTATTACTGATAAAAACTGTTTGACCAAAAAAATATATTCATTAGATACGCAGAAGAAATTCTAAATATTTTATTAAAATCACCTTCCGAGCAGCGTGTACACTTTTTCAACTGTCCGCCAATGATTTTTTTAATGTTGGCACCGATGTACACGGAGAGAAAAGAACTAGTCAGAACAAAAAAAAACTATTTGAAACAACAATTTTTACATTTAAAAATGCGCCAATAGTAAAAATGTTTGATTTTGAATGCGCAGGATGTTTAATACAAACGTTACGTAATCAAGTGCTTGTTTTGTTTATTCTAAAGAAAAGGGTGTTTGACTTAAATGCGTTAAATTTTAAAACTTTAAAAGCTTTTTCGTTTGATTCAAACAGATTAGTTATTGATATGAATGACAAATATACATTTAAACCGATAATTAATCCATTTGAATTAAAAACTAAATTTTTGATTCAAATGAATGTATTCAAATATTTATTTTGTTCAATTAAACAAACATTAGTTTGAACTGAAATAAAACTTTTCAATTTATACCATTTGATTCAAAATATTTTTCGTTTAATTTTTGACTAAATAAATTAAATGAATTTGATTTAATATCTAAATATTTGCCTTTTGTTATGGAAATAAATATATTTGCTTTCTGCTGAAATTATTGAATTAAAATATATTTGGTAAATATAAGGCATTGAAATCTCGACATCCGAAATTCCAGTTAAAGCTATGTGCTATAGCTTGTTTTAGAACTCAGTATTCAAGGGGTATTTAAAACACATATAACATTTTGAATGATAAAATAAAATTTATTCAGTATTCAGTTATTATAATCAGGCTTGTTAAGCATAAAGATACAGTTTATCACTTCATATAATACGATCTATAGAACTATTTTAATTAATTTTTGACTCCAAATCCCAAGACTTTAACAAGTCTAATAATTCTTCATCTCTTTCATTATTCAATGCACTTTTGTCAATATGAACTATTTCTATTCCAACATTTTCTGTTTGTTCCATTTTAAAAAACTAACAACTTCGTTGGACTGAATTTTAAGAAAGTTAAGTTTAACAATTAACAAAAGCAATGTTATAAAATACTATTACTATATTAATAACTAATGTCTAATTGTTTTCAAAGAGTTCTACACTGGTATAATTAGGTTTACGTGTCTAGTGTTTCTACTAAAATAACAAAACCCATAGAGCTCCACTCAACTAGTGTAGAACGGTTTGAAAAGAATTCGACATAAGATAAAATGGAATTTGTAACATTATATTACTGTGAAAAATAGTATAATTTCACAAACTTCTTATTCACCTTTTAAAGGTATTAATAGAAAAAAAACCACGTTAATCACAATAATTTGCACAAAACTACAACAAGTACCGGTAACGCGTTATGAAAATAATATTGAATTTCTCGATTTAAATCCGGATCCGTAAAGCATTAGCCACAGACTGAGCAAAGGCAATTTATTTTAATCAACACACATGGTATTTTAGTACTGTATTACAAAGTGCAACGCCAGCTCCATCCGGTCACTTACTTGTATGAACAATGATAGTTTTTCATTTAAATGTGCTTAACTTTTGAACCAAAAGGAGCAGCATTGATCTAAACAAAAAACTTTTGTTCTAAAAGTATTCACTTTTGAGTGACTCCATGCTGTTTATACAAACGCATATACATACTTTGAAATTAAGGAAAAGTACGGTTGTATTTTTTCCCAGAAGCCACTCAAATATGGATACTTTTAGAACAAAAGTTTTTTTGTTTGGATGAACTGCTGTACCTTTTGGTTCAAAAGCTAAAGACATTCAAATTGAAAACTATCTTTATTCGTGAAAATTTTAACAGTACAACTCATTTAAAGTAAATGCGTACCCATTTATATTGAATGCTTCTCAATTCAAGGGCATTTATTAAATACTTAACTTTTTATTTTTTATTTAATTTAAATGCCATTTTATTTAATATAAAAGAAAAATGGTTGGATTAAACGGGAAAATTTTAAAATTGCATTCAAACGCGGAAAACTATTGGTTTGAATGCTTTCTTTTCTTTCCGTGTACGAACTCTTTTTGACACAACCAATTGTGCCTACGTAAAATAGAAACATAAGCAGTCCATATTATATACATCAGTGGACATAACCACGGGTAAGCAAGCAAAGTCTCGATAAAATCAACGATGCCTCGACCTGATGTAGGGAAGGCCTCAATTTTTTCTTAGAAATTTACTGGACCTTTTTTTTTATTAGAATTTTTATGCAATATTGGAGGCGATAATGGGTGCTTGGGCGTACCTCTAATAGTTTTTATGAGTGTTGCAATGAGAGATGAACGATTTACTCTACATGCAGCGGCAAAAACTATAAAAAACTATAAATATTAGCCACTGGTTACTATACATATTATAGTTTTCAAAAGGTATTTATTTATTAATATCTATTAACTCAACTCGATAAACTTCATTATATTACTGCCAACGTACAATGATTCTAAAAAAAGTACTTAAAAAAGCACTCAGTACTTTTCATAGACTTAGTAATTAGTTACAAGTACTTTTCATACATGCGGTACTTGTACTTACGCTGAAGTACTCAGGCCTCCGGTACTTGTACTTGTACTTCAGTATTTTATCTTTGGTACTTGCCCAGCTCTGACTATACCCTACGTGGTGGAGGGTCTTAGATACAGCTATGCAAACAGTTAGAAATAGAACCAAAGATTTGGATGTTTGTTATCTCAGTTTTCCTGTGAATCATATTGTCTCCAAATCTCCACATCTCAATGACTTCTTAGTGGGTATTTTATTGTATGTAGAATGTCGCCAGTAGGCTCGAATTCAGGCGTAAAGAACTATTAGCAAGAGTCCAAACTGCCATACCGAGTCGTAGATACCAATATATAATAATCACTTTTAACACCTAGAAGCGTAACAGAATCTCAGAAGTTGAAGTGTAAGCCATCAGACCACAACCTCCGCATAGGTTCTCTTCAACAGGAAACGATTCAAATTGATTCGCTGGCGTATAGACTTCCGCACTTTGTTAACAATTTACTGCTATTCATAGTTGTCCAGATGTCCACTTAAGTGGAAAAGGAAAAGTGCATTAGCGTAGAATTCACTTCACATATAATTATTATAGGCAATAACAACAGATCGCACGACTATAACGGGACTAATTAAACCTTAGCATTGAACATACAACCAATGTACATAGCTGAAGGTTTACACTTATGGAGATATTGGCAATGAATTCAATTCAATTAGTCGGCAAACAGCATAGATCTAGATTGTTCCCTACACAAAAGATTGTGCGTGGGACTCGTAGTAAGACTACTACTTTGATTGGTACAGGAGCAAACCAATTGCCTTAGACTGCTGTTCTCAAGTCGACTTAATTAAAATCAATTACCAGAAGATGCAGGTAATCACGGCTATATAAGAATCTCATACAATGAATGGATGCCGCCGCAAAAGGACCATTGCCGCATCTTTTTCCAGACTACATCCCCGCCGGCAATGACCACATGCTCGGTAGCAACTGGGAATGTTGCGGTTGCAATAAGAATTTAACATAAACTGGCACTTGATGCGAATAGAATTGTAATTTAAGTGCTACGTTCTAAAAAAAAACTTCTTCAGTCCAGGTATGATCCAGTGCACAACATTCTCTAATGAAGATTCTAATTGAAATTGCATTCATTATCTTTACATTAACTTTCCCGAGTATTTTAGAGATCATAAATCAGTGGTGCAATGAACACATCCTAGAAGATTTTACAGTCCCTAGGTAATGGGTTTTTCTTTTTCTTTTTCTTTTTTTGTAGATTTCATAAACAAATTAATGTCCAAGAAGTGAAAAAGCTGTTACAGATCTTAATTAGAATCGCAGAAATGGAAAAAAAAACTCTTCACCACTCAACCTCTACATGGATATAATAGCACTTAATTTACTGAACACTCCCCTTCAGATCCGCAATTTAATCATTTAACTTAAAACAAATAGAAATTATCCTCTTTGGGTAATTTCCTTAATTACTTGGTGCTGCTACTGCCACACCGCCACACCTGAACAATCTAAATCCATCGAATTCTCAGATCTCCTGCAAGATTGTTTCTAGATTAAGTCACTAGACTCGGATATCCATGTAATGTACTAACTATGTACCTACATATGTATGTCCATGGTCCGGTTATATAGTTCTAGTTCACCAAAGATAGGTAGGTAAGTATCTGACCAAACTAATTTTCGTCAGCACTAGGCTGCGATGATGCAGAGGACAAGACGAGCAATTATGGAGCAACATTAAGATTTTCTAGATATAATGGATATTAAGATTGGCACTCTCTGCATGTGTAATCTTCCTAGAAACTTCGCTCGAACTGAATCAGTTACATCTTCAGTTCGTTTTATAGCTGTAGAAAATTTTCCATTCCAATTTTTAAATTCCAATTTTGTGTACCTGGTAATTGCCCATTGAAATGAAATTCCCCTGATACAGGTGATGGACACAGTGAATTACTCTAATTGAGTACCCGTGAGAAATACGAACACAGTTCGTGCATTAGATTGAAGCAGATTTTGATTAATTGCTCCATGTATTTCGGCACTTAGAAGTGTTTCACACTGTCTAATCGATGATAATTATCAGTCACCTGGATAGCAGCGAGGACCGTTTATGAAATGCAGGGAAAATGTATTTTAATACGGGCGAAGTATTTTTAATATGTTAAGCGTTGAGAGAAATTTTGTTCCATATACATATGTATATTTATTTTTTTATTATTTGAACTCATGGTCTACTGTTGTGCCCTACTTATTTGGTTAATTTTATTGCTTCTGAGATCAAACATTTCTGGAACGAGGAAGATATCAACTGTACACCATCAAAACATCTGACAACCTGCGTGTTCGGCACCTGATGCCTTCGACCTCTCAACCACCACCACCACCACTGAAAACATCAATCGACATTACATCGGAATTCGACGAATAAGACCAACATTAAGCTCCCCACTTCACAGTCAGCTTCCATGATCTCTACGTCTGTAATTATTATTCCTGCTGTTGTCAATATATGGAATATTTCAAAGACGCTCGTTTTCTATGGTCAGGATATGGTGAGGATAACAGCTTCACGTCCACGGTATTTTGTTTTAAAATCTGGGCAATAATTATGTACCCCTCTATTGCACGCACGTTCAGCCATAGATCGCGATCAAATTTGGCAACAGCTCCAAAAAGTCGATCACCAAAATTTCCATCAGCTACACAAGTGTAATAGGACTTAAAACTTAGACGACATGTCTTTTTTATTGGATTGTGGTATTTCGTCGGAACCGAAATCTCACCTTTTTGGACCCGCCTGTTGTGATTGAGTTATGTACGTTACTAGCTCGGAAATATACTCATCACACAAATGCGTTTCATAAAGCTTTGGACGATCCATTTTTATACCACAATTACACAGTTAGATCAGTTCTATTAAGGCACCTTTTATCGAATCCGGGAAATGCCTAGTATATTTTGCAAATTGCAGTAAATAATAGTTTTCATATTAAAATGAATTAAAATTAATTCTTAAAAAATCTTTCCTTCAAGTAAAACATGATCCTAGTTTTACTAGACAACTAGAAACTACTGGAAAAGACAAGATTTAAATTGCATTAATGAAAAGAAAAACATAAATAAATTAAAAAATCTTCAATGCCTATATTTAGCCAACGTGCAAAATTACTGGTAAACTACGAATTTTAAATATAACAAAAGACACGCGCCTGCAAGTTGACCTAATACCTCCAATCGGATTTGAAATAATCTAAATTATATTTTCCATTTCTTTCCCTTGCAAACTAGCAGTAAAAACATGAACAAAAATAGCTAAACTTGTGTGAACTTTGCGCCATCTCCTATTGGTTACTAAAACTAAAATCTCAATTTGTGTGAAAAAAAGGGGCTTTAATAATTAATTTTACTAATTTTTTGTTCTGCTTAATTCAGTGCTTACATATTAATTGAAATCATTTTTCTTTTTTTTTCTAGAAATGTAACCTCAAGTACTCTGGGTAGATACAACAAAGGCAACAATCGGTTAGGATCTACACCAAATCTGGACCATGATTACAGAAGTGCCCAAACTTTGCCAAGAAAACTCGATCATCACCGACCAAACCATCATTCCTCTACAATAAATGTATCCATCGTGAATACAGTGAAGCCAACTCAAAACACAGGTCCAGCGAAACCTGCACGTACCTACAAATCATTGAATCGTAGTAAAAGTTTTAATGTTCATGGAATGAATGGAACCAATGATCCTAGTCCAATTTACATTGAAAAACTGACAAAAAACAATTACTCAAGCAACATGTACAAATCTAATCCGCATCTACATGAAAATGGGCCACAACTCAAGAGTCCGTCCATAGTGAATTTAATAAGTCGCAGCCAAAAAGATTTGTCCCGTATTGATGAAGATCGAAAATATCCCAACTATTTGTGCGAACGGCGGTATTCAGCAAATAACAACAACAACTACGTGAACGGTAATAATAGTGACAAGAAAAACTTATTTCTAAAAGGCCTTCAAAATCAAGCGCCAGAATTATACAAAACTCTGCATGGTGGTAATGAAGCGTCATCTCCAGTACGTAATGGTCACAAATATTCAAACATTGTAACTCGTGAAAGGGAATCATCTTCATTAGGATCAAGATCACCAATTGAAATTAACAAGGACACAGCCAGTATTGTTCGACGTGGAAGCTCAAGTACCGAAGACTATTCGGAAACATACCGAATAACAACAAAATCGGATGATCCCAAGCGACCAAGTGTTACCAATACTGTACAAAGCTACTCGAAAAAAACGACACCAGGAAAAGATGGACGTGGATTTGAAACTGTCCAATCAAGTGAACGTAAAAGTATCACCACAAGCCGATACCGTGGCGAACCAATGTCGAATGTTAAATATATTGAGGAGCAAACAAGGCGAGGCTCTGGCGGTGGGCCTGTAGTTATAGAAGTTCGAAGCAATACCAGGAAGTGAATGCAGACAATTCGGTTCTGGCTTTGGTTTCATTTGACGTTACTGCAAATAAAAAAGAAAAGCCATTCGTCATTTGGAAAGAAGAGAGAAAAATCTTATGCGCTTCTATAAGAAATATACAGAAATTCCATTGCAAGCATGCATTCGTCTCCACTTGCGAGTATTGTGGAATGTTCAATACTAACAAAGTCTATTCCTCTAACAAAAAAAAAAAAAAGATAAATCCACATGGATTCCTCGAGTTGCTCGTAACATCCTAATTAATTAATTAATTTAATTTAATTAAAGAATGAAAATTGATTGCCATTTATTAATTTTATTAAAAATGAACATAAATGCAGCACGTCCTAATTTTGTTTTTATTTTAATTAAAACTATGTAAACCAAACAAGTGTTTTGCTGTAGGAGTTATGTTAAAGGTTAGTCATACGCCCATTAGATACTAACAAGGGCCTCCCAACTCTATACTTAAATGCACACTTAAACAACCCCGAAGTTTTAGAAACTCCAGCAATTGTATGTATGTACTAAGAATCCCTCCTCGAATGCAATAAATCTGTACTTTAGCGGTTAATTCTAATTCAATTGTTAATCTTTAGGTAGGTAGTGTTACTTAATTAACTTTGTTCTATTTTTATAAACAAATTTACAGAGATAAAAAAAATACAAAAAAAGACAAAACAATTTATTGACATCATCGAAAAAATACTGAGAAATAAATTTCAAGTGCCAAATGCTGGCGTTTTTCTTTATATTTTTTTTTTTATTCTTTCCTTTCTTTTATCCTTGCTTTATCTTTACACTTAAATATTGTTTCTGGCTGGCCAGACAACGAAAGTCTAAGCATCAATCCTAGCATAACCACTATCATCCCTTTCATAAGGAAAACGAAAATCCTTGCACGGAACGAACATGGTTCTTATCCACGATCAGAAGCTCACATGGAACTAACATTTGTCGAAGGTTATAAAGAAAGCCACACTAGCTTTTTATATATGCCAATGACTGTATGACAAAAAATGGTGTTTGAATCCAAAAATAATCTATTGGTCCTGCCACTATCATTTGCCCATATTTTCCTATGGCGTATAGTGGACCAAAACAGAGGAAAGAACAGTAGAAATAAAGTTACAAAAACTACAAGTCTTTATCATGCCACGAAATTACAGGTGCTAAGAGGACAGCCACACATCAGCCATAAAACTGATTTTGGACCCTCCTACTCTAAATCTTTTCATTAAAAAGCACGTTGCTCTTAGTGCTAAGGTGCTAAATGGTACCCCCAGAGAACCTAGTCGGTTATCAAAAAAAAATCATGTAGAATTTCACAATGACTGCCTCCAAGTTCACAAACGCGATGCCCAAGACTATTAGATTTGGGCGGGCCTTCAAAGTGGTAATGGAAGACCGCCAAAACTGAAAAAAAAAAACTGTGGACCGAACTTCCCATACGAATCACTCGTCTAGTACACAGACGGATATTTTCGGGTGTAGGAGTCTATGAACCGAGATGTAACTTGCACAAAGCCCTGGGATCTTACCCAAGTGTTTTTTAAGCAGAAATCCATGCCATAGAAATGTGCATTAGAATCAATATACAAACAGGCTATCGGCACGCAAACATCTACATATATAACCATGGAAAGCCTAGTCGGCATAAAGGCATTAATCTCCAATAACTTCGCTTCAAAGCTGGTTTGCAACTGTAGAGATGTTCTAGATTTACTAACAAAGGACAATAAAGTAACCCTTAGGGGGGTATCAGGATAAGAATGACAATAAGATATTGAGACCGCTGACTACTTAGCCATGAAAGAAGCGAAATCTGCATTTACCGGACCCGAACCCTTCTACGACCTTACAAAAAGGCACCTAGCAGAAAAGGCTCACCAGATACAATGGCAGAACTTTCCTGGACTAAGGCAAGAAAAGAAGTTCATTAACTTCCCATACCAAGACTAAAAAAAAGTCATCAACTGTGGTAAGTACCAGATGAGGCTTTCACTGGTCTAATGACTGGCGATTGCCCACTTAAGTTTATGCTTAAGTAAATAGACGATAACTGTCCATTCTGCACGAAAGAAATAGAAGCTGCAGAGCATGTACTCTGCGAATGCGCAAAACTTGCTCTCAAAAGACTAAGGGATTGATTCATAAACCCATCAGACGTCCGGAAAACACACCTTAATAAGATAAGACCCGAATAAAAAGTGCAAACGTGGACTGATTTCAGTACGGCAGGGCATAGCACAAAAGATCTGTTAGGTCGTACTGCTTAGAGGCCGAATCTCCGGCCCCACCTCCCCTATTTATAATAATAAATAATATTTATTATTTATACAAAAATGATTCACTATCCAAAGGGTCCTATAAAACTTGAAAGTGGAAAGAGTATATCACAAAAGCGCATCCTTATTAGATTAGGAGAAGAATAACGATGAACTCGCAAAATTTAAAAAAAAAAAAAATCGGAATTAGGCAATTCCCGGCAAAACACGGTACAGAGAATACAAGGTATTCTCATTAAATTTTGACTGTTCCCTCATGTACACATTTCAATAGAAAAGACAGAGAGATGAGAGAGTATTGTACTCTTTCCTATAGATTACACGTCATGACATAATTCGAATCAATCTGCTTTACATATTAGGATTTAGGACTAGACGGCCACACATACACTATTACAAATATTAGTACTCAGCTGAGAATGATTGAGCGTAATCAAAATTATATTATTATTTTGTAAATAAAGTATATAGTAAGGGTATCCTACCGACTTCGAAATACTTTGGGTATTTTGAAAGAGGTCAGATCAAGTAGGCCTTTACAAAACAGACAACCATAATTTAAGAAAAACAATTTTTTTCAGAGCCTCTGTAGAAGCTATCAGAGATTAGGGGCCGTATTCACCAATCTATTTAATTGAAATTTAATTTAATTTCTGTTTTAGTAATTTGAGTTATTTTATGTTATAATTACGCATATATATAACTTTAATTTTGATTTAATTAGGCCCTAACCCTCTCTAACGCGAGTACTAAACGCAAATTAAATGGATTGGTGAATATGGCCATAGGAGTTTTAAAAAAATTTATAAACTAATCTTAACTTATAAACTAATAATTGTTAAAACTTACACATTAATGTTACCTTGTAAACGTTTAATTTAATTATAACCATTTATTTAAGTATTAAGCATTGTCTTAAGCAAATACATACCTACCAATATACCAGTTTGGAAAGAAGCACTAATCGTATATTATAATTTCTTCCCAAAAGTAGTAACGAAACTAAGAGCATCCGCAATATATAAAATCATGGCTAGCCTTTTTCCAATCAATATGAAAGATTTTAAAAAATCGGACTAGCGCGCACATTTCGCTTGGGAAATTTGAATTCGTTTCATCATGGCAGTATTGAAATTGTGAGATTTTGAAGAGGAACATTTTTCATAATCCAAACTGCTATGTAAAATAAACAAATCGCTAGCGCCCCCTTTCTTTAGGTTAAAGAAATATAGGGCTGCCATTGAATAGATGAAACCTTCTGAAATTTCTCAAATAAACAAATCGCACATGATCTTAAATCGTCTTAAGCTTTTGTATATTTCTGTTTCCGTTATACAAAGCTATGTATTTAAAAAAAATTAACGAGTAATTATAAAAAGATTATTTATTTTTTTAAATATATATTCACTTACCTAAAAAACGATTTTGCCCTGCAAATTCGGCTATTCTTTCTGCAATATTACACCGCACAATTCATCACATTAAATTAAACACTGAACTGAATAAAACTATACACTTCAAGCTTCTAAAGCAACACAATTTCAAATATACATTTAATATATTTATTAAAATCCTCAAATTTCACAAAATTTCACTGAACTCCCGGAACTCTGAAATATTTACTTTCAGAAACGTCATCAAAGCTCAACAAAAGGCCGACCAACATATGTACCCCCCTGTGCCTAGATGCGCCGGAGCACAATAATTTTGATCCGCGGCACTTCCTTATATGATTACTGAGTTCAATTGTGTGCGTGTTCAAATAATTTATAGTTTTTGATATAAACAATTACTGTATCACAAATTCACAGCACGTTATGATAATTAAATTATTATATTATCACCTCAAATCGCAGGACACCAACTACACAACCATCCGATCAGAAATTTCACAATTTCAAAATGGCCGAAACTATTTGCAGTAGGACATAAGATTGGTAAGCTGCCAGTACTCCCCATTCTACCGTACAGTGAATACAAGTATTCTCACTCAATTTTGACACATGAGCTGTGATTAAATTTCGTTCACAAATGCATATTCATTTCTATAAGAAAAGACAGAGAGAGGAAAGAGAGTATTCTCTGTACCGTGTTCCCGTTCGAAACTTGGTGAAGTGTGTAGGTAGGTAGACCCAGGAATTGAATGGCTTACTGACGTATACAATATTATTTATTCAATGATTTCCATGGACAATATTTGACCAAATCATTCGTCTCGACGAGGAGAATGCGGAAATATCACGTTCTACCAAAATCGATCTACTGGAAGAGGTGAGATTTATCTGCAAAGTGCATGCGCGAACTCTACGCGCGGCAAAACAACATGGCTATTAATGGAGAGTTGTGCGCTTAAATATATCCAGTTCAGAAGTTTTTTCCACATTAAAGTAGAATTTAAGTGGTATCTTCCCGTAACATATACTCTTTGATGATATAGACGCGCTATTACTGGCCAATTTGGACTTCCATTTTTAGCGATTTTTTTCTTTCTACATTTTCAAAAAATCACAACAAAGTAGCTGATTTAGAGACACAATATTTTTTCTACCAATCTTGGGAATGTAATTTACCACTCCGCCAAGCTTCGCATTAAAATTTAATTTTTTTTTTTTAATTCTAAGGAAACTGCCACGATTGGCCGAATTGGCAGAAAATTGGTTTGCAATCGCCTTTCCGTCATCCAAATGTAATGTAACCATTTCTGCGATCGACATCACGTTTATTGAATTTTTATAATTTTAAAATCCGACAACCTAAAATCCTAGACGATTGATATGAGCACTTCATTTACAAGAATAATTTTTAAAGCGGGGTATAATCTACAAAACCCTTAATTCACCCGTGGACAAAACCGGACCAATTATTGCATTCATCTTTGTAGCAGCATCTAGGTGCAGGCGCTTGTACTTCGGAACCGTTTGAGCAAAAACTCTATAATTAAAAGATGTTCCAAGCGTACGGTAAACCTGTCTATAGAACTCAATTTTCTAAAATAGATTTGAATATCTGAAACTCCAGTGTTTCACAGTGTTTTCTGCAGAGAATACTCTCTATTCTTACGTTGCATGTAGAGTCGCAGTTGTCAAAATGTGCAAGGAAGGCACGCAGCAATTTTTATACTCTAGATAAAATCGGTAGGATATACTAAGTTTGTCAGTTCGTTTGTAACGCATAGAAATAATGATGGTAGAGCACAATGGATTGAACACCCACGCATAATATTAAAAGTTATTTTGATTTTTGCATGTCCGTCTGTCCGTCGGTGCACATACAAAAATTTCGTTTTCCACTATATACTTGGACACTGCCAGAGAATTCGTGGACATAGAGAGCTGAAATGCGGTACATGGTGTTTTCATAGTAATAGCAAATAAAATTTCAAAAATAGACTAAATCGGGCAACCTCTTTTTGGTGTTGCCGTATAAAAGTGCAGGTTTTTTACATATACTGTGAAAACGATTACTCCTAGACATTTTTATTATACTAAAAACTTTTTCAGAATACGAAAATTGATTATAATCATTTTTTCTGTCTGACGAGCCGTTCTAGAAATATATGCGAAAAACCACTTCAAAAATCAAATTTGCACAGATGGGTGACCATACGAAATTTCATACGGGCATTCCTAGGGTATCATAAGAATTGATTTTAGATTTTTTTACTTGTTATTTTTTGATTTCAGCTGAGTAAATTGTTGCTATTTTTAGGATGAAATAAATGGATAAGTGTGTAGATTGGATAGGCTTTATGTCTATGCAAGGGATGTGGGTGCCACGCTCCAATATAAAATCTATGATTTGGCTTGGGGTGGATTCACTTCTTTTGCCACTTAACTCTCCAATCGGAATTCTATAACTCGGGGAATTTGTATTGAGATTTACCAAACTCTATTCCACTCGACAAAACTCTCGGCTGTGTTAGTTGTGGAGAAGTAAGAAAAATATTCCTCAACTGACAGTACTGTCTGCTTTTATTGTCCTTTGTGAAGGTACCTATGTACCTAGGATTTTCAAATTGAATTTTGGATTTACTTCATATCCTGGCTATATTTACAAAAACAAATTATGGAAATCCTTGCAATACTTACAGAGAAATAAGGATTTTGGTGTATCAAGATACGCGCTAAAAATTGTAATTCACGCGAAAATTGTCAATTTGGTTGTCTTCCAGTACAGAAGAGATGCTATACAAATTTTAAATATGCACGTTAAAGCTTATATGTAGGGTGAAATCGCATCTACATTTTCTCCCCTAATTATATATGTAATTAGTTTTTGAGTCCGGTAGGTAAATAGTTTTGGAGATAACTGCAAAAGAAGTGAATCAGTCCTTCGAGATAAAAAATTGCCGTTTTTTTTTGTACAAAAATGGACTTATTTTCAACTCATCATTATGAAGAACTGGTAAGTCGTGGAAGTTCACTTTCCATGAGAAAAATATTCACAAAAGAGTACTAATGGATGAGAAACAAAGAACGGTAGAAATATATGCAAAATATAGGAACTGGGGTGTATATGACCCAAAAATCCTTCTTTCGGCGGTAGTCAGCTATGAAGTTAAAATGATCACAAAAAAACTACACTACTCGATTACCGGCTTCTCCCTCTTTAATTTGATACCAAACATGACGTATTTTGGACAACGTCCAATTGGGAGGTGGTACGACCCCCATCCCCCCAAGACCCTCCCCAAGAAATTGTCCACACAGAGTTAGCCGTCTTTCAATATTACGACACTTCTCACGTTTTCCCTAACTCCCCAAGTATGTTAGAGAATCGTGAATGGAGAGTTAGGGAGTTTTAATCGGGGAAAACGAAAATTCTCATCTCCCGATCTCGAGTTACAGAATCCGGCGCCGGTTTCTGTAACTTGGAGACTTTGGGAGTTTGGGTACATTTTGAAGCGAAGCTTTTCGTCTTTTAGATCTGATATGAAGTTGTTGTTAATGACGTGTTTATTGATAATAATAGTAGTTCAATAAAAGAACACCGAATTAAAAGTTCGAAATTTTAGCTTTATTGAGCTATAACTATAACGGAGAGGAGGAGGGGAAAAGTTTATAGACCATTGGAAAGATCCAACGATTGTCAATCTACCAAAGGTTAATTCATTATCATAGGGTGCCACGTCCAGAAGTTACAGGGTAATCTATAAAACATACACACAATTTTTTTTAAGTCCCGTTATCTCGGAAGCTGTTAGGATTTCCCTCCCCCCCACTCATACAATTCTTTGCATTCAAGTGTAACACCACATTTGGGCCACCCTATATAACATTAACATAGTTACAACGCTGTGAAAATTGTTTTTTATGTGTACACAAATAATTTTGTGAAGAAAATTGAATGCACAAAACTTTTTGTTCTATTTATTTGTTGAATAAATTTTTTTAATTTTTTTAACTGAATCATGTAAATAAAAGCTTTACAAACATGGATCAATTTTTTTTATTTTTTAGGAAACAATCCGTTACAAATTACAGATGTCTGTACAGCAAGTCTCGAAACTACTATGCACAAATAATTTTCTGAATGATTGTAGGTATTCTCATTTCTTTAGATTGTGACTATTTTAGAAAGATAAAGCCTAGATCTAGTAAATAACGTCGAATTTTTCATTTTTAGTGCAGCTTTTTTTAATTATTTGACTCTAATTGTAATTCTTTTTCTCCCGATATTTCACCGACGAGAAATTGCAATATTTATTTGAAAGTTGTTTAAATACAAAGCAAAATAGTATGTTTAACAATTGTGAGCAAAAAAAATTTAGGAGAGTTAATTCTCGTTAAAAATTTTCAATTTATTTGAACTGCAAATATTCATTTTTCGTCTTAATTTGTATAATTTCGTCGCTGTTGGGTTTCTGTCTTTTACGCTAAATGTCTCTAATGTGGCCCGTGGTCTAGGTCTAGGCTAATTTTATATGATTTTTTTCACTTTCACGACACGAACCTAAGTATGTATAGTAAGTTTTATTGCTTACAGGCTCGCCGGTATCTAAATTGAAACTTTTGCTGAATACTAAATCCTCTTAACTAGCTTCTACGATCATAAAAATTATTAGCCGCAACCCAAGCACCCGGCCAAATGCATACAAATTCGAAAGAAAATATTTCCAGTAAATATCTTAGAAAAAATTGAGGGCTTCTCTACATCAGTCCAGGCTGTGGTGCTCATGATTAGTAGAGGCCGTGAAGAATGCGAAGTTTTACGCAGCGTTTACAATGGCAGAGTAGAGTGGAGTCACCCGAATACGTTGTCTCTCCTTGTCTCCAGCTTGCATAAGTTCTTCGCGATTCACGTTGCTCTCTCTTCTCAATTTTCATCATTGATCTGCATTCCATTACATTTATCAATTCTATAAATAGCTGATAGCCTTGATTTTCCCCATCTTATTGACACTTGAGAATCCCAGAAGGAATGCAAACAGACGCTAAAACATCTCAAACGGTGGAAAATTTCCATATAAACTTCAACACACCCCTGAAAAATGGTTAATCTTCCTACGTGACTTTATCAAGGCGGTTCACCCTGTAAACGTTTGCATCCATATTTCAATCCGTTTTGGGGTTCATTTGAATTCTACATCAGAAGAAAAAGGACGCTTTGTAAGAATTAAACCTTTTACAAGCTCTTTAGGCTGAATGCTACAATAAAACGAATGTATTTGTTTAAATATAATTTTATTTCTAAATATAAAATAAAATTCATTAGAGTTAGCACGAAAGCGTATTTATTCGTGAATGTTAAAGTAATAAATGAAATAAACAAAATGGAAAATGTCCTTAAAGATCTAAAAATGCAGAATCAAAACAAAACTAAAAGTTGTCGTGATTCTGACAATAGAAAATAAAACTTTCGAAGAACTTTTCCCCGTCACTTGCTTTTTGATATTTTTATTGTTACTTATTACATAAAAAAAATTAAAATGTGTGTATTGTTTAATTATTCATAAGTTCTAAGATTAAGGATACCGCTTCATTCCGGCGTTTTGTTGCTGTTTTCTGTCGTTTGTATTCATTGCGCTTTCGAAGCGTAGATCAGAGGTCACCTGCGCGTCAATTTTACAAAATCACAAATATCCGAAAAGAAAGGAGGAAATTGAGTTTAATTTTCTGTTGCTGCCATCGCTCTAGCTTGTGCTCGCACTCGCTTCTCGTACTCCAATCGATTTTGACTATAAACATTCACACAAAAAATAGAATAAGTTAGTATTGTCAATACTGGTGGTGTATTTAAATCTGAATAAGTTTGAAATTAACAGAGAAATGTTTAAAATCAAATGGTCGTTTACATTAGAAATGAACGAATAATATTACGGATGCATTCGTAAAAAATACTTAAGGATGTTATTCCTGCTAACTTTACAGAACTTAATATTACAAAAAAAATTACCTAATTTTTCGAATATGTTTTATCCTGCACCTAATCCCAACTTCGTTAAAGGAAAAAGACCAATAAAGGATCATTTTTAAGGGTTGGCCCAGGCGCCGATATTTAAATCGAGTGGCAACAAAAGCTCTAAATATTTAAAAACTTTGTTGTAATTACTTTCTTTTACTTCAGTTAACTCCCAGCATAACTGGAACTTAACTGAGGTAAAAGAAAATAATTACAATAAAGCTTTTAAGTATTTCGAACTTTTATTGCCACTCGATTTGAACATCGTGCGAATACTGAATTTTGTTATCTCTAAATCATCTCTGCCAGGTATACGCATTATGCTGATTACAATTGAGGAGTTTCGGATAAAAATGCTGAAAGTGTAAAAAATAAAAAAACCATTTTCTTGGTTTAAATGCAGTTTGTGCCACCGCCAATAATCCTAATAAAGTTGAATGTGCAAAAAAAAAATGTCCACAAGTTTTGTGATATCTACGTTCCCAAATCTGTATGTATAGTATGACGGTCACTTGTTATTCTGTATGTGCCATCTCATACCACGCTTTCTTGAATCATTATGAGATATTTCTTCATTACACTTTCAACCTTTTCAAGTTAACCTGTACTGCATTTACCACATTTTCATGTTTCAACAAATGGTACTTACAGCATTTCTTAGAAGCTGTACTTTGCACACATATTTTATCAACATTTCGCTGCAAAAGAAAAAATTTTGTTTCCCACACTTTGAAATATATTCCCTTATACATATATATATATATATATATATTTCTATATGTTTACTAACTGATGGCGTTTCATCAGAACCTTATCCTATAAATGCCGGTGTGCCAGAGGGCCCCGTTATTTTTCCACCTCTTTTTAATTTTCATTAATAATCTGCCTTCTCTTACTCATAGTTTTGCAAATGACAGGATTATGAATTTCGCTTACTCCTTTGACACTATTGCAGACTACAGAGGAAATGCCACATCTATCAAACGAGATTGTTTGATTAGATCATTGAATAACAACCTTGATAATATCTTCACTTGGGGCAAAGCGAATCGCGTCAAATTCAAAGCATCTAAGTCCCAAAGCGCTCTAATCTCCTTATAACAAGATCATAATTTTTCCACTCCATATCGACTCACTCAAGCATCGTCGCAATGTTCGGCCGAACATTAAAATTCCGTGATGCTTTTTTACCTCGAACTGTGCGAATGTGGAATAGTCTACCATGCCACTCCTCTCCATTGCCTGCCCTGCCATTGTTTCGTTGCATGTAATCTGCGCTATAACATTTTGTCTTTATTCGTAAAAGTTTTAAAAGACATTTAGATTTTGTTATTTTTTCTTCTTCTTTCTTCCCTTTTCCAGCTGTGTACATTTTAAATGTAAAGGCCGCCACACACGGTCAAGCAAATCGTACGACTTATGCATAGCCCAGGTGTACGATTTACATGAGCGTGTGTAGCAAAAGTCGGATGACTGAAGTCTGGCATGAATGAAATCGGCCGAAACTATTGCGTACAAAAAAAGCTTATGACTTTGCTATAGAATTGAACTAGACAAAATCGGATGTTAACCTTTGCCTCCACTGGCAACGAATTTTATGCATGCCCCATGCCCATCTTATCTATTATCTATCTTCTTATTAATAGCGATTTCCATTGATCACGTTTTCTAGCAGCAGTGTTACACCGTACGTCAAATGAGTCTGGTGCTGAACCCGAAAAATCGGCGGTGTTACACCGAAAACGGCGCACATCTACATGAGAAGTGTCACAACTTAATGTCATTGAGCATTTCATATCAATCTTCAACTATTACTCTACCAAATTCATCCGCAATCACGCTAAAATCTTTTAAATTACAATTTTCATAATTTTTACGTTATTCGTGATGTTATTTTTTTGTAGAAAATTTCAATCTGACAAATTACACGGATATGAGCTACTATTGCATTCTCATCGGTCAACAGTTGTTACACTGAACTCGTTTTTTTCTGATTGACGTGCACTTTTCTTAAAATATCAATGGAAATCGACATATTTAAGTTATCTTTGCTGAGCTTGGTTTAATAATTAAGAAAAAAAAATATTCATTGTGAAAACTGATCTTTTTTTATTTTATTTCTACTTCAAATTATTGCCACTTTTGGCATTTTCATTCGAGACTCCTCAATTATTACTGTCGGCATGTAGGTATGAGGTGTTTAGTTACAATGCAGTTTGTCTCATTTTTGCGATTAAAGGAATAACCCGCTTACTTTTTTTTATTTAAACATATTAAAAAGATTCAGGAAATCGTCTGACTCGACTGTTTGTGTTGCCTCTGAATAGCCAACCAATTGCAGTAACAGACGTAAAAATACGACAGCCAGAACATTTTGGCTCAGAGCAAATCGACTATAAAAATATTAGTGGAGTGTGGATATGCAAGAGCCTATGTAAGTTAACGATCGTATTTGAGCTAAGCAAAACTAGGTGCAGCTGTAAAGTGCTGCCTTAGGTGGGAAGGTAGGTAAAAATCTGAAACTTTTAATGACTTTTTTGTTTTTGAGCGTGATAAGCCAAATTTTAATGTAAAATAATATTTTTATTACAAATGAATTAAGTTAAATTCTTCCCGATCAAATGAGTAGCAAATTTTTGGATATCAACTTATGTTGCGACTATAAACTAGTTTGTGCAGTATAACAGAATGCCACATGTGGTGGGCACCTGAGAAAAGTAAGAATCAGCATAAGGATGATTTGTAATATAAACACTCGCAAGGCGCGAGTCTATATCTAGTTATTAAAAACCGTATGTCCAGTCATATAAATGCAAATTTCCTTTCTCCTCTTTGAATTATATACCCAATCAAATCCATATTGAATACTAAGATAAGGGTGGAACTAGTATGGCGAATTAAAGAAAACCAATTCAAATGTGTGAATGTTTTCATCATCGTCTCGGCAAATGTACCAACTGTTTACAGGCAAGAAATCAAACATGTTTCAAGGATTGTATCACTAAAAATTAGACGATTCGATGAATTCGTCGTGTGGGTTCTGCTTACGACGTGTGATCATAACTAGTCTTGGTATTGAATAGTTTTCCTTTTTTTGAAAACATACAAGTTAGATCGTTAAAATGGACAAGCAGACTAATAATTTGCAAAATGTGTGAATCTTTAACCCGTTTTGCTGCATAATCATTTATTCTATGTTAAAAATGCATGAAAAAGTTACCATACTCAAATTTTATGGTATTAAAACAAAACTAATTCAAAACTCACCAGTAAATAGTATAGGCCTCAGCTTGTGCAGGATCCTTAATATTAGGCTCATTGAGTAAATCTTGAATGCCGAGGAGAATCTGTTTAATTGTTATAGCAGGGCGCCAATCTTTCTCCTCATCTAGCAAGGATAAGCAAACTGTCCCAGAAGGATACACATTTGGATGGAAGAGTGGCGGTTCGAATTTACACTTTGGCGGGCTGGTAGGATAATCATCTTTGAAAATCATTCGTAATTTGTATAAGCCACCTTCCCATGGAGTCTAAAAACAAGAACAATTAAAAATCGATTTCAACCAATTAAGTGTTTTCACAAAATTTATTACTCCTTTTTTGCCGGGAATAGCACATTCCCAAATCATAAGATTTAGAGTTCCATCAGCATTTTTTGTTGGTCTAGCAACGAATCCCTAAACAAAATTGTTTATTCATTAATAATACCCCAAAAAAAATTTTTTTTTTAACTTACGAAGGGATGATCTTTACGCCACGCTTTTCTTTCTTCACCAAGCCGCGCTACAGCTATTCCCGACATTTTTTTTTATGTATTTTTTAAAGTAGACAAATGTGTATAATACTTAATAATAGTAAGATGCTCAGCACGAAATTTTTGTTTCTTTATGGTCTATTGGAAAATTATAACGGCCAGATCTTAACAATTCTCTTCACGAAAAAACAAAAAGTTCCGAGCCGAGTTCATCTGTCAAATATGGCGTCAGAATGGTAGATATTTGAAAGAATTATGGCGGGGAAGGGAAGCATTACCATACTTATGAAAAGCTCGAATAATTATTTAATACAAAGCGAACGTGGCTCTTTTTGTTCAAACTTTTATTATTTTCGAAATATTTTTGAAAATAGTAAAGCTACAAATCAATAATGAAAGAATAATATATAAATAACTGTAACACGGGTGAAGCTGATTTAAAGGTTTGTCAGTCTTGAGATGACTTTAATCTGTAGACTGAATTAAAAAATAATATTTATTACTGACATGGTTGGGCCAACCCAGTCGTAGCAGTACGAAGGACGTAATTTTGCGACACATGTGCTTAGACTTGCAATCACAATTACTTGATACGCTGTATAGTTCCTTAAGCCTAGTACGGAGTTTAAGAAAAATGTGACACATCCATATGAATTTTACTGCTGTTAATATGGCAAGCAAAATTTTTATAAGTTTCCACTCATTTTACTGACCATTTTAAGGATTAAAATGCTGGTAAAATTTTGACATTTCTTTAACCACGATGCACACTGCAAACCTTCAGTTTTAATCGGTGAAAACCGTACTGCACTGCATCACTAAAATTTTAGATTGCGAATTTTACCGGAGCAAAAATTGGAATTAAAACGTCACATTTTACTCAAACTAAGCTTAAAGAAATTTCAAAATGGCCGAAACATATAAAAATGAGTTACACTTGCAGTAGTATTCGGTGATTTCTTTTCTAAGCTGCAGCACGAGTACCATGTCCTGCACCTTAGAAAAGTACAGCACAGAATTTTTCCTTCTCTCGAATGAATTTTCTTCACGAAAAGTGAAGTATGCTGCAACATTGGGCCATAACAAGCGCAATCTCATCTGCGCATCGCCAACTTGACTAACCCGAGGGTTCCACCTGCAAGTACAGCTTGCATGGTAGATGCACTGCCATACTTCTTGCACGTGTAACCTCTATTGCCATGCTGGCAGTACAGCTTTCAGCGAACTTGCATGATGAAAAACCATGGCAGCTGAGGTGATAGTAATTTGACATTATACAGTTTTCAAGATGGCGGAAAAGAAATGCTTGAGAGAATTTGATCAATTTATTCTGGAAAAATAAGATTTTCTGGGATCATTTGCATTACATTATTTAGCAACATCTTCATCTTAAGTTTTTCTTGGGTTTTTATCATTCTGCTCCTTCCTTTATTGCCATTTTTAAAATGAACTTGCATGCAAGATGATAAGACATCAACCGAACTGCATTCTGCTGTCAAGTTAAAAATCGCGTTGGAAGGGAGGCTTGCATGCGAGCTGTACTATCTCGTGTAATCCCTGGGTTACCCTTAGCCATAGCTCACACGCGGAAGTTATTTTTGCAATTTTAACGGATGAGAAATATTCGGGGGTAAGAAAAATTCGCTGCTACCAAGTTTCAATCGGGAGTACGGTCAGCATACCAATATTACTGCTAACAAAATAGCTCCGGCCATTTTGAAATTTCTGATCGGACCTGTGCAGATGTTTAGCTGAGGTGATAATACAATAATTTAATAATTATTTCGTGTTGAAAATTTGTGATACAGTTATTGTTTGTATCAAAAACTGTAACTTAATTGAACACGCACTCAATTAATTTTGGTAAAAGGAACTACGCGGAGCAACATTATTGTGCTCGTACGTCTCAGCACAAGATGAGAAAATTCCTTTCTTCCCTAAAAAGCTCTCGTGTGCGAAGGCCTTTAATCATAACCTTTGAATCTGACAGTTTCTGAACACACTCTTGTCTGATGTTTTGTTTGTTGTTTATTGCGAAATAACGTCAATTGTGAGCTAAGCTGGATTGATTTTAAATTTTTTCCAATATTGTTAAAAAAACTACTGTAAGTATTCTCGCTTGGAATAACTACAAGTCAGAAATATCAAGTATAAATAAAGTGGTACAGGAATAAGTCTAATTTGAAGTTATTTCATTAGGTTATGGTCACCGCAGAAGATTCCAGCATGGACAAGACAGAAAAATCAGATTCTACGGATAATTCCGAAGATAAAGAAATAAAAACTGGCGAAGTTTATTTTATTAAAAGAGCTGATGGAAATATACATCCGGCACAGATAATTCAGTCCCGATGCAGTGAGTTCAACATTCATGAGTACTACGTTCACTATATGGGTCTCAACCGGCGTTTAGACGAATGGGTGCCAAGGGAGAGGATTACAATAGCTACACACTCCGAAAATGGTGATCAAGAAAACTCATCTAATGCTAACACGAAACCCCTTAAACAACTCAGTAAGGAACAAATTGCTTCCCTTGAAAATCCAAGTCCAGTAGAAAACTCTGATCGGAAGCTGACAAGAAATCAAAAGCGACGTCACGATGAGATTAATCATGTCCAGAAAACCTATGCAGAAATGGATCCAACAACGGCTGCTCTGGAAAAAGAGCATGAAGCTATTACCAAAGTTAAATATATTGATAAATTGCGAATTGGCAGGTTTGAAATAGACACCTGGTACTTTTCCCCATATCCTGACGAGTATGGAAAGGTAGGAACGTTGTACGTGTGCGAGTACTGCTTGAAATATATGAAATTTGCAAAAACTTATCGTTATCATGCTACTGAATGTACACAACGGCAGCCGCCTGGGAATGAAATCTATCGTAAGGGAACAATTTCCATATTCGAGATTGACGGAAGGGATCACAAAATTTATTGTCAGACTCTGTGTCTGATGGCGAAACTCTTTTTAGACCATAAAACCCTGTACTATGATGTGGAGCCCTTCCACTTTTACGTCCTCTGTGAATTAGACAAAAAAGGAGCACATATAGTCGGCTATTTCTCTAAAGAAAAAGAATCTCCGGACAATAATAATGTTGCGTGCATTCTTATCTTACCTCCATATCAAAGGAAAGGTTATGGTAAGCTGCTTATAGCATTCAGTTATGAACTCTCACGACGAGAGGGGATAATAGGTAGCCCGGAGAAGCCACTTTCGGACTTAGGAAGGTTAAGTTATCGCAGTTATTGGGCATACACATTACTGGAACTGATGAAAGAATGTCGGACTACAACGCAGTCTATCAAGGAGCTTAGCGAGATAAGTGGAATAACACAAGACGATATAATTTACACGCTGCAATCGATGAAAATGGTTAAATACTGGAAGGGACAACATGTTATTTGTGTTACACCAAAAACAGTACTCGAACACCTACAGTTACCGCAGTTCAAGAAGCCAAAACTTACAGTGGACTCGACTTGTTTGCGATGGATGCCACCGAAGCGATCCGGAAATTCAAAGTTTAAAAAAAATAATTAAATCACACAAATTTTTATTTTATGCTAGTATAAAATTAAGAAAAATGAGAATAGAATAAACACATGCAAATTATATAGATATTTTGCGTTCTACATTTACTACAGGCTGAAAACCATCTACCACTAATTGCCAAGACCTTACTATACTTTCCTCTTGAGGTATTCTTTCAGTTTTCAAAAACTTCCCAAATTTCATTCTAGAATGTACAACGCATTAGCTTGCGTTGTACTGGAGCACTTGTAGACCTAGAAAATGGATGAAATCCGAATAAGATTTATTTTATCGCAAGTAAAATAGCACTCTTGAGAGATACGACCGCATACTAAGAATGTTACACCTAAAGGAAAATTTTCCCTTCTAGGTGATCTCAACGCGAAGCAGATCTGCCCTTACAATTTCCAGATAGGCTGTACTAGTAAAAGCCGAAAAGGGACTGTCAACCTTGTAGATCCTAAAGTAGAAAATGTTTGGGGGTGGAGTTTCCAATTAAACTCATGAGCAGATTAAATAAACATGAGGGTGCCATGTCAACCTGGTATCAATAGCACTAAATTCCTAATCTGAGGGTAAGGATTTGACCCTGAAGAATAAAAGCAAATAGCCACACACTCGATCTTAAAGCATAATTCATCGCTGTGGAATTAAAGCAACCCTATTGGATATACATATTTGAAAGTGTATAATTTAGAACTTCAATCAGAACTGGGATATTTTCATTTCAGCATAAAGATGAAAATGAAAATCTCGAATAGCATTTCGTATCATCATTAATAAGCGAACTCTCTACCATCAAAAGCCACCATCTGAGACTTCTCCTAAAAAATATATATTATAAGTGCACAAATCGATGAGAAGCCAAACTGATTTTAAGGCTTAATAACAACTACGAAACTGGCTCAAAGGCCTTCCTAAAATCAAAGAGAATATGAATAACACTGGTCCAATCATCACAAAGAGCGATGCCTTTATCTATACCATCTAACTGCGAGTCCAGCAGCACACAGGTGTTTATTAAATCTGATCAGTTTGTCTGAATGATTTCATAGTTTGACCTTGTATCTTATTTCTATATCCTACAATTCTTTAGACAATTTTAATGTAAGAAAGGAATGTTATCTTTATTGTAAAGTTTTGATAATACCATTAAGCAACAATAACAATTATAAATAGTAGATATTAGAAAAAAACAGGAAAATGTTTCGTCATTTGTCTAATTTTCTTCGCCATCGTGAGCAGTCATGATAAATTTCTATTCGGTCACCAGACACGCTATATCGATGGACTTTTCCCCGGCAATATAAGCAATTGGCATAGTAAGACAAGTGCCTGAATTCACTATAATGCTCCACAATTTGTAATTTCGAAGTGGCTGCAAAAGTTTGCCCACAACTAAGGCATGTAATGGATGTTTCAGGGTGATTTTGTCGGAACCGTAAGTGTGTAGCATCACTTTCTGTGCGTCCATCATCACGTAAATTATGAACGTCCCCATTTGCAGTCATATTTTCTACAATAATACCAAAATTTGCTAGATATACCAGTAATCTTGTGGAAATCAGAACAAATAAAAATTGTTTACAAACTTCTCAAATGTTGATAAGACATCTGTCATATTAGATAATTTCAATTTCAGTTTGGTCGAGTTTCATTACAGTGGTGAATTATTGCAAGACATTGCACGAAATAAAAGAAAGCCACATTTAGATTACGGATTCTCTCAAGATTCTTTAATTCTTTTGTGCAGAAGGTACACAGTATTTTCATCACAAACACGTTCCGACATTAGGTGACGATTATCGTGCAAATTAAGTCATTAAATGTACAGAAAAGTAAGGTACAGAGAACTCAATACTCTCTCTCCTCTCCCTGTCTTTCGTATAAAAATGTATATGCATTAGCCACGAAATTACGTCACAGCACATCATCTGAAATGTGTCACAATTTTAATGAGAATATTCATATTCTCTGTACCGTGAGATTGGAGCTTGTTGTTTGAGAAATTGCATCGAAAAGTTTGAGGAAAAGATGTGGCGGGAAGTTATTTAAAGTAACAAAATCCAATGCAAGCAATAACTGCGCTCCAATTAACCATTTTTTAAAAAATTTATTGACCCTTCACAAATGAATAAAAACCATACAAATTTGAACTTTTTAGTTCCAGTGGCCGACCATAGCTTAACTCATGTTCTTAAGAACTCTCAGAAAATAGCCGTGCCTTTGCAGAAAATTGCTCTTTTTGAGAAATCGTGAACAAAAAAAGCTGCTATATCCCCCCAACCCCCGACTGTCCTTCATTTTCGAAAAATGAAGCAAAGTGATGCATGCTAGCAGTGTGTATTGCCCCATTTAACAGATGCCAATCAGCTCAATAAATTCCATTATACTGGATTTAATTTGCTCGAACAACATTATTAAGTGAAGAAGATTATACGGCATACTGTTAAACATAACGAGCCTATGATTAAAGTCAATTTTGACATTTGGCGTATACATTTTTTTCTCCATAGATTTGGTAAGACTGTAAACTGTAGTCTATTCACTGACATGTATATAAATGGACTGACTGATCTCCTGTTTCATGTGGCACCAGTTTTAAATTCAGGAAGTATGCTCTCACTGTCAATGCTACCAACTGTCGTAAACTGGCGTTATATTTAAATTATTTGGGAATTTCCTTATATGCATCTCAGTGGAATTTACCGAATTTACAAGTATTTGGGACAATTTTTATTGTTAAATTTTAATTATTATGAGTCGAAGGAAGTGTTTTTTAAAAGGCTGTTTTGGTAGGAAAGTTTTGATTACCAAGTAGCCAATTCTAGAAATACCGCTGAATCTCAAGCAATTGGTTCAAACGGAAATCCATATATTATTTTGTAACTTTTAATATTAACAATATACTTATGTATATACAAATATTTTTCATAATTAATTTATGAAATCAATAAAAAAGTTAAGAATAAATTTTGTCGTGGTACTATGGCAGTCTACTTTATTACTGCCAAAATTGCATCTACCTTCATTACTGATTTTAGGCGGCAAAGCAAGAAAACTTTCGTGGAGTGACATTAGAATTGTCAGAGGATAATTTGATCATCTTGAAATCAAAAAATTCAAATAACACAAAATACTTAAAAATAACGCTGCGATAACATAATTGACAAAATGACGAATATACCAGCAAAAGTTTTTATTAAAATCGAATCCAGTGTGGAGCAACAGGTATGATTATAATTAACGTAAAAGCTACTGCACACGCGTCACTGATTGTTTGTTTAAGTTCCTGTTTTTATTGATAATAATAATTATAAGCAATTATGCTCATTTCAGGAGACATTAAATAAAAGCAGAAAGACTTTAAAAGTCTTACAAAAAGCTGCTGTTGATAAAGAAAATTTGGCCGGACGACCGTTGCTGGGAAAGAGCTTCACTAAAGCAAAATCGTAAGTGACGCCTGTTTTTCATATTTATTGTGATTAAATTCGTTGAACTTGTATCGCGCTTACTTAGCAATTTTCGTGAACTTGATTATTCAGCTATAACAAATTTCAAGGTGAGTTTTATTATGAGAAACATTTTCCTTTTTTTTTTAGTGATGACTTTGGCAGTCTTGAGCTGACGAAACGTAAAAAAGTTGAAACCAAAACGACACAAACAGAAGCACATGCAATTTTACCGCATAAAGCGATCACTGAAGAAGATTTGACCACAAATGAAAATCCAGGTGAGCACTATTGGGAAATTTTAGCTGAGAAACGTCGAGAGGCTCTTGATGAAACGCTTGAGGAGAACAAGAGACTATACGAAAGGATCGAAGGCTTAGAGGACGAACTTAGTACATCACGACAAATGCTAGAGGAAGCAAAACACCTTGTGGAAGTCTTAACTGAAATGTTGAGTGAAAGTGACGAGGAGAAGGAGGTGTCAGAGGAAAAGGAAGTGGTAGCCTTTGATGATACTGACGGTGACGACTTGGAAGATCCCGAATTGACAGATAATAAAAAGTGAAGGACACCTCCTATATTTTATATTATTTTAGGATTTTTTTAAAATTTAATATTATTTGTGTTGTGGAATATGCGCTAATATAATTACATTTTTAAAAAATAAAATTTAGCTAGAATTATTCTTGCTGTTTTTTTCCTCAAATACCGTTAGTTTTTCTACTGAACGAAAAAAGAGATGCGACGCGCCACACGCCATCTTCATAATTTGCTTATAGTTTTTACAGTTATTTATTTAACGTTTTCAAGTTTCGAGTTTGAAATGGGGGATGAAAGTGATCAATTTGAAAACATAAAAGCTTTTTAATTTCAAGGTGAACAACGGATCCAGTGAAAGGAACAATTATTAAATTATGGATAAATTAAGGTCTATTGAAGAAATTCGTATCCTTTTAATATATAGATTTTGCTTTAAAACCGGTAAGTGTTTTGTTTTTAATTTGAAAATCTCTTTGTTCCCTTTCTGATAACATTATAATAATTATAAATGTTAATGGTTAATGTTAACTTTATATTTTGATATTTCTGTTTATAATCGCAGAAATTTGCAGTTTACGTAATTCTGTATCGCTTTGCATTAAAAGAAAACTGGTATTTTATTTCTTTATATTAAGTTAATCATAGGTCGGTCATTCTTGGTGTACATTTGTTTTTGCAAACAATTTATTTTGAAGATGAGTTCGTTATCCCTTGAAATGCTAACTTTCCAAATGGATTTTATTAAAGTTGCGGAATTATGGCGCCGCTTTTAACGGGTATGATTATCCTCAGTTTTATAATAGGTATAGAGAAAATAAAAAGTTCTGAAAATATAATGAAGTATAAAATTTGTGTGCGCAGGCTAAAACAGAATTCTTGGCCATATTTGAATCTGGCTGTACTAGCATATATTAGTGATGTGAACATTTGCAATTTGAGGTGATCAAGTAAGTCTCCTAGTTTAAATTATTTCTCCAACTCAAGATGCGAATGTAAGCTTCCTTCGTTATTTAAGCTGCAGATTTTATTAATGTTTTAGTTTTCTGTTATTTCTTTTTATGATTTAAATTCCTTAAATCAAATCACCAGCTACTAAATATCGCCGCATATTTGATGGCTATAAATGTTTCAACAACGTACAATCTAAAGTATTTGATGATGTCTTTCGAACGACAAAATCAATTATTGTAAGTGCCCCAACAGGATCTGGAAAAACTGTCGTTTTTGAACTGGCTATAATTCAATTGTTAATGAATCTACCAGAATATTCTGATTTTAAAATTGTCTACGTGGCTCCTATTAAAGCTTTATGTAGCGAAAAGTACTTGGAATGGTCTAGAAAGTTTAATCCTCTTGGGGTATTATGTCGCGAGGTTACAGGGGATAGTAATATTGTAGATTTTAATGAATTGATCAATACAAAATTGATCATAACTACTCCAGAGAAATGGGACTCTTTAACACGTAAATGGAGAGATAATGAAGACTTTGTCAGTAATGTAAGGCTATTTTTAATTGACGAAGTACATTTGCTGAATGAAGATGTTCGAGGACCGATTCTGGAAACTATTGTTTCACGAATGAAAACGATTCAGTTTTCAATACAAATTAAAGCAACGACTCAAATGCATTTGAGATTTGTTGCGGCATCCGCTACTATACCTAATATTGAGGACATAGCCACCTGGATCGGCGGAAAAGATCCAATCAGCTATTTCAAGTAAGGACAGATTGTTAAAAACTTTTGACCGTTAGGAAAAAGATACATTCTTCTTTTTATTGCAGCATTTCTGAAGAGCAACGCCCAGTACGACTGGAAAAATATATTTTAGGCTTTAACTCATCTTCATCAGGATTCAAATTTGACATGAGTCTTAATTATAAGCTATCTGGAATTATACGAAGATATTCATCTGGGAAGCCCACTTTGGTAATTTTATTATCTATATGAGAAGAAATTTTATTAATAACTACTCCTCGTTCCTTTCTATAGATATTTTGCAGCAGTAGAAAATCTGTTGAGATGGCTTCAGCAGTTCTTATTCAAGAATCTATGATTCTACGCTTAAGTGATAATCATAAATCGGCTTTAGTAATGCTCTCAAAAAAGTTCGATAAAATGTAGAGGTACTAAGAAATTAAACTCACATTAAAAACTTTTGCAGGTTACAAAATAATAAACTGCAAGCTTTAGTATTAAATGCAATTGCTTTTCATCATGCTGGGCTGGGTCATGACGATAGGAATTTAATCGAGGAAGGCTTTAGACAGTCGCTAATTTTGGTTCTCGTTAGCACTAATACCCTTGCGATGGGAATCAACTTACCTGCGCATTTAGTAATTATTAAATCTACAGAGGTAAATTAAACCTTTCATTTTTTTTCCATTTTATATTTTTGTCTTAAATAATAACTTAAAATATAGACGTTTATTCGTGGAGCTGTTATAGAATATTCACAAAGTTCTATTTTACAAATGATTGGACGGGCCGGTCGACCACAGTACGATGTGAAAGGAGTAGCAGTTATTATGACTCAGCAGAAAAATGTGGTAAGTGATGTAAACTAGTAGCTAATTTCTTATTTAATTTGTATTATATTATATATTTGTATGTGCTTACATAAATTGATGTAAAGAATTAATCAATCAACTATTAACTCGCTTAACCTCCTCCTATTGTGGGACATCGAGTAAATCATTGATAAATGCTGTATTAGACATACAGTTTTTGACTGGGTTTCAAAACAGTCTGAGTAAAGTATAAATCAGATTACAGCATCCAAATATTATTATTGATATGAGTTAGCTTACGGAGATTGTTTTTTTCAAATTTTATTTTGATTCAAATGCTCAGCTATGGCCGTAAAGGAAACTTTTCTTTTTATTTAACTGAGGATTGGTAAGGATTTGGTTGGGTATGGGTATAGCCAAAGGCGTTTGGATTGCAGAACAACCAATACTGGCGTATGAGTATTGTGTCATACTAGTAATTGAGTCATACTAGTAATTTCATTTTTAAATAATCACTAACCGTAGAAATTGCGATATAAAGGACAAGAAAACCAACATAACGTTGGTGATGCATTTTTTTTATAATATAACATCAACACAAATACATCACCAACGTATTTGTGTTGATGTTATATTATAAAAAAACTTTGTCGCCTTAAGTTACATATATATGAGTTTTCATGAAATTTGTGTGGAATTTTTCATGGAATTGTTTAGGAATTGAGAAGCGTCGGCTTACATGTCTGGTTGGTAGGTTGATTTATATGAATAGAGTACACATCTTCTCCTGTGTGCACTAATTGCATAAAATAAAATGTAAGAACGCAAAGAATCTACAAGGAAATGCAAATTAATTATGATATGAAAAACTGGTCCTAACAACGTGTTTTTTTATTAAATGCGAAAAACTGTGTTAATATTTAGAAATTTTAAGTTTGTTGGGTCATAAAATGTTTGTTTCTCTCTATATTCACATTTTTAGAATTGGTACAGATCACCTTGTATGTAGGTATCTCAGTGTAAAATGCCCTGAATAGATTCAAAATAGTACTGTAAGTTCTCTTATTGGATAGGGTATAGAAATAAAGAAGCTGTAATTGCTGCAAATATATAAAACACAATCCTTGATTTTTGCTCATGTTTCGAATGGATGCTTTTCAAACAATGATTTATTTAGTTAAATTAAATTTTATTTATAAAATATACAAAGTGAAGACAAAAGCGTTTACATAAAAACTAAGTTATATGTATAAAAATGTAAATGTCTTTCTAATTTATCCCAGTGGATTAGCATTATCCTGGAATGAAATTTTCGGTACGAATCCACTATCTCCGTCTATTGAATAATCGACAGTCATAAGACGTCCATCAGGTAGCCAAACCGAATATTTTCCTGTTACCTGTTAACGCAATAATATAAAATGTCAAGATTTATATAATTCTTAAATTTCAGTTTATAAGCTATACCTTTCCAGCAGCGTCTCCAACTTCATTCTTGTCAAAAAACAATTCCTTCTCGGGATCTTTCACTTCAAACTGATATTCATACTGAAAAAAACAAAAAACAAAAATCCAAATTACTTTCAGTTTCAATGTCATCCAATGAAAAGTCTTCTAATTATCCCCTTCATAGGGCGACATGAATTAATGTTATTTTCCGGTAGTAGTCTTTACATTCAATTTTTCTATGGAGGTTCGTCGATTTGCATAACTCGGATAATTGTATATTAATAAGGTGTTTGCATACCACTTGCAATTTTTTTCATTTCTTAATTTTTCCATGTGAATGCAATGAATTTCGTCTTTCCCAAGATGAAAAATTGCCATTTTGGTGCGAAATGCTTTTTTTTTTTCTTCTGATGAATTTTCACATGAACAATGAAGTAATTGAAAACAATGCGATTTTTTGTTGTGCTGTATCCGGAGCAAGTTTGTATTCAAATTGCTAAGCTTTAGATTATTGGTTGCGATAGGTGCTTTATAGTTATTTATACATGCTATATTCACATTAGTTCAGACTTCAGAGTGAAATATACGACCTACCTAATGGGACTGCAAGATTTTGTTAATTATTGATACATCTACAGCAATTACATTTTTATTGAAATATTTAGAAATAATTTTTGCATTAGTTAAACTTGTTTCGCTTGTATAGAATGAAAATTAATAGTGGTGGATTTAGTAAATTTCGTAACCAAAGGTATACTGATAGATATTAGTATAGGATTCTTGGGAAAAATCTCGAGACCGCATGTTAATTTTTATAATCGGATTTAGATACGGGAAATTCTCAGTGGATATTTTCCAAGCCATGAAGTAGAAATCTATATGTACGCTTGCTAGTCCTATAACTTCACCAATGTCGCTTTTTGGTTCATATTGAATAGCAAGAAACGATTACTCCATCAGCCTTCACCAATGGCTACCCTAATACTAACAAAAAACCATATCGATATTGTAATAATAATGGTGTCTCGGACCCTACGTAAAATTGCAATTATACACTCATAGTACTTTTTCAGGTAGAAATTTACCACAAAAAGCTAAAATATACTGGAAGTATGAAATTTTAGACTCAAGACTTCTTAATTTTAATAAAAAATTGTGACATATTTATGTTGTTTGGTAAAAAAAAAACGTTTTGAAATCCGTAAAATTATGGTAAAAATTTAGAATTTTAAAATTTAAATATCTTTGAGCGCTTATAATCAATCAGCATAACCAAAAGCAGATTTGTTTAGACCAGTATTGGCTATGTCTTAATTTGGTCAGCTTAACTATCATGCCAAGATATCAAAATGAAAAAGAGTAAGTGAAAATCATGAGAACGGTCACATCTCCTTATTCATTTTTCCAAAAAAGGCGATTTAGTGAATTGAGAAACAAAATCTAATTCAAATTCTGAATTGATATTTTGATAATTAATGAAATTTTGGTGCTAAATCGATACGATAGATACCAAAAATGGATACATTTAAGAAAAATTTTACCGCATGTTAGTCTCATCCAAATTTGGTCATTAGCTCAATTTCGATCACGTTAACCTTATGCGCTCTATTCGATTAAGTGTAAAATTTAATTACAAATATTAATGGCGGGCACACATTTTCGAATTTGCAAATCTTAAATCACTAGGTTTAAATTTTGAAAAATCTTAGAATAATTTTCATGATAATTAATGTCTGTCATTCAAGACAGTCGGAAAGAAATTAAAAAAAATGTCTTCTTTTACAATATGTATAACTACAAAAATGTATGATATTTGCTTATTTCTGAATCTCTTCTTATTGACTTTATACCGTAGAAGCACATCATATAATTGTTTTATACGTAAACTATTTGGAAAAAATCAACATTCTATTCGGGATTCAAAATTATGGACGAAATTTCTCTCTTTTAAAAAAATATGAATTCAAGTTTTTATGAGGGAAATGTTAAAAAATGTTCCTGTTACATGTTCGTATAAAGTTGGAAAACAAAAATTTTCAAGCAACATGCCGAAACTTTTAACTAAATAATAAAATAACAGCCTTTACATAAAGTAAGTACATAAGTAAGTGCACAGGTAGAATACTAAATTTGTGGACTATCAAAGTTAAAATTTTTACTTATGAAGAGAGTCGAAAATTGTAGCTTTTTTCGGATATTATTATCAAGCGAAATCCGAGAACCATTTTTATTATTGGGTATGGATCGAAATGCCGGCTCCAAATTGGAAAAAATATATTGATCTACATTAATTCGAAAAAGAATGCGTGTTATAACAATCTTATAAAAACTATTGATGCAAGTGCGAAAATATCAAACATTGGTAAATCCGTTTTAAGTATATTATTTGCATTATTATTAGTTTTCAGTTCTCTGGAATAATATTATTGCTCTAATATTGCTTTCGTAAACTTTTACTGCCTTACAAACTGTTTTCGGTATAGCATTGAAAAATACTTCGACAATTTAACCTTTATAGAAGACATTTTCAAAATAGAGGCGTGATTATGTGTACCTTGCATGTGATCTTTGGTATGAATCTTGATAAATTACTATAAAAAAAAAAAATTAATTACATTTGTAGGTTCATAAGGATACTCTAATGTCAAATTTGTTTGAACAACTTTAGATTCGTCTGGATTTAATCTTAGTGCTATCAACGTTTTCGTTGAAAGCAAATATTATGTCCCAAATTGGATCCAAATCCAAGCCAAAAAGCAACAGATGCATTTTGAATTTGTTCGAATTCGACATAAATTAATATATTAATACCAAATACTAGGAGTTTTTAAATTTTCTAATCTAAAAAATTAACAAAATTTTTATTACTTATTTCGATTGATCCTTCATCTTTATCTAATACGAATTGAGGATTCATTATCAGAAATTATTGTATAGTCTTGAAGAGTATGTATACTGAACTGCAGACTTTAAGATCACACTATAGAAGTCATATAGATTTAGACTCTTGTCAACTAAGTTTTTAAAATTTTCCAAATTTCATGTAAATGTCATACATTTTCAATGAAGATTTAATTTAAATATCTTCTGTCGCATATAACTCGTGACTCAAAAATTGTCTATATTCACAGTCAAAACCCGAGTTTTCTTAGATAGATGGAGTACCTGAATAAGCATTAACGTATAACTTTAACTAAGAAATCAAATACCGATTAGTCGATAATTATGTTTATATTAATGTTCATTACGTACTCTATTCGTCAAGGATATTTTCTAAACTGTACTGAAGTCTATGGCTATAAAATTGCATTATCCTAAGCGTCAGTTTAGCTAAATCCGATTTATTTATTCCATAATAATTGCTTACTTATGTATATAAATTTGAAAATGTACGTTAAAGTAAAATTCTTATACATATTCCAGTAAATGTGGTCGATTGACGAAAACTGAGCATTTCACTGCGTTTGGCGAAAAGACTATTCCTTAAATAATTTCACTCAAATATATTTTGGCAATTATAGGTACCACTGTGCACTTTTCAATATTGAATTGCAGAAAATTTTGATAAAATCTCAAACACAATTTTAAATCACTTTTTACATAAAAATATAAAAAAAAAAAATCAAACTGTTTACTGCATTACCGGTTCTGGCTTCTCATTCGGCGGTGCTTGCGGCATGGATGACACCAGGTACACCAAAGAGATCACAACGAAAACAATCTTCCACATTTTCACGAAATTTTTATTATTTTTTATGTTTAAATAAATCGAAACTCCACTAGGTCGAATAAATACTGTGTGGGCACTTCTAACTTGAGTAATCAGAGATTTTGCACGACTTTGTACATATGTACATCCAGCTAGAAGTCAAGTCGGAGAATATCGAATAGATCTAACAGTAACACCTATTTATTCTACTGCAGTGCTAATAAATCTGAGACAAGTTTATATACTCTAAGCATAGGTCAAAGGTAGGCCCCTTTTTTTGCAAGCTCCTCTTGTTCGTGATAGATTACCTATTACCGGATTACCGGGTATACTTTTGTTTATGTTTTTAAGTGTGTTGTATATGCTGTGCGGTATGGGAGCAAAGGTAGAAATATAGGATAGTAGTCCCCCACCTGAATGATGAATTTCATATACCTATACTCTATCATCGAATCCAAGTTCCGTTGATATATAGAGGGGATTCCGATGATGCTCCCTGTTACTGCCGGTATAAGAAAAATTCTCCTCGCAGATTTCTTTTATTTTTTTTTTACCCCAAAGATCAATTCATAGTTCAACTAGGTATGTCGTCGTGGGGCATATCTTTTGTGCTGCAAGCTAAAAGGAAAATGCATAAAAAGAATTTCAAGCTACTTCTCAGCAATGCTTTTCGGGCTCATAAGCACGTAACCTTCAAAATCGTGCTGAGGTGAGGCTCATCTTCAAAATAATTTCATGGAAAATTCCTCTCCTTTGGGCGACAGATTTTCCTTTTTTTGTCTTTTTTATTGTTGCTTGTGCATTATGCAAGTTTTTAAGATGAGAGAAAATAAGTATTTGTGTATCAAATAATTTTTATCTCTCAAGCTTTTGCTGTCCTCGTTACTTTTTAGTATTATGTAAGTCATTTTTATACTTATTTCAAGCGAAGAATATATACATAGATAATTTAAGATAATTCTTATTGATTTAACGGTGAAAATGTTTTCATGAGCTTCATGGGAAGAATTTGAATTGGATTTTCACATTTTTATGATCAAAAAAAAATTTATATCAAGAGTCAGGCGCTAATTGACTTTTATATGATTAAATTGCAGTTAGATTTGCAGGTTAGGTTCTCTTTACATTGTACCTCAGTTCTGGCTATCTGACCACCACAGTATGGAACGAAATTAAGTGTTGGATGCACATTCTGAATAAGGTTCAAGCAAGGACGCTACGGATAGATCGGAATCAGCTAAGAGAAAAATTAATTTGTCCATAGTCGCTTCCAACTATAAATGTGGTAATCTAACAATCTGTGTAATTTTAAGACAATTATGATCCATAATAAGTCTCAGAAAGGTCGCAGTTTGCTGAAAAGAAAGAAAAAGAATATTACCGCGATTTTCCTGCTTTATGGACATAGTAGAAGAAGATGTCGAAAGTATTATTATACGAAGGCCCCGGCTTCATTTAAGTAGGACCGAGATATTAGGAAAAAGTTCATCTGCGTTCTAAGAGAAGCTGAGAATATAGCGATTAAAGAGCTTGTTAGATATATAAACGGCTATAGCTGGCGAGAGGCTTCCTCCCTCAACATTAGTGTATTATCTAGGGTACATAACAGCTTCAGGGAAGTTGTCACGGATATGTTATTGTAATGGATCAACCTAAGATCAATGTAAGCTTGACTGGCTCTGCTCTGTGACTAGCACTGTATATAAACTAACAAGGTATGATCGTCCGGTTTTGACCTAACGTCCGGTTAGTGGCCTAGCTGCCAGGGCAGAGGCACAACCCTGAAGGATAGGGGTTCAAGTTTCTTTCACAGGTGGCCAATTTATTTTTAAGCTCCAATTTTTACATCTACTATATAAACACATCTAATTTATATCGGTATATTGCCGTTTATACGGCAATATAACGACGGCCTGAAATTTCAAGAGGCTAATCAAAGATTACTTCTCAGTTCTTCCTTCGGTTGGCATGGATTAGAATTGCAATTCATTTACTGTCTCATGACTTATTCTATATTTTACGAGTATATTGTTTTTCATTTCATTTTGTATGCTTTTGATTATTTTTTTTCTTATTCCTATTTTATAGTTTTTAAAATTTCTTTTTAGTTTTTAGTCTAATACATTAGATAATTTCTTGGTTAAGTTTATTTTTTAGTTTTATCTTGTTTGAATGCGCAGTCGCAATTATACATAAAAATCCTTAAATTAGAAGTACTAATATAAGATTGTAGATCTTGTGTACTAATGAATTTCATGAATACATATTATTATATTATTATTATTATGTAAATAGTTAGAGACTAACAACAATCCGAAAAAAAAAAATTAAGAAAATTGGAAAATATTAAATAGTGTCCCAACACGGCGGCTTCTTTTGAACAAATTTGTTTTGAAGTATGGCTCGCATCGGATGCGCGATTGCTCCTGCAAAAACAAGCTGTAGTTCACATCAAACGCGGCGCGGTAATATAGTAGCCGCGCGGTGACTTTGGTGTAGATTACTCAAAAATACAACTTTCTGCAGTCGCCAGTGGCAAGATTTTTATTCATTCGCAATAAGTTCGCACATTTCGTCAAATGCGGCTTTTGGCATTCTAAAGTATTCGTAGAATCAATCCCCACCACTTTTCTCTGTTTTTCATCAACCAGAGCTATTAATAACAGAAATTTTTCATCGGAACTAGAATACATTTGGAAAAAATCTGCCGCGTCCGATGTGAACACCGCGTAGCTTCGCGCCGCGCCGCGTTTGGTGTGACCACGGCTTTAAGAGATCTGTACAAGGGAGTTTGGTATTTCAAACCAAAGGGAGTAACTAGATTTAGACAAAACTGTTCATACTTTTTAGACATTTTACTCCGCGACCACAAATTTTCCAATTTCTTTCTTTTTATAGCTTCGTTTTTATAAGATTTTTGCTTAGATGACTTCTTTATTGTAGATATGCTTAGTATTTGGATCTTGGGAGTTATTACTGCAAAACTCAGGAAAGGAATATTTGTTGGTATATTTTGCCTCTGCTGAGAGTTATTCTATAGTCATTTGATAACATTCATTACGAGCTTTTCCTTACTATATACCTACAAACAAATATATTACTCTTTCGTTATTATATTGAAATTCTTCGTGATAGAGAAATTAGTTTTGCCACAGTATACTTCTATTAGCTTTCATTTTCAATATCAATTACTTTCACATCATAATCTTTTATGTGACTAATAAGGGCGTCAATATCAGCTGTAACAATAATAATAAGTGAAGAAGTGGCAGCTTCAATTTTATATAGCTCTAAGAGTTATGAAGAGAGTATGATAAGCAAGTCATTGATTTTATCCGTGCAGAAATAAATGATAAATTGATACCAACTGGGTTTGTTAAAAAAAAAAAAACAACTTGGACTGACAAATGAGTGATAACTTTATCGCAACCATTTTTAGCTTACAACCAAAGCAACAGAATCCCAATTTCAACCTCTTTCATGATGTCAGCTCCTCATCAATTGTTTACTTTTATGGCAATGTGCAAGAAACCTTTCCTTTCTTCGACTCTGTTTGTAACCAATTCAATCGTAGCCTCGTCTAATAATTTATTAAGCACTTGTGATTCTCATTTAACTTTTGCCTATGGTATATGATTTAGCAGATGGGGCTTGCAAATTCATTGCGTGTGTATAGGAACTCTTTTTTTATTCATCCCAGACAAGCATTTTTTTAAAACGATTTCTTGATATTTGCTTCAACTTTCTGAACTTTCTGATTGATAAAATCGGATATAACTGCCAGATGGTGACTACCAGAGATTAAAAATTAATGGCATGGCATTGTTTGGAATGAATTGTTATTTCTTTTCAGACTGTGCAGCATCTTCAACATTTCTCGTTGGAGAAGTATACATATGTATGTGACCACTTAGGCAGTGAGAATTGAAGAACGCTTTAATGGAAAAACTGATAAAAATAATTCGTGATTAATCGATTGATTTCGAAAATTGCTCTCTCGTGTTGCATTATCTTTTCATCCATACCTAAATAATGAAGATACTGGATAGGTTTTATCTGTTGTCACTGCTATTGTTTGTATTTTTCAAAATTTACAGAATGGATAATTAAAAAGCTAGAATTGGTCTAACAAGAACAATTCTTATGATACCCTAGAGATGAATGCCCGTATGAAATTTCGTATGGTCACTCATCTGTGCAAGTTTGATTTTTGAAGTAGTTTTTCGTATATACAGGGTGTTTTCTCCATTGTAGTCCATAGAACTTCATGGTCTTTGCAACGATTGCTCAACCAGCCCCGTAACCCTCTTTCCAACGGAGTTATTGTGGTCTAAACTAAAAATTACCTTTTTTTACTTTGACACCTCTATTTGTTTTGCAAAAAGGTCATTAACATAACTTTTTTTTACAATAACTGTAAACTGTGGACTCTCCTCTTTAATTTGACATATTACACCCTTTGTGTTATCTGTAGCCGTTAAAGAGTTATTAGTTCTTAACCTATTCTCAAGGGGCGGAGCAGGCTGTATATTCTAGAGTCTGTTTTCCTATCTGTAGATGAATTGAAAAATCTTCCTCGCCAAGACCTGATGGGCTTCATTAAGAGGACAGGAAGGTTTTGATGATAGGGCTTCTAGCAGGACAGCACAATGGGCCATTCTGGACTACGTGAATGGGATCTCTCGTCCGCTGCCTTAACAAAATATATTATATGTATAAGAAGTAATTGTTAATGTTTTTTTACTATTTATAAATAAGTAGTGTAGTGAAGGCCCATTAATTACTTATCGAGTGATTCATTGCAGAGCTCATCGAGAGCTGTTTCGGCCATGGAGATGAAATGGGACTAAATGCATATAGTGATATGCCGGCTATTTCCTTTTGATCCCTAAAATGGACAAGGATCGCAAAGTGTCTCTCTACAGTTGAGCCACTAATTGTTATAGTAATATCAGATTAAAAGTTAGATGAGGTTAGTGAAGTAAAATTATTTTGAATTTTGCATTTCCATTTGTCCGTCCACACGATAACTCGAGAACGCATTCGCTTAGGGCCAATCTACACGTTACAGGTTATAAATTTCAGTTTGCACTGGAACATTTTTCATGTCTGCGAATTATGAAAATGATAAAGAGGAAATAAAATAAAAAAGATTGTTGACAACTCAGGTTGTGATTTTTGGTATATTTTAAGAAAATTTCAAACCAAGTAATTGGAATTAATCCAACCAAAAACCCTTTGTGAGTTTCAAATTGATTTCAAGTCAAGTATTTAAGTATTCATGTAAACGTATTGATAGGGAGCTTCAAGCTACATAGATTGACGACATTTATAGGAATACACTAAGCTTCGTGTAGCTTGCAGCTTGTAGCGTGTAGCTCTCGTTGTAGATTGGGCCTTAGAGTGCTGAGATTTTTTTAACCTAGATTTAAGTAGTTTAAAAATAGACAAATTTTACTATATATTTTGACACTGCATAAGAACGCGTTAACATAGAGAGCTGAAGATTTGTACAAGGCGTTTTCATAGTAATAATAAATGAAATTTCAAAAATGGACTAAATCGGGCAATCCGTTCTTGCTGTTGCCATACAAAAATTGTTTTTTGTTTATGTAGGCATACTATGAAAACGTTCAGTCCTAGACGGTTATATTGAAAAGTTCTTTAGAATATTCAATTCTATGAAATTAGTTGATCATTTTAAATATCAGACGAAGCGTTCTAGAAATAGATGCGAAAAACCACTTTATCATAAGAATTAGTCTTAGACCAATTCTAGTTTTTTTACTTGTTTTTTTTTTTCCTATTTATAATTACTATGCTGTCACATGTTTGCCACTTCTGCTTGAATTACTATATACACCTTATCGCTAATCGTAATAGTTATGGTAATTGAAATATCAGCAAATACTTGTCGTATGTATATAACTTCAATTATTTTATTTGATATATGTAAATTATCACTGACTGTAAATTGCAAGGTGTAAATATTAATCGCATTTCATGTATGTTATTACATTGTTATAACTTAAATTGAGACTTGCAATAGCAGCATCGAGAGAACAGAGCATTTCTTTGAAAGAACTTCAAAATTATAAGGTTGGTAAACATAACCTCAATCAAATAGTATTTCTTTTTCTTCTTCTTTCTTGAGGGATTGAGAAGAGATTACTTTCTTTATTTAATGAATTCAGATAAATTTTCTCTCTGAAATATGACTAGGTACTCTTTTGCTGGACAAGTGAAAATAAAACCTAATTCTAGATAATTACAGACATAAAAATTTTTCTCCCTTTTTTCCCCCGGTACCAGATCTAGTGAAAAATATCTTCAAGATTAGCATAATTTTAATGTAATTAGATATGCATAACATATGTGTTCTCTCATTCAGAGGATAACAAAAAAAATAAAGATTTACTACAGCATAAATAAAGCCAAGAATCATGTGATAAAAGGAAGACGATTGCAAAAGCGTTCAATGATTTTTTAGTGCAAAGTATTCACTTGACATTTATAAAATCACGTTTGCTTCTTAAAGAAGAATTAAAATTGGCACGAAGGCTTTTTACATGTATTTATAAGAGTAGCTATATATATTTGTACATTCATTTATGTACTTAGAAAAGAATTTTAATCGGCTCTTAGAGCTTTTAGTAAGAAAATTTTAAACTTTCTGTCAGAATGGCGCCACGGAGATGTAACATACATAAGTAATTAATAAGTGGAAAAAATTACTATACCAGAGCGGCACTGTACACGTGCCAAAAGTAGGATATAGTTACGATTCAACACTAGACTATAGAAATTTGATCTTCTACTATGTATAAGATCTTTTGAAATCAAAAATTTTTTCTATACTTAGCTTAAGCTACTTACTAGTCATAGCATGCAGCAGAGCTTGATTCATTTTATGTTCCCCTTTTCTTTAATGCAGATGTGCGCGCACCTTAAAAAGTAAAAGTTCCTTCAATTCAATCCTTCGTATTGACCGAGTATATTATTCACTGTATGTTTAATTATCTATGGTTCGTTAATTTATTTTAATAGCAATAAAAACTTGTTGACAGTTAAATTCAGTGAAGATGGCACCAACGATTTCTCTTATGCATAACAAGAAATCAATTTGATTTACGGTTCATGAATATTGATATAAAAAGTGTGTTTCTACGATAATAATCATGAGCCCCAGTTGCAGTGAAGTGTGCAATTATGATAATTTTAATTCTGACGGAGATGAAAATGTTAATTTACCTGTTCACCGGATTTTGTTATGATTATCTGTAAAAGATAAATTGTCACGAAATTACAAGATCAGGAATAGCAATATCGAGAACTAAATATCATTTGAGAATATTTTTCCGGATTTTGCAGTGTTTTTTTTAAAAATTTTATATTATTTTTTTATGTATGCTGGACTACTTATTTCTTTCATCCCACGGTTAGAGATCCTTAAACTTAACTTAACTTAACTTTTATATACTTAGTTTTTCTAAACAACAATTAAAAAAAAACATTTTTTTAATTACGTTCTACTGTATTTTGGGTACACATTTTATAAATAAAAGATACATCATAGGCAATTAAATTATTCATTTTAAATTTCATTTGTTTTTATCAAAAAATATATTTAGGGCGAATCGTAACGAACACATTTTTTCTGTTAGTTGGAAACAAATTTATACGTACTTTCACAGGATTTTTTTTATATTACCACTTTTTGGACCAATACTTGCCTTACTCGGTCGGGTCGGTACCTATGCAAAGTACGACGGTATCATTTACTTTATATCATCATTATCGTCCCATATTCTGTAAATATTTCTCCTTAAAATATTTTTTGTGGGATTGGGGGAATAGATATACTTAGTAATATAATAAAAGGCATCATAAAGATATTACGGTTATTTAACAGAATTTAAGATAATTTTGCATGGGAACATTGGACCTCATTATGCATAAACTAGTATAATAAACTGAAAAAATATGGGTAATTTTCTGGTACTAATCCTTGTTCATTGTTTCTTCCACAAAAAGAGATTGTTTCAGGTCTCTTTTCATTTATTCCAAGTTTGATAGATTTCTAGCAATCCATTAAATAAAGAAAGTTTAAAAACAATGGCTATAGTAATCGAACTATTTATATAATCAATTGACGGAGACATATTATAAAAAGCTATTGAAATGGCTTTTCCTTCAAAACAAGCAAGTTTGTTTTACGATCCAATAAAATGGAAAAGGCTCCCGTACTTTGGCGATATATTAAATTATTTATGAAAAATAAATATTAAACCAGGCTTCTTTAACACATTTTTGTTAATAACAAGTTGAAACCCAAAATCAATAAAATTAATAAATGCGGGGTTTATAAGCTTCGATTGTGCGCGTTGTGATGCCATTTACAAACCATAAGGCTACAAGAACAAGATTTAAGGAACACATTAATAGCATAACGACTGCAAACCAAAACTCTGCAAGCTCTAGTTTTGCAAAACCCCTAAGTTTAACTCGGCATAAACCTAATCCAGATGCATTTATTAGGGAAGAGATTATTAGACAGAATATGAAACTTGTGAAATTAAAAAAACTAAAGACGGCCAGAGATAAAAAAAACATTATTGAATACTATAATGCGTAATGTACACACTAAACTCATTCGTTGGTTGACAGCTAAAATAATTAATCTCTCAGTACAACAAGAGCCTTGATGATGTCCTGATAAGACGAAACGCATGGCGGTTGTGATAAAGAAATATATGTACACCTACGTTATGGAAAAAGCAAGAAGTGTTTTCTTTCTATAATATGTTAGTTAAATTAATTTTTGAAAACAAAATAGGCACATCATCCGTAAAAAAAATTTCAGGCTCAATTTCTTCTACTGCTTACAATTTTGCCCAAAACCAAAACTGAATTTACGTATTTTGGGTATAATTAGGGCTTCTTTGCTGGTCATCTGCATATGCCTAATAAAATCGGTTCAAAATATTAAAAATCAATAAAAATTAGCTTATTTCGTCAGAAGATTTTGCGGTAGCTCGCACTCATATGAATTATTGATATTGTTACGAGCACGGACTTAGTTGTTATTCAAACCACAATATTTTAAATATAATTGACAAGTTCTCTTTATTTCACTATACTATTTTCTTTTATAAAATTCACAATTATCAATCAACTCTACTTTCATTATTGCTAGTAGTGGTCCTCCTTCAAATTATCGCAAATTATCACTGTCACAAAACTCATTCCTGGCAAGTCAAGTCAAGTGCGTTTGCGCCATTTTTCTTTTACAGTTGTCGTAGTTTTCTTCGATATTCACATTATTGTCCCTTTGTTCTTTGGGGCTCATCCTTAGCCCTCATTCGGTTCTAGATCTTTTTTTGTCCTTTTGTTGATAGTTGTCCTTTGCTGTCGTCTTTTCCTTTACGGATGATGGCGCCATATCAGCCGTACTGGATGTCATTGAAGTCAAGTCAAGTGCTTTTGCGCTTTCAAATTTCTTCCTTGTCTTCCTTCTTTGGATTTTGTTCGATGATTTTTCACATCCTTCAGATTGTCTTCTTTAGGGCGTTGGGGCTTATCCTTGGCCCTCAGTTCGATTAGATGTTTTGCTTTTTCTTCTTGTTGATCTTTGGTTTGGTTTTTATCACCTCTCGTGTTGTTGTTTGTTCTTTCCCTTACAGCTGCTGCGCCACATCAGCTGTAATTAATGACTTTCTCGCAAGAGTTTGTTGTTAAATTTGGGAGGAAGTGAGGATTGGATATGTTTTGGGATCTTTAGGAAGTTAAGGACTGGAAAGTTCCTATACTGTCAAGTTTCCTCAGAGCCCATTCTCTATTTTTTCTCTATTTATACTCTACAAATTGTTCAGGACCTTCTCGAAGATTCCATTCTGTAAGCATCGATTCTCCGAACCTAAAGTTGTTTTAAGATGTTTATAGATGTCGCTTGTCTTTTTCTATTGCTTGATTCTCTAAAAGTTGTTTATGTCCGTACTTAATTAGTCATTTCAGGCGAAGTATCCATTTCCAGTGGGTGTCGCTTGTCCTTTTCTATTGCACGTAACAATATTCACATCTCAACTAGTTTGCTGCCATAAAAATTATCGCAAATGAGCTGTAAGTCCAATTGTGCAATGAAAAAAAAAATAATATCTTTAATTAGTTTGAAGCTGCACTGCTGTATCCGATGGGAAAGCACGAAATAATATGAAAAAGATTTTTTAATATTGGTTCTCTAAATATACTTAATTGTTATTTGAATGAATATAAATTTTCTTATTGAAAAATGTATAGAGTTTTATTTATTCTATGCAATAAAAAATTATTACATAATGTCCATCGTAATGCTAATTCTGTTTTGATCCCAACCAGAAAGATCGGTATAATGTTGATTAGTCTAAAGTCTATTTGACCTAATTACAACCAAAATTGTTTAATATGGACATACTTCCTAGCAAAGTAAATTTGGCATATTATTATTATTTAAAGGCAACCATGTGGGAGATAATTATCCAAGTTTTAACTTACATCTTATATCTTTAAAATCTATTCAACTTTAAAGTTATCGATTTCCTCCGAAAAAAGTTGGTAAAGTTTAATCTTAAAACTATCTTTAGACTTTATTCAACTTATGCCATGCAACAAAACTTGAATCATTTTTGTTTCCCATTTTCCTTTTAAATTGCATTTACACTATTATTGTTTTACATCATCAAAGATAATGTGAGAAAGAGATAAAGAATTTAACTTTTCGTGTGTAGGTACATAATTCAGTCGTTGAAAAAGTGTTGAAAGTAAAAGATATAATCTGATGTTGAAATATTGATTGATGGATTCTGTTAAGATTCTTGGTTTAACAGCTTGTTTGGTAGCCGAAATACTTATACGAAGAGAAAACATTAGAAAAAAGTTGTTGTATATGGTTACTTTGAAAGGTTTGGGAAAGGACATCAGGCATACAATGTTCAACGAATTACAAGTTGAAGATCTGACAAATTTTCGCAGTGGATGTCAAGGAACTCCTTTTTTTAAATTGTTACAAAAATTTGATTTTAAAATATGTAAACAATATGTATGTCCACTTCATCTATCAAAAGAAATTATGTTAGCTTTTCATTACAAACTAGCTAAAGTTGCTCTTAGAACGGGGTCTCTCTTAAATTTATAATTTTTTTTATTTTTTTTTTTATTTGTATAGTCTGGGCTTTTCTTATGTTTATAAAAAAAAATTATACTTAATCTTCACTTTAGGGATTTGATAATAGTGTAAAGACAAACGCAATCTGTTTATCTTTAATTTATAGCCATAATTAATCCTTGATAAAATCTTCAATTAGAGACGTATTATTTGTCACAAAATTACTTAAATTTATCTTACAAATCCAAATAAAGATTAAAGCATGAACATTTTACGGACAACTGTAACTGGAAATTGTCAACAAATCACAAAACTTATTGAAATACGATACTATCATACCTATTCCCCTATGCATAACATAGCACTTTCTTGCATTCACAATGGGGTTGGGTATGGAATTCAGCAAGACAAAATCCTGATTGACAATATCTAGAAAGACCAAATTCAGAACAGATAATATCCAGAATAAACAAAATCCAGAATAGACAAAATCCAGAAGTGACAAAATCTGGAAGTGACAAAATCCAGAAGCGACAAAATTCAAAGGAAATCGAGAAAAAAAATCCAGAAAAGATATTCGCGCTCGCGAATATCTTTTCTGGATATAAAGGGTTTTCCAATAAAAGGTGTTATTTTAATTAGCCCGCTATTTCGGTAGATGTCACTTTTGGAGCTGTCTTTTTTTGACATTTGACAAGTAGAAACTACGCCATTAATAAAAATTAAACGATACACGATTCAACAACGCATTGAAATTATTAAAATTCACTATAAAAATGGTGAAAATGTGGCAGAGACGGTTCGTAAAACTCGAACATTTTTGGGTCGTCGTGAAGCACCTTGTCGGACCGCAATACAGAAATTGGTAGAAATTCGAGCTGTCGGGACAAGTTAGTGATGTGAAGAATAAAACCCGCGCACGTCGCTCAAGAACAGCCGAGAATATTGCTGCTGTAGCCGAAAGTGTTGAAGAAAACCCAGGTTTGTCCATTCCTCGTCGTTCTTTGGAATTAGGCATTCCACAAACGTCATTACACCGTATTTTGCATAAAGATTTGGGTCTTAAGGCTTATAAAGTTCAGTTAACACAAGAACTCAAGCCGGCCGATCATCAACAACGTCGAGTCTTTGCTGATTGGGTCCTTGAAATGCATGAAAATGATCCGGAATTCCATCGAAAACTCATCTTGAGTGATGAGGCCAATTCCCACCTCGATGGCTTCGTCAACAAGTAAAATTGTCGCATCTGGGGCTCGGAAAACCCAAGAGTTATTGTTGAAAAGCCTCTCTATCCTCAACGTGTGACTGTTTGGTGCGGTTTATGGTCCCGCGGGGTCATTGGACCTTACTTATTCGGAAATGAGGCTGGAGCAACAGTTACGGTGAATGGGTTGCGCTATCGACAGATGATTAATCATTTTTTATGGCCGGAATTGGATGGTATTGATCTGGACAACGTTTACTTTCAACAAGACGGCGCTACGTGTCATACAAGCAACGAAACCATTGATCTTTTACGGGAAAAGTTTCCGGACCGTGTTATCTCTCGGAGAGGTGATCACAATTGGCCACCGAGATCTTGTGACTTAACACCTTGCGACTTCTTCCTTTGGGGCCACGTGAAAGACAAGGTCTACGCCAACAGCCCAGCGTCGATTCAAGACCTCAAAGATGGAATTCGTGAGGCTATCGAGGAAATAGGGCAGCCACTTTGCGATTTGGTTATGGAAAATTTCATGAAAAGGATATGGTCATGGTGGTCATTTGGCTGATGTTATTTTCCATTATTAACGGCATACCATCCTCTTTATAATAAAATAAAGATCCGATCATTTATCTCAAAAAATTGCATTTTTCTTTGAATATCAAAATAACACCTCTTATTGGAAAACCCTGTATTTTTGGATTTCCTCTTAGTTTGAATTTTTCATGATGGCTGGTACATTGGGATTTGGTGATGGTAGATTTACATCTGATCGGAATCTGTGTCATCCAGGATGAAGTTCTGGTGCAACCCAATTGTGCCCAGTTTATGTGCATATGAAGATAGGTGTGTCTCAAAAATCATTTTTACAACTTAACAATAGTTAGTCACGGACACATTTGAAGGAGTCCGTGAGCCACACCTTTCTTCATACGCATATAAACTGGGTACTTTCACATCAAAAACAAGAATCAAAAAATGTAAACCGAAAAACTCCATTTATTCCTCTTTAAAACAAGATTTTTGTTCCAATGATTAATAAAATCGTGGGAAATAGGATAAACTAAGAATTTTACTGAGAAAATAGTTATATTTATCTAAAATTCATAAGAAATACACAAATTTTATATTTTATCGGCCGAATTTTTCGACCGATAAAACATAAAAGTTATGTTTTTCTTAAATTTTAGGATGAGTTTTTTCCATACGTTGCTCATCGTATACATTGAAAGTTCATTCCATGTATCACCAATATTTTTAACGGTTTTATAAATATAATATTCTTTCCAGAATTGGATTAACAATTTCCCGTTCTCTCCATCAATAGCTCTTACTGATTGCCTAAATGTCTTCTGTAGATAATTTATTTTAAATGTATTAATTACATCTCGATTGTATAATGGAGGTTGCATTTGGAGGAAAGAACATTATGTTTAGGTTTTCATTATACAAAGCGGATAACCTGGTGCATTATCAACTAACAATAAAATCTTAAATGGTAGGTTATTTTCTTTGCAATATTCTTCTACCTCTTGTATAAAATGATGACGAAACCAGACTTAAAAAATTTCTTGAATCATTCATGCTTAAAAAAAATCGCGTAAGTATGAATTCACATAAGTCGAAATCACGTAAGTCGAGGACTTATGTACCCGTTCATATTAATGGGCCTCCAAATTACTTCACAGCTGGTCCTGATGGAATCCCTCCAGCTTTTTTAAGTCATGCTACCTTGCCCTGGCAGCTCCGCTGAGAATTATTTTCCAAAAATCGCTCGATAGTGTTGTTTACCTATCCACAAAAAAGGTAGTGAAAATTAAATTTCTAACTAGCCTATTGCAAAATTATCTTGCATGCCCAAATTATTCGAATCTATCATTTGCTGTAAACTATCAACTTCCTGTAAAAATTTGCTCTCTTCAAACCAACATGAGTTTATTTTGGGCATTTCTACAACCACTAACTTGTTGGAATTTGTCTCGGATACCATTAGCGGGTTGGCAAAGGCCTACCAGACAGATTGTATTTATACAGACTTTCGTAAGGTCTTCGATAAGTTATCTCACTCCGTGATACTCTTTGAAATGGAAAAGTATGCGTTTCCCCTAACATTTTTAAAATGGACGGAGTCTTATTTAGATTACAGAACATACCAAATCTTATTCTGTCATTTCATCTCTAGCGTCTTGACCCCTTCGTCAGGCATACCTCAAGGGAATCCGTTGTTCTTTATTCTGTCTATTGATGACAATAGCTGTGTTCTTTTGTGTCCGCAGAACAGGGCAGAACAAAAAATACACAAAAGAACGCGTCATTTTCATAGAAGATTTATAAATGAAGTGAACAGTACAAATAGTTCGCTTCAATCGACAGAAAAATTTGTTCTCTCCAGTATATGGGAGTTCTAGAACAAGGTACACAAAAGAACACAGCTATTATCTCTGTTGTGAAGGAAAATCTTGATTTATGCTGACTAAGTTAAGCTTTTCGCTCAGATTAAATCTGTTAACGATTGCGAACAGGTACAGGGTGACCTTCAAAAATTTTACAATTGGGGCAAAAATTTGGTACCTACTCAATATCGACAAATGTGAGGTAATGACTTTCCATCAGACACTAATCATTTATGATTATGGGTTTTCGGATTCCTTGATTGGCCGTGTGGGCTCTGTCTGTGACTTGGGTCTCAAATGTAACCACATATTGAATTTTATCTCCCATATATCTAAACTACATGGTATCAAAGAGTAGTGCTATGCTGGACTTTATAAAACGTTGGTCTCGAGAGTTCTCGAATCTTACCATTACACTGCGTTTATACACTTGTTTTGTGAGACTAATTCTTGAATACGCTATCCAGGTCTGGTCTCCATTTTACGGTACACACATTGACCGTATTGAGTTGGTTCATCGAAACTTCTAACGATTTGATCTCAGGCACCTTACCCTGGAATAATTCTTTAATTCTTCCGCCCTATGAGAAGCGCTTGAAGCTTTTAAAGATGCACTCGCTTGAGAAACGTCACATAGCTGTCGATGTAACTTTTATGCATCAACTCTTAAACGCGTATATTGATTCTCTGTTGTTATTTAACAAAATCTCTTTCCGCGATAGTAGGCACAATTTGAGAAGGCTACCTCTGTTGCATGTTAACTCCTCAAGTTCTAACTTTATCATGCACGGACCCATTAATCGGATGTGCATTACTGTTAATCTTATAGCTGAGATTTTGTGGTTAACGTTTCTAAGCATGTTAAAAAAAACTTTATAATATTTAATCTTTTTTGTTTATTTCATTTTATTTTTTTAATGTTTAATGTTTTTAATGTTGACTGTTTATTTATTAAACGTATCACTATAGCGAGCTTTCGCTAAGCTGGTTATGATAGTAAAAAAAAACCATCGGTTTTGAAAATATAAAAAATCTGAATTGTTGTACAAAAGAGTTGTGAAAAACAAAATTTTCGAAAGGGGACACGTTTTGAAGTAGTGTTCAAATATCTATTGAAATTTGTGTATAGCAACCATATGAAAAATTTGACAGATTTCACCAAACAAAATATTTATTTATATTTGGGTATAAAATTGAAAATTTTCGTTATCGTGGGGTAAAGCTTGAAGCAATCAAAATGTCAAATATTATGCTTGTGGTTCCATTAATTTTACACTGCTACCATTATTTCTATGCACTACAACCGGAATAAAAAAACTTGGTACGCCCAATATGATTTCATCTAGAATATAAAAATGAGATTGAGTAGGTATAGCAAAAAGCTTTCTCAAAGATCCAGTCATAATGGAGAAATTTATTGAATTTCTAATTTATTTAAAATGGAACAAAATTCTGTTTTTAAAATAATTCAGTTGATTCAAAAATTTTATGTTTTACAAATAATAAAAGTGCGCACAACTTCTTGCATGAGCCGGGAAGGAGAAATAACCAATTTTCAAAAAATCTATGTTTCGCAAGGTACCAATAAAAAACAGACTACGAATTAAATGACAATATCACAAAGGTATGCAGATAAAGGACCAAATGCTTAGGTTTTTCTGCAGATAAGTAAATAAATGTTCTGATATCAACTTAGCACGTAGATATTATTATAAATATAACAAATTAATATTTCAGAACATTATAGTCTCTCAATTGAAACAATAGGTAAACATAACTTATTCTTATATAAACTTAAACCTTCTATCCTTGTAGGCAACTTGTCCAGTTCGATAGAGATTTTCTTGTTTTCTACGACCAGACTCTGCGGCCCAAGCAAAAAGCGCTATCGGAACAAGCAGAAATAAAGATCCGTATCCAGCAGTTTTTTTATTTGCCTTGAAGAAATCATATTGACTTGTCCGCATTGACATGAAACGTTGAATGCCTGAATCGAATATGGGTCCACCTTCTCCTGTCCCATGGCGATGAGGATTTGTAATTTGTTTTATGTACTCCTCGCGTAATTTCAAAACTCTTGCATGTTTCCTAAGTATGAGCCTCTGCTGTTCTTCATTTTGGTCCGATGATGTCTCGCAAACCATATTTTATCGTATATAATAATTATTGTATTATTAACTTTAAACACTTAAACAATCGTTGTTTTTCTTCTCTATACTGCAATGAAATCCAAAAAAATAATGGCCATCTGCAATTTCTTTGTTCTATAGATATTCGGATCGAATCCGAGTTGCCTTAATTGCTGACATATATTTCAAAAATTCAAACTATTTCGCAGTAAGCTTTGCATTATAAAAAACGATGAAACCCACTACAAAGGCTACGACAAGAAATATTATCAAAAAAATAAATGGGGCACTACGAAATTTTTAAAAATTCAAGAAATTATAAAATTATAAATTTAAAAATGCGATATAATGGGACCTCTTCTATTGATTTTCTTCAATACTAAATAAAGTTTCGACCACTAAATTATGTGCCCGTTCTGAAAATATCGTAGTTTACTACTTCCATTACTAAAACGAACACGTTGATGCGGTTCTACTACAGGAAGAAACATGTTTAAGTTTTTCCTCCTGATAGCCTATCCTTTTTGCTATATAATCTAAGGATGAAACCAATGAATTATATATGTACATGGGCTGCTCAATATTATTTTAAAGGTTGTTTTTTTTTACTTTAAAACAACAAAATCGGCAAAATACGTCTATAAGGTGAAAAATTTATTTTTATTTTATTGTGCACATGAAAGGTCCACCGCACTAAAGAATAAAACATTGTTTTAAATACATTAAAATATATATGAAATTTAATACAGGATACATACAGAGGATATTTCAAACAATAAGAACTGAGGTAATTCATTGCCTTCTTTACTAGAGGCCATATGACGTTATAAAATGCATATGTATGAGAAACGTGTCGTTTGAAAGCTTTTAACATTGCGCATTATGGAAAAACAAAGATGTTTCATGTTTAAAAATTTATATAAAATAAACAACGCTTCTGGTGACTATAATTTTAACGCCTATTTATAGGTCAAAATATTTCATTTTAAGGGAAAAAAAAAGGAAATTATGGCCGTTGAACAAAATTACGAAGCGTTTCTGCATTTTATTAAACTCAACCCAATTCGCTGTAAAATGAAAGTACAGCTTTCGCTCAAGACGAAAGTTCTTTTTAGGGTTCCGTACCCAAAGGGTAAAAACGGGAACCCTTTTACCATCTCATGAACCTCAATAGCTAGATAGTTGAAATTTTAACAGAGTATGTATTTTTATTGCCGCTATAACAAAAAATAATAAAAATGAATAAAATTAAAAATTAAATGGGGCCCCCATACAAGAAACGTGATTTTTTCGAAGTTTTTTCCTCGTTTTATTTTCATTCATTATTATTATGAAAAGTAGGAATTTTTTCAAATTACGCCTACTCTCATATGAAAAATAAATTAAAAGTACATAGTGTTAAATTTTGTACGATAGTACGGAACATCTCGTGTGCGAGTCCGACTTGCACTTGGCCGATTTTTTAAGTTTGAAGTAACTTTCCCCTGCAAATTATGAATATGATTTTCTAATGAATGAAAAATTCAATTGCATAATAATTAAACTTATGACTTTAATATAATAATTAAATATCTTTCAATTGCATGACATTTGTTTGTTGGATTTCATAAAATAATCATTTTCACTTTTTTCGACATCCACTTTGTCAAATTTTGAAAAGTTGGTTAGAAGCGAAAAGAGAAAAAAAACTTTCGTGCAACTCGAGGAGTAGGTACTCTGTTTTATTTTTCAAAATTAGAGAATATCAAATTGATGATCAAAAGCTTAAAATTAATGTTTTTATAAAGTGTAACAATCAAATATAATGTAACGGAAAGGAATTTAATTATTATATAAAATTCATAAGTTTAATTATTATACATTTGAATTGGTCATTCATTAGAAAATCATAGCCATAATTTGCAGTGTAAAGAGACTTCAAGCTTAAAAAAGAACAATCGTCTTAAGCGAAAGCTGTACTCTCATTTCACAGCGAGTTGGCCCATGGAACAATTTTTGTCCTATATAAAGTTCGGAGCTCTGCTAGGGAATAAATCTTGCGAACTTAGGCTGAGACAACTTACATTTCTTCAGGGTCGTCGAGAGACAACACTGGGTCCAGAGAAAAACAAAAAAAAAAAAAAAATTTGTTTGAGTCTAAAAAAGTAAATAACAAAATATATTGTATAGTATTTATTTAATTTAACTTAATTATGCATTAAAAATCAGTGTAATAAAGTTTTTCGCGCTTTTTTATTTGCAAAATATTTTATCACATTTTCGAAATCTAGATCCTTCACTAAAGCGGCTTCGATAGCTAAAGTACCTCGGGGAATAAAATTTAGTGTTGATATAGGAATAATAATACTTGTAATATACTTATATCGTAATATCATATTGATGCTCAGAGCTTATATAAGACGTTATATATTCCCTATTGTAGGAATTTATTCGTATGACGTTTTTGTAGCATTTCATAAATTGGTCTACCTACTTCACTTATATACGAATTAAATATATTCCTATGTGATAACAAATTATCCTATATAGGAAATGTGATCCTAATGCAAAATCATTAAAAGACAATAGATCCTAGTTGAGTCTACCAATATACAAATATAGTAGAGAAAATACCGAAACAAAAACATTTAAAGCGCACTTATGTTCATATTTCGTGATAAAAGAATTCCCAGCCTCTAAAGTTTCTTCACAGTTGTATAATAAACTTATGTGAACGTGCGCATAGTGGCATACGCTAAAGTTTTAATTTAAAACACTGAACTCGGTCTATCAGAATTGAGTCGAGTGTATAAAACCATATGGACGAAGGAAAAATGAAACAAAAATCCAAGAAATCGAATAGCAATAGCAGATGACAAATTTTGCGGATTTTTGCTATCAGATTTCGTAGAATTTTGTTTGAATTTCTTTTCGTCTATATGATTTGCTATTTTGGTTGGATTTGGCATTTTTTTAAATTATAGTGACATTTTTTAGTATCAGGCCATATAAAATTGTGGAACCAGTAGCATCTCCTATGAGCCTTTTTATAGGACTACAATTTCCAAGTGATCCCATGGTTCCTACATAAATCCAGTAAATACTGATTGCTTATACAGGGTGGGCCAAAAGTCACCATGGGGTTTAAAAATTTAATAACTTTTTCGTTTATAAATTTTTTTTATTTTTTTTTTTTAGATTATAAAATATACAAAATGGAAATTTTTTTACGCTAAGTATGGAAAATAATGTCACTTAAATGACCGCCGTTATTAGCTTCGCAATGATGGACTCTTTTTAGAGCATTTTCCATAACATCTTTCAACATTTGTGGCTGTAGCGCTCGAATTTCTGCAACAATGTTGGCCTTGAGTTCAAGGATTGCTGACAAATCTGGCGAACGCGCTGGCCAATTAATTTCCGAATTTCTTGAAATTATTCGCTGTCCAAAAATTTGCCTTAAAAGTGCCATTGTGTCTCGGGCAGTGTGGGCAGTGGCTCCATCCTGCTGAAACCACATCTCAGGTCTGTTTTCAAGAGCAGGACGTAAAAAATTTTCTATCATAAACCGATACCGCTCTCCATTTACGGTTACAGCACTTCCATCTTCATTTTCGAAGAAGTAAGGCCCAATGATATTTTCAGATGTAATGCCACACCATACTGTACACCTAATGGGGTGCAATTGGCGTTGATGAATGGCTCTTGGATTTTCAGAACGCCAGAACCTACAGTTCTGCTTATTAACAAAGCCATTCAGATGAAAATGAGCTTCATCACTCATAATCAGATTTTCAATAAAGTTGATTTCATTTCTGGCCAACTGTTGAAATTTAACTGCAAAATTTAGACGTTGCCGATGATCTGCGGGTTTCAATTCTTGCACCAATTGCACCTTATATGGGAATAACAGTAAATCTTTTTTTAAAATGCGCCGTAGTGACGTACGAGACATCCCTAGCTGAGCAGAACGCCTTCTGGTAGATGTTTCTGGTGTTTCGTTAACACTTTGCTCTACACGTTCAATATTTTCCGCAGTGTGAATTATACGCGGTCTACCGGTTCGAGGCAAATCACTTACGGTGCCATGTTGGTGGTGACGATCAACTAAGCAACGAATCATGGCTTCAGAGGGCGAAATTCTGACGTTAAAATGGCGACGATATGCTCTTTGCGTTAAAATAATTGATCGCTGATTTAAGTAATAAAATTCTATTATTCTGGTTCTTTGTTCAGTTGTGAATCTCTCCATTATTTATTCTCCAGATGTTATTTATATGTATAATCTAAAAAAAAAAAAATAAAAAAAATATATAAACGAAAAAGTTATTAAATTTTTAAACCCCATGGTGACTTTTGGCCCACCCTGTATGAGTGTTGAGAGCGAAAATTAATTATTACTGAGATCACTTATTCCCCGTATACTTATGGCACTAATATTCAAGCAGTAGATTTTTCATATAGCACTTATACTCCTTAGATTCATACAAAACAACAAATGTTGATATAACACCTCTAGTTATTCCTTTAAGAACTGCAATATTTATGTGGGAACCTAAATGTTGATCAAGATTTATATTGGAGTCATAGGAAGAATTCCAAGTTTCCAGCACTTAAAGTCTTAACGATGTTCTTTGGGTGGAAAGAGTGTAATAAAATGCAGAAACTCTTCGTAATTTTGATGAAAGATTGACAATTACTTTTTTTTCCCCTAAAAGTAAACATTTTGGCTTATAAATAGGCGTTATAAATGTTTAAACATTTAGAAATGGAAAGAGGGACTTGGTTAGTAATAATAGACCAATCGCTAAATTATCTGTTATACCCAAGATTTTTGAAAGTATGGTTTCTGAACTGCTGACGTTCGATTGTAAGCCATTAATAAGCTCAAAACAACATGGCTTCATTAAGGGCAGATCAATATTAACCAACTTGACACTTTTAGTCCTTTATTCCTAGTACCATTGAGAAGCGGTTGCAAACTGACTGTGCCTATACCAACTTCTCCAAAGCCTTTGACAAGCTTGGATCTCAACTTATTTAAATTTTAAAGCTCTCTTCAGAAACGCGCTTTCAAGTGTTGTTTCTACGCAGTCTGGAGTTCCACAAGGAAGCCATCTTGATCCCTTATTGTTTGTCTTATTTATTAATGACTCTCTCTGAAATTTTATTATTATGCTGACGATGTTAAGATCTTTAAACAGATTCATTCACTGAATGATGTGCTTTAAATTTGTGGTGTAAGTATAATAATTTATTTCTAAATATTCTCAAATCTAATGTTATTGCCTTAAGCCGTAAGTTTTCTCCTTTTGCGTACCAGTATCACATAGACAATGCTCCTATAAATGTAGTAAACCAGATTAAGGATCTGGGTATTATTTTTGACTCAAAACTTACTTTTTCTCGCCATCTTGATTATATTATGGGGAGAGTCTTTTAAATGTTTGGGTTTATTAGGCGCTGGATTAAAGAATTTAATGACCCGTACACATTGCGTTCCTTGTACATAGGATTCATTCATTTCTGAGGTCTATAGATTAATTACCGTGTACATATTAATAGAATTGAATTTGTACAGAAAAAGCTTTTACGTTTTGCCCTTCGTCGCCTTCCATAGAACAATAGGTTTGAGCTTCTACCTTATTCTGAACGTTTCGTTTTAATTAATATGACGCCGCTCCATAAGAGGCGTGAGTTTATGTTTTTAATCATACAATTTTTACTGGATTAATAGATTCTCCTGAAATTCTTAAATTTATTTCGTTGAATGTTCCCGGTAGAATTTTGTGGCACCGTGATATTCTTTTCATCGAGATTCATCGAACAAATTATAGATTCTATGAGCCCTTCAGAATTTAAAACAAATTTTCAAATTCTTTATATTTTAATATTGATACAAGAACAATTAAAAATTTGATTCTTTGAAGGGGTTTTTTGATTTATTGCAAAATGTTCTTTCTCAATTATTCATGATGTAATTTTTATTTTTATCTATAAGTCAGATTATATATTTATATACAGGGTGTTTTCCACTAGGAAGTCAGTAGAACGGGAGGTGATTAAGAAAAAAAGCTAGTTTTTCACAAAACACTCTGTATCAGCTCATTGTATGCAGAACTCCACTGCTCAATCAGCCCCATAGCCTTCTCCCCTCAAGAATTATGGTTGTCTAAACTCGAAATTTCGGATTTTCTTACCTTTCTTTTTAATTTAACCTCTATTATTTTTGCAAAAATCTCGTTAACATAACTTTTTTTTTATAAAAACTGTAAACTTCAGGCTCTCCTCTTTAATGTGACCTATTACATCCAATGTGCTATCTGAAACCCTTTAAGAGTTATTAGCTCTAAACCTATTAATTTCAAACCTATTTTCAACGATAATTTGTTCCCTTAGCACGTCATTTTACAAAATAACGTCTAATTTCGGTGTGACCTGAATAGGTTATGAGTTAATAACTGTTTAAAGGTTGGTGTTAACACATAGGATGTAATAGGCCAATTTAAAGAGGAGAGTCTACAGTTTACAGTTTTTATAAAAAAAAGTTATGTTAACGACCTTTTTGCAAAAATAATAGAGGTTAAATAAATAAAAAAAAAAAAGGTAAGAAAATCCGAAATTTTGAGTTTAGACAACCATAATTCTTGAGGAAAGAGAGCTATGGGGCTGATTGAGCAGTCGTTCGAAAGGCTATGGAGTTCTGCATGTGACCATGTACCCTGTAGTTTTTAAGATACAGGATGTTTTTTGAAAAACTACCTTTTTTCTTAATCACCCTGTAAATCCTAAACGGTTGAGCTGAGTACTATCACCTCCCGTTCTACTGACCTCCTAGTGGGACTAATAAATAAAAAAGTACATAGTGCAAATGTAGCGCAAGCGTCATCGTAAATTAAAAAAAAACAATTTGTGTGTGTTGATGTTGAACTAAATACAACTTTGAAATGCATGTTACTTTGATGTATGGACCTCTCCTATAGTACTTTGCCCATAGGTTTTTATCATTTTACTTTTTCCTCTGGGGCGTCTTAAAACAAATACGAACTTTGCAGTAATTTCAAACTACCTTACATTTTCCTTACTGCCAAAATAATTGATTTGAAAACTTTAACTACGAATAGATCTCATTTTGTTTTTCCAATAAATTTAAGAAGTGATTCGTATTCCCTTCACATAAAGAAAGAAATAATCAGGAATTATAATTTCTAATATTTGCTTGCTGGCTCAATCACATCAGATTAGTCAAAATCTATTATTGGGTGGTTGAATTAGTTAAGAAATTCCAAGTTGAAGTGCAGTTGCGCCTAATTAATTTAACTCAAAAAGGACTACAAAGCGAAAGTACCAATAAAATATCGTAATTTGGTCTTAATGTGAAAATAACGTTATCGACCCTACCTTTCAATTTGATTACCACTTCCCTCAACCACATCGAGAACTTATTTCAAATGAAGCTTTGTCGACAAAATTCTATGTCTTCTTCTTGAATGCTGTGAGCTCCATAGTATATTTCTGCTCCAAATTTTGAATCTTCTATATGAGTTCCCTATGTTTACATTATATGTTCCAGCAAAAACCACAAACAAGAAATTTCACCTTCGAAAGTTGAATATGAATAGAGAGTGAATGTGACAGTTGGTGCAAAACTTTTATTACCTTGCTACCATAAATACCGAAACCATTTTGTGGAAGTTGGCTTAAAATACATATCTTATTTTCACAGCGTGTTGTTTACATATTTTTGTAAATAGTTATGTGCGTTATATCATAAAAATTTTCTCAATAAACCAAATACTAAATGGTGAACTATGGAGGCTGTACTATAAAGAACTAGGGTGATCTTAAGGTCCTTGCAAAAACTATGGTTCAAATAATAATTACTGTTTCTACCTAAAATCCTTGTAAAAACTAAGGAAGCTGCAAATGATAACAATATACAGAAACAGATAGAACGATTTGATTTAAAAGCGAGAAATATAAATCTTTCATTATCAAATTACGCCGAGTTACACAGAATACACAAAATTTTGATGGGAAAACGTTTTCACTCGCAAATAATTCACTTTCGCATTTCATTATCATTAGTCTTCAACCGTGTCATGCCATTTAATTAAATGCTTTCCTAAAGAGTAGACCGACAGCTCATTAGCCATAAATCCACAGCTCCAATAGATCTGATTTGTTTACTTCCCACGATTCTGAGTGAAAATTTGGTAAGGAGGCAACAAAAAATTTTCCCTTCAGAAATTCGTTGGAGGTGTGAGTACACAGCGCCTCATTTGCATAAATTACCTTAGGCTACGAAGCTATTTTGCCATTGTGCTTTATTCTATGGGTGATACTCGAGAGCAAGCATTTGATTTCGTTGATCTTGTGCAAGACTTCATCTCTGAACAATGCAGTCGGGTGCATTATTGCGATAATTTTGCAATTAAGCAAAAAAAAAAAAAGCTTAGTTGTCGTTCATTTTGGGAAGATCCGTCAAGAGTCGCATGCTTAATAAGATAATCTTATTAATTCCACATTCACTTGTTAAGGAGCTGTGATTCAAGATATCTAGAATATTCATAGTGAAGAGTTCTCAAACTGCAATGCGAATAATTCATCTGAGATAGACATTCTACTTTAGCTGGGGAATCTTAAAATATTTACACCATGCCGATGATGTTTCATCAATCGATTCTTAAATGTCAAGTAGAAGATGTATCTACGAAAAAGAGGAATGATCTAGTCGTGTAATAAATAATAGCGAAAATGATATTAATCTTCTATTGATTCATGATTTTGTTTTTTTCTTGTTGATTTCAGAAAAAGTATGAGAATCTTATGAATGGTTGTACTCCCGTCGAATCGCATCTTCACAAACATCTTGCCGAACATTTGAACTCGGAAATCGTCTTACATACTATCACTGATCTAGAAGTTGCAATGGAATGGATAAGATCAACATTTCTTTATGTCCGGGCTATTAAATGTCCAGCGAATTATGGTCTTTCGACTGGTCTGACAAGGGAGAGAGTCGAGAAAAAACTTCAAGGTAAGCGATCTTTTTTATATTTAATTAATTATTTAATTCATGATTGTGAAATATGGATGGTCTGCAGAGTTTTTTCTTATTCGATATAAAAGTTTTTATTAAATAGAGTTTTAGCTGAATTATCGGAATGAACTGAATAACAATATGAGCCATTGTAGAGTTGGTCGTTATCGTTAATTAGTGAAGGATGTGGAGAGTCTGTAATATGTCTGTAAAAATTAATTTGTACAGAAAGAATACTTAATTTTGGCAAAAAAATTGAGAAGCACCTTTAAGCTATCTTAGATCTTGTATATGGAACGTTATACTTTATACATATAATAGTGTGCCTGTAAATTTTTGTCAATAAGTGTTTGTGCTTAATTCTAAAAATTCGATGTAGAGATTAACAAAAAAACATTAGACGCGCAAGGCTGTAGAATAAGATGGACGCAACAATAAAAAGTAGAAAATGGAATTCAATTAGTTGCGTAAACTGGGAGGCTAAAGAGTGAATTAAGGCTGTAGAACATCTTATGGTATAGAGAGTTACCACTTCAAGCTACGACAAAAGATTAGAACCACCCATCAGGGAGATCGATCGATGGACTAGATGAAAATAATGTTTACATTCACAGAAAATTTGTCCTCATCGGTTAACTTAAAAAAAAAAATGCCAATTAATCTCTAACCCCGCATAGCCTTTTTCCTTGCGTATTTAATACGCTCTTACCGCTATCTATGTATAAACGACTGTTTGAAGGCTATTTGAAGAATGAATCTTGTTCATAGGCTGCTACGTAACTAATACCTGGATTGGAATTGTTCTTTTTAAACAAACCGAAATCAACATTGGCAGATGTTTCGAACTGGTCACACATTAATATGGAAACCGCAATTATTGCAATGTTTATGGAAAAACTAGTTATTTGTATAATGAACAGGGACAAGTTTATAAATATATAATAGTGGTAGCACGTGGCCTCAACCTCTAGCATTTTTCTTCTGTGTACACTTGCAATTAACTGCTAATTCATTAAGTAATCTGTCTTCTGTCATTTGACCCAAAATTAACTTGATACCTCTATCGGTGTCTGATGGTGTGATCATTAAAAGGCATTTTCGCAGTGTCGTCTATTGAGTTTGTGGTTTACTATATACTACATTCTTTTTTTGCGACTTTTATTCAATATTAATGTCCAACTGTCCAACTTTATGGTGTGAGAAATTGACTAGGAATAAATTTCAAGTCAGTTATTTTTTAAATTACGTGGTACTATTCCAGGGTTATCCGGAAATATTAATTGCGTTGGTTATTAAGCTGATCATAAAGGCTAATTTTTGCCGGGTTGTTTTTTTTTTTTAGAAAGGCAGAAGACTAACTATTAGCATGCGTCTCTTGAGAACCAGCAGCAACTGTTTGATATTTCATTTATGCACTTCTTTTCGCATATGTCTGGGCAATTCATCGCATGCGTAAAGTACCAATTTCTCCGTTGAGTTTTTCGCAACTGACAATTCATCCAAAGAAAATTCATATATGAAATCATGAAATAGATCAAACAACAATTCATTTATTAAACAATTTGTCCTTAGTTAATTGATCTATAATGGCAATTTATATATTGCGCATAATTCGTTCAATATTTTGTAAATATCATAATGAAATGAATAATTTTTTTATCCTGTGTTGATTCTAGCAAATTTGTAGGTATAGCAAAAATAATTTCAATGGTTGACATTTTAAATATTGGCTAACTAAAATAGGATTCTGCTCGTAGTTCCCAGATAACACAGAACATGTTCTGATCATCTTCTCGATATGCTCCACAGGATATGAAAACATGTTTTCTGACTACACGTATTGATATCAAAAAACATATTCTTTCCATATGCTTTTTATAAGACTCATGTCCGCCCTGCCGAGCGAAATCTTCGGACGTCGGTTAAAAATGATTGTGTGATAATTGGTGCTTATCCGAAAGAATATATTCAGAACGTATTTCAAAGGATATAAAATTGATATAAATGAGCATCCACAGATATGTTTCTGTTTCAAAACCTATTCAAAACGATATTAAATAGATATGGATGAAAGCAATATTCGGGACGTTCTTAAATGAATATAAAATTGAAAAAAGGATAAACTAACTACCACAATTACTCACTAGAAATCATCACAAACTATTGCCATTAGAACTGACTGAGAATACTAACCGAGATTCCGTGGCGAAACACACATTCGATATAAAATAATGTATCGAAAACGTATCTTTTTTATGTCCGACGACAAACCCGAACGCTGATGTACCGAGGCAGGAACGAAAATTCGGTTTTCCGAAATACATGTATTCTATTCATATCCAGTGGAATACTTTTACCGAAATTGAATGAAGTTTACCGATTTGGAGTCGATCATCTGAGTCCAAAAAGTATCTAACAACGAGAAAAAAATAAAATAAAATCGTGAAAATAGATACAGAGTGTAGAGCCTAATTAGATAAGGCAAATCACCAGTCGTTGATAAGATCAATAGAAAAATTAACTAGTAATATCTCAATTTTTTTTACAAAGACCAGTCCTCATGAAGAAATGTAAGTACAAGGATTGGTCAAACAGAATTAAGAAAATATGCAAGAAATTATTTTCGGTAATTATTGTAGATAAGCAGTGAATGGGATAATTGTTCATCGATGAATTGCTTTATGGACGAACTGCTATTGGATGAATTGTATTGGATAAATTTTACTTGGAGAATTGTTTTTGGGTAAATTTTTCGCAAACCGTTCTGATAAGTAGTGTTAACTTAAGTATCAACTTGACAACGGCCGTAGAAGTATAGATCGAGTTTATTTTCAGCTAAATATTCTTCTCTATTGTCCAGAATTGCCAGTACCCGGTAGACTCATTATCGTTCTTTTTCCTTTTTCCCGATTACTTTTACCATCTCAAAACCGTGGATCTTTAGAATGCTTCTTGTCGCTTTTCTCGTATTAGTTTTGCAATATCTGATCACAACTTCTTTTGGATCACTTCCTATCATCCAAATATCGGATGTACTGGTCGAGACTGCAGTGTATATTTGGAGTGTTGTCTGTTCCAGTAACCTTACCATTAACTGGCGATCAAATAGCGGTTATGTTTTCTATTTTGAATGTTCATTGAACAAGTCGTGTTTAAAACATTGTAAAATACATGCCTAGGTGTGGGTGGAGTAAGTTGCATCAAATTTACATTCCGACGTGTAATTTGATAGAATAACCAGACCAGACCAGTATACAGACTGGCGGCTCCTATTTTAGCCAGATCGTCCACTTTTCCAATACCGTCCACTCCTTCGTGTCTAACGTTACTTTGTTGTCCCTAGACAGCAGATGGAGCTTCCAGTGGAAACTCCAGACTAGTTTCGACTCAAAGTTTTGAGAGGATAAAGCCAGGAGCACAGCTTACCTATCTTAAAATATGTAGGTGTTGAAGTTCTTGTAGCCCCTGTTCAGGCTTTGCTGAACTTTAACCTTTATTGTATAGACTTCCGCCTGAGGAACTAAAAGTGACGTACCAAACCGAATGGAGAGTTTCACCTCTGGACCAACCACCCCTGTGCCTGTTTTGCCATCCGATCTAAAAGGGGTGTAGTAACAAAAGGAGCAATAATTCTTAAAAGCTTAGGTAAAATATCATCAGATCCATTGGAATCTGATTTAATGGAAAATAACTCTCCCAAAATTTCTTCGGCATTGGTGTAACGAAAACTGAAGCTGATTGAGCTATCAAAGGTAAAATAATTCAAAAAAAAAAAAAAAAAAAAACACAAAAAAAAACTTTATCAGGCTGCTAAAGAAGTTAACTTTTTCGTCTAAAGCCAGATTTTAGTAATGCGACCCCACAATAGGGTTTGGCATCCATGAATGCTTTATTTGGCGATAATTTACAAAACCATGAAAATATAAATTGTTTGACATTTTAGAACAAGCAAATCGGTATAATATGACAGGAAAAAAACTAAATATTGATCAAGAATGCCTTAACTCAGTCCATTAACAGTTAGAATGTTAAGAGAAATAAGTTAAGAACGAATAGAGTTGTGGTATTAAATCATGAGTGAGTTCTATGTTTACAACGTTCATATGAAGGACCAAATGAAACAATTTGAGCATTGTCTGTACGTTTACGTCGAAGTTGTCATCAAAAATTTTATGAGGGTACCTCAAACTTGGCACATTTCAAGAATGAGGTGGCTGAATGCTATAGAATGATTGTGGTTGGCCCTCTGACAGTTGACCGGCACACGAGCCATATAACATGCGCAACAACCTTGCTTGCTCAAAGGAGTCGGGCTTAGAGGTTTCCTGAAGAATAATTGTAGCGGTAAAGAAGAGAAAAATCTACTAAAGGAGATTGTATTGGTTAAGATGTGCTAGAGATACATACATACCTGCTTATATATGTATGGAAACCTCTCATATGATACGCCGTGGGTAGGGTTAATGATAATTATAAAAATCTAACGACGAAGTTAAGAATTTCTTCTTTAAGACATTCTTCCAAAGTAGGCAACGCTCTCTCTTTATACTATTTTTTTTATAGTGCAACAAGCTTGTAACAAAATTCCTAGTTTACCCAAGAGTTTAATCTCCCAACCCAAATATGCTCTAATATAGTACATACGAATTTTTTTACTTAGTTTTTAATTGAAATGACGAATTGCTACTAACTTGAAATTGTTTACATCAAATTTAGCCCAACTTATTCAGTTTGATTTACTCTAGACGTTTCCATACACAAAAGTACCCACAGGTTCAATAGGAAGACACAGACAACTCCGATACAAGCTCTAAGCAAGGTCTTATCCATAAATTTTACATTTTTATTCATTTTTAAATAATTAGTCAACCAAGACATTCGGTAATTAAAGGCAAGAAAATGAACACGACAGGTAACCAACAACATGCAGCACCTCTAGGCCATGGGATATTTTTAAACGTGATACACATGCGCTACAGATTTCATATTCATTTTTTCCAACCCAATTTAATTTCCCCAACAATGGATTTGATGAGTTTCTATAATTAGAGGTCAACAGTGAGTAATACATGGAAGCACCTGAAAAAACTGCAATAATTACAAAAATAAGTAGTTTTTACGTTTCGAAAAAAAAAAAAAGTTCAATGCAAGATTGGCAAAGATGTCGCGTCACAATTAAAAAATGTAATTTGCACTTAAGCACTACTAAACACCTCGTGAGATGTGCAAAATTATGTAACCTTTACCATTAGTGTGCCGCATATATTAGAAGACAGAGCTGAAACCGTACTCAAAAGACAACCTACTAAAACAGGCAGCAGTTTATTATACCACCGGCGCGACGCGGTGCATCTTCACCTTAATATTCCAAAGATTCATTCAAGTCGTTGCCTTGGGGCGCGAACTTTAAAGGCAAAGTGCATCTCAAAATTCAGTTGCTTGCTGTGAACATTAAATTGCAATGCATGCCATCAAGCAGCCTAATGGGGATACTCTTCTCGTTATCCACTTTAGTTCATGTAAACATTTTACATAGTTGTAAATGAAGTCACGTAAGAAAATCTTTTGTTATAAACCTAGTCTGGATGAATAACTGTGAACAATGGGGTAAATAGGAATACTTGAGAAGATTTACTGGGGTACCTTCTGTGTGCGCTAGTATACTCGCCTCAGATCTTTACTAGGTGTCTGCTGTAGATGTACTACATAGCGCCAGCCTAAAGAAAAGGCTGTGGAAAGAGTTTTTCATTTTCAAATTTTAACCTTTTGACACTGCAAGGAGGCTTGCAACATTGCACTGTTCAGGTCTTCACTTTTCTCATGTGAAATCGTTTTTGGTTGCGGTTTGGTTATGACTTTTAATTTGTATTTCGTTTGTTGCAGAAATGTGCCTTATTCAAATCAACGCACTGGAAACTCATGGTCTCATCACTAAAGACCAGGCCTTTGGTTTATCATTGGCTGCCACACAATACGGACGGCTGATGGCGAGATATTATATTTCTTTTGAAACGATGAAAATTTTTAGAAAGGTAAGTGCTCATTGAATAAAAAAGGTTGACCTTGAATGACCTTTAATCTCATTACTTTGTAACTTACTTTATTGTTGTATTTTTAAATGGCTAAAGGTATTTTTGAGTTTTATGTCACAAACACAATACAAATGGTAAGTCTTCACCTCACAGAAAGCTCGGACCTGTAAGTGACAGATTGCGATTTTTGTCCCAATTCAGACGAGATCATTTTTACATTATTACTCACGACGATTTTTTTTTTCAATGAAAAAAGAAAAATGACTTCTGAACGGTATAGTTAGCATTTTTAAGTGACTTTGACACCCTTCACGTTGGATATAAACTCTCTGGTGTTACTCTGAGTTATTTCTATTTCAACTGAGGATCTTTCAATTTTTATTTTTTATCTTAAAACAAATTTAAATAACTATTTGCAAGTATATTGGCTTGGCACCAATTCTGTAAACTGCAAGTAAAAACTTTCTATCGGTATAGGAGATAATACTAGATGATAATGAAAAAAGTTAACATACAACTTATTAGTAACATCTGGCTAAATCGGCGAAATATTTTCAGCAGTCGTAAATCAACAATAATTTTTGTTATGTGAAATGTGGTGAATATATAATAAATTTTAAAAACATTTCACAGAACTTACAATTTTTAACTTTTGAAAAAAATCGCACTTATTTTATTTATTTATTATTTTTAAAGAAATCGTACCGCCAACTGAAAGAATTATTTCAAATGACAAATGAAAGAAAAGAATGAACTTACTCATCCACTTTAACGTGTGTAAAAATGTTAATTTCTGTTAGTTCGAAAGGTTAACATACACATTATGGGTAAAAAACTTACGAGTCTGTGTAAAAACTTTGAAGCCTGGGTAAAAACTTTCGACTAAACATACAGACCTCTTGTAACTACCAAAGTAAATTACCGAAGATTATTTTTGATACTCATTCAACATAGAGCACCGGGCACCTGGCTCTTTACTCGGAACAACATACACAACTACTACCACCATACCTCCAAATTTTGAAGTTATAGCAATTTAAATTACGAAAATCTTATATTTTTACTGTTATATTTTCGTAAAAATGTCGTTAACATCCTGAGAGAAAGCTTTTTTTTATTTAAGCAATTTGAGCAAAATTTAATTTAAGATAATTGGAAAAAAGTCGTAAACGATTATATTTTGGACAAAGCTCGTAACTTTGGGACTCCCAATTTTAATAGAAATAAAATATATTAAAAACACTTTTAAAATAAATAACTTTCGTAAATAAATTGCATTAAAAAGTAGAAAATAATTTTTTTCCTTTCTCAGAAAAGTTTCATTGCAAAATAAGAAATACTAGAACTCAGATTGGAACTTAAAAGTTTGGACATCCAGATAAGGTCAATGCTTGATAACAGCCCAGACATCACAATAATGGAGGCGGATAAAGGCAAGGTCACGGTTGCCTTATACAAACTAATACCCTCCTAAACGAAATTGCAACTCATGCTCAAAATTTTAAGATTTAATCTGAGTTTTAGCATTTCTTATTTTTCAACGAAACTTTTCTTGTCTATTTCGCTTAGAAAAAGAAAAACTATTTTTTACTTTTTAATGCAATTTATTAACGAAAGTTATTTATTTTAAAAGTTTTTTTAATATATTTTATTTGCTACTTTTTAGTCATTACGTTTTCTATAAAAACGCATATAAGGTACATAATCTATCTGACATGTGCATACTAATTTGGATCTACGTTCTCTTGCGAGCATGTGGTGTAATTTTTTTTCTCTACGGTAAGTAGTTAAGAAGATTATCGCACTTTATGTAATGTAAGTACTTCCGTATAAAAATATTTTACATGAAGAACTGGAAAAATATATTTCACATCAAAACCCATATAACGGGTAAACATAAAAAATTGAAATATTCCCATGAAATATGTAAAGTATTATTCTAAAGCGTTTAAAAAGAATATTAGTCCCCCGCACAAACATGCAACCCTCCTCTGTACACAAATTCGAAAATCATGCATTTTAACGATATTCGGGTGATAAAAGTCTGTTATAAAGTTTCTTACAGAAGAAAAACAGAATGTCATTTAATAGAACTCGACAAAAATTTTAATTTGATATCACACACCGCCCAAATTGGACAACCCAAAGGGGTGTAGTTAGCCCCCGCCCCTATCAAAACCTCCAAAATCGTAATTTTTTTACCCCATCGGAAACTCATCATTTAGATTCACAAATTCTAAATCATAAAACCCTATATGTAAATTCATCCACGTTTAGTTACTACCTTAAAACTCTTTCGTCACAAACGTCGCCCTTAGGGGCAAAGCTATTTAGTCAGGGGTTTGTGAGTATATAAAAGTTAGGCGAGATGGGGGATAGTTGCAATAAGTTTACTGTTAATAACTCCGAATTTTAGGCCATAAGAAAAAAAAATTAATTTTAGAAAAAGCTGTATATGTTGGGAAGTAATAAATATTAAGAAACCATAGATCTTATCTTCATATGTTTAATTTTAGCAAAATAGGACATTTTACTGAAGAACTTCCCATGTTGCAAAGTACCGCAAGTTAGTGGTCATTTGCAACATTTATGTTATGTAAATCGAATCAACTTAACTAAAAAAGGAGCTAAGATCTGACTGTCACAAGTTGCTCCTGTTGCAATTATTCCCCTTTTTATTTATTTTCCCGCGGACGGGAATCGAACCTACGCTTTTTAGAATCGGTCAATGATGGAGAAAGAAGAACTTTTAAGAACTTTCCTCTATTTAAAACGTATCTTGACGTATTTTACAGTAAAGATAACGGGTAATTTGCAAAAAAGAAATAGTCGTGTTTTCGAAATTTTAAATTTAAAGGACTATTACTGAGGTGCGTAGGGTTACATTGGTAGTCATAAGTTTTCCGAACTTTTTTCTATTAAACGACGTATCAAGAATAGCGGTGAGTAATCCTGGAGGTTACAAGATGTTTAACTTAAAACGATCAACAAATTTTAGCCACCCTGTATCTCTATAACCATTACAGTTGGTCTAATCCTGTAATAAAGTTTTGTTTTTGTTTAAATGAGTAGGTACTCAGTATTAAAAAAAAAAAACTACGATTTTTAAAGAACTGCGCCTATCACGCTAAAACAACTGGGATGGAAAAATTCTGATTTTCATAAAGAATTTTCACGAAAAGTAAAGATTCATTTTAGACGAAGAGCTAGCGACCAAAATACTTACGTCATTTCATAAACAAAATTTTCCATCTTATCATATTCTCTTAACATCCTTGATGACATAATCGGAAGTCTGCTTGGCTTCCAGTGCGGTGGAGGGCACTGCAGGATGGCTGCGAAGGTAGAAAAAACCAGTTAACTTAAGTGATTTCATAAAGGCTGATTTTTGGTGTTGCCGCATATTTCATAATCAATGGTAAAAATGGCAGACATATTGGATGGTGGGGGAAAGTGATGGCAGACGGCAACTCGAGAACGCTTTCACTTAAAGTGCTGATATTTTGCACGCGGGCTTTTTTAGAAAAAAGAAAATTTGGTTTCGAAAATGGGGACCAGTCGGGCAAACCCTTCGTAGGGTAGCAATACAAAAATTTCGGTTTTCACTATATATTAGGGCACGACCTAAGAATGCGTAAACGTAGAGAACTGAAATTTGGTACAAAGTATTTTCATAGCAATAGTAAGTACTAGTTCAAAAATAGACTAAATCGAGAAACTAGTTCTTGGTGCTGCCATACAAAACTTTGGTTTTTCACTATATATTTGAACAGTGCCTGAGAACGCGTCAACTAACAGCGACGTACAAGCCTGTGTGCATAATTTCAGCACTTTAAGTGAAAGCGTTCTCGAGATATCGTGGTATGACGTTAGTTATACAGATTTTTCCGCGTCTTTGTTGCCATCTGCCATCACTTTCCCACCATCCAATGTGTCTGCCATTTTTACTATTGATCATGAAATATGCTGCCACTCAAAAAATCAGCCTTTATGAAATCACGTAAGTTAACCGGGTTTTTTTTTAGACCTTCGCGGCTATCCTGCAAAGCCCTCCTCCACTGGAAGCCAGGCAGACTTCCGAATAAGTTATCAACGATGTTAAGAGAATATGGCAAGATGGAAAGTTTTGTTTATGAAATGACGAAAGTGTTTTGGTCGCCAGCTCTTAGTCTTTTGCTGCACCTGAACATGGTCTTTTTAGTTATTACTTTGTCTATTCTTCACGCTTATATAATTGTAATATATTTTGTTTTATTTTATTTCCCATTTCCTAAAGATTCACGGAAAAGAGTCCTTACAGGAGATCCTTAATGTACTTGTGTCTAGCAAAGAATTTTCAGAATTTACGATAAGAGTTAATGATAAGAAAACACTGAACAATTTAAATTCACAGTCCATACGATTCCCCATAAAAGGAAAAGTGAAGAGCGTAGAAGATAAGGTTTCTTGGTAAAGATTTCCGTTTTCTTTAAGTATTCTCTGAATAAAAATTTGAATTGTTAAAACTACAGCCTACTTCAAGCCATTCTAGGAAACATATCCATTCAAGAACAGTCCTTAGTTCAAGATGCCATAAGAATGTCACGACAAGGCGAAAGAATAGCTAAATGTAATTTAAATGCCGAAATAAAATAAAACGACTTAATTAAATTGATTCCAATTCATAGGTCTTGCAGAATATATTCGTCTTTCAGATAAACGTATTAATGGGGGTATTTTCAAAGCTCTCTTGAATTCTGTCATCATTATGAAGTGTTTAAAGGCTAAACTATGGGAGAATTCAGAATACGTTTGCAAACAATTGAAGAAAATTGGAACCATATACGCCAATTTGCTTGTAAACGCTGGAAAGACAACTCTAGAAACCCTGATTGATACAGATCCAAGAACATTTGAAATGGTAAGCAATTTTCCATATTTATATTTATTTTTATTATTTTTATTAAATGTGATAACAGATTTTGGGTAAATCTCCACCATTTGGAAATGAGATTCATGAAGGTCTAGCAGCTTTCCCAGAGTATAATTTAAAATTACGGCTTAAGTCTGCAGGCGTTGGAGAAGTGATTGTAAGACAAACTAAGGAATCGTATCAGTATGATAAGAAGAGCTCTACTCTAATAATAATTGGTGATACCGAAAACAATTTATTACTGTTTAATGATAAAGTGTAAGTGTATTTTTTGTTGCTATAAGTTGTCAAGTAATTCAAGAAAATATTTCTCTTGTAGTGATGCTACCATTGCAGAGCTTGGATGCTTTGAAAAGACTTTCAAAATACCCAACAGCTTGGCTGAAGCTATCCATGCTCATATAGTTCATGACAATTTTGGTAGGCACCTTTACTTGTTAACTATTGAGTGATAGCAAACGTTTTTCTTTTTTATTTATTTTTACTATCATATATTTACAGTTGGTGTAGATAAAACGGAAATTTTAGTACTTAATCCATTAGATGACTTTGAAGCTGATAAAAGGCCCAAAACAAAAGTCCAAACTAATTTAAAAACTGCCCGAATTGCGAATACTAAATCGAAAAAACTTACAACAACCGGTAAAAAATCTAAAAGCTCATCAAATACTACCAATTGTGTAGATAATGTTGTTACCCTCTTCGATGATGATGACTACTTTTGTGGTCTAGAAATATCAACTCAAAACAATGTGAAAATCAATGATAAAATTGAAGATAAAATCAAAAAAAGTGAATGCGCTCAGAGTAGCTTAAAACGAAAATTGGATAGCTTTGAATATTTCGAAAAGCCTAAAATAAATAAAATCACCAACAACAAAAACCAGGATTTGCTAATGTTTTTGGATGACAATTTCAATGATACTCTGAGTACATTGGAAATGACTTTGGATGTGGATAAGGAAGAAAAGTGTCAAGAAAATGATTCTTCATTAAAAGACTCCGAACTGAAAACTGTAAATGTACTAAAAGATGTACAAAATACGAAAGTATTTCGAGAAAGGCGTGTAGTTAGAAATAGTAGTCTTGGTGAACCCAAAGTGTCCATTCAAAATAAGGAAAATTATTCGGTGGATAAAAAGAAAAAAATGAAGAATAGCCTAATATCAGACTACTTGTTCACAGTACATCCACATGCTAGCTACATTCAAGAGGATAACATTACTAAAGTCGATAGCTCATATCATGATTTAGCAACCATTAATATGTCAGCGCAGAAACGGTTGAATGTTTTAGAAGAGAAAACTTCTAGAGTTCATTACCAGAAAAAAAGTTCGCACACCCAAGTAGGCAATTCTATTGATTATACGCCTAATTGTTCTGATATCCTACAAAAAACACAAGAGCGAACTGTTGGTGACGCAGGTAGTTCTTCACGAGGTATTAGAAAGAAAATCATTTACTTTTATGTTTTTTTTTATATATTTTTTTATATTTTTTTGTAAATTTTACCTAACAGTAACGCCAAGTTTACATTATAGAAAAGCCTTTCAGTTCATATACGGCTTTTGTTGAAATGGCTCACCTTCAAGCTCTGTGCTGAGTTTCACTGCACGACAAGCGGTATCCTTGAGAGTTACATTTGAGCAATCCTATTATACATTTTTTCTTAAGGCAAGGTCGATAGATCCCAAGCACCTAGAGCTGGGGGGCCCATTGTGCTAACCTGATAGAAACTCCATCACCCAAATCTTCCTGTCCTCTTAATGAAGCGCATCAGGTCTTGGGGAGGTAAATTTTTCAGCTCATCCACAGATAGGAGGTCAGACTCAAGCTGGTCTAGTCTGCTTCGGGCAAAGGTTGGACAAGAACAGAAAGTGTTTTTTAGATGATCCTGAGGTAAGCAGTGGCCGGTGATGATACCAACCACAGTTCTACATTATTTCCTTCCAAGTCCCAAGAGAAAATCAGAGAAATTCCTATTGGACCCATCAAGAAAATTTTAGTTTTGTGCATCTACAAGTGTTCAGATTCGCCCATGCTTCATACGAACATCTGATTTGATGAGACACCCGATAACCGAGGTGGCAGCGCCTGCGGTGGGTTCCAGTCCAAGAAACGGAGAACCCGAGCCAAACCTGGCCAGAAAGTCAGCCCTTTCATTCCCCATGATCCCCATGTGACCAGGAACTCACTAAAGGGATACCTTGTTATGTACACAGCTTATTCCCTGCAGCTACCGATCTGAAGTCCCCCAGTAACTTAGATATTATCCAAGGGCCACTCAGTGCCATCATGGGTACCTGACTAGTGGAAAGGACAGTAATATCATTACCTTTGATCTCCATATCAAGGGTTATCTTCGCTGCCAATGCGATAGCGAAGCTTCAGTCGGGAAGACAGCGGTGTATCTTCCAAGTGAGTACCCCAACCAATTGTTAGATTCAAGAAGACCCGTCGGTGAGAATTTTTCGAGCGGACCGGGGAAGGCTCGATAAGGTACTTCTCTCAGCCCATGATTCCCTTTCAGGTAAACTCACAGAGAAGCGACGCACAAAGCGAGACTCTGGTACGATCGCATCAAGTAGTATGCGGGCCAGAGGATTTTCCCGTTCCTGCCCATACGCCAAAGAGTAATGGGAAGAGCCAGTCCAGCCATTTTTCATAAGTGGTGCTCCAGTAATCGTCTTCCTCTAAATGTTGCTAAACGCAAAACCCTGACTTTCGCTCGCAAAAGGTCCCCCATTCCTTTCGATTATATTCTGGAGGGTGAGTCATTATTCAGGCTCGACAAATCCAAGGATCTGGGTGTGATTCTCAATTCTCACCTTTATTTTAAGGATCCCAACGATTACATAGTCAGTAGGGCCAGTTAGATTTTGGGTTTTGTTAAGAGATGGTCCAAGGAACTTGACGACCCTTACATCACTAAACTTCTTTACTACACCTTTGTTAGATTGATACTAGAATATGCCAGCTCCCTCTGGTCTCCTTACAACCAAGTGCAGATCAATCGTACCGAAGCTGTTCAGCGCAGATTTCTCCCATTCGCACTCTGCGGCCTTCTTTGGAGTGACTCGGTAATCTTCCCTCCTTATGTGGACCGTTTGAACTTGTTGGCAGACGCTTTAAACTAGACGTAATATCTCTAGAATTGTGTTAATTTTGGATATTTTTGTTAAGCTCAATTTTGGTGTATCGACCACCTATGGTGCGAACGAGTCTTTGACCTCAATGTCTCGTCTCTTTAATGAGCATTTCGACCGTATTAATTTGAATTTTTCAAGGCTGCAATTGAAAAATCATCTCAAATTTAATAATAGTTGAGTTTATCTGCTTTCTTGTTTTGCTTTCTTTATTTGTTTTTGCTGTTTCGCATTTTTTGCATGGAGTAATTTTATTTTATTTTTACATTTTTTTTTACTTTGCTTTTTTTTTTATTTTAATTTAATTTTATTTTTTGTAATAACTACTGTAGTAATCTACTTGATGAGTCTCGAAGAAATAATAATAACTCCCAACAATCCTCTTATTACAGCTTGTTGGAGTTTGTCCAATCCAATTCAATTTTTTTCTTTTTATTCCCACGTGCATCGATATTAACTTAGTCTGAGCTTATCTATAAAGCTTTTCGCTTAAATTTCGATCGCTACAATTAATGATACTGCCCAAACATCAGTTTACAAAGATTTGCAGTCAGCATGACTGTTTGGGTCTAAACAGCCTTCACTACATCTCTTCTCCAATCCATCGTTAACACCCGAGAATCATTCGCATAATAATTAGTAGACTGCAGCACCGAAAGATTTTTTCAACATCACCACGCTACTTCAAGTGTGACTTTCGGTATTTTCTGCAATCCTCGGGACCTTACTCGAGGATCACTTATGGGGATCTAATTAAAGTGATGGTCGCAACACAAAATTTCAGTTCGGCCTCCTTTAGAAGAATCAGAACCTTCCAGATTTAGACTAATTAGAGATTTTGTTACCACATTTCCAACAAGAGGTATGTCCATAAAAAGTCAGTATAATACTTGTGGTATTAAGATTTTTCCGGGAGAAAGCACATCTGATCAATAGATTCGCTCTAGTCACCACCCAAAATCAGTATATTTTTTAGCAATAATAACTACTTATACATAACTTTTAGAGACTAATTTAATATTTTCTAAATTTTCCAATTTTTTCCAGTTATGTCTGCGAGAAACATAGGAAAGGACATATTGATTTCTCCTTCAGGATGTAATGAACATAAAAGAAATGTTGACAAAAATGATCATTCGAATAAATCTGAAGTAAATATCCAAGGGTTACCAAATGATAAATTATCAAAACTACAACAATACAAATCAAACGAAACGGAAAATGTTCCGCAAGTAAGGTGTCCAAATAGAAGCAATAATAATTATTATCAAGACGAACCAAAAAATTTCCCTCATCAGTCATCTCAAAGAATCATTTTCAACATCGATTCAAATCAAAGTAAAACTAGCGATATTACAATGCCTAAGGAGCCTTCCAATATTTTGTCCAACAGCATTGAAAATAAAATTAATTCGACGGTTCTGCCAGATACATCAAATCAATTTCACGTTGCTAAAATTCTTCAACAGAATATGGTGCGACCCGCGATAGCTAGTTCATGGATTTCTACGACCACTACACCAACTGGACAAAACTTGAGCAAAAAAAATCATGTTATGTTACCTGCTCCAATAGCAAAGCCTCTAAATTTAAGCTATAAAGAAAATGAAATTTTAGATTTATCAAAAAATTGTGAAAAGCTTGAGCATTTCAGCTCCAATTCTGAAACTTTGGATTTTCAAGCTGAGATATTAGACGACCAACCACTGGAACTTGTTGTTAGAAATGGTTCTGAAAATCGAAGTCGTATTGATTCCATGGACAAAAGTTGTCGGACCTCATGTTTTGATGATTCCAATTATAATAGCATTTCCTTGGGATCAAAAATAAGCTCTGAAGAAAAGAGTCCCAATATTTTTAGTACCAGTGGCAGAAGTTCGTCGAGTTCGATTTATGAAATTTTAAATCCTGTACATATACCAATTATAGACATAACAAATACACAAAAATCATCCAGTCCAGGGGAATTTTATATGCAACAAGGCAAATCGAACTTTGTTATTGAATTACAGTCGTCAGCATATCAAGGAGAATTTTCGAAACAAACAAAACTTGACGACTCCTATAATGATATAAATCTTCAACGAAATTCAATTGCCAGAAATTCAATGTCCTTCTTCACAGATAGCTCTAAGAATTGTTCCGATGGAAAACAACTTTTCAATGAATCCTCTATGTCCAGGATAATTAAAAATCAAATAAACCACGGAAGCCAAATGTTATCACGACAAAATTACATGTGTGATAATAATTTATCTTTTTTCACCGCAATTGATCATGAATCATCTGAAGATGGAAAAACTTCATCGTATACTCAATTCCCGAATATTCGTGATAACTCTTTTACGTTAAACGCCCAAATGAGTGCTTGTAGAAATTCAAATGAGAGCTATAAATGTCCAGATGATATCTTTCAAAGTATGGGGAAATCGTTTGAAAGTCAGTTTAAAGCTCCGCAAACATCAAGAAATTTTTCATTCAGCGCACATAAAATTAGAAAGCCTTCTGCACTAGAAGCATTCATAATTCCACCATCCCAAAGAAGAAACAATGCGGTAAATAAAATAACTGAGATACCACTGGAAATAAGATCTTTCAGTAAAAGTAATACAACAAATAATTATCCTCCTAAAAAATTCCAATCAAATCTACCAATGATCCCTGCAAATATTTTCACTCCACTTAAAAAGAGGAATGAATTCCATCCATTTCACGATACGAGGCCAATTATTGCCGCAAAGAAATCTAATTTTATAAAAGCAAGCGAATTTTTAAACGTGCACAGATACCCAGATAGAATACAGGACGAAAAGAATATTCATCGAGAAAGTGATCCAAATTATACTAAGAAAATTTCTATGCCGGATAAATATCGCGGTGGTATTAGAAATATTTCGGATATGGAGAGAAATTTGAAGGATTGTGAAACTGAGAAGGACCAGAATAAAGAGTCTGCCAAAGACGATGAAATCGTTCAGAGGTAAGCATACAACTTTTAACTCAGGACATTGCACAAAAATTTATCTCTATAGAATCTTTGAACTTTTTTTTTTAACGAAAAATTTTATTTTGATTTATTTGAAAATCAATAAATGCTAAACTATTCCCAGTCTCTTGTTGTTTGTTCTTTTACCCATTTGACGAAGCTTCCGCTGACTTCTATTCAACCTAAATACCTGTTGTTCGACGAAACGTCTGTCTCCAAGTATATTTCAAGCATAGCTAATAGTTTTTCTAATAGTCCGGATGTTGTTCCTTCTACGCTCATAATACATTGTGCTACGTCCTTCGTTTCCGTTTTGTGTTATTTATTCAATTTCTCTTTAACCTGTGAGGTTTTTCCGAAAGAGTGGAAGCTTTCCTTGATTGTTCCTTTGCACAAGAAAGACAACAAGTGTGACATTTCTAACTACAGATCTGTCGCTAATTTAATTTTTATTGCTAAGATATTTGAAGCCCAGGCTTGCGATGTTTTGTACTTCGCAAGCCCTTCCTACGCTGTTTTCAGCATGGCTTTATGAAAGGTAAATCTACTACAACTAGTTTATTAGAGTTTTTTTTTAAGACAGGGGGACAAGAGATCCCATCCCAAGCACGGAGGCCAAAGCGACCCATTGTGCTATCCTGCTAGAAACCCATTCACCAAAGCCTTCCTGTCCTCTTAAAGAAGCACATCAGGTCTTGGTGAGGAGGACTGTCAGCTCATCTACAGATAGAAGGGCATACTCTAGAGTATCCAGCCTGCTCCGAACGAAAGCCGGACACACACACAAAAAGTGTTCTGTTGTCTCAGGTTCTCTTTCCATGCAGGACAGACACTCAGGGCTGCCAATAACCCCCATCCTTGTTAGATGAGCGTGAAGCGAGCTATGGCCGGTTGTTAGAGCTTAAGAATTTCTACATTTCTGCTATTGAAAGCGGTAAGCAAGTCGATTGCATTTACATGGACTTTAGTAAAGCTTTTGACCGAATCAATCACAAATTTTAATTCATAAATTGACTGTTCTTGGTTTTCCTACTGTCCTTGTCAATTAGCTTCATTTTTATTTATCTAATCCTACGCAGCGAGTTATATTTGGCGCAGTTCTTTCTGACGAAATAAATAATACTTCTGGCGTTCCTCAAGGCAACCATCTTGGACCACTGCTTTTTATAATTTACATCAATGATGTATCTCTGATTTTGCCTAATTCCGCATCGTTTCTAATGAAAACGAGTGTGGAATCTTAAACTCGGACTTAAATAACATTTCATATATGGTGTGCTAATAACTGTATTCCTCTTAATATCAGCAAATGTACTGCTATGTCTTTTTCTCGTATCAGGAGGCCTATTAACTTCAATTATATTTTAGATTGATGTTTATTAACTAGACTTGACAAAACCAAAGATTTGGAAGTCTTTCTTCACTCTCGTCTTTCCTTCGAGGATCATATTAACACAATCGTTGCCAGGGTAAATGTTATTCTTGGGTTTGTAAAGAGATGGTCAAAAGAGGTTAATGATCCATTCATAAACGATAATCCTTTACTGCACATTCGTTAGATCTATTTTGGAGTATGCCAGTCCGGTCTGATCTCTCTTCTATATGCTGTATACATATCGCATCGAGTCTGTACAGGGGAGATTCCTTCGATTTTCCCTGCGTGGACTTTATTGACACAACCCTGTTTTCTACCTCTATATGTTGAGAGGCTTAAAATCTTTCCATTGGCTTCTCTTGAGAATAAACAAAAAACTTCCAGAGTTGTTTTTACATTTCAGTGAATACAGGGAGTAATAAGTTCCCCTGAGCTAATACTTTCAATATATCTGTTCCTGTACGCTCCTTGAGGAAGTATAACTTCTTTGTCTTTCCTCAGCATAGTACAAACTACTATGTCATGGACAAGCCGATTTAATCAATGTCTCGTCTCTTTAACCACCAGTTTGATCTTTGATCTTTCAAAAAGTCAAATAAGAGATCATCTTAGTTAAAATTATTTTTATTTTTCATTATTATTGTTATGTATACTTTTTACCATTATTGTTGTTATATTTCATTATTGTAAACTCAACAATCAGATCTTTGATGAAGTTCTAAATAAATAAATAAATATGTATCAGTGGTAGAATTTCTGTATTAATCCTCTGAGAAAGTCGAGATTGTGGACAATTGGGTAGGACCATAGATGGCACAAGAACTAGATGTCGCATGGAGTACCAAAAAAGTATACAAAATTTGTATGGCTGGGTGGTCCATTTCGGAATGGAACAAAACATTTGAAATATTGTATACGTTAAGTGATTCATATTTTTTCGTATCTGAAGTGTTGAGAAAGTCGATCAAATGTACACAAAACTGTTATTATAAAAACATTTGCGTTCGTCACGCTCTAAAACATGTTATGGTCCATTTCAGAATGAACTACCCATTTCACAATCTGTATACTCTGCCTTAGTATGATATGCGACATCTAGTTCTTGTGCCATTTATGGTAGGACTTAAATGTAGAGATTAGCAATTTCGTTAAGATAACAATCCTCTGCGGGATTAAGACAGTAATTAAGTACCAAAATAAGTATGAAACTATCTTTTAAAAACAAATTATTTTTATATTTCAACTCAAAACTTGTTAATTCTCATTACAGCGTTGAGCAACAGTTAAATCAAATCAACAGCATTCCAGACTCTTTTTCTTCCGACTCACGTATTCAAGAAATCTCTGATGTTGTTCGAAAACAGCCTCATCCTTTCAACGCAATGGATATACTCAAATCAATTTGTGACAATCGTTTGTCGAAAGATCTCGAGAATTGTAAGATTCTAGACGATTTGGAGACAATTACATTCGATGATGATGAAAAGGAAGAATTATCGGATATTGCTGGGAAATTTCTGTCTGAAAATGAAAAAGATAAAAAATTTCGGTACTCCAAAGAGCTCCAGCTTAATAAAAAAACATCGAAAATTGGTCAGATTTTTCGAATTCCTGATTTAAAACACACAACAACAACAACAGCAGCAGCTCTCAATTCTAATGAAATTTCAAAATTCTACCAAAAGCCCAATGAAAAATTCGAATTTTCTCTATTTGGTTCACGTAAAACATCACACGGAATGCAACAATTGAGCACATATTCTAGGCCAGGAGGAATGTTACGAAGGCAGAAATTATTTGCCATTTCGAAAAGCGAACGTAACAAGAAAAGTAATCTCGAAGAAAAATGGAGCAAGGAGTTCCATTTGAATTCACTCAATCGAAAATGCATACAAAGTTCAAGTGACGCTAAGAACTACATCCTGAAGGAGTGTATTCCAGTTAAACAGGGTAATGTACGTAAAAGCATTCAGGATAATGGGAATTATGAGAACAATGATCGATTCTTGGATACTTTAAGAAATAAATGGGTCCCACCCAGAAATAAGGCATCTGCGTTTATAGGTCCTCATCGTGACCGATTTCTTGAAGAACAATCATCAGATTACGACTACGATGACGAAGACGATGTTCCAACTATATCGAGCTGTAATGGCAATAATGATGATAACTTTGCGAGATTTCTATCCCAGAATTTGTCAAGAAAGAGCCTATTTTAAAGTATAGCAACAGTTGAGGCAGGTACAATTAGAGGAAACAGTTTTTAACGTATATATATAAAAATTTTACTGAAAATAATTTACTTTAATTTTTTTTTTTATCTTTCTTTTTTAAGCAAATAGAATTACTTTAGAGAAGAGTTAGAATTTTATTTATTGCTCTTATCAGTTTTTGTTCTCACTTTCTTTTCACTTTTATCATTAACTTACCTCCACACCTCTTTCTTCTTCAACTACGTCAAAAAATGTCGAAACTCTTTCAGCTCTCGTTCAAGCTCCTGTCTTTGCTTCCATTATATCAATCAAAATCTCCTTACGAAACTTTACATCAATCAAGCAACTACATTATGCAAAAAAAGGTAAAATATATCTGCATACCATCAGTTTGCGCCTGAGCAAAATATTTAATTTAAAACGAATCAAGAAACATGGGTGTGTAAACGGCATTTTTTTTTAAAGGCAGGGGGACAGGAGATCTTAAGCACGGAGGCCAAAACGGCCCATTGTGCTGTCCTGTTAGAAGTCCTTTCACCAAAACCTTCCTGTCCTCTAATGTAGCGTATCATGTCTTGGTGGGGAAGGTTTTTCAGCTTATCTACAGTTAGAAGGGCAGACCCTAGAGTATCCAGCCTGCTGCGAACAAAGGCCGGACAAGCACACACAAAGTGTTCGGTTATTTCAGGCTCTCTTTCCAGGCAAGACAGATTCTCAGGGCTGTCAACAACTCCCATCCTTGTTAGATGAGCATGAAGCGAGCTGTGGCCAGTGATGATACCAACCCAATTCTATATTGTTTCCTTCCGAGCCCCATAAGAAAATCAGAGATATTCCTATTAGGCCCATCAAGAAACAGTTTTGTGCATCTACAAGTACTCAGGTTCGCCCATCTCTGCTGATGCTTCCTATTAACATTCATTTTAATGAAAGACCCGATACTCGTGGTGGCAACGTCTACGGCGGGTTCCAGTACGAGGAACGGAGAATCAGAGCTAGCCCTAGCTAAAAGGTCAGCCCTTTTATTCCCCATAAACCCCATGTAACCAGGTACCCACTGAAGCGACACCTTGTTGTGGATACACAACTCATCCACAGACTACCTGTAATCCCCCATCAACTTATAGATGTTATCCGAGGGCCACTTACAGCCATTCATCAAGAGAATGTGTATACGGTATACTGAGATGGATAACCTCTAATTTGAAAAAAGGTGCAAAACCCAATGTCAATGTTCTTTTTTTTTTCTGATTCCATTCTTTGCTTCAGTAGGATAAACTCTGTAAGAAATGAAAAGACAATAATAACAAAGTACAAGAAGAATACTCCAATTATTGAAGTAGAAGTGCTCACCTTCTGAATTTCCGTTGGAAAATTGTTCCACAAATGCAATTCTTAAACAAGGATTTTATTTAAGTGAACCGAGGAATTCTATTATTCCCGCGATCTCTTGTCGAGTGTGAGAATAAAAAAAATAGTTTCGTAAAGGTGGCTAGTTCATGTGATGTAATTAAAGAGATACTCGTCAATTCTTTGTGTTTCTGAAATATTGGTGTTGAAATCGTGGTAAATAAACTAAAGGTTGTCGTTAAAGGTACCTCCAAATCTGCGTGCACAGACCGAATATAGGTTAGGATATACAAAGTTTTCTAAACATAAGGAGAACCCTTACAAAGTCCATTGATAATGATATCAGTTGACATTTTCACGAAATTTCCATTTTAGACTGCGCTAAACGTATCTTCGGTTCTAGGAACCTGTTGCTTGAGTTTTTATACCTTGAAAAATGCCCGTAAATTAGAAAACTCAAAATCGTACATTCCTACTGAAAGTTATGCAAAGAAGGCGATTTTAATATTAGTTCGCTTCACTATGATGCTGAGATTGGTAAGTTTTCCACTCTTTCTGTAGACACTTCATCTCAATACTGTCAACTATTTACGAACTTATTTGAACACTGTTACTCCTTCGGTATTTGACTTGGATCTCGTGACTAATAAAGCTGAAAACAAAGCCCCATACTTCCATAATCTCTGAATCATAACTGAGAAAAGCTGGTTGCTCCTTCCCTGGATTATGTTTTTTAGAAAATGACGTATCAACTTAAAATCATAAAATTCCTAACCGCGCTATCGGAGGCGTGAGGCGTGGTAGGGATAAAAAAATATGGTAGTTCCTTTAACATATTCCATACAAACTCTGAAACCGAATCTCTGTAAATCGGCCATGGACAGATCGAAACCAAAGGTGATCCGTTCGTGTGGAATGGCTGAAGTATTATATGTAGATAGAAAAATAATAGTCAAAGTATTGAACCCTGCGGTACGCCATGGCAAAGCAATAAAATGATGGTGAGCTTATTGCTTACAATAACCCTCTGTATTCTATAAGAAATTATGATCCTGTTGTTGAGAACCTAAAATTTACTCTTGATCAAAGGAAGAGTCTGAAATGTGCAATAATGACGAAAGCATTGGAAAAGTCCAGTAGCACTAATACAGACAGATCATACTTCTTAAGGGACGTCCGTATTTCAGAGTATATTCATACATATTATGTGAGCGAAATTCCGACTGCCACGGAGACCACAAGTGTTGCTGTTCTAAATAGATTTGTGTCGGCCAATACGTTAGAAATGTTTCTAGGACCATAATCCGAGATACGTTGTGGAAATTTAATTTTAGCAATCTTCCAGACACTGAGGAAGGTGGAAATCGTGAATCAAGTATATTATATATTTCTTTTTGAGTCATTGAAGTTCCAATTATCTTACGCATGTTCTTAAAATCGAGCATATACGATTTTCTCTCATAATTTTTAGAATCAGTAAATTGCCAAAGACGAATAAACCGGACGAGGCGTTTGTCTTTTCCTCTTGTACTTAACAATTTAGAATCTCAAAAAAATAAATATGAAAAATTTTTAAATTCCATCTATACTAGATTCGCACTGAAGCATAGTTCTCTCACAAAACATGGCTCTAGACTCTAGAGTATCAACGGTATCCAAAATCAATTAATTGCCAATATCATTTCCTGTGCGAGAATATAAAAAATAAATGGATTAATACTAGAGGGAAAGGAATTGATTGGAAAATTAAAGCCATTCGTCACTTGGTCCATTTTTAATATATTCAGTACAAAAACTATTCGTACATAATAAATTACGTCTCAAATAACTGCATACAATGCTAAAATTTGCTTAAAAACTGTTCTGGATGTGTACAATTTACCTAAAATTCTAGTCGTAAAATTTGCTATGGCACACAATTTTCTGAAAGTCCAAAAGAAAGAAAACGCTGAAACGTTTCATTATTACAATTCAAAAAAAAAAAAAAAAATTATATTTTACCAACTCACCTTAGATCCAGATCTTCTGGTAACCTCCCTCCGTAGTTCTTGTTCAAAACAGGCACTTTTTTGTGAAACTAAAAGTTTCTTCTTGCCAGAATTATCCTCCAGGCATAAAGAGGTACGAGTCTTCTTGAGACGAGACAGACTACCGAATAACTGCTTTTCACCTCTACGATACTTTTCGAATTCATTAAAAACAAATGAGGCCATTGGCTTCTCCATGTTCCCACATGATGTTTTAATGCTATTATCGGACGTTCCGGAAGTAGATCCAGTTGCTCCTTGACTATCTAGTTCGTCATCACTAAAAGCATTCCTCTCCTTAATGCCAACAATTGAATCCTTTGTGTAAAATTTCTTCATTCGATTTTTTATAGACTTTCTATGGTTTCCAAGTTTCCTTCTTATATCTGAAAATGGAGAAGGTGGTTCCGCCTTCGGGTGGTCTTTTCTTCTGTTCCGTGTCATTTCAATTAGGGCTTCGATATTGATTCTAGGGAAGTATTTCCACATGGCATGCCGTTGATGTGAGCTATCTGGAATGTTTATCTGAAATAGAATCACTCTATATGACACCCCCGTATAGAAACGGCCTGCACAACATCTACATATATATATGTAAGTAGTATGCTGACTTACCGGTTCATAGATGTTCTCATTTTCATCCTCATCTCTATCATGGTACTCGTGTGAAAAATTTAAAACCTACATAAAAACAGAACTGGAATTAATGCGGGGAGGATTGCATAAATGGGGCTCTCATAAACATTTCACCTCTTCATAATCACTCGTAACGACATGAACGCTTTTGGGTCGATCCCGTCCCATTTGCTCCTCTAGTTCTCGGATTCGTGCCCGGCGAGCGTATTTGTTCTTAAGGTCAACAACTGCATAAATCGGCTCAACTTTATTTAGGTTGTCAGAAGACGCTGATAATCTGGGATACAAGTTTGCTTCGTGTGGATCATCAGACGGGCAATCATCCCCGTTGTATGCAGTTGTTTCGTTGTCGTCCCCCGACTCTTTTGGTGTGCTACCGTTTGGGGTTGCATCCGGTCGTCTACTTGTATTCTTGAGGGTGAGACGTTGTACTTGCGCTTCAAGTGTAGAACTGTAAATTAAAAGAAAATTGAAGCTTAAAAAGGCATTGAACTGAGTTTTTTCCGGATTTTAACAGTTTTCAGTAGGCTTAGAACATCGGAAATGACGAAAAACAAACATTTATTATTGTTTTTTTTTTAGTCTCAAGCACAGCTTGTCCATAGCTTTTTTAAGAGTATCATCGAGAAGCGAGCGATTGGTATATTTGCATTGTGCACAATTCAAGACCGCTGAGTAATTAAATAATCTTCCCCCATTGACTTAATGAAGCTAAAGTAAAAAATGTTGCGAAGCTTTTTTTTTTTTGATGAAGTTGTGCATTCTTTTTTCTATGGGATAGCTAAAGCCATACCTATATCGGGAAAGGAAATAGATGAAGAAGCTATGATAAGCTGGAGAGACTCATAGAAAAGCGTCAGTCTCAGTAGTGTGCTCGATAATATAGGGTTGTATGGGTATCTAAGATCGAACCTCATCACTGTCTGCGATTCTGCTGACAAAACGTTACACATTAAAAAAAAAATCTCGCAATATCAATGAATTCATATATGCACAGTAATAATGCAGGCAATTAAAAAATAGACCAACGAACTAGATAGGGATCTGAGATGAATAGCATGAAACTTAACTTTCTTCGGTTTAGTAGCTTTGGTAGAACTGACACAGACTCGTGTAAACCCCTATTGACTGGTTTTTTTACAACTAATCAGTATCTACTAACTTGTCGAAAATCTTGTTAGTTCTAACTATTCAGTAAACTGTCAAAAGTAATTTGATATGCAACATGCCGTATTGGAACCACCCCCGCCCCTTCGGGGGTTCCCACCTCCCACCCGAAAAGTATTCATAGAAAAATTTTCTTCTACGAATTGTAGCTGCAAATGAGCTGAGGCGAACAGTGAAGCCCGTTCTCCGATCGAACATAACCATAACGAAGTAGAGCCAAACTTCTTCTCAGGACCTAAGGAATTCGATGCTGTACTAGATTTTCCAAAATGTACCAGATCAAACTTTGACCCCCCCACCCAAGGCTTCCACTGCTTAATTGAAGTAAACATTGTTAAAAAAATATGTTCATGTCTGTTGATGTCGGTCCTAAAATGGGGATTCCCCTTTGTATTTATATTTCTGATATTCTCTCTTTTGAGTGGAAAATGACTGGAAAAAGTTGAATACACATTTTACCCAATCTTTATCTTTTAGATCCAAATTACGGAAAGGAGTTTGAATAAGGAAAAAATCATTAGCAATGCATACATAAGAGGAATATTTGCACCGTTTGACGACGTTAGCTGATCGAATAAAGTAAAATTGATAGACGAAGTCAGCAGAATCAACAGTCAGTTCTACCGAGTCGTGTAAGACCTGTGTCAGCGCAATACCAATTTCATTGAATCTATAGGCTTAGGTAGCATTGGGAGTAATTTCTATGTAATAGAATGAATCCTCCGTTTAAGGGTGCGAGAAAATTATTTAGCGTCAACGACTTCTGAAAACCTCATTTAGGGGGTAATTAGAGGACACATTTGAAACTCAAAAAAACAAAAAAGTTATTTACGAATCACGTTTAATTCATTAACTTCCTTGACGTAGTATCCAGTGGAAAATGACTCTGAACTGATTTTCCAGGGACACCAATTTTTCTCGATCTTGACTTCCCACTTTACAGAACATCGCATTTTCTCTTTGGTAAACCGTCCTTTTTTATAGGACATTCACTCCTGGTCGCTATTTATATAGGAGCCTTAATTAGAAACCAATTCAGATGTGGTGTAGTCAGTGAAACTAGTAGCCATCCTGGAAAGCAAGTGAGTAATCTGTTATCAGTAGAATCAACGTGTAAAGCGAACCATGTTTTCACCTTGCCATTATGTCCATAAGAGAAAAAATGGTTATATTTCGACGGAAATTCTACATGATTTTCTCATGATATTTTTATTGGAATCAATGGAATGCCACAAAAACTGCCAAGTTTACCTTTGCCTTCGGCATTAGATGTGATTGGTTGTCAATAAAAGTCGGCATAATTGTTGTCTGAGTTTCTTTCGTACACTTTCGTACATTATTTCTAATTATCTGGTAACGATACTTTTTCGGCCATAGTCGCGCCTAACCTAACTGAAAAACGATTCATATATTTTACGGGTATAACCACGGCCAAATATTTTGGGCCTAATTTTTCAATAATCAAGTCATCCATGTTATTTGTTAAGCGAATTTTCGTTTTGGACCTACCAAAACTGCTCCCGGGACGGGATTCCAGATACAAAAATCACATAGATGAAATGTGACTATAAAATACAAAAAACAAAATTCCATTATGCAGTGCAAAAGTGCCCACAGACATCAAAACTCGGCAAAAATATGGATACAGAAGATTTTGCTTAAAGAAATGTTTTTGAACAAGGGATCAAGTGGAGTTTTAATTGCCAATCAACCATAAAGTAATGATGGCATTCGCATTTGTTCCACCGGGTAGAATCAGTATTTTTGGGTCCGAGTAAAGGGGCTAACGAATAATTGCTTCGCATAATCAACATTATTCGTTCCGCGTTCATACAATGCGTCTCCAGATTTAGTTTGTATCTTTTGGCAAAAGGACTATCGTTTGGCATCACACAACTTTTGTCTATGTTTGAAAGTTAAATAAAACGAGCAATAAGTGCAAGAAAGTTTTTGGACGATTATTTCAATGAATATTCTACAAAATTTTCGCGTGAAACTTCCGTTGATATTCACTTGTTATGTGGGACCGACTTTTGCAAGTGTTTACTCCTTAATCCTTTATAACTACCCATAGTTTCAGCCTTAATTTTCCTAACCTGGGGTGGTCGATAAAGATCTCACTGTGAAATTTGCCGATTTTACTACGAAATTCAAGTTTTTTTAGATACAAAAGTTTTAATAATTTAGGAATAATATTATTGTACAGATGCCATCTAATTATGCATTTCATGAAGACAGTTACTTTTATAATGTATTGAGCAGATGTATTGCTGGCAGCTGTCGTATTGCGAGTAGATTTTTCTATCTTTTGATCGTGGATAGGTAGCGCACCATGCTCTCTTTCCACGAGGAACTTCTAACCCTTCAACATGTCTGTTTTTCCCATTTCAATTATTCCGGCAATTCTGTCTTTAAGCCAAGTAGGCAAAGTGCTACCTTCAAAACGTTCCTCTAAATATGATTTTGGAAGACTTTACGCTAAATTTTTTAAAAAATGCGTCTTTTTTCACCACATTTTTTGTTCTTTGAGTTCGAAAGACGTAAAGGTATTAACGCGTTTATTCCTACAACATTTAAGAGGCCGTAAAATATATACGTTGGCCACCTGGACGTCTTTCTTGACACACTATATTTGTGACACAATTGGTCAAAAGTGTACACACTACCTTTGGTATATGTAGATACTACAAAAATTGCGAAAAACATTGTAAACTTATCCTTCACCGTAGGGATTAGGTTTTGTTAATTTTCCCTGAAAAAAATTCTGGAATTTTCCATTTGCGCTATTCCTACTCTGGGGTTGTTCGTAAATGACCCCAGCCCATTTATATTTCTCAGAAAAAGGCACCGATTTTTTCTTTATATTGGCGCCGAATGAATTTCAGTTCTCTTAGTACGCTTTTAAAACAATAAGCGATTATTTTCAATTTTATAAATGAATTATTTTTGGGGTCGTTTTCGACCCCAGGTTGTAATAAAGAGTTAATTCAGTGCCTTTTTACTTTTGTGACATTCTGTACGAATTATAGTCACTATATATCACCAATAAAAATTGTTGGAGGTGTAGTGACAATCAAAGCACCTTATAAGGGCTTCTTAAGCTTAGCTTAAAGAATTTGGTAGATTATGCAAATTTACAGAGGATAAAAGGCTAGACACGTTCTTCCAGTATTGGTAATTCCGCATTTAACTTTTCAATTCTTTTCATTACATTATCCATTAGTCAATACCAAAACCCTGGAAAAGGGAACAAAGCTTCTTCCCATCATTACTGTCTGTTTACACACACATTTTTTTACTGCCTCTTCATAAAACTCACATTACTTCTTCTATTATTCACATTCGCACCCGAAGTGATTGCAGTAACGGCTCTTTAAGACCTTTCACATTAAGTACACACAAAAAACTCACAATTCTGTTTACATATCTTTTTTCACCAAATATATATGACACGCGTACATTAATAACAATAGAATAAAATAAAAAAATCACCAACTAAAAACTACTCACCAATCACCATTTTCATCAATCATTTTATTCTGATTTAAATCTGTGGCGCCACTTCCGTCATAACCATTACACTTCCTGTTCCTGTCCAAGCAGTCTTCTGAATTGATACAATTCGCTGACTTCACCAAAAGTTGATAGATCTTCTCCCTGTTGTTGTCGTGTGCAGCACTTCCACTCCTGCTGGATCCTATGTGGTTAACAGGATTTTTCACTGAATTTATGCAGGTCGTGCTCCGGCTGAACATTTGGTTGATACGGCTCACTTCGACAGACTGATTCAGGGAAAGACGTTTCTCGTGCAAGCGGAAGTTCCATGCCCTTTAAACAGAAACGAAAGGGAAACAAATGAGTCAAAAAAGCTTTGCATTCATCGAATGAAGGAGGAGGAGGAAGGGCAGCATTTCGCGCAAGATGGGAAACTAACCGTGGAAAAGTATTTTTACTCCTCGATGGGTTTTTCTTCATCCCCCCCGGTACACACAAACCTCTCTCATACCAACTACTGCACAAAACTCTGCTGGTGGAGTGGTTGCAGCAGTGAAAACGTCGTCTCCTCGCGGTGCATTCATTCAGTTTTTCTGATGTTCTCAAAATGGGGGGTGTGCAGAGAACGTTAAAAATGTATCGCCGGGGATTATTTAGTGCCTATGATGTGTGCGATGCGATGCTGGTGAACGCGCGTAGAAATTTATGGGCCTTAATTACTGTTAGCAACTTATAAGAAGGAACAAAGGAAGGAAGGAAGGAAGGAAGGAAGGGAAGGTGTTCAATATAGGAAAATCCAATAATCTGATATCTTTAGGGTTTAAGTTGTTTCAGATGTTTTATAAAATGTTAAGATGGGAGTTTTTTTTCTTTCTTAAATAAGTCAATGTGTGTTAAAAAAGTGTCAACGTTTTTTCTGCTCATAATATTGGTATTAAGCTGATTTTCAGGTCCATATTCCAAGGTGATTTTAATACTGATTCTACGATTTATTTTATTATTGTGTGGACTAAAGTATACGGATATAGACGGATTTGAATTTTAAGACGTCAGCTTCCTCCGTCAAGCAATTAGATCCTATTGAGGATGTAGTTATTTAGATGATTGCCGCAGCAAATATTGGCATCTTAAATTGATCATATTACGAAAATTTCCTGACTGGCCTACAATTAAGAGCTGTTCGAAAAAATTACTGCTACTACTACTAAGAACGTCAATTTGGGACCGCCATTTAACGGTAGAAAAGTTTTGAATACGTCAAAATTTAGGGCTTAATTAATGCTAATTTCCCGAATTTAATGCTCTAGTATTTTTCAAAAATTCCATCATGGAAAATCCAGCTTTATGAAAAATTAGGACCAACACTACTGAAAATATGTTAAATAGTATTGTCACAATAGTGTGGCCTCCAGAATATTTTAGGGCTCAATTAGGGATAATTTAATGCCTCCTCGCCGAAGGTATAAAAGGAAATCGTGACCAAGAAAACACAAAAATAAAAATTTGAAAAACAAAATGCTGCATCCAGCATGAGCCATACATGTTGCCTACGTGTTTTTCAATACATCTGTGATCAACAAATAATACTGGAAAATACTCTCAACCTTTCCGCATTTATAAGGGTAGTAAGGCTTTACGCACAGAAATGTAAAGAAAATATTATTTATTTTACTGTTTTTCTATAGTATTACGCCTAATCTCCAAACCTGGATTAGCGGTTAACCATTGCTGGGTGAAACAGCGAAATTTAGACAGTTGTGGTAGATACTAAAGTTATGCCCAGCTTAAAATCTAGAGAAAACGGAAGTAAATACATTCCAACACAAATAGTATTTCACTACACTAAATTTGGGATGGAAGGCACTTCCTGTTCTCTCTGTATACTGCATATTGTAAAACAGAAAGTTGATTAGTATTTGAACCCTGATAAAGGCTCCCAGATAACAAAAGAATTTATGCGGAGTTAATTATACAGTAAGCTTTCGTAGCTTTGCACGGCAAACTAAATTTGTTTGTCCTACATTAACGTGAAAGAGTTTAAAATTCTAACAATGGTTGGCCGTTGATTTGTTGCAGATAGGCATTAAAACCTATAATTTTTGGCCTCTTTAAAAACGTGTTATAATTTAATGTTGGAACCATCGTTGGAAAAGAAAGTTGATATTTTCTTCTTCCAGCGGTAAAAACTTTATTTACATTTTAAAACGACGTTACATATGCTTTATTACATTTGTACCCCATTACTTCGTATTGGTACGGAAGGTTATTATATTTTCAGATGTGGTGGTCCTAATTTTTAATAAAGCTGGATTATCCATGGATTTATTTTTGTAAAATATACTAGAGCATTAAATTCGGGGAAGTGGCATTAAATTAGCCCTAATTGAGTCCTAAATTTTGACGTATTCAAAACTTTTCTACCATAAAATGGCGGTCCCAACTTAATTGACGTCAAACTAGGTAGGTGGCAGAGTAGATAGCCAAGAATTTGCCAACAGAAGAACGTTCTGTAGAAATTTTCAAACAGCAAGTGCCGTTCATAGGTTCATAGGTTTTTCTGGTTCGTCAACTCCCCGCCGGTTGAGCATGTGTTTGCAAAAGCAAAAAATACTTGGAAACAGGAGAAAGATAACCACGCTAAATTGCATTTTATTCGTAAAGAATAACATATGGAATACTATAGTTGCGTCGACTTTTCTAAATTTCTAAATCTCATTCAGAGGTACTGAGAGAAAATTGCCAGACAGGACAAATATGATTTCAAAACTCCAAAATCTGTTAACTGTACTAGTTCTAGCCCGATGTCAGTTTTTTCAATACGGTGCGGAAGTTCACTTTTTTTTCCACATTTTATAACATCGCTATTTCCATTTGAGTGGAATTTTAAGATAGATTAAAAACCTTATAAAATTTTGCAACTAGAAAAGTAATAATGCGCGAAGGAGTTGAGAGTTGAAATTTATTACAAAGAAATTGAACGATCTCAGAATAAATTGCATTAAAAGAAGTCTCTTCAAAAATTCCCCAGCCCACTTAGATTTTCGAAGTGATCAAGGAGAATTAATAAAAAAATCTTAGCTTAAATTTAGATATCAAATCTGCCATAACAACGATCAACATAATTATGTAGCACAGTACACAATGAGCTCCAGTGATCTCTAAGGAGAAGCATGGCACCTCCAATCTTCCCTCAAATCTGTTCTGCAGCAAGGGTCATTCCATAGCAAATCGACCAAAAATCACGAAAAGTGTGACATGACCATCACCAATTTTTTTGAAATTTTACATACTTCGAGGGGTTTGTGAAAACAAAAATACGAATTAAAAATTTTCCTTCTACAGTGAATATTTCGCGAGTTATGGCATTTTCAAAATTTCGCAAAAATGCTGTCCTGGTCTTCTTTAAAACTTCATGAATATTTTTCTATTTATGCTAGGACAGTGAAATATGGCTCATTTGAAAGATAGGATCTCAATCTATCTAAGAAATTTTCAATCTTAAAAATATACGCGAAAAAGAACATTAGGGATGAGGATTTTATCTTTTATCCTTGAATATCCTGGAAGACGTACTTTTGATTTTTCTCATTTCTTTATATTTTGTACCTTATATTATCCACTTAAACATATTGAAAATCTTAATTTGGGATCTCAATGGAATCAAGGCTTAAAAAGTCAAGAAAGCTTCACCAAAATACATCTATAACTACTTACAAATAAAAAAAAAATGTTTTTGTCTCGTATGTGGTCTTGTATTTGAAGGCTATGGATAGGCCATGCTTAGACAAGCAGGTGGAGGGAAATACTTACGATTTTCGAGATAACGGGATTTAAAAATATTTGGGTATATTTTTTTATATTATCCTGTAACTTCTTAACGGTGCAGCCTATGATGATATGATTTAAAATTTTGTAGATTGACAACCGTTGGGCCTGTCCAATGGTGTAGCAATTTTATCCCTTATCTTCTCCGTTTTGAAGTTATGGCTCAACAAATTAAAAATTCCGGATTTTTAACTCGGTTTTTTTAACTAGTTTATCAAAAAATACGTCATCAACACCAATTTTTCATATGGGATTTAAGAAGCCCAAAAGCTTCCCTTTAAAATAATTTATCACACTCTGTACCCAAAACTTAGCCCTTTCTGCGTTTTTTGCCCTTTTTTAAGCATATCCACCGACTGGCTCAAAAGCTCATTCCCAAAAGATAATTGCCTACTTTCTGGCATTTATTGAATTTTTTCGCTTGGTATGCTTAAGAAAAATTGCAAAAACGCAGAAAGGGCTACGTTTTAGGTACATAGTGTGATGGGTCGTTTTAAAGGAAAACTTTTGGGCTTCTTAAATACTAAAAATTGATGTTGATGACGTGTTTTTTGATAAATATAGTAGTTAAAAAAACCTAGTTAAAAATCCGAAATTTTAAATTTGTTGACCCATAACTACAAAACAGACCAGAGGAGGGGTAAAATTTGTACACCATTGGAGAGGTCCAACGATTGTCAATCTACAAAATTTCAAATCATCATCATAGGCTGCAACGTTAAGCAGTTACAAACAAACAGTTAAAAACATTTCCAAATATTTTTAAAAAAGAGCAAAATCAAAAATACGTCTTCCAGGATATTCAAGGATAAACGATAAAATCCTTTCGTTTCGCGCATATTTTTAAGATTCTATTTTTCTTAGATAGATTGAGATCATATCTTTCAAATGAGCTATATTTCACTGTCCTAGCATAAATAGAAAAATATTCATGAAGTTTTAAAGAAGACCAGGACAGCATTTTTGTGGAATTTTGAAAATCCCATAACTCGCGAAATATTCACTGTAGAAGGAAAATTTTTAATTCGTATTTTTGTTTTCACAAACTCTCAAATGTATTTAAAATTTCAAAAAAATTGGTGATGATGATGATGATGCCTATTTCACATGGAATGACCCAGCAGTCTCTTATGCGAGAAAAAATACTTGAGTAACTTTCTTCCTTGCGAATAGTAGTCACTCGCTTCCAATTGCCTTCAATGATAAATTTGTGCGACTGTATTACGAAATTTTGCTCTATTACCAGCTTTAAGTCATGAATCATTGGACAATCGCAGTTTTTTTTTTCTTTGAGCCAGACTCATGCACTTGAGGAGGAAAAATTGCCTAAGTTCCTAAAATTACTAACAAAGAAAATAATTTACCCCCTACTGGAGATTTTGAGAGATTAGCGATGTGGTACCTGATTTTTATCATGATTAGGTGGGTGTGGAAAATCAGAGGATTTGAGTGGGTTTTCACCATTTCAAGTCAATTCTTGTATCGTCAAAACTATGAGATATGCCACTATTGAATTGGAATTAAGAATCTTTTTCTTTTTTGAACATTGCTGAATCACTTGAGAGCTTCCCCCATTTCTAGAGTTATTCAAAATTCTTAATTGGCAATTAAATGCTAGCAGTATGAATTTGGAGTTTCAGTAGGCATCAAGCCCGGATGCCCAAACAGCATAAACATTATTAGGTCTGTAGATCTCGCATTTCCATATCTGTGGTTTTAGGGATGAAACTTTGATTTCTTCCAAAACGTCGGGCTCTCTATCATAAATAAACTCCATCCTTTCTGTAATGAAGTTACACAACCATAAAAATTCACCAAGGTTTTATTAAAAATGCTGTTGTTTTCGCAGTTTGAATTTCTCTGGAATTAAATGTGAAAGTTTCCACAAATCGCTCGTTCTAAAAATATGGAAACTCACTCATCACACAATAGGAGCTCAGCCGACAGATAGCATTTTCATAGTGGGATGAGTGAAACGTGCGTACTATAGGATACGAGTACGCTGGAGCCATCATGTGTCGATTAAAAGTATATACATATATGCTGTATGCATACCTTCCTGCTCGGATGAAAAAAAGGAGCCGAAACTGAGGGAATCCTACACATCCGGGGGATTTTCATTACGCTACGTTGTTGTTGTTGTTTTTGGCGTATACACATGGCACCGTACCGTACTGTAATGTCAACAAACTGCACTTGAATGAAACGAGACGCTTTCATAAAGCAGGCAGGCAGGCGGATGGCATGTTTTCCCGGAGGATAGGTATAAATTTGGGCCTTTGTTCGAAAGGACTTCATTCGAGAGTATTTTTAGCTTTTTAAATTGCCCCCTATTATATGTTCGTAGAGGTCTAGGGCAACGAGAATATTCCCCGAGATCAAGTGTCTACGCTTTCATATGCTTACAATTTACATACATAAAAAAAACCCGAGCACCTATAGAACGTGCATGCGGAGACACTAATTGCGTTGAGATCTTATTGCAAATGAAGACATAAAAAAAAAAAAAAAAAACATAGGAAGGGTCGAAGGGATGTTAATGACACTTTTGTTGGTGGAGGGTTTTCGTGTTTTGTATAAATTGCTGAATACCAGGACAGTTTTACAATGAAATCACACGCTAATTGATAAAATGCAGAAGGTGTACTTGGGTTGTTTTATGTGTGAACATGTTTTCACTACTTCAGTCCGTCGGGCGAAATGTATACATACACAAAACAATCTACAACAAGTTAAAAAATAAAAATCCAGTTAAAGGGTAGATTAAGATTAGATTGACTTTTAAGGTTTCCAGAGTATTTTTTTAATGGTTGAGAATGAGAAGATTCGAGGGAAAATCTATTATCTTTTGGCAACCTCATTGCCTTCTGATGATTTTGTTCTAGGTAAATTTAGAGATTTCAACATGCCTGCCAGTGGTTGGTACCTATGTTGGTCACACGGGGATAGCCGTTGCACGATTGCAGTCTCGCGACTTTAGTATTACATGCCTTTGAATAAGTCATTTCACATCGAGTCGCACAACATAACAAGACGCGCGAATAATCGCGCGGGTGCCAACGCTTTTTCAAAACCGTTTGTCACCTTTAAGCTGGTACGCAAATGTAAAACTACCCCGAATTCCCTTTCTCGGTATAATAAGGTACTTGTTCAATATGGGTACCAGGTCCCAGAAAAGAAAGGGCACACGAGCTTGCTCGTCTTGGAATAGTCGCGGAGGCTTCTCCTTCTACAATCCGGATTTCACCAAAATACCTAATCTTTAATATCTTAGCCTGGGCTGACTGCAAACACAATCGTTTTTGGTTAAGTGACCCCATGGGAGAACAACATAAGAGCTGTGGGGGAAACCTAACCCAAGCTCAATCAAAAAGCTACTAGGACTTAATAAGTCATGATGACCCATTTTTCCTGTCACACCTCGGCTCTCTCCGGTAGGGGATACCGATTCCTTGGTTCATGCTCACACTTCCTAGATGAACTGCATGAAGCGAGAAGCGAGGGTTGGAGGTCAATATAAAACTTTATTAGAGCGTCCGTCTGGGATTTATTTGCAATAGCTTATAAATCTGGGGGCTGAACAATGGGCCTTGTAGTGGAGAGATCCGTTAGGATTCTTACCCTTTTCTCAATCCATACATCCAAATTTCTTCTACTTTGTTAGTAATTTGGCCGACTATAAAGACGCGGCTCAGATCATTCAACCTGAATTGATCATAAGTTGCTAGAGATTATATTCATAAATCCAGCAATTAAAAACTGTTAGAGATCTACCTATGATCGAACTACATTTGCCCCACATTTGACCCACTCCAATCAATCGATTCTTTTAAACTTGCTGATAATATTTTCGAAATAACAAAAAATCATTAACTCAAAAATCGGAAATACCTTCGGGGGTTTTCTTCAGAGTCCTTATTGATTGATTGTGCATTATTTAATTCTGTTCCAGAAAGTCCATTTCGTTCCAGAATTCGTGCCGTACTTTGAGCAATTGGTATCCGGGCAAATTTTACATTCTTCGTTTTACAAATAGAATCCCAACTGTGACTAGCTCTAACTGTCTTTTTCTGATGATTCTGTGTAATATTTTCTAACGATATATGGAATTTTGATGATTTCCTAAAACATAATAAAGATAAGGATCAAAATTACTTATTATGCTTAATTATGAATTACCCAACGCCATTTTCTTTAGCACATTGTCCTTGCATTTTTAGACTTTCAACGAGTGCAGTTATCCACAGAGTGCAGGTTTTACTATCATCACAACGCTGGAAAATGAAGAACGTCAGAAAAGTAATTTTAAATGCAAAAATAAAAAAATACGACTCACAAAAGTATAAATAATATTCGTAGTAGTTTCAATGGTGAATCGAAATCCTCCTAAGGGACGAACAATTGTTCCAGGAACTAAATTTAAAACATCCTTGAATGACACTAGTTTTTTGTCGTACTCCTCTCTTGAATTGTATGACAAAAGCAGTTGGTTTTGCAGAACAAACCACAGTTTCCGCCATCCTCCCATTTTCTAGAAAGACAAAAACAATTAAAATAATTATTTAATTAGCGGTAATTATTTAAGTAGCGGTATACTTACGTTCCTCTTCTTCTTCAGGTAGCCACTCATTTTCACTTTCGCCGGGAGAATTTCGTTTTTTTCGTAATTTTGTTGCTGCTTCTTTACGACCACAAACTTTTGCATTTTGTGCAATTGAAATATGCTGCTCGCCTAAAAATATGTAAATTTTTGTTTAGTTTTGCATTGCTTTATCGACAATAGTAAAATTTCGTGTAAATTGAAAATTAGAAATTGGAAAGAAATAGAATCGAGTGAATAAATGAATTTTAATTGGAGCGGTGAACTGAATACAAAATTATGCAAATTGTGGAAAAATGTGATTTAAGTCCGAATGAAGGTGTCTGCCGAGCTGCTGGTTGAAGCCATGGAAAAAATGGAGAATTTTATGTAAATTTTGAATGGAATAATGGAGATCGTGTTGAAAATGATGGCAGTTTCACTTTTCATTAATCATATGCCTGATGGCAACGACCTTAACAAGCTCGAATACAACTGTCTAAAATAGGATGATTTTTATTTAATTATTAATTAACAGTTTTTAATTTCTATTCCTAAAAATATTGGAATTTATCTGTCTGCAAACATAGCGACATGCTTATCACCAGGAATGCGATCCATGGTTGTGGATCCATCAATAGCGACTCGGAAAATATTAACAAGATTGGGATGCTCCTTTCCAGCCATCACAGCTCGAAATGAATATTTTATCTATGCTGCCCTACCTATAGGAGGTGTTAATGGTTTACTTCGAACTTTTTTATATCATTTAGCAAACAATGAAGTTCTTGATTGTGGTAAGTCTGCATACATATAATCACAGATATTCATTTAAGTATAATTTTAGCCGCCCAGCGATAATGTGTACGATTCAAAAGATATATTCGTGGATAATTCAGGTAAAACACGGTTATTGCTTTAAGAATAGAAAGTAGTAGAGGTTTTCTCTGTAATGTGATAATTCATTAGGGATAAACTCTTCTTTTGACGTCTACGGCAGGCAGGAACTAGCCGTACTGATGAGTATTGGTTCCTGCTAATACGAAACGCGCTATTTATTGATAAACTTGTCATTCCATACACGTAATATACAAGTCTTTTTTAGAGTTCATTTCGAAATGCCAAATCTCCTCATGAGTTTCCTACGTTTTCTACGTTTACTATTGTCAGTAAGAAGTTAGATAAGGACGGATTTTCTTAGTACGACTTTGTGTGGCACTGTTATAAAGAGCTTTATGAATGGTTGCTTACTGTCTCTACTTGTGTTGCGCGCCTTGTAATGAACGAATTTCTGTAGCGCCTAAATGAACTGGGATATGAAGTAGACATCGGATTAGTCGACACTCCAGTAAACTCAAGATATCAAGAGTTTCAAAGAAATGAAATACCGGATCAAATTGCCCGTGTTATGGCAGAAATATCCTTTATTCACCCAGAAGAGAGGCAACATTATGGCGACTTCTTGGGTAAGCGTGAGTGATGAGACACTCGTCCAAAAAGTTCTATGGTTCTTATGGTTGATTAAATGTCCAAATTCCATCGAATTGAACCTCAATTATGAGGAAAATTAACAAACAAAACCTAAAGCAGTTCAACTCTTTCAGGAGCAACAAAGAATAGCCAATGATGATTATGCGCACACCTTTACGTATTTTCTAAAAATTCATGACTGCTCAGAGAATAGTAATTTAGATGGCGGATAGAAAAAATTCGAGAGCAGAGGAGTTCTTTAATTTTTTTTTATATATATATATTATTAAGTCAAGCTCACGATGCAAAGCACAGCATGGGAGAAATGAGATAGGGAAAGGATTAGGGAACATGAGGAGAGTTGCGTAGGGGCTAATGAATGTTACTATTCAACTTTGGCAGATTGTAAGTCAGAGGAAAGACAGAAAATGGTAGACTGTTCCATATTCTCAGAGTTCGGGATAAAAAAAAGAGCACGGAATTGTACTGTAAAGGCTGAAAGTATTTTGAAGAGTGAAACACGACTTGCAGTATGAGTATTGCGTACAGGAATTTATCTACAAGGGATCAGACAAGCATGGATGGATGTACCGATAAAGGAGCAAAAGGCAGTCAATATTGTGGAGGTATTCGAACGAGCTCATATGACAAGTTATTGCCAAATCGCCAGTGATCGTGACGGCTCTCTTCATTTGGAGAATCTTCAAGGAAGCTAAGGCTGTGCGACCAGCCACGACTGAGATGTGGCAATTGCATTCCATACTAGGTCTGATATACTATATATATACTATATAGGACATGTAGAGGAGAAGAGCTAAATTGCATTTAAGTTGAGAAACTTCAAACGAACAGTCTGCTGTTGTCAAAATTAAAAACGCATTGGAACAAGATGAACTTGCTCGTTGTAATCGTCAAATAAAAACTGTTTTCTCCTCCGTTATTCTAGAGAGTACCTACAGACTATTAATTCCATTCCCTATTCCATTTAGAACCTGGTGGTAGTAAATAATTTTATAAATTTGTCTTAAATATGCACTTTTGAGATAGTTTTCAAGCAGGAAGAATTATGTTATTATATTTCAAGTCAATTTAGGGTGCTTTCCACTTCATAGCTTTCAAAAACATTGAAATTTTGCCAGATCCTATACACAATTGCATGCTCCATCTATGACACATTTATTTCAATGCACACAGATGCAACAGGTTTACATGTTCACATATTGGTAGTATTCTAACCTGCACAATAAAGGTTAACGAATCCTCCTTCTACGATTATGGCTAATTCATGAAAATTTACCAAGAAATAAGTCTGATTATTCTGACAAGAGTACTCTCACAGTAATCTCTCAAAAAGAGCATTGAATGAATTTAATCTCCAAATAATTCTGGAAACTTCTAATAAGAAACCACCAATGACTCTAGAAGTCCCATTTAAAAACAAGCAACGTCGTACTATTAATGGAAAATTTCTTAGAAAATGACATCATAGACATTTTTAAGAAATTTCTACCACCCAACAAACTCTCTGCAATGTATGCCGACGACGAGACATTTAAAATCATTCAAGAAGTATATTCAAAATATTTTGCTAGATCCAAATCATTCCGCCTAATTCGATGTAAGGAAATTCTGATTGACGTCACTGAAGAAGACGCACAAGATAAACTTATAAATGAATATCACGTAAAAGCCAATCACAGATGAATAAACGAGACATTGTTACACCTTAAACGGGAATGTTTCTTCGCCCTTATGAAAACCAAAATAAGCAGAACCATAAATAACTGCGAAAAATGTCAGACCCTCAAATACGATAGACATCCACCTAAGATAAAATATGAAAAACCCGAAACCCCAGAAAAACCGCTGGATATCCTACACACAGATATCTATAGCATTAATAATAGACAAATTCTAACCATCATCGATAAATTTTCAAAATTCGCTACTGCCTATACGTTAGACACACGAAACAGCTTAATTATTGTAAAATCTTTAAAGAACTTCATAAGCCTTTACGGCATCCCTTCCAAGATAGTTTGCGACCAAGGTCACCATGTCGCATGTTACTAATTGGCAAGAGTTATGTTAGATCAGGGACAACAATTGATGGAGAAGTAAGTATGGTGGTGGACCAAGATTCTACCTAGATTATTTTTATTCAGAATTATGCAACATATGGAAGTTAAAAATCTTGATCACATATTTCTTTTATGTTTCACAAATAAAAATAATCAGTTCCGCTGAAAAGAATCACAAGTTACCACATCTTGCATCACATCTACCGAAGACGGCTACATCACTTATTAATTACTGCCGAGTGTGGATCTGTGTCGGTCCTGACGAGAGATTAAATCCAGACAATTATCGACTTAAATCCCGTTTAGGGTCTTGCTAAATGCGGTGTTTTCACACGATTGTTGTTTGAGAAATATAGGAATTATACTGGCTGTCTATACCTACTGTTGATGATATGTTCTTGTCCCATCGCAGACATCATGTAAGTGCGAATTCCCGTATGGTTCAGTTGCCATGTATATACCAGCGCAGATGCATATCTGATTGTTAGCCTGAGAAATTGAATCTATTCTTCGCCGCTTCCAAGATTAAGATCTTGCGATATTTTCGAGAGCAATTCTCTATCTCCTTCGGCCTGTGCACGCAACAAACTTTAAGCTCTTCATTATCATTTTTATGAATTCATCAACGGTGATCCGAGCAAAGCGGAGCTACATAAGTGGCCACCGCCGTAGTGGACTTCAAGGTGGATGAAGCCGCGGATTGCAGCCAGCAGGTTCGGGCATTTAAGAGAAGAAGTTAATCTGTTAAAGATTTAATACCGTACAGAGATGGCACAACGGCTCCTCTAAGCATCCATTATAACGCATTAGATATACGCCTAAGATAAATTGGGTAATCGGGGTGATTACATTTTTGCAACTGTTGATGAAATGCCATTTCCATTGTGTGTGCACATGCAAAGACCGAACTTAATAGAGGTGCTCATGCTCTAGATTTGAAAGGTATACCCGTGGTGTATACGAAATCACTACGCCCACGAAAAATTACTAACATCCATAAATAAAAGTCGTTACTATCGTAATTGTTGTGATGAGTTAACAACAGGTTCTAGAAGAAATAAATTTTACTTGTTCATCTTAACCTATGGAGGCAGCCGTCCAAATCGGTTGTTACCCTCAACCCAAATCCACGCACTTAAAAGAACCTGAAGCCAATATGAGAAGACTTTTCGTACAGCACCAAAGCAAAGTGATTGGGATTGGGACCCGGCTGGGCTGGTACATCATTTTCGCATTAAACTACTCGTGAAAATAATCACTGGTTCTCCATAGACTTGCATAACTTTTTCTTATCGAACTAAGCGGCTGTCTTCCACTTAGTATAGTGCACCAGGTGAAAAGTAATTGCACGATTATGCAAAGTAATCACTTTGTACAGGTTCGGTGCTGGACATTGCATTATCATTGCTCCTATGTACGCAATAAAAAACAAAAAAAGCAAAAAGACCACCAAGAAATTGAGCTCATGGCGAACTCATGGAAATGTTACTTGCTCTGCTACCGCTACTGTTACTGTCTAGCCAGTTTACTCAACAAGGTGTATATGCTAATTTTGATTTGTAATGTGAACATTTTCGAACACATTGCGGAAGGTCAGAAGACGGTTTAATGCAGTTTTGTTAGATATTTAGAGTCAATTGGAAATCGATTGAGACTTTCACAATTGAAGGGCGATGATATGAATCTATGTTTGCATATGATTGTATGACTAAATCCCATTGAATGTTGATAATATGTTCTGCTTTGATTTCCTACCATTATTCGCAAGCCTTATGCCGCATTTGAAATGCAGAGTGGATTAGAGTAGAGTAGAGTCCTTTTTTTCGCACCCAATAGTGCATATGCCTATCTCTGTTTGCCTCAGAGTAGCGCACAGTGGATCCGGACGAAAATAGGCTCTATTCTAATTTCATGCTGGCATTTTTGAAAGCTTACAAAGTGGAATTTCGAACTACTAGTATGTAGATGGCGTGGAAAAAGCTCCACACTCCTTTTTATCATAACTAACATGTTTTCATGTTATTTTCTTGTTAATATTTTTTATGAATGCTAATAAAAAAAAAGAGGTGTTTTTTGCAAACTTATGATTTAAAAACAAACAAACAAATACGTTAACCTTTGGACAGTTTTGAAGCAATCTCATGGTGCAACAGGTGTCCTGTTTTTCGAATTTATTATTTTGACAACCACAGTTGTTTTCTTCTTTGTTGATTTTTGTTATATTAATTCATTGAATATATAACTAATAAGGAAACGGCATATCAGGTGAAAACTTAAGCCACCCGGCGAAATGTATTAGTGTGCTGGGCTTATTCGTTTCGTTATGGCAGTAATGAAATCCGAACATTTTGAAGGGGCACATTTTTTATAATCCAAATTGCTATGTAAAATAAACAAATTTTTAGCGCCCCCTAATTTTCAGATAATATTTCAATATTTCTTGGCGTTGCCTTTTGTATAACTGACATAATTTTGGCAGTAATTATAATTTCATAAAATATGAAATGTCAGAAATGTTGAACTGTGTCACCCCCCCCCCCCCCACTACCTGTTTAAACACGTACACTGTATTCGCACGGTACCCCGCTTCATTATTAGTTATTTATTCAATGTATTAACTTCAAAGTTCGTTGTTGATTTGGCATTGTTATGGCGATTTGTTACGTTTAATTTCAAAGTTCGAATTTCACTCTGCGCTATATTGTGAACAGATTCGCTCCGAACTCAAAACTCACTCTGCTCGACTCTGCTCCACTCTGTGAATGCGGCATTATAGTAAAAAATAAACGATCCACATTTGCAGTAATTTAGTTGAATTTGCATCCAATTGCTTAAGGTTAAAAAAAAGGTATATTTTTTAATTTTTTTTATCAAATAGTACAATATGTCTAGAATATTTTATCACAGTTTCAAGTCAATTAGAGTAAAAGTCTAGGAGAGAGAGAGGAAATTATCCTCATTAGGCTACACCGGCCGGTAGCGACGCAAGTAAGTATCTGCTTAGCTTTTGTTTGTTTGTCTCTTTCGCTCGCTTCTCTCACTTTCTAAGGGTCACCTATTTTAAATATTTTATTTTAATATGCCCTGAATATTCCAACTACAGCATGATCCTTGCATTATGGAACTGGAGTCGACGATTCTATACAAGTTAAAAAAAAATTTGTTGTTCATTTTATTCATACTTAAAAATTTAATCGGTTTTTTTCTAAAAACACTATTCATGAACTCGGAGGACACGATTTTCGAAAAACTAATGCACCGATCTTATTGAAATTATTGAAATATTGCACACTAGTGACTGAATGAAGGGTTTTTCTTTTTCCTCGATTACAACTAATTTTGCAAGACTATACGTAGTGTAAATTGTACCAAAAATTGTACTTTTTTGCATACAACTCTGCCAAAAATTCAAATTTAATATTTTGTTTAAATCCTTCGTTCAGTCACGAGCTATACTTATCTACTAACAGAAAAAAATTGGTTGTTTTTTTTTTTATTTGACCTGACCACCACGAGAACGCTTTTTTTAGGGGTGTCCGGAAATTAGGTCCCACCAGCTGAATTTTCGAAATTTTTGAATGAAACCTTATAAAATATTCATTAAATGTTGCTCTTTTATATGCTTAAAATTTTGAATCAAATAATTTATTTATTATATAACACAAAAAATAGAGAAAATATGCTTTTTTTCTAGCCTTCGAACGAAACCCACGTAACCCCTTAATGCCATAGAAAACTGTCAAGTCAAGTTGATCGTGTATTCACTGAACGACAGCACCAGAAAAAATATCCCTTTTTTTCGAAGTACCTGCTTTTTATTTCATAGATGCATAAATAATCTATATCAAACGTAATTTAAATTTATAAGTTCGCTATTTATGGTAACGATGTTAAAATTCCCCAAAATTAATAATACATTTGAAGACTACATTGATGCAACAGTTCGAGGAAGATCATTTCATTTATGAGCAGTTTAGACAGTTCAGTAAATTTGGATTTGAAGCGAAGACTTGGATCTACAGACTATGAGGAAATTTAAATTTATGAAGGTCATTGAACTTCTATGGCAGGCGATCAAAGATAACCATTCTGATGAGACCTCTCTGATCGCTGGGTCGAAAAGTTCAATTTTTTTTGCACTTCAATGTAATTTATGAAGGTAGGCTGACGTCTGAGAATGAGAACCCTGTGGAGAAATCGGACAGATTTCAGTTGATTGATTGAAGAATAGAGCAACCTAGAAGGTTATTTCAATATGACGTAGCCATCCAAAAGAAATAGGGCGCGAAAGAGAAATCTAACTCCAACAACTTTGACCATGATACATATATTGGATCTTATTCGGTACGGTTTAAAATTTATGATTTTTTTTAACCTACACTAACTCGTAAATTTCTATTGAGCAATCCCTAAACATTGATGGTAGCTCAATTTTACATATAAAAGCTAAAGAGCAGTCGATCTAACGGGCATCCACGAAAGACCACCACATTATTAAGATCTTGTAATATAGATTATTCAGTTAGTCAGTGCCTTTGAGAAGGGCCGACTCACAGCTTAGCTTACTCTCAAATCAGATTATACGGATACAAGCAATTTAGATGTCTGAAAGTGTTTTTAAATTTGCCAGGTATTTGACTTTCAGAATTTTGCTCAAAAGTCGAAAGACGAAAGTCATAAAAGTCTTAGGCAAACGTTACTTGCCAATGTAGTAAATTTCTAATCTATTGAAAATTTGGAAAAGGTGAGAAGAGGTCTTAGAATGAGATGAGAAATGAGTTGAAAAACGAGTGAAAACGTAGTTGTATTAACTCTTTTTAAGTTGACAAAAGACCTTCACCTACACACCTTCGTCCGTACAAAATTCAGCTCATGAAACAGCTGGCGGGATACCACAAACATCATGAGTCAAATTTATTGGTTCTTGGAAATGCAAACAGTTGACGATGATCCTTCTGAACGCGAAGCTCATTTCTATACGTCTATAAGTAAAACTGTCACATTTAGGAGCGCTTCGGAAATCCAAGAATGATACAGAAACGATCGATGTATATCCACAAAACGTGACAGATTGATACGCTTTTTTGGCTAGCACGTCAACCCGCTACATTTTTGCGAATATCACGTTAGAAATTGTCAGAATAGAATTTGGAACGCTGTCCTGACATAATGTCTTGTAACTACCCTGAGTATCGCCCTATCAGGATATTACCCTTATTGTCTAATGTAGCTCACAGATTGGCGAGCGGTGAGCGTTGAGCGGTGCGCGATAAGCGGCAAGGTTTTCACACTGATCCACTTAAGGGGAGATTACCGTCGAGAGGCATGAAAAATGCATGAACTTTGGAAATGGGTTTTAACGTATTTAATTCTTCTACCCATGGAGAGTAAATTCTAATTTTATTTATAAAAACAAAAAATCCAAAATGGCGGCTCCAGCACCCATCAAACAAATTCGTGCACGGAGTGTTTTGGTCTGCGCGGGGCGCTCCATTGCTCTGCCAATTCATTCGAAACAAATAGGGTTGAAAATGACTAAACTTGATAAAATTTGAGGGGCCTCACCGGTTTTCGTTTTCAAAAAAACCTCTGAATAAAAACATGCTAGCCGTTAAAAAAACCCCCATTTTTTTTTAACGGACGAAAAAACTATTTGCAAATAAATTTTTGACAAAAATCGCTTCCTGATGGCCCCGCAAATTGAATTTCCTTTCAATTGCGCAGATTCATGTGAATCGGTTCATCCGTTGAAGCTGTAGAGCGTCCCGCGCGCTGAAAAATTTTGTTCCCAAAAAAACTCATATAAAGTTTAACATTATAAAAAATCTTTTATAGCTTGCTCCAGCTATTCCAGCACCTTACAGTGGTCCTTCTTCTTCCTTCAAGAACTGATTATTCTGAATCTGAAAGTTAACGGCTTCCCGAAATTTATGAGGGTACCTTAGGTAGCTAGAAAAGGTCTCCCCAGCAAGCGCGCTCAGAGCGCCTCAGCTATCTGTTTTCTAGCCGGTGGGCGGTTCCGCACTCAACAGGCTGTGAATTCTAAAATACTTTAAATATGAAAATATCCTTTTACCTACGTGTTCTAAGCACTTTAAGGATGATAATTATGTAAAAAAATCGAATTTTTCATTGTCATGAACGGTAACCTCCCCTTAAGATTTGAGTTGCATCGTGCCTTTTAGTGCATAGTGGTGTCAAGGCTTTTGAGAATGAGAAAAATGTTATTACTCGATAATTTACGATTAAAGAGATTAAATTTAGCAAGAAAATGGAAAAGACTAGCAATTTGTAAATAAAAAACCCGATTGGCGTCAAGTGAACTTAACATATTATATCAAGATCTTAGCAGAAATCTTGAACAATTTTTTGAATTTCTACGGATGTCAATTAAAACTTTTGATTACATTTTAACAAAACTTAGAAATCGCCTGCAGAAAAAAAAGCCAATAAGTTCAGAGGAAAGACTTTAACACTAAATTATACCATAACTAATGGTCAACGCGCACAGCTACCGCTCACCGCTTAGTTGAGCTGAGCTGTGAAAATACCGCTCGGCGGCACAGTTCAACGCTCACCGCTCAACGCTCTTCAATATGAAGACTTTCGTAGCGGCGGCTTGGCTAAGCGGTGTTTTACCTCTCACAGCTCATTGCTCACCGCTCGACAATATGAAAGCGATCTAAGGTTTATGAAAAAATCCTGCATAGTCACATGATCGACTTCTTAAATAGCAGGAACTTGTTGTCCATCCTACAATCGGAATTTAGATCAAAGTTGTTATCAGAACTTCCCTGCACAGTGATAAACTCACTTTGCTCGTTCTTCTACATTTTTCAAAAGCTTTTGATAAGGTTATCCACATGATTCTGTTAAATAAACTGCGTACAATATTTAATTTCTCTTATCCTGCCTACAAACTTATTCGGTCATATGTAAGCGGACGAGTACAAAATGCATTTTGTGGTGATACTGCCTCTGCTTTTCTACCCGTTCTTAGTGGAGTGTCTCAAGGATCTATGGTCAGCCGTTTATTATTTTCTATTTTTATTAACGACCTTTCATTTATTCTCATATGTATGCAGATGATATTCAACTCTACAAACTACATCTTTAGGACTAATAGACAATGCTGTGTACAGAATAAATAGCGATCTTACAAGAGTCTTCGCCTGTTGATAATTTGTTCCACTTAAACGCTGCCAAAACTGACGCTAAAATTGTATACAAAACCCAGTTAGATCCTTCCACCTTTTCTAACGTAATTCTTAATAACATTGCTGTTTCATAAAGCAAACGTGTAAGGAATCTTGGGATAGTTGTTACCAGTTCTCTGAACTGGTCCGATCACATTTACTGTCTGATAAGCAAGGTGTACACCAATTATCCAAATTTGATATCCGGATTCCCACTCCTTGCGTAAGATCAATGAAGCCTTCAACTCTGCCATACGTTATTCTTTTAGTCTAGGGCGTTTTAGTCATATCACTGCGTATTCTACATCTATTCTGGGCTTTAGATCGGACTCTTACATTAAATTTCCAACTGTAATGTTTCTTCGAGAACAATACATTTGTCTATACCACAGCTATGCCCGCGCTCTAGTGAAAGCCAACTCTTTGTCCAATTCACCATATTTGCGATCTATCCAGTAGTTTTAAGCACTTTTTTTCTTCTTTTTTCTACTATTTATAGTAATTACTACTAAGCTCTTATGACTCCATATTCTTAGTTAATAAGTTTGTCTTTAGGGATTAGGGATTTGTTAGTATAATTTACAATAGTGCAAATGATTCTGTACATATTATGAATTATAACTCTTCTTAACTCAACTCCAAGAACACTAACTCGGGTTCAAGTACAGCTCGAGCTGAACTTCGATTGGAAACATAGTTGGTTTTCGTTATCTTATTTCTGGAAATGGCGACATCAAATCAATTTGCTTGAAAGATTGTGCGAGAGTTTTTCTTTTAGACTACTGGGAGAGTTGTGGAGATGAGAGATCTTTTGCCACTTAACTCTCCAATCGGAATTTTGTAACTCGTGGAATTTGTATTGAGATTTACCAAACTCTCTATTCCACTCGGCAAAACTCTCGGCTGTTTGTTGTGGAGAAGTAAGAAATATATTTCTCAACTGACAGTACTGTCTGCTTTTATTGTCCTTTGTGAAGGTACCTATGTACCTAGGATTTTCAAATTGAATTTTGGATTTACTTCATATCCTGGCTATATTTACAAAAACAAATTATGGAAATCCTTGCAATACTTACAGAGAAATAAGGATTTTGGTGTCTCAAGATACCCGCTAAAAATTGTAATTCACGCGAAAATGGTCAATTTGGTCGTCTTCCAGTACAGAAGAGATGCTATAAATATGCACGTTAAAGTTTGTATGTAAGATGAAATCGCATCTACATTTTGTCCCCTAATTACATATGTAATTAGTTTTTGAGTCCGGTTAATAGTTTTGGAGATAACTGCAAAAGAAGTGAATCAGTCCTTCTTAAGATAATAAAATAAGTAAAAAACACAGTTTTCAAACAAAACTGATGCCAAGCCGCATGAAAAAGTAGAAAATAAACACACAGAGGTGGACTCAGATTTTTTAATTGGGACATTTCTCTTGAATATTCGTTCTCTTCATGACTCCATTCACTTATTACCTCTGATTGATCATACTGTAATATATCGGTGATTGTCAGCGAATAAAATCTGATTTTTTCTGCAAGTTCTCACCATTGTCGGAGAAAAAGTAATGATGCCAGTTGATAGGGAACTTGATCCTGCATAATTTAGAAAACTTTTTTACCGGAAAATTTTCCGGAAAATTCCGGAAAAATTTTTCTGAAAAATCGGAAAACTCTGAATTTTTCCTGAAACGGATTTATCACTAATCAAATTTGTACCAAATTTTCAAATGATTTTTCCCGATTTTTCGTGTTTTCCATGGAAATTTCCGGTTCAAATTTTGACAGATTCAATTGTTACGCGACATGAACCTGTGTACCAAATTTCAGCTCGCTGTGATGACGAAAAGTGGGTCTACGAGAGTGTCGAAAATAGTAAAAAAAGAAATATATAAATAAATATACAGACAGACAAATTCGTGTACGAGTTAAAGGGACGGGCTGGCCTCAAAAATGGCCTTTTTTTTGTACAAAAATGGACATACATATTTTCAACTCATCATTATGAAGTGACTCGTGGAAATTCACTTTCCATGAGAAAAATATGCACAACAGAGTACTAATGGATGTGAAATAAAAAACAGAAGAAATACATGCAAAATATAGGAACTGGGGTGTATATCACCCAAGTGCAAAAAATCCGTCTTTCGGCGGTCAAAAGGCAGTTATGAAGTTAAAATGATACCACTCGATTACCGGCTTCTCCTTCTTTGATTTGGTACCAAACATGACGTATTTTGGACAAGCCCCAATTGGGGGTGGTACGACCTCCCATCCCCACAAGACCCTCCCCAAGAAATTGTCCACACAGAGTTAGCCTTCCTTCAATATTACGACACTTCTCACGTTTTCCCTAACCCCCCAAGTATGTTAGAGAATCGCGAATGGAGAGTTAGGGAGTTTTAATCGGGGAAAACGAAAATTCTCATCTCCAAACTCCCAAACTCTCCGAGTTACAGAATCCGGCCCCTGGAAGGAATCTACGCAACAATTTATTACTTTATTGTTGGTAAAGATGAACGAAAGTAATGCGAAAACGATATGACAAACATGCAAGCCATAGCACTGTATGCTTTCGAAATTTCAATGAGAAAGGTCTCTGTTCTAAAATTGTGAAGGGCTTATATGTAGGCACAAGCTATATGCCTACATATGTATATAAGTTAGACAGTTTTCACAAAGAACCGTACAACTCAATTTGGATTTATGAACTTAAGATCAACCGATCTTCACATATCACTCTGACAAAAGTCAACTAATTGCTTGTACTATCCAGATATTGTAGAGTTCAGCTCTAAAACAAGTAGTTTTTTGATACCTTAAAACCCATTGGGATGAAAACCCAGCGCTTCTGAAGGGAGTACAATTTAAGCACTTTCCTAATCATCAATTGGTAGCTCTTTAGAAGAATATTCACAAATCTGTCCAGAAGAATAAACAAAGACGCAAGTAAGTAACTCAAGAGCTTCTATAGCCATCACTTGAAAGCAAGATAGCAGATTATTTGATGAGCTCCCAGCAGAAGCTCAACAAGGGGTGATCTCATTTAATTTTCCACGAATCTAAACTGTGGATTTTTCCACTATTGTACGAAGTAACGCATTTCTCATTTTCAATATGAGCTTCAGAGTGATTAGGAGTAATCTGCTGAAGTTCTTGTTATAAAGTGAGAATAAAATTGAGACTATTAGGTGATTTAATAAATTTAATAAAATTTAATACCACAAATAATAATGAGCAAGCCCAAGCACTTTCGCAGGAGGCAGTCTTGAAGTCCTCTTATAGTTATGAGGTTAAGGAAGAAGCACGGCGATGATTATTGAAAAAGATAATTAAAATTTTTAAAAAGACACCTTTAAAAACTTCTTCGCCCATTAGAGCGCTTCTTAAGAACAGTATTGAAACGCTTGTCTATGTCAAAGGGCAATGGACTGGGATAGGGAAAAGAAGCGCTGCGAGACTCCAGAGAAGCGCTTCAGGAGGTTTCTTAAAGTGCTCTTTTCCCAGTGGGGAGTTTCGGACCTAGAGTTATATATGTATTTATTCATACTGTACTAAATATAGATAGGAACATAAGTTAACTTCCGCTTCACCTTGATAAACAGCGTCAGAGCTAGTTCTTTAAAATTTTCCTTAAAACACGAACCGAGAAATCATTATCAATTCACAATTGGACATAAATAAGGAAAATGTTTGCGGTGACATTGTCACAAACTATAATAAAAATGAAATTATTCGCCTAGGGAATGCATAACTAGTGATCACAAATTCGATTAATACCATCGCACCGTCGAAATACCCATCATCATCAAAGCTACAATTTCTCCAAGGTTGCACTTTTGTTTCACCAATTTGAAATTAAGAGCGCACATCAATTCGATTTGATCTTGATAATGCCAAAGTCATTTTTGTTATTTTATAATGGTGATCTGAATTTATCATTTCCTGATAGTTTTTAAACAAAAGCAATTTATTTTATTATCATGCGTTTTACATGATAAGACAAATTTAATAAGAGCTCTTTTGACTCTTTTTTGAAGATCACCTCGAATCGTGTTGGATCAGAATCACAGAAATTCCTCCAATCTTTGTATACACTAGATCAAGAATGCATTAGTAAATTTCTTACATAACAATTAATAGTTGAAAGTGCACTCCGATCGCTTGTCAAGCTATCATGGATCTTCTTCAGTGGCAAGATAATTAGAATATTTACGATTCATCATGTTTGCCCTGACATGATACCAATCAATGTGCAATATGTTGAAGACTAAGAAGAATAGGCCCACTGTGCGAATCGTGATTGGAATGTGGTTTGTTTTTTTTTTTGCATAAAATTTCACGCTTTCAATCTTTAACAGCAGAGAGTCTGGTTTACCTTAATCATCACAGGCAGGTACAGGTGGACGATATAAAACATAACGAGCTCTTCTGATATTGAGCTGTACCAAGCACATGTAATGTGATATAGAAACATTGAGCATGGCCTCATGTAATCAATTGAAAAAAAAAATAATAATAATAAAAAAATGGAAAAATTATAAAATTCTTACTCACCTAGGAATATTAATCTCAAAGATAGCGTGTGAGCTGGTCACTGTTGTGATTTTCCTTAGCACGAGAGTATATCGTCATACCGCTGGCAGCACCAGTTTTAAGTATGGCTATAACTTTTACCTCTTACCTGCGCCTATTTCAATCAAATTGTTATTTGGCAATTATTTAACTCAAATTTCACTTTCTCGTCTACCGGGCGTAATCGCGCAATCACGTTTTTCCTTTCTCTTCAAATTTTCGTTATATCAGCAAAATTTACACAGCGACATTACACTACGAAACATTGTCATTTTTTGAGTCACTGCACCACTTTTAAGTTACCGTGAAACTGCACATCTTCAAAATATTTTCTTTTCAAGAAAAAACGACACGATACGATTCGACATAAAAACTCTAAAATCTACTCCACTCTAGTTATCTGAAGATATCCGATTCAAATTGAACTTCACTTGCCACTGAACTGACACTACTTACTATACCTGCGCCTGGCCGGACCTACCTTTGCCGAGCTGCTTTTCGTTATTTTTTAACTGCGAAAATATACTCTGCGAACAAGTGGTCGACTCCACCTGATTTCTGCTCGCTTTGTGTGGTGGTAGGTAAACGTAAAACACTGGGAAGCACGGTCTATTGCGCATGCCACATGAGCTTTATTACTTGGATGACTCGCACAGCCTGTGCTGTTACTGTTTAGGTGGTTACAGTCTTTCTACATTTTTGCTCCGGTTACTGAATTTTACTGAACGTTACTCTCGTGAACTCAAGCCGAATGACGTCAAAATTTTGATTGTTCCCCCGGTTACGAACATTTCCAACAAGCTAAGCCAAGCCATAGCTATCATTGCAATAGAATTCTGGGCAAGGTTCATATTTCCATCATCGCGGAACGGAGTACCCTGCACCGGTATAGATACTTCCTGCTTCTTCTTTGTGGTTACATTATTTGTGCTCTGATCGCATCTTTGTGTGATGCAACCTTCATTCTCATCGCTCTAGTGCTGGGCTCTAATCTAAAGCCTCTGCTCATTATCCAATATTGATCAGTGCTACAACAGGAAGTGGGTATGAAGTGCAGAAAGAGTTTTGGTTATTGGATATCGATGGAAACAAAAAGTCTTCTGCAATATTCGGTTTGCGATGCAAAAACTGAAGGAAATGATCTTTTTTAAAATTTTTGTATAATTGAGAAACGGAAGGAGGGGGATGGGGGCAACATATCTAGCTGACTTTTGTTATTATGTATAGAAAGATTGACGAAATATAGAGGTAAGCATTTCACGGCATTGTAGATCTCTTCATGGATCATAAAATTCTACATAGGTACGAGTACATTCCTTGGTCTTTTACTATCCAGACAGCTCTCGTTATAACAATGAAAAATTCCAAATAATTGGCGACGCATTTAAATTGCAATCTAGAGCTTACAACGAGCGGTGCACTACTCTATAATAAGCACTGCTTGCTATAGTTAGTGATTAAGAAGGTCATTCCGATCAAGATACAATATTATACCTTCACAAAGTAGCATATACTGCGCTGCTTCTAACTAGAGAAAAATGCATTTCTTGTTAAAAGTTGATCTGTCCTGCCATCTTTTGGACAAAAAGTTATTTTCAGAGTTTTGGAATTTTATGTACCGTTTCAGTTTCCGACATCTAAGCTAGTAATTTTAAATTTAAGAATTTCGCCTGAGAAGTGATTATAACAATATCAAATGTGGTAAGCCCAAATTGAGCTGAATACAAACAATTATCAACACCGCCACTGGATTAGTAGGAGGATTCAAGATGAATACAGTGAGAATTCTTAGAATTATCCTTGTTGAAGATCATACTACTATGAAAATATTTTTGAAATAAAGTCCTAAACTTATCTATATATTTTTTTTCAAATCAAAATATCATGTAGGTTGAGTTTCATTGGCCGATGGCAATAAGCTGAAAAATTACATTGAACTGCAAAAGAAATGTTTTACCAATAGTCTAGTAGTTGATCTCGTCATGAAACCTATATCTGAAACTGTCCAGCCTCGATTCAAAATAAGGTATCAGGCTGTAGTCTGGTGCGACTGATCTATGTCTATGCTATTGCTTCTGTTTTGATATTGAAAAATTGGCTCGTCAATATCGAGGATTTTGGAATTTTTTTAATATTTCCCATCACACTTTATGTAGTATGGTTGCCCCATCAACCTTCCTTAGAAGTCTCTTGGAATTACTTACCGCTTTTGTATGCTTATACAGCGCAGAAGTAGCTCAGGAGACCTTTCAAGTTTTTTTTTCGGAAAAAAGGAAGTATAGGCTGCTTAGTCTGAAATCTTAAGCTTGTTTATTCCTGCCTTGGGATAATCTCTGAAGTTGAACAGCCTCATTTTCAGACAGAGAATTCTACTTACCTCTATTTTATCCAGGTGCTCTATTTGCCTATGAGCTTAGAAATGTCGCCGTCTTCGAATCTATCTTCAGCTGTCGAATCACTCATTAGTACGTATTAAACCTCTTCTGTTCTTTTTTAGGCCAGTTTAGGAGCTTTCTAACAATCTGACAACAAGATTATGTCTTAGGTAAGATTTTCATTTGAGATCAAATATACACAGGGATAGGGATAGACTCTATACCTACTAACCTCGAAGGAAATCATAAGCTCCCGTGCTGCGGGACGGGAGTACTCATCGCTCTAAAAAGAAGCAAAACTGTTTCATGTGAATTTTGGCTGTTCGCTTCATTTAATTTTACCTTTCACTTGCTCGTAAGAATTCAAAATAAATACCACCAACGTAGCGTGACGTGCTCGTAGCGTGCAACGTAGCAAGTACTCCGTATTCCAGCATTTTTTTTAGTGATTTCGAATACAAAATTTGCCGGTTGTGGCATCAAAATAATTATGTCATGCTGGCTGTAACTAGCTCTTCAAGCTTACACAGCTTACGTGACAGCATTTTCCCAGTAAAGAGTTTGTTAATTGTGCATTATCCTTTCGCTTCTATAGCATTTGCAAACAATTAATTTTTTTTATAGATATAATTTGAGGCAGCTAAAATATGCCTCATGCGAAAAACTTTTGCTTAGCCATGATACACAGCCGAGCCGCCATGAATAATAATAATAATTGGAGCTTTTTCACAGCTGTGTAAAATATTAGCAGCAATTTTGTTCTTGTCATGAATCACTCTGAAATTAATTGCTGTGCAAGGTAGCTAATGAACTCTAAACCTTAATGTAACCTTGAGTGCGAAGTGAATTAAAATTTAAAGTTGACCAAGAACGTAGTCATCGCTTTTTTTTAGTGAAAGAAGTGAGATGACGAAGCGGTGGTGTGGTGTATGGGTCTGCCCAACATGGTCTACTTCATTTTTTTCTCCATATGGCAAACATACTTTCGTCAAGTTGTTTTAACTGAAAGGGCCAACGGGGGAAGGAGATAAAATAACAAAAAAAAAACATTTACAAATATACTGCTATCTAGTTTTAATCAATTTTAAAAGTTGACTGAGATCTTTTTATATATGACAAAATCGAGCCTTACAAATTACAAATCTGAAAAATTGTGAAAACATTAACACGGATAAAATTAAAAAATTATTTTGATTACTTTAAGTTGCCAGCCATGAAAAGAGCCAGCAGGACAGGCAAAAATTGGGTGCCGTTTAAATGCTTCTAAAATGCAGGGATTACGACAAAATAAGGATTTTTATATCCTAGATGAAATCATAGAATTAAGTTTGTCATTCCGTTTGTAACGCACAGAAATTATGCTGGTGGTTGGGCACCCACGCATAATATTAAAAGTTATTTTGATTTTTGCATGTCTGTCCGTCCCTCCTGTCCTGTCTGTCACCTAGAATGCTGAACTCTGCACACGGACTTTTTAAAAAAAGTAAATTCGAAAATGGGACCAATCGGGCAACTCCTTCGTAGGGTTGCTATATAAAAATTTCATTTTTCACTATATATTTGAACACTGCCTGAGAACGCGTCGACGTAGAGAGCAGAAATTTGGTACATAGTGTTTTCGTAAGAATAATAAATACGACTTCAAAAATCGACTAAATCGGGCATTTGCTTCTTGGTGTTGCCATATAAAAAATTAAGTTTTTTTACGTATACTGTGAAAACAATCAGTTCTAGATATTTTTATTGTACTGAAAAGTTCTTCAGAATATGAAACCTTATGAAATTGCTTATAATCATTTTAATTGTTCGACGCCCTAAACAAGACAAATCGGAAGGATGTGAAAAATCATCAAATTAAATCCAAAGAAGGAAGACAATGAAGAAATTTGAAAAGCGCCAAAAGCTGACTTGACTTGACTCACTCGCTTTTCTAGTTTGGGAGCACATCGATTAAGTTCGTAATTTATATTTCTCCTCGTAATCTAATTTCAAATTAACAAACAACTGCTTTATTTAGTTGACTGCTGAAATAAAGTTTTTTATTCTGGGTATCGATTGAATTAAAGATTTTATTTTGGCCACCAATTAAGCTAAACGGTCTTATTGTGGGTATCGCAATAAGAATTTCTTACTAACAAAAAACACTTTATTGTGGGTATCGACTGCAGTAAGAATTACTAACCTCACTTTATTCTGGGTATCGACTGGAATAAAGAATATCCGAATTCCAAACCTCAATAAAAAACCAATTTGATCGAGTGCCTAATACCATAAATGGCACAAGAACTAGATGTCGCATGATACACTAGAGCAGAATCTACAGATTATGAAATGGATAGTGCATTTTGGAATGGACCATAACATGTTTTAGAGCGTGCCGAAGGAAAATGTTTTTATAATAGCAGTTTTGTATACATTTGATCGACTTTCTCAAGACTCCAAGTACGAAAAAATATGAATCACTCGACGTATACATCATTTCAAATATTGTGGTCCATTCCGGAATGGACCACCCAGCCATATAAATTCTGTATACTTTTTTGGTACTGCATGTGACATCTAATTCTTGTGCAATCTATGCTAATACCCTTGTGTATAGAACTAACTAGTGATTATGGAAATGCTTCCTTGTTATAATATCAGATGGCTCTACTTGTACCATTTTAATCAGTTTTATTTACTTACGTTCAGTCGATAAAAGCCAGCAACTTCTCGCACCAATATAAAATCAACGATTCTTCGAACCTGATTTAGGGAAATCCGCAATTTTTTTTTTTTTGAAATTTAATGGAATTTTTTTTTTTTTAGAATCTGTATGCATTATTGGAGGCCGACAACTTTTCTTTGGGCCACTAACAATTTTTATGAGCGTAGACGGGTAGATGAGCAATAAGCATTCATTTTTTCTTAGAAAATGTTTCGACAGAATTTCTATTCAGTCTGGTGGCCGACTGGAGTTATTTTCAGATACAATGTGTGCCATTGTCGGCCTCCAAAAATGCATATAAATTCTAAAGAAAAAATGTCCAGTAATATTCTAAAAAAAAATTGAGGGCCTCCCTACATCAGATCGAGGCATCTTTGATATTATATTGGAGCGAGGCATTGCTGGCTTACCCTTTGTTTGCGTCTGCAGTAGTAGCGCCGCTACAATACAACAATTAATTAATTGTAATTAAAACTTCGTTTCGCAATCACTAGATAGTTCTATACATAAGGCTAATACTGAGCAACAACAAATTTGATTTGATCTTAACTATTCTTTTTCTATTTATTTAATATTTAGCTTTGTATATGAATTTAAATTATATTTGTTTTTTTTTTTGTTCTTTTAAAAACAATATTACTTGCAACATATATTTTATATTAATTATAAATCATAACAGATATTGAATTTAAAGTTCTAATTTAAGTGTGAGTTATAGTGTCGAAAATTTGATGAACCGGAGAATAAAGCCACGAAATAATTGACTTTGAGCCAGGATTATAATTTCCATCACACTTATTCATTAATTGCGTGTTCGCTCTCACTACGGGCAGAACAGTGCTATTATTTAATTATAATAAACGACATACTAATTTTCGAAAACAAATTTTATTTCAAAAGTTTTTGGTGTTAACAGAAATATGTAGAGTTAATACAGATCTAGGACTATTCAATAATGTCGATGTATTAATTGAAATATTTTTTTATTAGTATATTGACCTTAATTAGTAGGAATAACAGTTTTGTTGTTATCGTATATATCTATGTATGTATCTCATTCACAATGCTTCATAATTTAAATTATACATAAATGTTGGCAATTCATTACAGGATGTTTTGCAAATTAATTATATAAGTATTTAATATTATTAAAATGAGTACCAGATTTATATCCGCTTATCCTATGTTTATCCTATAGTTCCAATCAATTCTACCATGAGAATTCAATTCGCCACAAGAGCTTGTTTCAATGGAGGCGGGCAATATCATAGATTAATAAAAGATAAAGAAGTGAGTTGGCCATATACGAATGTACTGACCATTCCATAAGCTTTACATCCAGATCCATTTCAGCAGCAAAGACACGATGCGAGTTTAATGCAAATCTCGCATTATACTGCTCTCGAACCGAAAGCATCTCATAAAATTAAAACTGTTGTGATCTTCGTCCTTTCCATATTTTTAAATTTATACGCAACAGTCAAATACGCTGATCTGTATGGGAATTATGTAAAAATATTTAATTGTATTATTATTGGCGTTTATTTCGTTGGAGTAGGGATGGGCTGGACTAATTTTGGATGGATTGTAATATGTGTTGCGTGGTATTCATAGCCAAAGCACTGCATAAAGGACTATTGTCTTTTCCATTATATTCCTTTTTCAGTCTACTTGCGAGCATAGAGTCATCACATAACTTCTCCATTTGATTTTGTTTTATCCGTCCGTATCCGAGGCTCTGTTCCAGTTTCTTGAATCGAATATTTCCGATATGTCAGCTGATTAATCCGCAGGAGGTATCTGAATAATGAGGCTGCATTTGTCGCTTATTAGTAAAAGCACAATATGCTAGGAAGCTGCTGACTATTGCCCCAAATATTTTCGGCTTAATGTTTTTACCAATAGTGAAAGTATTCGTCTTATAAGGACCAAATCGAGGTGAGATCATTTGAACCACGAGCACTGGGATGGTGTGGACCATTGCGCTTAATCCCTACGTACATATGTATGTATGTTTCCTACAAGATACCCGCACATTGTTTAGTTTCTTACTGTATAGCTTTTGATTTGGACTCTTCGATTTTGTATTTGATTCACGGTTTTTAATAATAATAACAAATATTAAGAAAGCAAAGATTTGAAGAGGTAGTGAACGGTTGATTCCGATTTTATAATTTGTTTCCAGAGCCGAACACATTCTCTTTTCTGATAATTCTATGCGAGTCTCTAAATATATTTTGAATATAAATATGAAATAAGAAAATAAGACAGTTCTCGAACAATCTTGCAGTTCCTGTTTATAGATAGACTGAATGCGACAAATAAAAACAAATAAAACGAAAAATACAGAAATAAGTGTGAAAGTAAAATCAGCAAAATATTCAAAAACAAAAAAAAAAGTTAAGAAAGATACTATTGTTTTTTATATTATTAAACGAATCTCAGGGGACACCCTCTATGTTGTAAAGCACAGCATGGCAGGAAGGAGATAAAAGGAGGGAAAATATTACGAAACAAAAAGTAACTTTTCTAGTTACGTACAGCAAAGAAACAAAGACTTTTTCAAAAATACTTTTATGTAAATGATAAAAGAAAAGTATGAAATGAACATGGATTCAAATTTTACATTATAAGTCATCCAACGCATATTTAGACAAACCCTTTTGAAGCTCAAACGCCATCTACCGTTTAAAATGTATAAGGTTTCATAAAAATACTACAAGATCTCAGAAACATTATTTATTGACAAAACTTTGTAATTTTATTAAGTCTTTCATTTTATGCAATAATAATAAGATTCCTTTCGTTTTGTTCATTTTATTTAAAAACTTACCTATGAATATGGGAAAAAGGAAAACTTATTTACAAGAAAAATTCTTTACCAACAGAAAAATGTACCATGGACATCTTGAAAGGAGTCCTGAGAAAAGGGATAAAAAAAAGATTAATTAACAATAAGGAAAAAATTAAAAACTAAAACGATTCACATCTCTTGCTTCCGTTATTATCGCAACCATTCTGCATTGTATGACGTCACTAAATTCAGTATTACAGCTTCACAACTCACAATATAGAATTGGTTGTATCTAGTACCAGAGAACATTATTCTTTGGTGGTACTCACTACTGGCATATACATTTCGTTTACATCAAATGCTATGAGATGGCGCTTTATGAAGTATGAGATAACATTTATATATTTTAAATATATATAATTTTATAAATGTGAGCTATTTTTGTTTGATAACTTGTATGAGCTGCCTATATTTACACTAAGTTGTATCTATGCTCAGTATTTTATTTTATACCTACAACTTATTTTACTTCAAATACGATATTCCTTCGCTCCCACACAATTACAATATGAACGATTGGAGCTTCTCAAGAAAATATCCTTGCTTATAACAGGTTCCGTTGTATAATGAATTTGCCAAACATCCTGTAAACAGTATGGAAGAACATTTAATTTGCTTAAAATTTAATATTGCTTGTTGTTTTATGTAATAATGTTTTGAATAACACTTGTAAATCAGTCATCCATTATAATATATGTACATTAATTATGCTAATTATAATTACATTCTATGCATCTGCCAATTATTCTTATTTTTACTGGCACTCGTATTAGTAAATTCCTTCCTGGAATCACCTTTATCACCAATTATCTATGTTTGTTCCGATTTTCTTAAAGATATTTTAATTTATAATCTTTTGAAAACGTATCTATCACCAAAAATTATATAAAAAGGCATAAAGAACTCGTATCCTGAGTCAAACCTAAGTTCGATCCAAATTTTCGGTGAACAAATAAAGGCCCAATTAACAAATACAATGAACGGAACGTGAGAGGATTAAAGTATACCGATTACGCAATTGTCAAATTTTTTTTTTTGTTTCATTTTAATATTGGTGGCTTCGTTATCTTATATTATTATATTTTATTTCACTTTTGTAACTGAAAGACACTTCTGTCGGACAATTTAAATACCAATGAAATTTTCCTTATCCCGTTGATGGTTGTAATTGTAATTATGTGTGGAACCAAGAACCATGTATGGAAAGAAATCCATTTTGACAGTTCAATCCCCTCTGTTGCGTTTAATTCCATGCATTGGACCTTAAAGAAAAATTAAGACAAAAAAGGTTATGCTTATACGTAATATGTATATTGTAATCACTCTTTGCATTCCATTGTCGTCGATAGTCTGACATTTGAAATATGTACTATAAATCCATTGCCGCTTCTACAGCGACATGACTGTTTTGTTTACGTTACCACAATGTGCAGTTTTCGAGAACTGCTGAAAAGAATCAAAATTTGATAATTTTGGACTACGCAGTTTAGTTTCATAGCATTGTGAGCCCCTGTGTAAATTCACTTGTAACTAATGTAGTGCTGGAGTTGCTGGTGCACTATATAGATAGATAGGCTGGAGTGGAAAGTGTTAAATTCGTGGACATTTAACTGGTTCTGGTATTGGTCACATGAGCTGTAACAGTTTAGTGAAATCTATTTCGTTTTAATGTAATTTTTGCCGAGTTTATATTGAAATCCGTACGAAATTCGAATTAGGTAGTTACACTAAGATTCCAATTATATGGATTTCCACAAATTTCAAATCCGAAAATCTTGTTAGTGGAGAATACGGTTAAAGCAGAATTTATAATGTGGAAATATAAATGGACATAATATGAGAATATGCCTACATCTATTCTTGAATATGTTCTAGAAAATCGGTATGAAAATATAAGTAAATAGCGTATCTTTGAAGAGAATTTTTTTGGAATTAATATCAGTTTACAAACATAAATGAAGTAATAAAGAGTTTTTTTTTTTTTTTTGAGGTAGCCAACTAGGTACTTTGAAAATTTCAAATCAAAATCAATTGTATTTTCATTTTTCTATTTTATAGGAACACAGTTTCATCTCTTCAGAGATAACTCCCCGCTCCGAATATTCTGCTAACGGGTATTCATGTCTTGGCATTTTCTAGAATTCTACACACAGAATAACAGTAAAGCATAAAATAAATAAAATGGAAATTTAAAAATAAAAAAAATTAAAAACATACAGGAAATAATCCCATTCTTTATTAAAATAAATAAATCAAATTAAATAAGAGATTTCTGAATGAAAATTACATCTTAACGCGTATTAAGTAGATAAAAATAAACAAAAATATAGTAGATAATTACTATCACTAAAACATTATAACAGTTACATACTCATAATATAAAAACCCATTGTTGGTATATAATATGTATGTATATGCAGTAAGCAACGAAACGCCTGCAGATGTGGGAAAAATATTGTAAATAGCTACGAAAAACGAACTACTGGACCGATAATTAATATAAAAATTTCTTAACTACAATGTTTTTTCTAAATAATTACCATAAATAAAAGAGGAAGCTTCTATATACCATTGAGAGACCTCCCCGCTATTTTATACACCTACTAAATAAATAGTTGGGAAGCAGAGAACCACAGACCGTATGTTATAAAATAAGAATTGCCACAAAAATATACTGTTTCGAAGAGGATTTAGAGAGAGGTTTTGCAAAAGACATTTGCGCTTAGTTTTGTAATTCTTAAGAAGTAAAATTAAAACTAGAGAAGAAGTCATGATTTGTGCAACAAACCGCCTAACTACAAATAAGAAAGATTTTAGTTGACTGCAATAATTGTTAACTAAATACGTATATGATGCCACAAGTAGACATACTAGATAAGCAGCTAGCCAGAGACGCGATGGCATCTTAAAATAAATAGCAATCAACACAAGACTCATACTCACAACTCCAGTAATTTATCATAATTAGCTAAATACATACTTAAATAATAAGAAATATAAATATTTCCTTACTGTTAATTTATTTTAAGAATACAGGACCAGCCAACGTAATGTGTATTTTCGATCATCACACCACGATCATCACACCACGATATAGGCACTTCAATACTAAATTTACTAACCCTTCACAATACAAAAAAGGATAATTGCATAAATTTTTCATTTGTTGTTGTCTTCTATTATTATTATAAATTTAACGTTATCTCTTTAGATTTTTCGTCATGTTCCAGTATCCTCAAAGAATGGTTCTTCCGGTTCAGGGTAATTTCTCGTAACCCTTAAGCATCCAGCGCTGTGACAGCTATGCAAGCTTATTTTTGTTAGATTTTTTTCCGAACGGAAAATGCAACTTTCTACGTCTCTTTTTGAATTCACCGTCGAAACTAGATGAATCTGTTGAATTGGTATCTTCGATTTGGGGATCACAGTATGTCGTCGACGTAATAGTCGCTGATTGCTGGGGTGTGGAAATTGTGGATATTCCAATTCCAGATATTTGGGTAGAAATTGGTTGGTTGGTTGGTGTAGTTGGTGTTCCTGAGTGAATTGTTGGCAATACTCCGGTAAATGCTCCACCACTTGGTGATATTGATGATTGCATTCCAGATATTGTTGTTGGTGTTGTTGTTGTTGCTGCTGCTGCTGCTGATGATGAGGTAGAAACGACAATTGATGCTGTTGATTGGAAATGTGATGATGTTGTGATTGGATGGTATGGGATAAACTCCATTGGCACCGTGTCCGTACTTGGAGATCGGACAATGTTGCTAAAGATGGGGAATAGAAAATGAAATTATTTATTACACTGTTCTGTTTGCATTATAGAGTTAGTGCATAAAAGATTATCTAAAGCACAGCAATAAGTTAGAAGATGCCATAAATTCTGAATAGATGCGCATTATACAAATATTACAGCAAATATATTTGAATTTTAGTATTATTGGCTGTTAAGCCCAAGCCAATGTATGTACATAAATAAAAAATTGCGTATTACGACGTAAAAGTAAGTAGGACATAAGAAAGAATGAATACAATAATTAGAGAACACCAATGAATGAAAAAAGCTGGCGAATATATAATTCTAAACCAATTACGCTAATATTTTTGTGTTTTGGAAAAAAAAATGTCTAAATATACCTTTAATAAAAAGGAAGGATATGGTGCCCGAGCAGGTTTTTACGGAATAACATAATCAATTTTTTGAAATGTGGCAAACTTAGATGAGTTACACACGTTTGAAAGATGTGTATACATACAGTGGTCCTTCTGGGAAAATTACATTCAATTCATGAAAACTCAACAGAGATGGAAAAAGTGGATATAACAGCGAATATAAGTGGACTTATCTCAAAATATATTTTTACTGGATATAGAAATATTATTACTAACTTAGGACTATCAGTTCGGGTAAGTCTATCTTACAAAAAAATTTAGACGTAAAAGAGCATTTAACGTGCGAACGAATCGATATTAATATTTTACTATACGAAATTTTTTGATGTAGATTTACGAAACTTGTATGACTTGACGCATATACATATAGCTGCCTATCCTGCACCTGTCGAAAATAAAACAAACCCACAGGAAGAAAAAGAGTCAATCAACTTTTTCTTTGGTCCACCGAGAAAGCCGTTTAAGCTGATACAAGCTCTGAGGCACGCCTAACGTAGTTGAAGTTTTCTTCAAACACAATTGTTTCAGTCTCTTATCTAAACATTACCCAAAAACATTTTTGAATTTTTTCCGCCAACGTTTTCATATACTTTGAAACTGATATTCATTAACTTAAGACTATCATGCTCAATTGTCTAACTCCATGTAAACTTTGAGATAGCTCAGCATGATACAAGGTTTGATGAGTTACGCACTAGTTTCTGAATATAACAAAGTCGCTTCACCACACTATTCGCAAGTTGATGTTTTTACTTATTGCATTATACTCGTTTTGGCCAAACCACGCCATTCACACAATAAATGCTAAATGCTCCCGTCCATGTAGCTTCTACGAAAAGGAATAGGAATGCACCACTAATTTATAACAATGGACTGAGCGATTTGCTATTTCATGTGGCACAAATATTGTGTTTCTGTAAATCACCGCTCCTTTAAAACTTTTACTACATAAAAAACATGTAAAACTCAACCAATCAGATGAACTTTTACACCCGAAAATCGAATTAAATTTTAAAAATTAATTTTGTTGTGTCCAAGTGATATTTTAATCACTTATAAGGAATTAAACTCATTCCGACTTTAATTTTCGAAAGTTATTCTTAACTGAATCCTGCGTATGGGCAACATAGACAGAGCATGGTACACTACCCTTACCTTATTCTTTCTGCCATGATTGCATCTGCAGCCAACATAAAAACATTAAATGGCAGAAGAAAATATAATATATAATAATTTACAGTTTAGCTCGAGCTAAGGACGTTTTTTGTTTTGAGCAAACTTGTTTGAATTTCACAGCACCAAATTGGTTGCTTTTTTTACGTTGCCACATCCTGTTGAGATATTTTTATCTACTATATTAGGAAAATTTTCAAATGCATCTACTCCCAATTCAAAAAATTTGCCCTGTCCTACATTTCTTAGTCCTGTTGCAGCGCACTTCTTTGCCACAAAAAGATGATTTCGACAAGCAAAAGGAATTTTTGCAAGGTTATAACAAAACTGCAAACGAAAAAACATATTCCAATTACTACCAGTTTCTAATATTTAATTCCTTCCTCTGGAAAAATAACTATAACTGCTATAATCGCAGTATTACAGCTATACGATTGCGACTCTTTCTAATCTAGTTCTTGACAAAAAAATTAAACAAACAAAAAATTCAAGTTGAGAAATGAAATACTTTAGGAAATGGTTGAAAAATTATATTGATTGCAGTGAAATTAAAAAAAAATGTCTATAGATGATGAATTGTGCAGTTTTTTGGGGGAATAGTGCACGAAAGTTTGAAGCTATACTTGCTTCAGTAAAATAAATAAATTAAAAGCAAAACAAAAACCGGGAAAACTTCCATAGAATTTTTTGCACACGGCTTACTTTGTGTTTTGTTAAATACAGTTCTTAACATTTGCATAGAAAATAACAACAATTTTATCACTGGGAGAAGAATTAATGGCTACAGAAATCACAAATAATCTCTGATCATGGATTCTGTTGCTTGTGTTGTCTGAAATGAGAAACATTTAACGTCAGAAATCTGTTAAAAGTACAACAAAACGCAATAATTAAACACTTTAAGAAAAACATAAGTTTAGTACTTAACTTCACTGGGGATAAACAACAAAATGTATATATGACTTCAAAAACGAACCATTTGCAAACATATAATGGCATTTTTGATGGAAACTGTTAATGTCGTAATCAGGGATTGACCAACAATGAAATGATGATACTTTTGACGCCAACAGCGGTATGACACATTGGCTTAAGGGCGGTTTGAGACCTATTGTTGGCAAGAAAAGGAAACGAATAAATTTGCATATTAATCCTTTTGTCCGTCCCTATGTCTATTACGTAGATTGTTAGCTCTAATTTTATCTTCGGGATTAATTTTTCATTGCTAGAGCGAACAATTTACAGAAATATTTTGCCATTTGTATCGTGCCACTCTTCTAGGGATTGAGATAATAGCGTAATCAGCTAGTTTTCGTATAGTCTTAGACACAGATCCTCAATATTCTATTGACTTTAGCCTGCGATTTCTTAGCAGCCTAACACTAAAAGTGTCTCTGAACAAAATATATAACAATTTGATTTACCAGGTAATATGAAAGAGAGGTAGACGTAACATAATCTCAATTGCTACCGTTATGCTGTGCGAAGAACTCGGCTGATATTTAAACAAGAGGTACCCTATATTTTAGTAAGACTTTTCAAATAGGTCGCTCTTTTTGGGGCACTTCATCACACCAATATTCTATAGGTTAGAATAGGATTTCACTAAAGGTATACATCCAAAGAACGTCGTATCGGGTGAATACCATATTTTTTGACAAAAGATTTCTTGCAAGCATGAAAAGCAACGGATGTTTGGTTCTAGCTTCAGTTCTTAATCTAAGGATTACATTACTCAACTCGAAAATACTCTTCTTGGTGAAAGGTTCAGTCCCAGGTCGAAGCTACAAATGAATGATTCAACTCCTGGAGATGTCAGGGCGTCATTTATAATTTCTATTTTGACATTGTATATCAAGGCCCAGCACATGATTAATTTTGTTTTCGATTGATTTTTCAATGGATCTTACTACGATATATAAATTAGTTTCAGCCGATTTCCCCTTTGTATATGATTTTATCTCCTTTCTATTGATCAGATCGTTAAGAGACATATGTCACCATGAGCTGTTCGAAAGTTTTCAGAGAAAACGACATGAGACTGGTAGTTTGAAATCCTACATGTGTCCATGTGGCATGATGGAAAAATATCAACCATATAAAAATTTCCGTTGAAAAAAAAAAAAACATTTAAATTGACAGCAAGCAGCAGAGCGATAAGAGCTTATCATTAATCCTAGTAATGTATCGGTCGTTCTCTTCAATAGAAAAGCAGAAGGATAAATTAGGGAACCGTTAAGCTCACTAGAAATCGATACTTATTAAGGATTATTATATTTGTATATAACAAAGAATTTGGCTTATTTTGACTTGTTACTGCTGGGCATGGGTCTTAAAAAAAGACTACCTTAGCGCTACCTTGATTTGTACTGTAGATTTAAAGAACCAGATCACTTAATTAGCCAGCTAATTATGGCTCCAAAAGCTCTGTTTCCGCCGAACACCTGGATATAGTAATCAGAATCGGTTAAGAAGTGTTATATTAATCGAAAAAAAAAACTCAGTTAAAAGCATAAATCTGTAGGCAAGGGAAAGGAGAACGAAACTGTCCATACCAACATGACCTAATGACCGCAAATGTAACTTCGTGACTGTCAAATATAATATCTCATCCCGCTATCTACGGTTTCTGTAACCAGTTAAACTCGGCTTGTTAAGAATAAAACACTTATGAAGATGATAATGATGATAACAGTCTTCCAGTTCATTGGAAGATTCAAGAAAACAGCTAAAAGTAAAACTAAATGTCAATCAAAAGAAAAATTCTCTTACAAAACAAATATATCTGCGTAAAATATTAATAACAATATAAAAAAACACTGTTAATTCTTATTACAAACAGCAGAAAAAGACTTTTCAAAGTAATAAATTTTAAGCATTCCCAAAAAGTTATGCACCAGCACCACCAAACACTTACATTATATATCTTAAATAAATATTGTTTCAAAAATTACATGTAAAGAAAGACGTATTACACATTATGTATATAACACAAAGACGCACTAACACCCACTTGTAATACGGGAACAGGCAGTTTAACAGAACACCAATTTTCCGCGAGAAGAATATAATTCAAAACGAAAAACACTGATTAGTTTTGTTAAAAAGTTTAAAGGAAAACGAAACAAGCATCAAGTAAAAGTCAAGCTTTTCAAAACAAACCTTTGATTGGTTCTTCTTGGGGGCGGAAGTGGCGCTCTACCAATTGGTCCGACAGGAGGCGCTGGAATTGAAGGAAGTGGTGCTGGTTTCTTGGTTCTAGGTGGAACTGTAACTGAACGTTCTGAAGAAACGGACGGACTGTGTCTACTTTCATCTACAATATTGTGCGAACTACTATAATAATATTGGGGGAAGGAAATCTATCATTGTAGGCTGTGTTAAAAGAACATAAATTCCAAAGAGTGTAATTACCTATCACTTGAGCTGTTAAATACTGGGTGAGAATTGAATCCTGGAGTGTTTGTCGAGATGGAATTAACATTAGTCACTGATGGTGCCGGATACATTGGCTGTTGCTGCTGCTGTTGTTGCACACTTGGTGTTGGAGCAGTTCCCAAATAAAACTGAACCGATTGATTATCACCGTCATCACTGGCAGATGAATCATCGCGAAAACCTCCACTAGTAGCACTGTTTCGACCATAGTTGTCTATCATACCTGGACAAATATACAAAAGTTCTTCCCTTACGATAAAGACAGTTTTATAGGATTTTTGTATTTTTTTTTTTTTTTTTTTTTTTAATAAGCTTTACAACAAGTTTTCATGTTTACTTCTGTACATGACGTAATAATACTGGCTATTTGTTTTCAATGAGGATAATGGATTAGAGTTTGGGAAGAAGAAAATGAACGACATACAAGTTGCAGAGTATGCACATGCAACAAAATGGACAAGTTAAAATGAACAGACAGGAAATTAGAATACTCGCGGAAAGTAAGGATAAAATATCCTTTATTCCATTCACATTTTATAGTCCTGAAATTGGAAAAAAACTAAATACATCACATCGGGATCTTTGACTATTAGGAATGACAATTGTTAGGGTTTATTGCGCTCTGAACTTTTATATATAGCGATTATTAGCCCTGTTAAATTTTTTTCTATTCCTAGAGGTTTTTTTTTTTACTTCTCAAACTTACTGAATTACCAGCAAGATAATTACTTTTTAATTCTATTGATAATCACAGAAAAGCCGAATTTTATGCGTCAAGAAAAAATTGGTCCGGTAGAAACAATCGCTTTGATAAGAAAAGGATTGCAAATGATTAGTTTTATGCAACACACATTCTCACAAAACGTTTAAACAAAGTTCACGATTGAGAAAGAACAGAAACAGAAAGATTGACAATATATTCACTCTAACAGTTTAGCCACTCGAAAGCCACCCTACAATATAAGATCGGCAATTTTTAGACTAGTTCCCAGTGGTTACAAAATCTTTTATGATGCGGCTGAACTCAAATATCTGCCACTCCGGAAAGTTCGGAGATAAATGAAACAAAATTAAGATATTTCGTCTGATTTGATTTTTTTTTTATATATTTTACGCGCTTAGGATAATAGGGCAAATTCTTAAAACAACGGCCAGGACTAAATTACGAAAAAAACTCATCAGCTCAGAAATAAAAGCATTTTTTACTCGAAATCTACCTTGAATTGCATCGATAAGAAGTTTTATTCAGGGACATAAACAAAACAGTTGAGGCTAAATTCAAAAATGGAGTACAGAGCTCGAATTACCAACCCTACATCCCTATTGATCAGGACTGGAGAGGGAGAGTGTGAAACAATTGACCTAATGCAGCTGGAAAATATAATTACCGGATTAAATTAATTAAATTACTAAAAATTAAGTTTTCACATAGAGGAATGCCCACTTTTCATACAATCTTAGTCCTGGCATCTCCAGACATGAGAGGTATCTTAAACGATGCATAATGATACTCTGAACATATTTTATAACAATGTTTAGTAGTTTGAGCGACTTTCTTGGGTGAAAAGGTGGACTTTTCTACTTCCGTGATTGCGCGAAATTGGTGAGTCTAAAAAATTTACTTTCTATGAGAAAAATGTTCCCAACAGACCACAAATGACCATAGAAGAAATAACTGGGAAAATATATGCGAACTGTAGTAACCGGGGCGTATGTGACCCAAGGACATGAAAATGGGTTTTCCGGCAGCAAAACTGTCCCTAGAAAATTTTCTGAATCGGAAAAAAGTACACCGCCCGATAGTACTCGGCGAGACCTTTAATTTCATATGCAACATGCGGTATTGGAGTCACCCCCTCCCCCGCCGGGGGTTCTACCTCCACCTAAAAGTATGTAGAGAACAAAAATTTCTACGATTTGTAGCTGGTAATGAGCTGAGGCAAACAGTGAAGCCCCCGAGTATAGGAGTGTGGGTACTCAAACTTCTTCTCAGGACCTAAGAATTGCAAAATGTACTAATCAAACTTTCACATGCCGCCAAGGCTTCCCCTGCTTAGTTGAAATAAACATTGTTAAGAAAATGAGTTCAGAGTATCATAATGCATGGTTTAAAACATATCTCATGTCTGGAGGTGTCGGGCCTAAAATGGGCATTCCCGTTTGCCTGTATTACCTAAAAGTACGTTTCATGATCTAGAAAACTTGTTTAATTCCTGATTTAGAGGGAAAAGGAATAGAAAAGTTGGTAATGACGAAATATTAGTAAAAATCTGTTATCATCTATAAGCTACTAGAGTTTTATGCACTATATACGGGACACCTTGTGTATATGCATAGTAAATGATCTTGAATCATAGCATAATGAAAAAAGCATAGACCAGGAACAAACAAGTTTATAATTTTGACAACACACTTTCGCATACAAATATAACGGAAGATATAGAATAGAACGAACTATAAAGATTACTACGAATTCATCCGTCGATTATGATTTATGATGTTTAGTGAATATACCAACTCTAGACAGTAGTCAGTCAGTCAGAATTTAACAGCGTTAAACAAAATTAAATAAATGATATTTCTGGTTGATAGTGATAGAAATTAGTGAAATTAAGAGAATTATCGCGATTGAATTAAATTCAAACAATTTTGTAAAGTGCAATTGAAAAAGTTAAAAGTTAACGAACCAAAGCCATACGTGATAAAATCGATCGAGAGTTATTAGAACACCAACTCGAATTCCTACATAGTCCCATTTTAGTATCGATCTTAACCAAATTTTGGTCGAGATTTAGAATAAAATTAAAGGTAAATTTTCGTAATTAGCTTTAAATAGATTCATGCTACAATCAAATCTTGAGGTCTTAGTATGAATGACGATACAAAGGATAATAATATCCTCACGTGCACACAAAAGTATACGAAATTAAAACAGAGAATTATGAAACCTCATAAAGAACTTAATTTACTTTTAAGCGATCATCAGAAGGAGCGAATTTCAAGAGATTTTGTGTATTCTGTGAAATTTGGTGAGTTTACATGAAACTGACGCGGTAAAATCATATTGTTTTCAATTTTGAAGGATTATTGTCGAATTTCATTGTACGTTTTGACCTCCGTTCGGAAATTTTGTTTGTATAATGAAATTTCAGACGAAATTTTAGGATTCAAATGTTATTTTTCTCCTCAATCAACGAATACTCTTGCTAGTTTTTTTTTTCTTCTATTTAACTTTGTTTAATAAAACACAGAAACCATAATAAATATCATAAAAATTATCTTGTGAAGAAGGAAAATACTTTAAGCTTTTGAAATTTGTAACATCTCAAATATTGCAGGAACGATGTGTCATGGGTCTCTGAATTAACTTTGAAATTCGAATTCGTCAAGAGTATTAGTATAATCTTAAGAACTTACTTTACACAATTACCACTTCCTTCAAGTTGCTTAGTATCGTCTTATATATATAGTACATGTTTTTAGAATAAATGAATTTAAAAATCTAGACTGTAAACATTTAATAAATCTTACTGGAAATCATAAAAAATGAAATTCGATAATATTTTCACATTTACATTAAAGAATTTCATCAGACTCTTCTACAGCGCTAACGTTTACTTTAAAGGACTGGTTACATAAAATTCATTCCTTACCCCCATAATACATTGCCATTTACAAAATTTTCCATTTTATTTTAAACATATGTTTAGGAAAAGGTTAATAAAAATGCAATGGGCAGATTATATCACTTAGTATAAGTACATGAAAAACTAACTAATAATGAAATACTTTTGTTTTCGAGAGATCATGCAGGATATGTATGTATGTACGCAATAAAAAATTTAAGCTTTACAAAAAATATAATTATTATTATTACAAACAAAACATTCCAAGACAATTAACAAAATATTGAAAAGTGTAAGCTTACCTTAAATATCTGCATAAATATAATTAAATTCACAATTTAGAGTTGGAGTTTTAATGGAAATATAACATTTTTTTTTAAACAAACAAAATTTCGTTAAAAATTTATTTTTATGTATTTTCTTATTCAAACTTATTCACAAACTTATTATGTAAATTTTGTTTATAAATTTTATGGGCGACTTATACCATTCTGGTGTATTCTACTATACTTAACTGACCCAAATAATAAATTAAAGAAATAATTTGAGAAATGCTAACGGTGATTTATACTATATATGTTAGTCACAGAACGTTTTAGTAAATAACATCACTTGAAAAAAGTGCAATGATTTTTTTCCCAAAAAACTGTGCTTGCTTAAAGCGGAAAGATATTTAATTCTCGGATGTTGCAAAAAAATTAACCATCCAAGATAGTTAATCAAGACTAAGGCCAAATGAATTTTAATGTTTAAGGATTTATTCAAAGAACTCTATAATGTTACGCGAAAATATTGAAATTATAAAAGAAACCACACAAGGCTTAAATAATAGTATTAGTCAATCAGAATATGCTTCTGGAATACCAAAGAAAACTTCAAAAGAATTTAAAATTCCGCTTTGCAGTCATATAGTATATGATTCGAGCCCTACCGATGCCCACCAATATATGAGACAAACTACACATCCTTTTTCTGCTTAAATCGAATACCCTTGGTTTTCAAGAAATTTTTACAGGGTCTGTCTCCTGGGATTTCCAGAGTCACTTTAGGGTCTAGTTTTTTTTACAAATATTACAAAAATTAATACTTTTTTTTCCTCTGAGGTTCTAATGAACTCGTTAGCTTTTTTATTTCGTCCAAAAATTATGTGTAACCAGATATCAGTTCGGATTTAACAAAACCTTATAACAAAAATTCAGTAAACAGTTAATGAAATTTACAAATCGATTTTAATTTTATGAACTACATCATGGAGACATCGTCATTGTCGTCACTAGTAAATTCAGACCAGTGGTTACGAACAATTGTATTTTGAGTTAGTTAGTTAGGTTTAGAAAAAAAAGGCAACGCTGTTGCAGTGCACCCAATTAGACACACTTTAATTGATAATAATTTACGATAGTCTTATGGAGACGTTTAAATGGAGTTATGTTTCTTCACATTTTCTTAATTTTTTGCTTAAAAGTACTTTTTTTTTAATTCAAGAACGAGAGATCCCAACCACGGAGACCTGGGTGGCCCATTGTGCTAACTTACTAGAACCTTCTCACCAAAACCTTCTCGTCTTCTTAATGAAGTGCATCAGGTCTATGTGGTTTTCAAGCTTATCCGCAGATAGGAAGGCAAACACAAGCATATTCAGCCTGCCCCGGCAAGGGCCGGACAAACTCACAGAAAGTGTTCGGTTTCTCAGGCTCTCCTTATGAGCGTGAAACGAGCTATGTCGGTGATGATACCAACCACAGCTCTGCAATGTTTCCTTCCAAGCCCCAAGGGAAATTCTTATTAGGCCCATCAAGAAAAAGTTTTGTACAACTGCAAGTACTTAGGTTCGTCCATCTCTGCATATGCTTCATACATATGAACATCCGCTTTGATGAGAGACCCGATAATCTAGGTGGCAACGCCTACAGCAGGTTTCGGTTCAAGGAAGGGAGAACCAGAGCTAGATTTGGCTAGACCAGCCCTTTCATACCCAATGTGCTCAGGAACCCACCGAAGGGACACCTTGTTGTGGATACACAACTTATCCACAGACGACCTGCAGTACTCCAGTAACTTTGATGTAATCCGAGGGAAAAGATTTTTTAAACTATCGCGCTGCCTTTGCGATGACGAAAACTTCAGCCTGAAAGACAGTGGTGTGCCTTCCAAATGAGCACTCCAAACCAATGTCAGGTTCAAAAAAGTAAACAGTGAAAGAACCGTCGGTGAAATTTTTGATTGAAAGTACTTACTACTAGATGAAATAATTGAATTGCCAAATTGTTCCAACATATAACTTCCAATAAAGCTATGAGAAAGCATTTATTCACAACTGTTATTATATTTTGTTAACCCACCACAAGCAACAATTTACCACGAATTAAATAAAATAAATAATACAATTTTTTTTTTCGAGAAGCTGCACTGAAAAGTAGATTTTCAATAAAACGGTTAGCAAGATTATAGTAGAACTTATTACTTTTGAAAATGAGGAAGTGAAGAAAAGCCCTTTCCAAACGGGAAATAGAACAGTGAATTTAAACGAGTGTACACTTTTTGACATGTTAAAAAAAAAATAATGGATTTTGCTAGAAAGTACATTCAGCATTTTAATTATTTTAGCCAATAGTCCAGTTGGATTAGATCTGGAGAATGAACCAGTTTTATTTAGAAGGAAGCAAAATGTAGCAAAGTACCTGTCCCTTAAAAATTAGCTTAATACCACATACCAGTACCGCATTAAAATTCTACTGGCAAACTATTTTTCATACAACGAAAATACCTACAATTTAACGTTATTTCACGATCGTTTAACCCTCACTTATTTTTGTCGGGTATTAACCAGTGTACGCGGACAAACAAGCTCCAATGCAGTAAGTGGGTTGACGTGGACAAGGACCAATGACCGAGTATATTGCTTGCCGAAGACATTATAACGATCATAGTAACAAAGATTGTTAACGAAATGTTGTTTGTTTAATCTTGCCCCTTACAACTTGCAGCAATTAATTCTAAAAAAAAGAAACGCTTGCAAAATTAAATACTCTTTCCGGTCGATCCCAAAAAAATGTTAAAAATAATTATTAAATAATATGCCACACCTCTCATTTATTTAAATATCTAAAGAGAAATTTCAAGACCCGACTTTTGTAAATTAACAAAAGTGAAAAATACATTTTTAAATGAAAACTGCAAAACGGAATTTCCCCTATTTTTGCGGGTGGGCTCCTTGCTTGGTATACTATATATGTATGTGTTTGAATATTTAAAAAACAAAAAAACTTGGTTAAATTAGATTTAGCTAAATCGTCGTATTTTTGTTTAATCCGACTTCACTACAAATTTTCGTTGAAGCAGAAAGATAAAAATTTACTGTGAATTTTCGCTATAATTTCATAACAAATAGAACGTAAGCATTGCACAGTGTTAAGAGTAAATAGCCAACATTGCCGCTTTTATCAAGTGAAGTACTTACTGCAAGAGTTCCTCTTGGTCCCTTGATCCACCCCCAGCAACTGATTAAGAGGTAGTGTCCACATAGCCGGAATAATTAATTCATACAATTTATTTTATTTTATTTCCATAGTTTTATTACGATTACTTTTATTATTTTCCCTTCGAAAAAAAAAAATGCATGCATAATATAAAAACTTTTGAAATGAAAAGCATTTGAAGTATTGTTGTAAAAGGCAGAAATAGTAGTAATTAACCAAAATTGGGAAAGCAACACAGTTGAAATGCAAAATATTTTGCGCATTACATCCACAAAATTGCATAAAGCAAGTAGCATAAAAGCAATTTTCTTATTATATTCAATTAGAAAAAAAAACAAGTTTTCATAAAATTTCCTGGAAGGGATTGCAGAAAGTTGCTGAAGATGAAGGACATTGAGAAATGATCAATGATCCAATTTGAATTCAACTCAATCACCAAATAGCTGAAGGGGAAAAAGAAAACTTCGATGTAGTTACAAATTTAAAGGCACTATTTGCTAACTTAAGTCCGTATTAACCTTAAACTTATTATAACTATAGCTTATTTATTAGTTTAAGTATTTTTTCAATGGGTGTTAATGCGTCTTTTACCTTCTGAAATTAATTTACTAGGAATTTTTTTTAGCTACATAAATAGCCGGCAAAAGTGATATATTTATTAAATGCCACTAGCGCCAGTAACTGTTTAAGTTTATTTTTAAATGCACCGTTCTTTTATACTTTTCCGCAGTGTTTATACTTTTTGGGTGGAATAATAATAAGTTTTATTTTTTAAATATATATATTAAGAATAGAATGGAATAAGAATAAACTTTATTTCGGTAACGTACACAAGATTGAAATCTTTTTGAGTACAACAGTTGTAGTGGTACACATCAAAATTCAAAAAATAAACAAAAAAAGGATAAGTAAAAACTACAATTCAGAAGAAAGAAAAAAAATTATAAGAAATATGAAGAAAATGATGCAAACAGATGAGCTATACATATTACGTGCGTTTAAACGAGTCTTTTAAGTGAGTTGACAGTACCAGCTACCTGATATACTGCCAGGGAGATCATTCCATAGACGGAGGCTTTGGACAAAGTGAGAGATTTCCATTACAGTCTTATGAAAGCGAGGCAATACAAAATTTCTGTTTCGTTGGGAGGTAGTAAACTGGAAAAACTCTTGGCCTGTTTACTTTTAACAAAGTATACAAAGAAACCAAGTTTCTTCATTTAGGGTAAGAGGCAAACTAACATGGTCAAACCTGCGCAACTCATAAATGAATCGTGGTTAACTTCCACCAGATACTAGCTTGCGAGAGACCAAACACCAAAGGTGAAATAAGGCAAAATTTGTATTTTTACTAACTTTAGACGAGACCAACTAGATAATATATTCGATGAAAGCCACAGGCTGCGTCAGCCCCAATATATTTTTCCAATCGTATTAATAATGTTATCACACCAACCCAAGGTTGGTGACTTTATTTGGCATAGACAATAGTGCAAACCGATTTCCCAGCAGGATTTAGTAGCAACCAATTAAACTGTGGTACCACGTGGAACCGGGACGTCAACGCCGGTAGGAACATTCTGTGCATTGGCCTAGCCCAACTGCAGGGCAGGCCATTGCACAGAAACTTCGACAGAAGTACCCCCCTTCCCTGACACAGGGAATAGCGCATAAATTTTTCGGCTTAACAAGGCGGAGAATACTACGCCGCCATGGCCCCCTTGAGGGGTTTACCCTTTGGTATGAAGATCTTCTTGAAAATGGAGGTGTGGAATCTGTTTTCGTTTATTCAAGAGAGAATATGAAAAATCACTTACATGGGGGAATAGACATGAATCGTGTTTGCGTAATTAAGTAATTGGAATTGGTTATAAGCCTGACTTAAAAATATCGAAATTAAGTAATTCAAATCAATTCTAAATGTACAATTCTATTACCTGACCGATTTAATAGTGTTCGCACCCCGAGCTTTTACAGAAGTGTTATATACAAGATGTGATAAAGAAAAAAATTTAATAATCGAAGACGCAAAGCTCATTCGTACATATTATGAGACTAAATTTTGTGCTACTGACTGTTAGAAACGAGCACTATTCAATGTAAATTTTGCGTTCGAATATTTTAACTAATTGTGACTAATTTTAGCTAGCTTTAGTACTCCACTCTTATATCTGGTATTGATTTCAACTATTCTAAAACTGACTTTCCAGTACACCAGACCAGGTTCTTGGCAGAAATTATCGGAATTCAGTTTCCTTGAAATAGGATAAATGATTGCAATAAATCTTATTTAAGGAGTATCACTTGATTATAAGATATATCCTAGGATGTGTTTGGCAGAAAATGTTATTCGGGAGAAAGAAGAAGATAGTGAGTATGTCTAATCGAAATTGAAAGAAGAATTGATAAGAGATAATTGGGCAGTGATACCTGTTTTTTCATTTGTTATAATCGAGAGGAAGCTAAAATATAATTGACACCTACTGCAGTTCACGTTGTTTGATTTGATTCTAATTCCGATGGTGAGACTATTGGGTACAAACAACAAAAGCGCAAGCTGTAACAGTCACCTTGCATTGTAGTGTAAAAGTGGCCGCATCAAATACAATACAAAGACACCGATTCCGTAAAGTCGCATCTGCTCATACAAAAAGAAGAAAAAGCAATAAAATGTTAGGATCCAGTAGAGAAATTTTGAAAAATCATCATTTAACGGACGCTAAGTTTCTTTTAATCAATCACAAGCATGAGACAAATATTCCACCTGATGTCAATCATAATCAAAAGTTAGAGCTGGGAGCTTATTTCAAACATCCAAGGTATTCGGGGATCAGTAACTTTATCAAGATCTTGAATGTCTCTCCGACGATCAAAAATGAAAGAAAAATAAACCCATAGAACTCTTATATCCAACCGTATTATCAGTGATTTAATTAAGGGCACAGCCCAACCGTCTGAATACTACGCATATGGAATAAAAAAATAATACCAGTATTGGAAATATATGTATGTGTATGTACTATATATATATATCTCTGTTGAATGCTGCGTAGAATTCACGTTGTCGTCAGGTACTATATAATATAAACGACAAATCCATGCTTGAATACACTAACGATTGACACCTCGGCAGTAAAAATCCAGTTGATATTCTAGATATTTTAGTAAAGTTCGCACTATGGTCACCAAATCAACAAACAAAAGATTAAGTACCTGACAACTCCAGACTTACATTAACTAATTGGAACTGTGAGTTCGTAGAGGCCTTAAAAATATTTCAAGAATAAGATCCACACAACAGTCTTCGAGAAAAATCGCAAAGGTTCCAGGAACGCAGAGAGTTTCATATTATATGGGTGGTTGATGCCGATGGGGATCTTTGGATGCTGCAATTGCCTATTGGCGGGGATATGGTGGAGAAAGTTATCGATACAGAAACATTGCAGTGGATATGGTTAAAATAGTAGATAATATCAAAAATTTAAATGCTTACAAAATTTAATTGACAGTCAGTGACTCTGATAATTCGATATAGAGATTAATGAAGTGAAATTCTCAGAGTATTTTTTATTAGAGTGAATGTATGTATATGAATGTATATACATGAAGTAAATAAACAAAATTCCTTTAATGCAGTATATTATTTTACAATCAAAACTTATGACAAGTTTTAAACATAAAAAAAAACACAAGTACCTACCCATACTAAGGGTAGGTACTTATATATTGTGTACAATCAAAAGAAAGCCCACTGAACTTAGCACCAAAAATGTATAAACACTGTTTAATTTGTAGTTTCCTAGACTATATGTATGTACGAGTATAGTATGTAAGTAATATAGTATAAAATTTACCTGTTTCATGTTGTCTAACTTATTTAAATATTACTTATAAAACACACGAACACACAATCTCTCGCTTTAAAAAAAAAGACCTCTTGTTTACGTAAAATATAAAAAATGTACAAATGACATAAAGAACAAAAAAGGGAGAAAATTAATTTATACATAAAATTATATAAAGTATGTAAATAAAATTATTTGGATGCATTTAACAAAAACAGGGGTGGGGGAGGAAATTAAGCTACCAACGCCTACTTACATTCATAACAAAAACATTTTAATTATCGTAATGGGAGTAAAAAGCTACAATACTCTTTTTATAAATTAAAATTAAAAATAAGGTCGGAAACAAGTATAAAAACGTGCTCAAAATTTAATTCAATTTAATTTGGTTGAAATCCCTCACATAAATCAGCGATTTAAGGAACTAGGAAGGAAAAGTAATTAAAAGTAAAGGTAGCATGTACATAGTAACAAACTTATATTTTTTTTGTGAATTTTAGATTATTTCAATCTGTTCTTGTATGACTCTTTTATAATGCTCACTTTGCTAAAAAATTGTATTTTTATTTTTTCTATATTTTATTTATTTATTTTTTTATTCCGCAGAGAACATGGAAAAGTTGTCAAAGAGAAGATTCTTACCTTGAACAGAATCATCATCAAGATCATCTGTGCTATTTGTTATCCGTCCTAAAAATGGTGGAAAAAGACATGAAATATTATACAAACAATTTCCGTAAGGAGTGCTCTCTGGTAAAATTTGCAACTGTGTGGAATTGATTTTTTCTTTTTTTTTTTTTTATTTTAGGAACAAAAATAAAAGAAAACTTAAATTTCGTTTAATTTCTTGAGCAAAATTATTTATAACATGAATGTGGAAAATATTCAGACTTTTAATTAAAACTGCCTGCTTTTAATGGAGCACTCCCAACTCCAATTGAAATTGCAGAGACTTTCATATAACGCATTCCCAGTGCAATTCTAGAGTTGGCCTGAAAATGTTCGTTGGGCACATATTTCTAGTAGAACTGTAATAACAGAGTTACACTAAATATTTCCCTTTTTGACCGCGTTTTTTCAACTAGGAAACACAAATAAATACCCCCAGGTAAATATCAAAATAGCGATTGTCATGTACTAAACTAAAAGTACAAAACTCATATTTCATATTCGATGGAATAAAATGTCATTAGAGAAATAAAATCAAGATCGCGACCTATTTTCCCATACTACCACCCATATTGCGGGCCAGCACCAGCCTCTCGGAAAATTTTAGGTTTTGTTCTCAAGTACCACATTTGGTAGGCTACGAAAATAATCCAAGGATGATTATTGAGCAGACTCTTTTTATGCTGGTTTTTTAGGAAGGGAGCGGGGGGTTTTTTTTTTAATGAAGCCAGTGAATGGAATGCGCCACCGCTGATGCTATGGACATAGACGACTCTTATTTCAAACAGAACGGATAGTAGCCTGAATCTAAACTGGAATAAATCCATTGCATATTACGTAGCGGTTGTTAATGCAACACAAGTAAAGAAAATTTTTATTAGAAACTCTTGAAAGTTCTGTTAGAGGGCTTAATATAAAACAAAAATGTCCCGTCAATCAAAAAGCTTATACCAAGGTGGGATGAAGAGAAGAAGGGCCCATCGAAATTGAAAATAAAAAATAAATCTTTTACGTAATCCTGTGTATTTAATAAAAAAAAATATTAGGAACTGCTTGCTAAAAGCCGATATAAAATGTAAATGTTAAAATATATATGTATTAGAAAATATGTAGTTGACAAATTTAAAAGTAAACCTTGGGACTAGAACCCACAAACAGCCCGTCGAGTTGTATGATCTAGGATCGACTCAAAAAGAATGACTTTACAAAACATCACAACAATTGCTAGTGAATTGAATGCTGTCCCCAGAACAGTCCAATAAAGAGCTGCTGTTTATGCCCTCTGTCCCTCTTTACAGATGAAGTAATTCGGTGGTGTAGTGTACTTGCACTCTGAATATATGTACTCTGAATAGCGACATAAATGTTGTCGCCTTTTTCATACATTCAAAGAAGGAAGTGAATGATAGCCGATAAAGAAAAAGCTGGCACTATATATTTATTACATACATAGGTGGCCGTGGCAGTAAATTCCAAATGGTGGGAAAAGTTGATCTGAAGAGAGGGACACGAAGTTACAGAATCTAACGTAACAGGAGAATTTAAGATGGGAGTCTGAATAACCAATGACAGTCAAAATAAATCTTTAAATTTAAGAGTGAAATTAAGAAACTTAAAAACAAGGCAAATTTTGCACTGTTAGTATCCTATTCTATTTATCACTCGATACTAACAGTGCAAACCGCTATTAAGTTAAAACAAGTCATACAGCCCAGCCCCTTCCTCGTAGGTAGAAGCCAGTATTTCTTGTTTAAGTACAAGATCTTTTCAATTTAAGGCTGATTATAATGTGATTCTGAAGTAGACTTAAATTTCGATATGAAACCGATTTTCAGTTCTAACTAAAATTTACTCTGAATATGACCAGAAGATATCTTCCACAAAGATGCAAAAATATTCTCAAACAGCCATTAATAACACAAATAAACAATTACTTACCTCTCGAGCTTTTACTCGAAGAACCGTTACGACTATATAAAATATTCTCTAAATAAGCTAATCCATTATTATTAACAATACTAAACCCCAGGAGCATTTCAATTTGTTTCCATCGATGAAGACGTTCCTGTAATTCATTTGTTACTTCACTTAGAGAATTTCTAGCCTCAACAATTGATCTGTCTACATCATCTATACTCTTGCCATGTGTTGAAACAAAAGCACCAACTAAACTGGATCGTTTACGTCTTAGTTTCTCGCATGCTTCACGGGCTTGTTGTAGCTGCTTTTCAGCCATCATCCTTTTTTTCATATGATTTTTACTCTCTAGCTCATATGTGTATTGAAGCCATGATTGAAGCTGTGGAGGTGGAGACCAACAGTGATCGACAAGTTCTACTTCTGCTCGAGATAATTCCGATCGTAGCATTTCAATTTCTTGCTTTAACTGCTGTAATTCCAAATCCGAGCTGGATGATGAAAGAGATGGAGCCTCTTTTAGTCGTCTCTCTAAATCTAGTTTTTCTGTTGCAACATTTTCTTGTTCCATTCTTGCACGTTCTAATTCCTGCAGAATAGAAAATTTATGAAAAACTCGTATTTTGTAACAAACTAAAATAAAATATAACTTAACGAAATTTAATTTAGGGAAAAAATAATTTGCAATAAGCAGAGAATGCGAAATTATCAGGATTAACTTGTAGAAAAGTTCCCGGTTATAATATAATTGGCAAGAAAATTCTATATCATAATTGGATTTGGATGTCGTTATTGGATCCTAACGGGGAATGATTTTCTGTTGGCCTGTAGATGAAAAGCCCAATATAACAATAATTTAAGAAATAACATTTTGCCTCTCGCGAATATCAACATTTACGCAGGAACATAAGAACACCACTATTCTTGACAAGAAACGTCAATTCGGGTTTGTTCACAAATAATTCTGGTTATAACCCATAATTCGGCTATAATCGTTTATTATTATGCGACCAGCATTTATAAGGGAATAAGGTTCTTATAAGAATAGAAAATTCAAAATAAATACCACCACTAAGGTTGACTATTTTTTACTTTCGTACAACTGACAAAAGTCTCAGAAGAAAGATATTGTGCTTCTACTTGATACTAATATTAGAAGCCATAATTTCAGCTTTGAAAATATCGAAAATCTCCGTCTGGCGAGTAATAAAGTTTTCGTTATCTCACAAGAGCAGTAAAGTTATAGAACAATCAACATGACAGGGTGGGGAAACTTCTGTCAGTGCAGATAGCATGCCCGTGACTCAGCAAGGCTAATCAGAATTCTCATGAAGATAAAGTCAAATGATTTAGGATTCTAATTCAAACTCATTTCTTTGGTACAGCGCTTGAGGAGGGAGACGATAGCGATGCTCAGAGGCCGGTTAAACTTCTTGTGAGAGAACGGGCATGCATTTGTCTTTATCATAGGACTAACGATGCTTTTCACTCCTTAAACATTTCAAATCCTTTCACAGAGGTCTACCCTCAGGGCGGGGTTCTATCAAAGTTCTTTTCGCCTAATATCTTAGTCTTCAGTAAACAGGCAAATTATCTAGTATCCGTGCTGCAATCTAAGTTTCACATGTTTGAATTTACACCTAGACATAATGACGAATATTACTTGAAGGTCTTGCTGCAAAACATGCAGCGTGACATGGTAACTAAAACCCAAGCAATGGATTAGATTTACACGGCTGAATAGAGATTTTAACAACAAAAGCATCTTTTTATCTGCTCCACGCCTGTGGGAATGCCAATACGTTCTTGTCAATTTTGGCCTCATCTGGATACCGGGGTATCAAAGCTTTATAGGCAACGAAAAAGCAGATAAGCTCAACTATACTGAAATGTGGGCTCATAACTGAGGATTAGCTAAATAGGAATTGATAAAACGCTTTTTTCATGAAACGAAACCAGAGAATATACCAGTAAAGTTCTTTTTACGCTTCTACTCACGGTTGATTATTTTTTGATACTACCACAAAATCGTAATGCTTTTTTTATGCATCATAAGTCAACAATTTTTTTTGCAATTAAAAATAAATTAAGATTTCATTTTAAGACTTTCACACACCAGACGATATCACTACATAAATCAATCATTTAACCATGCACTCTTCATTCATTTCACGATAAAAATCATCTTCCATGAAAGATACTACACACTGCAAGGTAAACAAGGAACCGCAACAATCTTAACCTGATTATCTTACTCAAACTAATTACTCAGCTCGCAAAATATAATTCGCGTTCACGACAGATGAAAGTAAAGCAATAAAACTCTACTCGCTTGATGCAGTTACAATGACACTGGCATTGAACGGCAATATTGAACGTAGTAAGTTAAGCTCTGAAAAAGACTTGGCTTCACAATCAGGTGAGAGTAGCCAGAATCACAATTGCTACAAAAAAAAAAAAAAAAAACACTTATGAGCATCCGTTCCAAACAATCACATGACGGAAAAAATAACTTGAGTGGGATTGGAATTACTTGCATAACAATAGAAGCCAAGCAAGGGGTTAAGATCACTTTTTACAGTTCCCCTTGTAACGCCATTGATGACACAGTAATAATAATTATTATTATGTGTTATTATGTGTGTGTGTGTCAAGTACCTTTTGCATTTCCTGAAGAGCTTGTTCCGCCTTCTGAAGTCCTTCCATGTCTTTAGCCATCCTTCTTAGATGTTTTTTAGCGTTCTTATTCTGTTGATAAGCATACCAGCACCCGATTATTGCACTTAAAAGTAAAGTTACCAGAATGTAATCTTTCCAGCGTGTACCGGTTTCTGAAATGTAAGAACGCGATGGTTAAGTGGATTCTCTTTGATCTAGAACTTTGTTAGTATCCGAACTTACCTCTTGGAGGACCAAATAGCACTACATCCATAGCTTTCAGAGCAATTTTCTGTTTATGAATTGGATCTTTGATTCCCAGCACATTACTGACATAATGCATGTTATTCACTGCCAACCTGGAAATGAGAACTTTTTTGTTGTAATCTGTTCGGCTTTAGTCTTTTTCTACCTGTTGTACTTTTTGTGATTTCTTTCCAATGGAAATAACAAGAAATTTACACATAATGAGAGCGACGCTATGTGGGTGGACAAAATGATATGATTGGAAATACTACAACAACGAAAATTCCCAGAAATATGTGAAATAAATATGTGTGTTGTTATGAGGCGAGAGGAAAAACTTGCTTTTTATAAAGGTTGAAGGCTTATTAAAGCTCACGTGCAATCAGATGTGACGATTTGTTTATTGTCGACGCTATTTTAGTTTTGATTTTAGTTACGCACAGTGCAACTTATTTTTATTCTTGTATTGTCAGGCGTATATTTATTATGACATTATAGATAAAAGATTCAAAAATTGAGGAAATTAAAATTCCAAGTTAAGTTATTGTAATCCATGTAGTGTTTTTTTTAAAGCTCTGAAAATTTCATAAATCATCTTTTGTCAATACCCTTCCATCTGTATAGCGTGAATGTTTAACGCGCCAATAAAATAGAAACTGAAGTGACGGTGGTGTAATGGATAAAACATAGAATAATATTCATGAGCCTAGATTCTAACCCAACCGGACGTTCACTAATTATCAAGGTGTTCTCATAAGCAAATTTCTTCTTATAAAGCCATTCGAATCTCGATATATGGTAAGAAGGCCTGGTTATACAGGCTGTTTATAAGATAAGTAAGAGGAGCATCCAGATTTATGTTTGTTATGACCATTCGCCATTCTCTCTTAAAAGGGCTTCAATCCAATTTTATGAATCACCCATAACAACTGTACGATACACCCAACGATGATCTTTTAAATTTTAGATAATCGTCTTCCAACGGACCATAGCTTGAAAGTTTGGGCTCAATAAAATCAAAGTTTCGCAATTTTCACTAATTCCTTTTCCCAAAAACATAAGGTTTTCGAACTGCCCCACGTGGCGGCCCTGGTAAGCAACTCTTATAGTTTGGCTAAATGAAGAATGCTCGTATAAAATTTTTTGATTGTAATGGCCACGCTTTTAATACACTTTCATTTGGAATGGACTGAAAAACTTTTTCAAGTCCATTGTAAGAGGAATTATTACAAAATAAGATGATACAATCATGAGCACAAGAGTTTTATTGCAATTATGTTAACAGTTCAGTTCGCTATCGAATGTTTCTGTAAACGATCTTTGCAGAAGTGCATGGTAAATAAATAAATGCATGGTAATAAATAAATAAACGTGCGTTTGCACGTATAAGTGAAATTAAAAATAGTTACTCAGTGCAAAAATGAAATTATAAAAATCAATTATTTCAAACATTCTGGAAGAACCGTGTGAAAATTGAGATTGATTGGACAATTAACAACGATTTTGTAAGTTGGGATTTCGTTTTCCGAGAAATTGGGATGTTGTATCTGTTATGTAGTATTTCGTACCCAATCAACTTCACATTCTCATTTTGTCTTCATATTTTCAAAGGATTATCATACAAAAGTAAAAATTTTCGCTTATATTTTCTCGTGTTTGGACACTGTCGTAATAATTTGTCAAAAATGAGTGAAATCTGGAGGTTTTTTCTTAGAGTTACCATATGAGAATTTCTAGATTTCTGCATTTTTTCCCAGTATACCTGGATAACCGTAAGGCCCTGGCTTTAATTCCCGAGTAAGAATATTCATTATTGTTAGGACTGCGAAAATGATGAATGGTTTTTTATCGACCGAAGTCGTAAAAAATCTTCTTTCGAAGTTACAAGGCATACAATATAAAACGGTTTGTATCGCCGAGACGATTCAAATTCCACCTAATTCAATAGAATCTTTTGTTTATCTGGATGGATGAATTTATTTGCTATAACTAGTAGGTATAGCTGACGCATTTTCAGGTAAAGGCCCTGCCTGGCGTCGAAGGTAATTAAGACCCCTAAATAACTAATTTAAAAATATTTATTTCGACGAACCAACTTATTTATTTGTTGTTTACAGTTCTCTCTAGTTGGTACTTGGTGCTTAGAACGAAAGTGTCAGATACATATATAGAAGTGAGCCAATTTGTGCAGTGTATTTCTATGAACGTAGTCAGTCCATATTGTTCATGTCAATGGGCTAGACTAAGTGTGTGTTCTGTTTTGGGTTCCAAGAGAAACATTCTTTAGTAGCAAGAAGATCAACTGACTAAATTAAAGATAAATTCTTCTATTTGAAAACCCGGACCTTATACTATGTAGTTTCAGTATTGTCATTTGATACTAAAACAAAATTATATAAAAAAAATATTAGCCTCTCTTAATAATTTGTTGATATCAATTAACGAACAATTGAATGACTAGGAAAAAATAGAAAAGATATGAGAAGCAAACACGAAGAGGTAGTTATGTATGTAATTAAAAAATATTTTATGAACGTAAACTATGGTTGCTTGCTTCCGCATCAACGAAACTACTTAATTACAATCGGAATATTCAAAATCACAATTATTCTTCAACGCCCCACGAATTATTTATGAAGAGAAGTGTATTTATTTCTTATGTAACGAAATTGCAATTTTCATTAATGCCATAAAATCTTCCTTTGGAAATTACCTTAAATTGTGTGTTAATTTAAAAAATATTCCTAACTCTAAGGTTAATAACCTTGTGCAATGCCTTTTGTGTGTTTGCGAATCGATAATTTATTGCTAGAGTAAACTAACCTTGGCAGTGTGGCTCCAGTAACCTTATGCTGTTTGAATAGATCCACATATTGCGGCAATTGAACAGACTGTGCAAGCCAATCTGTGGTTTGTTCTGAAGTCCAATTGTGTACCTGTTGGGGGAAGAACCAAAATAGTAACAATTTGTTACGCTGCCAATTATAATTATAGTTTGTCTAATTATGCGCACCTCTGAACGTAACCAGGATTCCCACAACTCTTTCACAGATATATGCATGTCATCGTTGTAGTGAAAAGCTTTCTGTCGTTTCTCATATCCAGAATCATATTTAAGCTCTTCACGCAGAAACTGAAATAAAAACAGAAAAATTACGTGAACATTTTTAATCCATTCTGACTCTTTAGAACTTCTATATACAAAAAAATTGTAAAATTTAATTAGTGAAAATTGTCAAGTCAATGTTGATGGCCGTATTCATATATTACTGCGTGTATGTTCGGTTCCATTCAGTAGATTCATCAACATTCTGTCAAAATATTGTCATTCCACATTGTACATTGTATTTGTCTCTTTAGGAATTTTCCATCCTCTAACCACAAAATCGAAAAGTTCACGTGTTTTGAGATAAAGCTCACACGAGAACTGCTTGTTAAACTGAAGTATATTTTCAAATGGGGAAACACAAAACCTGTTAACTACTTTTCAAAAGTAATCAATTTATACGTTCCGTATAAAAATTTAGTGGCAACAATATTTAAGTGCTCTGCGCCAAATTTATGAGGGCGAAACATGTAAAAAGAATTAAAACTGATTGGAGAAGATTTAGAAAAGTGGTGGTAGTGAGTTCTTACTGTAATTAGTAATTCTATTAGCTAGTCAACGACATTCTCATAGTCCATAAAAGCCTGGTATTGTGCACTTTTTTGAATCTGTTTTCAGCAACTCTGATTGGAAGCTACCTACTTTTGCCGCTCTAGCTTTAGCTAACAATATCGGTTAATAAATATTTTAGCTCTGGCTAGTGGTCGAATATTTATTCGTAAAGGTTCCATGTTCCTTGAAAGCTATAGAATATGCCAGCTCTTTATTACATCTTTTTCTCATTAGATGCCTTCCCATGAATTATTTCTTGTTCAAAAACTTTTAAAATCTTTATGGAACACGGGTTGGGGTAGATGGAGAGAAATTTACCTGTTTCTTAATAGATGCTGTAATAGTTTCTAAAAATTTAGCTGGACTTCGATCCTTCAGTGAAATATCGCATTACAGTATATTATATTAATAATCTGTTATCTGTTGTCAACAGAATGCCTCAACCATTGGTGGGCATTGTTGGCAGGTTAATGCAAGCATGAGTCAATGTGTTATATTTACTATACTATCGAAACTGTTTTAGCCATTTACACAGTATTTTACTAGTACCATCATAGAAATACATAAATTTAGTCAGCGCAGAAGCAGGAAGCTTATACTTCTTCAAATGACTTTTTGGATCATCCGAAAGAAAACTATGAAAATGTGCAATCTTTGTGGATGCGTGCTACACCCAAGAAAATTTGATCGCTCGACAAAGCTGGTAAAGCAGTTGAAATAGAAAATAAAGAACTAATAGATTCACATTCAACAGGAGATATACTCCAACCAATTCTAGACAGATCATGAAACAGCTATTCCCGGCATATTAAATGGTACCGGAGGCTTATTATCAACTACAAAACAAACTTTGTATTACGTAATTCTAGCCATGTAAGCGTTCTTAACAACAACTTCAGAGGCAATGGAGACTGTTGCAACGTCTTGCGAATCTGATTTATGCTGAAGATATCTGCTAGCAAAACCAAGGAAATATGGATTAACATGTTTATCAGGACTATCAACAACATCAAGATTGTTCTTCTAATTTCGCTACCAAGGTATTGTTAATATTGAAACTAGCGATACAGAAGACCACTTGGTAAAAAAAAAAAAAAAAACTGAGAAGAGTCTGTCTTTTATTAGCTACCCTAGATATGGAAGTGTAGAGAAATCTTAATCAAGGCAAATCTACGGCTGTTCAACTTCATTCTACAGGCAGTTTTACTTCTGGTTGTAAAACCATTATTACAGAATTTTGTAATATGTGTTTACGACATATTCTTAAAGTTCCCTGTATAAGACAGGGTCAATGAGAAAAATGGAAAAAAAAACAAGTAAGTTAGAATTGGTCTAAGACCAATTCTTATGATTGGTCTAAGACCAATTCTTATGATACCCTAGATTAATGCCCGTATGTAATTTTATATAGTCACCTCTCTGTGCAAGTAGGATTTTTGAAGTGGTTTTTCGCTTATATTTCTAAAACGGTTCGTCGGACAGTAAAAACTGTCATAACCAATTTCATAAGATTTCACATTATGAAGAACTTTTCAGTACATTAAAACCGTATAGGAATGATCGTTATCACAGTATATGTAAAAATCGTAAATTTTTTATATGGCAACACCAAGAAGGGTTGCCCGATTAGTCCATTTTCTAAATTTTATTTACTATTGCTATAAAAACACCACGTACCAAATTTCAGCTCTCTACGTCGCTACGTTCTCAGGAACTGCCCAAATATATAGTCAAAAACCATACACCACGAAGGAGTTGCGAGTTGCCCCATTTTCGAACTTAAGTTTAATTTTTTTTAAAAAGCACATGTGCAAAATTACAGCTCTCTAAGTGAACGCATTCCCGACTTATCGTGCGGCCGGACGGACATGCAAAAATCAAAATAACTTTTTAATATTATAGAAATGGGAGGGACATAAATTTTTTTTTCTTTTTTTCGGGGGGGGGGCACATGTCGCATATCAAATTAAAGCTCTCGCCGAGTACTATCTGATGGTCTTTTTTTCGATTAACTTCATTTTAACCCCCTTTTTCACATTTTTACGTACATCACTGACAATTTTTCCCTACCTTGGGTTACATATACCCAAAATACTATATATTTTTTACGTTCTAACAAGGAAAAAACATAGAATTGGTAAAAGACCAATCAGATCAGGAGTAGTCAACCAGTTCCTACCACTCCCTAGTGTACGATTCAAGCTTTCATGGTGGATGGTTGGGGTTTTGTCTGATGCGGAAGCACTGACATGTATATATAGTGGACTGCCCGTTGAACCAAAAATGCATGAAAGCAAATGGCACCACTTTCATGTTCCTGTCTCTTTCCGTGAGAGCATACTGAACTGTAACGATTCAGTGGTATTTCCAACCAATACAGCCTTGTAAAAACAGCTTCTTTCGCCTTATAATTAAAATTTAACAATAGTCCCAAATACTTTGGAGTAAATGCGGTAAATCCCACTGACATGCATATAAGTAAATTCCCAAATAATTTAAATATAGCGGCGGCGAGAGCACACTTTCTGAAATCAAAACTGGTGTCACATGAAACACGAGATCAGTCAGTCCATTTAAACACATGTCAGTGTGCGGAAGCTACCTTCCATTAGCACCGCAAATCTAGTACTCCCTGACAGAGCAGGCTGTACTGCACTGTAGTACTGGATGAGGGCGGATTATGAACGTTGTCACTTCCAAGTGTGGTAGATTAAAGCTAAAAAGATATTAAGTGCACCTGCGATTAATATTACAGGCACTATACGTCAATGAATCAATCCAAATAATAAAAAAAAACATAAAAAGATAAATTTAAGTAGATATTTTTACTAAACGAGTACCTTGTAGTTGGGCTAAATTAAGATATTGCGGTCATTGCGGAATCTGTGGACGGTAAGAAAATTTTACTACCAACAAATATACAAAAAGGTATAAAAGGGGTGAGCTACGCGTGCCCTAGATAAATCCCCGTATATAATTTCGTATAATCACTCTTCTGTGCAAGTTTGATTATTAAAGTGGGGTTTCGCCGCTATTTCAGAACGGTTTGTCGGACAATAAAAATGATTATATAACCAATTTTATGGGATTTTATATTTTGAAGATTCAATACAATAAAAACGTCTGGGACTGATCGTTTTCACGGTACGTTGAAAATCTTAAATTTTTTATCGCAACACCATATGAACGGTTTGCCCGATTTAGCCAATTTTTAAGATTGGACTTATCATTATTATGAAAAAACCGTGCACGTAATTGAAGCTGTCTACGTCGACGCGTTCTCAGGCAATGTCCAAATATATAGTGAAAAACGAAATTTTTGTATGGCAACCCTACGAAGTAGTTACCCGATTTGTCCTACTTTCGCCCAAGTGCAAAATTTCAGCTCTCGAAGTACACGCGTTCTCGAGTTATCGTGCGGACGGACAGGCAAAAAGAAAAACAAATTTTAATTTTGCTCTACCATCATTATTTCTATGTGTTACAAACGGAATGGTAAACTTAGTACACCCTATGATTTCATCTACTAGGGTATAAAAAGGGAAACAACATTGTCAAGCAATCCTTAGATTTAAATTCTCAGGGAAACCGACGCGATACATCGGAAGGCCAGAAACAGAGTGCACTTTATGTGCTCATCAAGGAATAAAAGAAATTATATGAAGTCAATACAAATTATAGATCTAGATTAATTCAACTTCAATATTAATTTCAAATCTAATTGACATTTTTGAATATCGCCGGCTATTGATATATGTACTTAAAAATAACTTCAATTACCAAAATCTCACCTTAAATACTGCTCTACAGTTTACAGCTTTTCACATCGGTTCCAATAGGTAAATATTGTCACTAAAGACGAGAAAATTATGTGTAATCAAGAGCTCCTTAAATAGGCTAAGTATTTGTTCCACAACTTAAATATCCTATCAGAGCAGAAATTTCATTATCAAAATAAACACCAGCTCGACTCTCTGTTTACAATGGCGTTTAGCCAATTGCGACAAGCAATTTAACTTTAATTAAATGAAACGTGCACTAATTGGATGTGCAGAAACGAAGTAAGGTAGGGTGGTATAATCACTGTACTAACCATAAACGTGAAGCTGTTTTTTTGCCACCACATAATAAATAATATTCTAGCAGCGTTCAACTATACTACACTTACGTCATCGGATTCACTTAGGTCAATATTTCCATTGTCATCGTCGTCCAGCTGCCGATGCAATGACCTTATGGCTTCCATACCCAACCGGTCTTGAACGTTGTAGCACTCCAAATCATCTGCTGAGCATGATCCATCTGCAGACCCACTGCCAAGCGAACCTGAAAAGAAAATTCCACATGAGTCGGAGATACACGAAAAACTTAGAAAGTACACTTAGAGTTAGCTAGTTAAAGCAAACAACTGCGGAATCGATTTAAGTTTGTTATGTCACTTTTGTTATTTGGTGGTTAACATAAGCCAAACTCAAGAACCTTGTAGCGACCTTTGAAGCTTGTTTATTACAGAATTTTTTTTTTTAATATAGGTAGAAATGATGTTCTATCACTTGCGCTGGATGTAGTATGGATATTCCAGCAAAAACTGGTTTCGAATGTTATTTTAAGATAATATGTATGTGGCCTTTGGAAAGATAATTTCGGAGTAGGTTGGCTGTTGTTCTAGCTGCTAGCTCTTTTCGCCCGAATTTCTATATAATGTGGATATTTTAAGGGCCACGCTGATGTTTAAAAAAGATGAATCATGATGCATAAATCGTTTGGAGATAATAATATCTAATTTGGGCATTGGAATTTTATCACGATTTTAGTTAAATAAGGTGCGAACAAGCTAATGTGCTTGACACATGGCGACTATAATGAGTAATTTAAGAAATTAGCCAACTAGTTAACTTATAATATTGTCCAAAATATTTGTGAAAATAATTTTTTCCATCTCTAACAGATTTGAAAGCGTTCCACAAAACAAAATTTATGGCTAATTAAATTGATCATTAACCTTCTCTCTGTGCACAGGGGTGCAAATCCACCCCAGGAATGCTATCTGTGATATGTTTCACACACTGTAAGAAAAAAAGGATTGAAATTGGTAAATATGGATGAAGTAGTGAAACTACCAAGGCACCTGAGCGTTTAACTGTGTGTAGGGGTGTATATGCACCCCGCAGTTTTGTTATAAATTTTGTAGATTCGGACGATGCACCCTAATATTTTTGCTTTTTTTTCTATTCTTTTAACTTTGAAATTTTTTAATTTTAATTAATTTTGTTTTTTAAATTGGTACTGTATCAATAAAATTTTGTTAATATTTATGCAGACAAGGTTTTTCACATCGATTTTACAACAAAAATGTATGGGGTGCAATTGCACCCCTGTACACGGTTAATGTTAAAATATGTGTGCACAGAGAGAAGGTTAAACTCGTCGTATATCCAAGATATAAATCATTGTCTGAAATAGATATAGATATTTACCCGATAATAATATCGGATATTTACCTTTAATAGGTGTATTTTACAGGTTGTTCGACCTACGAACTAACAGGATTGCCAGCCTACTATATGTTTTAGAAAAAATTAATTGATATCGCAAAAGTCCTCATAAGAAAAGTTGTTTATGATTAGCATGGCTACCTTTTGGAGTAACAGAATTCCTTAAAAAAAATGATACCAAAAAGGATCTTGCTCGAAAATGTCTTTAAAAACTTTTATCTCCAAACGAGGCCGAGCACCACCACAATTTTTGGCGATAGATAAAATTTCAAATTTCGCCAATTTTTGAACTTAGATGTATATGTATATGTACAATTATTACGAGGACATCTCGTGTACAAAGTCTTCTTCAGCAGTATCGGAATGCATATACAGGGTGTTTCATAAGTGATGGATATTAATAAAGGAGGTGATAGGTCATACTTAGACGAGCAAAAAATTGTATGTGTGGTGGGGGAAACCCTCCCGGTTTCCGAGATAACGAGATTTAAACATATTTGGGTATGTTTTCATAGATCACCCTGTAACTTCTGAATGTTACACTTTATGATTATGATTTGATTATTGTTCGATACATAATCGTTGGACCATTACCAATGGTCTTTGAATTTTTCCCCTCTTCCTCTCCGTTTTGAAGTTATGGCTCAACAAAGTTCAAATTTCTGAATTTTTACTAGTTTTTTTTATATTTAACTACATACTATTTTTAACATAAAACATGTCATCAACACCAATTTTTCATATTGGATTTAAGAAGGTCAAAAGCTTAGCTTTAAAATGACCTATCGCACTTTGCATCCAAAATGCAACACTTTCTGCGTTTTTTGCGCTTTTCCTTAAGCATATCCAACGAAAAGACTGAAAAAGCTCATTTCCAAAAAAATAACTGCCCACTTTCTGGAACTTATTGAACTTTTCGCTGGAGACTTTTCATGCATTGGAAGAATTTTTGCGTCATAACTCATAAACGGTGAAAGATACAAAGTCAAAACATAATACATTTTAAAGGAAATAATCTTAGCTTCTAACAGGAGTATGACAGAAAAAAAATTAAGAGGTTGTTTTTTTTAGATAATCGGCTTGAAACACAAAAAATGAGTTACAAAAGTTGAAAATTGAAGTTGTAGAGGAAGCATTGACACATTGAATCAAAGGGCAGGAGGTTCTCTATAAATTAGCACATCGACCATCTTTCCACAATTTGTCGTTTAGGAGATACAGTACCGCTCATTAGTTTCAATAAATGGGAGTTTTTTAAGAAAATGTTTTTTAAGGTGTACAGTACAGGTTTGGTTCTTATTTATATTAATATTCTCAGACAAATTCTCCTAAGTTTATTGATGAGTATCTTGCTTTGTTGTCTGAAGCTATAGAGCTTTTTTCGAAAATGAGAGTTTTGCGCTGGTAGTGCTGTAAATTGCGAACTGAACAACTGAACTAACACAAGATTGCAAAGTTGTCTTGCCCCGAGGAAGTAAATATCAATCGAAAAGCGAGCTGCCATAGTTGCCTTGTGGAAAGCCGGGCATACTTTGCAATCTATCGCTGCTTAGGAGAAGATTTCCCTTGGTAGCGTACAGTGGACACTTGAGATATACGCTGAAACAGGAAGTTTAGCGTACCGCTCACGTCCCGGACAACCTCAGGACCGCAGAACAGGAGGACAAATACATAATAGTGAATAGCAAACGGGATCGATTTCAAACGGTACCCGAATTACGTGTTGCATTTATAGAATCGAGGGATAAGCCCGTATCACTTTCGACTATCAAGCGACGTCTCTTCGCAGTCAGGTTGAATGGATACGTCGCAGCCAGGAAGCTATTGCTGAGCATACCTTCCGGATATGCAAAACTACATCCAGTCCAAAGAGGATCAATAACATGATTTGGCCTCCCCAGAGCCCTGATTGTAATCCAATCGAACTCTTGTGGGATCACTTGGACAGGTGCGTTGGCAATGTGCGAACTACGAACAGAAATCAACTTTGGAATGCACTAAGAAATAAATGGCAGTACATTGGAGCCGAAACCTTAAACAAACTAACCGGAAGAATGACGCGAGTTTGTGCCGCAGTGATCAAGGCTAAAAGTGATATTTTGAGGAGAGCAAAATTTAAAACAATTATAAATTATTTTTATTCTTTTTGCTTATTTTCAACAACAAAATGAATCAATTTGAGTAAATACTATAATGTTAATAATATAATGACAAAAAATAAATCAAATGTTTCATTTCTTCCCTCTTAATTCCATATATTGGAGCAGTTATTAAAATTAATGACCGGTACCTACTGTATAACTATTTAAGCACAAACCTACGTTTCACGTACCCTTAGTCCTTTAACCCTGATTATCTCGGAAAGGGTTGAGAATGTAACCCCCCCCCCCCCCCCTATACAATTTTTTTCATTTTTCGACATGACTTATCACCTCCATTACTATTTATCACTTATGAAACACCCTGTATAGCGGTTATCAAAACATTTGTTTACTATGGAGCATTGTGATTGTGCAAACTACGAACCTTACCTTACTTCTTTATTCATATAATTACTGGTACATAATTTCACCTTGTAGGTCAACGCGTTCTTGGGCTCACGTGCGTACTGATCTTGCTGCGACCCAGCGATCAAAATGGTCTCATCAATACGGTTATCTCTGATCGCCTACCACAGAAGTTCGATGATAGAAATCACCCAATTGCCCATATAAATACTTTTATTCAAAAGCAAATATGAAATATATGGTAGCAAGATTTCTCATTTAATTTTCAAATTGGGGTGTTTATTCCAATCGCTGGGTCGAAAGGTTCCAGTTTTTCTGCATTTTTAATGCATTTTTCAAATTCATTTTCAGTGTACTATAGACGAGAAATTGTCCTCGTAATAAATGTATGAATAAACTTATGTCGATTTCGATGAGACTTCAGTGTAACACCAGTGTTGCACTTTTTTAGCAGTGTAGCACTGAAAATAAATGTTCGATGGGACAGCTTTTATAACAGAAGGGCAAGACTAGGTTTGCACTGAGCTTCTCATACTTTGCACTGGAGTTTATCTCGGTGTTACAAATACATATTGAAGTTGAATTGTCATCTGGTCTGTCAAAGTGTGCGTCACGAAAATTTGTAATATTTTTGAGTTTTATTTTATTTGGGTTATCTTCATAGAATTTAAGAAGGATTTTGTTTCTATATATAAAATAAAGAGCATTTATACCGTTTGACAGTTCCGTGCATATAATACGTACGTACACAAATAGAAGGTATATGACAGAAATAAGTTCCATGGGCTTCAGTGCTTTACTGGCAAAAATAGCGGATTACTGGCAGAAAAAGTGCACCACTGATTTTCTCCTATCAAAATCAACATTAGTATAGTAACCCATATGATTTCATCTAGGGTATGAAAATAAAACTGTTGTATGGAAACACTAGAAAAGAGTTATTGCGATTTTGCCCATCATCAACCTTTCTGACATCGTAGATTTAAAATTTCAGTCAAGACGTTCTGCTTATTATTGAAAACAGGAATTAGAAACCAAAATTTGTCTATAGCAGCACTACAAAGGAGTTGCATGATTTTGCCAATCTAACCTAGATCCATAATTTTTATAAAAATGTCGTGTACAAAATTTCATTCTATAAGTCAACACGTTCCAGATTTATTGCGGAAGGGCTAACGGACAGACAGATTAATAGACTTAATGCATGCCTGTGAGATCTTTGTAATCAATAGATACTTAATAAATGAATAAATAAAAATAAATAAATAGACAGAAGGTCAGACACACAAGCGGACATTTTTTTATCTCTCCAATATTATGCGTGCTTTCTCGTACCATCATCATTCGAATACCAAATTTATCCTATGATTTCATCTACATGTAGGGCATAAAACCAAGAACATATGATTATTTATGAAATGTACTCATAATATGGTTAATACTAAGAAGCTATTATTATTATGAAAGTATGTCTTCAACTATTGACACGAAATAAATCGGCACAAGTTCATCTATAATAGTGATACTTGCGGACACACGTCTTATGAATTGAATACCAATTGAAAATTGCGGGACAAGCACTTTGATTTAAAAAAAAACATTTAGTGCTGCCAGAACTCTTGAGAAATACTTCTCAAGCCATGAAACAGATTCTAAAATATTTGCAATGTTCTTATGAAAAGTTTGCTTTGAATAGTTCCTGCTCCCTAACCTACTATTCATAAAATAAATAAATCACCTGCTGATAATCTTAAGGTTGCTTTCTTATCTTCCAACCGATTTGAAATTTTTATACCATTCTCAACAAAATTATTTAACTAATTTATCTTAACCGAATGACTACGATTCCCCACACAAAAACTCTCAGCAGAGTAATAATTGCATAAAAGAATTAATCTGCGCAGATTCGGACTACTCAGTTGAGAGTTATTGAGCGTTAAATGGTAAGGTTACTTTTTAATCAAAACTATTATGTAATTTTTTTAAAAAGGGTATATAGTAAGTGTAGCCTTTGAAAAGATAAAAAACCAAGTTTAAAATTACTGGAAGACTATTTTTGTGTTCAGGCTCTATAGCATATATAAAATCAAGCTACTTTTCTGGAAGTATACCAATACAGACTCGGATCAGCATGCACACATACATATATATTTCTGTTTCATGGCTTGAAAAGTATATATCTCGAGAGTTTTGGTATTGCAGATCATGAATAATTTTCTCACTACTAATAACTGCGTGAAATTAAAACTACACGCCACTCACACTACTCACAAACTACTAATCATCCACTTACACATTTTAACTCACGCCATGAATGAAGCCCATAAACATTATTTATCATAAACCCGAGCTATCTTTAGTACTAAGAATTATTAGTAATATTATCTATATTAATTAATTTAATTCAAATATAACATAAACAAAAGAGACTCCATGTATCTGAGCATTATTTTTTCAACATACTTTCGATGTCGCCAGACACTGAGGTCAGATTGTATAGAAGTACACCTTCTATCCTATTCCTATGTAGCAATCCGCCAATCATCAATCAATTTGAATCGTTAGTTATGGTGTGCTTAGATCTAATTTTCGGTGAATTATTTGCAAATCACGTGCCAACATTTTGCTGTACACTCATCTGCATCGTCTGCTCTCCAAATTCGAGTTTAAATAAATCACCAATCAATTGATCGTTGGGGAATAATTTCCGATCACTGTCAGTACTGAAAATTTGCCCAGCTGCTAATTTTTTTTAACACGCAAGGTCTAACTGCGAGCTACAAAGTTACTTTATCGTATATGTTTCGGTGAGACAATATTATTCACCCGTCTCTACAAACGAAAATAGAAAAATGACGCGCAATCTCGTCGAACTTGAACATGGTGACATTTACCTTGGAGCCTAGTGGGAAATAACATTGTTTCTATGTAGGGACGCACATTGCAATTTATTGTAATTGCAGGTACAGAGTTATATTTATTTCGGATACATACGAATGGATGAACACAGTAACACGACTTAATCACCGCAGTAAGAGCAACGACGATTGATTGATAGACTGAGACAAATTTTAGTATCAACAAACAGAAAGAAAAAACTTGCTGACAACATAATGAAGATTTATTACATATCTTCTAAATGCTTCCTTACATATGAAATGGAGATCTTGAAAATTTCCGAAATGCGACACGAAAATGGTAATCGTACGTTGGTTTTGGATGAAAATTTTCGAAGAGGAATAAGAAACCCATGAAAAACTTGATGATTATATAGATAAGAAGCTCATGCGAATATAACTAACATTTTGACTCCGGTACGTATTTGAAGTGACACGAAATATTTTAGTATCTTTTGCATAAAAGTGAAAACAGTGAATAAGTCGTTAATACACAAAATAAGGAGAAGGGGACCTCGAATACTTCCCCATGGTACCTCAAAGGATTATTGTCTCAGCAGAAAGGAAAACAGAAAAAATTTCCAACATACAAACACTTCGAAAAATCCAAGAATGAGAAAATTATGGATCAGGAACCTATGTTCAATTCCGTTGAAGGCGTTGCTAAAATTGTTAAGTTGGACTACAGTAAACAGTGATGAATTCCAATAAGTCAATGATTTACCCTTTGACGAAGCCATATTAGAATGAGTTCAAGATGGTAAAACAATGGAAGTGAAGAACAACGCTGACCAAGGCTTGGAAAATTGTCGGCATAGTTAAGCCGGTCCTACACAATATGTATATACATTTGTCAAATATTTGGCAATGCGTCTCGTTTACACACATTTCGTCAAGTAAGACGCATTGATAAATATTTGACAAATGAACCACACAATGTGTGGGATGGGCTTTAGAAATGTCAACGTGCCTTTTTATGCAGAAAAATAATCAGGGTACTTCCATCGCTCTGGAAGTGTTCCATTTCTCGAAGCAAGTGGAACGAAGTCTCATCAGACTAGTGATCAGAACCTTAGAATATAGAGAGAACAGGAAGTGCTAATACATATAAAATTCATGTACATGAGCGTGCTTTTCTTTGGGGTCCTTGAATAGGGGAAATTGGAGAAATGTATGTTCAGCTGACTACATCCTGGAAGAGCTGGGCACAAGATCGTTAATCCGTTAATTAACGAAGTTAACTTTTCGAGTAACGGAGTAACTTTTAAGAATGTTAATGGATTCTAACTTCCGTTAATATTCAATAAGTCCGTGAACCGTTAATTAGGTAACTACGACTTATGACGTAAATGACGCCACGCCGCGATAATCATGCTCTGACTTGTTTGGGTCGGGTATGTATGTAGCTATTCGTAGGTTCGAGCATAGAAGCCCTCTGTTGACTGTTGACATCACGCTTCAAGGAGAAGCTCAAGCATATCTCGGATCACTCCTACCTACAATTGCAGTAACTGTATTTAAATTAAAGAATATCAAGGCCAAGGGTCTTGTGAATTGCACAGCTTTAGCCAATGCTTTATTAAATAACATAGATAAAAGGTTTGGACTACTTCTGGACAACAAACAACGCCAACAAGCAGTTTTTTACCGTAATTTTAATTTGATTCCGAAATAATTATTATAACAAACTAAGATTTATGTAAACGTAATGAAAACGTCTCCAACCAAAAGATGTTTTTTTAAAGCAATACATTCGATTTACTTGTTCATTTCACTAATCCAATAACATAAAGATTACAATTACTTATAGCAGTTACCGATTAACGGTTAATGTTAACTTCCGTTAAATCTTCCGTAAAGTAACGCTTAAACGTTTAACGAAGTTAACTTTTTTAGTAATGGCTTAACGATTAACGAAGTTAATTTTTTTATTAACGATGTCCAGCACTGCATCCTGGGTATTTTGGCGTAGTGACAGTGACTAAGATCATTTTCGGCGGGAGCAACCGCAGTATTTTCAACCAAATATCTTGTTGCCCCGCTCTCTATGTTGATTCTACTACACGCTTGTACTGAGCTCTGACTGCAGCGGCAACAGATTCTAACGCAACAAAAATTTTTTGACTACGCTACTGTCTATTATCTAAGAGCAGAACAGACCGAAGGTGGGATGCAGTGCTTTTCATGTCGTCGTTTCGCTTATTGCTTATGCGATGGAATCAAAAAATTTGTGAAGAGGTGGTTCATATTTGTGCCTATATTATATAAAATAACAACGAAACATCTCAACTCATATATTATGTGATATCAAATAACAGATTTTCCAATAAGAGTGATAGCGCTTTCAACTGTCACAGCCGACATGTTTGTGATTGAATGATGAGAGTCTTATGACAATTGCATTTAATAAGTAGTACTTAGCAAGACATCATGGATAGAAATAATAGGATAACAATTATACGAAAAGGATATGTATTTCAGTCCGTATGAAAATCAGTATAGGAATAATAAACATCTAAAGTATAGAATTGTATAAAGTGCATTATTGAAATTGTTACCATGTCTTATTAAACCGAAATATATACTTCAAGTATACATTTTATTCGTGAAAATATATACAGGCGGTTGACTAGTTTTTGTATAAAAGTTATACCATAATTTGTTATAGTTCTCATAATTTGCTTGAGTGAATTTTATTGAAACTATCATATAGTAACCATTCCGTACAGCTTTTATAGATTGTTAGTATCAGGATAATCAGATGATCATATCAAACACATAGAAGTCTCTTATAGCTTTTATATTGGAACCAAACCCATTCCCGCTTTTTGCGTATACCGGAAAAATACCAGAACCAGGGTACTTATAGCTGAAGACACACAAAATTAACCCTTTAATTTGTTTACAATATGAGAAACGGGTGTGGGTAAATTTCAACGATCAAATAAATAAATAAATAAATACTTCGAAAGGTTAAAAAAGATCAACAAATAATTTTCAATTTTATTCAGATATAGTTTTACTAATTATGGCTTATGAACAATCGTAAATTTTGTTTGTTCTACGTGATAATGTAGGGTTGTAAGTATTTAAGTATTTAGTTATTGTCATATTTTATGTAAAAAATAAAATGGAGTTGGAACACAATATCAACACAATCTAAAAAAGTATATGCTGAGTTAAGTGCAATTATATGGGAGTCAAGAACTATCATATATTGACTTATATTCGATTTATCAGTTCCAATCGCAATTATGAAAGGACATTTTCCTGCTGATTCTTGTAGATAATCCGCATTGGGTTTGCCAGGCTATAGTACAAGAATAATGTTTACATATATTTGACAATATATTACGTGTGCTTCTGCATACCTTCTCAAAAATAACAAGTCTATCAATATCGTTTTTATCTGAAAGCCTGCGGATTTTCTTCTTACCATTTGGAGCAGGAGGAAGGCCCTTAGAAGATTTAAAAATGAAAGCGTGGGTGTGTTCCAATCTTAAAGAAAAATATTATAGGTAAGTTTAAAGATTATGCTGGAAGAATTTATTTTGTACCATTTTCTCTCTCAGCTTCAGTATACAGAACTTTTTTTCCAGAAATTCTATTAACGCTAAATATTAAACTTTGGAACTTATTTAAATAATTTTATTTCACTGTAACAGTTCAATTTTCTAAATTTTGTCTTCACACTCCGAAATCTGCACATTTACTGTCACACAATTTGCAATCCCATGTAAAGGTATTAAAGCGACGCACATTACTTTATACTCATTTTGGTATTACTTTAATATGAATTTTTATCAAATTCGTTGTAAGCTTACGGTATTTTTCAATTCTCCTGAAGGCGATAAGAAAGTGGCAGTATTTTATAGTCGTTTTTATTGAAGAGCATTGTATGCGTACTCTTTTTTATCCACAATAAGATAGAGTTTATATTTTTATCATATAAAATTTATACAGGCTCTTTTGCATTTAATTATTATAAGGCGTTCTTTCAGATTTATATAAAATTTGTATAAATAATTGCAATTGTTTTGTATACCTTTGTTTCATACTTTACAAATTAAAAGAATCTGTACGAAAAATTTTATAAAAGGTAGTTATAGATTAAAATATATTAAATTTAGTAATATATTTCTAACCGTGTACACAGTTTCTGAACACGTTAAAATTCTCAAGTATATTATCAAAATTCAAGTTCAACTCGAATAATGTTTCGTGCAGTTCGTTCAATCAACAAAGATAACAATTCGTAAATTTGTGGAAAAATTTAAAGCCAATATGTTTCAGTTGTTGATCAACACATTCCCAACAAGCCAAAGAAGAGCAAAAAAATGTTGCTAAGGAGAAGCCAAATTTATCGATTCTATGACGTTCTCAAGAATTAGGCATTCCTTAAACTTCTGTGTGACGAAGTTTGCATAAAGACTTAGGTCGTCGAGCTTAAATACAAGATCGATGCGTGTTGCGTCATGAGTTTGCTGAATAGATTCAAGAGCAGATCAAAGGTAATCCTTATGTTGCACAACAAAAATTATGCTCAGCGATGAAGTTCACTCAATAAGCAGAATCGCCGAATCGATCCTGAGTTTATCTCTCCACTAAATATAATCTTTCCTCATTACCTTCAGTTTTTCCTTGAAAGAACGACATCATATGGCTCCAACGTTTATTTATCTTCAAATCTAATTATAATATTGCTGGATTACATTAAACCTTTCTTCACACTACTCTCATCTGTGTAGCGAAGCCAAAGTTTAAGTTCTTCAAAGAGTAAACGTTTTAAAAACTGTAAATCTTCTTCGTTGTAGACTTTCCGACTTCAGACGCTCGGTAAGTACATAATCCTTATCATCATTGGAATAATGAAAATTTGTTCTCATTATCAAAATACTGCACACATTTACTGCCTAGACGTGATATTCCAATGTAAACAATATAAGCACGTGTTTGCTTTCCTTATCAAAGATTATCTTTCTTAATGAGCTGTTTTATGTAGCCAGCAGCGTTATTTTAGTTGAAATTATCAAAAATTCCATTGGAATTTAATGACTTCTAAGAATTAGAAAATTGTTCTCTCATTACGAATAAGCGATAAATTAATAAAAAGGGAACTCAAAAGAAATGGTAGGTAAATATGAATGTGTAAAGTCTTCGATTCAAACCATACCGTTTGAAAGTATGAATGCACTTATCAGTTACTTACGCGATTGTTTATGGGATCTTAATCATTGTCTTGACGATTTGGATTATTATGCTTGCTGTGCCAAAAACACCACAGGATCTTACGGAAATCTCCCAACAAAATTATTAGTTTGAATTAATCCCTCCACCATATGCACAGTAGGTGGCCATCGAATTAGAAACTTTCGCAAACAATTTTTATTTTTCCAATACCGAGCATTTTGTTGATTTGAAGAAAAAAAAAACTGCCGAGGTCAAAGAAAAACAACATCCTCCAAAGAAATATGAGGAGAACTGTTTACTCAAACAGTCAAGCATCCAGCAGCAGTAATGATTTGGGGCTGCATATCAGAAAAGGGTCCGGATCCTCTCTATTTTGTTACGGGAACAATGCGACAAGATCAAAATAGTTTTGGATACTGTTCTCCGACCTCATATTGAGTATTTGAATGCCCAGGGAAAGTCACATACTTTTATGCGAGATGGCGCTCCCTGCCATACCGCAAAATCCATTAAAAAGTATCTCGCGGAGCATGAAATTCCTTTATTTCTCTGGTGTGGGAACTCACCGAATTTAAACCCGATTGAGAACTGCTGGGCAGAACTGGGCAATACTTAAGTAAAAAAGACTTAAGTACTAATTAAAGTAGGTACATTTTCGTTACTTAAGACTTATTACTCAATACTTTTGAAGTGCCCTACTTAGTACTTGAACACAAGTACTTGTTTCTATTTACTTCTACTTAAGACTTAGTTTTGTACTTAAGTACCGATATTTATTTTTAAGTATTTCTGAGTCTATTAAGTACTTACAAATATCTAACTCTTCGTAGAAAAGCAAACACAATCTCTAGTGCAACTCCTTTTTTGTTGAGTTTTAAAGATCGCAAACAACTAAGCATGTGCCACACTCACGTGTCAAGGTAGAACCTTAGACAAACTAATAATATACAAACAAGACTGAGCAAGTAGAACAAAAGCAGTAACGTCTCGCTCGAACATCAAATCGACGATGCCTCGCCTTGATGACATAACCAAGGGTAAGCAAGAAATGCCTCGCTCCAATATAAAATCAACGATGCCTCGACCTAATGTAGGGAAGGCCTCAATTTTTTCTTTTTACTGGAAATTCTTTCCTTAGAACATTTATGCATTATTGGAGGCGACAATGGGATCTCTAATAGTTTTTATGAGTGTAGCAATGAGACATGAAAGTTTTACTCTACGTGCAGCGCCGAAAACTATAAAAAACTATAAATAGTAGCCACTGGTTACTATACATATTATAGTTTTCAAAAGGATTTATTTATTAATATCTATTAACTGAACTCTATATACTTTATTATATTACTGAAAACGTACAAAGATTCTAAAAAAGTACTTTGAAAAGTAATTTAAAAAGTACTCAGTATAGACTTATAGACTTAGTACTTAGTTACAAGTACTTTTCATACATGCGGTACTTGTACTTATGCTGAAGTACTCAGGACTTCGGTACTTGTACTTGTACTTAAGTACTTTTTCTTTGGTACTTGCCCAGCTCTGCTACTGCGCTTTGATAATATCTAAAGTTTATAGCTTTTCAAATCCAATGGTAGAAATATTGAAAAGCGAGTTCCTAACTCGATGGCCAACTATTTTATGTAGGTAAATAACAAAAGATTGGAGAAAATGGACAGCTTTTGTCAGTTCGATTGAGAAATTGCCAGTACCTACCTACGCAAGATATCCATTAAAAAAAACGACCTATGTCTTTTCAACTTTAATATGACAATGTGATTTGAAAAAAAAAAAAGTTTCGAGAAAATTCTTAAGAAAAATATGAATGATTATTCTACGCTAAAAAGTTTAGCGCCGCAAGCAACCAAATCAATCAATCGACAACTTTTGTCAGCGGCCGCTAAAATAATCCTTCAGAAAATCTTTCAAGTAAATTCCCGAGAAAAAAATTAATTCTTATCTATACTTATCCTTAATAAAACAATCCTCTAGTTTCCTAATGGCTTCGCAACGAAACCTCATGAGAAAAGAAAAATTGTAACGGTTCATTTAACGAATAAAAATAAAAATACTTTAGAATTGAATTGTAGTAGAGTCGGCGTAGACCACTTGAACTTTGCAGCCACATTTTTGATAAATGAACACATGCGCTTAAGTGCAATTTTCAACTTGAATTCTTCTGTTATCTTTTGCATGTCCGATAAGATTCTTGAATAGTATTAATATACATAAATTCAAGCGTTTTTTTTTCGTTGAAATATGTTGTACTTTGTGTCTTTATATTTATGTTGGAAATGTAGATACAAATTTATTTATGTTGGAAATGTAGATACAAATTTATTTATGGTTTCGTGTAAAGTATCTACCAAAAAAATTAGATAATTTTGTTTCTCAGGTTAAATTAAACACAAAACGATTAATTCTGATGAGCTTGAAAACTCTTTTAGCTTTAATTGGTTCAGAGTCACTTGTCTTAGATTATAAGATTATAATAGCAAATCCGAAGAAGAGTTCACATAGCAGGTCTTTGATATAATGGAATTGGATCTCATTTTTCAAGATAATGATGGAGAGTAGTCCTGACGAGCAGAGTGAAGGCAACATACCTCTATCTCTATCTATTATTAAAAGGAAAGTGGGTAGAAACTACATATGAAGAGATTGCCAAATTTTTGTGACTATTGGATGTATGTAGTTTTCCCCTCCCCGTTAGGTAGCCAACAAACGTTGATACAAAATTTAGGGACGTGATGAGAGGGTTAAAATTGGCTGTTAAACTTTAAATGAACCAAACGTTTAACAAGAATTTGGTGAATAACACGCAACGGGGTGATAATGCAAGTTGAAATTATTCGGAATTTCCATACAAAAGAAAAATTACTAATTTTAATACCCAACAGCAGATTACGGTAGAATATGTATGGAGAAATCTGGATATTCCACATTCGCCACCTTATCCCTATCCATGTGAGTACGTGTTCGATTTCATTTCATACATAGTACCTGCAATTTCACACTATGTTAAGAATTTTGTATGCATGCCTTAATTTTTGCAAGAAGTTCTCTGTTCGCATTTTCTACAATGTTACATTGATTTATAGTGGATTACTTGTCGTCGAATTGTAATTGAATAAAAGAAATTCTCCATACATCCAGTTTTTTTTTCTGACCCGAACCACAAATTTTTTTTTCTTATTCTTGTGATATGAAAATATTTTCTGCACTGTAGTTTGACATTGAATAAAATCAATTTAATTCTAATCAAATTATAAATTCCATGATGTCAGTGTATTAGATAAATGTGGAATGTAGCACACAAAAACAGTTAAATTGATATCAATCGTAAAATATTATAATTCATGTCAGTTTTCTGCCAGGAAAAGCGGTTTTCATTAACTTCAAACGTTTCGGAATATATAAACAATCTCAATGCTCCTCTAACGGAATTGTGTTGTGTAAATTTTAATAATTTGTTACCCAAAAATATTTAAGAAATGTCGGCTGCTTCCTGTATAGAACGGACTCTTTCATCTATCTATGTACATAATACTTTATGTATGTACTTATGTCCATGTGTATTGAAACCGTTCCCTCACTTTTCAGTTGCTCCTCTAATACACATATATTTAGTGAGCCGAGATGAACAGAGCAAATAAAAACTTTTATTTAATTGTGTGTCGACGGAGAATTTCAAGTTCGGTCAACGTCCTTAAAGAGATTTTCCTCGTGCAGGTGAAGCGAAAAATACTGTCCTCTATAATATAAGGAGAACTGTGCAGATTTTCGCAAAAATCTAGCTTTCGCCGGTTAAACCGATTTCAAAACTCATTGAGTTCGAACGAATACAACCAACCAAATCGAATTTTATTCTAGCCAGGTAGACGATTTCTAAGTTTTCATTAGTATCATCGCAAGGGAATGAATGAGTGTCTAAAAACAGATCCGCAACAAGAGACATATGTGTATTTATAACTCACAAGATACTCTCAACCTCAACCGCTCTCTGATTACTGTATAGAAATTATTTTGGGGATTGTTTTGGCTCCTGACACTTCTGAAAAATAAAATGCAAATAATCTGATTTTGCACTTCTTACTTGCTACCCCAGCAGCACTGATTTATTTTTTTGTGCTAATTGTGACTGAGGATGACACAGTGATAGGAAATGATTGGTAGTGCATTGCGATTGCGTACCATTCAGATTCCCACTGATACAACAAGAAAGGAAATGGATTTGATGCCTTGAAATTCTATTCCTATAAGTAAAGTAAATAAGTCAACTAAGCGATAATGATAGCTAAGGTGGGTCAGACATTTATGTAGCATAATGAGCTAATACTAATGGATTCTGTAAAAAAAAATAGCACTCTACATCTTAGTCTTTTGCTCTATAACTAAGTAATACCACGAAATATCAAACTACCGAATTATCATGATTACATATATTGAGCACTCAAAGAAATACTTCGGAAAAGTCCACTGTAAGTAAGTGTAACTTCGAAAGCGTTGATTTCTTCAAATATCTGCGAACACCTCTAACAACGACCTAACATTTGCTATACGGACTAGCATAAAATTGGGTAATTAGAGGCAATTTGGTAAGGTATTTTCGAATTCGCCGAGAATATGTTAAGATTGAGCACTAAAGTTATAGAGCATATTATATGCCTTCTTCTTAAATACTACGAATTTCTGCCTTTAAGAATCAATTCGCTCTTGGAATCCCTTGTTCTATTTTTTATGTCGCAATGAAAATATTAAAAAAATAGAAATTTTTTGTATCAGAGGAAGAATTTCTTGGCATGATGTGTCCTTTTCAAATTGTGTTAATTGTGGGTAAAATTGAAATTGAGCTGTAAGTTGTGAAGTTCATATGTATGGGTTTTGGAATTTCCCGTTAGTTTTGATCTAATTTCTTAATGTAAGATTTAATGAAATAGTGTTAAACGATATCTTACAATATAAAGGCTTGTCCTCAACCAAATTACGTGTGGAATCTCAATCCCAGAATGGTTCTGTACTTTATTAACAGTCTAAACCTAGAAAGGGAGTAAATTGAATATATCTTTCAGGTCGCAGTGAATGCAAGGCCAACACCCCTCCACAAATCTAAATTTAAGTCTATAATATAAATTTCTTCTCGAAAGAGCGCAGTGAAGTTATTTGCAATCTTAAAGTATAATAAAAGCTAACAAAGAAGTTATATAATGTTACAAGACTAATTTTTCCGATAACTTATTAGATGAATGCTCTTAAAATGTATGTAGCTTGTCTTATTATTTAATGATTCCTTCAAGTTTGAACGGTAAATATAAGCAATCACTTTTCAGAATATTTAATGAATGATAATGAAATTATTAAAATTATGTCTAAAAGGTTGATGATGAGAGTCAATTTTTGAAAGTGGACAGATGTTTATTTTGAGGGAGATCAGACCATACTAAGTCAAGAATCTTGTCATTGAAATTTGTAACGTTATTGTACTGGTTAAAATTACACAATGTCATGTTCTTAAGCAATTATTGACTTTGTCAAAGAACCATGAAAGGTATGGTATATTGAAATCACCCACAAGTAAAATGTGAGGCTTCCCAGAAAATCGCAAAAACTTTCGCTAATACTTGCAAAAAGACAATCGTAAGTCTCATAACTACTGCTTGGAGGTGAATGTACACACCACACATACAAGGTAAATTTTTTTTCCTTAATGGATATGTTATGTATCCGAGTCATATATGCACAACAAGAATTAGCACCTGATATACTGAATTTTATTTATTTTTTTCACACCAAATACAAAGTTAGTACATATTAAAACATTGCAGTTTCTCAATCAAGAGATTTTAAGGAATTTTCAAGTTTATTACAATAGCTTACAAAATTTGCACTGTAAATTTACAGTTTTGCGCTCAGCGCTTATTGAATATCTCTGCTTTATTTTGGTTATAATCACTTATTGAATATGCTAGTCAAGTAACTCACTGATAAATATATCATGGGTACGAACCAAATTTTTTTTTTTCAATATAGGCAAAAAATCATTTCTTTCTTAGAATTTCGACCATATTTCTTCAGAATTCGAGTCCAGCCGAACTGCCTTCTTCTGTCAAGAAGCTTAAGATTGCGTTAGAAGGGAGGCTTGTAATATCTCGTATAACCCCCAGTAAAAGCAAAAAGTTTGTTGTATTGTATATAGTGCAAGGTATCGAAAACATTAATGTATTTACCCCCCCCCCCCCCCCACCCCTTTCACAACCAACTCATCTCGAAAGACGGACCATCTACATACAGTCACCAATAATGCACACGAATTCTGAAGAAATATGGTCGATTTAAATTCTAAGAGAGAAATGAATTTTTGTCTATATTGGAAAAAAATTTTGGTTCGTACCCCCCAGCGGGAAAATTGGAAATGCCTGACTTAGGTAAGGTTAGGTAAGGTTTACTATTAACATTACCTGGAATGAATTAATAATGAGTACATGAACATACCTTACATTTACCTGTTTTAGGAAAGCAGGCATGATGTATCCATGCGTCATATTTTTGAGCATGTCATGACCTTCCTGGGAATGCTTAGAGAAGGCAGAGGTAATTCATTCTAGTTGTATATACCTTACGCTGAACTGGTTTAGGAAGGTAAGCGTAATGTATTGATGCGCGTCGTATTTTAGAGCAAACTATGTACCTTCCAGGGATACTTAGAGAAGGCAGAGGTAATGAGTAGATATATTCATTCGTGTTTTTATCGAAAAGAAATAGAGATTTGTGCGACTATATTTGCAAAGGCTAGTTCGAGGGAGTGCGTGCAGGTCGAAAATGACTCATTTAGTTTCATTGTTTTTCTAAGAACAATGAAGGAAGAAAAGTGCGTGCAGATGGAAAATATTATGATTTGTGCATTATTTTAGAAGAAGTGGATTATACGAATAAGTGAAGACCCATTTATTTTCCGCAACTTTCTAAGAAAGCAGGAAAAGTTCTTCCCTTTACCTCTCAGTGAAAACATGATGAGTGCTTCCCTCCACCCTCCTGACGGTATAAATTTAATGTTTTTTTTCCAGCTTTCCGGAAAACTTATACTTAATGGTTCCGCATACACTTTTCTAAAATGGCAGAATAAATGCTTCCACTAAATTTAAAAGTGATCCTTCTTCCCACCTTCAAAAGAATTAATAAGTAATGCTTCCTTTGACCTTCCAAGGACTTAATAAGGCTTCCATTCACCTTACAGGTCATGCAGGGGTAAGGTATATAACCGCCTTATATATATACAACTTCCCGTCGTAGGACATCAATGCTTTAAAAGAATTAACTGTGTATCAGAGCGTATTGCTTCCATACCTTCCATAGAATGTTTTCGGAATGCATCCGAAATGCTTCCGTTTCCTGCTGGGGTACTACCGTCGATATCTGTATATTTCTTGTCTGTGATAGCAGTATACACATATACAGGCACCACTGCCCTAGTAGCCAACGATCATCAGTTTGCAAAATTTTAGAACTAGTGCAGACAGGGTCTTTTATGTTAACTACCAAGCTGGATTCAAAGCGCTTGCAGCGGTTAAAGATATGCTTCCAAAAAAGTGCTTCTCTGAAAGCAATCTGTAGCAATTTCGAATCAAATATTGAATGGGAACGTGATCATGCAAGTTTCCCATGTTGACGTCTTACGATTAGTCATTGTGATTCGCGAGTTTCAGAAGATATTTGCTTTGTGAAGTTGAATATTTATAATGTATATATATATATATATATATATGTACATATATATAATGTTAAACTTTAAACTATGTGATTTTCTTTTACTTCACACAATCATAATCGTCAAACTTTAAATTTTCTGTAATTAAAAGAGAAACTGGTAACCATTTATGCCGACACTCTAGCAGCTGAAATCGTGCAGAGATTCCAATTTGCTTCACACAAGGTGCTTTAAAAGCGATTAAAACGAAGCTAAAAGGAAGTGTTTGTTTCTGCGGACATGCAATGTTAAAATTTATATGAAACTGAACTGAAGTACTTTTAAAGCGCTTTTTCCCCCGCTGAGTAACATATAACTTTTTAGTCAAGTATGCGGTTGTACGACTTTTTTACTGAGCACTTCGATGATTTTCTTCGGCACTCTATCTATCAGCTCATCAATAAATTGGTGTGGCTGGATCCTGATCTGTATGTCTAGTACATCTAATGTACGAGTGAAAGAGAGATAAATGGTGTTTAGCTATCATTGAATTGAAAAGTATATACCTAAATGAGTTTAGTCTCGGTGATTGAACAAAAATCAGCATTACATTCATCCAACCAAACATCATTAGCTCATCAGTGCGCTCATGATGATTGGGCTACCAGGATGATTATTTATTCTAACACTAACTCTAACACACTAATCCAAGATAAAAAAAAAATCTTTTTATTTTTAGTTCGCGACTGATGCCAAACAATTGCAGTTCCAGCCAATCCTGGTAAGACAATAATTGTTCCTTTCACGAGAAAAAGGAAGGTTTATATACAAGCACCATCTCTTGAGGGAATGATAGTGGAATTCTCAAAGCATTACCTACCCTAAACTAACTTGGAACTCCCACTTAAAGAAAATACTAAAGAAGAGCACAGTGGCAACATGGATATGCTGCAGGCTTTTTGGCAGAACTCGTTTGGTGGCCAAAAACAAAGCAAAAGACAGTTCAGTTCAAGCTAGTTTACAAAAACTACAACGGCTTGCATGTCTAGGAACAAAACAACTGGTGCCATGCGTACCTGCCCAACAGCAGCCCTAGAGGCTATGCTGGAGCTACTGTCTTTACATTTACATGTTAGGAAGAAGGTCATCCTCAGTGCAATCAGATTTCAGAGGGGAAACTTTAAAACTCTATTTAAGATGATCTTAGGCGACCGTCAACAGTAGCACACTGGAGACCTGCCCCTTGAAAAGGATCTCTTAAATGGTATACGCATAAATCCAAAATGGAAGGTAGAGCAGGCGGGGCATTTATGGGCCGAAGTGCCACCTCGCAAAGGCACTGGGTGCGTTTAGGCGGAGACCAAGCCAGTTTGGAAGAATTGGAAACCTTTGGTCACAACCATGTAAAATTACCAACCACTTTGGTATAGTTTGTAATTACGCGGAGGAAAAATCAGTAATTTGGACCAGTTTGGTCTCCGCCTAAACGCGCCCACTGCGAACCTCGCCAACCATTTAAAATTCGACTTATTTTTATGAAAATTTGATGCAATAGATTGCTTGCTTAATGGGTAAAATCTAACCAGAGAAATTAATCATTGAATTTTCATTTTTAAATCATTTTCAATAAAAATTGGGGGACAAATTTAAAAATTAGAAAACTTTATATTGTTGCCTTAGGTGTTTAAATAAATATTCCATTAATCTATTTGCGATTTATTCAAAAATCTTAACGCCCCACCCCGTCTTTCGAATTGTGCACCAAGCTATCCAATTTAGGACAACGACCCAGCCTTAAAAAGATGGGTAGTCGCTTCTGTATGGAAGACGATTAAACTGCTGAACACGTCCAATGTGACTGTGAAGCTCTCTGTCGCATAAGGCTAACACAACTAGGAAAGGCATTCCCACTGCCTGTCGCAAAGATGGCCCCAAGAATGTCATAGGCTTTATAAATGATCTTAAGTTCAAATAGGCGCCCTAGGGAATCTAGGGGTAATGTCACAAAAGATCTTATAGGTCGTGGTGACTAAATGAGAGGCGGGAACAATGTCGGCATCCCATTACAGGTAATAATAAATAAATGTCCCAATCTATGTATCGAAGACGCGTATTACTACAGCGCGGTCAGGCCGACAGTCTACCGAAAACTCAATAAACAAGTAAAAAAGCTAGAATTTGTCTGATACCAATTCTTATGATACCCTAGATGTATGCCCTTATGAAATTTCGTATTGTCACCCTTCTGTGCAAGTTTGATTTTTGAAGTAATTTTTCGCATATGTATATTTCTAGAACGGTTTGTCGGACAGAAAAAATGATTATAACCAACTATTCTGAAGAAGTTTTTAGTACAATGAAAATGTCTTGGACTAATCGTGTTCACAGTAACAATATACGTAAAAAACCTACATTTTTATATGGCAACACCAAGGACGGGTTGCCCGATTTAGTCTATTTTTTTAAATTTTACTTGCTAGTACAATGAAAACACCATGTACCAAATTTCAGCTCTTACGTCGATGCGTTCTCAGGCAGTGTCCAAATACATAGTGGAAAACGAAATTTTTGTATAGCAACCCCATGAAGCAGTTGCCCGATTTATCTCATTTTCGAACTTAATTTTACTTTTTTTGCTCTCTAAGTATACGCGTTCTCGAGATATCGTGCGCACAGACGGACGGACAGGCAAAAATCAAAATAACTTTTAATATTATGTCCAATCCATTTTGCTCTACAATCATTATTTCGAGGTGTTACCAACGAAATGACAAACTTAGTATACCCTATAGATTTCATCTAGGGTATAAAAATAACTACGCGAGATATTCATCAATGAGTAAGCAGAATCTCAAAACTGGTTTTGTTTAATTTTTTTTTTTGTTTTGTTTTTTTTTTTTTTTGCTTAGAACCGACTAAAGAAATGTACAGTACCTAAACTTGCCCACAAAAAGAAAGACTGCTTCTTCAATTTCATTTCAGTTTCTAGCACAGTCGTCTTACCCAAAAAATGCAATCCTAGCATATTAGTATCAAGTGTCGGAGCGTCGGGGTTTTTTCGCGGTGTTAGCATTAAGTGCAACTAATTGTTGTTTTTGGGGCAAGTTAACTTACTCAATTGATTGGTTACACACAGAATTACGTCAAAATTGCCTTAAGAAAGTAAACAAGATGAGCAATGAGACAACCAAATCCGTCTTTCATACCAGAAAGCTCCAAGTTTCGGTCCCTTTTATAAGCCACATATCGATTGTAAAAAATTTCATTGCTGAATATATTTGCTTATAAGAAAGTTTTGGTTAAACATATAATGTCGTTATAATAATCACAAGTAAGCATCTGAAATCTTTGTTCTTAGCCCCCTGGCATTTTGGTAGTAAATATTAAGACTCATATCTAAAATGAGACGACTTAAGGCCGTCGTCTAGTGTGAAGGCTGTTTTTTAATGCGTTTTTGGGGAATTTTTTTTTAACAAACCATTCAAATAAAATAATTTATAAATATATATAATTTTTATTAACATTTAAACAAACTTTGTAAATTTTTTTAAGTCAATATATTGAACATAATCGGAGATACACCGCCCAACCGGAACACATAAAAAAAAAGGTGATCCACTGCTGCCATGATTCCGGCCGTTCTGATTATCTAAAATCAAGAAACCAAACGCCATTTTAATTGTGAGACTTGAGCCTCTACATGGAACTGAAATGAAGTCAGAATTCAAAAAAATAATTTTCTTTTTACGCTTTAGAAAAAAAAATCTATTTTTCGCACTTTTTTCAGGGTCTATTTAGCTGATAAAAAGGACACTAACGAAGCAATCTTAATAATTTTAGTTCAACTTGTAGTTATATATGTACTAAAAATGCTGTATAAATTTGAGCAGAATCTATTAACTTGTTTTTGAGATATCATGGCAGCAGTTTGAAAAAATCGTGTTTTGAGAAAAACGTATATAATTCATAATAAAAAAATAAATATGCTATGCCTGGACCATAGAGTACACCTTCCTCTTCTTCAAATAAGTCATGCAAGGCCGTTTTGGCGAAATCGCTCAAGCGTCTCTTTTCCCGCGTTCCGTAGACCTGCTCCGGTTTACGGCTACGAATTTCGAAAAATCCTTTTACCCACGTCTTCTAGACATGTCTTAGATGTGATTTATATAAAAAAAAAAAAAGGTTTTTTAGACCTGGCACCGTAGACGACCGACGGTCTTAAGTTGTTTTAATAACGAGATCTAGACAATTTCCAGTTTTTTTAGTCCAATTTGGTAAACTTTGAAACTAATATCTACAATTTTCACGAAAAGGTCAGAACGAAATTTCAGCATTCTAGGTTAACGCACTGTTTGTAAAGCGTTTTTCAATAGAGATTTCTCGGTTTCTGATATATTTTTTTGTACCAGGTGTCATAATATTCAGTATAGTTTGGTGTTTCATCATGCAGCGTTTGAAGTTTCCCGAACTTTTATTTTTTATTTTTATTTTATTTTTTTAAAGAGACCCTATCGCAAGCACGGAGGTCCATTGCGCTGTCCTGCTAGAAGGCCATTCATCAAAACCTTATTGTCCTCTTAATGAAGAGCATCAGGTCTTGGTGATAGAAGGGCAGACCCTAGAGTATCCAGCCTGTACCAAACAACCTGTAATCCCCCAGTAACTTAGATGTTATCCCAGGGCCACTCAGAGCCATCAAGGCTGCTTGACTATCCGAAAGGATAGCAATGTCCTTCCCCTTGATTTGCATATCAAGAGCTAAGTTCGCTGCCATTGATATGGCGAAGACTTCAGCCTGGAAGACGGTGGTGTGTCTTCCAAGTGAGTAATCCATCCCAATATCAGGCTCAGGAAAGAAAACACCCGCCCCAGCTCCCTCATTAGTGAGAGCCGTCGGTAAAAATTTTTAGAGCGGACAGGGGTAGGCTCGATAAGACACTTCCCTCAGTCCACGATTTCCTTACAGGAAAACTCACAGAGAAACGACGTCCAAAACGAAGCTCAGATACCATCGCATCACGTTTAGAAATAATTAAAAAATATTACCAATGTTCGAGCTCAGCTGTGGGTGTTCAACGATTATTCACCAGAGAATTAGGCCGCCATCATCGTTACTCTGCAAAGGCTAAACGCCGCACTGTGGTAATTTTTAGCGTGAGTTCTCTTTACAAGACAAGAAGCGATCAATGAAAGCCAAAGAAATGTGCTAAGTAAGTAGAATATCGCAGCTGCAGCGGCCAGTATTGCCGATGAGCCAATTTTGTCGATTTCACCACGATCGCAACAATTGGAACTTTCTCAGACGTCAACTTGGAGAATTTTGGGAAGATGATCCCTATTTTGGCCAAAAAATCATCTTCTCAGACGTGGCGCATTTTTGGATGAATGGCTTTGTAAACAAACTGTTATTGGTGCGAGAACAACCCATAGGTGTTACAGGAAATGTTTTTGCATTCCGAAAAACTTGGTACGGTTTATATGTAGGTGGATTATTTCTCGTCTACAGCAAACTGAAATTCACTGAAAATAATAGTACGGTGTATGGCATGGCGGCGGCGCATCCGACCGTTTTCGTCCGAAATGAGGAGGGAACAGCCGTAATCCTGCCTAATTTACAATGCATGGTAAAACCACGTCATCAAAACGACATGGATTTTTTTTTTGCTTCCCACTCTTGCATTTGAAAATTCATGCTTGCAAAAATGTTTCTTCTCTTTCATTCATTTAACGACATGAGCACGAGCTTATGTGTAGTAGTTAATCAGCAAAAACGATGTAGTAATACCTCAAGTGTATTCAGCATAATTTAGATCCATGTAGGGGAATTCAGAACAAAAGAGCTGCAATATTTTATATTATTCGACTTGTCCCAAACGATTTCTTAGTTTACTATACTATAATAAATTAATTCATACCAAAAAGGTACTTCCTTTGATATAATTCTGTAATGAAATCGAGAAACCAATCACCTTGACAGGTCAACAGCTGTTTAATTTGGCAGCTTACCACTACTTACATATTTCGTGTATTTATAGTATATGCATTATTCAGCAATCGATATCGTTTTGAAGACGTGGTTTTACGATGCATTGTAGATTAGGCATAATCGTCAATTGCAACCGCTATAGAGCCATGTTACTTGAATTTCTATGGCCAGAACTTGAGAACATCGATATTGAAGAGATGCTAAAGCTGCGCTCGATTTGCTGAGGGATAAGTTTGGCGTTTGATTCATCTCACGACGAGGATTTGCAAATTGGCCACCGCGGTCATATAATTTGACACCCATAGATTATTATTTTTTTTTTTTTTGATAGGTCAAGTCTATGTCAACAATCCACAGAGCTTGGATCATTTGGAAACCAATATTCGTCAAGGTATCGCCGGCAAATATTGGACAGGGTGATCAAAAAATTGGAGCGACCGGGTGCATCAGTGTAAACAAAACCGCGATGGACACTTGAACGATATATTGCTCCGAACAACTGCATTGTCCAATCTTTAAAATAAAGCAAAAACTTAATTGACATGTCAAAACGTGTGAAAAAAGGAAGGAGTTGGCCAATTTTGGCCATTTCCAATTTTGATCTATTCTTTTTTATAAAATAACAGGGGAAAAAGTTTCTGACTCAATACTAACATACTAACACGTTAAACGTCTTTTTATAATTCGATCTAGCTAAATCTAGTCAAATTTACGTTGCTCGAAGAATGATAATGTTTTTTTCAAAACACTTATCAATATACGTACGTATACAGCTTATGGTTCCCTTTGATAATGCTTGCTTGTTTTGGGAGTTTTCTTTCGAGTGTTAATACTTTAGTTTAGCTCATTTTTCCCTTATGCGATGCGTTATAAAATTCATATCCAGGCAGTCATTTATTTATTTATCATCCATCGTAACACAATAAAATTTTATCAAAAATTTCTTGTATAATTTTCCAGTCACTTTGACAACTTTTTTTTTCTCTCTTTTTTAATTTTGTTTATTCGTAATGAAAAAATTAAGGTTAAGTCACTGGACATATATAACAAGGACTGCCTGATTTTCTATTTGATATGGGTCAACTTTTTTGGCAAGGTGTGACAATTGTCTTAATTTCAAGTTTTACTTTCGCTTTAATATTCATATTAAAAGTTCAATAAATTACAGAAACATGCAAAATTATTTCTATTCTTGAAAGCTGATCTCCTACAACATCAAATATTTTTAAACTGACTTTTAAAGAAATAAAATTAAGCAATTTTTGTCTACCTGGCCCTTAAAGTAGGTATGGGGGACAGAGAAAGGATTACAAATATTGTATTGCCATCTATTTCTATTCTATATATTCATTTGGAAAACCACTGAACTTATTATTTCTAGTTCCACGGAATAAAGTAGCTAAGCCAAAAAGAGACAACTATAGAAAAGTGATCCCATAATAATGTCTAATAATAGGCGCTTTCGGCAACCACATTTTCACTGAGACAAGTGAGATATTCTCAGTTGGCTCACTGAGACTACACTTTCTGTGAACTGTCTTAGTTCCATATTAAGCTACAAAAATCGAACGCAACCACTGAGTCGAACGCAACCACTGAGCAACTGAGTCAAGTGAAACTGAATTTTTTTCGTCTCAGTTGACTCAGTTTCGTTATTTTGTGTTTTTAATTATTAATTAAAGTTTAGTGAGCTGTTTGAATAAGGTAACAACACTTTCCTTTTACTATCCAATTCTGTGGTCAAAATTATTTAAATATCAAAATTGGGAAATCAGCTGATTGGTTCGAACTGAGACAACTGAGAAAATGTGTAAGTAAAATCGGGCAACTTTTTCTTGTTTTGATCACTGACATATATAACATGGACTGCCTGATTTTCTATTTCATATGGGTCAACTTTTGTTGGGAAGGGTGTGACAATTATCTTAATTTCAAGTTTTACTTTCGCTTTAATATTCATATTACAAGCTCAACAAATTACAGATGCATTCGAAATTATTTCTATTATTGGAATTTTATCTCCTACAACCTCAAATATTTTTTAAACTTGACTTTTAAAGAAATAAAATTAAGCAATCTTTGTCTGCCTGTCCCTAAAAGTAGGTATGGGGGACAGACAAAGGATTACAAATATTGTATTGCCATCTAATTTTATTCTATGTACAATATTCATTGGAAAAACCACTGAACTGAAACTGGACTATGGTGGATTTTGTATAGAATTTATTTTTTGAAGTTCAGCAGAATAAAGTAGTTAAACCAAAAAGAGACAACTACAGAAAAGTGATCCCATAATAATGCCAAATAATGTAAGCAATTTCAGTAGTATCAGCCACTGACAGATAATAAGAATGGACTGAGCCATCCTATCTAATTCCTATAGTCAAAAATGGCACAAATTCTTACTAAAATCTATTTGTTCCTTTCAAGCTCAAAATGTACACTGAACTGTAACCAATTTTGGAAACAGTACGGCTGTCGGCTGTGTTAATTGGAATACACGGGAATTGACATAAAAATGCAGACAAATATATTATTTATATAATTTATATACGTCTATCTCTTACAAGCTCAAGCATATTTGACATCAAATCTGCAGAGGAACACATTTTTCAGTAATATTAAAAATTAATTTTTGTATTAATTAAAACGAGTTTAACTTCCCAAACAATTTTGATTTAATTAATACGATTTTACAACATCTTTATTGTTTCCAATCGACAAATAATAACTAATTATAAATCGGTACGCAATTGTATGAAATGAAGGGTTTTCACAGCCTGCTCAATATTTGTGCCATTTTTGAAGCAAGAACGCTCAGTCCATTCTTATTATATGTCAGTGAGTATCAGCAGTCCATTTTATATATGTCAGTGGTTTGATTTTCAGTATATAGTATTTGGACAACCTTGGAAGATGTTGAGCTAGACAGCTGAAAATGTATGCACAGCATTCTGATTTGTGATTCCATCAAACAAGAAATAAAATTAACCATTATTTGTTTTTTTTTTCCTGATTAAAAGAAATTTCATTCAAATAAATCTCAATTATTTTTGAAAACTTAAAAAACAAACCAATCGCATTTTTACTACACATTTTTAGATGACTACTAGACCGTAGCTAAGTATCTAAATTTAAAGTCACAACAATAAATTTTCTATATTTTGCACAGAAAATTTCTCCCTTATTGGTAGTATTTCACAAAATAATTATTTTGCACCTTTCACAAAATTCATAAATAAAGTTAAAAATTGTATCGCGATGTATATCTCATTGCGAAAAAGAAACGAAATTTAGGGTAAATAGAAGAAGCAGGCACGTACTGATAACTGCTCCGGTATTTCCTGTAGTAATAAACTTAATTGAATTGTGATTGTGAAAACTTGTGCTGTTTTTGTTCATCATGTTATGTCATATGTATGTACATATGAGTATTTGTATTAACAATATAGGAGTTGTAGTGTGCCTTGTAACTACAATGACCAAGCCACCCAAAAATTGTATGGGCATTGTCAGTGAAAAATAACGAAACAGTTGCTTTCAGCTCTCTCTCATAAATGGCTCTGTGCTTTGAATGCAGAATATCTAATTGCGACTGAATTAAATATTCCAAAGTCAGCGGGCGAAGATTTTTAACTGGATTTTCACTGTTTATGGATATCATAAAAAATATATATTACCATAATTCTCAGGAGGAGGCAAATGTTGAGCAAATGTGCAAAAATTTAATTTAAATCTTTTTAATGTTACTCGATTGCGATCTGTTAAATTTTCTTTTCTGGCAATATCTAATTTTGTTAGGACAATTTCTAGCCTTCAAAATTTCATCTCATTTGGAAGAACTTCAATTAATTCTGTTTTTTTTTTTCATTTTTTTAGGGCTCCGTACAACAAAAGGAAAAAAATGAAACCATTTTAAGATGGCGCACAGATGTTTTTCTCAAAAACAACGTGGCGTAGGAATTTAAAATTTGGCAGAATGTTATATTTCGACAGTCAAAGGTGATAAAATATTTTTTTTTTATTTTTAATGGGAGTGGGTTGGGACCCCACAAAAAAAAAACATTTTTTTTTTGCAAATTGGTTATAAAAATATCTAGCCCAAAATATGCAAGATCTTCCAGATTGCGTCATAGATAACAGGAAAACTGCAGCTTTTTTCGTCAGTTTTATAGTTGCTGGAAAAAAAATGTTTTTCGTGTTAACTTATGAAACAACTCTTTTGTCTATTTCTAGATAACTTTGAGCAGATAACAAAGAATTTCTTTTGTTTATCCTTTGAACATTTTTATATCTTAAATGAAATCATAAAAGCAAATTTTATTTTTTCTTGTTTCAAAAAATTTTAGATTTAAATTTGAAAATGAGCGAAATCGGGTAAATCTTTCACCTGCCGCACCAGTTATGGACATTACAGTACCTTGGCAAATTATTATACAATAGCTTTTTTCAGAAACCTTGAGGATTGCTTCTTGGATTTTTATTTATGACGACTTTAGCAGGTAGTTTTCTGTTTTGCGTGCAGTAATCACGTGTTTTTCGGTCAGTCCGCACAGTCGTTTTTCGACGTCGACCGCCCTTCGGTTTTGGTGTCAAATCATCACCTGCATCCATTCTTTGCTTGATAATTCTTCACAGAACTTCTTAATACGCCCAACATTTCTGCAATCCTGTATTAGGGTAAGTTTGCCGCCCTTAATTTCCACAAACTTCAATTACGAAAGTCCCCTTCCCATCTCTATAAAATGCCATCTGCCTAAAATCTCGGTAATAAAAATATATTATATAAATTAGAAACTAATAAACTTACGTGTTACCCAATTTCCCAAAAATATATAATATTACGACCTGACTTCACAAATATCACTCCCTTAGTTATAACACGTGATTATTAAAAAAAAAAAAAAGCGCACCGGTTATGTTATTTCACTTAACAGAATTTTTTCTTCGTATTCGAGTTAATAGGCAACAATGTTAACATTAGACTTACCAACACAACATAGAATAACAAGAGTGATTTGTTGGCAATGGGTGTAGGTTTAATAATTTGGCAAGGTACTGTAGTTAATTGAAAACACGCACTCACAGAGAGCTGAAATTTCGTAAACTGCCTTTTCATAATAGGTCTGTTCGATGAAAACACCAAGTAAACCTAGGGCACCCTAGGTCTACACTATCTTGCTTTTGAAAAACCTGGGCTACCCCAAACTTTCTTAGGGTAAGGGTTTGATATTTGTCACTTCAGAACTGTCACTTGAAATTTGGTGCTGATTTGGGCATATAAATTACTTAAGCAAAAATTAGAAGAAAAAATTTATAAAAATAGCTAGAGCAGATTTTATTTGTCTTCATCATTCATTTTCACAATTAATTATATACAGGAGAACTGTCAGAGAAATGTCATTACACTAGTATTACCCTCCGTGCGTTCAGCCCCACGCAGGTTGTCACATAATGTCACACTTTTACACACCATGAGTGACTACAACTGACTTCCAATCGTTTCAAAACCCAGTAGTCAACTGAATTTGTTAGCTGAGTTGACTTTTTTGCGTTATGAAGTCAGCTGTAGTCAACTTTGGCTATGTTTTGGAATGCACTCCATGTCCTTCAGGTGACCGAAGCGTTGTCATTTCCCCAACACATCGGTGTGCACATTTTACGCTACGGCCTGTTAGCGTAGGTCTCAGAGCGCTTAGTAGTTTTGACATTTATCGTAGTTTAATTCTTAAAGAACTTTCAGAAATGACATTTCGAATCGAAATGCACACCTTAAATCATACTATCCGAGGCTCCTCAACCCCGTAGTACCAAGCTAGCAATGTCGGCTGCCCAAATGGTATGGCTTCGTAGCACATGACCGTAAGGACATGAGTACTCCCAGTGGTATCTCTGCATGTAGATATCATTGTAGTAATGGAACTGGTTACTCAATTTGAGCCTAAGAACTTATTAGCAACACCTAAAAAGATTTGTACATATCCTATACAGGCAAACACAGACATTAATAGACGCTGTCAGTGGGGATCACACGAAGGTTAAGATATGCCCGATTCAAGACTGGAGAGGCTAAGAGATTCACAGCAGTAACCTTACAACATACCATGCATACTAGGTATATAAGCGCTACTAACATAAATACTCGATTTCCAACATTTTTCAACCTTCATAGCTTCGTTTCTTTGCTTTTCGCCCCGTGCCATTGGGCATGAACCAGTACAGTACTCCATTCTTATTCTTCTGTTTTAGACTGTCAAATACAACTTCCTCGTAAGTAAAAAACTATTATCGGTGCCCCTGAGACCAGCCATTTACCGAAATTTCCAAAAAAATTCAAAATATAAGTAATATCGGAGGTGACAAGTACTTTTGGTATACTGCTGTGTAATTACATAATTGAATATCAAATTTTTTCAATGTGCACTCGGTGCAATTCTTTGATTGTTATTAAAGGAAGAGATTCCAAATTCATAGTACTCCACTTTAAAAATTTGTCTGAATAGATATGTAGATGCATTCTATCTTGAAATTTCGCTGGAGAAACGGAGTGCCAAACCAACATATTTTCACACAATCACCCTAAGACAGAATCGAATCGATCACGTAAAAATACAAATCTACACACAATCTATTATAGCACGTTAAGAAGTGAATACAATAATGTGAGGCTATTGAACAACTAACTGGAACCCGGAAGGAATCTGCTGTAACAATACAAAAATTGAAAGGATATTGAATGATCTTCAGGCGGTGCCTAGTAGTGATAATGTTTTCAACCAGTGTATGTCCCATGAGGGGCATATTGCAATTACCATAAAAAGTCACTCAATGATCTTTTCTAAGAAATAAAAAAAAAATATGGTCCTTCTTCAGCAGAGATTCCTCTTACAAAAATAAAAATCTTCAATTGGCTTAAATTTGTCTAATTAACGCTCAGCTTATTCTGGCGGTACCAACCAAACTATCAACAAAGTCCTACTCAGCAGACGAGAGCTAATAAGAAAAGGCAATTGAAGTTAATTGATTTGCTGCACGATTACTTTATATGAGCGAGGATTTATGAGCATACATTTCTGATTTCATGTGTACAGCTGCAGTAGTCTAGTTTTTATCACTTACAGATCAACTGGAGCAACAATTACAAGTTCAATTTTGCTTACAATCGGTATTTTGGTAAACTCATATTCTATGGATTTATATTCATTTAACTATAAGAAAATAAACTTTTATCTCTCAAATTAGAAGAAATATTGAGCAGCAATTAAACGATAAAAACAACAACAGCTTTTTCTTAATTGAATCATTTGGCGCTGTTCTTTTTTTATCTTTTTCTCAGGTTTACATAGTACATCAAATGGATTTATTACGTTTCTCGTCGTAGTAAAAGAATAAAAACTTAAAAAGCGGCTGGATTCAAAAGCAATTGCTGTAGCTATTTGTTTTTGTTTTGAATATTCATACATAGTACTTTGCGTGCACCTATACACTACAAAAAAAAAAAAAAAGAATAGTGTTCTGTTTAACAATAGAAGTTTGTGTTCCAAACTACAAAAATCCGCATTGATAAATACATTTCTGAACCCAGCGATAATTAACCAGTGGCAAATTTAAAAATATATGTTAAATGTTTTCACAAGTGCAACTGTTGAATTTCCATACTTAGCATAACTTATACTAGTACGACAGCTACATATAATGTAATTACACAGTAAATTATGGAAACAAGAATTTTATGTCCAATGCTTGAAAATTGTTTTTTTTTTTTTTTTTATTAACCAACAAAAGAACTAAGCTCCTCCTTTTCGAAGTTTAATTACGTTTCGTTATATTTTATGTTAGAATTTGAAGTAAAAGTATGATATTTATGTCAGAGGTAGGTATGAAAAATAGTTTTCTCATATTTTATGAATCATCCTATAACATCTGAGCGGCTCAAAACCCCCAAGAAACACTTCCCGAGGCATGAAACAGGCTCCCTCACTGCTGCATGGGAGCCCCAACTTAGTCCTAACATTCTAAAATATTTGCAGTGTTTTAGTATAGTAAAATTGACAAAGGTTTGATAGCTCCTGCGTCCTAAACTACTATTCATAAAGAAAAATTGTCTTCTGATAATTTTAAGCTTGCCTTCTTATCTTCCCAATCTTAACCAAAGTTTTATATCTTTCTTAACAAAATTACTCTAAGACCAATTCTTTTGATACCCTAGACTAGATGAATGCCCGTATGTAATTTCCCACTGTAAACTGGATTTTAGCATCTATTTTTAGAACGGTTCGTCGGAGACTAAAAATGATTATAATGTCTAGAACAGTAGGTATACCTACGTAAAAGTCCCAAAATTTGGCAACACCAAGAAAGGGTTGCCCTATTTTGCCTATTTTTGGACTATGTTTCAGCTCTCTACGTTGACCAATTTTCAGGCAGTGTCCAAATATATTATAGTGAAAAACGAAATTTTTGTATGGTAACCCCACGAAGAAGTTACCCGATTTGTCATATTTTCGAATCTCATGTGTGTGAGGATAGATGGACGGACAGACGAACACATATGCAAAAATCAAAATAACTTTTATATTATGCGTGCGTGTCCAATCTATTTTGCTCTACCAGCATTTTTTCTATGCGTTACAAATGACCTCAATGTACCCTATGATTTCAACATCTAGATCCTAGGGTATAAAAATTTGTCTTAACCGAATGACTACGAGTACACAAACAAAATTCTCAATTGAGTAATAATTGCATATGCAAATCTGCTATGGTCATCTGATTCGAATTAATCTGCCTGCAGATTCGGACTACTCCGTTGAGAGTTACTGAGCGTAAAATGGTAAGGTTTCTTTTACATGAAAAGTATTTTATTACTTTTTTAAGTAAGACACATATATTTTTTTTAAAGCAGGGGACAGGAGACCCTAGAGACCCGGAGGCCATAGCGGCCCATTGTGCTGTCCTTCTAGAAGGCCATTCATCAAAACCTTCCTGTCCTCTTAATGAAGCGCATCAGGTCTTGGTGAGGCAGGTTTTTCAGCTCATCCACAGATAGAAGGGCAGACAATAGAGTATCCAGCCTGCAGCGGGAGAAGGCCGGACACGCACACAAAAAGTGTTCGGCTGTCTCCGGCTCTCCCTACAGGCAGGACAGACACTCAGGTCTGTCAACAACTCCCATCCTTGTTAGATGAGCGTGAAGTGAGCTGTGGCCGGTGATGATGCCAACATATATAGTAAGTGTAGCCTTTGATGAGGTAGGGATCCAAGTTTAAAGTTACTGGAAGAATCTTTTTTTGTATGGATAGAAGTTCAGGCTCTATAGTATATTAAATCAATGTCTTGCCACTTTTCTATAAGTACCGATATAAAGCATTTGAGAGACTCGGATCACCACGCACACATGGATTTGTTTCATGGATTGGGAAGTATTTCTCGAGTGTTTTGACCGGCTGCAGGCCATGAAGGAAGAGTTCCACTAATATTTTTATACTATCACGAACAATTACGATTTTATCTTAAACTGCTCCTAGAGGCTAAAGCTATCGCCACCACACAAAAATGAAGCTATAACAAATTGCAGTCCAATGCGTTTCCTTTCTAATAAAGTTTCCGGGGGTTGCAACAAAACCCCTGTATTACATTACTACATACTTAGTAATTAAATCCACGGTACACTCTCTATACCCTAGATGAAACATAGTTTGCCATTCCATTTGTAACGCATAGAAATAATGCTGGTGGAACATAACGGATTGGACATCCACACATAATATTAAAAGTTCTTCTAATTTTAGCATGTTCTTCTGCATTCAACAGAAGAGATCTCTGTGTCAGCGCGTTCTTACTCAGAATTTTTGCTCATTTACTAAGTTTTGAACTAATATTTTTACAAAATATGTAGCCAACTATACTAGTCTTCACGTTTGCAATTATTATCCAAACATACAGTGAAAAAGAATTTTTGAGTATGGTAGCTCTACACAAAAAGTTGATCGCTTTCGCCAATTTCTGAACAAAGATCTTCAATTTTTCTATTTAAAACAAGTAAAAAAGCTAGAATCGGTCTAAGACAAATTCTTATGATACCCTAGAGATGAATGCCCGTATAAAATTTCGTATGGTCACCGATCTATGTAAGTTTGAATTTTGAAGTGGTTTTTCGCATATATTTCTAGAACGATTCGTCGGACAGAAAAATTCATTACAACCAATTTTATAGGATTTCGTATTCTGACCAAGTTTTTGGTACAATAAAAATATTTAGGACTGATCGTTTTCACAGTATATGTAAAAAACCTAAATTTTTATATGGAAACAGCAAGAAAGGGTTGCCCGATTCAGTCAATTTTTTAAATTTTATTTTTTATTACTATAAAAACAACATTTAGCCAATTTCAGCTCTCTATGTCGACGTGTTCTCAGGCAGTGTCCAAATATATAGTGGAAACAGAAATTTTTGTATGGCAACCCCACGAAGGAGTTGCCCGATTTGTCTCATTTTCGAACTTAATTTTACTTTTGCTTTTTTAAAGTCCGTGGACTGGAGTCCGTGTTCTAGAGTTATCGTACGCACGGACAGACAGACGGACGGACATGCAAAAATCAAAATAACTTTTAATATTATGCGTGGGTGTCCAATCTATTTTGCTCTACCATCATTATTTCGAGGTGTTACAAACGGAATGACAAACTTAGCATACCTTTTAGATTTCATCTAGGGTATAAAAACATAGGCAGACGCACGGACAAACGCTTTAACTTTTATACGGACATTAAAATCTGTGCAGACCATTTTGTTTTACGAACTAAAAACGAAGAAAGAATTAACGCAGCGACTTGAAACTTCAACAGACATATACAATGGACAATAAGTAAAATTGTTTTTAAACGGGTCAGAAGTTGTGTTACTCGTCCAACAGACGGAGGCCTGTTTAGACCAGAGCTATATATATTTTGTAATATAATTTGCATGGAAATTACTACTTACTATCTTTCTTACCAGCTTAAAGACCTTTTATGAAAAGGTCTGTACAGACCTATTGAGTCTGTTAATATTATTAGTAGTCAAATATTTCAAATTTATCTATGAAAAATCATTTCTGGGGTAAATATTAAAACAGAATTTTTTTTTATCTTCAAAACAGAAGAGCATGTTTACAGTGCATGTGAATTTACCATAAATATGTATAATGAAATCGTGTAAATTATAAAATTTAATTTTCGTTTGTAATTGCTCCTTATATGATGTACATACATATACCATTTTCAGATTAAATTCAAAGGTTTTAATTTATTTTGAGCAGACTTCAAAAGTACTTCGACAATATTTAAAAATAATTCAACGATTTTCACAAATCAATCAGCAAATTTTAAATAAAATTCAACGGGGTTTTCAAAACTGAATCCCTAGTTTTTAAATTTAATTCAAAATTTCTTCCAGATGAAGTACTGCGTATTTTTCAATATTAATTAATTACAATATAAGTATTTCTGAAATTAAATTTTAAAATTTCGAAATGTTGAATTAAATTTTGAAATACTCGGTGAATTTTATTTAAAGTTTTCTGATATATTTGTGAAAATCGTTGATTTTGAAAAAGAGTCATGTATACTAACTTTTTATCTACATATCTGTATTTTAAATAAGTCTGTCTTATCACGATTCCTTCAAGTCTCTACCTAATTTGTTATTGTGGACATGTCTAACATTGCTCTAATAAGTATTATTCTAGAAGCACGTGAGTAGATATCATAAAAATAATGAAATCGTTTCTAGAATCTCTAATATTCGTTTTCATTGTTTATTTTTTATCTATTTAATCGTAAAATCGAGAAACGTGAACAAAATTAATGAAAGCAAAGTCAGGAAACTTTTATTTCTGTCAAATGATTGATGGATGAATCATCCGAATTACAGTAATTTTCATTCTGGATTTATTTATTGTTTACGAAAGTAAAAATTAGTAGTAAAAATATAAGATTTCTAATAATGATCTGAGATAAATAACTAAGTAATACTACATAAGTAGACTTACAAATATATATCTCACTCAGAGATGTGGAGATCACCAGAGAAAAGTAAATGGCAATTACAACGCCAGCTGCATACTGTTTTCAAACGTTGATACTAATGCTCGTCTGGATATTTTTTGTCCGGAGATCTTGTGTTTTGATGGTTTTTTGCTTCACGAATTTGTACTTGGAAATATACGTTTAGGTTTAAGATCTCGTTTTGGGAATTATGTATTTCTATTCAATTCAAAGTGTTTTAATTTGAAATCTATGAAATTCAAATCGACTGGATTAAAACAACTTAAGGGATCATTCTGGTTTATAATTTTGAAAAAATTGTTTTTCTTTTTTTTTACATTTTTCGATTGTATAGGTATGTATTTAAAAGTATTGGGTAAAAATTTTAAAACTATCGGAGCAGTCTAGCTATGTTATTCTGTGACTTTTAGGTTGTGACCTTTACTATCTAAGGGTGCTCGTACGACCTGCCTTTTGTCTAATCCGCTCGGCCGACCCGTCTTTTGTTTAATTCGCTCTCCGTACCTTTATTCATTCAAACAGCTAGTTGCTTTTTTTCTTAGAATTTAACCATTGCGGGTAAATTTGACAAGTGAAGAGGACCTTGAAACGTGTGAATAGCTACAGTTACATCAGATTTCGCTTTTCTTAAAAAACAACGCGTTTTTCTCAAAACAAAGTTTTTCGGCTGGCGGCGGTGATTTCTCGGGAACCACTGAACAAATTCTTGTGAAATTTTAACCACATATTCTATACATGAATATCTTTAGCGCATTCTATAACCGTATTAAAATTTTAATTTTTCAAAAACAGTGAAAAAACGTCGTTTTTGTTTCTTTTCTTTTTTATCTCCGTCATTTTATTATTTATCAATAAATATTAATATCCATAGAATACGCGAGAGCGACGGACATAGTGAATCTAAATAATTTTGAGTTCTTCGTTTTCGATGAGCCGTTAAAGAGATATCAATGCCGCCAGTGATATATCTACTTTTCGAGGAATTATGTTTGCCTGTTATTTTTTTGTATAAAAAGAGTTTAAAATAAAGTTAAAATTTTTTGTTTATGTATTTATTAAGGTCAACAAAGTTTATACCAATATCTATAATGATAAATTTTTTAAAAAATTTACAAAAAGAGCCCCTTTTTTGAGCATCTAAACTTGAATTATCCCTTAATATTCAAGGTGGTGATGTACATACATATAACAAAATATGAACACGTGCGTAGATTTGGTCGCAGTATAATAATAATAGTTATATAAAGAAAGGTTAGAAATTGAGTAGGTATAGGGTGTAAAAGACAAGTTTTTTTTTGGAAATGAGACTATTTTATGACTGTGGTCGTTACAAAAATTCCAAAACGATATTGACTAAGATATATTTTGGAACGGGCTCTCGGTCCAACTCAAAGAACAGCTTTAAAAACAGTCTCAGTTTTAACACGAACAATATCCCTGAATTACATCCATACAACAACCTTAGTTCTAATTATTTTTAAGACTCAAGTTCACGTTTCTAATATAAGATAAGAAAATTTAACGTAACAATGTATAGGAAAGCGAAACATTTATCTTAATGTTGATCCTTTTCCGGCTAGATATACAGAGCTAAGTTAAAAGACATATTTAATTTATACAGTGAACAGATGGAAACCTGTGATCAACTTTAATCGATTTGCAAAAGTATTTTAAACTTAATAAATAATAGCGCTTACTACTTACTGAATTCATGGCTAACAGCCTGTGACATGGCCTCGCTGAGCATGGTATATGAATTTCTGTGTTCAAGGTGTCCGCTCCCAGCTGACGAGTGCGACTGCGAAGAAGGACTTTGTCCATGCGAGGAGTGGATGTAACGTCCACCTCCACTAATCACAACAGTATCACCTGGAGCACCACCGCCTGTCACAAAACAATTTGGCGGTGATGCAACCAAACATATCACAATGGCAAGGTAAACGTGTCGAAGCATTGTTTTCCTTTTATACATTATAATTTTCACTTTCGGTAATTTTATTTTTAATTAACACAAAACTAAACTTACACCTAATCTTCGCGAAATTGTATTAATTAAACCCAGTTAAACTGAACAAAAAAAATTAAAGAAGGTAAAAAATAAAACGAACCCAGACGACCTGTCAATCGTTGCCGTTTTCAAATCGCTTTAACATTACACAAATGTTCTTCGAATAAATTGCAAAATTGTTATTGCATAAAGAAAGGAAGGAAGATGGATGTTTTCGTTTTCTATATCTTTCTTCTTCTCTCTTCTTTGCGCTGCTTTTGACAACATGTCAATCTTGTATATACCGCTGTAAATTTATACCGACCACTTTGAGGTATCTATTTTGACAATTCCCTCTTCTGTATTACTAACACTTGAAATTATCAAATCTTATTTGGTTAAAAACTATATTAAATCACGCCGCTCTCCGTTTATAAATGAATTCCGACCACACTGAATGTCCCATTCACATTTTTCACGTTATACGTTTATATGCACCTAGTAAAAAAGGCATAAACTTCACTGCTAGTGGCATACCATATCCAAAAATAGTAGGAAATTCATTATCCCGTCATCAAATTATTTGAGAAAATTTATATCTTTCCTAGTATTGCACGTACACCAAGGACAAAAAAAAATCAAACCGAAATTGCAAACAAATATCACGTCACATTTATTTCTTATACAAGCAAATTTAATTGTAAAAAATCTTCGAAGTTGCTGCCGATACAAAAAAAAATTTCATTCTAAATTCGGGTTTCTCTTTTGATCTCTGTCAATTATTATCTTTTCTAATGTGTTATCACTGTTGTTATCAGACCTAATAATTTTAAACTCGAATTCACTTTATAAGAATAAAAATATTAAAAGAATAGACGTGGAGTGCCTAGGACACTTCAAACTGGCAGGTAAGAACTTTGGCCGGGACCAAGAATGTTCTCCGAAGAACTTCGAACAAAATTTCACTAAAACCCGTTTTTCGTATTTTTATGAATTTTACAATATTGCTTAGTACTTTTCTTTAACCAATTATTCGTTTTACATCCATTTGATTGGGTTTTTTAGACTGCGCACATTTCTTCCTTACTTATCCCGAGCCAATTGCACAGTACGCGAACGATGAACGAAAGATAAGTTGTGTGGATTTCGATTTAAGGAAAGGGCCTAGTGCTCAAATAGATTAAGCCTGAAACACAATTGGAGCTTTCAGTCAGATTTCTTTTAAAGCCGAAATGACACACAACATTTGCAACTTGTTTATGGCAAGAACTTTTATTCGTGATTGACAGTGACATTACGGAAAGACAAATGCATCCGATGTTTCAAAATTACGATAAATTTATGTTTTTTTTATGTACCAGTTAAATCTAAAATAATATTTGTGGTGCCTGATTACTTCTCAACTGTCTCAAAAAATATGCCAACAGAAGCCATTCACATCTGGTATGTGACATTCACGCAGCATCCAGCCGCACGCAGAATGTCACATTTTTAAGCCCAATTCCGAATCGGCATAGCATGCATCATGATGCATGCTGCCAAGATTTTCCCAGCCAATTCCCAATCGGCCGGCGCAGCAAGCATATTTGCAGCATGCAGTGTACCTTAATACCGAGTTTTTATATTGTGCATAATTTTAATTTAGTCGATTTTCTTTAAAAAAAATTGATCCGGAAGAAATATGAAATAAATAGGATTTGAAATTTATTTTTTGCCTCAGTATGTTGGCAGAACTGTTGCAGCATGCATCAAATTTTAAAATTGTCCAAACTCTTGCATCATGATGCATACCGCGCCGATTGTGATTTGCGCCATATGATCCCATGATATCAAACCTTGCATCACAGCTGCTGCATGCTGCGCCGATTCTGAATTGTGCACATTTTTACGCTACGGTCTGGTAGCGTAGTGTCCCAGTGCGCTTAGTAGTTTTGACGTTTAGCGTAGATTTATTCTTAAAGAACTTTCAAAAATGACATTTCGAAGTACACACCAACCGTTCAGTTGCTATCCCCACTTTTTCAATCATGCTGAAAAGCATATCGTGTGTACATCTGAATGCAAAGGTATATAGAATACAAGATATTCCACCATTGGGTGCCGTAATATCGTGAAATGTATAGAAAACAGAATGTACAGAAATCACAATACTCTCTCTCCTCTCTTTCCTATAAAAATTTATATACATTAGTCACAGAATTACGTCGCAGGCTATCAGCTGCAAAATGTCTGTAGGTAGCTATTATTTTACATATGAGGCAAATTATCAAATTACCATGATTTCAATCTTCACAAAACGTCAAAATAGAACCTGAATAAAATTTGGTTCATATTTTAAAGTTTCTGCCGTACAAAAGCATGGCAATGTGAAGATTTCTTATGAATTTAGAAAACCATGTAAATATATATAACCGTTTTTGACACCAACGTCAATCGATAATTACTTTGATCCGGATCAGATCACAGCGTATTCGACGCAAAAGTAAAGTAATGCACTACTTTTAACGCGCGGCAGACGTTTTGACCGTTCTTCTGATTGATTTTAAACATGTTTATATGCTTTGTAAGCTGCAAATGCAAGAACTGCCGCACTTAATTATTCTGTTATATCCATTATTTCACTTTTAATTAATAATTCAGGCTTTTCAAAACGCGCCAGACGCAACGCGTACATTGGGCTTTCGCCTTTAAGAATACCACCGCACGCGACGCAAAAATTAGGCGAACTTCTACTTTTCGTCGCGACCGCGTTCAATTTAACCTAACAGATTGTATTCCTGACTGATTTGTTTTAGATTTTTTTTTTATTTCTGAAAGTTATTTTGAGAAATGTTTATTTTATAATTTGTATAAATGTGAGCTAATTTATAACAAAAAATTCACGACAAGTTTAGCGAATCTCAAAGCGTTCAATCAGCATATTTTTTGCAACTCGTCGCACGCGCCGTTAACCTCACGTATCCAACTGGACCTTTAAGAACGAAATACAATGATGCCGACACGGATACTGTCGTCGAATTAATCCAATGACAACGGCATTCTTCCCTGGTAGACATATCAATCATAATGAGCTCCTCATTCGCATTTGAATCAAATCCGGGAAAAAACTCCTTTATTTACTTATTCACAGATAGTGTGCATGAGAATTGCATCTTTTTCATTTATTTAGAAATGTATGCTGTGTTTCTGTTTTGTGCATTTTACAATATTAGATGAGCACTTCGATGAGTACATAATGAGCGTTACGATGAGCTTATTAATGAGTATGTCAATAAGGGTCACGATGAGCTTATTAATGATCATGTCAATGAGTGTCACGATGAGTTTATTAACGAGCGTAGCACTGAGTGTCACGATGAGTTTATTAAGGAGCATGTCATTGAGTGTAATGATGAATTCATAAATGATAATCTGCATTTACGATTGATTTCATATTTTTTTTCCGAATTCAAACTATAAGACGCTGAGGCGTAAGGATTTGGGAATAACGTCTTGTTCAGCATACCGGCGACAATCTTTCCGCGGAAAACAAATCAAAAAATTAATTTAAAATAAATATTTAAAAACTTAAATAAATAAATCACAAAAATTGATTAAAATTTTCCTAGTAGAAATGTCATCTGACAAGGTGGATGACAATAATAAATATTTATTTATTGCTTGTTTAGTATATAGGGAGCAGTTTCATGCTATCCAATGAGCCCTTCGATGAGATTTAATGAATGCTCATCAGCAGGCTCATCGGGACTTAATTTTCTATTATGTTTCTTTATGAACTGCAAACACCTTGATACTTTTCAGTCAAATTTGTTTGGTTTACATAAAAACTGCCCCTTGCGGGGCAGGAGACAGGGTAAAACTGTGAGCAATTTCTACTAGGGTTATGTTCGTTGACATATCAAAATATGTAGGTGGTATTTGTTGAAATTTATTAACAAAATGGGAAAGATATAAAGTTCATTTAATTTGTCGCGTCGGCATCATTGTATTTTGGCCTTTACCATAAAAAATGCATATTGTAGACCCATTCAAAAAACGCTTAAGCCTAGTACTAAGGTCCGCGCTAAGCTAAATTTTAGCGGGTCTCCAATATCGGGCCGTTCTTTAGCAGCTAAATTATGACAGCGGAGACTCACAGAAAAGATATATTAAAAACAAGAAGAAGAAGAATTTTACAATTTGTTTACGGAAATACAACGCGCGGTGATAATATTTCTAAAAACAGGTAGGTAAAATTATTTGGAAATACCTATTAAAAATATAAACATAATATGCATTATGTATACAATAAAAAAAAATTAACAATTGATATTGAAAATACGGCCACCAAAAGAAATCTAATTCATCCGTACTTACAGCAAAGATGTACAAAACTACGTTAACTACAAAAATCCGGTCAATAAATTTATTAAATATCAGAACTCTGAAAATAATTATTTTTAGCGTGCTAAAGAACGGCCCGGGCGGATAAATTCAAGCTAAATTTTTTGGAGACTTACTGGTGGTGCCATCTATAATCAAAACCCAAAAGCAAATTTAGCGCGTTGACCTTAGTACCGCTTTCGCTAAAACTCAAGATAAATTTTCGCCAATATCTTTTAGCTTGCTAAATTTTCATACAAAATTTAGCTTAGCGCGGACCTTAGTACTAGGCTTTATGCGAGACTTTGGCGCGGTGTTTGAAAGTATCAGGCCAAATTGTATACCAGCAACATAGTGAGTGGTGGTAATATAAAATCACCTTTTCATAGAATACATTTAGGTGCTGTGCCGCGTATTTAAGATGGCCGGTTCCCCGGTTGTCCAATAACTTGCCTTAAAATTTTATTTCTGGTTAATCTATTTCAAGAATATTAAAAATTAAATTAAATAAAAAATTTAACAAAATAGCAAAAAATTACCAATATTTCACTTTCCAGCTTATTATTAAAAAAGAAACAAATACAATATTTAAAAAAATAAATTCTTGGTATGGTATGATTTTTAATATTTGTGCAGAATTTTTAATTACAACACAGCTAAAACAGCTAATGATTCGAACTAGGAAATCAGATATTTATCAATGTTGCTTCAATTGTCTCATTCCTAAAACGCAAGGTTCACTAACCATAGACATCTTTTCTAAACTTCGCCTTTTGTCTTCTGATTCTTGGTCAATTGTAATATATTTTTCAAACAGTTTTGTGAAATCAATAAATTTTATTTACAAAAAGCGAACAATGAGGTGGCTTAGCCTTGATATTTAATTTACATAACATTAAAAAAATAAAGAAAAGTGGTGCAATGGCCTTTTAAGTGATTCAAGGCAATCTGAAAACACTTTGATTAAAAGGGAATCTTTGATCCCTTAGTAGAACTATTGTTCTACGGCTAAGAAATTTTTGATCGCTATGAAACAAATTCCCACACGCTCATGAAATAAACGGAATAAAATCTGTTGTTAGACCTAAGAACAACGCTAATTTTGGTGCTGCTGTTCCTGATGGAAGGATAGCTTCTTTATTTTCATCAGGCATAACCTTTAATAAAATAATAATTCTAAATACCTTACGGGAATATAATATATTGCGTGTTTAATACCTTATCACAAACATGCTTAGCAACTAAACCGTCCGAACCTAAGTAAAATACTGAAAAACCGTCGTACCACCTGAAACAAGAAATTTTTGTATTCTTATCAAGACGAACATTTACAAACGTACGTTTCCTGTGCTTCCAATGCCTCTTTATATTTCCAAAGCCTTACTTTCCAGAACTGAAACATTACCTGTGCGTGTAAAGTTACTTGAGTTAAGTATGTGGTTAATATTTAGATCTTATAAAAATTTGATCACCTTTAGTCCGCTTATTCCTCTTACTCGCCATCGAATTTTCACTGTGAAGTCATCTGGATGCTTAGTAATCTTCAAGACATCAAATTTCACGTAAGCAAACTTGAAATGTCCAACGGTACGTAGCAATGCTATTTGCTTTATGTAGTGATAAAGACCTCTAAGAAGACTTTTTTTTAATTGAAAACGGTTAAAATATCATTTCTTTGCTTACACAGTTCGTACTCCTCTGATGTTGTTCTCGAAAATTAAATTAGGACTATAAATAGAATAATCTAAAGGTTGGATGAAAAGATTCGGGAGTGTATTCTGCAGAACCTCGTACACATGATTCAAGTCTTCTAAGTTGGGCTGATCTGGTTTTTTATCTGGTCCACTCGTCTTTTCAATGCATTCCTAGAAAAATGTAATTTGAAAATTAATGATACGAAACTAAGACGTTAAGGCAATGCTTCTTCAAATTCAACTTTAAATAAAGTTAACCTTCACCGCAATAAGCTCGACTTCTAATACAAAAGTGGTAGATCAAAAGATATACTACGTCAAAAATTCAAATAAATCTGCATTTGGAAACAACACTGGACGAAACCAGCAATGTTTAAAATACAAAAGGGTAGAGGTATAACCCTCGAGAATAGTTCCGTAGCCATGAATCAGAAATCTTTATGTGTGCGTTGGGAGTCTTCTAATAAATAGCAGTGAACACTTATCATTAACTATACAGGGCTCCAGTATAGATGTTTTAGATGAAGTCAAATATCTTGAAACTGTAATAGATAACAAACTGAGCTTCACACCACATATAGACAAATTGTGCTGTAAGATAGCGAAGAAGCTTGGGTTCCTGAAAAGAATCAGAAACTTTCTGGATCTTAGTGCAGCGTTGTGCGTCTATAACACCATTATTTTGCCACACTTTATTACTGCGCTACTATCCTTTTTTGTGGAAATTCTACAACTGTAAACAGACTGCAAAATAGAGCGATGCGTATAATTCTGAAGTGTAGTAGATTGGAGCCTGTTGCTGGGATGAAAGAATTATTAGGCTAGATGAGTGTGAAACAAAGAATTTGCTTCAAGGTATTAATATATATTTGTAACCTAATATTTGTTACCTAATTATTTAAGAAGTGTTTACAATATATCAGCGAAACAGTTAGTTATAATTTAAGAAATAGGGACGACTTTAGAATCGTAGCCTATAGAAAAGTAAAAACGCAAAATATGCTCCATGATAAATGGTTTGAAATTATTTAATAGTCTTCCTAAAGAGTGTAAAGTAGAAATAAATTTAAATAAATTTAAGAGTTTGTTCGTTGAAGTAATCAAACTGAATTACTTGCCTTAAAGTGTAAAGTTCAAAGAAATTTGAAGAAAACTAAGAGCCTGTTTGTTGAACTGTTTTTGATTTAATTAAGAGCTTGATTGTTGAACTAACTCAGAATTAATTACTAGCCTTATAGTGCCTTTAAAGTATCTTAAAGTAGAAAGTAATTTGAACGTAGGTGTGAGCTTGTTTGTTAAATTGATTGTCGTATTTGTAAAGGGAAACTCTCCAATAAAATCTAAATCTATCTAAAATGTTCCATATTGATACTTATGGAAAAGTGCCAAACATTGACATATATTTTATAGAGCCTAAACTACTAGTAATTTACAGCTTCATTTCTTATATTTGAAAAGACTACACATACTATATACCAGGGTTGTAAATGAGCGGACTTATTTGTCATATCAGCTCATCGCTCTCCTCAGGACTTGAGTCCGCTCATCACTTGAGCGGTGGTTTATCGCTCAAAACTTGAGCGGACTCATTATTTGAGTTGAGCGGACTTAAATCATGTTTTAACTAATATAAGGGGAATCTGATTTAATTAAAATTGAAACTGAAATTTCAATCAAATAAGAAAAGCTGACAAAAAAGTAATTCATTATATTATATTAATTTAGCTTTTGCTAGTTTTCTTAGCCAACATTTCTTCTATGCTACGCCATTTTGGGATTCAGATTGTGAAGATGACCAAAATTCAATGGAGGGTCAGAAATTGTTTTTGCGAGTATAATTTTTCCACAGGCAAACACACAAACAAACGTTTTTCGGTGATAAAAAGTCTTTTTACCGGATACAACACAGCACTGCCTAGTAGTGCTTCGGTAGAAAATTATTTAACATAGGAAAACTAACATTAACTCCTAATAGATGTCGTCTAAATGACGAAAATTTTGAAATGCAAGTGATGCTACATATGGAAAAAATATATAGTATGGAAAAATGTAAGTACAATTTCCTTTAATTGAATTATAACATTTCCAAGCATGGTATTTTACTTACAGGTTTTGCAAGTTCTTGAATTTGTACATTATATTGAAAGGAAGAGAAGTGTTGGCTAAGAAAATTAGCAAAAACTAAATTAATATAATATAATTATAATGAATGACTTTTTTGTGAGCTTTCTTTGTTTGATTGAAATTTTAGTTTCAATTTTAATTAAATCAGATTCTTCTTATGTTATTTTTTCCCGGACGGGAATCGAACCTACACTTGTTAGAATCAGTCAATGATGGATAAAGAAGAATTTTAAGAACTTTTATTTTTAACGATTCTAAATCAAATTAATAAATACAAGAAAAAACAACCGCCTCGTCCGGGGTTTGAAACCGGGACCTTCCGCTTGCCGGGCGACTGCTCTTACCACTGAGCTAACGAGACAGATGATTTTCCCTTCTTGTTATGTTATTTAAAACATCATTTGAGTCCCGTCAACTCAAATGATAAGTTTGCTCAAGTCCACTCAAGTTTCGAACGATGAACCACCGTTCAACTGTTGAGCGGACTCACTGCTCGAGTTGAGTAAAAATTTGAGTCCTTCACATCCCTGCTATATACCTTACTTAACAAAATAATAAAATAGTTTTGATTACAAAGTAACCTTACAATTGGAAGTACATACTTTAATACTAAGCTTGTTGAAAACGACTTAGAAATCGCAAATGAATTCAACAAGTTTTTTATCAAGAGCGTAGAAGGAATTCAGGGGTCCATTCCACATATTTCTTTTGGTGATCAAATCACAGAGGTCAACAGTATTTACTTTTAAATGTTTGCAATTGGAGGACTTGCGAAATATCATATGCAAAATGAACAATAAAAGAGACTACAAGCTTGCGAATGGAAAAATGATCTTGGACGCATTTTTTTAAATTGCACCAACTTTGATTGCAATTATCAATAAATCATTGACATCCGGTAAATTTCCAACACAGTGGAAAGAGTCTCTGATAACTCCGATAAGAAAAATGAAAAATACAAATAATTGAGGCAATTTTAGACCAATTAATTCGATGCTAATTGGAGAAAAGATATTAGAGAAATGCGTCTATTTGCAATTGGAAAAGTATCTAGAAAGGAATAATATACTGCTCAGTAACCAATCAGGCTTCAGAAAGAATCATTCATGTGAATCAGCAATAAACATGGTGTTGAATATATGGAAGGAGCAGATCGCGAATAAGCACAGCGTTGTAGCAGTTTTCTTGGATATGAAAGAGCATTCGAGACGGTGGATAGGGACATATTGATAAAGAAATTGTTCAAGTATGGTGTAAAAGGTAAAGAATTGCAGTGGTGCGAAGATTACTTGATGAACAGACTGCAGAAAACAAAAGTAAATGCACAAGTTTCAAAACCCATAGAAATCAAGCTAGGCGTCCCACAAGGATCTATATTGGGAACTCTTTTATTTATAATATACATAAATGATATACAAACAGTTATAAAACATTGTAAATTAGCCTTATTCGCCGACGATGCCTTGTTATTTATTACATCTGGAGATGTGGAAATGGCACTACAACTAATTCAAGAAGACTTAAATAGCGTAAGTTCATGGCTGAAAGGAAACCGTTTAAAACTGAACATAGAAAAAACTAAAAGCATGTGCTTCAATGTAGATATAGATGTTAAATTGAAGATCGACGGTATGGAGATAGAGCATGTAAGGCAAATGAAATATTTAGGAGTAACAATTGACGATAAATTGAAATTTGATGCACATGTTGTTTATATATGCAAGAAAATTTCTAAAAAAATTGGCTTTATGCGAAGGATAAGAAATAGATTACCACTTTCCTGCACAATTAATCTATACAACACAATCATCAAGCCACATTTTGAGTATTGTGCAACAGTCCTATTTTTATGTAACCAGGAACAACTTATGCAGATGCAAAGACTTCAAAACAAAGCAATGCGAGTGATACTTCAGTGTAATAGATATACCAGTGTAGAATATATGTTAAATACGCTAAAATGGTTAAGTGTTAGACAAAGAATATTTTTGAATGTGTTTATTTTTGTATTTAAAATTAAGAATGGTCTTGTTCCTGCGTACTTGAGTGCATGTATAAATCATGTAGGCGATTGTCAACCATATATGCTTCGAAATAATGATCAGCTAAGACTTCCAAATTTTAGAAACAGCAGCTCTCAAAATTCAATAGTTTATAATGGCTTTAAATACTTTAATGCATTATCAAGTGAAGTTAGAAATATAAGGAATATAAAATTATTTAAAAGAGCTATCATAGAACATATTAAACAAAACTTTTAACCTGAATTATATGAATTTGTAGAAAATGTATATCAATAGCAGTTAACGCTGCTAAATAAACAAATAATCTAATCTCAACTGAGTAATAATTACGTGTATGTGCAGCCCGAGTCCGACTCCGAATCTGTAGGTAGCTATGCAGATTCGATACCATCAGCCCACAGCATGCCATGACGGCACAGCGACTTATACAATGATTACTCAGCTGAGAGTTGTTTGAGGAATCGTGTCATTTGGTTAAATTAATTTTAAGATTTTCTGTATGAATAGTAGTTTAGTAGCTATTCAAATCAAACTTTCGTTAGTTTTACATAAGAACACGGCAAATGTTTTAAAATATTAGGACTCCGTTGGGACTCTCTTGTTGTAGTGAGGGAGTCTGTTTCATAGCTTGTGAAATATTATCCAGGGTTATGGTAGAGGGCATCTACAGTAAACTGCTGCCTTACAAGAAACAAATCATTACTATAAGCAAATGCTACTTCCCTTAATGGCTGTGAGATCAAAAAGAAAGTTGACTACAGCCAATAGCATGCCGTAAGTTGGTTGATCCAAATTTACTTATGTTACTCCTCCTCTTTACCTGTATATGATTGCCCTCAACGTTGACTTCCTTTTCAGCCGGTCTTATGCCTACTTCTTGTGACAGGTACGTAATTGGATGCAAATCTGCAAGGAGAGTAGTCGAAGTCCTTACATTGTTAAAGCGCTCTGACTTGATACCTTTCAACCTATTGTTGGCTGAGCTTACCTAAAAAAAAAACTTTAGTTCAGACTGTGCAATATGTAAACAAAATAGAATTTTTAGGTTATTTGTTCATGTATCAAATCAATTGTTATATAATTCGATAAACAGTTAAAATTATACAAAAAATCAATTAACGTAAAATTTAAAATAAATAATTTCAAGAGACAAATGCAATCTTACATCATCAATTGGAAGTAATTTTCGAAATTCTGTATCACGATGCACACTTTCCGTCAACAAATTCTTTCTTGCTATTGAAAAACTATTTACGGAACTAAAACGATTGTAAATATTCCGCAGGCAAATTGTCATTTTGTACGATTATTTATAAAAAATTGTCGTCAGATTATTTCTTCGCTTAAAATTACATTTGTAGAAGAGAACTGCAACTGGGAAGAAAAATTATCTTGCCGCTGAAAAATTGCAGAATTGGACCATTCTTGCCTCGTGCACTCGGTTTTTTGCTGTCAAAATTTTCTATTTAGATAATTGCTTTTCTCCGCTGGGTTGCAAAAAAAGTAAGATTTTTACGCCCCGCCGGGGGGCGCCACTATCGACGTGGGTGCATTGGTTTCGGGAAACGGTTTCTGTAGGCGCCTGGCGGTGATAAATCTATTGGCTACAGTTGGCGTGGCGAAGTTTTGTGCTTTTCTACGCCCCCCCGGAGGGCGACTCAATCGACGAGGGTATATAATCTTCCAAGTTCCAAACCCGCGACAGGTGAAAAGACCATAAATTTGTTTTATGCTCTTTCAGCGTACTCTACATATTCAACGAACAGACCTCGCCAAATGTCTATTACAGTTTAAATACAACTGAAAAACCATTTGAAGTGAAATGTCAAATAAATGTTTTTACTTTGCTTGCTGACAACTGCTGAGATGAAATGTCTTGGTTATTCCAGGATTTCTGTTAAAGTTTTATCACATTTGACCTTATCATTTGTTACTAAAATATAATTTCGTACATTTGATGGCTTTTCCAACGATCAGTTCACAACAAGGTACTGTCAATTTACCTATTGCATGTCTTTGGAGTCCTCAATTTTTCTTTGGTTTCATTATATTTTTATTATGTTTATTTAAAGAAACCAATCGTAAAATTTTGGAAGACTTGCAGCTTAAGAAGCAACTTCTGCAGAAAGGTGTATCTCCAGTAGTTGCGGCAATACCAAGTTTAACAACAAACCCAACGAACCCTAGCATGCCACAGGTTAGTATTAAAACATTTATTTTTTTCCGTTGATCCTGCTGCACCTACATCAAAGTCAAAGCATAACTGCCTACTGATTGGAGCTAATATTGCATCCAAATAAATTCGTAAATTCTTTACCAGACCCCTGATTTAGAAAAAGATTCATTTCATTTCTGTTATTTCGATTTTTCCTAAATCTCAATTATATTCTTCATTGACTAAGTATGCATTTTCCATCTGCAGTTTATACAAACGAGCCAAACTCAGATACAATCAACAGATATCCCAATCAACGCATCAGCACGAACAGCTTGGAATCAGGCGAACTCACAATCGTTTGGATTCTTCGTTCCACAGGATTCAATTTTTGGCAATAGCATTCTACCAGTTTTGCCTCGATTTGATAATTTGACAAAATAACTTTCATCTTATTTCGAGCATCTTTGTGGGATCTATTTCTTACATAAATAAAAATGCCTAGGATGAAGCTTAAGAAACTGGAAGAATACCTACAGGGAGTTGATGGTTTCCAGGAGCCCAAGATTCTATTGGAACAGTATCCAACACCAGCCCATATTGCTAGTTGTATCACATATAATATCCAGGTCTAATAATGAATGTATCGCAACTTCTGAGACTAATCTTATCTGTTTTTTTGCACCTAGGAAAAGTTTGACGATATTGAAAATAAAATTGTTGCCGATCTAGGATGCGGATGCGGCATGCTAAGCATTGGATCATTTCTGCTTGGTGCCCAGTTAACTGTAGGATTCGAAATAGACTGCGACGCCATAGAGGTATTAACTGAAGTAAACAATTTTGTTTTTGTTCATACTAAGCATATTTTAGGTGTTTCGCTCTAATATAAGTGAAATGGAATTACCAGGTGTAGATTGTGTTAGATGTGACGTTATATCTGATTTGCCTTCTTCAAAATGGCAGAACACATTCGATACAGTAGTTATGAATCCCCCTTTCGGAACAAAAAAGAATTCTGGAATGGATATGAGATTTCTGGAATGTGCAGCTAGACTATCCAGCAATTCTGTTTACTCTCTTCACAAGACATCTACTCGGTAGATTTATCTCTATATTGTAGAGAAACACCGTCTTTATACCCTTATTTTCTTTTCAGCGATTACATATCAAAGAAGGCTAAAGAATGGGGAGTTAAAGGTGAAGTGGTCGCTGAGCTGAGGTACAACATTGATTCAATGTATAGATTTCATAAAAAGTCATCAATTGACATTGAAGTTGACTTCTGGATGTTTGATACTAGCAATAAAAATGTGTAGTTTGTTTTTTAATATATTAGAGGAACTATTTTTCTAAAAGCTAAAACTTAATTATTAAATTTCGATTAAGGTTAGACATCAGATCCAAAATATATATACATACATAAAAATCGTATCTTGAAGCTGTTGATGATTTTTATAGTTTTTATATGGAGATACGCCGTTTATTTGGTTCTCATTCAAACAAATTTGAGAGAGTGGATGTGTTTCCTTGAGGACTGGGTGAAATTTTAGATTAAATGACGAACATAGTATCCCGAAAGAGAAAATAATGAAAGGACAATAATTGTATGACATTTCGTAATCTATCTCCTAAAGACCATTCAAGAATTTGAAACTAGACAGATTATACAGGGTGTTACCATCTAGATGGTCCATAGAGCAGGAGCCAGGAGATGATAGTACTCACCTAGGCCTACAAAATCATATTATACATATCAGCTGTTTCGGATGATTAAAAGAATCTAGTTTTTTTCATAAAACATCTTGTATCTTAAAAAGTTAAAGTATACGGTCACTGTCTAAAGCTGATTGTATGCCGAACTTCATGGTCTTTCCAACGACTGCTCGTTAACATAACTTTTTATAAAAACTGTAAAATGTATACTTCCTTCTTTAATTTGACATATTGCACCCTATGTGCTATCTGTAACCGTTAAAGTGTTATTGGCTCGGTATTTTAAAGGTGCAGGGTGTCTTGTGAAAAAGTAGATTTTTTTCTTAATCACCCTGTAACTCCGAAAAGGTTGATATCAACACCCTCCCACCACTGCCCTACTATTTTTTGGTTGGATAGGTGAGTACTATCACCTCCTGCTCTATGGACCACCTAGGTGGAGACACTCTGTATAGCCATCAATTGGAGTAGCCGCTGGAGAGGCATCCTGGAAGCTATTTAACCCTAATCTAATTTAAGTTATTCTAACAGCAGGAAAAAATAGAACTTATTGGGTTAAATAGCACAGAGAAATAAAAAAAGATCATAATATATATTTTATTTAGATACACTTAAACTTCAAATACAACACCTTGAGCACGCGCTATTTCTCCTGAATGATTTATTGTTACAGTTCCTCTTCGGCAATACTGTTTCCAAGAGTCAGAACCAGACTCGCGACCACCACCGGTATGTTTTTCACCACCAAAAGCACCACCGATTTCCGCTCCATTTGTCGTAGTATTAACATTTACGATTCCACAATCAGAACCGTTTGGACCGATCCATTGAAATACGTTGTTTACGTCCTTGGTGAAGAGTGCTGATGACAATCCTTGATCAACACTATTATTCCAAGCAATAGCCTCGTCTAGAGATTTCGTTTTCAGTACATAGACAATAGGAGCGAATGTTTCGCTCCTTACAATTTGAGAATCATGAGGAAGATTTGTTATGATAGTTGGTTCAACGAAGAAACCTTCTCGATTCATTTGATTGCCACCAAATTCAATTCTTCCGCCGGCTTTAACAGCAGAGGCAATAGTGTTTTTATACTCATCCACGTTATTTTGAGTATGAATTGGTCCAAAAAGTGTGCTATTATCTAGCTGATGGCCAACCTTATTCATTACTAACTTGTATCTGTTTTTCAGCTCTGCAAGGAATTTGTCGAAGATCTTTTCATGAACAATGATGCGTCTTGTTGTAGTGCATCTTTGTCCCGAAGTACCAATGCACCCGAATAATGCAGCCTCTAAGGCCATATCGAGTTGGGCATCTTCATTAATTAAAAGTGCATTGTTACCACCCAACTCTAAAATACATTTTCCGAATCTCTTTTGTACTTCGACCCCAACTTCTCGGCCAGTTTCGGTGCTTCCGGTGAAGGAGAGTAATTTTACTCGATCATCGCGGACCATAACTTTTCCAACTTCAGATCGACCTTGGCAGAGAGTTACAACCGGTGGCAGATTGTTTCGTTCGAAAACACTCGACACAATTTTGGCGGTTGCTATTGAAACTAATGAAGTAGTACTAGCTCCCTTCCAGACAATACTGTTTCCTACAGCCTACAAATATAATTAAAAATTATCTACTTATATCTTGTAATATGTAAATGGGCACAGTTCTACTTACCAAACCAATAGCTGAATTCCATCCAAAGACTGCATTAGGGAAATTGTAAGCGGATATAACACCGACAAGACCAAGAGGTCTCCAAGTCTCAAGAATAGTGTGTTTGGGTCGTTCTGAACTAATCACTTGTCCGGCAAAAATCCTAGAAAGTCCCACGGCATAGTCGCAAATATCGATGAATTCCTGAACTTCTCCTTGACCCTCACTAGATATTTTTCCTACTTCGAGGCTTACAAGTTTTCCCAAGGGCTCTTTGTATTTTCTAAGTTCATCTCCAATTTGTCGAATTATGTCACCTCGAATAGGAGCAGGAACATTGCACCAATCTTTAAAGGCTTCTGTTCCTAATCGAATGCATTCTTCCATTTCTTTTGGAGTTCCAGTTTGGACTTCAGCTATAGTTTTTCCTGTGGCGGGATCAATAGAACGTATAGTTTCTCCAGATGCTTGCCATTTTCCATTATAAACGCCTTTATTCGTTCTCTCTAATCCAATGTCCTTTAAAAAGGAGAATGACGGTGAATCAATGAGATAATCACTTCCAGAGAGTTTGGCTGCCGAAGTGTGAATACTGGAAATAAGGCGCCATGAGGCCTTATTCTGTTTTGTAAGTTGCCTTATGTGGAACATAGCTTTTATCTAAAGAAACAAATTGGAAAGCTTAGTAATATCTGAGGAAATATAGTGCTAATTCAAAAATTAAGTAAGACTGCATGGTAAAGTACTCAATTCCGCAAAACATTAAGACGTGCAAGAATTTTACCATCTTTCAGTTGCTTGAACAAAGTCAAATACAAATTCTAAATGAGACTGAGCTGATCCTCTCAGAAGAAATATCGTTTCACTAAGTCAACTAACTGCAAATAATGAAGGTGTGCAAACACTTCGACTACTTTTGATGACCTCTCTAGGTTGAAGCTTAAATATAACAAATCTTTTGGACTCGAATGCTCTTGATAAGGTTATCCTTGTTCGCGCATGAAAAAATCTCGAGTTTGTGTCCATATAAAAAAAAAGTTCTCATCTTTGAAGTGTTTGTTCAGGGACATGTAGTCTATCACCGATCAGATTTTCACCATACGCCACAGAACCGCTACACATGGAATTCCTCAACATTTTCGCGCGTTCGCTGTAAGCTGCGGTAGTCAGAATTTTAGTACATACTCTAAAATCGTTACCGATTAACCTTTGAAAGATTCACAGGAATGGACTTAATATGATACCTCTGACAAGCTTTTATTAACGCAAAGTCTGATGCAGACTGACACTTGCGCACTCAGGCTGCACCTCAACAAAGAATGGATGAAGTACATCCAATCTGATGATATCAATTTGAAATGACGCCTGGGAAGATTTTACATTAAATTTTAGATGCTTCGAATGCGTAGATTCTTTCAAATATCATGAAACCCTCTCTGAAGTCTATCAATGAAATAACAATGATATGTGAATCTGCATCGCACAAGGGATCAGAGCAGTTACTTAGGATTTAATTTTGGAGAGAGATGGTACGTACAGTGGTGATTGTTAAATTCTGCTTTGAAAGACAATCACAGGTAATATACTTTGGAAGTTACAAGTTGTGCCAATCCTGATTAAAACCTTTAGAGCAAGCTTTGCATGGATATATCCCCAAAGCATGGAGGAAGGTAAGGGTGAAATATATACCGAAGGCAGGAGGCAAACCTGAAGCCCAGCGCAGGTCATAAGCCTGACTTCATTTGTTCTTAAGGCAATGGGAAAAATAGTAGAAAGGTTCGGAGCATCCACTAAGTCCGAACCAATTTGCCTATCAAAAAGGTAAATCAACTGAACTAGCTTTACTAAACGTGACAGATGGTATGGGAAAAGCCATTGACGACAGAGAAATAGCCATTTATTCATTCTTGGACATTGAAGGTGCGTTTGACAACACCTCTATTAAGTCAATAATGCATGCATTGGTCATACATGGAGTGAATCCAACACATAACAGATGAGTTCAGGCAATGCCTTCCAACAGGATAATGAAGACGCAGATACCTTTTGAGACGCTGGAGGTACATACCACCAGAGGTTTTCTCCAAGGAGGCATACTATCTCCTCTGCTGTGGTCTATGGTAGTTGACGACCTTTTAGTTCAGTTAAGCAACCAAGGTATTGAATCGCGAGGTTATGCTGATGACCTTGTAATCATTATCAGAGGTAAATATGTGAAAAATATAGAAAGCTTCAAGAAGCCCTAAGTTACCAAAAGAAAGAAAATGAGGAACATAACAAGCCCTATCCTATTTGGTAAGAGGATCTCAATGTCCAAAGAAGCCAAATATCTCGGGATAACCCTTGATAAGCTGAATTGGAACAAGCACATTGATAAGACCATGCAGAAAGGTACACTAATGCTGTGGAACTGCTGGAAACTGGCTGGATCAACATGGGGACTCAAGCCGAACATTAGGATTTGGCTATGCAAATCAGTAATCAGATACATGGTCACCTATGCTGCAGTAGCATGGGGGAATAAATGCACGAAAAAGACAACCACCAGGAAGCTTAATAAGCTCCAAAGGTTGGCCTGTCCAAGTGTAACTGGTGCCATGCGCACATCTACTAGCGCTCTAGAAACGCTATTGAACTTACCGTCACTCGGCGACATGGTTGCAAAAGAGGCTGGACTCATGGTGTACAGAGCCCGAACAGATGGCTATAGTGAATGGAACTCTGAAAGTCTACTCACTATAATCAAAAGAATCGAAGAAAATCCAATAATAGATATGATGCCAGACAGAATGGTTGCTGAGCACAACCTCCGTCTGCCCTTCAAGATAATATTACCAGATAGGGGAAAACAGATACAAGTCTTGTAAATCAAGCCCTAATCTGGTACACCGACGGTTCTAAAACCGAGAAAGGAATAGGAGCAGGAATATATGATGTTAAACCAAGAGCTAACATCTATCAAAGCTTAGGAAAATACGCCTCAATATTTCAGGCAGAGGTATATGCCATCACTAGATGTGCATACGAAAACCTCAGCCGATCCTACACTAATAAAAATATCTATATCTCTATACAGATAGCCAAGCGGCTCTGAAAGCCATCTCATCACCCGAGATCAAAACTAAGTTAATGTCGGAATGTATTCAAGCATTAACGAACCTTGGCACATACAACCATCGGACACTTCAATGGGTGCCAGGACACTCGGGAATTGATGGGAATGAAAATGCAGACTTACTGGCCAAAAAAGAGCAGCCATGCCCCTTTTAGGACTAGAACCCTTTTGCGGTATTTCCTACAATACCGTGAAGCTTACCATTCAAAACTGGATCCGGAACCAAATGGACCAGAGGTGGAACTCAATGACAGGATCCAGACAAGCCAAAAGATTCATCAAAAGACCTTCCTCAGAGAAGAGCGTGGATCTTTTAGGGCTATATAGAAATCAACTCAGAATCATTACGGGAGTCCTAACCGGACACTGTAAGTTTAACAAACACATGCATCGGATTGGCATCTCACCTACTGATGTGTGTAGGCTATATTTCGAAGAGGATGAAACATCGGAGAATGTCCTGTGTGAATGTGAGGATATTGCACAATGTAGATTCAAGGCCTTTGGTTCATACTTCCTAAAGCCTGCCGACTCTGAAGAAATTTCTTCCAAAAAAATACTACTCTTCCTAGGAAGAGTGAGTTTGCTAGAAGAACTGTAATGCAAGCGATGCACAATAAGTCAAAGATTGCTGCTGTGCAAAGGCTTTTCGGCCCGCTTAAATCTAAATCTACAAGGTGTGCAATATTGAACGGTTAGAAAGTCAGTCTCACCCTGTATGTCCGTTGGTCCAATATTGACCGATTAAATCTGAGACAAATTGTTTTTCGATGATTTTTTTATTATTTCAAAAGCCTATCAAAGAGAAAACTTTTAATAATAACAATAACATTCTTCCATACCTTTTATAACGGCATTAGGTTGACTGAGGGGGCTGAAATGTTATGTAACAAGGTTGAACATAATTTAAAGGAATACAATAATTATTTTACGAGTAATATAAAAAAGCAAAATTTATTAGAAAAATTTTAAAACCGGAGGCTGTTCCAGAAACACGTGCATTTTAAGTGTTGCCGGTTAGTATGGGAAGTACCTTCGTAATGGGATCCTTGTGGTAGAAATTCCAGTTCCAAAAATTTTATTACCGCATGCCTGGATCGTTCAATTGAATTTTCGATCATTACAGCAAAGGTTTTAGTTAGGATGATACACGACCATTCCGGTAAGGTGATTTTTGGAATTTTTCAAACTGGATAAGGAACCTTTTACCGAAAGCTCAAATTAGACCAAGAATTGAAAGGTGTTGTGGCTAATGTTCCAAAGAAGCTGTCATAAAAATCTGAAAATTGCTTTTGAGATAATTTTTTTACTGCTGCGAGCATTGCATAATTTGTTATATTAAGGGGAATATTTTCAGAAAAAGACTTTGAATATCTTGGGTTAATTTCGATTTCGACTTACATATAGTTAAATTGCAGAATTTCAGAACAGTTCTCATGGATATTTATACTTCTGAAATTCACTTCAATATCTTGATACCGAAAAGCTTATGACAATGAGAAAAAAAAACGTGACTGAAAAGACATTCATAATCAAACTAAATGGGAAAGAATCCCTTAGCATAACTAGGAGGATCTAAATATTTTAGTAGTATAACAGCAGCAATGATAAGAATCTTTGAATAAATCGGAAGCTACTGCGCAGAACATGGAAGATTGAATTATATAAAGAGAGTTCCAGATTTCGTAACTTAATATACAAACAGATTTTGAAGTATAAAATATTTTTTTTTTGCACACTACAAAACTGGTAAATCATTAACAATGGGAAAATTTTCGAAAGTCCCCGAATTAAGTCTGTTGATCACACAAAAAAGAATTGCACTGGAGAACAGGAACTCGGGCACTTTTATCAACCACTAAATCAATCGAGATGACGTCTTCTATTTTTGTACAGTCAAGAAGAACAAAAAAAAAAATGAAATCAAGTCTGGAACTGGATCATCTCCCCCATATTAGAGGAACTTTCCCAGAGTTCCTTTAATTAAAAAAAAAGAAATCAATTATTTAATGGGAGTTACCTTGATTGCTTCAAGTTGTTTTTTTGTTCTTACAGCTGGAACACTTTCGGCACGATTACAACTAAATCCACTCAGACTGCGAACTGATACCTATACTAGTTTATTGGAATATTTTTTAGCCTCTTGTCACATACGTTCTTGTTGCTTATGGAGATAGTTCTTATCAGGAGCACTTATTTTTACATTCCGCGAGATAAGATTGTGTACGCTCTACACAAGTGGCTATATGGGTTTGCTGGTGGCATTCGAGATTTCGATATAGCTTTCCATTTTTCAGATTCGGTTTAATCTTTTTGCTTTGTAAATTTTGGAAAACAGCGAATTTTATGTATTTTGTTACATTCTATTGAAAAAATTATCATGTAAACACCAAGTGCGAGACGGACCCGCACACGAAGGACTCCGTACTATTGTACAAGATTTAACACTGTGTACTTTTTATTTAAATACTTTCGTAAAATAAACAACAGAGGCGCAATAACAATATGTAAAGATTTGTAATGTAATTGTCTAATTTCATTACATCCATCAATACAGGTATTTATTAAGAACGAGCAAAAACAAAAGTTTGTTGTATGGGGACCCCTTTAATTTTTAACTTTACGTTATTTTCATTTATTGTTGTTACAGCAGCTATAGTATTACTCACTTCTTTGAAAATTTCATGTGTCTACTTATTACGGTTCAAGAAATACAGCGATTGTTAAGGTCGAGCAAAAACCGCCGAAAAAATCACGTTTCTTGGGGACTCGCCTTTAATTTTTAATTTAATTTAATTTTTATTATTTGTTGTATAGCGGCAATAGAAATACACACTCTGTGAAAATTTCAACTGCCTACTATTACGGTTTATGAGATACAGATCGCTGACTAACAGATGGACGGACGGACAGCGGAGGCTTAGTAATAGAGCCCCGTTGGCACCCTTTGGGTACGGAACCCTAAAAACAGTCCTCTAATGTATGAGTAATATTATTATTGTTTATTATTATTATAAAATGAAGGTTGGCGGGGGGAGGGGGGCGGTGGAGAGAAGCCCTCTAAGTACTGCGACCTAATAGATCTTTCGTACCAATCCCCTGCCGTATTAGGTCCAGTCCACGTTATTACCTTATTATGGTCAGTTCTCTGAACGTCTGATGGGGCTACAATACCTAGAATTCGGTTTTGAGATTTGTCGATCTTACCGCGTTCCAACTTTGTTTGCAGCATCTCTGATCCGCAACAATAATTCGTCCCTTGTATTCATTGATCATGGGTTAGCTTCACTTTTCATAACTGACCAGTTAAATCCTGATTCCTTGCAGGACATTGACCAAAACTCCCTTATCACCTCTCGGGGTAATAGTTATTTAACCAGAGTGCTGAATGTGCTCGTGCGTCATCATGATGGTAGTAATAGTAATAGGTGGGTGTTACTGTTTAGGGTCCTTGGTAAAATGAAAGATCCCATTAATGTAGGTACTGCCCATGATACAAAGATAACAAGGTATGATCGATTCGAGAAGAATTTTTTGGGTTGCTACGTCATGAGGTGACAATGTCATTTCCATTGAGTTTTTCGCATTTTATTGACTGAAATACGTTTTGAATATATTGAAATATTTAACTAAAACATTAGTTAATTCGGCCATACTAGTTAATTTTTGTATCATGGGTAGGTACTGCCAATGTTACCAGCTCAGACAATGACACTGAATCTCTTATGAATTTTTGAGTCCTTTCGCTCGTATGGTGTTATGAATCTATGTTGAGTGATTGGTTTTGGATGTGAAGTCCAGACTTCCAGCATGAGATGACAGATCACTCGGTAGACAGCGTTGAAGTAAGTGCAGGGCGGCACGCTAGGTCGCCTCGGCTATTGGCGGAGAGTGTGGGGGGGGGGGTTCCACGAAGACCTTCCGCTGTCACCTGACATACAAAAAAAAATTTTTTCGTGCCAAAATAAAAACAGCCGTAACACACTCGATCCAGAAGGGACCTTTACATCATTTACCATTACCTCCTGTAAAGGCGCAGATGTTCTGCCTTCTTTCTGCTTGCCCCACCCACCCATCGACACTGAGGGCAGAGTATTTTTCAGTGTACCTATTCATGACCTGTAAGTTTACAGGAGGATCGGACCTAATCAACCTTCATCTCACGAGGGCTCCAGGAGAGAGGAGGAAAAAAAACTGTTATTGAATCATTGCGTTACTGATACTTTAATTAATGTGACATACTTGATAATATCTTTTTACAAAAAACTTTACATCCGGATAGTAAATTATAGCCGCAAGTCTTCAAATGAGCAAGGCGAGTAAACAAATATTGGATTTAACTTACGTATTCAAATATGGAAATGCTTAACTGATCTATGATAATCGCGACAAGTATTTTGTGCGCAACATATGTAAACTAGTATTCAGTCGTACTTTTAAAAACCAACCCGTGGATATGACTATCAGAACTAGAAATCATAAGTACTTAGCGCTCAATATACAGGGTGATTCAGATCAAGATACCTTCCGATATACCATGCGATTCCTTGAGGTAAGATGATCAAAAAATTGTTCCACATACCCCCCTTAGAAACCTTCCTTTAGGAGTTGTGGCCAGTTGAAGATTTCGCCAATATTCGTGAGAGTAAATGAGTATAAGTTTTGAACCACCCTATAGATTTTGGTTATTGTTTGGCTTATTAAATAGTCAAGAATGATAGCAGTCGAAAAGTGTATTACTCTGTATTTTTTAATTAAATTTCTTTAAATTATTCTCAGCACTAAAACATAAACGTTTTCGATTGATTAGTGGAAAACGAAATTTTTTGTATGGCAACCCCACGAAGGAGTTGCCCGATTTGTCTCATTTTCGACCTTAATTTTATTTTCTATTTTTAAAGTCCGTGTACAAAATTTTAGCTCTCTAAGTACACACGCGTTCTCGAGTTATCGTGCGCACGGACGGACGGACAGACAGACATGCAAAAATCAAAATAACTTTTAATTTTATGCCTGGGTGTCCAATCCATGTGCGTTACAAACGGAATGACAAACTTAGTATATCTTTTAGATTTCATCTAGGGTATAAAAATATGAAAATGACTAATCTTTGCACAATGGTAGGGACAAGTATTAGTTTTAATTAAGTACATATCTCGGCAGATGTAAGACAGATATCAAATGTTTCACCGTAAAGAGGTGTTCGCCCATAAAGGACAGTGCAATATGCAAAATGGCTGTATTAATGTTTATGACATTTTAACAGTTCTAGATCAAGCTGACTGACTGTAGCTGTAGGGAATTGCGCTCGAAGAAAAAAAAATAAATACATCTTACTTACTGGAAGGCAATTATGGACAGTGTCAGGGAAAAAGGCCTTTACGATTATAGGAAAATATTATTGGATAGAAAGTAAGATATTAGTTTTTGAAACCTTTGAATATTGAGTGAAGTGCGACGAAATTACATGTGTTGGATTACCTATAGGAAATATCTGCCACTCATTGAGGTGAATATTAAATTAAAGAGTCATTCATAGCGTCTAGTGCAAGTTTATGCATGGCACCAATTCACTATCTTCCACTTTCGATTTACATTTTAACCATGATACAAAGATTAACAAGTATGGCCGAAAAATCTGTCAATTGGTTGCTTGCATCCTTTGGCGACAATTGTCACAAATTTGTTCGTTTCAATTTCAATCGTCCTTATCAGAGTGAAAAAAAAAATTTCTATTTTGAAATTTCTTAGCACTAGCACATAATTAAATATTTTCATATATTCAAAACTTATTTCAGTCAATAAAATGCGAAAAACTCAAAACAAATTCGCTCGAAATGACATTCTCACCTCATGACGTAGCAACACAAAAAATTCATCTCGAATCGGCCATACCTCGATTTTAACCTTTGTATTAAAAATTGTTGAATGAAAACGATTGAAGGAGCATCCTACTTATGCGGCAATTTTTACAGAGTTGTTCTACTGTATGAATATACTGTGACGTTGGGTAGGCTTTGTAGTCGAATCGAATTTATTCCATTTTATTCAAGATGAAAAAAAACAGAGAAATTGGATTAATTACAAAAAAATAAATAAAACACCTTGAACTTTTTACAATTTCAAATCAAATCAGTCAATCCGCACCACCGTGACTTAATCACTGACGTGATATTGCGCAATATTTTTTCCATCATATATTGAACAATATCGATATTGACACAATAATATTAACCTGTAAAAACTATTTACCTATAAAAGGTAACAGATTTTTTTTTAAAGAACATAACATACTGTTACGTGCAGCAAAAAGAGACAAGTGGTGACATCTACTTGAAATGGAGAGTAAACAACTTCAGGTTCGGAGAATCGATGATGTAATCTTCGGGAAGGTTCAGGAATAGAATAATCAAGAAGATTCTGCAATAGAACAATCCAGAAGAATATGGAGAGTTTCTAAGGTATAAATATAACAGTTGTCATCGCCAGGAAAAGTCTTGTCTTAGACATATGTAACGCTGGATATTGGACCCACACTATTTACACTTATTTTCCACTAAATACCTACGCATATGCATATATAAATTATCTATAAGATTTAATAAGATTTAATAAGATTTAAGAGCCATTGCAATTCCCATATAAAATATATGAAGTTAGTAAGTACTAAAAATTCATGCTCTTGAATTTTTTACTAATTAGATAATAAATAAATTTAACTAACATTACAATAGTATAAAAATAAATAATGACTAAATGAATCCTGAATCGAAATAAAAACAAATAAAAGTATGCTCTGACCGGCGCCGTATTTAAATTATTTGGGAATTTACTTATTTATGCAAGTCACTGGGATTTACAGAACTTACCACAAAGGTATTTGGGACTATTTGTATTGTTAAATTTTAATTATAAGCCAAAGGAGTGTTTTTTACAAGGCTGTTTTGGTTAGAAATACCCCTGAATCATTGCAGTTCAGTGGGAAAGATGCTCTCACGGAAAGATACAGGAACATGAAAGTGGTGCCATTTGCTTTCATGCATTTTTGGTTCAACGAGCAGTCCATTTATATACATGCAGTGGTTGAACTCAGTTGAACCAAAAATGTATGAAAGAAAATGGCACCACTTTCATATTTCTGTCTCTTTCCGTGAGAGCATACTTTCCCACTGAACTGTAACGATTCGGAACGCGAAATTGCTTGAGGTTCAACAGTATTTTCAACCAAAACAGTCTTGTAAAAAACACTTGCTTCGAATCATAATTAAAATTTAACAATATAAATTGTCCCAAATACTTTTGTGCTAAATTCGGTAACTCGCAATGACATGCATATACATAAATTCCTAAATAATTTAAATATAACGCCAGTTTACGACAGTGAGATCATACTGTCTGAAATCAAAATTGCTGCCACATAAAACATTAGATCAAGCAGTCCATTTATTTACATATATGTCAGTGAGTGTACAGACAGAAGTTGACAAAAGGAATTAAAACTTGACGAACGGCTTCTTATTCCTATTATGCGCTGCGATTATGAAAAACACTTGCTCGAGCCTTTGCATATCGCCGTTGATTTTATGAGACTCCAATGTGTCACATTCAGCTATTTTGGTATCAACTCAACCGCAGTTTTGCTCTTTACCCATCGAAAAAGACTTCTGTCGTGCAAAAACTATTCCAGTTGGTTCTAATAAAGCAAAAACAAAGTCCGTTGCGTCATTCTATACCCACTTTCACAAAATGTGTAGACCTCAAATTTTCAATTGCGAAGAAAAGTTAAAACTACTATTTAAAGTAATAAAGCACCAACTATATTATTATTTTTCATCTCTTTAAAAATGGAGTCACTTCACTAATCAAAACCAGAGTACAAACGATAAAGACCATATATAAATAACTTAGCTACAGTCCCCGATCTCAGCTTAAAATAGTTTAAATTAAACTATGCTCTCAAGAAAAAAAAAAATAGTGAGTCATTTGCAGAAATTAAAGAATAACCACAAAATTTTATACACAAACCCACCAAATTTCGTATACCTATACATAGCCAGAAAATTTTGTACTTAGCCAAAAAAATTTACATAGCCAGAAAATTTCGTGTGTAGCCAGAAAATGTTTTACGTAACCAGAGAATGTACATAATCTACATTTTGCATTACTGGGTAGAAGTCCGTAAAGATTTTTTTTACTAAATTTAATTATAATCCATCTTATTCGACTCCTTACCAAAACAGAATTTACTTAAAACAGCTCTCGCTAAAGATGAATCCAAAATATTTAAAATTGAAACTTAAGAAAATTTTTATTTGATTAAAATTGATAAAATTTAACATTTAAGATTTTTCGAACTGCGTTTCATGTCGTCCAATTTTGGTGGACGACAGATGTCTTCCTTTTTTTGTTTGTCATTTTTTGGTTCACAAAGATCAGTTCCGAAATCATATTCATCAAGTCTTACGTTCATCCTCAAGTTTACTTTAACCGCCACATTTAGCTTAATATCGTCGGAAGGAAGTTTTGTCAAAACACACTCGTCTTTCTTCGACTTCTGCTGTTTCTGCGGTTTCTGCGATCTCTGCGATTTCTGCGATTTCTTATCTTCCATACACCTCTCAAACTTGCCGTCTCCTGAGGGCCGAACATTCGACGATTTGGAATCCTTTTTATATCCAAACTGTTGAATATACGACACGTTCAAATGATCTCCATATCCAGATTTCCCACGGACATAAAGCCAGAGAGGCTCATGAACAAGACCCTTCCGTGATAAATTACGAATTACTGACACCATTTTTATGTATTTATTAAAATTATATTAATAAAATTATTCCAGTATTAAAACTTTTCTCTACTAATCTACCTACTAGTCTCAAAAATACAAAAAATTTTCTTTTTTTTAAAAAATAAACTTGAAATTTGCGACGTTCCCAGGGAATGTTTTAAAAAGACTGGTCGTTGAAAAGCTCAATTATGCTTAAGCAATTTCCATATTACAATCCTGCAATCTAGATTGAAATTTTAAAAAATAAAACAAGTAAATTCGGAGTATGATAAAGCCACGCCATGTCGATTTATTCCGTTTTCGTTTGAACATCCAGGTTCGCACTAATGTCAAATTACGCTATGATATTTGTGCGGAAAGTGGTTGGTAATTTTTTTACGGAAAAATTTTGATGATAATATGATATAATAATACTAGAGTGGTCTTAATAACAATTGTTGCCTTTAAAATAATGTCAAAACTAGACTTTGTTTGTGTGAACAAACTCATAGTGTCCCCGAGAAAATTTTCAGAGTGAACCTAATGCTTATTGGGTTGCCATCAGAGACAACCCATGACGTTATTTCTGCTTAAAAAAAACGCTTTGACAGCACTTAGGGTGCCTCTAGAGCGAAACTGATGTTCAAACGAAAACGACATTAGTTTGAACTTTAAATTGGAACTGGTTCCGACCCCGTTCAAACAACGCTTTTAAGGCCAAACCGCAATTGGCGCAGCAAGAATCAGCTATGATGCTCGGTTTGATATAATGGCGAGCATGTGATACAATTGTTTTTCGAAGCATCATGATGCTTGTTGCGAAGATGCTTGAGGCTCGGTTTGGAAAAGTTCAAATTTAGATGCATGCTGCGACAGTTCTGCTAACACACTGGAGTAAAACATAAATATAAGCACAACATACTACACAAAATAACCCCAATATTTCCTCCAGAAGCATTTTTTAAAGAAAACTATGTATTAGGGTGTTATATGTTTACGTAAACAAATTTCAAATATAAAATGGTTAACATTGCAAAGTTTCCTATACTGCTTGAAGGCCAAATCGCAATCTTCGCAGCAAGCATAATGCCGCTCAAAAAATGGCCAAATCGACGCAGCAAGCAGGAAACTTTGCAATGTTAACTTCTTGAAATTGGAAATTGTTTATGTAAATATAACACCCTAATACAGAGTTCTTTTCTATAATTTCAATTTACTGTATTCCACGGGTTTCACTGTTCACCTCAGCTCATTACCAGCAATAATTCGTAGAAGATTTTTTTTCTCTGAATATTTATTAAGGCAGAGAGCGTTGTACTGGCTCCTTACACCGACTCTATTTTCAGGGCATGTATCGTTTTGGATATGTCCCTGAGGTACGGAGGAAGGTGAGAGTTGCCTTCGTTCCAGTGGTAACTGGGGTGTATGTGACCCAAGGGCATGAAAATGCGTTTTCCGGCGACAAAACCGCCCCGAGAAAATTTCCTGAATCAGAAAAAAGTACACTGCCCGATAGCACTCGGCGGCCGTGTTCGTTACTATTTGTGATATTGCTCAGGGCCAACTTCTTCATTAAATCTCAATTAACCAACCAACTTTAATTATAACTAATACTGTACTATCAATTATCTTAATCCAATTAGAGCATTTTCCGCTTTTTTATTACTTTCACTTGTCAACACGGCAATGTCTAAGACAAGAGTCTTCCTCTGACGGTGACAACTGTTATATTTATACCCTTTAAACTCTCCAGATTCTTCTGAAGTGTTCTATTCCAGAATCTTCTTGACTATTCTATTCCTGAACCTTCTCGAAGTTGTTTACTCTCCATTTCCAGTAGATGTCATCACTTGTCCCTTTCTGCTGCACGTATCAAGATTAAACAATACTATCATTCGTGATTTACTTTATTTTTAGAATAAATTCAGATAACAATTTTTTAAAACAATATATGCTTAGTGATTTTTTGTTGTTGTTTTAAATACATTGATTTTCTTTCAAGAAAAGTTTTGACATCAAGGAGTGAGAGACAGGAAAAATCTGTTCGTACTTTTCGTAAAATAATTGTTTTTTTTTGTCGGTTAGCTTATTTGGCAGAATGGTTAAAGTCATTTTCCAGAGGGTAAGGGGAATGAAGCTATGGTGAAATTCGTCTCTGTTCGTCGAATGTATGTAGCTGTGCAGAGTCCAAAAATTGAAAAGGAGGTCAAACATGAAAATTGTGGTCGTTACCGGTTTAACCATTTGGGTGGTAGGGAGCGATGGGCTCAAGGTAGCGATCCGAGACTCCAACAACAGCTGGGGTCTCCTTCGCTCCTTTTTCTCTTTCATCCTCTAATCATTTGATGCCTTACCATGATATACTTTTCTGGTGGTGAGGAGTTTGCTGTATTTTCTAAAATTTTCAATTTCTTTGGTTTTGGACAATATAGGTTTTTTCAGGTGCAACAATTTTCGGCGAGATTGTCAAGTTATATAGGTTCAAGTGTAAGTTCTTTTTGGTGTACTATTATTAGTCCGTCCGTCTGTCTGTATTTGTTATTGACACAGTAAATCTAGCATCCAAGGGATGAGAGCGACAACAGCCCGCCCAAACCGGCTGATCGCTACCGGCCAAATACTGTGTCGTCGCTCTCACTAGACCCGAGGATGATTCTTGTAGCAAGAGTTGTCAACTGTAGCTGCTGCCTATATCAGTTTCGAGTTGATATAGATAGTGCTTTCAGAAGATTTCTCTCTGTTACACTACCCCCACCCTAAAAGTATTCAGAGAAAAATTTTCTTCTACGAATTCTAGCTGGTAATGAGCTGAGGTGAATAGTGAAAACCGTACCGAGTTAGAGCCGATCAAAGGTGTGAAAAATCTAGTTAACCAGTTCGAATAGATTAGATTCTTAAAACGATTGAACCGAATTTTAGGTATGATACCATTAAAATATCTGAATAAAATTTACACGGTAAATAGCTAATAAAATGAGGAAGTTTTTAAAATATGTTTGGGTGAAAAAAGTTATGTGACTTTGTTTTTAAATCGCCCTCACAGATTTTGGTACATTTTATTATTTTAAACTTAATGGAATTTAAAAATTTCTTTTGGCGCAATGGTATGAGCTATGGAATCAAATCTCTGCATTGAATGGGTCTAACATTTAGCTAAATTGAAAAAAAAAGATCAGCAATTTATCTCAATTATTCAAGTCACTATAACAAAAAATGTCTTCGAATTAGTAGTTCGGTGAAAAATCACGAAAAAATATCATAACTCGAAGACTACAAAAAATCGTAGACCATACATGGGGGTAATTTGGATTCCCCGAGAGACTTTCTACCTCCAGGCTTCTGATTATCACTATTTTTTTGGATACCCTGTATAAGAATATGAGTGGTTATATAAGAATGTTATAATATTACTAATTGGTATCGTAGTTATATTAGAGTCTATATAATTTAGCAATGTGACCATTGAGTACTACTATATCAAAAAACTTGTTTGTTGTTGCTGTTTCAATTGACAAAAGGAACAATAAATTTATATAAATCGTTGTTTATCAAAAACAAGTAAAAAAGCTAGAATTGGTCTAAGACCAATTCTTATGATACCCTAGATGAATGCCCGTATTAAATTTCGTATGGTCACCGATCTTTTCAAGTTTGATTTTGGAGTTGTTTTTCGCATATATTTCTAGAACGGTTTGTCGCACAGAAAAAATGATTATAACCAATTTTATAGGATTTCGTATTCTGCAGAAGTTTTTAGTACAATAAAAATTGATCGTTTTCAAAGTATACGTAAAAAACCTAAATTTTTATATGGCAATACCAAGAAGGAGTTGCCAGATTTAGTCCATTTTTGATATTTTATTTGCTAATGTAGTAAAAACATCATGTATGAAATTTCAGCTCTCTACGTCGACGCGTTCTAAGGCAGTGTCCAAATATATAGCGGAAAACGAAATTTTTATATGGCAACCCCACGAAGGAGTTGCCCGATTTGTCTCATTTTCGAACTTAATTTTACTTTTTTTTTAAAGTCCGTGTACAAAATTTCAGCTCTTTAAATATACGCGTTCTCGAGTTATCGTGCGCACAGACGGACGGACGGACGGACGGACGGACAAGCAAAAATCGAAATAACTTTTAATATTATGAATGGGTGTCCAATCCATTTTGCTCTACCATCATTATTTCGAGGTGTTACAAACGAAATGACAAACTTAGTATACCCTATAGATTTCATCTAGGGTATAACAAGTAAGAAAGCTAGAATTAGTCTAAAACCAATTCTTATGAAACCCTAGATGAAAACCCGTATGTAATTTTGAAGTGGTTTTTCGCATATATTTCTAATCCGGTTTTTCGGACAGTAAAAACCATAACCAATTTCATAGGATTTCACATTCTGAAAAACTTTTCAGTACATTAAAACCGTCTATGACTGATCGTTTTCACAGTATACGTAAAAATCCTAAATTTTTATATGGCAACACCAAGAAGGAGTTGCCCGATTTAGTCTATTTTCTAAATTTTACTTACTATTGCTATGAAAATACAATGTACCAAATTTCAGCACTCATTTTGGAACTTAAATTTACTTTATTTTTAAAAGCCCAAAAATTTCAGCCCTCTAAGTGAACCCATTCTCAAGTTATCGTGCGGACGGACAGATAGACGGACGGACGGACGGATATACAAAAATCAAAATAACTTTTAATATTATGCGCGGGTGAACAATCCATTTTGCTTTACCATCATTATTTCTAGATGTTACAAACGGAATGAAAAACTTGTAATCCCCTTTAGATTTCATCTAGAGTATAAAAATGAAGTAGAAGCGAATTCTGAACGTGACGTTAAAGACGATAGTTTTTACGAGAGAAGCCTTTGGACGTAACCTGCACGCTATGGAAAATCCACTCTTATGGTCGTAGCATACTGTATGGGGCAGTATGCTACACTGAAGCTAGCAACAGCCTGCTACGTGTAAACTATTGCCTATGTGGACGGTGCGACTTGATTCCGCTAACCAAATGCCACCTAATTGTCACAGATGAGCGCTTCCATATAGCTAAATTTGGTGACAAGAAGAAGAGGAGAAGGAAGTTTGTCTTGCATTCCGGGAATACGGAATTTTTCTTCTCGTGTTCGTCCAGTTCGAGAGGTTACACAAATTTTTACCGTTCATTCTTAAGGTTTCGACCTGCCTGTTAATATTGGGTAAGTGAGTGAACTGCAGGGAACTAGAGCCCTTTATAGACAGAGGGAGATTTTTACATCATGGTTCCAATAAGGAAGGCTCATGAAGGAAATCCCACACTGCTAACAGCCTCCATGTGGTAGCTCCCAGGCCCGTAGTGAAATTCTAAAGGTGAAATCGTTTGTACAGCAGATTGTTCGGCTGGCGGCAGAGAAAAAGAAAAGATGAACCGTTGATAGTCACGGCAGACGCCCACTGACGAATATCCTCTAATTGGTATCCCATGTGGATTTAGCGCTCTTAAGGCTATCAGTCACAGCCGGCATTGGAAACTGGTATCATATTTTTTTAAATATTGGGAATTTTTCTGATATATAATATACAATATATATAAACTCGTCATGGTTTGCTTATAAAATGAAATCTAGTAGATAAGTTTCGTTACACATATACAAATTTTATTGCTGAAGTCTCCACCTAGTTACCTATATTTACCTTTATTAGGTACTGAAACAATTGTTCATCCATTCGCAAAAAATTCTTCAGTCAGTTCCCGGAGTAGTTCCCCATGTCCATCAGTCGAACGCTTTTCCAACCAGGCCCTTGACCCGGATTTTTCTCTGGTATCTTCTTTACTTCTTCTTAAGTGTCACAATCAACGCAATTAGTATTATGGTCAGATTTAGAATAACCCGAAGAAAACATATTTGGGTCCATCCTTATTCAAAGCAAAATTCATAATCGTAACTGACATTATATTGCTCAATATTACTGATTATAGTGTGACGGGTACCATTACAGGTACTTCAACAATTATTGCTTTAATTGTACTGCCTGTTTAAGGCAGGTTTAAGGCTGTTATCATTTTAATTTCGTGCCCAGGGTGCAAAATCTATACCATCTAAACCCACCCTTAGCACCTAAAAATTACGGTAACTCCAGCAGTCACTCCGAATTTACTTGCTATGGTTTATAGAGCATTTAATCTAGAGTGCTGGATCGTAGAAAGAAAGTCATTGTTATTACAATTGGGCCTCGTTAAAATTCAGTCTTTTAAAAACGTTCCTTGTGAGTGTTGCAAAATTTTAGTAAAATTTAAAAAAGTAATTGTGGAAATTTCTTGTATATCCAAAGCAAAAAATATTTAAAAAAAGAACTTTTAATGAAAAGTAGAAATTCAATTACGAATAATTTTTAATACAAAGATATTTTAATATAAAGTAATTTTAATAAATTCATAAAAATGTCAGTAATTCGTAATTTATCAAGTAAGGGTGTTGTCAAGGAGTCTCTCTGGCTTTATGCCCGTGGGAAATCTGCATACGCAGACCATCGAATATCGAATGTTTGGTTCCATTCTGATTCAAGCGACCAACAACGAAACAGATCTCAGAAATCTAGGAAATCTGGGAAATCGAAATCGATGCAAGCCTTTGGGGAGAACAGATTTTGTGGTCTTAAAAAATTTCCCTCACCCGATGTACTTGTTGCCGCACCACTTTCAGTAAGATTGAAGATGAACGCAAGAATGCAAGAATATGACGTCAATGCTGGATGCCAACAGCAACCAGAAGAACCACGGCGCAAAGATAAAAAGAAGGCCAGCAGCAAGTGCTAAAAGTGTTTAAAGATTACTTTAAATTGTTTAGGATTTAAATAATGAATTATTGATTTGTGAAATGGTTTTATTAGGAAATTTTAAGGAAACAATTTAAAAATACCTAATTCATTCATTTGACCAATTAAGAATTTTAATAAAGATTCATTTTAAAAATCTGACTTATTCTACTTCCTAGGAGCTTTACTTGAAAAATTTTACTTTAAAGACTTGACTACCTTCGATACAGAATTAAATTTACCTAGCCAGAAAAATTATCGACAAGGCAAAATCTTGAATGTACAAAACTCTTGCTTTGTGGTTTTTTGATTATGCACAACATTCTCTTTACAAAGGCGAATTTTAGATAATACTAAAGCAGATTGTATCACAAGTGTAAAACGTTACAAAAATATGCTGAAAGCAATTCGAATTCCCATAAGACCCCTGTTTGAGGAAATTGTTTTCGGGACTGCAAAAAAAAAATTGCTCTTAAAAAAGCCTACATAGTTCATATAAAAATGGAATATGGGGAAATCTCTAGCTTTACAAAGAATTTGATGCAAATTACTTTTTTAGGAGAAAAACAACTATCTAATATTGAAAGTGAAGTCCAGGGGTTTTGACATGAAAGTACTTAATAAAATAGAAGCAATTATACCTAGCTACAAAATTAAAAAGCAAATCTATAGTAGATATATAAAAAAAATAATTCTTCGTAGTTGGGTCATTTTAGGTGCCGAATAAATTTTATTAAATAGAATTTTGTAGTGAATACAAATATTGCTTCGGAAAAAATGCTTTTCGGTGTCGCCCTATTTGCGTGAATCAAAATGTTTTTTCGTACATAATAATCTTGTAAACTGGAATCGGGAGTTGCAGATCCAGGAAACTACAATAAGAGCATTACTAGCTTGGGCCGGATTCACTAACACCGAGTTTTGGCAAAGACTCTGCTCGTTATTGCTGAATCCGCCGGGAGAACTGCGTTTGCGAATTTGCCAGTTTGTGATTATTAAAAACGTTCGGAGTCAAAAAATCAAGTTTCCCTTGATTATAGAAAATAAGTGAATCTAATCCTGATGCTTGAATGTGGCAGTTCCGCCGTCGGATTGAAAAACCGCATCGGGAAGGGGAAGTGTATCTTACTTGCGGCGGGAATCATTAATTCGTCGGATTGAGCAATACGGGCATTTGATTATCGAATACGTTCGAAGTGAGAAAATCCAGATTACCTTTGTTATTGAAAGCAAGATTCATGACGCTATTTTTTCAATCCGCCGGCGGAACTGGCACATTCAAGTATCTGAGTTAGATTCATTTGTTTTCAATAATCAATGGAAACTTGATTTTTTCACTTCGAACGTTTTCGATAATCGCAAATTCCCGGCGAATTCAGCAATAGGGGCCAATGTTTCGTCACTAATGGCGGAACGTAGTTCATAATGGGAATGCCTTGTATTTTATATACCTCGCGGTTTTCGATAATCGCAAATTCCCGGCGAATTCAGCAATAGGGGCCAATGTTTCGTCACTAATGGCGGAACGTAGTTCATAATGGGAATGCCTTGTATTTTATATACCTCGCGCAAGGATATTAGCTCTGTTTCTGATCCGAATTTCATGTAGTTTATAGATTATTGGAAAATCAAAGTTTTCGGTACTTTAACTTCTTCTGGCAAGGGGTTAGCCGCGCGCAAACAGTCTTGGACCTACATAATTGCGATCAGAGAAAACCGCTGTTTTTTAAGACTTGCATTAATTAAGTGGTTAGAAAAAAAAATGTTAGAAAAGTATTTCAATTTTGAAAAAGGTGTTTTCAACATTCTATATTACTTATCGCGGATATTTCCTGCCAGACGATTGCTTTTCACATTGCCTTTCCTTTAACTTAATACGTATGCATAAATTTTTTGGTTACATTTCACACCAAAAATTTACTGCGGACACTTATTCGGTTCAGCCCTCCCGAAGCACATTTTCAGTACTTTTGTGCTATCAGGCACAGCTTGCATGCTCTCATTTCTATTGTGGAAGGAATGGTCTTCTCTAATTTTTTATAAGAATGTTAACCTGACTACATCTATCTAATCTAATGTAAAAAAACTTCAAGCTATTATGTATAAATTTAATTTATTTTACAAACTATTCTGGAATTGTTTTTTCCTCAAAGTTTTTATAGCTTTCAGACAATTACTTTTTCGAAGAAACCGACAACCGAGTCAACCATTTGAAACTTAACTTTAATATGTCAAGGTCAAATGTGCTGGTTTGACAGATATACACTTGCTGTTAATTTGATAATTTCTAATTCCATTAGAGTTGATAAATTGAATTGAACAAATTTTTGAAAAAGTTACCATGGAGATGTTATGTCAAACTGAAGCTGAATTTACCTGAATTTCGGGCATGGGGTCATTAAGTGCGCAATTATCGTAACTTCCAAACGTGAATTCGTTTTGAGTTGATTTCGGTACAGTGAAAACGCAATAATTCTCAATAACTAAAATTCCATCGTGAAATATCCAAAGTTGATGACAAATTTTGTCTTCACAAGAGGAATGCCATATGTATCGAAACAGTGTCGAAAATGCCAAATTGTTTCCAAAAAAATGAACGAGAAGTAAAATTCAGAGAATGTAGTGAATTTGGAAAAATTTTACATAATGGAGCCGCAGTGAACCAAACCTCCTAAGCAGTCTTCACAAAAATGCAGTATTTAATGTTCTGGTGCAAAACAGTCTGCATTAAGTTGTCAATACAAGTCCTTTCTGCATTTTCTGTTGATTACTACCCTCGCCTCACACTCCCAGGAAACGAAATACCCTCGAAATCTCTCTGAACCAGCTAGAATAGCTTGCTAACATTTTATGGACGAATTGAGAAATAATTGAACAAAGAGTATTACATACATTCAAATAGAATTTTATTTTAATAGAGAATTTTGAGTCAAAATCAACCGATAAAGTATTTCACAAAAGAGCTTCCATCTTAAAAATTTGGTCCTAATTCGCCTGGTTGGTCTTGTCGCAATAACGAACGTTGTTCGCCTTTTCTTCTAATTTTTCGAAGCTTTTTTTACAGGTATATCGACTTAATTACAGTTTGGCTCCCAATTTCTAACATTCCGTTTTTCCAGCACTGATTTCATACTCTTCAAGACGCACGTTTAATTTAAGATTTATTTCAACCGGAACATCGAGAAGCATATCTTCTGATGGCAATACTGTGCTGCCACCACAAGGTCCCCTCCCGTCATCTCCATTTCCCTTACTACCGCTTTCATCGCCGCAAACATCCAGTGCCGCTGTATTTACGAGGTCCATAACTGAATCGTTACAGCTAGTACTTCCTTCATTAGGACTGATCATCTTTGCAGGACCAGTCTTCAAAGTTCGCTGAGATGCAATTTGGTTAACTTTCGTCATCTGCTTGGAGTTTGCATCAGTGCTGCTAGCTTTAAGCGAATCTTGTCCTGAAATGTTCTTGGTAAGATCACCAATTGACAAGTTAGCCGCTGTAGAGGAAAGATAAGCCAATCCATGTCTCTGAACAATGTGGCTTCGAGATACGTTCTTCAATAGATTCATTTTATTCGATTTTACTAAATTTAGGCAAAAAAAAAAAAAAAGACTAATTTTAAACAAACTTATCAAACGCGTCTATAAAGAATTTAGAAATTTAAAAGAATTTTTACTTTATCACAAATTTATATGTATATTATAAAATACAAAGCTCAGTGCTTTCCAGGCGAATGATTGAGTGATACTAAAATTGTATTGAAAATCATTTGGCTTGTTGACTATTTCGGCCTACTTTATATATAAATTTTTTAAATTTTGTCAAGGTAGTTTCTATTTTTGGTGTGTTTAAAGCTAAAAATACTAATAAAGGCACTTTCACTTCAAAACCGAAAACTGAAGAATGTAAACCGAAAAACTCAATTTATTCCACTTTAAAACAAGATTTTTGCTTCAATGATTAATAAGCAGTCACTTTAGAAGAGCATAAAATACGTTTAAAGAAGCTCGAACTCGAAAAGTCGCAAATGAGTACAGAAATGAAATACATGAAAGAACGTCTCACTTTACTGGAGGAAAGAGCATTGACAAACTTCGTGGAGATTAAAAATATTGCCCAACAACCAAACGAAAAACTCTTAACAACGATTCATAAAATACATGAATTTTTTTAAATACCTGTAGTTGAAGAGGACGTAATTAAAGTTTATAGGACTGGGTATAAACGTAATGTAGGCAAGACCAAAAGTTCTGTAATTGTAAAACACTCCTCACAATTTTTAAGGGATAGGATACATATAGCGTCTAAACTTGCTAAGAATTTAACTTCAGATAGTTTAGGATTCCCAGGATCTGATATTATATATGTATATAAACGAATTCTTAACTAGGGAAAGGAAATCTTTATTGTATAAGGCAAAGTAATTTAAAGTGAAACACAATTACAAATATGTTTGGATAAAGAATTCGATTATCTATGTAAAAAAGGACGATGATAGCAGTCTTATTACCATAAAAACTGGAAATTGTATAATCTCCTTATTAAAAAAACTTAAGCCATCATTTGGCTATGAGTCTTAATATTTACTATCAAAATGTCAGGGGGCTAAGAACAAAGACTTCAGATGTTTACTTATCATTGTTATCAAATAATTACGATATTGTATGTCTCACAGAAACATTTTTACAACTAAATATCTTCAGCAATGAAATTTTTGATAATCGATATGTGGTATATAGAAGGGACCGAAACTTGGAGCTCTCTGGTATGAAAGACGGTGGTGGTTGCCTTATTGCAGTCAAAAAGTCTTTTACCTCATCATGTTTAGTTTCTTATGACAACTCGGACGAAATTCTGTGGGTTTCCATTAAAGAAAAAAACTTTATTTTGTATGTGTGCTGTGTATATATACCTCCAAATAGCACTTATGAAAGTTACGATTCTCTTTTTTCAAGAATTAGCCAAAGATTTTTGAGATTTTCTGGGAAGCCTCACATATTGTTTGTGGGTGACTTCAATCTACCATACCTTTCATGCGCTTCGACCAAGTCAATAGTTGTATGACGCCTTCCGGTGTTTTTAGTCAATCTTCTCAGTGATTAACAAAATGACCTTGTGTAATTTTAACCAATACAATAACGTCACAAATTTCAACGATAGGATTCTTGATTTGGTATGGTCAAATCTTCCTCAGAGTAATATTAGTGTTATAACATCTGAATGTCCACTTTCAAAAATTGACCTCCATCATCCACCTTTAGATATAATCTTAAGTGTATCTTTATCTAAGTCTGCTCGAAATGAATTTATTAAGCAGAGAAATTTCTTTTTAGGGGATTATACTAGTCTAAATAATTACCTCAATTTGATTTCTCCTTAGTCTTTACATCTGATGTTTCTCTTTCTTTCGAGAGATTTTACGAAATACTAAATTTAGCTATTTGTGATCATGTACCAGTAACAAAAAACAAAAACAAACGTTTCCCATCCTGGTATAGTCATCAACTTATTAAAGTTTTAAATATGAAAGAAAAATATCGTCGGTTATATAGAGTTAATAGCCATCCGGAAATCTATAAAACTTTTTCTTATCTTATAAAATTATCTAAAACATTAATCTCAGAATGTTACAATAGGTATGTGGACTCGACTGATTTTTCGTTACAAGAAAACCCTAAAGCCTTCTTGGCCTTTAGCAAAAATTTCAAAATACGGTCTCAAAAGAGATGGTATATAACGATGTCACCTCATCTTCTCCTAAACATATTTGTAATTTATTTACCGAATACTTCATGTCGGTTTTTTCTGATAGGGAATCTAACTTCGATTTGGTATCCCTTCAAAATTACAATAACTCACCTAATATTAGTGTAAATTTTATCTCATCTGAAGAGGTGCATGAAGTACTAGATAAACTAAATTGTGATAAAAATCCAGGCCCTGATGGAATTCCAAACATTGTATATAAGAGATGCTCTAATAGCTTAGCAAATCCTCAAGGTACCCTATTTAATCTATCCATCACACATAAAATATTTCCGTTGGAGCTAAAACGCGGATTTGTTACTCCAATTTTTAAGTCAGGTGATCCGAGATTAATTACAAATTATTGTCCTATATCTATTTCAAATGCATTGGCTTTAATATTTGAAAGACTTCTCTACAATCAACTATTTCATCACTTATATATGTGATCAGCAACATGGTTTCCTTCCTGGACGTTCTACAATTACTAACTTAGCCCTGTTTACCGACACCATCGCCTCTGCTTTTGATGAAAGCAAGCAAGTGGACTCCATTCACACTGATTTTTCGAAGGCGTTTGATAGGATTCGTCACCAACAATGTATTTTAAAGATGCTGAAAATTGGTTTCAACATCGACACTGTTCTTTGGTTTCAGTCCTATCTACACGAGAGAAACAGTGTAGTGGTTTTCAATGGCTCTCAATCAGACCCTTTCGAACAAACATCGGGCGATGATGCAAACGATTGTAAATGCCTTCAAGATGATATTGTTAAGCTTGAAGATTGGTGTAGAGAAAATTATCTTGACCTCAATATCGATAAATGTAAAACTATAACGTTTTCTAGAAAGCGTGATACAATCTACTTCAACTACAAAATTAATAATATCTCGATTTCACGTGTAAATGAAATAAAGGATTTCGGGGTTACCTTTGATCACAAACTACTTTTCGCTTCCCATGTTAACCTTAAAGCTTATCGCAAGCTGGGCTTCATTTTTCGCGTGTGTAGATCCTTCAAAGGCAGTGCTGCTTTCATCTGTCTTTTTACTTCATTGGTGAGAAGCAATCTTGAATATGCTTGTCAAATTTCGAGCCCTTTCTATGCATGCTACAATAGTCAAGTTGAATCTGTTCAGAGAAAGTTTACCAGGATCCTGTTGTTCAAATTAAACATCAACGAGATGGAGTATACTCAGAGACTATTTCTTTTTAATCTCCCATCTTTAGAACACCGTCGCATGTATCTAGACTACTTATTATACCCTAGATGAAATCATAGGGGTATACTAAGTTTGTCATTCCGTTTGTAACACCTCGAAATAATTATGGTAGAGCAAAATGGATTGGACACCCATTCATAATATTAAAAGTTATTTCGATTTTTGCATGTCCGTCCGTCCGTCCGTCCGTGCGCATGATAACGCGTATACTTAGAAAGCTGAAATTTTGTACACGGACTTTAAAAAAAAAAGTAAAATTATATTCGAAAATGAGACAAATCGGGCAACTGCTTTGTGGGGTTGCCATATAAAAATTCCGTTTTCCGCTATATATTTGGACACTGCCTGAGAACGCGTTGACGTAGAGAGCTATAATTTCGTACATGATGTTTTTACTACATTAGCAAATAAAATGTCAAAAATGGACTAAATCGGGCAACTCCTTCTTGGTGTTGCCATATAAAAATTTCGGTTTTTTACGTATACTTTGAAAACGATCAGTCCAAGACATTTTTATTGTACTAAGAACTTCTGCAGAATACGAAATCCTATAAAATTGGTTATTAACATTTTTTCTGTGCGGCAAACCGTTCTAGAAATATATGCGAAAAACCACTTCAAAATCAATACTTGAATAGATCGGTGACAATACGAAATTTAATACGGACATTCATCTAGGGTATCATAAGAATTGGTCTTAGACCAATTCTAGCTTTTTTATTTGTTGATAATCGTTTTTGTACAAAACGATCAATGATGCGAATTGGACCAACTCATTACCAAGACTTGGTTTTAAATCGTCTTTGTAAATTTTAAACGATTCCTCCGCTGCAGCGTATAAATTTGCATTTCCTCTAAATGATTAAGAAATCCAAATCGGGAATGTACAGTGTCGTGTATGTCAGAGAAAGACATAGCTGACCGACCACCGGAATAAAACCTGACATTCTATTTTTTTCTTTTGACGATAGGTTAGCGTCCGTCTTGTGCTTTACATTATAGCCGAGCGGATTCTGTCTCACATTTCTCGAACTATTGCGTGATTGTATACATACTCATCACTGTTTGATATTTTCGAGCTACATCTTCGTAACTATTTATCAAATTCGTCTCTTTTCGATTCAGAAAACAATTTAAATGAATCCAATGCACGCTTTGCAGATTCAAGAATCATTTTCGAATTCTGCACGAGCTTGCTTGTAGCATTGAATCGCTCCAAGAGATGGTTTGGAGGCTACTCATTTTCTCCAAAAGATTTATGGCTTCATTTCTGACAATGCCTTTTTGCGCCTGATTGGAAGAAATGATGATTAGAGCATCTTTAATTTCGGAATATCAAGACTAGCGAGTATCGCTAACCTTTTTTAAGACGTAAAACTGCTTGTTTTTTTTTTTGTGATAATTTCTGGGTCAGAGTTCCATATAAAATACAATACAAAAACGTTTTATTGAGGGACTTTGGCTAAGGCCACGTCCATAAACGGTGGGTACATAGATTGACAGTAGGCAGATAAGAAGATACATTAGCAAAATAACAAAAAAAGAAAGTAATTAGCAAACACTTAAAGTGATTGAGCAGGTACTCAAGTAGGTAGAGATAAGACATCTAACAGCCAGTGTGGCAACTAAAGTTATATAGAGGCTTAAAACCTATAAGAAAGAATGTTTAACTAACTTAGGATTCATAACAATAAACAACAGTGGGCGTCAAACCAATCAGTCCTAGCTTAACAGTAAACTAAAGAAGAAAGTTATATAGCTCACAGGTTCAGAATTTCAATCGGCCCAAATACTGGCCTTGAATCTGAAAATAATTAAAGGTAAAGCTACTATAATTAATTACATGGTTACCTATATTAACTTATCCGAAGCAGTAACCTAAGGTTACCAGAACAAAAATAAAGATTAAAAATTTGAAGTAGGTACATACTACGGTTAACAAATTTCAGTGAACCACAGCAGTAACATAAGGTTACCAAAACAGAATAATAAAAATTAAAATTTAAAGTAAATAATATACGGTTAATAAATTCAATACGACCAATAGTTATTCATCCAAATTAATAAAATAACTAACAATAAGAGAGATGTATGCTGATAAAAGTATAGAGCTAAAACGTATAACCTCGCACATCAATACCATAAATGGAAGAATCAACACCAGATACCAAGAACTCGGATTAGCAAGATCAGCATCTCATTCACCCAATACTAAACAAACTAAAATAATAATACCGTCATAAATAAAAATTAGCATTAGCGTTCACATAGATAAATGAGAATTTTATTTGAGAGGAACTTTACATCTCCTTTCAGCATCTTGGCCAGAGCGAAATTTACTTTTTCTTAAAAATGGGAGGTAGTGTGACCCGAAGTACATTATTATGAAAAGTTTGATAGGATTTTGAGGAATTCAATAAGATTTTGTCGTTTGGGCAATCCTACGTTCTCTCGACTTTTCTTTCTAACTCGTTTCTTAGTTGCACTACAATAATGCATAGCCAAGTTCTTGTTTCATTCTAAAAAAACATCAACAATTTTCCAATTTTGCTCTACTGCTTCTTAATTTGTTGTAAAGTTAACTTTGGACTGACACACTGCGCAGCATCAGAGAGCCTTAAAATTACAACCACGAACTTCGAATAAAACATGAACGAGGGGACTGAGCTCATGGTAGCAGATTCTTTAATCACTCTGGGAAGAGAATTCCACATGCTCGGACCTTGCGAGAAGATACTTCGACCACCAAACTGAGTCCTCAGTCGACGAAGAAGATCTGTCCTTGGGACTCCATTCAAATTTTCCTCCAATATAAAGTGGTAGCCCACCCGGTCTGGCGCGAAAGATAAAACAAAGGGTTTTGAATTCAAGGAACTTGGAAAGTGAACAAGAGAGAAACTCCTCAACTAGTGCCGATATATGTGTCCGCTTAGTTAACTTGTAAACATATCTCACACAGGCAGGAAGGGGGTAAACGACAACATCTGCAATAAGAAAATGAGGAAGAATCAACTTGAGAAACCCTGGTGAGTCTCTGCTTAATTAATAATCCAAGATTCTTCAGTGGATCAGAGCAAAAGTCTTGACCAAGAAGAGAAATAGGAGGGAGAGTAGCTGACGGAACAGTGTTATACCCGCTTAAATATATAATGGCTTGTGTCTTCTCCGGGTTCAGACTGAGCCCATTCACATTACACCAGTCAGAGACTTTGGACAAGATAACATTAATATCAGAAATCATAGATGCAAGACTGTCCGTTTGGGCTCCAACGTTTGTATGTTGTCCGCATAGAGATGAAGGTGAGCGCCATGTAATTCCAAGGTGATGTCGTTGATAAACAGTGTGAATAAAAGAGGGGCTAACACCGCTCCGTGATAAAACCAGCTTAGAGGAAGACATTCTCCCATTGAACACCATAGTCTGCGTCCTTTCAAATCAAATTACATGCAGAAGATGAGAAGCAAAATTGACTCCAAATCTTATCCTTCTACTACTACAAATTCTGAACGAAATCGAAGAATTAAACAGCTGAAGTGCAAGACTTACCAGCTGCCTTTCCAACCAAATTAAGAGAATGACCACAACAGGGTACAAGCTCTGACAAATTATTTTTCTCTAGAACTAGAGCTTGCATACCTTTGTATTTGTATTTGTCAATCATGTTGCAGCATTTATCGTATGATTGGCCGCGACAATCGAGAATGTAAAGTTGATGGTCACCTAAAAATTTGAGTAAAGCGTTCCCTGTGGTTTCACCAGCAAGGCGCTGTTGGGTAAAAAGTTCAAAAATCTTTTCCTTGAAATGGATTTTTCCTGATATCAACTATTGTAAAACGCCCAACGCTAACATTGCGCATTAAAAACGTGATATAGTACATCTTCCGAAAATTATTATTATATTCTTTTATAGAGAATTCATCATGTTTCGCGTATTCCGCAAATATTTTCAGGAATATGCTTTGAAATATTCTTAAAAAACTAGTGCCTCATGAATATGATTTTTTTTTTCTCTGTCAGAATGAGTCATTATTTTATTGCCTAAAAAAATGCAAATGATCATATTGTGGAGGCCCCGGGGCTTCAGCCCTTGTTGCCCTTCCCTAAATGCGGCCTTATTACTACATGCTCTGGCCGAAATTAAATTTATTCAAATTGAGTGAAAACTATTTTGACTACCTTTTGGAAGTATCTACGTCAAAATTTACGTAATTCAGGAGCATTGAGGGCTAATTTGTATTTCAATTTGGTTATTATTTTATATTTGTTTAGAAATTTGGCCATCATTCAATTCCGAAATCAAAGATTCTACTTTCTCTAGGAAATCTTGTACAGAATTTTTTCTTTGCTAGATTTTTGGAAGTTTACGCTGTATTTTGAGTGTGCATAGATTTTTAGTCGAAAATATTTTCCAACCCAAGAAATGTACGAAATTCACTTACTTTTTGTTTATTACACGTCAACTTCTCCGTAAACCAGCATAGTATGATATTTAATAAATACAAAGGAAGAGTCGCCAATATGGACAAGAAGTTGACGGAATAATCTTCAAAATGGAAGACATTTCTATAATTTACCTACTGGATATTGCGGGGTTGGAAAGTTATTTGTTATAGCTAAACTAGTGCTAATAATGATAGCATTTGGACCAGAAATTTCAGTATACTCAAAGCAGTTTGGAGCACAAAAGTAAACCTCTAAATTGTTACCAAATACGCTTACATGAGAAAGAGCTAAGTACGCTTTACATGCATAGTTTGACCACCAGTCGAAACTACGATATTCAGAAGACAAAGTATGTTAGGTGGTAAGGGCATACTGTAGAACTGCTTTCGTAGGAAGCACCAATCAAATTTTGAAAATAATTACACAAAAATGGTCCAAATGACGACACAAACAACAAAAACACCACATTTCCTTGCTGCAATATGGCGGAAGGTGTTTTATTATGTTTACCACGTTTTACTATGTATAAGAATTGAAAATAATATTCTCAAAAAAAAAAAAACTTTTAGAGACGCATTTTCCCAAAATGTTTTTATTTCTATGTCAAAGACAATATCTTACAATTATAATTTATTCCGATGATTCTTCTTTTTCTGATATAACTCAAGGAGGGTTTCTTTGATTTTATTTCTCTGTATTTTTCCAGATGGAGTCTTTGCTAACGAATCTAAAAAGTACACACCTCCACGCAATTGTTTAAAATCTGCCATTTTTTCTGTCACATACTTAGATATGTCGTTTTCTGTAAGCTTGCTATTCTTTTTCACAACGACAGCTGCTGCAGGTATATCGCTTGATATTTCTTCTATTGGTATACCGCAAACACAGACTTCCAGAACACCTGGAATAGTCATTAGCACAGATTCAATTTCAGTTGGTGATATTGAGTATCCTTTGAACTTCATAATGTCCTTTTTCCTGTCGATCATAAACAAATGTCCGTCTTCATCAAAGTATCCTATATCACCGGAATGGACCCATCCTTCATTGGAAAAAGTATGTTTTGTTGCTTCTGGGTTTTTGTAATACTTTAAGGGTTTTCTATTTGTACGTATACAGATTTCACCCTTCTCATTTACTCCGAGCGATTTACCATTATCGTCTATTATTTTTAGTTCAGTATTAAATGTTACATGCCCAGACGATCCTTCCTTATGGAATGGAAACTTAAATGTGGTGGCTCCTCCAACTTCAGTCATGCCATAACCAGAAATTAGAAGACCATTCGTCAAACGACGTTGAACTGCATCTATGATTATTTGAGGGACTGCTCCTCCTATGAAAACGAAAGCTCTCACGGTAGACAAATCTGCGGATTCGAAATTTGGACAATGAACGAGTTCAGTCATTTGAGTTGGAGATGCAACTATGGTTGTCACTTTGTATTTTTCAATAAATAGAACCATTTGTTCCGGTGAAAATGGCTTGTCTGTAATAATTCTAGTGCATCCGTAAATCCCACTAGTCAGGAGTGCCATAATTCCGGAGAGCCAATACAAAGAACTGAAACATAGGTAAACATCGGTGCACTTTATAGATCTGAAAGATAGGTTGAGGTCACGTGAACAATTTTATCGTAATGAATTAAAGACTTGTTTGTTGTACCCAAATGATTCTTTTAGGCAAATTTCATGTGACATACACACTCCTTTGGGCAATCCGGTTGTTCCTGAGGAACACAAAATCACCGCAGTTTGTTCCCCTCCTAGTCGAAGCTTTGGAGGTCTTTAACACAAACAAACATTGAAATAATATATATATATATATATGTTGGTTTAAAATGACTTACAAAAAGAAGAGCTCATTTTCCACTGGTTCAAAAAATTCATCGATATTACCAGCGCCATCTACTACTCCATCGACTACGTAAACAGGACTATCGAGCTGAATATCGGCAAGAGCTTCTTTAAGTTTGTCGTATACTTGATTAGTGCAGAAAATTATTTTTGGCCTTGTTAAACCGAACATATGCACTATTTCAGCTGCAACAGGGCTTTGTTAAGTTTCTAACCTACAAAATGCTAACGTTTCCCATAACTATAGGTACTATACCTTTATTGAACTGAGGATCCAAAGTATTTATGATGTGACCATTTAGAAATGATGCATAAGCTAGGGGAGCCACATTGTGACTATTGGAGACGATTAAGCCAATTATATCCTCTTGCTGAAGTCCTTTTTCCAAAAAGTGGGTTGCAGCGCGAATCATCCATGCTCTCATTTGTCCGCTGGTCACTCTGAGACCATTGTTATCGCTTATCTGGAAATGACAACAGTAGACATTAGTTTTAGTGGAATATTTCGTGAATAGTTTTTGCCTCGAAAGAAAAGATTATAAAGCATTAAAAGCAGCACAGCACAGTAACAATTTTTGGGTTTATCAAGTGAATGAATATCTGTCTTCTCGCCATGAGTAATTCCTGTAGTTGGGATTAATGTTTTATGGGGGCGACATTTTCTCGTAAAAAGACTAACCACGAAACAATGCCGCAGATGATCTGCGACAAGGATACGATGGAGAGTCGAATTTGAAATTGAACGCTTATGAGATATAGCGAAACTAGATGGCATGATGAAAGAAAGAAAAATTAATGCAGGTAAAAGATATTTACAATCTAGTGGAAGTACAATCAAACAATATTGGTAAATTCTCTAACAAATAACAACAAAAAGCCAGATTCAGTCTCACTCGTTAATGTTGTAAAAAAATCGTTAAGATTGCAAAAACGTTCCCAAAAATCAAAAAGTTCGAAAAATAAATCATTAAAATTGAAAAAAAAAAATCGTTAAGATTGAAAAAGTTCGAAAATGAAATCGTAAAAATTGCAAAAAAATCCTTAAGGTTGCAGAAAGTTCGAATAATGAATCGTAAAAATTGCGAAAAATCGTTAAGGTTGCAAAAAGTTCAAAAAATGAATCGTTAAGGTTGTAAAAAAGTCGTGAATATTGTAAAACAATCGCTGAGATTGTAAAAACTTCGCAACATATCGTGAAAATTGCAAAGAAATCGTTAAAGTTGCAAAAAGTTCGAAAAATAGGTCGTTTAGATTGGAAAAAAATCGTTAAGATTGCTAAAAGTTTGCAAAATAATCTTAAAAATTGGAAAGAAATCGGCAAAAATTGCCAAAAATTGTGTTTGTGTGTGTGTGTTGTCTTGTTTTTCGCTATTTCTAAATTTTTTCTTAAAATGCTAAAATTTTGTGTTTTCCAATTGTTCCGAATTTTTTCCAAATGCTCCGAGTTTTTTCCAATTTGTCCAATATTTTTCCAATTGTTCCGATTTTTTTTCTTTCTAAGTACGTATGCTGATTTATTTTTGAAATCAGCTTGAATAGGTAGATAAGCATTTTTGTTTAAACCTTTCGAACTGCAACGTGTCTGAAGTTGAGTTTTAATTTTTCCGTACGATTAAACAGTTTTTTTTTTTTTTTTTTTTGAGTAATAAACTTGGTCTGCACATAAACACTGGCATTGATATCCGTTCAATAGCTACATTTTTTCATCTAGTTGACGATGGGGATGATCACTGACATGTATAACATATATCGATGACACCACTGAAATTGCTTCCTTTATCATGAATATCACTTTTCTATAGTTGTCTCTTTTTGGTTTAATGACAGGATTCTACTGAACTTGAAATAATAAGTTCTATACGAAATCACTGACATATATAAAATCGACTGCTGACACTACTGAAATTGCTTACATTATTTGACATTATTATTGGATCACTTTTTTTATAGTTGTCTCTTTTTGGTTTAACTAATTTATTCCACTGACCTACAAATAATAAGTTCTATACAAAATCTACCATAGTTCAGTTGGAGTTCAGTGGTTTTCCAAATGTATATAGAGAATAGAAATAGATGGCCATATAACATTTGTAATCCTTTCTCTGTCCCCCCCCCCCCCCATAACTACTTTTAGGGATAGGCAGCAAAAATAGCTTAATTTTATTTCCTTAAAAATCGAGTTTAAGGAATATTTGATGTTATATGAGATAAGCTTCCAACAAAAATAATAATTTTGAATATATTTGGAATTTGTTGAGCTTGCAACATGACTGTTAAAGCGAAAATGAAACTTGAAATTAAGATAGTTTTTACACCCCTGCCAAGAAACGTGGACCCATATGAAATAAAAGATCAAGCAGTCAGTGAATTGCAAAAAAAAAAACAAAAACAATATTGGTTTGAAAAATTAAATGTCAAACTAAAATTGTGCTTTTTGTTTCTTTTGAAAAAGTGAACTGAATGTGAATAAACTTCATTTTTATATACGTATTAAATATATTGTATTTATGTATTTGAAAACTCGAAATCTTAGTTTGAATAGGTTCAACAGACAGAAGAGTCTTTTTCTGAATTCAGCAAGAATGTTTGCAGTTTTCTACCTTTCTATTGAGCAGATACGTTTTCTTCTGATTCAGAACAGAGATTTCAGGAAGCATTTCGCTTAAATCGATCCACAGTACGTCAGTTAATAGTTTTTTTTTGTTTAAAAATTCTAATCGGTAGACAATAAGCGACGCCAATTTTTTTTTTTTGTAACAAAAAGCGTGTTAATTAAAAAGTCCTCAAAGTTAAAAAAGTACTTGTTTTTATTTACTCCTGAACACTGGAACAAAGTACAGGGCCAGATAAAAAAAAAATAAAATTGTAGAGCACATTTCGTACAACCCCCGAAGGAAACCCTATCATTCTGGGCCGGGTGCCCACCTGGAGAGAGGGAGGAAAACCCGCCTTATATTTTGCGAATTGAATGACGTATTGATAGATAGTTTGGGGCGCCCATCGTCGTTGCCAGGAGAAATTTCAGTTTAAGTATCCCCTGGGGCCTTAAATTAAAAGTACGGGAGAATCAAAATACTGGAGATCACTGGTGAACAGCTGCAGCAAGTTGGCATTGTTCATCGTCCAGAAGAGGTCCAAACCTTTTATCTATACCCTTTAATAAGGCATTGGCTAAAGCTGTGCAATTCACAAGGCCCCTAGCCTTGATATTCTTTAATTTAAATACAGTTACTGCAATTGTCAGTAGGAGTGATTGGAGATAGGCTTGAGCTTCTCCTTGAAGCGTGATGTAATCTATACGTAATAGCTTCTATGCACGGAGCCTACGCGTAGCCACACACACACACATACACATTCACGGAAGTTAAAGAGTCTGTTAATATTCTTAAAATCCTTTACACGAAAAGTTAACCTCGTTAATTAACGATTAACGGATTAACTGTCTTGTGCCCAGCTCTGCATTGGCGAATGTCATCAATTGCTTTTGTTTGAATATGAGAAATCCGGCAAAAATAGCATATAAAATAAAATCAATACTTAATTCCTGTAAAAAGAATTTCAAGATTCACTTTTTTTTTTCTTTTCTCCACTAATTCGATCCAAGATAGTTATGGACACTGCTATTCTTGGTGTCGGCTGCAAAGCAACTGAAGAACACGACAAACACTATTGGGAATGCGTCGGACGCTTAGATTTCGTGGAAAGGGCAATGTATCGTTTTACTCGACTCTTATATTCTTTTATTATATCATTATAGGCTACCTCCCCTATGTGTTACGTGAAATAAGTAAGGATATTGCTCCTACAATGTGGTCTACATCAATATCTACCTTTAGAATCTACATAAATTAGCCGCTTGCTTAAGATTTCTTGCTGAAAGAAGCTATCAGCGTGGAATAGCAAATAATTTTAAAGTCTGAATATCGCAACCCACCTTTTTCAGCATTCAGCAGGTGAACCTACTTAATTTAATTTAATCCAGAATGGATTAAATTAGGCATAAATCTTTTACATCCGCAAGTTTCATATCACGAATCTTAAATGCAACAATAAATTGGCAGGATTCAATTCACTTGTTTTCAATTAGCAAGGGAAATTTGATTTTCTCACTTCGAATGTTTTCGATAATCACAAACTGGCAGTTTTGGTATGGGAGATGGACCAAGTGGTGCCTAGAATGAACAGTTAGTGCATTTTGTTCCTTAGGCCAACACTAATCTATAAACCGAAGCGCATCAAAATCTGTCCGAGGAGTCAAGAGTCAGTTCGTCCTCCCCCTGCTCTAAGGGGAAAATCGAAATTCGGATTCGTATGCCACCCCGCAATTAAGTTCCACACCCAACCTCCCTAGGTTTGGGAGCACCTTGAATGAAGATACGAGAGTCCAAATAAAGCAGCTACGATAAAAATAAAAATACGCAACGGATCACAAATGACGCGAGACTTAAAAAACTCTTAAAAAAAAATATGTTAATTTATTCCTTCTCGAACTGATATTTCTTTTATTTTATGTTTTTTATTTATACATTAATGCAAGAAACTTCTTGGAGGTAAATACTCCCACTTCTGGGCAGCATTTGGTCCATACCCTGTCAATGTACTTTGCAAATTTAGTTTTTTTGGCGGATTCAACAATAGGGGCCAGTGAAAAATTTATTTCCTCAAAGAACAGTTCAGAAAAATTTAAAAACAAATTAATGGTAAAAATCTTATTAAAAAGTATGAAACTATTGTATTTTCAGTAAACTTTTTATGTTCCTTTTTTGTGTCCTTGAATTTTACGCTTGTACCGATTTTAAACTGCCCAAAACAATGTCACTAGCACACTGTAAAATTTTACTACGCTTGTTTCTGCTTGTTTCACCTTCTTCACCTTGTCTTCACCTATTGGCTATATATAATATGTATGTTACTACATATATACATATATGTATATAAATGCATAAGAAATAAACTTGAGTAATTGAATTGAATAGAAAAACATTTCTTTAATTTATTACCGGCAAAATTCAGTTGCCTTTCAATCAAGTTTCGCACAGCTTCTTCGATTGTCACTTAATTTTACTGCAAATATTTACAAATGTATTTCATAAAAAGCATTCGCGATGAGGGCACAATTTTTCGTTCACTATTTCTTAAATTGTAAACAGAGGCACATATTTATGCCGATTATTTGCAAATATAACTTGGTAGGGTTACCGGTCTTCTATTAACTAACTGTTCTAATATTTCTTGATCCTAGCATTGCTTCTCTGCTCTATAGTAGATCACAGCACTGAATTACGCAGATCAAAATTTAACGAATGATTTAAGTAGGTAAGCAAGATCATTAAAAAATATGGAAAAAAATCAACAAAGTATTTGTATAATAAATTTTGATGATATAACTCTTCTTATTAAATATAATCGTGCCGCAGAATAATCCTCAATTAAAGACACACAAAAATAATAATTAACAAATCACTGGCATGTTTTACCTGAATAATATGATCAGGGTCATCAGCACTTAACATTTGTAGAACAACTTGACCAAGCGAAACGTCCGAATGGAACAATTTTTGCATGTCACTGCCATACCAAATTTTTTTCTCTTTGTCGAACTTTGTGCTCAAGAATGACATTTTACATTTAAAGTTCACTCAATGACTGGCGTATATTTTCGCGTATGCTGGTTTATATGTTTACGATGCCGAAAATCTATGGTCTCTTATCTACAGAAATAGACAACGCTGCTAATCTTATAGCATCGTTCGTGCGGGGCGATAAGAAATTTTCCTTATACCTTAGTCTAGTATAATGTCGCACTCGAATTATTGCGGAATGCTTTTACAACTTTACTTGATCCCGCACAAAGGACTGCGCGAGATTATTATAAACTGAAGTGATAAGATAAATTAATCCATAAGTACCGATTCGATTACAAGACAAGTGGTCATATCTGAGTTGCAAATTTAATTTACAACCGCAAATTAATTATGTATGTGTCTTCTACTGAGACGATTAAAATGTCACAGCGTAGCGAGGTGTTGTACTTCACTAGATTCTACCCCGTATCTACCTTTCTCTGCCCTCTTAAAATAGAAAATTCATTCAGCGTAAATGTAATTGGGAGAGACTCATTCATTGCTTGTTGCCTCATGAATAATTATCGTTTTTATTTTTATTTTTATTATTTCTTTTTGAATTTGGAGAAATGAGGAAGAAGGTGACTCTATTCTTTAGTGACGTTTTTGGTAAATAATAAACAAAACAAATAAACGTACTCTGGACCAAATGTAATGTAGGATTTCAATTGAAATATTTTTCACCAAGAAAAGATGAAAAACTCAAATTCAATCCATTTTTGAAGTGATGAAAAACTTTTAGATGGCAGAACTCGGAATAATAATTTCCCTTGATCTTGAGAATCACGCGAAGGGAAGTTTATCGAAATCTTATTAAATTCTAGCGAGATAGATATTACTGTCCGATCTTTAATATCTTCATTGATCTACAACGGGAGAGTTAGGGTTGAAAAAAACACATCTCGGCTGGCCGGTAAATCAGAAGATTAATGGGAAAGGATTGAGAGCACTGACTTGCCGCTGATAAAGCCAGCATCAATAACGTGCGATAACCTTAAACTGGGCCGACACATTATATGGAGTCTGACTTAGGCAGATGTTGTGTGACATTCCCATACAAATTTTAGCGCTGGTAAAATCGCAAGCAAAAATTTTACTGATAATTTTACTATTGCAGTGCGGAGTTCACTGGTAAAAAGTGAATATTTCTCTATTTTAAGATAGATGGCGCTTTGTAATTCTCCACTTATTCTACTGAACATTTTAATGCGCAAAGCATTAAAATGCTGGTGAAATTTGGACATTTCCTGTTTCTATGACAATTTTCAGTCTTTTTTTTTTATTTCTTGGCAATTTTCAGATTGTTTTTGATAATTTCTTGAAGGATTTAATTTCTCTTGATAATTTTCAGATTAATTAAGTTTATTTTTAATTGTAAATTATAAAAATGTTTATCTAAACTTCATAAATAATTTGAAGTTTTTCAGCGATAAAATTTTTAAACATCTGTCATCTTGTTTTCTCCAAATTAACAGACGTCAAAATTTTCCAGCGATTTTAATATGTTATATTTTTGTTATACCCTCAGTATAACGCAATATAACAATGAGATCAATTAAAAGAAACTGCTTCTGTAAAAATAATTTTATTAATTTATTATAAGGCTTCCTCTATTATAGCTATCATCCTGGCACTTTCAGGTGATTTTGTCAGGCTTTCACTTGTTTAAATTTATTAAAACTTTCTTTTACAATTATATATGTACTTTGAAATTAGGAGGCCTTACCTCTGGTAGGGGGACTCTCCTAATTGGCTAAAGAATACTCTCTGAATTCCTAGTCCAAATATCACCAAATTTATATAAAAGTTTAACATGGGGATGATACTCCCTACCACAAATTATCTAAAATTCAGCAATTTTCTGAAGGAAAATTGCTAATCGCTCAATTTTCTGTTTTGAATAATATAAAATAAGTAAAAAACGAGTTTTCAAACAAAACTGAGGCCAAGTCGTATGAAAAAGTAGAAAATAAACTTTTCTTCACACAAAGAGGTGGACTCAGATTTTATTCGCTGACAATCACCGATATATTTCAGTATGATCAATCAGAGGTAATAAGTGATTTGATTCATGAAAAGAAAGAATATTCAAGAGAAATGTCAGAGGTGGACTCAGATTTTTTGATTGGGACATTTCTCTTGAATATTCTTTCTCTTCATGAATCCAATCACTTATTACCTCTGATTGATCATACTGAAATATATCGGTGATTGTCAGCGAATAAAATCTGAATCCACCTCTGTGTGTGAAGAAAAGTTTATTTTCTACTTTTTCATTAGACTTGGCCTCAGTTTTGTTTGAAAACTCGTTTTTTACTTATTTTATTTTCTGCCTTTTCCACGTTAACTAAATTGGAAAATTCTGCATTTTTCCTGAAACAGGTTTATCACTAATCATATAGATGAAAATTTTTCCGATGATTTTCCCGCTTTTCCGGGGTTTCCATGGAGTTTTCCACAAAAGCAACTTTATGCAACTCATTTAGCTCTACAACTTTGTCTTAGGTTGCAAAACGCTCAAACGCTTCCTTGGTCGGAAAAACTCCGGAAAAGCGTTTTACATGAATTTTCCTCGATTTTTTCTGCAAGTTTTCACCATTGTCGGAGAGAAAGTAATGATGCCAGTTGATAGCAAACTTGATCCTGCATAATTTAGAAAACTTTTTTACCGGAAAATTTTCCGGAAAAGTCGGAAAATTCCGGAAAATTTTTCGGAAAAATCGGAAAACTCTGCATTTTTCCTAAAACGGATTTATCACTAATCAAATTTGTACCAAATTTTAAAATGATTTCTCCCGATTTTCCGGGTTTCCGTTTCAAATTTTGACAGATTCAATTGTCACGCGACATGAACCTGTGAACCAAATTTCAGCTCGCTGTGATGACGAAAAGTGGGTATACGGGAGTGTCGAAAATAGTAAAGAAATAGACATATTCGTGTACGAGTTAAAGGGAATGGCTGGCCTCAAAAATGAGGAAATTTGAGCGGAAATAATAACATTCCAGAAATCGAACGGAAATAACCATTGAATAAATAACTAATAAGGAAACGGCATATCGGGTGAAAACCTAAGCCACTCGGTGAAATGTATTAGTGTACACTGTTTGTATTCGTTTCGTCATGGCAATAGTGAAACCGTGAAATTTTGAAGGGGGACATTTTTTATAATCCAAATTGCTATATAAAATAAACAAATTTTTGGCGCCCCCTTATCTTCAGATAATATTCCTTGGCGTTGCCTATGATAATTTAAGTGACTTGTTAAGCAGAATTATCAAATAAGTGACCAGCCCTCTTGTCATTTCTCCCCCGCTCCATGAAATTTCACGTCACCTTGTCAATGCAACGAAATGCAGCCACTCGAGGGAACACCTGTTGAGTAATTTTGCCGGTCTTGGGTCAGTCGGTGACGTAGCCACGTATTGCTTAATAGCTTTGTGACGATTTTCTTCATTTACTTCCTTGAATGAATCATCGGGCCATCCCAGACGTGTATTCTTGATGCAGCATGTAAACCGGTTTTTTAGGGAAGAGGTGAAAAGACGCAGAGAGATATCTCTCTTTTCACCTCTTCCCTATAAAACCGGTTTGCATATTGCATCAAGGATACTCGTCTGGGATGGCCCATTAGTGCTATTCTGGATAGAGAATACTAGTGCCGGATCAGATTACATTTTATTGTGCTTCTTTCGTGTAGAAAGAATTATGAGTATTTTAGGCACGCGCCAAATGGGATAGGATTTCTGACACCTGATGGTTGTTGTTTATTGTTTTGGGAAGTGCACTTTATACTACACACTTATGTATTATTGCATTCCCGTTAAGAATTCGTATTTTTGGATTATGCAATAGGTTTATTGAATTCTTAACGATGTGAAAAGCGTTTTAGGGTAAAATGATGATAATTGATTTGGTAGATATTTTGTTAGATGCATGATGTGCATTTGAGATTTGGGGATGACGTTTTGGTTAACGTTATGAATCCGAGATTAGGTAGTTATGTGTTTGGTGGATTCATAACAAATGTGAAATATTTGGAGGCCGCGTTAAATTTTACTTTGCTCGAACTCGATAGTAGGCTTAACGATGCACAAATAAATAAAAATAACAAACTTTTGCAAATTTTATTTATATAAAAGAAAGCAAATGTGACTTAATAGTGTAAAAAAATTAAGATCTACACAAGATGTAAAGGCATCTGTCTCGTTACTCAGTGGTGTTCTTACCAGTCGTCCGGAAATCGAAAGGTCTCAAATTCAAAAACCAGACAAGGCGGATAATTTGTTCTTTTGTAATATTTAATTTAGAATCGTTAAATAAAAATTTCTTTCCATCTATTAAAGTTTTACCTCTAACTATTGATAAATTAAAAGCTAGCATAAGATTTGTCCCTGAATTGCTATTTTTTAACTGAACTGTGGGTCCATTTCTATTCCTATGATTTATTTTCTACATTTGCATGCTTTGCTTGTCTGGCCCTACGCTAAAGCTATACCTATGAGGTGAAGCTACACGCTGCAGTGTACTTCACTTCTCCTGGTTGATAGACACTTAGGGTGAGAGAAAAAAGGAAAAATCCCTCCCCTGAATGTCTCTCAGCCACGAGAATGAAGTATACTACAGCGTGTAGTTTCGCCCATGTGTAGTATGTTTATTCCAAAGCTCGGTGACTCAGTACCTAGAATTTTTATTGTTTTTAAGACTAGCTCCAAGTTTAACATGTGAGACTATAAGATACAAGAACAGCTTGTAAAGCTTAACTTCAAAATAGTGATCTGGTTAATAATCGCGCTTTATTCGCTGTTCTTAGCCTGTTGAAATGATTGTTGTCTTACAATTGCACCTCGAGGACCCAATGAACTGCTTGGTCAGCTATTGAAATACTATCCAATAGCTGAATGCCCTCTAACGCGCCGCTTAGTAGGCCACACGTCATAAAGATTTCAATGAGTCACTGGATTGCGCCTTGGTGCGATGGCAGTGCCGCGGACAGCACAATTGCTGTGTCGTGTATTTTATTTATGTTGCACTTGTATACAATACAGTTTTTGCAACGCGCCCTTTGTTTTCAGCACCTTTTGTTCCTGATCACGAGATAGCGTTGCTAAGCTTGAATCTGAATTGCTTGCTTCACATGTCCTTTATTACCAAGGTATTTTTGTATCAATTAAAATTTCCGCGCAAACTGTCAAAATAGTTCTGCCTGCATGATTTCTCCTACGGATCACGCCTTTGTCAAAATTCAGTGGAATCAGAGCAATAAAATTTTAAAAAGATTTTAATAGATTTTCTTGAAGAAAAGAACTCGTTAAAGCCTTTTCGATTCTAATTTAATTAGAGGTGGGGGCAGTCCGCATTCTGGGGGGCTGGGCCCTCCCTGGATCCTACTTAGTTACGCCAATGCAGGACATAATGTAAAAATTATTAGTTCGATATATATCCATGCGCGTAGCTACAAGGTGGGGGCACGGGTGGGCAAGGCCCCCCCCCCAGTAAATCGGGTGCGGTACCGGTGCCCACCCCAGATCCAAAATTATTAAATCCAATTAATCGATCAATTATATTTAAGTTTCAACCAAGCAAGCATGAGAACATATATAACGAAATTATTTAATAGTGAGCTGTCGCTCCATCTAGAGTTGGTTTAAAATTTGTGAAAAGTGGTTTTAGTAAATGTAAAAAATTAGCAGAGGCCTTAAAAAATACTCAGAATCATCGACTCACTCTGAATGCAGCCAAATATATGTGCCCTATCGTCAATCTCTTACATTTGGAGATGTTAATCAACAACAGACTAAATAGCAGGAGGAAGAAATTGTTAAAAACCGAGAATACTTGGCTAAACATATTGATATAATAATGACACCCATTTGTGTTCTAAATAGAATGACAAATTTTCACTCGACTTTGAAAAACACTACAACTACTTCAGGCCAGATATCTAGAATAAAATAATAGAAGTGATATTGAACCTCACTCTGATTGTTGAAGAAACTAAAGCATGTGGTTTTCTTTTTCTTTGAGTTTGGACGAGACTAGCTGCTTTCAAGAGGAACAATTGCCAGTAACCATAAGTTATGCGAACGGTCTCGACATAGTCGAATAATTTCTAGGCTTTATAAATTGTTCCTGTAGCCATTCAAACGCATATAAATAAAATAAATATTCGCATCACACTCACTCGAACGCACAATAAAACATTCGATCATGTAAGACAGTTAGATTAGAATAGAAAGAAGAAGAGTTCTGGTATTGCAGTCGGCAGTGCAGTAAGTTGCCTCTGTAGAATTTGAAATTAATAAAGTAACACGTTCTTCTAAAATATTGCAATGTGGTTTTAATAATTGATAAAGCCCTACACTTCCACCCACAGAGATGGCCAAGGACTGGCAAATTAATTCACTCTTGGTCAGAACATCGATTTCATAGCAAGTACTATAGCTATTTTCGAAGCATGCAGGAATCCGTTCAAAATTTGGACAGACATCAAACAGTTTCTGAAACGCACTAGATTTCGGTAGAACTTGTTAGAGTCTCAGAAAAACGAATCATCAAAAGGACTTTTGTACAGAGTTGACAGTGGGCCAAAGCATTACATTAGATTTACCAGCCGATACACAACCAGAAAAATACTAGAAGATCAACATTTACTACCAAGTAATAGATAATATCATAGTAAATATTGAACGACGATTTGAAAACCTACCGCAGCTCGCGTTGTGGATGCATTTCTTAAAAACTTTAAAAAATTTAAAATACCACAGCTACGGTGTATCAAGGTAAGCTACCATCTACTGATGTTTATAAAGGGTTTTCCAATAAGAGGTGTTATTTTAATTAGCCCGCTATTTCGGTAGATGTCACTTTTGGAGCTGTCATTTTTTGACATTTGACAAGTAGAAACTACGCCATTAATAAAAATGGAACGATACACGATTCGAGCTGTCGTGACAAGTTAGTGATGTGAAGAATAAAACCCGTGCACGTCGCTCAAGAACAGCCGAGAATATTGCTGCTGTAGCCGAAAGTGTTGAAGAAAACCCAGGTTTGTCCATTCCTCGTCGTTCTTTGGAATTAGGCATTCCACAAACGTTATTACACCGTATTTTGCATAAAGATTTGGGTCTTAAGGCTTATAAAGTTCAGTTAACACAAGAACTCAAGCCGGCCGATCATCAACAACGTCGAGTCTTTGCTGATTGGGTCCTTGAAATGCATGAAAATGATCCGGAATTCCATCGAAAACTCATCTTGAGTAATGAGGCCCATTTCCACCTCGATGGCTTCGTCAACAAGCAAAATTGTAGCATCTGGGGCTTGGAAAACCCAAGAGTTATTATTGAAAAGCCTCTCTATCCTCAACGTGTGACTGTTTGGTGCGGTTTATGGTCCCGCGGGGTCAATGGACCTTACTTTTTCGAAAATGAGGCTGGAGCAACAGTTACGGTGAATGGATTGCGCTATCGACAGATGATTAATGATATTTTATGGCCGGAATTGGATGGTATTGATCTGGACAACGTTTACTTTCAACAACGGGAAAAGTTTCCGGACCGTGTTATCTCTCGAAGAGGTGATCACAATTGGCCACCGAGATCTTGTGACTTAACAAATTGCGACTTCTTCCTTTGGTGCCACGTGAAAGAGAAGGTCTACGCCAACAGCCCAGCGTCGATTGAAGACCTCAAAGATGGAATTCGTGAGGCTATCGAGGACATAGGGCAGCCACTTTGCGATTTGGTTATGGAAAATTTCATGAAAAGGATATGGTCCTGTAGGCGTGGTCGTGGTGGTCATTTGGCTGATGTTATTTTCCATTATTAACGGCATACCTTCCTCTTTATAATGAAATAAAGATCCGATCATTTATCTAAAAAAAAATGGCATTTTTCTTTGAATATCAAAATAACACCTCTTATTGGAAAACCCTTTACTTTCATAAACTGGTAATATGTGAGATTCCAGAATCAATGTCATCTTCTTTAGACAGCCGGTAGGGTAAAGAAAAAAATATTTTTACTTAAATGATTGTAGGATTAATTGATAACGGTTGAAAAGTGAAGAAAAAATATAAATTTATAATTTTCAATGGATAATAAGGACTGTAACGGTTCTTTCATTGATCTGAGCTGGTTTAATTATATTTTTATAGACAAACCAATGACAGCACATGAAATTGTAAATCTAAATTCGTACTATATCTCGTCATCAATTATAAAAGCTTCCCGAGTTTTTCAATATTTTTTAAAACAATAATTTCATTCGTATCCTTCACTGCAGTGTTGGACGAAAGGACACAGCTGCTGAAACAAAACGAATTTTGTGAATTAAAATGTAAACGAACAATGTTGATTCAGTACAACAAGAACAAACAGCGTAAAGTAGTTAATTGTAGTAGAATTAATGAAAGCACAAGTGATTGTTGTCAATGATTAAGCAATTCAATTCAGGGGCAGTATTATGTTTTACATTATATATGTATGTAGTATACATAAAAACTATAATGCAAATCTCTATATTTACGTAATCACTGGTTTAGAAAATAGTATAATGCATGCGAATATTGTGGATATAAAAAAGATTTTACCTGCTTATAGAATTGACCATTGACGTACCTATGTATATAAATGGGCACGCATATTATCTTGAAATTGTTTTACCTGAAAGGACCACGAAGGAAAGAGATAAAATGATAAAATCATAAATATTTTTATCTATAAGCGGTTATCGATGAGACCGCAGTCACCCACTTTTAGTACAGTTTCTAAATGTTCGATGAACTTTAGTTTCTATTAAAACTTTTATATGAAACCAAGGGCCTATCACAGTTAATGTCACTTATTTTGAATTGAGGGTTTACCCTTTGCAAAGGTAGCGAGAATTTTTAAACTGATAAAATTATTAATGCTGTGTGAATATTGTTGCGAGCGTGGCCTTTAGGTTCGTTATTTAAAACACAATATTAAATACTTATTATACAAGTTCTTTATTTCACTCTAATCATACAAAATTCACAAACTTTCTATTAATCAACTCAACTCTAATTATCGCTAATACTGTACTTTCAATTATCGCAATCTAATTACAACACTTTCGCACGTTTATTACTTTCACTTGTTAACACTGCAACGTCTAAGACAAGACTCTTATTCTGGCTATGACAACTGTTATATTTATACCCTAGAAACTCTCCAGATTATTCTCGAGTGTTCTATTTTCCAGAAGCTTCTTGACTGTTCTATTCATTCTATTCATTCTATTCCTGAACCTTCCTGTAGATACCATAATCAATTCTCCGAACCTAAAGTCGTTTACTTCTCCATTGCCAGTAGATGTCACCAGTTGTCTCTTTCTATTGCACGTAACAATATATAGAGAATTAACCCGTGGGCTTGTACGTTTATTAAGGAATAAAACCGACAACAATGACGTTCCACTAAACATTTTTCCAACAAGGATCGATGATGTGGTATACAGATGGTTCCAAAAGGAACGGTGGAGTCAGACTGGGCATAGGTTTTACTTCTACTGTATTATAGGCCGGGAAATTAGCCATAGAAGAACGCGCAAATACCTCCATTGAGAGAGCCATAAATGGATCAACCATTAATATCCTCTCGGACAGTCCTACACTATCAAGTCAAAGATTATCTGGGAATGTCAATTCAAAATTCAAAATTTATCAAGGAGAAACAAGGTTATCGTCATGTTGGTACAAATGACATGGGTGTCATTTTGTGGCACTTCAAAGTGATACCTCAGAGCTACCCTAAATAGATGGGAATACAATCAAAAGTTCCTTTATTGGGAAAGGCTACAAAGCTTGGTCAGGCAAACAATTTTATCGACACCTCTGGTGGAAAAACAAAAGTACTCCTACTTTTTAGGAAAACATAACTCAAAATGAGCTCTTCTGACGCCATTGCCAATTAAGGCATCACCTATACAAGATGGGCTTGGCTGAAATTTCATTCTGCCGGCGGAGATTGCTCCACCCTGAACATGCTTTTCCTCCACCAAACTACGTGTGGAACCTAAGAAGTCCTGGAATTCATTAAGAGTCTAAACCTAGAAAGGGTGTAAATTGTAAATTGACACCCTTCCAAAAATCTAATCTAATCTAAGGAGGAAAACTTAAAATCATGGAATAACTATTAGTACAGAGGAAAAAGAAAATTTGCATGGCAAATTAAAATTAAAATTTCAACTAAAATCATGGATTTACTCATTGATTTTTGGTATGGTCGTCCGTATTTCCGTCTCCGTCGATCTGTTTGCATGATAACTCGAAAATTTGTTGCCTAAGATAACTGATCTTTTGAAAATAGTTAAAGTCATAGGTTTTACTTTTTTTTTTAAGTCCGTATACAAACTTTCAGCTCTCTAAGTATACGCGTTCTCGAGTTATCGTGCGCACAGACAGGCAGACGGACGGACATAAAAAATCAAAATAACTTTTAAGATTATGCTTGGGTGTTCAATCTAACATCATTATTACTGTGCGTTACAAAGGGAATGATAAACTTAGTATACGCTATAGATTTCATCTAGGGTATAAAAATAAAATCACCCAATGAATATAATGTTCCGCTTTGTACCCAGGTTCAAGTGGTATTCGACTCCAAGCTTATATAATCAATACTCGATTCCGAATATCCGGGTATCCGGGTACAATCGGCTCTTAATTTTAAATAATAAAACAAATAATAAAAGGCTTTAATTCTGCTACTCGAATGGCACTTTTGCTTGATTTTCCACATTAATTAGTCAAATTAATTTTTCAATACCCGATTCCAAACTACTCGAGTTTTTCGAAATGGCGACTTTGCTTTGACTGAAAATTTAAGATTCTCATGACTCAGTTGAAGTGCCAAAACTTACAAAAACAACAAGGGATTCTATGTCGTCTAGTAGGACGAAGACGTGTCTTCTAGGCTGACCGTAAATCGTTCGCTATTGCGTCCAATAAGTTTACTTGCTGTGGTGCTGATTGAGTTCCAAGCAGGAAGTGTGCCGGGGTCAAAGGCACAAACTCTACAGGATCGTCGCTGATATATATGAGGGGCCGGGAATTAATCACACATTCCGCTTCCTTTAAAAATGAGTTTAACTGCTCCATAGTAAGGATGGCTCATCCTACTGTCGCTCTTAGTACGTCCTTTAGGCTTTTAGCTAAACGCTCCCAAAATCCACCCCATCAAGCGGCTCGCTCGACTATGAAGTGCTATTCGATGCATTGACCGGCAGCTTAGCTTTGCAGTTCTTCTGAATGTATGATGCTGCCTAGTTCTTTCAGATCACGTGAAGCTTTCTTGAAGGTTCTCGCATTGTCAGAGATGAAGGTATCAGGAATACCTCTTCGGGATATAAAACGTCTTATTGCCAATATGCAGGATTCACTAGTCAGACTCGGCAGAAAAGTTCTAAATGGATAGCACGAACTGTCGCACATAAACCTTTTTTGTTTGTTCGTCATTCTCTGATAACTTAGCATAGAGCGGGCCAGCAAAGTCAATGCCCGTGATCTCAAAAGGTCTCGATGCAGGTAGTCTGTTTCTGGGTAAAGGCGCAAATGGTTGGGTAGCAGCCTTTCCTTACGGCGGATCTACACAGACTTATTTTTCTGGCAAGACGGTGATTACAAATGTCACTCTGATATTGGATTAAATTACGAGTGGGCAAATTCTGTTAAGGCAGCTCATTGTCATTTGTCGCCATGTCGTGGGTTAATCCATTTTTATCTTTAAGAGATAAGTTTGATGTTGATAAAAATTCATTAATTTAACAATGTCGCACATTTTTAGCCTCACTTCTGCCATTTTTTTTTCATAAATGTTATTTTACTGGCCACAAAAAATCCGTTCTACTGTCTACATATCTGCCTTCCCAGAACTGCATTGACGAAGATTTCGGCAGCGTCCAGGTGGTCCACACTGGACTTTTGGCAGATTAAATTAGTGTTAAGGCAAAAAAAAGTCTGTGTAGACCCGGTGTTAAAGTCGCTTACAAACTCCACATCGTCCTAGCGTTGATTTTATCAACTGCCGAGCCTTCAAAATCCAAAACTTCTCTCTGAGATGAACTAAAGTGGCATTGACTCCACCATGTAGTGCGCGTTCGTGGTAATCTAAAACGAGAACCTTTGAAAAATCAGCTTCTTTAGGTAAAATTACCGGATATTCTGTATTAAAGCCCAAGTCCGCTTCTTGAAGTCTAGTCCTTGCTCGTAGTACGTCATCTTTATCCAAGATGGGATTCAACCAACGAATAACTCGAAGAAGTGGAAACTGATTTTCCGATCTTAAGTGTGACGATTTCGTCTTGGTAGAATTGTTTCTGAATAACCTTCAAGTAATGAAATAATCTCTTCTCAAAAGAAATACAGCTAAAGAAAGCTTCTCTCATTCGAAATTGGTATTAGTAGCTCCTTAGTCACGTTTTCAAGATACAATTTACAAAAATACAAGTATTGTTCGTTTATAATAGTATTTGATAACGGAATTGGAAAACCCAAACCAACCCAAACCCGTATTACAATACTAAAGTAAAAAAAATAATTGTATTTTTTTTTGTACCAACTAGATTTCTTCTAGTATTTGCCATTGCAATGGAATCGTTAATTATGAATATTTTTTACTTCTTTATTTACTTCAAAATTCTTTTTGAAACACTTCATCTGCATATGTAAGGATACATAACAAAACTATTGTCTGAATTTACAATAATAATTCGTATACCCTTGCGAAAAATAATCACTTGGCACACATGTTATTGTTTACTTAGCCTAGTTAAATCTAGCTAAAATCGCGAAGATTTAAAAAAAAAATGAAAATTTTGAATGAATTTATAATAAAGAAATAATGTAAATATCATTTACTAGAATTCGTGTCGCTGGCTGTGAAATTATCCATAAAAGATGTGCAAATTTTAATTTATCAGATATTTCGAAATCGAAGATTAATTAAAGAAGACATAATGGTTTTTCGGGTGCATACTAAATACGATCCTATCAGTAAAGTTTGGCGGGGACCGGACTTTAAACCTGCATATAATCCAGATATTTCTATTGGGCAGGCTGTTCTACATATGCTAAATCTATGCCCGAACAAAGTAGTGCAGGTGAGATAAAAAAAAAAAGAGAAACAAATTATTGCTCTCTCTAAGAAGTGGAAAGTGATTGGACAATTTTCAGATGGAGTATTATGAAGTGATGAGTAATGGTGTGCATAATAAGATAAAGTTTTGTATAAAATTTAAAAATTAATTAAACATAATTAAGTGTGATATACGACATAACATGAATGTTTAAATAAGTAACACTTGTTGATGAAAAAGTAATAAAATAAAAAAGTTCAAATTTTTATTTGAAGGCTTTGCTTTTAAAGAATATTTGTTTTTAAAAATTTAGTGAGGAATATTTTAGTTAACTATAAAAAAAGGTTTTAAGTGTACCTACATAACAAAAATGTATGTAAAATGGTATAAATTTAGAGAAAATCTTTATATGGAGGAATACGAAAAATAGTTAATAAAAAGAAGAGAAATTTACTCAAGCGGTCGTTCAATAACAAGAATGACATAGGAAAGTATGCAAACCAGAATCAGTTCAGCATGTAAATTCAGTTGTGTTCAATATCCATGTTGCATGGAAAAAGAAAATTAATTACCTGTCACTGGTGGATGTGTGATAAATTTTATGAAAAATCATTTAAATATAACAAAACGTTTTATACCAAATATTTTTCAGAAACACTACTAGACTTCAAATACAAATACAAACAGGGAAAATAGTTAGAAGTCTAAGCCCAATTCTTACGATACCCTAGATGAATGCCCGTATGTAATTTCGAATGTGGTCTGGTCATCCCTCTCAGCATTTATATTCTGAAGAACTTTTCAGAACAATGAAACCTGTAGGATTGATAGTTTTCACAGTATACGCAGAATACCTAAAATTTTGTATGGCAAAACCATATGAACAATTTCCATGATTTAGTCTATTTTTAGGGTTCCGTACCCAAAGGGTAACAACGGGAACCCTATTACTAAGACTTCGCTGTCCGTCGGTCACCAGGTTGTATCTCATGAACCGTAATAGGTAGACAGTTGAAATTTTCACAGACTGTGTTTTTTTAATTGGCGATATAACAATAAATATAAAAAATTAAATAAACTTAAAAATCAAAGGGGGCCCCCATACAAGAAATGTGATTTTTTCGGCGTTTTTTCCCTCGTTTTCATATCATAAGTAGGCATTTTTTTTTTCAAATGACAGCATTATTTTTTTCCATGACGCCTACTCTCATTTGGAAAAAGTAAATAAAAATACAGTATAGTTTTAAATTTTGTACCATAGTAAGGAACCCTTCGTGCGCGAATCCGACTCGCACTTGCCGGTTATTAAAATTGTGCTTACTATTTTTTTGCAAACATCGTGTACAAAATTACATTTCAAATACATAATGAAAAACAACATTTTTGTATGACAATACTACGAGGAAGTTGCCCGATTTGTTCTATTTTCGAACTTAAATCTAAATTTTTACCAGGGGGTTACAGGAGTTAGTATAGCTTTTGCATGCAAGCCTACCTTTCAATGTGATTTTAAACTTGACAGTAGAAGGCAGTTCGGTTGATGTCTTAACATCTTGGATACAAGTTCATTGAAAAAATGGCATTGAGACGTAAAGCCTTGGAAAATTATAGCAATAAAGGAAGTAGCAGAATGATAAAAAACCTAAGAAAAATTACGAGGAAGGTGTTGGTATACGATGGATGTAATGCAAATTATCCGAGAAAATCTCATTTTCCCAGTATAAATTTATTAATTTCTCTCAAGCATTTCTTTTCCGCCATCTTGAAAACTGTTTAAGGTCAAATTACTATCACCTCAGCTGCCATGATTTTTCATCATGAAAGTTCGCTGAAAGCTGAGCTGCCTACATGGCAGTAGGGATTGCACGTGCAAGAAGTATGGCAGTGTAAGTTGCATGCAAGCTGTACTATCTCGTGTAACCTCCGGGTTACAAAGTCCGTATGCAAAATTACATCATTCTATCTTATTATAATGGCAATGATAACGCTTACTTTTACTATGCAAAAAAACTTTTGTGAAGTTTTTGGATACGAACCGTATTCCATTTGTACGAAAAGAACGAAATTTTACAATCTTATTCCAATGCCGAGCAATTGAAAATTTTTGAAGAACTTGAAAAATATATTTATATAAATGGTTGGCAAAGACAAAGCTGACGAGGTTGAAAACAAATACTTCAGATATATTAATACGAATGTCGTACAATGTGTTTGTGCCCAAACCTTACAAGGATTTTTCCTCCCCCCTGGAGTCTCTCATCCACGAGCAGTGAACGCCCTAAGTACATATTACAAATGAATCTCTGACCAATTTGTTGCATTTTTGTTATCATTGGAAGTTAGTTCAGTAGATTCATTATATTAATAATAATAGTAATAATTATCTTGTTTTCATGCAGGGTTGAATCATAAACACAGATTGAGTAGTTGACAACAGCTGGGATTTATTATGTTTACTCTTCACTCGAAAGTTTTGTTAGGTTATATTTATTTTGAGTTTATTATGGTTTTTTAAACAAAACTAATAACAATAACACAAAACATAAGAAACAAGAGTCATAACTGTCATTTCTACTGTATTTGGACCAGTTCTCAACCCAGCGTACACAAATACACGGTTCGAAAACTCAATTCAATGTCGAGTCAGTCTTTCAACTCTGCATGTGAACATGGTAAAATGAATCATAATACTTTGCTTAATCATTCATCACAGGAATTTCATATTTTTTGGCTATTATCCCATCGAATGTGGAAAGTTTTATCATCAATGTGCCCCGAAGGCTGATTTCATATTTGTTAAGCTGTCAAAATTATTCGGAATTGACACATGTGGCAGTATTCTTAAAATCCGAATGCGTTAACCGATCGCAAACCCTTTGTTATTTAACGAATGGGTTTAAACATTCGTTAAGCTAAACGAGACTAGACTAGTATTCTACGGTTGAAAACGGAAGGGAAAATATATGGGAAAATTTCATTTCATTTCATCAAAATAGTAGGATAAGAGAGTTTTTAGAGAACAAACATTATGGTTGACCCTTTAGAACTAAGAAAATATGCAGAAAATTATTTACTATAATAAGCATATCTTTATTTAAATTAACGTAAATAATGCCTCATTATTTTTGAATGAAGTCATCTTCTCGTTGTAAGTAAAGCATTTGTAGAAGGATCGCCTCAGTGTGTTTCATCTTCTTCTGGGGTTTGATTTGAGAACATTCTCTCCAAGAAGTCATCACCATCTTCAGGATACACCACTTCCAAATTGTCCGACATATGCACATACATACATATGTATGTATATGTCTGCATATTATGAAGTACGTAGCCCGTGTTAATTATTAATTAGCAATCAATAGGCTAACGAATTCGACTTAATTCATAATCCATATTGTTGATTCAATTCAATTTTTTGTTTGTTTGGGCGTCGCCAGTATATCATCATCATACGCAGGTACTAAATTATAAAATACTTTATATCAAAGTGTAATCAACTCATTTACAGCAACAATACCCAAACAGCTCCAGATAGGAGAGACGGTACTCTTGTGGAGTCTAATGTCCAGACTTTGAAATTAATACTGAATAACTCTTTTCACGGATGCTGCACTTACGCACAAAGTTATAAAGTTATTTAGTCAGGCGTTAGTGACTAGATAAAAGTTATTTAAAAAAACAAGGAGAATAAGGAGTTTTAAAATTTAGTTTTCCCAGATGGAGGTATCATTCTCGGACTCTCAATTTCATATACATACAAATAGCAAAAGTTAAGAAAAACTCACTAAGGAGCTACATATGTAGGTACTGTGTAAAAGTTTAAGCTTAAATGTGGTTTAAACTCAGTTTATAACTTCAATACAATTTCACAGTGGTAAGTTAAACCTCGTTTAAACTTAGTTTAAACTACCAAAATTGAGCGCTTAAAATCAGTTTATCTTTAAATGTAATGAGGTTACATTTCGATTTAATACTTGCTGAAATAGTTTGGTTTTTAGAAAACAATTTGTGTAATAATAATGAATTCAGATCAATTTTAGTGTTTTTTAACAAATTTAATTAAAATTGGTGTTTTTTTTTATGAGAAATTCGTAGTGAAAGAGAATAGTTTTAAAGAGTCTTTACTCATTTTTGTAGAATAAAATAATTTTTTTTTCAATGCGATAACCGTTTTTTTTTTTTTCATTATGATTTGCCGGAAAAAACTTTTTAATAATTTAAAACAGAAGCAATATTTTGAGTCACAATAGTTTGTTAGTTCACAATTGTACAGAAAACATCTTGTTAGTTCACAAATCCAAACTGCTGCCATATTAGAAAAGATCGAACTACGAACGGAGTTTAACTAATCCTGAGTTCAAACTCGAATTGTGAAACCAGCCCTTAGTGCTCCTGAGAACTAATCTTCTCATAATTTCGGATTTGGGAGCCTTGGGATAATTTCTGCTCATAATATCATCATCGCTTAAGCGAAAGCTAGTTCCTGGAAAATCCTGCGTAACTACAGCGCAATAGGAAAATACCAGATATGATTACTCGAAATATATAATCATTCTAGTTTTACGAATGTAAATGAATGTAGCTCGTGTAGAAACAGTACACGAATATATTGCAAGAATTCTAAAATTTTAGCTTATAACTTTTATATGGCAGCACTCATATTTTATATAAGTCCCATACTTTTTTCATAAAATTGCTGTGTACACAGTCTTAGTTTCCTAGTTACTGTTCGGATGGACAATGAACGAACTTGATACACCTTATCATTTCATCATCTTCTAGCTAGAATATAAAAAAAAAATTTTGATGTTTTTCAGATACATGACAGAACAGGCCAGAAATTGACTGGGAGTCAAATGAAGCTGCTAACGATTCGTGGAGCTCAAAATCTTCAACGGATGGGGTATGGCGATAATGATGTAATCGGAATAATATCCAGTAACGTACATTTTCTAGCACCACTGGTTTTTGGAGCATTCCTAAATGGGACTCCTATAAGCACGTTGGATCCATCCTTTAATAAAGGTAGGAGCTACATAAAAGTTTTGATTCATTTTATTTCCACGTCCTCATGCACATAAATTACAAAAATACTTTTCACAGGTGAAATTAAGCATATGCTTTCAATTACAAGGCCCAAAATAATATTTTGCAATGGACAAGTCTACGAAAGGGTCAAGCAGACTGTAGACGAACTGAACTTGAAAAGCCCCATCTACCTAATGAACGGATCTGTGAAAGGAGTTCCCGGAGTTGAACAAATTTTCGAGGAAACAAAAGAAGAAAGCTCATTCATGTACTTAACAATTTTAAGGATAAAATCGAAAATTCCTACTTATTTCGTGTTCTTTACAGACCACAACAGTTGACCCAAGGAGGTGATCATATTGCGGCAATTTTATGTTCTTCAGGAACTACAGGCCTACCAAAAGGAGTATGTATGACACATCGTGGCCTAATTTATCAAACTGAAACGTACTTATAGATGCAAATAACTGTAAAACAATAGTGTTTAGAAATTCCTATTCATTTCCAGCCTTTTAACAAGTGAAGATGTATTATTGTGCTTTAGTACTCTGTATTGGTTTTCTGGTCTATATATTCTCATAATAGGGACTTTATGCAGTGGCACTCGAATAATAACCGACGAGCCAACCTCACCAGAATTATTGCTTCGTTTGATTGAAAATTACAGGGTGACAATGCTTTTAATGCCACCATCGCAAATGGCAGCAGCTGTTCAATGTCTAGCTGTTAAATTTCGAGACTTATCTAGCGTACGGTATAATGTTTGCGGGGGAAGTTCAGCCCCAGTAGTTGTGACTCATGAAATGCAGAGCTACCTTAAATATGGTAAAGTACTCATCAGCTATGGAATGAGTGAAATAACTGGTCTAGCTACTTGTGAATTTTTCAATAGAATGCGATTGGGTTCTGTTGGTCATTTAGCTCGTGGGATAGAAGTAAAAATAATCGATGATGATGGAAAACAACTAGATGAAAATGAACGGGGAGAAATTTGCGTGAAAATGCCGTTCAAATTTCTTGGATACTACAGAAATTTGGAAGCTACAAAAATAGCACAAGATAATGAAGGATGGATTCATTCAGGAGATGTGGGATATTTTGACGATGACGGATATCTCTTTATTGTAGACAGAAAAAAAGATATTTTGAAATACAAAAACTATCATTACTATCCAACCGAGATAGAAGCTGTAATTATACAGATTCCAGATGTTGTAGAGGTTTGCGTGTTCGGACTGCCAGATTTAATCGCAACGGATCTACCAGCAGCAGCAGTTGTTAAAAAACATGGAAGTTCACTGACCAAGGATGATGTTTACAACTATGTCGCAGAACATATGTCTGATTTTAAGCATTTGAGAGGTGGCGTGTATTTCGTGAAGTCCTTACCAAAAACAGCATCACAGAAAGTGCTACGAAGAAAAGTACAAGACATTATTACTAAGAATTGTCAAGGTATTGAGGAATTTTTAGATAACTAAATACGAGACCTTATAAAAGACACAAATTATTGTTTGCTGAAACTTATAAAATGAATTACTTTAATGCAGTTACAAACAGGCGTGGATCTAGCATTAAAATTAGGAGGGGGGGGGGTCATCTTACTGAAATAAAATTACAATTGTAAGTAGAGTGTTTTAATTTGGCAAAAACGATTACGTGTTTCAACGTTTATATTTTGGGTACTTTGATAGTTAAAGGCGGGCAACCAACAAGGAATCGCTTCAATAAATTACACCATGTGGTTTATCAACACATATTTTGTTTTTTTGGTTTGCGGGAATTAATACCGGAAAAAATAAGATTAATATAATAAAAGTCTTGGACATTATCTTCCAAACTTAATATAAAAAATGTCGTAGTTATTATTCTCCAGATTTAAAACAAGGAACTTCCCAACTTAACAGCACAACGCCTTGGAAAATTCTTTTCAAAAACATCTGGAAATTATTTTTCTAATAAATAAACAAAAGTTACCATACATCGAGCCACCACATTACCCCCCACCATTTGTTATTTGTTGTTGATCGATACGAAAGGTGTCTTGGTGGTTTCGAGTGACTCGCTTGTGGTATCAAGGAGTTGACATCCGTAAAGAATCTGATTATTCGTGGACTTGAACCAGAGGAAGGTGGATCATCATAGTCGGCGACTGTACGCGTGCTGGTGTGATCACTCGAATGCTGAATTTGTTGAGGGAACTTGACATTTAGCTCTACAACTGCCTCCGAACATTTTCTTTCAAAATTCCTTTGGGAAACGTCTTTGGAACTTTGAGTTGGGTGTAAGTTCTTAACGAGTAACGTGTTCTTCTCGGACTAGCTTGAGTCCTCAATTTCCGTGAAGTTGGGCTTCAGCCGATTAAGCGAAACGTTCATCTCCCTGTTCTTGACTTTCAGAGTAAAAACTGGTCTGTTCTTTTGATAACTTGATAGGGGCCCTCGTTAGGGGCTTACAAAGACGCTCGTACTGCATCGGATTTTAAGAAAACGTGTGCACAATTACCTAAGTCCTTGAATTAAAAGGTGATTGCTTGGATTAGTTAGAAGTCGGAATCGGCCTATAACATCAGCTAATAATTTACGTAAAGAGACAACAAAATGAGATTAAACTCTAATTTTTGAAGAGTCTCTTTCTCGGTAACCTAACTCCGTCGGAATTGTTAAAAATTCGTCCTTGAACACTGTCCTGAGGCTGAACAATCTGAATAGTAAAATCTTCGACCAAGTCCTGTTTCTGTAGGTCATAATAGTAGCTTTCAGCGTCCTATGTCATGAACCCGTTTGCTTGAGGATGATATGCGGAAGTTCGGCTACGAGCAAAACCTAACAATTTAGAGAGCTCAACAAAAACTGCTGACTCAAATTGAGTCTTTGAACCGACTGGAACTTATGTGGAAAAGAAAATAAAGGTTTTTAAGTGACGAGTGATTTTGCATTGCTGACATTATTCATTGAAGACCAACAATATTTGGAGGTTACCATTATGTTAGTGAAACGGATATTTGGGTGTGATAGATTGTATATCGCGTTAAAAGCTTGTTTCCTAAAAGACTTGCCGAAATTTTACAGTATATTTGCCTACCAATATCAACAAAATTTATACGATGAATTTTGAAGCTCAGGGTCATTAAATTGTTAGTCAGCATGGGAACCAAAGCCATTCAGACTAGGAATGTTAATTTCTGTTAGCTTGGACAACATGTCAGTTACTACATTGTCCTTACCTGGCACATGCTTAATGGCAGTGGTAAACTGGCCGATGAAATCCAGATGCCGTAGATGTATGGGTGACGCCGTCTCAGGGTTCTGGTTAAAAGCGAAAGTCAAGTTGTGGTCAGTGAACAATGCGAATGGTTGACCTTCTAGCAAAAAACGAAAGTATTTGATACCTTGATAGGCTGCCAACAATCCACGATCGTACGCGCTGTACTTGCGTTGCGTGCTATTAAGCTTGACCGAGAAAAAAAGTCTCCAGGGGTTGTCCGTCTTTTGCTGTACCGCATCTTCTACGGCCGTATCAGAGGCATCAACCCATAGGGCTAACTGCGAAGAAGAATTCGGGAATGCTAAAAGTGCTACCAATTCATGAGAGGTAGATGAGTGGTTAAGGGGGAAAAACCATTTCAAAAATGAAACTTGCACAGATGGGTGACCATACGAAATTACATAGAGGCATTTATCTAGAGAGTATCATAAAATTGATCTTAGACCCATTCTTTCACTTGTTGTATTTTTTTTTGTCCTTTCTTTGCAATTTTTATTGATTTCATTTATGTTTTCTTAGTTGTCGTTTTGTACGCTTTTATCTTTTATTATTGTTGTTGTTCAGATCTTTTTGTTCGTTTATTTGTTTTACCTTTATTACATTTACATTATATTTATTATTATATACCTTATTAAAACTTCATATAAATTTTTATAAGAAAATTATTATTAAAATCCCCATGTTGCACCCCACTGAAAATTCAAAACCCGCCGCCCCTGATTGTATGTAACCATTTTTGCCATAGACATCGGGTCTTTTAAATTTTTATAATTTTCAAATCTAACAGCCCCTCCATCACACTCCATGATTAATATGGGCACTTCATTTACAACAATAATTTTTAGAGCGGGGTAAAACCTACCGAGAAAACCTTAATTCACCCATGGACAACACCAGATCCACACATCTCTCTAACTATTAATCGTCACATTAAAGTGTAGCTTATAAAACAAGAACGTATCTATTAAAAGTTGAAGTTCCTTGGCAGTATGTCGTAGTATCTAATCAATTGTTCTAAACAAATTTACAGTAATAATAGCTTTACTTTCCATGTGTATAGATATAACTATAATATGTAATGATTCAACTCTTTTAAACACACAATTATAATAATCCAAATGAATTTTAAGTTAAGTAATTTGTTTCCTAATTATAGATTATTTACCCCCAACACTTAAAATTCGTTATGTAAGTAAATTCATAAAAAGTCGGTATGCAAATACAGAATAAATTCATATGGCATGTGATGTTCATCAAAGCACAGACAACAATGGCCTATTTGATTCAATTTACAAACAAACAATAATCAGAGATTCCTATAAATAAATACTTTTATATCTCCTGTTATCATGGACTGAAGGGCGAAAGATCTGTTCGAGAGTAATCTATATTGTAAGAGTGTGCAAAAATGTGAAAGTCATGCTAGCTGATGGAGCTAAGAAGATAATCCACAGTCATTGTACATAACAAAATTCGTGGAGCTGCTCTCTGCTGATTGAAATTTTATCTATAAAAGATGTAGTGCCACCTAAGACCAGGTTAGTTCAACATAAATTTTAGAGTCAGATATTAGCAGAATCAGAGTGACAATGGCCTTTCGCTCACAAACTAAATACGATGCTAGGAGTAAAATTTGGCGGGGGCCTGATGTTGAGCCTGTATTTAATACGAACATGTCTGTTGGGCAGGCAATTCTGCATGTTCTGAATTTGTGGCCTGATAAAATAGTGCAGGTGAGATAAAAAGAAAAACTAGAAAATATCGTTGTTTTTCTTTCATGAAACTTAAAGTGAGTGTCAGTGTGCCAGTGTTCAGTGTCAATGGGTATTGAAGCTTACTCGGAAACGTTCAATTTTTTTGTACCTAACTCAGTGAAATGATTTTCTATGAAAGCTTAAAAAAAATTAAATTTTCACCGAAAAAATCGTGTGGTAAAAATATTTTGTTAAATCATTTTAGTACATATGGACTTCCTTTTTAGTTATCGTCCAGAAGATCTTATAACATTTTTCCAGGCTTTGGAGTCATAAGATCTGCAGATTTTATTTATTTGTTTTGTCCTCGTCTGTTTAATGTGCATGTTTAGTTGTGTTAGTAAATTCGTTGTTGAAAGAGGCTTATAACTATGTGTGTAGAAATATTATAGTGGCCCCAAGTTCGGTTTCGTTAACCTTCTCAACAGATGGTAGCAGAGGTAAAGTTTAACAATTTTATTAAAATTTCTTAAAGACGTAAAGTTAAGAGCTAAGTATGGTATAATTTCTACTCAAAAGATTTCAAGAAATTTCGAATTTTTATTACTTATGCATAAAATGGAGATGTTAAAAAAAAATTACTCGATTACGGGGTAGTTCCCTCGTTAATTTTAAGAAAAATAAGAAAAACAACTAGAATTGGTCTTACTATTAATGAATCATTCTAACTATTAATGAAAATACCGTGTACATAATTGCAACTCTCTACGTAAGCGCATTCTCAGGCAAAGGGAAAATATATACAAATATATAGTGAAAAATGAAATTTTTGTATAGCAACCCATTTTCGAACATTAATCTACATTTTTCTTCTAAAGGCCGTGTGCACAATATCAGCTATTTAAGTAAAACTGTTCTCTAGTTATCGAGAGAACAGACAGACAGCCTGAAAGATGGAAATGCAAAATCAGAATAACTTTTAATATTATGCGTGAGTGCTCAATACATTTTTCTCTACGAGCATTATTTTTATGCGTTACAGGTGGAATGACAAATTTAGTATACTCTATGATTTCATCATCTAGGCCGTAGGGTATAAAAATCTACGTATGGGAGGGCGTCCATCTGCAATATCCCCTGATGTCTTTTACTTTACCCTCCAAACGTAACGTTAGGCCGCGTCGGCTTCTTTTAAAGCTCAGCGAAGTATAGAGGGCGAAAAGTTTACTTTTTTTTACGATGTTAAGGCACGGTATACAGGGTAGCAAGCAGTGATGGGATTTCCCTGCCAAATTATGCTAGCAAATTCAAGAATAAAAGTTAGGAAAATCGCTAAAAAGTTAACAAAGTGACTACAGAGTACAGATAAAACAAAATGAATATATAATTCTAGAAAACAACAAGGAAAAAGCTGGAAATGGTCTGAGATCATTTCTTACGATACCCTAGATGAATGCCCGGATATTCACAATGATCACAATTCCCTAATGACTGAAGTACATGCCAACGGTGAATTATTTACACTAACCTGAAGATAGCAAATTAGCAAAAGATTTTTTTTTACAAATATAATAAAGTTGCGATAAATTAAAGAAGAATGTTGAGAGCATTTGTTCAAATAAGAATTTTAATTTATAATTTAATTTTGCCTAGTGACTACATACAAACTATTACCTTATATTAGAAAAGAATATCAGAAATAAAAAAGCTTTCATAGGGCAAGAATTCGGGAGTCATTTTCTACCCGTTGACGAGTGACAACGCGCAATTTAGAAATATTGTGTTAAGGCTTAGTTTTTTAAATAAAAATTGTGAAAATTATGTTAAACCCCAATTTCAAGCAAAAAAATATAGCAAATGTCTTTAAAGTCTAGTGTTGGACAACAAAAAATAAAGGATAGCTCTTATCAGAGCTAAGTTTGATTTCTTCTTCCAAGAAGCACAAGAAATTGGCCATACAACATTTTTAATGGCAGCGGTAGTACTTTTCCGAATTCAGTGCCTGATAAAAAATAAAATCGAGAAAAGATGTCCAACAAAAACTAGCAACAAAGATAATAATAAATCAATAAAAATAAATAAACAAAACATAAGCCCGGGCACCCTAAAAATGGTGCTTAGAGGAAAACCCAAAATATAATTTTTATTTGGCGCCACAATGCCACACCGGTGGACCCTTGTGCGGCTTCATCCGTGCCTCAACGATACGATTCTCAGAAGGAGGACTTCAAGAAATTGTCGGCACGGACGCCCGACGTAATTACAACAGAACCACCAAATCAACAAAATAAAGGAATATTAAGAAGGTAGAAAATGACATTTCAAAATATAACGTTCAGAAGTTACAGGGTGATCTATAATGATTTAAGTTCGGGGATCTCGGAAATCGTTAAAATTTCCCCCCACTCCACTCATACAATTTTTTGCTCGGCTAAGTATGACCTTTCCATAGCATTCCTGTTTCACACCACTTACGGGACACCCTGTATACAATATAATAATATATATATAAAAAAAAAAAAAAAAAACAAAAAGTGCAAAGCGTTTATCTCTTTCTAGCAAATAATAGAGATTGGGGAGGTAAACAAGCGTAATTTTAAAACCATACTTTAGTTTCACACATATTTTATTTAAGGATTTATATATATATATTTCTCATAACGGCTTGTTCTCCCCGGCGGCCGTCATCCGTGGAGCTCATCTATAATAAGGATTTGAAAAAAAAGGGAAAGTATGAGTATTTAATATAGAGCTTAAGGCTACGGCTAATAATCGCTAGCATTATTAATACCAATAGGGTGACACACACTTTTCGACACATAGTTTGCAATTCACTTAAACATGTGATGACACACATATTTCAATGCAGAACTACTCTCCTAGCTCTACGTACATTGTCGACATTACACTATAATTATTAGTTCACACACACATTAAAGGGGATTCATGCATTTTACGAGAATCAGAAATTTCACACTTTCTTTAAACTACTGATGAATATTTTCGAACTGACAGTTGATCTTAATTTCTGAACTAACTATTGAACACTAATAACTAACTAATAGACACTCACAATTAATATAGACTCAGCTGTCTGTGCCACTTGCAAAACTAGAATGAAGACATCCTATAAAATTCGTGTACATGAGAGTAACTTTTCTTCCAAATGCTTGAAGATGGGGAAATTGGAGAAATGTGGTGCTTGAAGTTGGGGAAATTGAAGAAACGTATGTTCAGCTGCCTACAACAGCTGAGAAACTCATTAGGTGCTTTGCACAGTGACAGCGACTAAGAGCATTTTCGGTGGGAACAAAAGCAATATTTTCCAATATATCTTGTTGCCCCGCTCTCTATCTTGATTCTACTACACGCCTGTACTGAGCTCTCACACAGCGGCAACAGATTCTAACACAACCAGAACTTAACTACGCCAAATTAGGCTTATCACACTTCCTGTACTCTCTATATTCTAAGGTGCCACTCTATTTTATTATAGGGTAAATTTTAAAGGAATTTCACCAGGTTGAATTTTGTTGTTTTATCTCTGAAAACCGTTTAACGTAAATAAATTCATTTTTTTATTTTGTTTTAATTGGTCTTCCTAGAGCTTGCTGACCAAAGGACTTCGAACGAAATCAATAATCGATTCCCTGGAATAGGACTTTGTCAACCTCTTACACAGGAAAGAGTTTTTGATTGGAAGAGCAGCCAGTTAGATTTTTCAACATTTTCATTTATATATTATTCAAAAAATAATAATAATAAATAACAATTAATAATACAACTCCTATATCACCAACTAAATTGAAATTGGGGGAAAAATTAAGCACAATGTTACCAAAATTTTTAAATTTTGAAAACAAATACTCCATTCAGAATAGTACTGATATCGTTAACAAAATTAATAATTTGTGTCGTTGTGTCGTTTGATGTTTGTAATTTGTTTCCTTCCAATCATATACTGAAGATGTTGAAGTAAGATTATGGAAAAGGATAGCTCATTACATATTAAACAGCTGATTGATATATGTGTAGACCAAAATTACTTTTATTTTAACGAAAATTTCTACATTCAAATGGATGGTTTAGCTATGGGTATTTCCTTATCAACTTTAATGGCTGAATTCTATATGAATAAAATAGAACAAACAATTTTTTATTCAGGCTGTGATTTAGTTAATAAAATTAATAATGTATTGTGCTGATATCGTTATGTTGATGACATTTTTTGTTTGTGGACAGGCTCCGAGCGATGGTTGTATATGTTTTTAAACCAAATTTTAAATACTATTGATGATAATTTACAGTTTACTTTAGAGTATGGTAATTATAATTTAAATTTCCTTGACTTTAACATTAAAATTATTAACAAAAAACTCGAATTTGATATATTTAGGAAACCTACTTCCACAAATGTCGTAATTCCTAATGATTCTTAACATTTTGAATCTATAAAAAAATCATCCTTCCATTCGATGTTAGACAGATTGCTTAAGATTCCTGTGAGGTAACTCGACACAATAGTCAAAATTTCAATGAAGACCGGGTATTCAGAAAATTTAATTTATAAAATGTTAAGGTCAAAAAACAAAAAAATATGCACTTAGCCTTGTTTACCCACTAGGGACACAAGATATGAAAATTTGGAAAAAAAAAATCCATATTTGAAGGAAACTTCGAATAAAATTAAATCTACGTTTAATGTTTCAACAGCTTTTTATAATAAAAAAAAACTTTAACAAAATTTTACATAAACAATAAACTGAAACCGAAAGTTAAACAAAATTTTACATAAACAATAAACTGAAACCGAAAGTTGATAAAATAGATAAGAGCTGAATTTATAGTATTGAGTGTAATGATTACAATGCAGACTATATTGGTAAAATAAAACGCTCATTAAAAATTAGATACAAAGAACACATATCATCGGCACTCTATAATAGGCCACCATCAGACAAAAGCAAGCATTTAATTGATACTGGTTTTACCACACCTTTAAATAAATTACAACTTTTAAAAATAGGTGGTTGGCGGAAAAGTCCAAGATAAATACGAAATATATTACATTAATAATGAAAGTCGTAAAAGTTCATTTTTGGTAAACGATCAGTTAGATTTCATGAATAATAGCCCCCTCTTATGTATGGATTTATAATGCCCCATTACAGTAAATTTCAAATTCCCAAATATTACGATAGTCAGGCTTATCTAACGATTTCCTTTTCAGTTGCTTGATAATGCCCTAAGAAGGCGAAGCGCGTCGCGACTCAAAGTAAATAAATTTTGTAGAACAGTATTGCATGAGTTTTTATTTTAAATATTTTTAAAAACTTAAAAAAAAAAAAAAATGACTACCAAAGTGTTCTACCAAGTGCCTAAAAAACATCACTTTTATCAATTAAATCAATATACTTATATAATATACAAGAGGAGCCCGTCAGCGTTGCCCGGCGATAATATAGATTAGTGACGAGCCAAACATTTGTATGGCAACATCAAAAAGGGATTGCCCGATTGAGACTATTTTTGTAATTTTATTTACTATTGCAATAAAAACTCCAGGTTCCAACTTTTAATTCCCCACGTTGACGCGTTTTCAGGCAAAAACGAAATATTTGTATGGCAACCCTACGAAGGGAGTTACCCGATTTAGCCCATTTTTGAATTTGTAGTTGTAATTTTTATGAAAACGCCATGTACAAAATTGCAACTTTCCACGTCGACGCATTCTCAGGTAACTTTTTAGATCTCGACAACAGCGCCATCTATCGTGTCTAAAAGTATCCTATCTTTCAAGCTGGAGCAAATCAAACACATTCACGAAGTTTCATAGAAATCAGTTGGACTGTTTCGAAGATTAGCGTGTACAAATACAGTGACACGGGATTTTTTATATATTAAGAAGATATATATATGATTTCGACGAAACTCATTCTAGGAAGCACGAGAGATCGGCCACGCTACAGTGGGGGCGCAAAATAATAAAAATTTAACACATTTTGTTTTTAATTTTAGGAGGAAACCTTTGAAACTCGAGAAATTAACCACGGTATTTGTTAACAAATTCACATTGACATTTTATTCGCCTGCAAGTCTGTTTCCGGTATTAAAGCTCTCAGAATTATACAAAAAAGAAAGCAGTATTTTGGAGGAAGCAGCACCATGAAAATTTTTACTCTGACAATAGAAATAGGAGGATTTAAAAAAATTTAAAACTTCACCGGAATTTAAAGAAAATATTAGGATCCCTCAATGTAGTCCAGATCCGTCCAGCCAACAATAATTAAAACGTGCGGGATGTACGACAAAGAAAAAAAATTATTAAGCTGAGCATCTATTGCACAAGATTTAGGACGAGGCAATTAATGCAAACTGGTACTACTTCACTCCCGATTACTTTTACAAAATTATAACTTCATTGTGGTTAAGGATCAATTTCATTTAGCATTAGCGAAAAATAAGACTTTCTAAATTTTAGGTTAGTAATTCTATAACTATAACTATAACTATATAATTTGTGAAAAAAAAAAATAATTAAAAAAACTACTCGGAACGTAACGAGTTTTCAGAGACATCTAAAACACACTAAGCATTACTTTCCAGAATAAGGTCTGATTCTGGAGTCTGTACTTTGGAGGATATCCATGGATGACAGACACTGACGCAAAAATGGTACATTCTCGAAAAATCGGAGCACATACAAACTATCTATAAAAGGTGTTGCCTCCATGGTAGTCCATAGAGCGGTAGTGATAGTATTCACCTCGACAAAAAAAAAAAAAATTGTATGGCAGAGGCATATCAATCGCTTCGGAGTTACATGGTGATTCAGATATTATGCTAGGTTTTCACAAAACATCCTGTATCTTAAAAAGTACAGGGTGTACGGTCACCGTCTAAAACTGATTGTTTGCAGAACTTTATGACCTTTTCAATGAATGCTCAATCAGCCCCGTATTCCTCTCCCCTTAAAGTAAAACAAGAGTTAAAAAATCTGAAATCTTTAGTTTAGCCCACAATAACTCCTGAGGAGCACGGGGCTGGTTCAGCAGTCGTTGGAAAGGCCATGAATACAATCAGCTTTAGACAGTGACCGTACATCCTGTACTTTTTAAGATACAGGCAGTTTTGTGAAAAACTAGATTTTTTTCTTAATCATCCGAAACGGTTGATGTGGACCCCTTTTGCCATACAATTTTTTGTTTGGCTAGGTAAATACAATCACCACCATGGAGGGAACACCCTGTATAGTCCTAGTGTATGGTAACTTTTTAAATCATTGCGATCGATATACGATTAGAGTGAGAAATTTGACATTATTATTTCGTTATAGTTTTTATCTTTTACCCAAGTAATTGGTTCTTAGCTTAAAACAGGAGTAAGGTGTAGATTTAAAATTGATAAGGAGTATTTGTTACAAACTGTTTTCTCTGCCTCAATTTAAAAGGACGTAATTAAATTGAAAAATATTTTGTCAATTTTACAGATCAATGATAAAACAGGTCAGAAATTGACTGGAAGTCAAATGAGGCTTCTAACGATTCGTGCAACTCAAAATCTTCAACGGATGGGATATGACGATAATGATGTAATCGGAGTAATCTCCAGTAACGTACATTTTCTAGCACCACTGGTTTTTGGAGCATTCCTAAATGGGACTCCTATAAGCACGTTGGATCCATCCTTTGATAAAGGTAAGAGCTAAATAAAAGTTTTGATTCATTTTATTTCCACGTCCTCATGCACATAAATTACAAAAATACTTTTCACAGGTGAAATTAAGCATATGCTTTCTATTACAAGGCCCAAAATAATATTTTGCAATGGACAAGTCTACGAAAGGGTCAAGCAGACTGTAGACGAACTGAACTTGAAAAGCCCCATCTACCTAATGAACGGATCTGTGAAAGGAGTTCCCGGAGTTGAACAAATTTTCGAGGAAACAAAAGAAGAAAGCTCATTCATGTACTTACTTAACAATTTTAAGGATAAAATCGAAAATTCCTACTTATTTCGTCCTCTTTACAGACCACAGAAGTTGAGCCAAGGGGGTGATCATATTGCGGCAATTTTATGTTCTTCAGGAACTACAGGCCTACCAAAAGGAGTAACTTTGACTCATCGTGGCTTAATTTACCAAGCTGAAACGTATGTACTTAGATAACTGTAAAACAATAGCGTTAAAGGATTTTTTATTTTTCAGCTTCTTAAAGAGTGACGACATATTATTGTCCTTTAGTACCCTATATTGGCTCTCTGGCCTATGGATGTTAGTGAACGGAACGTTATGCAATGGCACTCGAATTATAACTGAGGATCCATTTTCACCAGAATTATTACTTCGTTTGATTGAAAAGTACAAAGTGACAATGCTTTTAACGCCGCCATCCCAAATGGCCTTAGCTGTTCAATGTCCAGATATTAAATTTCGAGATTTATCTAGCGTAAGGTATTATTCATGCGGCGGAAGTGCAGTCCCAGTAGCCGTAATCAAAGAAATGCAGAACTATCTTGAATATGGCAAAGTGTTTGTTGGTTATGCTATGACTGAAATAACCGGCATAGCTTCGTCTGAAACTACAGGCTATATGCGATTAGGCTCAGTTGGTCAGGTGGGTTATTTTATGAAAATAAAAATAATCGATGATGATGGAAAACAATTAGATGTAAATGAACGGGGAGAAATTTGCGTGAAAACTCCTTTCAAATGTCTTGGATACTACAGAAATGAGGAAGCCACAAAAATAGTACAAGATAATGAAGGATGGATTCATTCAGGAGATGTGGGATATTTTGACGATGACGGATATCTCTTTATTGTAGACAGAAAAAAAGAAATTTTGAAATACAAAAACTATCATTACTATCCAACCGAGATAGAAGCTGTCATTATACAGATTCCAGATGTTGTAGAGGTTTGCGTGTTCGGACTGCCAGATTTAATCGCAACGGATCTACCAGCAGCAGTAATTGTTAAAAAATATGGAAGTTCACTGACCAAGGATGATGTTTACAACTATGTCGCAGAACATATGTCTGATTTTAAGCATTTGAGAGGTGGCGTGTACTTCGTGAAGTCCTTACCAAAAACAGCATCAGGGAAAGTGCTACGAAGAAGAGTGAAAGACATGATCACAGACAATTGTCAGGAGATCAATCAAATATTAGCTAAATAATCTTAGTAAGAATACAAATTGTAATGCAATGTAACAAATTATGTTAATGTTAAAATTTACTTGTTGCAGTTATAGAGTAAGCGAAGGTAACTTTATGACTGTAGTTGGTACCGAGTAAAAGGAAATTATCACTCTGTTGTCCAAAGTTTTTAAAAATTGGTGGTTTTGTTGTTCAATTCTTCGTGCATTTAACAGTATAAAAATCTAAGTATATACTTCGTTTCTTGAAATTGTTTATATTTTTCACTCAAACATAGCACTATACATAATAATGAGAAAATATGCTGGATTCTATTGCCTTCATACCACAAATGAAAAACATACAGAGAAATGAAAGCTCACTTCAAAGTGCGTTGTTTGAATATTCTTTTGTTTTGAAAATAAATAAAAACCTAATGTATGAATTGTACTACCACAAAGACAACAAATTTGGCTATAGAATAGGCTTACATTTGAATTACCGTTGAATTACAATTTAAAAGTTATGAAGAGTAAAACACTGAATACAGTTGCGGCTCTTTCTTTTTTACTGCGGAGTGAGCAAGCGCAACTAGCGAAAATATGAGGATAGCTGCCGGCCGATTCATTGATAAAAAAATACTTTGAGTCATGTTTGAAATGAAAAAATTCAATTGTTTAATATGGAAAGTGCGGAATATTTTTAAATTTATGGCAGCATTAAGGGAGAATATATAAAAACAAAGTGGTTAACATTATTTATTTGTCTTTTTTATACTTAACACACAGCATTAAAGTTGAAAGGTAAATTTTTTTTTATTAACTCAATAGGCAAGCGCTCAGCTCTGATTACTTTCCAGTGTGTTTTGTGATATTAAGGCAACAGGATTTAACACATTTTCTCATTTTTAGGTGTAGTGAGTGTTAAGTTTGAGTAAAAAATATAAGCAATTTTATTAAACAAAATACTCAGATTTTTATACTGTTAAATGCACAAAGAATTAAACAACAAAATTCCTGAATCAGCCTTTTAGTACGGAGGAGGCTTGTTTACATTATGCAGGGAGTTAAATTTGAAAGTAATGCATTTTTGCATAAGTACAAATGCTAAAAGAAGTACGAAATCGTACTGGAACAATGGCTACATGCATTAAATAAATAACTAACAGGTAGCGGCATTTTGAGTGAATACAGTATACGCGTAGTAAACTTTGGAATTTTTAGTGACATAAGAAAAAATTTGGTTAAAAGCGAGTCGGACTTTTGATAACTGAAAAATTAACGAATTGTGTTACATTGTGCTGGAATCTTAGTAAATAAGCCTTCAATTATTGTGTTTGCTCTTTAGTTAGTTCTATATTTCATACGGCTTAAACATTACTGTATTGTAAAATTTCAATAATATTCAAATAGATGGACGCAAGAGCGATTTTATAAGAGTTGGTCCGTGCCATGAGAACTGAGCTATCAAGGTCACCAGAGGGAAATTTATAACTTTGTACCATTGTGTGTACTCCAAATGGTAAAAGAGCTTTCAGTGGGCATATTACCATTAAAAAATAAATAAAATTTTGAATTACTATTGCATTTTCTTGTAATTTTAATAAATATTTATGAATTCATAATATTTTCTTTTCTTTCATTCTTGCAAAAAATTATTTATACTTCTAAAAGTAATTTGTAATTCTAATTTACAATCAGAATGTATGTATTTATGCATGTATGTATGTATGTATGTATGTATCGAGAGTATGGCCCACCGTTACACCGATCCTAGTTTAGCGGCCAGACTCAGCAGCCATACCCCCAACTAGTCTAAACACATAGGGAAAAAGGTATTTTGAATAAGCTGGGCATAAAACGCCCCAAAAGTGTTCTAACTAGTCTCAGCAAATCGGCGGGAAGTATATTTGCAGACAGCCAGAGTCTGCTAATCCCACCATAAATTTTGCTTACCATAGATTTGATATGATCACAGCACCTCAAACGATTATTAATTTTCACCCCCAAATTGGTTATACAATTTACATAAGGTAGTTCCACTTTATTGCATAATTGGGGGAAAATCCTCAATATTAAGATCAGAATTAGAGAGGGCTATGCATTGTGATTTATTGGGGTTAAGAAGCAGTTGATTATCAATTGACACCGGATACAGTCCTCAATCAGCCCACGAGGTCTACATAAGTACAACTGCACATCATCTGCATAACAGGTTAAATTAAACATCATGCACCACATCGCATAAATCATTAATGTAGAGACTAAAGAAAAGAGGTCCTAAGACTGACCCTTGACGAACTCCACATGACAAATGCATTCGGGAAGACGGAACTCCTTTTATGACCACCTATTGCGACCTATTTGAGAGAAAAAATATTAACAGAAAAAGAGGAGAAATGTAAGTTTACATATAACTTACTCAGCAGTTTTTCATGTACAACACAATCGAATGCCCTTGAGAAGTCTAACAAAACCATCACATCAAGATCTCCCTCATCTAGAATCGATCGCAAGTCTGTAGTGACCTTGAGTAACGCAAATTCACAGCTGTGTCGTGCACGAAAGTCAGACTGATATTTCGCCAGGAGATCATTACATGTTACATAATTTTCAATCTTGGCTTACATAAGCATTTCCAAGACTTTGGAAAGAAAACTGAGAATGCTGATGGGACGGTAGTGTGCCAGCTCAGTTGCAGACATTTTTTTAGCAATCGGAATAACAATCGGTATTTTAAATACTTCTGGGAATTGAGATGCAGTTAGAGAAGTGTTCATGATGTGCCGAACATACGGAAAAATGTAAGGCAATAAGAATTTGAGAAAACGAGGATTTATTTCATCAAAACCAGTAGCATGGGACTTGATAGAGTATATCGATTTAAAAAGTTCATCATTCTCCACACACCGGAAAGAGAAGCAATTAACACTTTGTTCACGCAAAGTAAGAAAGGACATACTAAGTTGTTGTAGAATTAATAAATTTGTTGTTGGACCTGCAGTATAAATCCGATTAAGTTCTTCAGAATCAAAAGAACATTTAGGGAATAAGTGGAAGCTCGCTTCAAGTTCCCCACAAGGTTTTAGCAGGTAAGCTGGAATCGAATTGAAAAAAAAATACTCAAGCTTAGCTCCCCTAATTGAAGAAGTGACCTTGCTACGAGCTTGTTTATAGAGTGTGCGGGTGTAATGAGTATTCACCCGTTTCCACTGTTTATGTAAGAACTCCCTTTCTACAATGCGAGAGCGGATTCCATCAGAAAACCATGGATTGCTATAGGGACGGATCCGTTTGACTTTAAGTGGAGCATGTTTATTATATAAATAAGAGAGTTTCCACAGTTGCTGCTCCGCTGATGGAAGAAGATAAATGTCTAGTGGCTATAGTGGCATAGACTCATTTATCAGATTAAGATTGTGAAGATGTTTAAAATCATGATAGTAGAAAGTCTTATTAAGATTCCCACCTTCCGGGGAGAGATTATAGGTCATAAAGACTATATCATGATCGAGTATACTTGGAGGGCTCAGCTGGTTGTGAAATCTAACATTACTCTTATTAGTAACCATGACAAAATCAAGAAGTGGAGGGTTGGAACAATTAAAAAACGTATGCAATGAATTTATCACATCCCAGTGGAGCGCCACCATATCAGTCAAGAGTCTATCAGTCATCAAATTATTAATCAGAATGTTTACATTGAGATCACCACCAATAATAACATCATTGTAACGGTGTACTAAGTGTGACATTGCATTGGAAAGCTGTTCAGGAGACAGCTCACTACAGACACCAGGAGGGCGATACACAGCACATAATAAACATTTTCCAGAACCAACCACAACCTCCAAGCATAAAAATTCTATTTTCCCAGTCTATGATTTTAGCACTTAAATTATCCCTCAAATAGATCCCAACACCACCTCCCCTGTGACTTAACCGATTCTGCAGCCATGACTCGCTAACAAGAACAGCAGGAATATTAGAATCGACAAAAATCTTACAAAATTGATCCATCTTATTCCGTAGGCTTCTAGCATTAATGGTACACACGTGAAATCCAGGAGAAGATCTACAAAGAATATTAAATACAGAAAAATCGGTTGTGTCGAGTTCTGTACAAAGAAAATAAAAAGTACAATGAAACAATTCTACATAGCTGCCACAAGTCATACTAAAATAACTATTTAAGAGATTATTCATTATAAAAAAACATAACAAATCTGTTGAATAGAGTTGTCTTATAAGTTAACAAAAGAAACTATGAGATCAATGAAAAAAGCTGCAGCTTTTCTGTTATCTACATATGACTCAATACTTACTAACCTAACCATTCATTTTAGAAACTAGTTTCCATAATCCATGCCCTAACTAAGGGCCAATCTACATCGAGAGCTACACGCTATACAAGCTTCAAGTTACACGAAACTCTACATATTTCAGAGTATTCCTATGAACGTAGTCCGTCCATTTAGCTTGATGGTCTCTATGTAGCAATTTCTACGGTACGCCATATGTGCAGCTTGTGTTTATAGCGTGTAGCTCTCGATGTAGATTGGGCCTAATATCAAAATTTGACTTTAAGAAATATTTAGAAGATCAGGGGGAGTGGTATATTTTCGCACATTTCGGTAAATTTTTTTTTAATGATTTTTAATTTTTCAGGGGACACAACCCATTCCCATTAAAAATAAAAAAATTTAATAATCTTTGAATATCGCGAGGTACAGATACAACGCAACCATAAATATAATAGCCATTGCAAAGGCAACGTGACCCATATGCACCCACCCTAATACCCTGGGCACACAGCGCTCTTAATGAAGAAATAACTAACGACTCAATAGTTTATAATGATTGTGATTCATTATAAACTGGAGACACACAGCCATTTCTTTAATTAAGTTGTACTGTCAAACTGGTTTTGATTTACTTACGACATTAAAGAAGCGATATGGATGGAATCAACGTGATAAACTTTGTTTTTATTTATTTTATTATCAATTTAACAATTTACAAATGAGAAAAACTTTATATTAAAAAGAATATTGTCAATATAATTTGTTATTTGCATTTCTTTGCATTTCTTCTTCTTATTTTTCAAATCAGCAGATGCACAGCGGAGCTCCAGATTTACATTATATACCAAATCTAGCACATTTGTCCTCATTATAGCTATAATGAAGGAGGAAAACACTTCATTAGTGTACTTCGATATCATCTAATTTTCGAGCCATAATGACGTATACTGTGTGACACACGACATTTTAATGAATAGTTAGTACTAATGATTCATTAGATCGTTCTGTGTGCCTAGGGCGTAATTTAATTATTCTTAAGAAATATTTTTATTAGTCTAGACGGTAGGTCAGCAATCTATGTAGTAATTTCATATAATTTTTGCTTAAAGATGTAACTTTAGAAAGGTAAGAATAATAGCAATAAAATAGATCAATGAAGTTAAGTCGGGAAAATTTGTACGTTTTAATTTTTTTTAATTAAATAACTTAATTAGAAACTTAACTCACGTCACAAAGACCTAATATTCTCTCAAATTTCAAATTCCTGCGTAACGTCGTGACAGACAGACGGACAGAGGCACGAGCGATCTTATATGGGTTCCGCTTTTTCTCTATATTTTACGGATCTTTAAAATGACAGACTTAAGTACGTATGGGTACAAAACTTCCAGTATTTCAATTTTTTTACATTTGTTAATAAGTGTTGAAATTATGAATTATTAATCACGACCTTAAATATGCAAAAATTAGCCATCTGGACTTCGGGACGATCAATCCGTTGGGAGGCTGTTGCGGCCAAAATCCCGTCAAAAATGGAACTTTGCCACAGATTATTAGGTAACTGAAATACAACAAACGTAAAAGTTCACATAACTTTTAAGAACTAATTAGCTTTTATTGATGGGGGGGGGGGGGTATTGGTATTACCGACTTACATTCTAAACCAACTTGTCATTAAAACTACTGAATCATACGCTTGGACATGGGTCATGAAATTTAATTCTAATTTGGGGTTGCTGACAACGGTTTTTTAATTTGTTGTTATTGTAGTTGTTGTTGGTCTAGTTGTTGTTATTTGTTGCATTTTTAACGTTTTCACAGTTTGCGCGGTTAAAGCCCAGCACTTCTTGAACGTTCTCTGTAGCTCAATTTTATGCGGAAATATAGCTGCTTAATGAGCAAAAATTCGATAACTCAGTCAAATTTAAGCCGATTTTAGTTAATAAATGCTCATTAGATGCGGAATCGAATTTTCTATTAGTCATGTGAACAGAAAAAAAAATATTGTAGAGCAAAATAAGCCATCAAAATGTTGTCAAAGTTGAAAAAATGTGTAAAAAATGGTAAATTTCGAAATGTTTTCGACTGTAACTTCGTGACTTTGCATCGTAACGAAATAAGGAACGTATTGTTAGATGGACCTACCGAATAACGGTTTTTTTTGTCTAAAATAAGATTTTGAGGGTGTATGAGAAATTTCTAGTATGCCACTACTTTTAGTTCCACTAGACCTACAACCTACACTATGTCTCGTCAAAGTATATTTTCGCTGTAACATAACACAGTGTAATCAAATAAGTGGCAGTTCCTTGGCAGTATTTCGTAATATCTAAATAATTGTTCAAAGCAAATTTACAGTAATAATAGCTTTTCTTTCCATGGGTATAGATATCAGTATAATATGTAATGATTCAACTCTTTTAAACACACAATTTTAATAATTCCAACTGAATTTTAAGTCAAGTAATTTTTCCTAATTGTAGATTACATACCATTCATTATGTAGGTAAATCATAAAAAGTAGGTATGTAAATACAGAATACATTCATATATATGTCATGTGATGTTAATCAAAGCAGAGACAACAATGCCTGATATGATTCAATTTACAAACCATAATCAGAGTTTCCTATAAATAAATACTTTTATATCTCGTGTTATCATGGACTGAAGGACGAAAGATCTGTTCGAGAGTAATCTTATTGTAAGAGCGTACAAAAATGTAGAAGTCATGCTAACTGATGGAGCTAAGAAGATAATCCACAGTCATTGTACATAACAAAATTCGTGGAGCTGCTCTCTGCTGATTGAAATTTTATCTATAAAAGATGTAGTGCCACCTAAGACCAGGTTAGTTCAACATAAATTTAAGAGTCAGATATTAGCAGAATCAGAGTGACAATGGCCTTTCGCTCACAAACCAAATACGATGTTAGGAGTAAAATTTGGCGGGGGCCTGATGTTGAGCCTGTATTTAATACGAACATGTCTGTTGGGCAGGCAATTCTGCATGTTCTGAATTTGTGGCCTGATAAAATAGTGCAGGTGAGATAAAAAGAAAAACTAGAAAATATCGTTGTTTTTCTTTCATGAAATGGAAAGTGAGTGTCAGTGTGCCAGTGTTCAGTGTCAATGGGTAACTCAGAAACGTTCAATTTTTTTGTACCTAACTCAGTGGAATGATTTTCTATGAAAGCTTAAAAAAATTAAATTTTCACCGAAAAAAACGTGTGGTAAAAATATTTTGTTAAAGCATTTTAATACCTATGGACTTCCTTTTTAGTTATCGTCCAGAAGATCTTGTAACATTTTTCCAGGCTTTGGAGTCATAAGATCTGCAGATTTTATTTATTTGTTTTGTCCTCGTCTGTTTAACTGTGCTAGTCAATTCGTTTTTGAAAGAGGCTTATAACTTTGTGTGTAGAAATATTATAGTGGTCCCAAGTTCGGTTTCGTTAACCTTCTCAACAGATGGTAGCAGAGGTAAAGTTTAACAATTTTATTAAAATTCCTTAAAGATGTAATAATGTTAAGAGCTGAGTATGGTATAATTTCTACTCAAAAGATTTAAAGATATTTCGAATATTTATTACTTATGCGAACTTATTAGGTACTCTGGCAAACGCTATAATGGTGTCCCGATTTAAAATGCCACCCAATCACTCCGTAATTCCTTGGTTAACTTTAAGAAAAATAAGAAAAGCAGCTCGAAATGGTCTTAGAGCAATTTTTGCGATACGCTAGATGATTGCGTGCATGTAATTTCGTTTGGTCAACCCCTCTGTGCAAGTTTGATTTTTGGAAGAGGTTTTTCTAGAACGGTTCGTCGCACCGTACAAATTTCTTAGGATTTTATATTCTGAAAAACTTTTCAGTACAATAAAAACGTCTAGAAAGTATACTTTAGTTCTTGTGTGGCAGTACCATGAACGGTTTGCCCGATTTAGCTCATTTTAAAATTATACTTACTATTTTTATGAAAACATCGTGTACAAAATTGCAGCTCTCTACGTTGACGCGTTCTCAGGCAGTGCGCAAATATATAGTGAGAAACTAATTTTTTTATGGCAACCATATAAAAGAGTTACCTGATTTGTCCTATTTTCGAACATAAATCTATAATTTTCTTCAAAAAGCCGTGTACAAAATGTCAGTCATTTGAGTAAATACGTTCTCAAACTATCGAGAAGACAGACGGACGCACATTCAAAATACAAATAACTTTTAATATTACGCATGCGTGTTAAATACATTTTTCTCTACCTGCGTTATTTTTATGCGTTACAAACGGAATAACAAACTTAGTATATCCTATGACATAAAAATGATTGTCTATTGCTTAACTAACGTCCATGCTCACAAAAGTTGTTAGCGGCCCGAGCACGCGGTGTTGGCTCCAATTATGAATAAAAATTCTAAAGAAAGAGTTTCCAGTAAAATACTAAGAAAAAATTAAGGGCTCCTTTACATCAGGGGCCGGATTCACTAACTCGGAGAGTTGCGGGGTTGTGGAGATGAGACTTAACTCTCCACTCGGAATTCTGTAACTCGGGGAATTCGTATTAAGAATTACCAAACTCTCTATTCCACTCGACAAAACTCTCGGCTGTTTTAGTTGTGGAGAAGTAGGAAGAATATTTGTCAACTGACAGTATTGGCTGCTTTTGTTGTGTTTTATGGTACTTTAGGTACCTAGGATTTTCAAATTAAATTATGGGCTCAACGCATATCCTGGCTATGTTTACAAAAACAAATTATGGAAATCCTTGCAATATACTTACAACAAAGAAATAAGGATTTTGGTGTCTCAAGGGACCCGCTAAAAATTTTAAATTACGCGAAAATGCTCAATTTGGTCGTCTTCCAGTACAGAAGAGATGCTAGAAAAATTTTAAATATACACGTTAAAGCTTGTATGTAGGATGAAATCGCATCTATATTTTGTCCCCTAATTTGATATGTAATTAGTTTTTCAGAAGTGAATCAGTCCTTCTTAAGTTTAAAAAATTGCCGTTTTTGGTACAACTAATCATTATGAAGAAATGGTAAGTCGTGGAAATTCACTTTCCACGAGAAAATTGTTCGGAGTACTAATGGATGTGAAACAAAGAACGGTAGAAATATATACAAAATATAGGAACTGGGGTGTATATGACCCAAGTGCAAAAAATCCGTCTTTCGGTTGTAAAAATTCAGTTATGAAGTTAAAATGATCAAAAGAAAACTACACCACTCGATTACCCGCTTTTCCATCTTTAATTTGATACCAAACATGACTTATTTTGGACAGCCCCCAATGGGGGTGGTACGAACCCCCCCCCCCCCTTCAACAAAAGCCCCTCCCCCGAAATTTGTTCAGCTATATTTTTGTACTCTAGACCCTAAATCCATAGGAAAAAACCCCAATTCTCTACGACCCTCCCACACAAAGTTAGCCGTCCTTCACACATTTACTTTAACTCCCAAGTATGTTAGAGAATTTCGAATGGAGAGTTAGAGAGCTTTATTCGGGGAAAACGAAAATTCTCATCTCCCAAACTCCCAAACCCGGCCCCAGGTCGAGGCATCGTTGATTTTATATTGAAGCGAGACATTTCTGACACCCTTTGGTTACGTCATTAAGCCGAGGCATCGTCGATTTCATATTCGTCCTAGGCGTTACTGGTTTTATCCAGTCTTTGTATGTGATTAGTTTCTCTTTGAAATAGATCTAACGCGTATAACCACTACTGGCTCCTACACTTACAATCCGCTGGATGTTAAGAGATGTGTGCAAATGCATGTACGGTTATTTGGACTTGCAAAGAGATTAGAAAAGAAAATAATTCCAGAAAACTGGCAAAGCTGATATAAGTATTAATGTGCTCAGTAGCGTTGGTAGTTTTTAAATGGAGGCACCTGGGTTCGACTAATAAAACCCGACCACAATTTTTCTCGTCCAACTTTATCATAGGCATAGCATGGGTACTGCTTTATCGTTATGTTATGGCATTTTTCTTCTTACGTTACCCTCCAAACGTAATGTTAGGCCGCGTTGGCGGGCGGCCCCCTTGGAAACTCATCGGAGAAGAGAAATTGAAAAAATGTTTCGTAAATTTTACAGATTGATGATAAAACAGGTCAGAAATTGACTGGAAGTCAAATGAGGTTGCTAGCCATTCGTGCAGCGCAAATACTTCAACGGATGGGGTATGGCGATAGTGATGTAATCGGAATAATATCCAGTAATGTACATTTTCTAGCACCTCTGGTTTTTGGAGCATTCCTAAATGGAACTCCTATAAGCACGTTGGATCCATCCTTTGATAAAGGTAAGAATTACATAAATTTTTTTTTTTTTCATATTATTCCCACGTCCGCAAGCACATAAATTACAAATTTAATTGAAAAAAAAAAAAAAAAAAAACTTTTCACAGGTGAAATCAAGCATATGCTTTCTATTACAAGGCCCAAAATAATATTTTGCAACGGACAAGCTTACGAAGTGGTCAAGCACGCTGTAGACGAACTGAACTTAAGAAGCCTCATCTACCTAATGAACGGATCTGTGAAAGGAATTCCCGGTGTTGAAAAATTTTTCGAGGAAACAAAAGAAGAAAGTTCTTTCATGTAATTAACAATTTTAAGGATGAAATCGAGAATTTCTACACTTATTTCGTCCTATTTACAGACCACAAAAGTTGAACCAAGGAGGCGATCAAATTGCGGCAATTTTATGTTCTTCGGGAACTACAGGCCTACCAAAAGGAGTAACTTTGACTCATCGTGGCTTAATTCACCAAGCTGAAACGTATGTACTTAGATAACTGTAAAACAATAGCGTTAAAGGATTTTTTTATTTTTCAGCTTCTTAAAGAGTGACGACATATTATTGTCCTTTAGTACCCTATATTGGATCTCTGGCATATGGATGTTAGTGAACGGAACGTTATGCAATAGCACTCGAATTATAACTGAGGATCCATTTTCACCAGAATTATTACTTCGTTTGATTGAAAAGTACAAAGTGACAATGCTTTTAACGCCGCCATCCCAAATGGCCTTAGCTGTTCAATGTCCAGATATTAAATTTCGAGATTTATCTAGCGTAAGGTATTATTCATGCGGCGGAAGTGCAGTCCCAATAGCCGTAATCAAAGAAATGCAGAACTATCTTAAATATGGCAAAGTGTTTGTTGGTTATGCTATGACTGAAATAACCGGCATAGCTTCGGTTGAAACTACAGGCTATACCCGATTAGGCTCCGTTGGTCAGGTGGGTTATTTTATGAAAATAAAAATAATCGATGATGATGGAAAACAATTAGATGTAAATGAACGGGGAGAAATTTGCGTGAAAACGCCGTTCAAATTCCTTGGATACTACAGAAATGCGGAAGCTACAAAAATAGCACAAGATAATGAAGGATGGATTCATTCAGGAGATGTGGGATATTTTGACGATGACGGATATCTCTTTATTGTAGACAGAAAAAAAGATATTTTGAAATACAAAAACTATCATTACTATCCAACCGAGATAGAAGCTGTCATTATACAGATTCCAGATGTTGTAGAGGTTTGTGTGTTCGGACTGCCAGATTTAGTCGCAACGGATCTACCAGCAGCAGCAGTTGTTAAAAAACATGGAAGTTTATTGACCAAGGATGATGTTTACAACTATGTCGCAGAACATATGTCTGATTTTAAGCATTTGAGAGGTGGCGTGTATTTTGTGAAGTCTTTACCAAAAACAGCATCAGGGAAAGTGCTACGAAGAAGAGTGAAAGACATGTTCACCGACAATTGTCAGGAGATCAATCAAGTATTAGCTAAGTAATCTGTGTAAGAATTTAAGAAAGGATACAAATTGTAATGTAATGTAACAAATTATGTTAATGTTAAAATTTACTTGTTGCAGTTATATATAGTAAATTCCGGGAAATTTACGGCTATAGTAGGTACCCAATGAAAGGAAATTATCTCTCTATTGTTCGGTTTTTTAAAAATTGGTGGCAATTACAGCTAAGGTAGAATGGAACTTAGATTTAGTTCTTCAGCCCTTGACATACGCTCTATACGGTTCCAAATAACACTTACGTGAGGACCTTGGTGTGGAAATGGACATACTTACTAATAACTGTTCTATGGTCTTCCAAGTTGATAACAAGGCTACCTTGAAAGACGGTAGGTATCTCCATAATTTCCAAACTTGCAAACAAAACAAGAAGATAATCACTTCTGAATTGATAGAGGAGTGTATAAATTTGAACTCTGTAACCCTGAATTCAGTCTCATATTACAATGAGGTATGTACTAGTTTTATGCGTACCACGGTACCAAAACGATGATTCTACGAGAAGAACATCAAAAGAACTGTGAAGGAAAACCCAATTGAAACTAACGGATAAATTTTTGAGCCCAACCAAGATAAGTCTGGTGCCCCATTTCTTACGAGTCACTTACACATGATGGTTTTGATTGATTACGCAGAACGTAGCAGATTTGGGGAGGAGACCCAGAGAGTGACACATTTTTTTTGCATTACCCAACATTTCCAGAAAACACAAATTAAAATATCTTGGAACCTACCTGTCTTTAATCCTTCCATTGATACATCCATGGGAAGAGCGAAGAGTTCTACCTTGAGCGACTTTAGAAGTTAAAAGCTTTTCGTTTGTTTGTATTTATCTGGAAGGAAACACTCGATAAATAGCAGGCTCCCAAAATTGAGCACAAGCATATTATTAACACTTAATACGCGTGCAAAATTTCAAATTGATTATTCAAGAACATATAATTTTTAAAAAATTTACAATAGGAAAAACATTCCCCAATTTAATAAGATATTTACTGTATTACAAGCATTCAGTCAAGAACTCAAGCAATTGAACTAGTAAATGTCGAAGCTTTAAAGCTTTCAGAGATTAATGTCGATTTCGATGAACTTCAGTGCAACACCAGTATTGCACTTTTTCTAGCAGTTCAGCACTGAAAATGTTCGATGGGACAACTTTTATAGCAGAAGTGCAACACTGACTTCCCCTACTTTGCACTGGATATTATCTCGGTGTTGCAAATTCATATGAAGTTGAATTGTGATCGCTCTGCCAAAGTGTACTGTCACGATTATTTGTGAAATTTTTGAGTTAAATGAATTAAAAGATTTAAAAAAAGTTTAAGTAGATATTTCTTTCTATTTATCAATTAAGAACATTTATTACGTTTGACAGTTCCGTGTATATAATACGTGTGTCCACAAATCAAGGAAAATGACAGAAATATGTTCGATGGACTTGTGCTCCCAGTTTTCCGCTGCCAGAAGAAGTGCAAAAATAGTCTCATCGAAATCAACATTATAGTCTCTGATAGCTTGTACGTGACGGGTGTTCGTGACATACCTACTACCTCTAGTTATCTAAATTCCTAAGATAAGATTAAAATGAGCAATATTCGACACATAGTCCATGCATTTTCCCAAAAAAAAATATTCATATGCTGATAATATGTACAAAATTTTGCCGAAGAAACAAGAAACGTGAAAGCGGTTCACGAGAACCTTGAAAGAATATTATTTCGTAGTGCTAGAATAGATTTGTATAGCCGATGTAGCTAAAGGGGTTACAAGTGATAAATCTTATAATTAGCTTTACGTTATTACCTCAAGATGATGTGAAAATATGACGTGTCCAGTTCAATTTGACTCTGAAAGAAAAATCTGGTGGAATTCAACGGAAGACGATTCGTTTTTATGTGATCAACCGCTCGGTCAATTGTTACTAGATAGATTGAATGAACTTGATCCGAATAGTGTGCTCGAAATTAATGACGACAATGGCAACAAGTGGTCAGCAAGTGATCTTAGAAGACTCTCGATAATTTGTGCGCAAAATTACTTGAAACTTGGTGTGCGGCAAGGAGATGTTGTTCTCTTCTGCTGCTCTCTCAATTCATACACAACACCAACTGTTTTTGGTTGTTATTTGGTTGGAGCCATAGTGTATCCCATAGATGTGGATTCATCTGAAGGTAAACAATAACATTTTGTGTGGTATTAAGAGCCAATAAACCAATGATTTACTTTATGTCTATTTCGATGGGACCATTTCAGTGTTGCACTTTTTTTGGCAGCGGAGAACTGGGAGCACTGAAGTCCATCGAATATATTTCTGTCATATTCCTTGTATTTGTGGACACACGTATTATATACACGGAACTGTCAAACGTAATAAATGCTATTTATTAATATATAGAAAGAAATTTCTTCTTAAACTTTATGCAAATAATCCAAATAAAAACTTTTAATTCATGTAACTCAAAAATTTTACAAATAATCGCGACAGTACACTTTGACAGAGCAGATGAAATATAACTTGAATATGTATTTGTAACACCGACAAAATATCCAGTGCAAAGTAGGGGAAATCAGTGCAAACCTCGTGTTGCACTTCTGCTATACAAATTGTCCCATCGAACATTTTCAGTGCTGCACTTAAGTCCCATCGAAATCGACAACTTCAAGAGATGAATCCATGGTGTATTATGCTTAAAGAAACACTTTGATGTCAATAAAAGACAGAATGTAAACTGAAGGGACTTAGAGGCTCAAAAACTCTTGTGGATAGTGTACCATGTATTCATGACTATATTTATCGAAGAATATATTTTGCAGTGACTAGTCACTTTTATTCAAATTTCATTCTTAATTTGGTACAATTTGATACAATTACCCTTTCGTACATCCAAGTGTTTCGAGTAAGTTTTCTATACAGGATAAATTTTAAATATCAACTCATTACGAGTTATTATAGTATTTTCTACCTTACTGCTCATTTTAATTAAACCAGTTTGTTCAGTTACTTTGCCATCACAAACTTGTACCTAATAATTGACTCGAAAACTTGGTGTCGTTAACTCCCAAATGAGCTCTCATATTTGTCTGCCTGAATGCCTTTGGAGATTATAGGTATTGTTTGGCAAAAGTGTCCAACAAAGCGATAGAATATCTGAACACTTACTAACTTACACGCGTTAATAATTTTTTCATACAATATTTTAAAATTTTGCCCTTCTACCTGCCTCGATCCGGCCGCACTACAATCGATAATCACGATTTTTTGTAAGGACCCTATGTCTAAGTGCGATAATAATAATAATAATAATGCATTTGTTTAGCTATACAGTTATTAATTAACAATTCTTACAGAATATAAATTCACAATCTTAATTCATGTTTTCTTTAACAAACTCGATCACCATTTTTTTATAAAATATATAAATTTAAGTGCTCTATTGCACTTATTTCTCGTGGCAAATCGGTAAATAACCTAAGTCCCTTATAAATTAGTGAATTTTGCGCTCTAGCATCTCTAAAATTAGGTAATCTAAATTTATCTCCATTTCTTATATTATATGGTTGACAATCCTTTACATAATTTGTATATTTACTTAAATAGTCAGGAAATAAATTATTTTTAATTTTAAAAACGAAAACTAGTACATTCATCGTAATTCTTTGTTTAATGTTCAACCATATTAATTCAATTAACATATAATCTATTCTAGTATATCTATCACATTCCAATATCACTCTCATTGCTTTATTCATTATCAATTATTATCCCTAAGTATTTTATCAGTTCAACCTGCTCAATTCAATTCTACTTCCATCCACAGCTAGATTAATATTTAATTCACCATCAAAGCACTACATTAATTTCAATTTATTGCATTTCAACCACATGTCTACCCTGTCAAGATCCTTCTGCATAGGTCTTTGCCCCTTTTTTTAAAGTCATCCATAGCCATCAATAAAATATTCATTAAACTTTTCTGCAAGCTGTTGATCCTCTTTTATTACAATCCTCTGAAAGCATATATTAATTATATTGTCTTTTTTCACTGTCATTACCATCGTCTTTAATACCTTCCACATCGATTTCTGGCCTGTACAAGATTTATCTTATTCTGTATGTAAATGATTCTTGTCTGTTCTAATCGCCGTTTATATACATTTCCCAAAACACGGTAAGTGCTCCAATCTTCTCCCTTATTCGTTAATATTGCTCTGGATCTTTTTTTTTTATTTTCTCATGTTTCATTTTAATGAGTCCTCCATTGAACCATTCGTTTCCAAGATATTTTTCATCCTTAAGAACAATTAGTTTTTTAATAACTCGATCGATGATCTCTACTTGCAACCCCTCAGCAAGTTCGTTCACACACAATTCTTTATCGGTGAGATGTTCTACGTTAATTTCATTTTCATCTATCCTACCCTTACTCTTTTCCATTTGCGAAACATGGATTTCTTTAGAAATCACAATCGTCTCATGATCCGTTATATTTAAACTACAATTTGTTCGAACCTCAAACGCAGTGCTCTTCGTTAAAACTAAGTCTATTAATGTCTTAGAATTCGCAGTTATCCTAGTTGGCTCTGTCACTATTTGTTTACATGACTTCATTATCAGCGTATTTTCAATTCTTTTTTTGTAAATATCATTATCGTCATACCAATTAATATTAAAAGGCCCAATCACCAAGAAGTCATTTAAATAATCGCTTATTTCCTCTATAGAAGCGTCAACATAATCACAAAAATGCCTATTTTGCGCCCGAGGTGATTTATATATAACTACTACATTTACAATATATTTCTCCAAGGTAACTTTAACAGTCAATCCCCAGATACCTCCTTCAAACACCTGTTTTTTTTATTTCAAATTGCCATTTTTTTCATGTATAATAAAGCACCTCCGGTATGTCTTGATTCACTGTCACACCTAATAGTGAAATAATCATCTAGTTCAATTTTATCTGATGTGAGATGTGTTTCTGTTAGCGCTATTATATCAAACTTTTCAACCTCAACCAAAGTTATAAACTCATTAGAATTACTCACCAAACTTCTTATATTCAAATATACGCACTTAAATTATCTTAATTGCTAATAACACGTTTTATTTTTTATGCTTTTTAAATGCCTATTAAAAACATGAGCTCCGGCAATCGTGATTCACGTCTAAACTCAAACCTACATTTTTATTTGCTTTCTCGCAATTATTGCATTTTAATTGTTCCGATTGGCATTGCCTAGAATAATGGGTTCCATTACATTTCGCACAGATTTCATAATTATTACACTTACTGGCTATGTGATTATAGCCCCAGCACAAACATCTTTTCACCCACAAAAATTCATTTACAGGATACTAGCCCAAACCAATATTAATTTTGCCTTTTACCATTATTTGGGCTTTAAAAATTTTCGGATTTTTTAACCCACTGTAAGGTTTTACACATCTCACTAAACCGTCTACTTTGTTTTGATTTTTTATCGCTATTGCCAGTCGGTTACACTCCCACATTTCCGTTAATCCATGCACCAAAATATTAGGGTTTATTGCTTTGGGTACAGCCACTTCATATTTTTCTGCCATTTGATCTGAAATAAGATCACAAATTTGCACCGTTTTGTTTATTTACCATGCCATTGACCTTTAGTGCAAACTTCGATGGGTCAATGCTCTTCATAATGGCTTGTTTAGTTACTGCACTTTCTTGTGGCTTTTTTTTTGCCTAATAATGGGTACGATGGTTGTTTTTTCTCACATTGCTTCCACATTCTTTCATTTAATTTAATTGACACTTTTTGAAATTAATTCAATTTTTTTATTTTGATTCTTAATGCATTTCACACTGGCATCTACCGCATTTTTTAAACCGTGTATGCTATCCAATATTGCTTTCATAAATTCGCGTCATTCCTTTCACACAAATCGTAAATAATTTTTTTAACTAACTAATTTGGAATCATATTCCGTTAATCCCACGCACTGTAAATGGAAACTATGGAAACTTTCATGAAATTAACTTTTAAACGGTGAAAATATTTTTAAACTTGGTTCAGTAGTTTATGAACTTACCTCTAACATAGTTTAGTTATAAATAAATTCACTGACTCTAATGTTCCCGTGGCAATTTCTTAAATTTATCTTTTTACTATCTTCAATTACACATATTTTCTCCTTCAGTGCTAATGTTCTTATTCTTCATAGCGATCCTGAATTTTTATTCGATATAGTTTAAGTTTACCCTTTCATTCACCTTGAACGAAATCGTAAACGTAGTGATTCAAATCAAACTTCAATTAAGTAACGAACTTATGATTCAAACGGAACCTCACACGGAATACTCATTCAATGATTTTCAACAAAAACAACGCTGCTGGAAATTTTCTGATTGCTCCCCCAGGAAGGCGAAGGAAAATATAGAAATGACTAGATAAAATTAAATTTTTCTCAGCGAGGTAAAAGAAAGCTCAAAGTTTTCAGTCTTCTTAGAAATGCGTTAATAGAGCACGTTGAATCCTATTATCGATGAGTTACTTGTTACTTGGTAGAATATCCAGAGCATCCTTGCATCGTGAGTCTGTTTCTGAGTTTTTTTTTTTTGTAAGGGAAGGGACATCGCACATACATATGCAACCACAAGTATAAAATACTATCTTCAGCTAACAAACGCCGCACAAAAATACTCACATCTTCATAATTCTTACACAATTCTATTTTTACTTCCCATTTAAAGTCTCATGAGACATTTTTTTTCTTCTTTTTCTTCAGATGATTTAGAATTTTCGTTCAGCACCACAGAGCCTAAAATCATTTTATGCGACGGATCTGTCTACGTAAAGATCCTATCCATAGTAAATAAATTAAAGCTACTCCATTTGAAGCACGTCCTCTCATTTCATTCACGAGACGATAAAAAAACTGTACCGGACGTAATATTGCAGCCTGTTGATTCCACCCAAAGGGTAAACCCCTCAAGGGGGCCATGGCGGCGTAGTATTGATTCTAGTGTTGATTCTACAACAGAGCTCAAATTGCCTGAAATAGAAGATCCTGAGCATATCATAGCAACGCTTCTATCTTCATATGGATCCACAGGACGTCCAAAGATCTCCGTTATTTCTCAATCGGTAATGATTCATGCCGTGAAAATGTGGTGGCATGCTTATCCTATAGACAATTATGACTCACGTTTTCATCAGCTCGAAAAACCCGTAATCTACTACGTAAACCTTTTTCGCTGGGTTGGCCAACTAGTTATAATGATTCAATCGGCGTTATATGGGTTTGTTAGAGTGATAACGTCTAAGACACTTTCAGGAAAGCTAAATGCTCGAATCGTTCAAGAACATAGAATCACTCATATTTTTGGAATTCCGTCAATTTTGATAGATTTAGTGGACTCTGCAAAAGCTCATGACAATTACATGGATTCTATCAAGGTAGTTTTGACAGGAGGAGAACGCATATCTGCTTCAATTTGCAGCCAACTGAAACAAGTCATACCAAAGTGTAAAGTGGTTAAAATCTATGGAATGACTGAGATGGTAGGACCAATATCTTCTAATGGAAACGTAAAAGATTATGAAGGAAATGGGGGATACTTAGTACCAGGAATAAAAGCGAAAATTGTTGATAGAAACATGAAACCGCTCGACTACTATGACAGAGGGAAAATTTACCTCAAGAATAGATTTATGTTTGCAGGCTATTGGAATAAGGACGGAACAATTGAAGAAGTATTCGATGAAGATGGGTGGTTTAACAGTGGCGATTTTGGATATGTTGACGATAGAAAACTTTTGCATATCACAGACAGATATAAGGAAATCGTGATTAGTGGTGGTAAAATGGTAAATAATAGATTATATGAATTTTTTTGTCCATTAGTTACTTACTTGACTACTTTTTCAGATTTTTCCCAGCGTAATTGAGCAACTTCTAGAGCAGCATACGTACATCCATCGAGCTTTTGTGGTGGGTCTACCACATGCAGTGAAGGGGCAAGTTCCGGTTGCTTTAATTCAACTTGAGACTCCGATTATAAGAAATTCCAAAGTGGACGATAAGATACGGGAAGAAATTTTAGAATATTTAGCTACCCAAATAGCAGAAGATCAAATGCCATTTGGAGGGGTGTATTTCGTTGAAAAGCTTCCATCGAAGGTGTATCGTCCTAGCTTGAAAGAAATCGCTATTAAATTAATTAAAGACAGCGAAAGAATATCTTAAAATTATAAAAAAAATATATATATATATATCCTTACCAAAACTAAACTTTTTTTATTTGATTCAATTTCAATCGCATTCACTGTATGCAAAAGAACATCCGAACGCGACATTTTTAAACGAATTGTTTATTAGTAATTTAACACATCGGTTCCAGTTTGTAAAAACTGTGGTAGGTACCACGTTGAGTGGAACCGGGACGTCAACGCATTTAGGAACATTCTGTGCATTGGCCTAGCCCAACTCCAGACATTGCACAGGAACTTCGAAAGAAGTACCCCCCTACCCTACTGCGACGGCTTGGCTAACTTGAAGGGTTTACCCTTTGGTAATTTAACTTGAAAACCGCAGGCCTAACTTCAATTAAATTCAATATTACTAAATAAGATACAAACGAAGATTATAATTACAATAATTGTTAATCATTGCTTCAAATAACAAAGAATTCTTCATTTAAATGTAAATTGAGAAATAATTATTAAGTAAAAAAACAAAGTTGTCACTTTAAATTTTCTCGCGCTTTTTCAGAAACTCAGATAACTTCACTCTATTTTTTAGTAAAAATTTTCAATTCTTGAAAGTTACCACACCTGCAGCAATTACAGTCAAAATTCTGTGTGGTGGAGAAGGGGAAAGCCTGTCAATTTTCCTTTCCAATATTTTTGTTTTGTGTAAAATTGTGAAGTAGATCGGAAGGATTTTGGGCGAGTTTTGGCGAGTTTTGATGGGAAACTCAGTAAAAAAGAACGTACCAGTATGCAGTGACAATAAATCAAAACCGAGTGGTGAAGGACAGGATAAAGTTAATCTGACAAGATCGATAAATTTTCGCAAGGTAAATACTTTTGCTATTTTGTTTCCATTATCACTGCGTAATTGCCCCTGAAAAATTTAACGTAATTGCGTTATTCAGCAAATAATGAAAATGTTTAGCGGAGCCCCGTTTTTACTTAAGCACAGCTCTGTGCATTTTCATGAAACTTTGCGCTATATTTTCTTTGTTTACGAATTGGTTTCACTTGCTTTGATTCAGTAAATTAATAGCAGCAGGGGGTAGTAGCGATGCGATTGCGAGCGAGTAGTAAAGTACCCAGGAATTCACGATGAGGTTGGAGTGGGATGTCAACCAAGTTTTTTATTTTTATAGATGAGGTTATTTCTCAAATTGCATGTTGTATAACTTTTATAGTTGCTCACGAAATTAGCTAATAATTTTATTTTTAAAGTTCTTTAGTAAATAAATTCTAACCGCAATATTTCTTCCATTTCCTGGTTCGGTGAAAGCGTTAGGCTTTCTTCTCTTTAAGAATTTACTCGCAGTCCGTACTAATAGAAGGGTTTCTGGTTGAAATGAAATCGGTATCTGATCTAAACAAATATTCCACTAAAACTTATAGGGGACATTTCTGTCACAAAGTTAAAGCCTTTTCACATAGATAAGATCAGAGCAGTAAATACAGTTATTAGAAAATCCCTAGAAGATTTATGTCTTTTTAAAACAAGATCATAATTTTACCATGCCCGTTTTATGCATTCTTGGCATTATTATTTCCAGTAGTTAAGCCGGGCAGACCACATCCTCTGTGTTGCCAAAGAAGCATGTCTTGGATTTCTGCAAAGGTGTAAGAAATTTTCAACCCGTCGAATTTAGCGCTCCTCTACAAGTCTTATATCAGACTTAGAATTGAATTCAACTCCCATATCTGGACCGGGGCTAGCCGCAGTCTTAGTTTTATTGAATATGTAATCTAAAACACTGTTTCAACTCATTGATGGTAGTTTGGAAATCCTGGTAATTGAAACGTCTAGGCTCCGAAATAGATACATTGCAAGCTAACCGTTGCAATTCATTTGTTATTCTTTCCAATAGAGATGCTTGTTTAAACTGCGGCAAAGTGAAAATCATTAACCCATTCAATGCAATGGTAGGTGAAGACTGACGTCCCTATTGGATTTCTTAAGATTAATAATTCTATCAACTAGCTTTTACATTTTCCTCAATGCTGGAAAACATGGATTGTTTAGCCTTTACTTAAAACCACCTTACCCAATGCACCGGAGACCTAGCACGGTACATCCATTTCAATTTAGAAGAATTTGTTGGAAATTTATAATAAAAATAAAAGTCTCTATCATGCAAAAACATTGAGTAATTATTTTTTTCTCAGGTTTCAGCTTGGAATCTTGGTAGTCTGAGTGAACGTTTGAACTGGAGTTTTGGTGGATATTCAAGATCACATACAACTTTCTTTAAATCTGGAACTGATAGAAATCGGGATCGGTGAATTTTATAACTTCTATAAAGATAGGTTTCTAAGATTAATTTTTTTTTCTTGAACAGTTCTAATTCATCCCGACAATACCGAAAAACTACATGGCCGAAACCCCACACGGACTCAATATTTCTGTCTCATTTTAAGCGATTCAGTAGAAACGAAGAGTTTGCGGTAGAAGATGTGATAGCAGAAGGAGCTTTTGGTATTGTTTTTAAAGTTGAAAATAATCAAAATCCGGACCAAAAATACGCATTAAAAGTTTTAAAGAAATCTAAGGTATTTATTAAGCTTGCTTTAATGAACATTTAATTAATTAAATTAAGATCAGTTACTAATTTGTTAGAAATCGTAACATATTTACCTTCTCCTTATTATTTCGGGTTATAAATGGCTGAAATTTCAGAGCTTAAAATTAAATTTTAAAAATTTGTTCTTCAGACTTCAAACTTTACGTTAAAACGCGAGATAAAAAAAACATCTAATACACCACATACAGTATTCCTTCGAGGTTGGTGATGATGAATGATGATGATGGATGATCTAATTTATTCAGACGTGTATTCAGAAAGTCGAGCAAGTTATATATTTTACTACTTCGGTAGTACTGTCACTAATTAAAAATGAAAATTTCAAGGCACTAATTTGTAGAAGAGGATATTCTTTAACACAAACATAAAGACGGTGGTGCAATAAATCAGTTGAGTCATTGCTACATCCGGCTGTGAAGCATGAAATGTCAATCATTTAACTAGAACCCTAATGGTAAATTTGGGGTGTATTAGCTTAGACAAACAGACTATGGAGCCTGCCGAAAATTGGACAATCTATGAGTGAAAGCGTATTAATATTCTTCTCCTATAACTACTTATAGCTTCTGTACCACAAAAATTCTTCATCTTCTTCTTCTAGGAAATTGTAAATTTCCCTGGACTTGTAGATTCACTGTACAAGTCTAAAATATTTTCTGTACAAATCGGAATGTATTTTAAACTTGTTGCATGTAGCGAAGCTTATATTTTTCTATATTACGATTTTATAATGAAAATATAGTTTATTAGAATTAAAAACAAAAAAAAAAACATTTCAAGTTTTAATTCAATAGATCTAATTTTGAAAGTAGCGTAGCTTTGCATGACTCGAACATGTAAAATCTTAGGAATCCAAGGAGAAGAAACATAGAAGCAAAAATGCTATAACATAAATATATCGTACAGCCCATGCAATGCCTGTACTAAAGTTGGACAATTTATGTTCGGGTTTTATCAGTAGAACCCAGGTACCCCCATTTAGAAAAATACCAACCCTACTGAACACATAGCTCACAGCTTTGTAAGCTCTCTGAGTCTGGCTCTTGGAATTGTTTTCTTTTCTCATCTCTTTGTCCATATCCATACCTTTTAACACCCAGAGGGGTGTAGGTGCAAGAACCATGCAATGAAGCCAGAATGCAGATGAGTGGTGCGGTGGTTAGTGACTACGGTTTCACTTATAGGTCTATTTCATAGGCAAACTAATCACATACAAAGACTGGTCATGTAACAAAATCAGTAACGCCTCGGTCGAATATAAAATCGACGTGCCGATGACTTGATGGCGTAACCAAATCGTAAGCTAACAAAAAACGATGCCTCGACCTGACGTAGGGAAGTCCTCAATTTTTTTCTTCGAAATTTACTGGAAATTTTTTCATTAGAATTCGGCCGCTAAAAATTTTTATGAGCGTACACGCGTAGATGAGCAATAAGCATTAATTTTTTTTAGGAAATTACAGAAAATGCTTGGGCAGAATTTTTATTCACACTTGCTTGCCGACTGGAGTTATTTTCAGATATAATACTCTCATATGTGCCGTTGTCGGCCTCAATAATGCTGAGGAATTCTAAGTAGAAAGCGATATGTGCAGTCTTGTTGTTAATGCTTGATGAGGAATCGTACGGATTCTGCTAACAAATCCCAAGAAGCAATTTTCGGGTACAACCAAAACTCTCGAGAATACTTCACAAGCGATGAAACAGATTCCCTCACTACCACATGAGAGCCCCAACGGAGTCATAACATTCTAAAATATTTGCAGTGTTCTTATGGAAAATTGATAAAAGTTTGATTTGAATAGCTCCTCCGCCCTAAACTACTATTCATACAGAAAATGTGTCTTCCGATAATCTTAAGCTTGCTTTCTTATCTTCAGAACCGAAATAAAATTTTTATACCTTTCCTAACAAAGTTTATCTTAACCAAATGACTACGATTCCTCAAACAAAAACACTCAGCTGAGTAATCATTGTATATACAGCTGTGCCATCGTGTCCTGCCGTGGGATGATGATATCGAATGTAGCTGCCTACAGATTCGTACTCCGGCTGCACATACACACATGCAATTATTACTCAGCTGAGAGTTAGTGAACGTAAAATGGTAAGGTTACTTTGTAATCAAAACTATTTTTATTATTTTGTTAAGTAAGGTATATAGTAAGTGTAGCCTTTGGGAAGGTAAGGAGCCAAGTTGTAAATAATTAGAAGACTATTTTCCTGTATGGATAGTAGTTTACGCTCTATAGCATATATAGAGTCAATGTTTGGCACTTTTCCATAAGTATCAATATAGAACATTTTAGAGAACGAATTCCCAGTGCACGCACACTTAGATTTCTGTTGGCTTGGGAAGTATTCTAGCGTTTTGGTACAACCCAACCATGGTAACGCCACATCTTTATGTTATATTATTTTTGATACAAGTATACGTTAAAATAATGATGGTAGAGCAAAATGGATTGGACACCCACGCATAATATTAAAAGTTATTTTGATTTTTGCAGAAAACGCGTATACATAGAGGACTGCAATTTTGTACACGAACTTTAAAAAAAAAAAGTTAAATTAAGCAGAGTACGCACGCAGAGTGCGCACGCGCACGTGAGTAATAAATTGTGTGCGATCAAAGCGCACATACTCGTGAGTCGTGTGCGATTTTCTTGGGCATTAGCGCACGCGCCCATGAGTGAGTAATTCACAATAAGAAAGCGCACACTCGCGTGCGCACACGAAATTTCTTACTGCTCATTACTCACGAGTGAGTAATTCACAATAAGACAGCGCACACTCGCGTGCGCACACGAAATTTCAATATAAGAAAGCGCACACTCGCGTGCGCACACGAAACTTCTTACTGCTCATTACTCACGAGTGAGTAATTCAATATAAGAAAGCGCACACTCGCGTGCGCACACGGAATTACTCACGAGTGAGTAATTCATTGGAAGAAAACGCACACGAAATTTTTCATTGCTCAATTCCTACTTGTGTATGCAATTTCATTTATGAAATATCTGCATGATGTAGACAACGTAGATAATTAATATTTAAATGTTTATTCGCCTGATTCTTAACTTATTATTAAGTTAACTTTGATTTAAAATAGGTGACCCTTAGAAAGTGAGAGAAGCGAGCGAGAGAGACAGGCAAACAATAGCTAAACAGCTGCCTGAATATACTTGCGTCGATGAGTATAATTTCCAATATTCAAAAGATATTGACGGTTTGCAAGGAGATATTGATAGAATATAATTTTACGCAGGTAATGAAAACCAAAAGTTTATTATTTATATTTTTTTGAACTACTGCTCTGTTGAACTAATTATAATTCCTATCCTTACTGATAGGTGCAAAACGGGTATTGATAGGTGAAAATCATTCCTCGGCTATTCTTTCAAATATCTTAATTACTGAACCGCCACACTAATTTGTTAGGCGACAGTCTTTATAAATTGTAACTTATCTTAAAGAACGGAAAATTTTTTGTCAAATTCCCTTATTAAACGCTTCAATCCTGCACATACATATGTATGCTCATAAGGCGAATAAACATTAAAAATATTAATTATCCACGTTATCTACATAATGCAAGTATTTCATAAATGAAATTGCTTACACAAGTAGGAAATGAGCAGTGAGAAATTTCGTGTGCGCACGCGAGCGTGCGCTTTCTTATTGTGAATTACTCACTCGTGAGTAATGAGCAGTCAGAAATTTCGTGTGCGCAAGCGAGTGTGCGCTTTCTTATAGTGAATTACTCACTCGTGAGTAATGAGCAGAAAGAAATTTCGTGTGCGCACGCGAGTGTGCGCTTTCTTATTGTGAATTACTCACTCATGGGCGCGTGCGCTAATAAAATGACAACGACTCACGCACGCGCACATGAGTTTTTAAAAATGGAACGCGCACATGAGCCGTAAATTACTCATGAGTCTTTCGTGTGCGCACGTGAGTGTGCGTTTCCTTACTCTGAAATTAAGTTCGAAAATGAGACAAATACCATACAATTGCCATACAAAAATTTCGTTTCCAACTATATATTTGGACACTGTCTGAGAACGCCTCGACACAGAGAGCTGAAATTTGGCACATGTTGCTTTTATTGTAATAGCAAATAAATTTCATAAATGGACTAAATCGGGCAACCCCTTCTTGGCGTTGTCATAATATAAAAACTTAGGTTTTTTACGGAACTGTGAAAACGATCAGTCCTAGACATTTTTATTATACTAAAAACTTCTTCAGAATACGAAATTTCCTATAAAATTGGTTATAATCATTTTTTCTGTCCGACGAATCGTTCTAAAAATATATGCGACAAACCACTTCAAAAATCAAACTTGCACAGGTAATTACAAAATTTCATATTGGTCTTAGACCAATTCTAGCTTTTTTACATGTCAATATCAAAATTTTATATCTTTTTACTGACTTGTAGGAAAATCCACCACTCTGAAAACATAGGTAGAAAATCACTGAGTTTCTACAAGCCATGATGGATTTTCAACTGGAAATGTAGTTTACTGGTACAGAAGTTGGACAAGTCAAAATTTCCCACTTGTAGAATTATCTTCGTAGAGTTGTACAATGAATTCTACAAGTATGGCGATATGATACACAAATTTTCTGCACTTGTTGAAAAACATTTTTAGTTTTGTGGTATGGGGCCCAGGAGCTGATGGAAGTAAATACTCCACGTGTAAATTCGAAGGAAACATGACGTTTTCAAACTGGGTATTTTGCAACACAATTTTGGAGAGAAAAGGAAACCCAATTCTAAAAGGGGGGTAGCACTTTTCTGTCCTTTGCGGAATATATTTTTCTTTTTCTGCGGTGCTACCACCCATCTGCTCAATCCTACTTGTTTACCTTATGCTCTATAATATATAAAATTTTAGATTATGCTATGTGCTTCATATAGATAGATAGATAAAGGTTTCTCGATAGAGTAATGTCTCAGGGGGATAGAAATGTAAAAAAAATCCTTAATCAGGACGACCAATGATATCCTATATTTCGCGCCATCTCACATCTAGAAAGTAGATGGTGATGATGATGATTGATGATTTTGATACCCTAATAAACAGCTTACTTAAAATTTGCTTTCTTTTACAGATTATTCAAGACAACAGTGTACTGCAGATAAAAAACGAAGTAGACATACAAAAACTCTGTGGACATCATCCTTTCATTGTTGAACAAGTTGACACATGGCAAAATAAGAGCAATTTGCATATTTGTAAATATATTTAATATTAACATCATCATTTTTTCATCTTTCTGCTTTCAGTATTAGAATTTATACCCCATGGAGAGCTATTTACACAAATCTGTAAATTTCCGTATGAACTAATTCGTCTGTACATAGCAGAAATATCACTTGCCATTGGTAACTTAATGAAATTTTTGTAACATTCTTCTGAGGTTTTTTATTTTTTTTATTTAAATAGATTTTTTGCACAACGCTGGAGTCATATATCGAGATGTTAAGCCAGAGAATATCTTATTATCGGGCACATACCACATAAAAATTGCAGACTTTGGATTGAGCAAGTGGTTAAAGTTTGGCGAGCGAACTAGGACCATGTGCGGAACTTTTCAATATATGGGTACGGTTTAGTTTTTAGAAAATTTTTCGAAGCGGTGAAAATATGGACAATTAATACCCTTAGGCTGTATAGTATAAGGAAACATCCATTTTATAATTCCAAAATGAATACAAGATCTCAAGTTTTCGATCTGGCCTGCGAAGGAAGGCAGGTGGATGAAGCCGTGTCAAGTATTTTTCATACGGTTTTATTTCATAGATGTCAGGGAAAATTTGAATATGGAGAAGGTGACGAATCTTATACTATGGGTGCTATTGGCTTCACTGATGTCGATTGCAATTTTATTGATTTCACTTATGTGTGCATTACATCCGACATTTTAAGACATACTGTAAAAAGTGCGATCAGTTTGTTTAGTGAAAAACTTCGTAGTGAAGAAAGTACTGGTACAGGACAAATAAGCTTAGAATTTTTTCAGAAGAAGAAACGTAGTGCTCTATTAGGTACCATAGAATGTGTTCCTTGGGAAGTATGGACAGTTAAAATCGAATTAGTTAACTATGATAATGAAGATGACAGACAAATGAGTAGAGAAATCGTTAGCGAATTGCTATCAGAAAAAATAATTTATATTGCTGAAGTTATGAATAGATTTGACTATGTACCCAGACCGCCGCCAAAAAGTGAATTAGATTGGGTTTATAATACACAAGTCCCAGAAGTGCAGCCGTATTTATTTAAAATTGATCATAGCACTTCAAGCGCAATAATTCCGTCTGTCGGAAGTGCTGTGAAAAAGATAATTAGAGAAACTCTTTCTTTGTGACTCAATGGATTCTCTCCATTTGTACTAAAAGCACTCATCATTTTCGGGCATTAGGTATAAAACAACATAAATTTATTGTTAATGAATTCTCGCCATTTTTAGTAGTTTTTGTTTTTTTATTTTTAATTAAATGCAAAATGGTTTTATGTAGGTACCTGGAATAATTAATTTTGTGGCGGAATTTACTTTATATCGTTTTTTTTTTACTCTAAATAACTGAGAAATGTCAAACTAATTTTTGTCTGGTCCTCCTTGGGTGCGTTCACTGACACGATAGCATCCTGTAGCGTTGTGAATATATGTTAAAAGAATTACTTTGACAGTTAGTCACTACAGTGGTGACTCTTGTGTAATCAAATTGAAGTGAACGCAAAAGAAAATAACGTAGCAAATCAAATATTTTTGACGTACGTAAAAAATAAGTAAATTAAAAGTAAACATGAACGTCAAATTGCAAATATCGTTATCGTTGGTAGATGAACTTTTTTCGACATTACAAGGAAATAAAGTAATGCATTGAAATTGATTTATAATAAAAAAAAACTTTTTGGCCCATCACACAGGCCATATTGTTCTCATCAACTAAAATTGATATGTTTTCTGCTTCCATTTCCATATCAATGTCACTTTGACGACACAAATTTATTATCGCACAACTTTACTATTGTAATGTCTGGCCGTCAAGGAAGTGACTATCTGTAATTTTCTGCGTACAGTGAACGTACGATAGCGTTGTGTTATAGGGCGTGTTCTTAAAGTCGTCACATTTGACAATGTTGACGCTCTCTTGATTTATTCATTTACGCTCGTGTGCAGTCTGTGTATTGAAGTTTAAAAACGAGATTGTGTGCACATTTGATTTTCTTGACATAACAATAAACAACCCGAGTTCGTATTTACAGGTTATTAAAAACAATTATATTTTCACATAATATTAATAATACCGCAATGCAAAAGAACTATTGTCAACGCAAAATTACTTTCAAACAAGATGTTACTTACTTTTATTAAGGTCCTCTAATTGCGCATTGGTAACCATAAATGTGATAAAATTGTCGTTTACGCTAAATTGCACGTATGGCATTTTAAATTAATGATTTACACTATAAAAAAGACAAAGGAATCACAAAACAAGAGCCGGCTATCAATAATAAATTGCAAAAGTGAGACGCTCTCTTTTGCACATCACAGACTTTAAAAACGATAAATGCGACGTCAAATGAATCGCAGAGAGGATTTAAAAACTCTTATTTGTGTACAAATTATCAAATATGCACATGACTTTAAAAACACGCTATAACTCGGTAGTGACATTATGTCACTATTTTTCTGTCGGTGAACGCACCCCTTGTTCTTTGGATTTTTATCCCAGTGCCAGTGTAATTTCAAGCAATATTTCGATAGAATACACATGACAATAGCTTGAATAAAGAAAGGAAAGTAATTTTAGTTCACTGTTGCACATTTGCATGAAGGGATCATAATTAATATAATTACTGGAAATTTAAAATTCCGTTATTAGTTAAATTCATATTAAAACACGACGATGTAGAACCGTCTATTGCTCCCCGAACGCTCGCAATCGATGTCTTGTTGGCAATTTCTGCTGAATCAATATATGTAGGTATTGCAGTTGTTGAACTTTGCTGATAACTGCTTCTTATTATGAGATAATTTCACTATTTCGAATTGCGCGGTTTGAATGATTTACAAAAAAAATTGATTATTGTCCGCCATGCGTTTCTAAATTTTGGGTTATAATGCCTAATCTACAATGCATGGTAAAACCACGTCGTCAAAACGACATGGATTTTGTGTTTGCTTCCCCCTCATATATTTGAAAATTTATGCTTGCAAAAATGTTTCTTCTCCTTCATTCATTTGACGACATGAGCACGAGCTTATTGCCCAATCTACAATGCATGGTAAAACCATGTCGTCAAAACGAAATGGATTTTTGTGTTTGCTTCCCACTCTTGCATTTGAAAATTTATTCTTGCAAAAATGTCCCTTCTCTCTCATTCATTTGACGACATGAGCACGAGCTTATGTGAAGTAGTTAATCAGCAAAAACGATAAAGTAATACCTCAGGTGTATTCAGCATGATTTAGAACCATGTAGGGGAATTTAGAACAAAACAGCTGTAAACTGGAACTTGTACTTTCAATCTTAAAAGAAATATTTTATATTATTTGACTTGTCCCAAGCAATTTCTTAGTTTACTAAGTTTACTAAATTATAGTATAAATTATTGAGACCAAATACTTCCTTCAATGTAATTCTGCAATGAAATCGAGGAAACAATTACATTTATGATAATTGACAGGTAAACAGCTGTTTAATTTGGCAGCTTACCACTACTTACATATTTCGTGTATTTATATGCATTCTTCAGCAAACGATATCGTTTTGACGATGTGGTTTAACCATGCATTGTAGATTGGGCATATGTGTAGTAGTTAATCAGCAAAAACGATGTAGTAATACCTCAGGTGTATTCAGCATAATATAGAGCCATGAAGGGGAATTTAGAACAAAACAGCTGTAAACTGGAACTTGCACTTTCAGTCTTAAAAACAAAGTTTTATATTAATTGTCTTGTCTCAATGCACTCTACATAATTTTTTAGTTTGCTATAATCTTATAGTATAAATTATTGAGACGAAATACTTCCTTTGATGTAATTCTGCAATGAAATCGAGGGAGAAATTACGTTTATGATAATTGACAAGTCAACAGCTGTTTAATTTTGCAGCTTACCACTGCTTGCATATTTCGTGTATTTATATGCATTCTTCAACAAACGATATCGTTTTGACGACGTGGTTTTAACATTCATTGTAGATTAGGCATAATTGTTTCACTCAATGAAAACGCAGCGGGATGAAATCGTGACTGATAAGAGAGAATTGCTGAATTTTGGCTATTTTCTGTGAATTGCTGACCAATGAAGTTTTGAACCATGAATGTTTTTGTTTTGTTTTCGTGTATTTTTTTTTTGTAGATTTCTGAACATTCCTATCTGGTCGTCACATTTATGTGTCTCAGATGTGTAATCTGCTCCATTGATGCATCATGGATTTATGTTATCGCTGACGGAAGATGGCATATTTAGTTCTTCAGAGCAACCTACTTTCTTTTTATTATACCTGTCTTTCTCTTTTGTTCCTGTAACTTGCATCTGGACTGAACTCTGTTTTCCTGACCCCGACTAAGTCGTGTACCTCTTATTGATAAGCTTTTTTTTTCTTACGTTACCTATAGATACTTGCGATTTTCTTGGCTAATGCACGATAGTTACAGGTTTTCTAAATATCGTTCAACTTGGACATTGCTCCTGAGCACTACAGTTTTAAATAAAAATGATTAATATTTTACAATAGATATTGAATATCATGATTCTGGCAATGGTCATTTTCATGAGTTGGTTAAAATTTCTTATCTTATTAAGATCCTTAGTCCACACTTGGTCTATAGGGAGTTGAGTTGTCGACCAAAACGATTGACATGCGCTCGTCGGCTGGTCAGGGTGCGATGAGGAAGGGATAAGAGCATGCAATCGTCACTTAGGTTAACAAAATTAATGTGCGTTCACTTTCAATTAGATTAACACGAAACTGGGAGTGAAATGAATAAGAGTGTACGTTTACGGCTTATCAGAACAGTGCGTTTATTTTCAAATGAATAAACATAAAAATGAGGAAAAAAAAGCCCAGCATGCGCTTGCCACTTATCGGGCCAAGGCGTGCGTTCACATACAGCAATTAAGTGTAAGTACTCAGTTAGGAAGATTATGTAAAATATTGCTCACGCCGCATTTTGAACGCCTATAGCTATACTGTGCGCTTTCCTGCCTTTTTTTTCGAACTTTGGCCATTGCATTCCAAAAACCAAATTTGTTTAAACTTTTAAGCTCCTTTTTATCCAACGATAAGTCCATCACTTGATTTTGCGATAAATTGATTATCATAAGTCACCCAGAAATCTTCAATTGGCCCCAATTGTGGGAGGTTTGATGGTTTCTTCTTTACGGACACAACCAATTTTAAATTCTAGTTTGGCTTAGCGCGCTGATGGTCAGACTTAGACCAGCGCATAATGTTGGAGTTCTTATAACTGAAGTCAATGCCTTTTAATTTGGACTTTTTTTTAGCTTTAGTCCGTGCCAGGATTTCAAATATGTAATTAACATTTTTGTCCCCATACATCATCGAGTACCAACATAATTGACCAAGTATCGAATTTTTTTATATTCGGTACCTGATTTTTGTATAACCCTAATAACAGCCAACCTTAAATGTAACAAAAACTCACGATACAAAAATAAAAAAGATATGGCTTTGCCAAACGTATCAGCGCCGCTTTGTCTTGTTGAATTTTTTTTTACAAGCGAATTTGTTATTAGTTTTTTAATGTTATATTAGCTGAAAGGCGTTGTGTATTGTGGTGAGGTGTTAAGTTGCAAGAGCAGGCACTCGGTTAAACATTTAATAAAAACATGTGTTTCTTCTAATTCATAAGTGTAAATCATTTTGTGAAAAGTGAATAAGTGGTGGTGGGAAAGCAAAGAAATTTTTTAGTAAGAACGATTGAAATTGAAGCGTACGAAATACCCACCATGTGACGTAACTGCTAATTGATAATGCGGGAAGGCCCCATATCGTGTTAATTTTTATTTAAATGCTTTCAATTACAATATGCGAAATTAAAAAAAAATTCCACAAAACAGGTGCAAAAGGGAAAAGTATTTTAAATATTGAACAAATCCTTTTCTTTTAATGTGAGAAGAACGTGATGAATTCTATAATTTTTGTCGTTTAACAACCCTGTTAACCTTTTGTTTTTGACTATGGTAAGTAAGAGAAGTTCACTTTCGTGGAGTTAAAATATAAAAATTCTACTTCAGTTTCTCTCCATAAGTCGAATCAAAAGTAGCTAAGGAAGATACAAAAACAAGATGCCATTTGATGGCATCTGCATTATCGTACTCTTGGTCTCTCGTACATAAGTCGTTAAAATTGCAGCTCCATTTTTTTTATGCTTTCAATTTTTGTTCTTTCCACTACATATGAGTTCCTCGAATTAGGTTAGGTTCGGTTAGCTAGGAGCAGTACAGCTAGAAGTGCCTAGTCGACTTCACTTAGAGCTCCAGTGGGTCCATTGTGCATACTTCCCTTAAGACTTGGAAAGCAGTAGCTACCTATTAGTCTACAACTTTTATTCAACAGAGCGAGGTACACACAAAACGTGCTGGCCGGACTTGATCTCCTCCGAATCCTCCTGCAGAAATCGTTCGCCTCTATTCCTAGTCTTCTTTGGACTAGTGACCCGTAATGACCCCTACTAAATTCCTGGTAATTATTCTATTGCCACTAAGCAGTTCCTTAAATTTCTCATCTCCCTTTTAATTGCTCCCAAGGTATTATGAAATTCTTTTGCAATTTCCATCTACGCTTTGTTTTGTATGTGTGTACCCCAGACAGTCATTTTGCTTGTAAAAATTGTGTACCAATCCCGTCAAAAACTCTTGATTCTGACTTGTTGTCATAAACTCGCTGCTAACTACTCCTTAAGAAAAAGGACTCCTTTCCGACAAGATTCTTTTTCTGTTTAATCTACGACGGGATTGGTGGTTGTTTGCAACATCTGCAGTAGACACTTCTTTTTAAGTGATCTTGTAACTTGGGAAATGGAATTACTTAGAAGCAGGGATAGAACTGGTTGTTCGGAACAACTGCAGTAGCAATTATGTTTTAGAGGAAGTAGCTTTTTATAATAAATTTAATGTGTTACTGTAAGGGGTTACATGGCTAAATGCAAAAACATTCAATTTTTGGTACAATTTACACTACGTATAGTCTTGTAAAATTAGTTGTAATCGAAAAAAAAAAGAAAACCTTCGTTCAGTCACCAGTCAATCCTAGTTTGAAGAAAAGTTTTTTTGCAAATTTTCAATAAGATTGGTGCTTTAGTTTTTGAGAAATCGTGTCCACCAAGCTCATGAATAGTGTTTTTAGAAAAAAAAAACCGATTAAAACGATTCGAGCTCCATAAAGTAAAGATCATGTTGTAGTTGCAATGTCCAGGCTGAGAAAACTTCATCTAGATGTGAAAAACTAACAAAAAAGCGATCAAATTAAAACGAGCTTATGGCACTCTAATAAAAAGCTCTATACATTCTTTCTTTCTCTTGCTGTATTATGCCACATAAATTCTTCGCAATGATAGTTTTCCAAAACTGATTCGGATTTATATGAAGATTTTCTTATTTAGTTGTACGTTGTCTTAGGTCCAGGTCATATTAAAATAATGTATTTAAAATAGGTGACCCTTAGAAAGTGAGATAAGCGAGCGAGAGACACAAAAAAACAATTGCTAAGCAGCTGCCTCAATATATTTGCGTCGCTGAGGATAATTTCCAAAGCCTCTCTCTCCCCTAGACTTTTACTCCGATTGACTTGACTTGAAACTTTAGGAAAATAACTAACTAATTTATTATAGAAATTTTACTCGTGTGCACTTCACCTTTGTCAATTTACCAATGAACAGCAACAGATTAAAGGGGCTCAAAGGATGTCACGAGCATATAATGATGACTCATTCTGTTCTAAATCAGCATAAGCGGACAAAATTCATCAATTTCTTACTCTTATTCTCGGGAAGATGGTGTTATAATCGGTGTATGCATTGTGATGCGGGAATAAGGCTTGAAAATGTTGGGAAGAAATTATATCTGGCACTCTTAAAGGAAGATCTTCCTACATTTCCTATTGAGATCATAGATTTTAGCACCAACTTTTCTAAAATCAGAGCATAATTGGTCGTCATCTGACTATAATTTTCTCCTTTTGCGTTCACAACTTTCACGTGTTCCTATTATTTTACACACTAGAACTAGATACAAGAATTTTTCTAGCACCTTAGAAAGACTATTCGAAATTAAACGTGAGATTCAAATTGAATGGAAACGAATTAGGAATAACTGTGTTTGCCAGAGACCAGTTTCAGTAACTCGAAAATGAGAATTCGTTTCCGTTTTTTTTTTAGGAATGATTTTTAATAAAGAAAACGAATGCGGATCATCGTTTTGTGATCGATCGGGAATAATTTATTGACGAAAAATTTTCCCATCCCATAATACAGCTGGAGGCATTAGTTCAATAAGTCAAGACTATTGGTCGCGAACAGATGCATATACAATTCAGTATCTGTTCGTTTTACCAGTTCGATTTGGAATGTTCACGAAAAATAATCTTTTCGTTTTAATCATATGAACACGTACCTACCTAAGTGTTCGATTGTGTGTTTCCTAATTGAAATCCATTTAGGCGGCTGGGTATAATCGCGTAAAGTTTTTAAGTAAATTTTCGAATATACATATATATATATTTTTGTAGGCGTAGAAGTTTTAATTGATCGATGTGACAATTGTCGGCTGTAAATACAATGCAAATAAAGTAAAATTCAATCCTGTATCATCACATGCGAAGAGTGTCTCGTAAAAAAAAATAAAATAAAACAAAACAAAAAAATATTAATAAATCATTAGCGTACGTTATTAATTTTGGCGTGTTAAGAAATTCACTTAAAAACCTTAGAATTAGTTCGAAAAATGCTAGATGTAAAATATCAAAAAATCAGTTTTCACCATTGCTAAGGTAATTGCTAATTTTATTACTATCCGCCACGGATGTACATGTACTAATGACAAACAAACAAACAAACAAGAAAAAAACAAACGTTCACTTGGATTTTATTGCACTTTTTATGCAACCTCTGTACATAAAAAAAAAATACTTTTAAATTGTGTTGTTGTATATAATAAAAAGAAAAAAAAAAAACAAAAAAAAAACAAAGTAAATTAATTTTGCAACGTAGGTAGCCCTTAGCCTACTATATGAGTAAGCGCGAAGTGTTTCAGATATTCCTCTAGATTTTAGGAGACTTTGTAAGTTCAAATATTTTTATAATAATGTAGATATTGTTATGTATGTCACAAAATGTAAGTCCAATGCTATGATAAGGAAAATGTCTATAATCTGAAGTGGGTGTAACGTGAATTTATATTGACCAAAAAAATGCAAATTCATAGTATACTTTTGTAAATATTCAGACAAAGAGTTCAATTAAATAAGTGCTAATTAAGGATATACTTCGTTACAAGTAATACTTCTTTTACGTTCTCGTACGAAATTCTTGTGATTTTTTAATGAATTATGTGATTGTTTTGTAATAATATTATTGAAAATAGTAAATTTGAATAATACGAACAAAAAGATTTGTTTATTCCCTTCACTTTCTCCATTCTCCGCTTCAAAGTCATACATACATACATACATACATAAATAATATCCCTTTTAATAGACTCTGCTTATGTTGTCAGGTAAGTATATAATCTGATATTTATCTTTGCAGCTCCTGAAATTCTTAATGGTGGACCATATGGACATTCTATTGATTGGTGGGCTATTGGAGTTGTCGCATGCCGAATGTTAACAAATAAGGTAAGTGTTATTGTTGTTTTTGTTAATTTTATTTTTTTAATTGATGAATTACTTCAATATCTGCTTCCATTAAAAATCTAATAATATTTTTATGTATAATACGAAAAAGTTTAATTTCCATTAGATTCATTCTGCGATATCCTTGAAAGGACAGGACGTATGTCGGATTTGCACGAGTGACACATTCGCATTATTTATGTCATTATTTGTCATTATCGTCGTGTAAACTGTCTTATTTTTATACCCTAAGATGATGAAATCATAGGGTATACTAAGGGCATGTCCGAATCCAAGTCTTCGTCTTGTTATTACAGCTAGTGACGTAACATCGAGTCAAGATCTATCCGAGTCCATGTCTATGCCACCGAGCTTTTGTTTCTTTGTGTAACAGTTTAGATATCTGGTTAGCTTGATCATCCAGTCAAGGTTCGAGTTGACTATTTTAAATAGACAACATATTTTGAGGTTATGTTTATTCGCTGGCTGTCGAGATCAAGCTAAGCGAACGAGTTCGGACAGGTTAGCTTCATCTTGAGCTTGATGGAAAAATGGCGACCGCTGATAAAATGAAGCATAAATATTGCGCAGCCTTTTTATTGTTTTAATTCCGTTAAAAACAAAATTATTAATGGATATGATCGTTCATAAAGCAGTAATTTTTTTCTGGCTAATAAAATTAATCTTTATTTATTGCATTATAGGTTATCGTCGTAAGTTGATACAATATAAATCATGTCGCCAAAAATTTATAATTTTTTTGGTGTATTTTGATTGCATTTATGATGGTCAAGAAATATATCACGTCTTCGTCTAACTGTTATAATAGCTGAGCTTGTTGTGTTTCATCATTAGCTGTGATATAAGACGAAGACGAAGACATTGAGTCGGATAGGCCCTAAGAGTCTGCTCTGGAGGTGAAGCCAAAGTAGTTTAATTTTTGCCTTAAGATAACCAAAAAAATGTCGAAAGTTTATTACTGTGTTGATACCAAAGGGCGACTTATTTATGAACGGACAATGATAGCCAGCTATAGCCAGCTATAGCCTAAAGTTGAAAGTACTCAACGTTTGTTATACCACCTATTCCACACCTAGAAATAATTATGGCAGAGAAAAAAGGGATTTAACATCAACGCATAATATTATAAGTTATTTTGATTTTTACATATCCGTGAATCTGTACGTCCGTCTGTCTGTCCGTGCGTACGATAACTCGAGAACGCGTATACCTAGAGAGCTGAAATTTTCTACACGGACTTAAAACAGAAAGCAAAATTAAGTTCGAAAATGGGACAAATTGGGTAACTCTTTCGTAGGGTTGCCATACAAAAATTTCTTTTTCACTATATATTTAGACACTGCCTGAGAACGCGTCAACGTGGAGAGCTGAAATTTGCTACACGGCGTTTTTATAGAAATGGTTAATAAAATCGGGCAACCCCTTCTTGGTGTTGCAATATAAAAATTTAGGTTTTTTACGTATACTGTAAAAACGATCTGTCCTAGACGTTTCTATTGTACTGAAAAGTTCTTCAGAATATGAAATCCTAAGAAATTGGTTATAATCATTTTTACTGTTCGACGAACCGTATGAAAAACCACTTCAATGATCAAATTTGCACTGATTGGAGACCATAAGAAATTTCATACGGGTACTCATCTAGGGTATCATAAGAATTGGTCTTAGACTAGTAGTCATTAGGTTTGTTTGATGAAAAAAACACCGTTTAAAACACTGTAAATTCCCCCCTATAATATTTACTCAGGGTTTTTTGGTCGTTTATCGTGTGTGACATACCAAACTTCTTCAAACATCAGCAAAATATGCGACAACTGCTATTTGGACCTCTTCCGTAATTTACTCTTTATTATTATTATTAGTTGAGATATTGGTTATTTTCTTTCTGGGTGTATTATATTTTGAAAGAAGGAGTCTTCGGGAAACTCCAGTTGGATAAACAAAATTACAAAACCAAAAAAAAAAAAAAAAAAATGAGCAGCCAAAAATTTATTTGAAGTTTAAAAAATATGGAATTAATGAGCACGGAATTTTCTTTTGTCTTTTGTTTTTCCTCGACATCTTGACGTAGAGTGATAATAAGGTGCATGATAACGGGCATTAAAAAAAATGTATTTTTTTTACAATTAATATTTCGAAGCAGCAAGCACGACCAAAAGAACTCGGCTGTAATCCTATCCAAACACAGGTAATATTGTAAGATTGGTATCCGTGCTGCTCCACATACGATATAATATACTAGAATTGAACTTTCTTCGTCTGCATTAGCTAATGAGTTATTTTAACTCTGCTGAGGTACATAATGAATTCTTGTCTCCAGGAAAGTAGATGAAGGTAAAAATCCTCTAAAGGCCACATCCGGAAGTCGGTCCGCCAATAGCTACTACAACCAAAGTTTTTGCGATAAACTGTGAAAGGCGAATAAAAGTGTTGTAGCAGCGCTCTAATGCATCTTTGATAAGCCCAGGATTTCAGAAAGAGCACTAAGCTTTCCTAATTACATCGGGTGCAGCTTTGGTAGCGTGTTAGCTTACCTGTTGGCTGCTTATGGCGTTATATACGATATTTGCGAGGAGATATGTATATTGGTCGTGGGAGTGTTTTTAAAACTTTTTCCTTTCGAGCAGTCGCCCTGGGGGGACTGTTTGCTCGATGGGGGACGTCAATTGGAGTTTCATTTGGTTTCGAAAGTGATCACCGACCTTTAAATCCGGTTTGTAGTTCCATCATTAGGACTTAGTTGAACCATGTTATTTGACTCATACATAGTTGATTCTGTACTGTTGTTTCTCTTACTCTTCCAAGACCGTATGTGAACCACAAATAGTGTCAATTCGATGACCGGTGGTTTTTAGTACCTTTCTCAATTTCTGCGTTGTTTCTGTTAGCTCTGGGTTGCTCCTCCTTCAGACTCTTGTTTAGACTCGTGAATATACATATATGAGTTCTTTGATTTCGAAGCTTCAACATATTCGTCTTAAATATAGATGTCCACCTGTATTGGAAGCACTTTGGCTACAATTATTAGGAGCTCCACAAAGGTTTTTATACATTAGAGGGGCATTAGCCTTTACTGATGTTGTTATGACAGTTATGAATGACTAATTGTGCTCCATCTGCATTAATGTAGTATGTGCAGTCTGTCCTATGTAAATCAACAATCATACTAAATTCATTAGAAAATCCTCAAAAAACTCTTGTCTGCTTGCGTAGTTCTTTCAAATACACTTTCCTATCGTGTTATTATGTAGAGCTCTACAGTACGCAAATTGTGATGTGGTTCATTGAACGACCCGAATTTAATAAATAGCAGCACACACGTTAAGCCAATTTATATTGCAAAAATGTATATTTAACGCACCATATCTACATAGATTTACATACATACCAACATTCTGCTGTCGGTGAGCTCAAGGTAATTTCAATTTTAATAATTTTCGCACAGTTCAAGTGCAAGTTGAAGGTTTTTTCACGGTAGTTATTGGCTATGATGTGTGCGTCTGACTATGCGTATAGTAATGGCGAGTGGCTGCATGGAACTTCGTTTGCGCTAAAATTGTAACATATTAGACGTTTCACGTTTAGCGTTTTATTCGCGAGGGTGATGAGTTTATTGGGTCAGCTCAATTTAATTTAATTTTTGTTATGCCGTTGACCTACGAACTTCCGCTGAAAATGATACATCTCTGTACTAAACGCCCTAAATGGCAGGAAGTTTAGTGAATGAATCTTGTGAACCGAAATGTAGCAACCGTGATATATGTATGTATGAAGTATATATTGTATTTATGAACACATTATGTGTAGGTATGCGAGCTTTTTATATTAAGGGCTATGTTAGTTTGTGATCAATGTAGCTGCAAAAGTGTTCAAATTAAATCCACCCACACAAAATATAATTAGTTGTAAAATTTTACAATTTTTACATTGCCCAAATGATGAGAGAGCTTTGATGATTGAGATTTGGTAGAAATATTCTAGTTTAGACCAATTATGTATGCTGAGGATGACTGGTCTAATGTGCTCGTATAAATTTAAAGGAATTTATTGTTCATTTAAAGAATTATTACTCCATTTTTTTACAATAATCAACAATCTTCGTAATTTCAATTTTAATGTAAGGAAAATAGTTCGCAAGAAACCTCGGACAAAACAAGAAACTAAGGCTCATCATACATCATGCGCAAGCTCTGAGGGAGTAGATAATAAAATAACGATTCCTTTGGTCATTTACCTGAGCAAACGGGGCGCAGCATCATAAACAAGTCTTTAAGTTTCTGATATCTCTGCCCCCAAGAATGCATGCGCACATATATACGCAGCATACCTGTTCCCTGAGGGCATTATCTTGTCCGAGCAATGTGGGTTCAACGGTGCTGGTGCTGCTGCCTGCAATGCAATGCAATGCAATGTAATGTACGTACACTCACCACATGCATTGAAATTATATAGTACGACGATCCAGCATTATTTTTGTAGATAGTAGCTGAAATGATTTTGGCCTTTGATATTGCCAGCAGCAACAATTCTACAGATTACATAGAGAGGAGGCATCTTCAGGTCCACATAGCTCTGGTTTTTTGTTATTATTTTTTCCAAATTCTTGCCTCAAACTGTGTACTTGATGATGGTTAATAGTCGGTTCGCGGAGATTTTTCTCGTTTTTATTAATATTTTTTAAAAGATGAAACCAGTTTCTCATTCGGGTGGTATGATCATCCTAACACAACGCAATTCGCGCAGATTCGCAAGATAATAATATCTTTGAGCCAGCTGAATGCATTTCTTTTTTCTTCAACATAAGTAGGTACATATCCACCTTTGAATTTGTGCAATGCATGAATGTAATTTAGATAGGTACCCTCTAGAGGTTCGAGAGGTTTGGTGATTTTAGTAGTTGAAGTTCTTCTTTTTTTATTGATGAGGAAATTCTGCAATCAGTGATGGCCTAAACTTATCATTTATCTGATGCGCATACTCAATTGATTTAAAAACATTGTTTTTGCGGGCAAAAGAACTTGCAAATGTATGTAGATACGGAGATAATATAGATATTACATTGGAACAGGTGTTAATGAGTTAATTAGCTGCGGTTATGGTTGGAAAATTACTTTGATGACTGTCGATTACTAAATTTAGCCAATAGTGGATGATTTTTTTATTTTCCCCCATGTGAATTAGTCAAAAAACAATATTTTTAATGACTAGTAGATATTTGATTTGATTTTTTTTTCATAAATCCATGCGATTCACATTTTGATTTTGTTGTGGTGATTATGATTGACAGAGATGAGATGACTAAACTGGTAATTATCTAATTTGGGCACACCTTGATCAACAATTTATGCAAGCAACGCAATGGAATTAACTTTTTGTGATAATATAAATTCTTGAATTGTTCTTGTTAAAATTGATGAATTACCTACGTGATATTCTTAGGAATTGATCGGTGGATTTAATCTGCATTTCTGAGAGTTGGCTGAAGCTAACAAATTAATGATGATGCGATTAAGATTATAGATCTACGAAATGATCTTGTGGTGGTGAAGTAGGTATTTATTGAAAATTATACGAAGTATTTTTAAATTCCGGTTTTATCACTTTTTTATTTGTTATTTTATATTTTTTTCTAAAAAAGGATCTTTTCTTCTACTTCTGAGTAAATAAAAGTTTCATATTTATCTCTCGCAATTAGTTTAATGTTTTTGAAGGTCAAATGCTGAAATTTCTTTATATTTCTTTGAAATCTTTTCTTTAAATTCATCGCAGTATGCCTCTTATGTAACTCCAACAATATAAACGTATAAACCACAATGAGTTAAATGTTTACACCCATATTACAAGTCTATACTTCCCAGTTGTTATGTCAATGTTCAAACTTATCACTAAAGGTGCTCTTAAACTATCTGGCAGAATGCCAAATAGCTGCCCCTTTTCGTGGGTAGATGCGTGTAATCATGGTGGCAGATGTAGACAGATATCTGGCGACAAAGTCTGGCATTCAGAAATTTCCAGACGTCTGCCGCACGTTTAATCAACCACTTTTTCTATCTGGCAAATTTTGGAACATCGTCTGGCAATCTACCCAGTAAATTTTTGAACAGAACAGATATCTGTCCAGTTTACCGATTAAAAAAATAGTTTTGTGCACGTAGTGTTAGGAGTATAGAACAGACTGCAGGAGACAAGGTCATACAAAGTTTGTATTATATAATTGTATATTATTATATCTACGGGGGAGATTCTGATCTTTTGTCGTTACTTTAATGTCAAAATATACGCCTTAATGGGATAAACTTTTTTACTGATTTTTTCGTGTTCTTATTCAGTTCAGCAAGCCTTGTATTACGTAGAATGAACTGAAAATTACACTACACATTACAAATTCAAAATATTATTTCGAATTTAAGTACTTGTATTGCTCTAATTAGGTGTAGAATAGCCATTTACCACAGTATAAAATTGTTGTCACAACCTAGGAAGCAGTTCACTAATTTGTCGTACTTTTAGGCGTGTATTCTGTCATTAATTCATTGCAAATTCATTTTAGTTTATTTTGTGGTTGATGAAAAGGATAAATCAAAATGAATATGGTGAATATAAATAGTACGACAAATTTGTGATGAAATGTCAACATATGTACATTTTATATTTCTGGAAGGAGTTCGACATAAGCTCCTTCTATATTTCTTTTGCTTGTCCATATTTAACTCAAATTCTTCTCTTCTTTTTAACTTTACCACTTTTTTTTTTTACTTGTACATAATAAAAGCAGCCGCGTACCTTTTTCTAAAAGTAATTTTTGAACAATGAACTTCACATTAGTTTATGTTGTCTTGGCCAGATAAAAGCAGTATTTTAGCAGATGAAAAATATCAGATCGTGTAATTAGTAAAGGCAGACGCATGCCAGATAACTGACCAAAAACTATATGACAACTCTGTGCCAGATGAAATCTGCCTGAATATCTGCTCCGTGTGCAATCATTTTGCCAGATCGTTTAGGATCACCTTAAGTTTTTAATTTTTTTTTATTTTAACAAAGTTGGTAATATTATGTGAACTTACTGTAGGAATTCCCAGACTCTGAAAAACAGGCGTATATAGAATAGGTTAAAAATATTCTGATCTAAAAATAATACTGATATGATTGGAATTCAGAGATGTTTCCAGCTGACTCACATATGATTCGTGACTCGGCTAGCATATAAAAATATGCTTACAAAAGGGGAATGCCCCTTTTAGGCCCGACATCAACAGACATGAGAGAAGCCTTAAACGATGCAATATGAAACTCTAAACATATTTTATTAACAATGTTTATTTCAATTAAGCGGGGAAAGACTTATGGTCAAAGTTTTATCTAGTACACATTAGAAAATCTAGTACAGAATCGATTTCCTTAGGTCCTGAGAAGAAGTTTGAGTGCAGACCCTCCTATTCTCACAGGCTTAAATGGCCATCCCCATACTCAGTTTTCTAGTATTTCCCTCTTTTTTTATTCGAACTGAGGTACTAGATTTTTCGCACTTTAGATCGGCTCTAACTCAGTAAGGATATATCCGGTCGGAGAACGGGTTTCACCATTCACCTCACCTCATTACCAGCTAAAATTCGTGGAGGAAAATTGTTCTCTAAATACATTTAGGGTGGGGGGTAGGAATCCCGGCGGGGGAGATGTGGCTCCAATACATCATGTTACATATCAAATTAAAGGTATCGCCGATAATTATCGGGTGATGTACTTTTTTCCCTATTCAGAAAACTTTCTCGGCACGTTTTTGCCGCCACATGGGTCACATGTACCCCAGTTACTACAATTCGCATATATTTTTGCTGTTTTGCGGTCCATGACCATTAGTGATCTGTTGTAAACATTTTCTCATAAGAAGTCATTTACCACGATGAACCAATTCCGTGCAATCACAAGAAGAAGAAAAGTCCACTTTTTTCACCCAAGAAAATCGCTCAGACTACATCCGATCGGCAAAGCTTTCCCCGGCTTAATAGGAATAAACATTGTTAATAAAATATGTTCAGAGTATCATACTGGATTGTTTAAGAAGCTCTCATGTCTGGAGGTGTCGGGCCTAAAGTTGTATGAAGGTGGGCATTTCCCTTTGGATACTATTTACAGCACTAAAAAACCTAAAAAAAATATTGCTTAAGAATAGAGGAGCTCTGGCTTGGTGCTCGCACAACTATAAAATTCAAGGTAATATTCGAACACAAAAATCTGATGCCGATGTTATAGGATTTCAAACATTTTCATCGTAGATACTTGCCATGTCCGGTTTTAGTTTCGTACAAGCATTCAATAAATTTCATGCTTTCCAACTTTTAGTAGTAGTGTTCGTTGTAATTTTATAGTGGACAGAGCATATGCGGCAGTTTTAGCGATAAAAATTAAAGGAATGAAAAGTATTAATAAAATAGTTCAGAAAAAGTTGGCAAAGGAAGCAAAACGAACTGTCGGATAGGCATCCTTTTAGAGGAATTGCACCTGGAGCCAGTTGATTCAGGTTCAATTATTTAGGAAAGACCGAAGAAGTATGTATATTCGGAGCTTCTTAAAATGCTTTCAAAATTGGTATAGAAAAACCAGACACTTATTTAAGAAAATACTTTTCCGCTTGTGAACGATTAAGTTAAGTGCGACATAGAGTGGGAAAAACTGTTCGAATCTTCAATGTCAATTAATCAACGGATTTCACACCACAAGCATTATTTCTAATTATTCCTGACATTTCATCCCCACACCCCTCTGCTTTTAATAGATGTGCAAAAAAAACCTATTCATTTGCCACTATTTTCCCCACTTTACTGACAAAGAAAGATCAGATTTATCCACAATACAAACATTCAACATAGCAGGTAACCTTCATTCTAAGTAAGAAGAAAAATCTAAATATTTTGATATTTCGCGTCGTGCTTTCGCACTAGATATACTTTTTCCCTTCACTAGCAAACTTTTTCTTCATATTTGGTACGATTGTAAGAAGTTTCGAAAATGTTTGTAGTCTGAAGCAGGCCATAATTTGAATTTCATCAGGGGTGGTCTCATCAGTGAAATATTTGAAATCATGGTTAACTCTCCCTGGTCACGGTGGGTCAAAATAACCCGCGCCTTTATTTCTTTAGTGAATAAGATCTTTTAGAATTTCGTATTTGTAAATTTTTTTTTTCTAATATGTTTTGATTATATATTTCTTACATAAAAGCACAATGTTGAATGGATACCCCCTAGTTTTTTGGGTCCAATTGGATGGATACTGTCCTAACGACAACTCTTTCGGCAACAATCGATCAGGTTGTCATATTCAAAATTTTCTCATGTTAAATTGAAACTTCTCAGGTTATTAATCACTTTGGACCAGAAATGTGTCTGATGTTATCTGCAAAGCTAGAAAGCGTTATTATTTGTTCATTTTTAATATAATTCCCAAGAAGTTTGTAAATTTAATGTTATCAACTTTTCTCACTTATTTTGGTCCTCGTAGCAAAAAAAAAACAGAAGAAAAAAACAAAGCACTGGTTGCATAAAATATGTCCCGCTCTCGGTGTTTACTTTTTACTAACTACCAACTGCCCACCTTCTTGAAGATTTAACTCGATAAGAAATGCAATAATTTTCGATATTTCTTATTTCGCAAAATTGAAGAGTCAATATTTTCCAAATTAAGTGTCATACCTGACCTACATAAACAGATTTCTTAATTGATACATGGCCAAATATACACGATCAGCTGACTGCAGTTCAAATAACTCACGAACAATTTAATTAATTGTCTTCGCAAATTATTTCACTGTCATCTCGCATTTTAGGAAAGTGATGACCCCATAGAACACACACGTTGTTCTGCTTGTAAATTTGTTGTGAAATTTGCAATCAACTTTTTGTGTCGATAAGACGAAGTGAGTTTATCACCTCGAAAGTGAATTTTTGCATGATTGATTTGATACAGACCCTCTCAGTTATGAACTTTCTTATACTGCCTATATACACCTACTACCTTATACTACATATATGTATTCGTGTGGTAGATTCGAAATATGTTCAGTTTAGTAATAACTACATCATTAGTTATGCCAGTTTAGCCTTAAGGGTAGTGGATGGAAGTGTCATCTAACGAGAAAAAACTGCACTAACAATGTCACAGAAAATGGTGCTTGAGTAATAAAAAAATTGGATGATGACCACCGCGAACTCAGGATCGGCCCAGTCCCAAATCTTCTCCTTTCATAACTGACATACGGATATTGCCAGACAGGAAGACTAAATTCAGGAATTTTTCCGAGGAGGTATCTACCGCTGTATTGCTAATATTAAGCCCAATTAGGCCAAGCATGATTATGTCGTTGACTTGAGAGACACTAGGAAATCAACAGAGATCATCAAACGAAGCAAAAAGCTAAACATATACTGATATTAGAAGTTGTGTTGGAAAGAACCCGCGAGACAATCCACAGTAATTCGAAATATTAATAACTCGTAAAATCCATAACAAAGTATAATTACCTCGAACAAGAGATATTTGTCACCGCCCGCCCCCCGGCTGGGATGGTCATCTCGAAAAGATGACTATAAAAAGCTGAAATTATCTCGCTTTCAGCCAAACTAGATCGAAATTAAAAGAACGCCTAATGAACATTTGTGCTCACGAATTATATTTGCTAATTACAAGACAAAACCCCTTTTTCGATGCATCTACACGCTATCAAGTTATGTTAGTTACAAAATTGAAAAAATCTAGTACAAAAAAATTGAAAAAATCTAGTACAAAAAAAAAATTAATTCCTAAAAATCGAAAAACTCACATTTATAGAACAAAGCCAAATGATTTCAGGATAGCTAAAAAAAACAAAAATTACAAACACAATGTTGCCATTTTTAATCTAGTACATTCTGGATTCTTCGTACAGAAGTAAATAGAATCGCCCATTGCCCCATTTGCCATGTTTCAACTTCAACCGTTTGAGTTGTAGCCGAAAGACCTAAACTACCTTAATTTTTACCATCTTCATGTTTTTCGAAAATGTAAGATATTCAATCTGTGAGAGCATTGTGTATTGCCACCACAGCATTAGCGAATTGAGATTTTATTCTGCTGTAGAAGCGACTCTTCGATACATCTCCCATTGCATCACCTCTCTGGATATGAACTCCTCCCCGCGAAACAGGCGACTTGATCAAAGGATATACATACACCGGTTTTGATGAATTTCGAATTATTTCGAATATGTATATATGTTTTTCTCGTTCAATGTTCCAAATTTCGAATATATTCAAGTTTCAACTGTTGTATGTGAAATCTAGGGTTATCCATCAATAGTGAAGGCAAAAAGAGAACTGGCATAGGCTCTGGTGACCTAATTGGTACGGGCAATGATATACAGGAGCGATATATTGAAGTTCGAGTTTGAACCGCATTAAAATGATCGTCTTGTAATATGTAGTAGCACTACTTAAAAGCTCTTATCAAGGTTAGTATGGAACTCTTTTCTTTTAAACTCTCTTAAATCAGTAGAAGAAAAAGCCGAGAAATAAAGGTGTAAATAGCAACTGTAATCCACAGTTACAGTGAGAAGGATTGATTTTCTGCACGCGGTGATGTTGAAGATGATGTCTAAGACCAATTCTTATGATACCCTAGATGAATGCCCGTGGAAGTTTGATTTTTGCAATGGATTTTCGCATATACATATTTCTAGAACGGTTCTTCGAACAGAAAAAAATGATTATAACCAATTTTATAGGTTTTTGTATTCTGAAGAAGTTTTTAGTACTATGAAAATGTCTAGGACTGATCTTTTTTTCAGTATACGTAAAAAACCTAAATTTTTATATTGCAACACCAAGAAGGGGTTGCACGATTTAGCCCAATTTTATTTGCTATTACTATGAAAAAAATTGTATGATATTTCTCTCATTTTCGAACTTATTTCTTAAAGTCCGTGTACAAAATTTCAGCTGTCTAAGTATACGCGTTCTCAAGTTATCGTGCGCACAGGCAAACAGACAGACAGGCGGATGTACGGGCATGCAAAAATCAAAATAACTTTTAGTATTATTGTCCAATCCATTTTGCTCTGACATCATTATTTCTGTTCGTTACAAACGGAATGACAAACTTAGTATACGCTATAGATTTCATCTAGGATATAAAAATATTACCAAGCATATCTTCTTCGGAGCTGTTTGGATAAACTCTTCAGACGAATAAATATTTTGTCATCATACTCCGCCTTACCTCCTTAACAATTTTGTTTATGGCTGAACAATTGGATCGAGTTCTATCTGAACGTTAATGAACGCCAAATATCTTTCTTTTGTAACGAAAATAATACGGATTGAGAGTCCTCCATGGTTTTCAGATCATTTGTGAAGACGTCTAGTTCTGATGGCTTCTAACTCAACATATTCTAAATGCCAGCTATACAAAATCTCGGCTTTCGGGGAGAAATGCAAGATCATCCATAATACAAGTAAGACATAACTGCATAGTTCAACTAGCAAAAAGAATTTTTTTTTTCCAATTATTATTTGCACTAACATACACACATACACCGTAAGGTACTAAGGAGCAATCACCAAGGGGTTCGGATCTCACCTTCTAGGAAGTTCAAATGTCCATGGTACCCCGATTATCTAAATCGTGAATTTTCATCATCTGATCCCTTATACATTCCTCTGCTGGTTTTTCAGATTTTAACTTCGTGTTTTTCATATCATAAAATTTTGCTGATGTAGGTACATGGGATTTCGTCAAAGTTCGTTAGGATTTTATTGCGTCATCTGGCTCATATTTCCTAAAACATGGAAGGTACTTAAAGTAATCGGTATTCATAAAAAACTTGAACCTGTCTGTGATAACTTTCGACCTAAACGTCTTCTTCATTTTCTATTCAAAGTTGATATTGTTGCAGATTTCGTGTCAATCAAGATGTCGACCCCAAAACAGTGGCGCAACTGACCATCTCAAGATCATTTCGGCAGACTTTTTATACTGATAATCTAATTTTACTTGTATTTTTTGAGAACCTTTCGTCATGATCTTATCTGTAAGAAACTCGTTACTAAATTTAATTTATCTTCACACTGAAATCAAATTGATTTATAGTTATCTTGAGGGTTTTTCAAATAGAAAATATTTCTCGATCCTTAGTCTTCAGTATTGTATAACCACAGAGATCAATTCTGGGACCGCTACTCTTTTATATGTTTGTTTGTGAATTATTTGAGACTATATGAAATTTAATGAATTATACCTTTTTGTGAACTATGATAGCTTATTTGTTTCGACATCGATTGATCTAATTGAGGATCTGCAAAGTGGGTATTCATCAATGCACAATCCTCAATTGTCTCGTTGTTTTAAGAAATCGAATTAAAGCTGCCTCAAATTTCTCGCTAATTAATTTGAGCAGGTATTATCACATATCGCTGTATGTGGATTTTTTTTTTAGCCTTTTTGGTTGATAGACAAATACGAACAATTGAATAGTGCGGATATGGAACAGTTTACCATCTATATTTTCTTTATTCGATTCGAAGACGTTTTGGTACTCGGGATTGATTTAAATCTTCATTTTTAGCATGAAAGAAAAATATTTTGTTATGGCAAAATCGTGGGTCAACTTATCAGGCAACAATTTGCTACAAGTTAAACGAATAATATAAGGTGACTGGTCTAATCTAATAACTTCGTCATTTTAAAAGTGGAATATTGTTTGACACCTGATAAAATCTGATCTGCTGAGCGACTCAAGCGTATCAATGTGTACAATACTGCTAACCAAATAGTGCAAGTTGGTGGATTGGTATATTTCGACACTTTTTTCGGATTGTTCATCTGGTGAGCTACTAGTCCAGTCACCAGTTTAGACGCTTTTTAATATAACGGTCTAAATAGGTATACCAATGGCCATCCATGCGAAAAGGCGAACAATTTTGAAATTGCCCTTCCATTTCAGAATTTGTTTTTCTTTGATTTCGATCAGATTTTCGTCCCTACATATAGGATAGGATTGTCGGGTATTGAGGAAGTATGTAACTAATAAAAGTAGTCGTTCTATAAAAAGACTTAAATTTATTTATTTTCAAACCATTATTTCCTATGTTCAATAATACTAAATTGTTTTTGTAAAAACAAAAATGACTTCAGAATGTTGTTTCGTATGTTTTGCATGGTCCCTGATGGTCTGCTGAAATTCTCGCAGTCTATTTTCGGTTCGAAATGAAATCTCCGCCAAGGTCCCAATTAGATGATTCTACAGAGTACACGTTAAGAAGGTCCGATAAAAAAACACTTGAGTTTTGCATAATTATTACAAAAGGAGTACTTAAATTAAACTCTACTCTTGCTTGCTTGCTTGCTTTCATTTGATTTGTATAAATAAGATATTTTCTGATTAATAATTATTATCAAAGTAAAACCGGCATACGAAAAAGTTATGTCGGCTTTAAGTCCTGCCAATGACTAAATTGTAGTTTTTATAAGTTATCCGCTTCGTACTCAATTAGAAAAAATTTTTCCGATGTTCCTAAACAGCTATAGAATCTAAAGAGGCTTTAGTTTTTTGCCTTGTCTTCCTTCTTTTCTTTTGATTCTTCGCTTTCTTTCGATTCTACTTCGGTTTTCTTCTCAGCTGATTCTGAACTTTCTTTGCTTTCTTTGTCTTCGCTAGATTTCTGCTGTTCGGATTGTGATGCTGATTCTGGTTTTGGTTCGCTTTCAGCTGCCGCCTTCAAAGCTTCTGGTTGTTCTTCCGGTTTCTTTAATTCCTCTGGCTGTTCTTTCTTTTCTTCTAATTTTTCATCTAATTTCTTTTCTTCAATTGGTTGTTTCAGTTCTAAAGGTGCTACAGATACTTCCTCAGCTTTGGCGAGTAATTCTGCTGCAGCTTTTGGTTCTTCTGGTTTTACTTCTTTCTTTTCTGCTTCAACAATAACTTTAGCTTCTTCAGTTTCACGTGTCTGTCTTACTGTTTCCTCAGCGGCAACTTCTTTTTTCTCTACTGGTTTCTCTTCAGCTTTCTTTTCTTCAGCAACAGCAACAACTGGTTTCGGTAGTTCTGCTTCATTTTCTTTTTCAAGGACTGGTTTTTCTTCGGAAACTGATTTGGCCTCAACAATTAGTACTGCTTCTTTTGGTTGAGGTTCAATCTCTGCTGTCAATTGTTTCTCCTCTGAAACAGGTACTTCAATTTCTGCAGGTTTCTTTTCTTCTAGTTTTTCTGCTTTTGGTTGATCTAAGTCCTTTTTCTCTTCAGTACTGGCGGCAGCAGCGACGACAGCTGGCTGTAGTTCTGTTGGTTCTGCTTTAATTTCTAGTGCTGCTTCTGGTTTAACTTCTTCAGGCTTTGCTTCAATTGCAGGTTTTGCAGATTCTTCCGGTGTGGGTGCTGATCTTGATTCTGGTTTTGTTTCTTCGATTAAAGCTGGTTTTTCATCGGCATTCACTTCTGCTTTGACCTCTGTATCGATTGGTTTGACTGGAGAAATTTCTTCATCTGGCACGGGAAGGGCGAAGGCGCTTACAAGAAGTGCAGCGAGTAAGATCAATTGAAATTTCATTCTGAAAATAACGAAATAAGTTTGATTAAAACTTGATGAAGTTTGTTTTGATGAGTGTAATTTTTTTAGTACAATATTATTTTGGTATTAAAATGTGGAAAGTGTTGAAAGTGGTCAACTTTTTTTTTTGTTATATTAGCGTTATAAGATCAATTCGACTTAATGAAAATCATAGATCATCTATGAAATAAAATTAATTACGAGATTCAATGAAAAGCAATCAGCCAAGAGCCAAGCTTTCATTGCTGGTATTCATTTAGTTTTTGCATGTGCCCAAGATTCGTGGTAAAAATTGATTTGACTACCATAATTGGAGCTATTACCATTGTTTAACTACTCTGCATAGATAGTAGCACTTATAACACTTGGTAAACTTTATAGTTGTTTCCTATTGCCTTTAAGTGGAGCTTCAGCCTCTGTGTCATGAATACGATTCGATATGATAGGTACAAATAAATTAATTCAGTAGAAACTGCGTTCGACGTTGTTACTAAAAAGTTACGAGATATCATTGGATATTACTAAAAAGTTCAGTTTTCGTCATTTTATAACTTTTGCTTCATTGAACATATTCATCATCGATAGGTTAAAATTGAATTACATATAATAGCAAGACTTAGTTACTACTTTTTAACTAGAGTATCATTCCACCATGCTGTCGACTTTGCATAATACACTAAAAAGTTATATTGGTCGGAACTGGTTATTGTATAACGTGAAAGTTTTCTCGTGTTTTTTTGGGTAATTGGAAAGTAGTTGAAATCTTTTTACAATAACTATGTAATGTATTTGGTAATTGAATAGCCATTATCAGGACTTACATATGCTATATCCAATACTAAAGCCATCTAGGCTTGGGTAAGACAATTGTGTATATATACCAGCAGTATTGACACATGTTGAAGCCGCACTCACTGTGAGAAATTTTCACTGTAGAAGCTGTATTACTCAAGAAGAAGACATACAAACCTTTCGTCTAGATGACTTATCATACTGGCTGTAATAGAGTAGCAGTAGCAGCTTCATTGGAATTTATGTAACCGCATGTTCTACGTCGAGCTTAATGTAGTTGTCAAATTTCTACCCCACTACATATGTCTACATTTGACAAATCTCTTTTCTAAAGATAAATCACATTGCTTTAAAAGGAAAAATCCGTTGCATATGCAATTTCCTGTTATAAAGTTTAAACATCCGCGAAACTCGATGTGTGTTGCAATAATTTTGAGTCGTCGATTTAGTAATTGCTTAATAATGAAAACACTTGAGCTTGTCATCGTCGTTTTCTCGACGACGACGAAGAAGACAACTACAGCAACATTGCCACTAGAGAACTAGCCGCACAGCGCCGGCCGCTTAGGCTTTAGGCTCATTTATATTCATTGAAGACACTTTGGGCGGAAGTTCAATAAAAAGCGAAATTTCGAGAGCAATATCAAGTACAAGTTCACTCAAGAGAATCTGAATCAAATCCAATTAAATCTGGGCTGTCGCCTCAGAGTATAATATTGTCGTTGTCTTGTCGGTGTCAAAGATTCGAATGCGAGCACGCAAATCAAATGCGCACACCATTATAGTCAGTTGGATGATTTGCATACACGCATACATACGCAGCATATACTTATGCAGATAGAGCTTGTGCAATGAAAATTACAAGGAAACGAAAATGCAATTCATTGACCTAATTGGAGATCTAAGACGATGACCGAATGATTAAGACATTGAAACGGTAAATTTACTGCATAAATATAATCAAGTTAAATCGTTAAGTAGCTGCTACTTAAGAAATTTTTACGATCAAGTCGGAAATGTAAAATGATTCCAATGAGATGCGGCCGTCAAAGTACGTGCGGTTTGTGGTTACGATTTTAATCTAACTATCTTGATGCATGTCGTATGTATGTATGCAGGTAGATAAATGAAAAGGTAGAGAAATAGATTCTACCGAGATGGAAATGCATATGCAATGGCAATGAAAATGAGCCCTTTTTAATATTTCAATGGTAATCGAGTGGTTTGGATCTTGACGCATTCTTAGAGGTGTAACTAAGTAAAGTGAATACGTTTCCGGGTTGAAATTGAAACAATCTCGGCATAAAATTAGGTCAGGGCTATTAAATAAAGGCTGTCCCCTCTCCGCCGATTATTTACTAGTACGATCCTGTACGTGTTGAATTTCGAAGGTGTCGACATACTCTATCTAAATAGTTCCAGATCAATGATTTCTGAATAAGATACGAGCCATTCACAGTTGGTGAAATTCGTTGCAGTATGGCAAGATCAAAAAATAACGATAAATTTGAGCAAAATTTTCTCCCTATTGAATCGAACCTGGGCTGCAGCAATAATAGAAATTTTTGTCTCCCACAGAACTTTGAAGCAAAATGCTCTTCATGCAGTTGCTGATTTGTTTTTGTAATATTTATCGTATTAAGATTCGTATAAAAATTTGTCGATATTCGCGCTTTGTACAATATGGTCGCGTTTACGTGCAAACCAAACCAATTTGACTAGATCGCCAAAAACCAGTTTTGTGGAATAGACATACAAAAAACGAACTACTAGTCCTATTTGATCTTGATTTTGGTATGAACCAAACGCGGGGTATAACAAGTCTGGTAATAATAAATAATTAGCTTTGTACCAAAAATCAATCTCATAACCCAAAAAAAGTGTGATTTATAAGCAGAGAATTATAAATGACAGCTTCAGTATTTTAATAAACGTGCGAATTGTAGGTTATGGTACCGAAAATTATCAAACCGGTCTTACATAATGTACAAGACTGGTTTACAAATAAACATGTGTCCTGGGAACCTGGTGAAGACGCGAATTTGTGCAGCAACTACCAAGACCTTGCAGAGAAACTTATAATAATGTACAAGTTTTCCACATGTTGCAAGTATGAGTAATATTGCTTTCTTGATACCAATTCGCACTTCCCAGATATCTAGACTTTAGTTTTAGATACTTTCATTCATGTTTGGTTTTAAACTCTGTTATGCTATTGGACTGCATAGGATTGAAATCATTCTTATGACAATTCAACTTTATTCACATATTATCAATGCCGTCCTTCCTTATACTGATTCTTCTTTTTGGAAGCTACAAGTGTGGTAGCAAAGTGCCATAAATCTAAAAATCTTGTTGTCCTGCAGAAAATTTTTCATATTATGGCAAACCATTCTAAGTTTGAATCCGCTGCAATTCCATTGACGGAAAGGATTGGGGTGATTTGTGGTATGGCGTTCCACAGGGATCGATGGAGGACTGCCAAACTCCCATCTGTATGCCGATGTTGTATAGATGTATCTTAGCAGACCTATTGGTCTAAAACTGTATTGATTGCTTTTACATTCATTTAATTCATAGATTTTATCGGCCATTCTGAATAATATTTATTCGTAAAATTTGTGTAAAAAATCTAGGGATCTTTTGTAATTTCAATATGAATTGCACTACGGTTACCTAGGCGATGTACTAGGCCAAATTTCTGGTGGCTTGCGTCGTCTGTGACTCTGGTGTTTATGGTACTCGGAAAAAGCAATCTCAATTTGAAAATGCTGCTAGTGTAACAAAAATTTCAAGTTGAGTTACAAATTTAGTATGCGTATTGAGAAATAGATGGCGTGAATATATTGAAGACCACATTTAAGACTTGTCAGAAAATGATTTTTGGATTGTTTTTTTTTTTGTTTTGAATTACATTGCGTTACAGTGACAATAATGTTCGATAATTTGAAAAATATGTTTCTTCCTCTATAAACATTGTAAAATTCATCACTCTAATATCGCAACATAATTGGAAAAAATCAATAAGGAAAATATATTAAAGTGAATTTACTGTATTCTCCATTTCCACGAAAAAGGTGAGGATTGTAATTTTAAATGGGTATACAAAAAGGAGAAGAAAAAATCTCTCATACTCTCTACAGTAATGAGACTTTTTTTTTAGCACACATCTAAATGCTTTTTAATCGTTTTTTTATTTATTTTTCACCTCGATTTGCACGCCGCTTTTTCGTATTATGCAAAACTGGAAATGTACCTACATCAACGACTTGGGTCGGCCCCACAGAAGGAAAAAAAAACAACCGAAAATTAATAATTCATAATTTGAATAACAGAGAAATTTGAATAATATACGGATCTCAAGCTGTGCTATGCCATGAAATGTAATAAATTATAAATTTTCTGATTTATTTCATCTTGAACAGACGGACGGAGCTTTTGAAACGCTTTATTTTTGATCGTATTGAATCAGGCCATATTATTATTATACCCGCCCTCTCCTGTACCCACACCACCCGTTCTTATATTCTGTTGGCGCGCGCGCCATCGCATCGGCGGCGGCCGGTACCGGTCGCGCAATTTTATTATCAAAGGCAAAAGGTGAAATATTTTCTCGTATAAAATTTGTTTATTATAAAATATGAAAACTTTCCAATTTTATTGGTAATTCGTGAAGCGCGATGAATTTTGTGTTTTGATTTGCATTTTCTTATTTTGCCTTTTCCATTGCAAAGCATAGACAAGACAAGAAAATTTGAATTTTTTACATTTTTACAATGCAATCAAATTTCTTACATAAATTTGCAAAATAAATAAAAAAAATTTTAAGAAAGTTTACATTTACAACTAAATATTATTGGCAAAAGATAGCAGCACAAATTTCCATTTATTATGAATTGGATCTTTTTAAAAATTAAGGGATTTTTTTTTGTTATTTTTTGTAAAAAGAATTAATTCTTTTTCTATAAGTAATTAAATATTAATTAAAATTATCACTCCATTATAGTTACTACAAGATAGAAGCACGATTAGTAGCAATATCGATTCTTCTACAGTCAAATAAAGAAACAAAGGTGCCTATGATCCTGCCACGGGGACTCCTTAATATAATATGGAGAGTTTTGAGAGATCATTCACCATTTAAAAATACTTTACTAATGGAGATGGAGTAAGAAAAAGAATTCGCATAGCTTTTATAGAATTTTAGAAAATTAGTAGCAATTGTGAGCTTTGGTTGGGGTAAATTAAATGCCAATTCTCTACTATAAACACCCGCCATCTACTCGTCAAGGTTGGTATTCTGTATCAATTTTCCATCAACTTACTAGGTAATTTGGAGAGTTTTGCCCAATGAAAGTATAAATATAAAACAAAATTTCAGTTGACAATCTTTCAAACGGTGGAAGTTGTCAAAAACTCCACAATAATTTATATATCTACATCCAAGTATATATAAAATGTCACGGAAAGTCTCCACTTCATGTAGTTTTTTCTCTATTTTTTATTGTGATTTATGATGACCGTGACCGTTGACTTTAATAGCTGATTTTGCAAATTTTATCTATTTTCGCAATCCCGTAAGCTCTTTCATGCAGTTGACCTTTAAGTAAGATTTTCCCATAGTTGACACAACTGGTGATGAGCTGTCTTAATAAAGTTGGTCAACTATATTGAACGTTTATATGTATTTGTAAACATCGAATCCTTAAAATCCGCTCTGAGAGTAGAATGAAAAAAAAAATAATGGCGAATAGACAATGAAACTAAATGGAAAGGTTGCGGAAATTGTACGACTGTGTTGAGTATTGAAGAAATTTGCACTGAAAACAGGGTCATCTCTTTCAATATCGTAAAAGGGATTAAAAACAACCAGCTGAATGAAATTAAGTACGAAAACCTTTAATTAATTCCACGGTCATATATAGACTGCTTAGCGTTAATTCTGTGTTTTGTAATTCATCCATTTATTATATCAATATCTCGCAGTGGTGGTGTCGAAATCTATTTATAGAAGGGGGTAGGATGCGAAAGATTTTTCATAATGATGCTAAATGTATTGGATGATGGGGTAGAAGTAGTATATATGGCTGTTTTCTTAATTGCCCATTATATACATCATACATGAGGTGCCCTTTTTGCTCACCCATTTATGTACGCCACTGAGCTTTAAGAAAATTATATATTAAAAAAAAAAATGGCATACGCAGACGACGTATATGATACTATTATTTTGAAAACTTTGAAAAAGCCAAAAAAATTCAAACACGTCATGGACAAAATGGAATTTTTGATCGCCATCATGGCTCAAGGAAATAACATTTTGTTTTCGTCTATACTAAAACCACTATTTGGATGGAATGAGTCAAAAGTAGTTAATTAAAACTAATTACGCTTCTATGGACAAAAATGCAGTATATTAAGAAAAGAACACTTGTTTTGTATAAAATAATTCTCAAACATCAAATAGATCAGTAGAATAGAAAATGGAAGGAGCACGAGCCTTGACCTTGTAGAGATTTGAAATCGCAAGACAATGGAAGGTTACATTACTAGATTATTGGATCAAGTTAGTGGGATGGAATGCTATCAATGATTAGATACGAAAAATAATCTAATAGAATCTTAATCAAGAAGAAATATAGTATATATGTAGATCAGTAGAATAACCACGATTGAGACGGAGATGGTTGTAATACATAGTGGCAGTGACCTTCGATTTATTCAAGGTACGTAACTGGAATAAAACCAGTGTAAACGATCCAAACCATAGAACTTCGTCACAGTTCATTTTGATCTTCAGCGGAAAATTATTTCAACAGAAACTATCTATACAATCCCGCCTAGCATGAAGTTAAATCTAATACAAAAAGCGCAAAGAATTCTAAGCATAAATTTCCTGATGCAATTTATTCTAAGATGTCACAATGTTAACTATCGCATTGGTCTTTGGCCTTTGGCCGTACAAATAGTAGTTAATGTTCGCTCGCTTGCTTTACTCCGTATACACGCCTAACTAACTATAACAAACCAACCAGTTCAAGCAAGCTATAACAGCATCTTAACATTTTTCTTTACGTCTTAAGTATTTCAATAGAGTTATTCACACCCCAAAGCCATTCAACTTGCAAAACGAATTCTTGTCTTTTTTGACCTAACAGCTCAGTCGTGCAGAACGGATTTAGATTATAATAATATTGTGAATATATATGAAGTCGACCTCTACTTTATGCATAAATCCAATTTTAATAACGAAAAAAAAAAAACAAAAATAATGCGCAAACGAATTAGAAAAAAAAAACATTTGATTGTGCCAATCTCGACGGTATAATTTCTGTTTTAGATAATAAGCCGGGGGGAGGCAGTGGTAATAATGTTTTGCACTCACACGAGTTTCAATTGCTTTTTTGATTAATTTTTAAAGAATTAAATAGAAAAAAAAACAAAAATTTGAATATTACGCGCACGCTATATCCAGCAGTTTACGGCGAGTATTTATCATCCGTCTTATGAACTTTTGTTTTTTTTTCTATGAATATTGAATGGATGCACTTCAGCAAATCTACAATGTTGCTTGACTCTGGAGATTTATACATTTCTTCTTGCACTTTTAACGAGATGCATGTCTTTCAAGGAGATATAAAAAAATTTAAAAAAAAATCAAAAATGGTATGAGAAGTTTGACAAGTTTTCCTCCACTTTTATAAGAGTTTCGTATATAAATTTTTTTAAATCAACTTTCTATCAAATTAAAAGTAAAATGCACATGCGCGCACAAATATACTTTAGAGTTGGAGTTAGACTTGTGAGTGTCGATCGATTTGCATTCAGTGTTGAGCTTAGATGGATTTTGCTAACAATTTAGCGTTTTTCCGTTTTCATAATATTATAAAGGTGCGGATTGCCATAGTACAAATTATACAGAACCGGTATAACATATAATAACATATATAGGTAGTAGATACTCCATGGCAGTTGCGCTGATATGCCTTTTGTATAGGATTCATTTTATTTTCACTACTATTATAATATTCCACACAGTAGTTAGTCCGTGAAAGGAATAAAATTATTCACAAAAGATCACACAAAATTTCTTCATTATTTTATTGTGATTATAAATATTAGAAAGCACGCGCGCGATTATTTATTATTTATTTTTACTTTTAACTCGCAATTATTATTATTATTATTATTCACACTTATTATTTTACTACTAACTACTATTTCTATTAACTATGGAAGATTTTTGCTCGTAATCAAACTCACCTGCAAATTAATTATTTCCTACTTATCACAAACTATGCAAAGGCACAAAAACAAATTGAAATAAATTCTTTTTACTACTAATTTCTTATAAGAGAGAAGCGATATTCCTTAGTTCTTCACCTCGTCGACTAAAAATCTGTTTGAATAGTTTTAGTGTTGCCCTCGGCTTATATATCCCGCCATAGATAATGTAGTGGGGCGATGAGATACCATGCGAAAGAGGAGTCATCACCATCGTCAAGCAAGTTTCAATCAAAAACTTCTTTGCAGTAAGCCTGTGCTTCTTGCTGTTTGACCGTTGGAAATATATGTTTGTTCGTTCGTTCGTTCGTTGGTTCGTTGGTTGTATCTCATCAAAGAAAAGGCATAAAAAGTCTCTTAAAGTAGATATATCCACCACACTAATGAGGAATTACAAATAATGCACCCGCGCGCGCGCGTATAGGTACTTGATCGTCTGCTTCTGGCTGTGGCTCTGCTTATTTATTTTTTAATTTTTTTTTATTTTTTTATTTATTTATTTTTTTATATACCTGGAGAGAGATATCTCTTGTCGAAGGATATTAGACAGTAAGTAGTTAGTACCTTCCACATCAATAACTATGGAATGCCATTCTAGTCTTATCACAAAAATGCACTCGCACGTTTATTTTTGTTTGTTTTTGGTTTAACTTAACTTAATCTAAGTAATACTTAGTACTACCTACTACTACTACCCAACCCCCGCCGTTTATGCATGTATAGATTGAGTAGAAAGAACTCACAATCGAGATGACAGAAAAAATATTTAATTTTTATTGTTCAACAAAATTTGGCAAGACCGGATCCCAACATTAATCCCCTATCTTCTTTGTTGGCATTGCTGGAAGCAGCAGGCAGGCAGGCAGGCGCAGGCATCCCGCAGGTTTTATTAGTTGCCTTTTAGAAAAGAAAAGAAGGAATATTGCTGTTCTGCAGGTTTCGAGTGGTTTATTTAACTGCCCCCCCCCCCTCCTCCTCTTCTTTGGTGGAGTTAAATATGGAGAGAATAAGGATACTTTTGTGCCTAAAGGAAAAAATAAGATCTAGATTCAGCTCTTCTCATAAATATGTACATCATACATATAGAGAAACATGATCTAAGCTTTTTCATCATGAGAGTGGTGCTATCAGTTTAGGGCGCAGTCTAGACTTTTATCGTTTGGGGCATTACTGACGCGCATGCTCTCTTGTATTACTTTTAGAACTTAATGCTTAAAATAGACAAGAAGATAATATCTTCGTTAATATTTAATTGATCGCTGGCATTTTTGCTTCTACGTGTACCTTACCTACCTCCACCTATCTATTTACCTACCTACATACAATATATACATAAGCAGCTTTAGATTTGTCTTCTTTTTTTTTTTTTTGCTTCTAACTTTAGTTGATCGTTGTAGAGATTGTGGATTGATCTCTTGCGCTTTCTGGACTGATTGCTTTGTGCTGAAGTGGTGGTTTGAGATTGTTAGTTTTAAGATTTATCGCCGTTTTTTTCTTATGTTAATTTTTCCTATACACGGAATTGTCTAGAATCATGTTTTTTAGATTTGTGCAGATATCGGCTTTCAGTTCTTTGTAGTTACATACAGATAGACAGACAGACATACATACATAAATATCGAGTGATTTTCTTGCTAATATGTATAGAAACCGCATAAATAGTACTTACTTAAGTTAGATAGAACACATGTGATATTATTGTGCGTTTATTGGAGTAGAAATTCTATATTACTGATGTAATCTATTGAGAGCTTTACCGTTATAATCGATGTATTTTATTGTTTGTAAGATTTATTATTTTTTTTTTTATTATTACCCCAAATTCATGGAGCAAGGGTGACGCAAAAGAATGGTTTTAATGGACTAAAACTAACTCTTCCAACGAGATTTTTAACTTGACAGCGGAAGGCAGTTCGGTTGATGTCTTATCAGCTTGCATGCAAGTTCATTTAAAAAATGGCGTAAATGAGACGTAAACTCTTGCGTATATTGGAAAATTATGGCAATAAAGGAAGTATCACAATGATAAAAACCCAAGAAAAAAGGAAGATGAAGGTGTTGGTAAATGATGTATTGCAAATGATCCCAGAAAATTTCATTTTCCCGGTATAAATTTATGAATTTCTCTCAAGCATTTCGTTTCCGCCATTTTGAAAACTGTATAAATGTCAAATTACTATCTCCCAGCTGCCATGATATTTCATCATGCAAGTTCGCTGAAAGTTGCATGGCAGTTAGACTACACGTGCAAAAAGGATGGCAGTGCAAGTTGAATGCAAGCTGTACTTGCAGGTGTAACCCCCGGTAACACAGAATAAAAAGTTTAAGTTATAATAAATAATAAGCATAGTCGTGCAAATGTAACTTTTTGGTTTCCTAAATGAGAAATCCACGACATCGCGGTGCGACATTCTAGTTAGAAAGTCGTAACTTCTTATAACTTAATTTTGATTTTTTTGGTTACAGATTGACAAAAAGAAATTATTCAAGAGCGGGTTTATGTTTTTCAATATTTTATCGTTAAAAAAAAATCCTTGAACTTATATCAATTTTTTCATCCTTTTAAATCAATCGTCAAAGCATATACTTACGAAATCAGTTAACTATAGGCGTCAACGGTTGTGGGAAAACGTAGATCTTACATTTGTTTCTGTTATAAAAGGGAAAAGAAAGAAATCACAAGGTGAGAGGACTGGAGGCGTGTAGATGTGTCACTTATTTTACTCTATGTTTTCCTTTAAAATAGACAAGATGTTGATGCGGACGTGTATTATCATGATTCAGGAATATTCGATTTCGAAGACGCATTTCTTGCTAATATTTTTGAGGATAGATGGCAAACAGGAAAAGATGTACCATTCTACATCAACAGTACTTACTACAGTTCCAGTAGGAAAGAAGACAAGACCATACATAGGTACTACACAAGACTTGGGGAAAAAAAACGACGCTATAATTTTACTAACACTTCGAAATTTCTTCACCTACGTTGGTCTTTCCTCATTTGTTTACTCCCTGGTTTATAACAGTATAACCAAGTTTCTTCACCTGTGACAATATCATATACTGCATTTACAACTTCTTCACCCAAATCTTTTCAATATTTCTCCACAGCACTTCACACGATTTGCCCTTTTCGACCTTGTTTTAATTAATGTTGGTAGGAAAGTTTCCTCACATGTAAGTGATCCTTTAGGATTACTTGGTTCTGAGTTATACCAATTCCTGTCAAACTAGGCTATCGTGTGCTTTTTTTCAACCATTGTTTTGATAGTTCAATGAATTTTTTGTAATAACAGGAAGTCCTTCAAGAGATTTATCCACGTCGAGACCGGCTGTACCACCTACACATATTCGCACAAGATGGAGCTTGATTTTCAAATGCATTTTGTAACCTCTTCTTCTGAAAAATTTGACCGGAAATCATAAAAACTCAAAAACTAAGTAATTTATCCGTGAAGCCGCCACTATCACAAAATATTTGTTTTATTAGGTGCGAGATTTTTAAAGGAATCATAAATTAAAATTTAATCTGCAAAAAGGAAAACAAAATCTTATAAATTTTTGAAATCATACTAGTAGTAAAGCTAGCAGTAAAGTAAAATTTTATTTACATAAACCATTAGACAGAGACAATGAGCTAAAATAATTCTACTGATCTCTGAGCGAATTCAATATAGAGGAATTGAGTATATATTTAAAATTATTCACAGTCTTCTAATTATAATAACCAAATTGATCCCACATTTTGGTTACAAATATAAACTAAAAAGTTATTTGGGAAATTTTTCGATTGACTATAAGTAATTTGAGCAACTTGCTGGTTACAAATATGACTTAGAAGTTATTTGAGCAACTTTTTGGTTATCAATATGATTTGCAATTTATTTTCGCAGCAGCATCTATTTTATCTCCGAAGAATTTTCATGATTTGCAGATTTACGGAACACGGCGGTAGTCCGCTGTACTGCCGTTCGCTTGACTCGAATTCACAATCTTGCTTGTATACGGAATTTTGTGTCTGCGCGTCAAGTTTAAATAGTCGAATCGATTGAAAAAAATGTACTAATATCTGGTACTCTACGAATTAAAATGTCAAATTCACGGGTCTTCGTTTGATGTGGCTGGCTGCTTTCACTTTTGAGATTGAATTAAAAAAAAAAAAAATACAAAATTTGAGTTTGACAACTCTTTTTGTTACTATGCAAATTATTTTTTTTTTTGTTTTTCTATAACCAAAAAACATTTTTGTCGCATGCGGACAAATAATATTAACAGTATTAATGGTAAGCGCAAAAGGGCTTCAAAGCACTCCACCAGGGCGATAGTGATTTCTTCGACTCGGTTATTAATGTCGGCTTTCGTAGGAAAGTTATACCTTGCTCGAAAATAGCCACCTGTAAAGATAAGACGTAAATAACTAAAAGAAAGTGCGCGTATTTATTAAGCGCATGCATATTTCTGGTTACGACAAACTCTGGAAATTACTTATCTCTAGCTTTGGGGTCTATACGTTCCCAAATAATAGTATGGTGGTGAGAGTTTGCAATACACCCCAACCCCAACAACATCTCTTAGTTTGCGTATACTACGATATTTTTTATTTCCGTCGGCGGTGGTGATTGATCGGAATCAAAGATTAGACTCTCCATCCTTTGTTCACTGACTTTTCCTTTAAGGTTATGGTTGCGTCATTGAAGGTAATCTGTCTATGTTTGTAACATTGGAGTTAGCCTACGTAGACCGTAGATAAAGCGTATGTATACTAATCCAATCGAAGATCATGTCGTTCAACATCATATTTGCAGTATTTATTGGGAGAAAGTGCTCTAGGTGTATTGTCGCCGGTATACTATGATGGAAATTGATTTGGATGAGTGAACTTCATCAATCCATCCTTACCGAAGACATGTCATAGGTGGGGGAGGTGAAAGCCACCTATGAGATGTCCTCGGTAAGAATGTCCTCACAATTCGTCGAGAAGGCGCTATCATAACATAAGGAGCGACGGCTCAGATAGGGTATCTGCTTTATGTCCTCATGAGATACTGCATTTTTTTTAAATAGATTTCGTACAAGAAATTAAATTTTCCGTATTAAAACTGCTAGCGGAAATTGCCGAGGGTATTATCATTAGTAATTTCGAATAAAATCATCTTTCCAAACCACCTTTTAGGGTTTTAGAAAATTTTCATTAATGTTCATTTATGCTGAGCCATTCAAAGATTGAGTGGAAAAAAAACTCTTGCAATAGAAAAATCTTTTTTAAAAAAGAAAAAAAATTTTATACAAAAGCGGGCGTTTCGTAATAGCAGGAACTGTATCAGTACGTTTTGGTTCCTGCCTGTTACGAATTTATTTCATGGCAAAACTCTCCATTCCAAGATTGCAATTTTTATAAAAGGTCAATGGAAGTGCTGTGCTATACTCTCATCTAAGACCCTCCGGCCTCCATAAATTGTTGTAGTCGTACTAGTCCCGCCACAGTTTTAAATAGTTTGAAATTTAAATCAATTTCAACTCTCATACATATGAAAGTAAGTAGGAAGGCAAACCCCATAGTGAACTTATGAAAAAATGCGAAAACTTTTAATTATTAAAAATCCGTTCAGAGTTGCTTAATTAAAAAAACTCAATTTCTGTGAGAAGAAAAGTGACTCACGTTATCGATGTTTTGCTCATAAGTCGATGCAGGTGTAAACTCGATGAAAGACAGAGTGAGAAAAGCTTTTGCGTCAATCTCTTGTGCGCCGACTTTATGTAATTATTCATCTGTGGAATAGATAGCTCATATTCGTCACCGTGCGCAACCGTAAAACATTTAAGTCATTACAGAGAGAATAAATTTAGGAAAAATTGCGGCAAAGATTAATTTTGACCTTATGCAAAGAATTATCAATTCATAGAATATTTTGCCGTCGTCGTCGTCGTCAAGTAGGCAATCTGAGACTAAGACTTAAAATTTCGTCATTAATTAATTATTATTGAAACTGAGAATTTATGAGATTCAATTGGGTTTTTTTTTTTTGTTTTTTGAATTCCTAACCGGTTTCTTCTTAAATGATGCTGAACCTTTGTGTAAATTCCTGAGATTTTCTCAACAGCTGTACTCTCATATGTTTGTGATGATGTCGCGTTTACATTTTCACGGTGGAATTATAGCAATGCAAGTTGGTTTCAAATTGATAATTAACAACATAAATTTGAGGAATCTTTGCCGATAAGGAAATCTGTTTCTTATATGTATGTAGATGAAGGTGTTTGTTTTCTTATGGCATAATCAAAATTTTTAATTTGGTGGAATTTTAAGTATTTAAGGTGATTGTTTAGTTTTAATTGGTAAAAGGTAGTCGGTACTTCTATGAGTAGAAGTAGAAGAAAGATCAATTTTCCACTTGACAGAGTCATACTTAGTTGTGGTCAGGGGGCTCTGTCAATATTCACAGTATCTTTTCAGTCGACAAAAGAATTGCTATGAGTGATCAACCAGCAAGGCCTTTTTTGGTTTTAACTAAAGATTGAGCAATCTTCTTTAGTACAACTTTGATAGCAGATAGTGAGCAATTATAAAAAAACGACTTAATACTAAACTACAAGAATTTTTCTTAACTCTCAACAACACCCACAACACATTTACATCGGTTAGGGTACATTTGTACCCCAAACTTTAATTGATGGTCAAAGTCTATACTGTGTAAAAGCATATTTGCTAGCCATTGGTTTGGTGTGGGATCAAACTGAAGAATGATCGATCAGTAGCAGCCAAATTTTCAGTGACTTTTAATATTTGTATGAGAAATCGGAATCTCTCTTCTGTGTACTCTCCAAAGTGCATCTGCTGTATCGATTCTTTAACTAATACCTACGATGTTTCTGTGTAAAAGAAAATTTATTCTGTACCCTGTAAATTCAGGGCTTAAAAGTTTTTATAAACAATTCTATATGTGACTGTATAGTGGCGAACGGAAATATAATCTAGAAATACAGGGTGTCACATCATTTTAAGAAACGAATGTAGACCTAATTTGCAATGGAGAAGTGTGTCGTTTTGATTAAAGACATATGCAAAATTTTGTGTTTTTCGAAGAACTCGGTACCTACCCTGTTTTGGTTAGCTGTGACCGTAACATCATATCTACTTCCTAAAGAGAGAGGACACATTTTGGAGTTGTAACTTGATCTAGGTACCTTACAACAAGGATCGTTGAATATTTTTTTTTGAATTGTTCTTATTTTTCTGGTCCATCGCAGCAAATCTAATTTGCGCCGATCTTTCTGACAAAATAAATACCTAATACTTTTTGATATTTCTCAGGGCTTATGACCACTCCTTTTCAGAATTTATATCAATGAAGTATTTTATGCCGATAAACACAAGAATCCCTTTTTAAGCCGATGACAATGTTAAAAAATCAGTGTATAATTTTAGACGGATGCTCATTAACTCAAGACTCGTTAAAACCAAAAATTTCGGTGTCTTAATTAATAATTAATCATATTGCTGCTATCGCTGCTAGGGAAAATGAAATTCCTAAATTTCATGGAAGAGTAAATTAAAAATGTTCGATTATCGATCTGTTCATAATGAAGCGTTTTTGTACAGTACTTTCGTTAGACTATAAGACCCATCCTGGAGTATGCTAATCCTATTTGGTCTTGTGCCCTGCTTGAATGTAACCATTTCTTCCTAGTTTTAAAAAATACCACTATAACTATGCGATGGGTGAGCCGGTTTCATCGATTTATCGTTTTTTGATTTAATTTTTTTCCAATTATTACCAAAAAATGAATTCCACTCTGAAGAAGATTCGAAGCGTTCAAGGGAATACGGTTTGTCTCAGAAGTAATGAGAATAATTTTTTTTTATTTTGTAGTGAAATTATGCTACTTAGATACGTACACACTTTTTCCAACTATTTTGAATTCCGGGTTACAATTCTGGTAGTGTTGTTTCGTTAGCCTGTTCATAATCTATGCAGTGCCTACTGTGATTTTTTCAATGTTGTCTACTGTTTCTGTTGTGTAATGTTTGGATAGAAAAAAAAAAAAAACAGTCACATTAAGGCATACATATTTATCTGTCGATTGTAGTGGTGTTTTGGTGGAATTTTTCAACTAAGAACTTCTATTCAACAATTCCAGACCTAACAGGATATTAGGTCATATACGCTGAATATAATTAAAATGCAATTAAAATTTTCCTTACTAATGCCTATCCTACAATCGTCCAAACTATCTAACTGGAAGATGCAGTCTTTCTTCGACATGCATTCGTAAAATTTTCTTGGTCATCTTTAAGTCTTTTTACCATCGGACAAGACAATCTGTGCAAAAGACATTAGAAACTTTTCTGAAGCAATTTTGTTTTAGTATGCAAATTTAAGTTCGATATTTATTGAGACAAACCGAAAACGGATATACTTAAGTTCACCTTCCAGGAAAACTAAAACAGACTGATGAAATCACACTTGTTTGTCGTTTCGGTCGATTAACGTTTTCTTCAGAGAGTTTTTGGCGAAATGCAAAGCTTCGTTGAGGAGATGAGACCACAATGTTTACACCTCTTATTGTGTAGAACTGCCCTGATGTCTGGTCTGCTTGAAGCGGATCTGCGTTTGTTCGAAGGGCGGCATAAAGTGGAGAACTGCGATGCCTTGAACTAGTACTTGACATAGGAAGCAGCTGTCTTGGAAGGCCTACTTACGGTAGGGAACTGCGGTTCTTTGAACTATTTCTTGATGCAGGAACTGATGTCATGAGCACCTGTTTGATGCAGGAGCCGATATCTTGAGGAGTGCTTAAACTTGCTTGAATTCAGAAGTTGCAACATTCGGTGTACCTTTGGAGTACTGCTCTCTCTTGGCGTGCTTGCTTGGCGCATGAAATGGTGGTGACGGCTTAGCCTGGTTACCGTTCAACTGCTTGTTCTATGAACACCTATGTAGCTTGAGGTGAGTCAACTTCTTGTCCTAAAATATTTTTATATTTAACAAGAAAATCAAATCGTCTTAACGGTGACTTGAATTCCCTGAATGGAAGCTATAGCAATCCCGAGCAGGAGGAGGGCTTCACATCTCAAGCCAGGCTGCCATATGACCGCCTGAATGGATGTTATTTCTCTACGGAGGTTGGAGTGCTGGGACCAAGCCGACCCTATGTTGACTTGACAGCTGCAACGGTATTGAGTTGGAAGTCCTAGCCCAAGTCGACCCTATGTTGGCTTGACGGCAGTGGAAACAACAGTTACGATGCTGTTACTGCTGGCTGTATCCCCTTCTGCCATACTAGGATGACAGTTCGTTAATTATGATCTTAAGAACATGTGGATACTGAAAAGAAGGTTATCTGGGAAGCATTAAACAAATTCATTGGTTCGACAGTTGCTTGGTCCTCTCGGAATTTATTTTTTATTAAATCCTGGTATTTTTTTTGGACCGGATTTTTTTCTTTTTTATTTCTTTTTAATTTTTCTACTGTTTGTCTGAATTGCCAGCTGATATCAGGCTAATAATTTGTTTTTTTTTTCTTCTATTTTTATACAAGCAAAAGCCTACCTAGCCTACCCGCAAACTGTTAATAGACGCCAATTTGAAAATTAATTTTGCTAGGTTTACAAAAAGGTTGATCGAGTATTCAGAAATATATGACACAAGTTCTTTGATCTGGGATATCCTTATATGCTGTCCGACCCTGTTAAAGGCTCAGAACAGGAATATTCCATTAGTGAAATGAGTATCTTACCGAAAAAGAACCGCATTTATTAATTTTTTTGTTATTATTTAAAATATCTTCCAACTGTCTCGATACTATTAATAAAACAAATCCGAAGTCATTCTAAATGTATAAATTTAATACCACTATGTCCATGTCCTTACCACCTACAATCAGATTGAAACTTTAATATTGTCGAAAACCATAGTCCTCAACAATCAATAGATAATTAAAACTATTTAAATCCACCTGTCCCAAAGTAAATCCACAAAGTCATCTAATTCTATTCACAAAAATTGAACCTTGCAGCCATTTCATGGATTTCTATTCTTCTGCCATTCATCAATCAACAACCAACAGAAATTATCTCAAAAATTTTTTTTATGTAATTTTTTAATTTTTTTTTTAATTTGTGCTAATGATGATAATCAACAATGTCTTAATCATCATTCGAAATGAGTTGAACATTTTTAATTTACATGCGACTTACGAAAGCGAGAAATTAATCAACCGAATGTGCAGCGCAAAAATCGTGCTTCCGAATTGATCGACGTCGTCAACAGCTTGGCATTGATAATTTTTCTCATTTTTTAATTAATTTTTGGCCAGTGATCATTGTTTATGTTAAGCGCGTATTTTATAATCTATACGGCTCCATTGTGAGATAATTGTACCGAATTCATTCAAAATACTCGAAGCAGGTTCAAAATCTTTTGGGAGAAAAGTTAAAAATGATTCTTTTCTTAAACTTTTTATCGTATCCAGCCGTGAGGTATGGAGTTAACTTCATACAAAAAAGTATTTAGAATTGTACAAATACGATCTTTCTGCGGTTACAGGGTAATTAAACAATGTTTTGATAGTCTTTCGCGTCCGCTTCTTTATTTATTTAATTTATCTTTGTCAACGGGTGTATTTCCTGATGATTGGAAATCGTCACTTGTTATTCCTGTTTTTAAAAATGGAAAGAGATACTTGGTTAGTAATTATAGACCTATTGCTAAATTGTCTGTTATACCCAAGCTTTTTGAAAGCATTGTTTGTGAACTGCTGAAGTTCGAATGTAAGCCATTTATTAGCTCAAAACAACACGGCTTCATTAAGGGTAGATCAACATCAACCAACTTGACACTTTTAGCATCTTCCATTGCTTATACCCTTGAGAAGCGGTTGCAGACTGACTGTGTCTATACTGACTTCTCTAAAGCCTTTGACAAGCTTTCCCACAGAGTATTGCTGTTTAAGCTGTTAAAAATAGGTTTTTCTCTATTGTTGGTTGATTGGATCTCATCCTATTTAACTGGTAGAAATTTTAAAGTGCACAAAAGGTACTGTAAGTCTTCTACAGTAGACTGAGTCTAACTTGGGAATAATATTGTACCGTACATGAAATGAGGTACAATAACTGTTCTTATTAATTTCATGCGCATTTCAGTTGACAGTAGATACCCATGGACCAATAACTGGCTGAGAGACATACACTCTGAAAATTATATTGGTGATATGACTACAGCAGGAAAGATTAGTATTCCGCTCAACTTCTAGATTTCTGACTGAGTTTTGATAGGGTAAGATAACATTATTAGTAGAACATATCTGGCATATCTGATGTACCAAGAGCGATTCTATAGATAGGCGTGCAGCTCGACTTATTGGCATTTCAAAATCAACCCATTTTCAACAGATCACTCAGAGATACGATGCAAATCCTTATTTATACGATCAATGCAGTCCTCTTGTAATTGGTCTACTGCGTTAAACTTGCACATCATCGGCATAGAGATGAATAGATACATCAAGAACAGCATTCGGAAGATCATTTAAAAATATACTGTATAAGAAAGGGTCAAGAATCGAGCCTTGGGGAACACCACATTCAGTAGAGCGAAACTGCGATATTATGTTGCGCACCTTGACAGCTTGTTGTCTATGTGTCCCACACCAGATGAGGAAATAAGGAATCCCTTGCAAGTTTGTAAAGAAGGCGAGTATGATCGACAGAGTCAAAAGCTTTACTTAAGTCGAGAAGAACAAGTATCGTTTGGAAATCTTGATCAAGGGCTTCCGTAATATCAGAGGTTACTTTTAACAGAGCTGTTTCGTAGCTGTGCATTTTATGGAACCCATGGAACTATTGACAATAAAGAAAGTAATTAACTTAATAAATTTAGGATGAATCAAATCATAGCTATTTGCAGTGGATTTCACAGCCTGACCAACAGATTGATTAGTCGGAGATAAGGAGGTGAAATGTTCATTTAAGCAATCAGCGTCGATAGAGCATATGTTCTCATGCTTACTTGCCACCTCCATATTGCGCCACAGGTTTTTAGGAAGATTTTTTAGATTGCCTAAGTTTCAGTATGACGAGATTTCGGACACTTTTATATCGACGATGAGCTGCAGGGTTTCGTCAGACTTTAAAGCGATGCAAGTGGAAATCTCTTTTAGCAAGAAAAATGTAAATTTCTTGTGTATATCCATGGACAGCGTTGTTAAAAAAATTTCTTTTTAATTAGAGAGAGGAACATGTCGATAGTAAAGCTGTACAATTAAATTGTTAAAAAGTTCGACGTTGACATCAACTGATTCCAGTAATTGTACGTCAGACCACGGCATTACAGAGCAGTCCAGCGTAAAGCATATCATAATTAATTTTATTATAATCACGATAATAAAATAAGTCAGTCAGCACATAAAGAAGGATCAAAAGCAGCTGGTATAACAAGTATAAGAAATCGTGGTCAAAATTAGTCACTGGAGTCAACTGATTATGGAACAACAGAGACACAATCCATTTGAGACGGATTTCTATAGTATTGAAGAAGGTTTGAAAAGATTAATAGCACAGAGAAAATTTACTAACCTCAATATTTTCGCTGTCCGCTGTAATGGTTCAGATTAAAAACTAAATTCTTGTCGAAAATTTTCTTGAGCACACAAAAATAATTTAAACCTTCTGCCATCTACCTCGAATGATTAAACACAACTCAGCTGAGTACTGTGGGTTTGAAAAGGCTTCCAAAGGAATTAAAGAAGCTCAAAATAAATTCTAATTGTAATTTTAAAAGGCTTTACATACAAATTGCTATTAAAAAATTTATTTATTATTTCGATGTCTGTTAAACTATGTCTGTCTTTGTAGCTTTATGCATTCAGTCCTATACTTCTTTATACATTTTGCAAACGCGATCGCTTCTTATACGTATCTACTGCTATAAAAGTTCGCTTGACCTCCAACTCAATAGGGTGTAATATCAATAGAAAGAGCTCTAGTAAGTCGAGTTAATTTAAGTAAATCAAATTTGACTTCCAATGTCGTTCAGCATACGTCTATGACTTAACTTTCCTCCATCTACAAAACCTTCCAATTCTTTTTAAATGAAATTCAAAGCATTCAACAAAATGTCAAATTCTTTACAAAAGCAGACTGCCCAATTGCTTCTATGTAAATTTCATAGTTCATCAAGGATGCATACTTTCGCCGATACCATTTATAAATAGTCATTGACGTATTCGATGTCATACAGAAAAGACAGCTGTGAAAAAATCAGTTTTCCTAAAAAATAAAAAAAAACACAGGTCAGACTTGATTAGCAGCGCGCAAAATTACTGTTGTTTGTCGATTTCTAAAGACGATCGCATTTGTGTTTTGACAGCTATGAATGACTTATTGTTCATTGCCTTATTCTATATTAAGAAAAATTAAGCAATGCAAATGTTACAAAGGGTATTCCTTGAAGTTTGTTCAAAAATGAAAATATATAGTAATTGGCCACACAAAATTTAGTTATTAGCCATTTTATTAGCTAAAAAACTATCCAAAATATAAATTACCTACAAATATTTAGTGCTGCTAAAAACTCAATAAGTTTCACTGACATAGGTCGCCAATTACTGTAAATATTAACAAATAAATATTAAATAATTGTTAATCTGACGTCATTAAACGAAACTCTGAGTGTTGTGAGACATAACGGAAGGAAAAGTGTTATAAATTATTTCCTGTCAATCGGACTTATCCTGGGTATTTTTAATCGAGATTGAAGTCGAACCCAAGCCATAGCGGTGTTAGAATTTTTGGCAGTACGCCATTACAAGTTCCCCTGGGAGCTACCTCTATTCTATCATTAAAAAGTTATTCAGTAATTTACGAGTATACTAATGAATCCTCAACTGCCAAGGCGTATAGACCAATAAACTATGACTTCTTTTTGACTCAAAACATTAGAACGCACCTGTTAGTGGAAGCTGAGCTGCTCCATTTTCAGAAGCAGATTGTCGCAAAATCAACACGAGTATTTAAAAGGAAGATCAGCTGAGACGGCCCTCCATGAAGTGATGCACTCAATAGAAAAGGGCTTCCTTTAAACAATCTACCCTGGCTACTTTCATTTATGTAGAAGGCGCCTTTAATAATGTTCTTCTACATAAGTTTACTGAAATAAAAAATGATGTAGTGAATCAGTCTTTAAACCACTGGATCGCACACATGTTGAATAATAGACTGTCTTTGCTGATCTGGGCGGGGTAAGCAGAATTAAAATAGTTCATAGGGGCACCCCGCAAAGTGGTATCCTATCAACTTTATTATGGGTGCTCATTATGAATGATATCTCGTAAAATACTCATCCGGATGAGATATAAAGCGGTATGTTATGCAGATGACCTGGTAATCTTAGTCGACGGGAGTTATGAGTTCGAGCTCTGCAGACTGGCGATCCGACTAGTAATGGGCTACGGCTTACGGACTGAGCATCAATCCACAACTGAGCTATAGAAAAAAAGTGGAGATTCAAGCCACGAATGATCCTATGGATATACACTAGCGTCATCCGATCCATGTTAACCTACAGTTCTGTGGTATGGTGGAAAGCAATGGATTTCGCCATTCATCGAAAGATATTGGCAAAGATTCAATGATTGTGCGCTCAAACTCTTGAAGTTATCTCCAACATATACCTGGTGTAAACACATATCAAGAAGTAGGCGTCAATTGCAGCGTCACGATTGCATTTCAATCGGAGCTGGGCTCACACTGAAACAAGAGTTAAACACGAATCCATAGTTGACATCGACAAGGATTGCGACTACCTTGTCGAGACGATGCTCAAAAGCAATTTTAAATACAGAATTACATCCAGGTCAGAATGGGAATCACATTCTATGCTTCAGCCATTGACAAACCCTGTTAGTATCTACACTGATAGCTCAAAATCCGAAGAAAGCACCGGAGCAGGCGTTTTCAGTGAGGAGCTTCACATGGAGATTGCCATACATCTTAAAAGCAATGTCACGGTAGAAGTCAAGGCCATCCTTGAAGCGGAAGAATATCTCCTAAGCTCAGATACTGAGAACAAGGAGATTGCCATCTGCTCAAATAGCCAAGCAACTGTCAGGGCCTTATCTAAACCCTTTACAACCTCCAAACTAGTAGCTGCAAGGACATAGGAACATCATTAAAATGATAACAAATGGCGTATAATTATTTAAAAAAAAGTCCTATTCCCTCATTATAGCAGACACAAGTTGAAATGGCCAATTACTATATATATGGTGCCCAATTATTATACCCTTTATCCTATATGAACGTAAGATATATAAATAGATTCATAACAAATTGAAAATCCGTTATATTCCTATTCAAAAGTGGCACTTTGAAACCTTAGAAAGTTGTAGATTATCTTGTTTTTCAAAACTAATCACAGGGCGGTAAAATTTTCTTTTGCTTTATCATAAATTTCCATGATTGCCCTCTAGATTATATCGAAAGTCGACAGAGAGAACTGATAAAAAGATGCGCAATTTTTCGGTGGCACACTTCTTTGCTAAATCCATTATTAATAAAATATTCTCATTGGCTCCAAAGGAACTAGGACAGATTGGCGCCAATATCCATGTTGTCGCCTGTATCCAAACTACTTGCTAATGAGAAAAAAAAAAAAAAGAAAATTTCGAGAGATTAGCTACTGACGCTGACGCGAGTAACGCTACTTGTTTTTTGGCCAAATTCTTTGCCACCATTATTTATTGTTCCCCATAAAACCCATAAAAATCTCGGCCGCCACTCTCTTGTATCACACATGCATAAAGTAAATGTGTGTACATGAATAAATTGGAAATGTTATTTAGAAAATAACGGAACCTTTGACATTTTACGTTTAGAACGGAAATTTATATAAAATCGATACTCGATGACTTCTATGCAGCAGTCAAAGTAGAGATGAGCTGCACGAGGCCCATGTTTTTTTTTTTTTTTTTTTTTTTTTTTTTTTTTTTTTTTATAATACTCAGGAAATAAACTTTCGCTTAACTTTGTAAGCAGGTGGTGAGGTGACAGAAATGTTAGCATATATTTTCAAAAAAGAAAAAAAAAATCAACATAAAGTCAGTGGCTAGAAATTAAAGGTGTATCCCCTCACATCGTCTTTTGCCTTGGGTTTTAATTTTAACAAATCCCCAAGCGCAGAGTTTTCCAAGTGCTCGTGGTACTTTCTGAATGTTTTTTTTTCTTTAATTTTTATATTTTTTATTGCTTAATTGATCAACGATCAACATAAAAAAAAAAGGAACAACCTTAGAGGTCACTGCCCCAGATCAGATCAGGCCAGGTGAGAAGCGTGACTTAATCCCATCTCGACTATAGTTGAAGTGTGCTGTAGTAGTAAAATGTCATTCGGCTAAGATCTGCCTAAATTTTCTTTGCTATTAAGCTAACTCGCAATCGAAGTGGCGTTTTTGTAGCGTCTCCGATCTTTTTGAACTTGGAATCGATCGGCTGCTGCGACAAAACCAGTTAAGCGGGCTGCAATCGTCCAGCAGATACGCATAGACTTATTTGTAGGCGCGCCTTAGGGTAGACTTATCGCCCAAAATAAACCCGTTCGTTCGGTGTTGGAAGTATTTTATCGGACCTCTAATACCTATACCTAATAAGAAAATGTAAAGATTTACACTGGACAATCTGCAACACCGCAAATTAATCAGGGGCGATCGGATAAGAAATTCTTGACGCTACAATAACCTTTGTCAAGTCTTTTCGTCTCTTCATCTATTTCACATGATTTTCTGCGTTTTATTGGTGTGGCTTTGGTCAAGCTGTCAGGAAATGGAATTAATTGTAAGGCGACCTCAATAACGGAAGAAGACGTTGAAATAATTCTGAGAAACTGAATTAAAAGCTATTAACAAAAACTTGTTGAGTGGTTATTTTTGAAGTATTCGTTTTGATCTTGAATTAATTAAGATTATATGAGCGTTAGAAGGGATTTAACTATGTTGTTCTGTCTTGTATTAAAATTAATCTCCAACGGGACTCACATGGGACTCCATCTGCATAATATGAGTTCTGTGGTCTAATATGCGTTGTTGCGACTCGTATTTTATTGGTTCGACTAGCAACTATTTTGACATTCGACATAATCGTGTGACTGAGAGATGGCTGTTTAGTGGAATCGCAAGTTGCACCTGCTGGTGACGAAGTTTGGTACACTAGCTGAGCATTCCTTATAAATTCCATTGTTGTAATTCAAAACTCTAGCGACCTTGAACTTTCCCACAAATGTACTCGCAGCTATAGTTTTTACTCATATGAGCTGCTCTTATCTTGCTCGCGATCTTGTGGATAAGTTCTCCCGAAAATTATGGAATCTACTTAAAGTTCCGAATATAAATTTAGCAAGGAAATGACCTTGTGTTGCCACATTCGCAACTTCAACTGTCATTATTTTTTCATTATGGTTGGGTAGGTAATGTTTGTTTTTTTTTGGAAATTGATTAGAACGTTTGATATTGGTTGTATCCCGAAGTAGAATAAATTGAACTTGAATGAAACATGGTGATGAAGTTTACTAATCCTTTCACAAATCTCGATTATTATATCTCAGCTTTTGTTTGTTGTTGATCTCTAAATCCTCTTAACTTCATGCAGCTAGTTCGACAGAATGTATAGCTGCCAAAGATAAAAAGTATATAGTGTCATTTGTTTGACTGAAGTTACTCTTCATTGATGATATGTTATCATCCAACGAATTATTTATTCTCCTTGGTGACATGTCTAGTTTTAACTGGACTGCATCATATGAGATTTGGTTTGATTGTGGACTCTCCTGTCATTTTTTGGGTAGTATTAGATCTGTCGTTGCATGTTATAGCTGTATTGGTCGCTTTGCAAATATCGTTCGATCCTTTCTGTCCTGAGGCGTCATAATTGCACTAGTTCTTAGCTTAGTAAGAGGGAGGCTGCCCTCTTTAAATGATTTAAAGGTTCCATTATGGTTCATACACGAAGAAATAATAGCTACGGGAAGGCTAATTGAAAATATGTAATCAAAGGACGCATGATATCCGCTTTTCACATACTGCCGACTATTCAACCGTTCAGCTACCCATCTTTCGGCGTATGTCTGAACTGGATCTCATTATTGGTTATTCGAAACTGCTTTGTCACCGAAATGATCGTACAAGTTATACTATTATTTTTTACCTATGGACTCGCCTCCAAACTCAGAAATACCTGCAAAATACCAACAAATGAAAACATTTCCGGAATAAGGAAGTTATCTTCCGTCATGCTCCTAAAATTGTGGTGCTTTTCAAAGAAACAAAAAAATTGAATGAGTTACCTCCAAGGACAAATGTCTTACATGAAAAAAGCATTATATTTTGAATTCGTTTTAAAACGTTTACGACACCCCATCAGACTCCCGTAGCTTAGTCATTTCGTTAATCATTTACTTCATCGATTTTCTCTTATAACACTTCACATAACCTACAATTTCTTATGACCTCATCTTAAAAATCTTTACTCGTTCAGGTTTCGGATAACATGATAATGTCAAGCAATAAAATCACTAAAGTGTCGATTAACCGAATGCTGTCTAGGAAATATGTTAAGTAATATCGTTAGGTTTCCAAACGTTAGATACATTCGCACCTGACATAGATATTCACCTAGTTTTATGTATGTCGCATGAATGCAGTTTGATTTCTGTACCTCTTAGAAATATTCTGAATAGAAAAGTTGACAAAAAGGAAACGCAGCCGACATAGTAACATCCAAAGAATATTTATAAGCTAAGCACGTAGAACTAATAAAATGCTAAAACTCAGAGGTACGCATTTATCCTCTGAGAAGAAGTATACTTTGTAAGAAGAAAACTTTACACTTCATCGCATATCTGTCCCATTGGTTGGTTCAGATATTGAAACAGTAGAGAGGTGGGTGTAGCTCTAGACTTAATAAATTATTGCGTTCGTGTTTAATACTTAATGAACGAGTACGATAGACCACGTGCGATTCGATGATTTCATGTAAAACCATTTTGATTTCTCCAAGGTCTGATCTGAATTTTACACAAAATTTTCAATTTTTGGCAGATACACTACACCTGCTTTAGTTTACTGCTATGAAAATTTCAGAACAATAAAAATTCAAAACTGTGATAATTGCATCCATTTAGCCTATAACACTGGCAACTATCAAACAACACTGTAAATATATCCAAGCGTTTTCAGATTTGAGATAATAATTTTTCATTTTGATCGAAGTAGGTACAGCTGCGTATCTGTTTAAACTAATATTACCTCTAACCCCGCAGACATCCGAACAGCTAACGTAAACAATTCTATAGCCCGGCTATGATTCACCTAAGCTACTGGTGTACCTCTAGCTGCATTTTAAAGTAATTATGAATCCTTGATATCGTCAAATTATTGCTGCTTGAAAAAAAAAAAAAATCTATGCAGATAGATTGTAGAGGACCAACTGAATGCTTAATTTTCGGATATTTTACTAGTATATTTTGGTATACCTCAAGAGTCTGTTCTAGGTTCAGGTTTGTTTATAACCTCATCTATGTATGATGTTCATATTCATTTAGAAGATTTATTTGTCGTAAAATAAATTTTAAATTTCATTCAATAGCAAACCAAACATTTTCATGATTTCAGTCATATTGATAAGACGTAATTTTGCAGTCGACTCACATCAACTCTCATATCTGTCAGCGTTGACAGACCGGTTGAAGCATTCAATAAGTGTGTAGGCTTTTTATACAATAAATATTCTCCACTACACGCACATACTGTAATTCATGGCTGCCCTTAATTCTGTCTAGAGATAAAGAATTTACCTTCTGATTCTAGAGAAAAGATAAGAGCTCTTAGCCTCTTAACTGGGCTATTTATATAATATTTACGTAAATTTGTGAAATGCATAATAATTAAACAATTTGGCATTGTCAACCGTACACAGAGGATAGTTCTGAGGAACATGAGGGATGACTTAGATCCATTTGCTATTTCTGAGGCTGGATTCACAACAAATTACTCGATGATGCCACTTCACTTTAAAGGTTTGGCAACAATTTAGTTTTTTGATACAGGCTCATACCAAAATCTTGTTGGACGTAACAATGTTCTCAATTTAAGCCAACCTTCAATATCTAGGATAATTGGCTAATAAAATCTCGTTTATTCGAGTTAATATGGGGAAGAGGTACCTCGGATAAGCGAAAACTCGGATAAGACGAAGAAAAAAAAAAGAAAATTCGAAAATTTTAATCATTTTTTATATATTTTAAATTGTAGAATAAAATTTAATCACAAAAGTATACATATAAAAGTGAAATTCTAATTCTACTACATAATTCTACTACATAACGTGTACTTTGTTCGTTGTTTTTCCGTATTATCCGAGTATAATCCTCGATTAATGCTGAGTGGTCGCATAAGTCCGTTGCCTCGGATAACGCGGCGACTCGGTTGATTGAAGGCCGAATAAACGAGGTTTTACTTGCGATTAGTGCTGGGACATCGGAATGGAACATCGATGTTGACATCGCCCAAAGAGCATCGATGTGGTGAAACTTGCAAACTATTTCTCTTTTGAGTTATATTCTCGCCTGACATTCGGCTGGTATAGAAGTAGCCACCATGGACAACATTTTTGCTGCAAGTCGTGATAAGCCAAGATATACATATAAGTTGGTAACGCTGCCATTATTCAAAGGATTAATATGAAGCGGTTCCAAAGGAGGACTTAAATAAAGGGGTATTTCCGATTGCCAACGTTCCGAACTTCCTTCGGTTGCTTCTGTTGTTTTTTCAATCACCAGGCAGACGTTTTCTTAAGGGACCCATACACGGTCACGCATATTGGCCAGCTCGAGTAGGACAACGATGTTGTCACACAGATTTGACCATGTATAGGCCTGTTTGTGGTGTGACACATATGTCAAGCACGAAAATCAAGTTAGTTTGATTTTTGGTGGCGGGACTACGTGTTTGACAACTTATTGAACCGTGTACGGCGATGCTTGTCACGCATTCGTCATTCTTGAGTGAAGTCTAACCAATAAATGATAGCAATTAATAGTTCTATCAGCTCCTGAAATGTGTTCCTATCCTAATGTTGGACAGCATGTTTGATGGTGTGTGGACAAAAAGGTTTCATGTGTGGCACACCAAGTTGGACAATATGTTCGCCGTGTATCGCTCTCCTGTGGCCTAATTTCGTTGGTCTCCATTGAGTCAGTGACAGCAGTGTGATATAAGGTCACTCTGATTGTTTCCTCCCAACTATTTAAAAAAAACTCTGATTGGTTCCACCGAACGATGTTTTCTGCCCCCAGAACAAGTCATTCTAAGAACTATTGATGCTTTCAAAATGAAATGAACAATCACTTCACTACTTCTCTTTCCGGTTTACACCACAAAAATTTTACTGAAATAAATACCTACGTATTTCTTTGTTCAAATCTAGATAAATTTTTTGGAATTTTATTTGCTTTTTACAGTACGCATTTATTCCTTTGCGGTAAGAAGCATATAATTCCCTAACATCGATGTACGTCGATGTTTTAGTGCGTCGACATCGATGTAAGAATATCGAGCATCGAGAGCCGAAACATCGATGTTTTGAAAACATCAATGAACATCGCCCAGCACTACTTGCGATGTTAATTGTTACCAATATTAGGAAATTCAGAAAAGGGGAATGCCCACTTTTCATACAACTTTAGGCCCGACACCTCCAGAAATGACAGATGTCTTAAATGATGCACTATGATACGCTGAACATATTTTTATTATTTCTATCTAGCAGGAATAAACTTTGGCGTTCATCGGATGTAGCTTGAGCGTCTTTCTTGGGCGAAAAAGGAGTGTCGTGGAAAATGACTGCCTATGAGAAAAATGTTCACAACAGAGCACTAATAGCCATGGAAGAAAGAACTGCAAAAATATATGCGAAATTTAGTAGCTGCGGTGTATGTAACCCAAGTGCATGAAAATGGGTTTTCCGGCGGCAAAACGTCTCGAGAAAGTTTTCTGAATCGGGGAAAAATATACACCACCCGATAGTACTCGGCGAAACCTTTAATTCGATATGCATGAAACATGCGGTAAACCACCCCCCTCCCGCCGAGGGTTCCTACCCCCTACCCTTAAAGAATGTCGAGAAAAATTTTCTACGTATTGAGGCGAACAGTGAAACTCGTTTTCGGATCGGACATAACTCTACCGAGTTAGAGCCGATCTACGGTGCGAAAAATCTAGTACCTCAGTTCGAATAAAAAAGAGGGTAATACTAAAGAAGTAAGTAGCCTCCGAGTATATGAGTGTGGGTATACTCAAGCTTCTTCGCAGAACCTAAGGAATTCGATTCTGTACTAGATTATCCAAAATGTAATAGATGAAACTTTAACCCCCCTCCCCAGCTTTCCCCCGCTAGATAGAAATAAACATTGTTAATAAAAAATCTTCAGAGTATCATAAAGCATCGTTTAAGACATCTATCATATCTGGAGGGGTCGGGGCTAAAGTGGGCATTCCCCTTTCCTGTAACATCTGCAAAATGGAAGGACCGAGGAACGAGATCATTGTGGATCTAGGATTCTGTCATACTCATTCTGTCATGTATAAACTCCACACATATTGCCATCATCGCCTGGCTACTTAGAATTTACAGAGAACAGAAAGTGTGATAAGCCAATTAGCGTAGTCAAATTCTGGTTGTGTTAGAGTCTGTTGCCGCTCCAAAAAAATTTATGTAGATTTTAATTCTGCTACTTGCTAAGTTTAAGAGGCTAACAGATCTCTTAGGAGTCTTTTATATAGAAATGGAGGGGTTAATTTGACAAAGAAATAATTTGTATTCTCCATCTAAACGCCACAGATCTATGTCAAACTGCAGAACGCCCAGCCGGAATCGAATGCATCACTAGAATATGGCAAAACTCAATCGTAACCTAAGATCTACGTGACATTGGTGCCTTTATGAGAAAAACTGTAATGGATGTGACTATGGATGCTAACATGATAAATGAATATTTGATTAAATTACCGGAGGCTTTACGAGCTTGAAGGTAAAGATAACAATTTTATTGTAAGCCCGCAGTTTACAAACAAATGACTCAACGTTCAAATGTAATGGAAATTTAATGTATGGCGCTGCAGTCGCTTGTATTCTCTATACTGTGGGGTACATGTAGACAGAGATGTAACCATATGTTAGATTGTGCGAAAAATCACCACGTTCGGCACGGAAAAGTATATGGCATTACACGCAATGGACTCTTCTTTAGTTTCTTAATCGACTTATGGGGCATACCTTGTTACTGTGTACTCACCGTGGGTGGCTGTATATGATCTGTCACTGTCATTCCAGAATTCGAGAATCGAAACTTGTTATCTTTCAATTTCGAGTCAATTTAATGTTTGAAACGTAACGATCGTGAAATTTATTCACTCGCCAACAAAAATTTTGTATGCGGTAAGGTGCGCCAAAAAAACTTTTATTACAAAAAAAATTTTTTTTGCGGGGGCTCAACTTAAAAAAAAACTTTCTAACATTCCGCCAAATTTCAAATTCCTACGTAACGTCGTTTTCCAGAGAAACGTGTATGTCATACTGACAGACAGATGGACGCAAGAGCGATGTTATAAGGTACGGAACCCTAAAAATGTGTTAGTTTCTTTGCTAGACTTTTATGTCGATTTCGATGGGTTTTTGGTGCAACACCAGTATTGCACTTTTTCCAGCAGTGCAACACTCAAAATGTTCGATGGGACAATTTTAATAGCAGAAGTGCAACACAAGCTTTGCACTCACTTCCCCTACTTTGCACCGGATATTTTCTTGGTGTTACAAATACATATTGAGGTCGAATTGTCATCTGCTCTGGCAAAGTGTACTGTCGCGATTATTTGTGAAATTTTGGAGTTAAATGAATTAAAAAACTTTGTTTGGGTAATTGGCATAAAGTTAAGAAGAACCTTGTTTCTATATATCAATAAAGAGCATTTATTACGTTTGACAGTTCCGTGTATATAATACGTGTGTCAACAAATACAAGGAATATGACAGAAATATGTTCGATGGACTTCAGTTCTCCCAGTTCTCCGCTGCCAGAAAAAGTGCAAAACTGAAATGGTCCAATCGAAATCGACATTAGTAATATAAATTCCATAAAATGACATTTGACAGTTGTCAACCAGTCATTTGACATTTAATACGTGACGTCATTTCGGCTAATCTGGTGGCTTATTGGAAACATGTGAATAATTTCCTGGCGCGCCTTTATATGTATGTTTGTAAACCATGTAACCAATATAGAGGTCATACACGCTGCTACTGTTTCTAATTGATTGTTCTTCACAAATACATATAGATCTATTCTAGTACATTTTAATACCTACGTAACTTATTTACTAATTTCATCTTTTTATGCACCGTGTGCCATATAAATAAAAATAAAAATAATAAAGCAGCTGAATTGAGTTCTGGTGCTTTTTTTTTTTCAGAACTAATTAATTTATAAGTCATGTAATTTTTATTATTATTGTTAATCCACCCCAGGCCATTATATTATTTCCGCACGAATTGTTTTTCGCCTTCGCTTTGTATATGAACTCTTGACACTCACGAACAAGGTCTGGGTCGTATTTGTCTAGCATTTTAAGTGGTACCGGTACGGTGTAGTCACATGGTGTGGTGATCACTGTTTAGTTAGCGATATAAAGTTACGCGATATTCATTAAAGTCGCATTGCTTACCTTCTTCATAATTCTGGAAGTGTTTTTATGATTTTTCATTAAAACGAAAGTTATTATTTAGATTTTCGCGGCCAATATATAACCTTGGTATAGCCTGACGTTGCAAGCTCTAACTATCCACTTATTACCTATACACTGTGAGTCAATTTCTATTTACTACAATTAAATTTATTTCTCTCGCTATACCGGCCAGATCGACGGCGTCGTCTCCGCTATTTTTATACCTATAATATATGCTGAAGGTTCATTAATTTTAAGCTGTTCGACGGAATTTTAAATTGACACGTTTTCGCAGAACTCACGGAAAATAACAAATCAAACGAAACTGGAATGATAATAATAATATCTTGATTTTACTGACTAAAGATGTTTACGGGGAAATGGAGATTACTAAAAAACTCATTAACAAATAGGTAGGTAATGGTCAACTAGAAAATAAATTTCTTCAAGAAGAACTACCTACATGATGTCGCGGAAGAAAGAACTCAGAGCTTTTGGATGTGGTACTATGTTACTTGGACGTATATAAAATGTGGTCAGTGGTCTTTGACATTTCCAAAAATAAGTTTAACAAATGTTTATCACTCATTAAAGGTTTTCTGCTTATTTTGTTTTATCCTGTTTGTCATATGAGCTGTCTCCAAGCTATTGAAGGATGATGTTGATAGCCCTGAACTTACTGTTCATTCTTTGTCGGCAGTCACGGAATCTATCGTTCTTTTTTGAACATTCAAAGCTCTGGTCCTAAAGTAAAATTGAAGGGTTATCTCTGATTTGCTCCTAACTATTGACACCTATCTACTTGTTCAATCACAAATTTACACCTAATTTTTTCAGTATTTTAAAAAAAAATGTGATGAACAGTGCAGAGCTCTTTCCAACCAACAAAATTTCTGTCCTGTTTTGAAATAATTTGCAGCCAACTTTAAAGTTTAAAAGAGTAAAAAAAATTCATATAAATTTGAATAAAACTCTTCAAATTGTTTGTTGCCATCTATGCTCTAGGCCAAGAGGTTTTTACCCAATCCTCGTAGGTTTAACTTCTCTCGGGAGTAGGACTGTAGATTTTTTTTCCCAAGCGAAAGTTTATAAAAGTGAATCACGTGTGGTGTCCACCATTTTCATATTCTATTTCTTTCCAATGGTGTTCCTCATCCGGATGGGGTACAAAACGGTATGTGATTTTAGTCACCGACAGTTGTGAATCGGAGCTTTGTGGACTGCTGCATAACGCGATCTGACTAGTCTCAGATTGGGCTACGGATTTCGGACTCTGCATCAATCCATCCAAGACCGATCTATGCCTTTTCGCCAAAAAAGGAACATTCAAAGATTGAACCTGCCCTCTATCGGCTCTACATGGTTAGAGCTTAAGGACAGGGTGAAATATCTAAGCATTATATTAGACATAATGCTGAGCTGGAAACCACACATAGAGGACAGAGCGAACAAAACTCTTAGAGAATTCGCAATGTGCCGCAGAACTATTGGGAAAAAGTGGGGAGTCATACCGCGGATGACTCTATGGGTATACACTGGCGTCATCCGTCCCATGTTATGGTATGTTGGAAAGCAATGGAGTATGCCAATGATCGTAACATATTGAAAAAGATTCATAGATTGTGCCTACTAAGTGGCGCATCCAAATCTACTAGCACTCGGGCTCTTTAGTTCATCATTTGTGACTCACTTTTTTTGGCGGGGGGGGGGGGGTCAACCTCTTTTCAATGCATCCAATGGTGTTCCTCAGGGATCTCACTTCTCTTTAGCTTATACATATAAATGATCTTACAGAAGGCAACTGTGATTCATTTCTTCGATGATAATATGCGAAATGACTTACCTGAAGTCCCATAGCATGATATCAGTCTTATCTACTCTAATAAAGAAAATCTACAGAGTTTATAGCTTTAGAAAATATTTAGAGAGATGCTCTAACTTTGGCATAAAGTTTACAAATTCAAATTCATCTTAATACAAGAGACTTCAAAAGCAAAATCGAATAACCATATTGCATGAAGTATTGGTGTACTATTATTACTTAACCACACTGGTTTTTTTTCATACTCAGTATCTTCCAAGGTTCAACAATTGACTTGTCCAAAAACAAAAAAATACAAAGAGAAATTATTAAATTTCAATTTCATTCCATGCAGTTCAAAATACTTTCCGGAATTAAAAACAATCACTCGAAGAATTTATGTAGGTAAATCAATGGAATTACAACGAACAGAGGTCTGTTGCGATTCGCAAAGGTGGTAAAGCTTGATTCGGTATTCTTGCCAACATATTCGACCTTAGATGCAAATTTGATTGCAGCTTGGTTATTTATTAGTTCAGAAAAGTGAATTCTCTTGAATTCGAGGCGAAGACACTTTCTCTAGAATTTCAAATTGGCATTGTTGTGGGCGATTAGCATGTGACTGGCTGGCTATTAACGTTTTGATTATAAATATCTAAGTACAAACAGGAATTCAAATGCAAATCGCCTACCTAGGCAATGTCGGTGAAATATTTTGTCAAAGAAAGTACCCTTAAGGAATATTAAACTTGTAAACAGCTTTGACAATCATCATAAGCATGAAGTAATAGGCGTCTTCTAATACTTTCATGGTGTTTTAAAATGTTCTTTTTGATTAGCATTTCTGATAAAACCGATGGACAAATGGCTCAGGATTGGGAGAATTGGTGAATAACAGCTACGCGACGGCAGCTTATTGAGTAACAAAAAGTGTACACATCTAAACCAGCAGTGTCTGTACAAAACGTCAAGGAAATTTTGTTTGCGAATCTCATCGGAAGTCATCAAAAATCAGAGAATGTAGCTGGATATCTGTAGAAGTCAAGGAAATCTCAAAAAAGTTACAGTAAATAAAAAATATCACGTACATATCAAGCTTCCGGAATTTGGTAGTACGCACACATATGTAGGTATGTAAGTAGACGCATATGAAGGCTCTTTCATGATGATCTATTTGTGTTATATTGAGACATTTATGCAATTTTAACAGTTCTATTGCAATACTAGCTGTGTTCTTTTGTGGACCTTGTTCTAGAGCTCCCATATACTGCAGAGAACAAATTGTTCTGTCGATTGAAGCGAACTATTTGTACTGTTCGCTTCATTTATAAATCTTCTATAAAATTGTATGAGGCGTTCTTTTGTGTATCGTTTGTTCTGCTCTGTTCTGCGGACACAAAAGAACACAGCTACTGTTAAACTCTATTTTAGTTTGTGTCGCCATCTTCGTTCTAAGTCAAGAACTTTTCAACCAACCCTTGTATAGGTTTAACTTCACTTGAAATTTTGTACTTTTGATAAAAAGAAATTATTTGTTTGCGAAAGATCAGAAAATTCAATCACAAATGGTCTTCCGCCATTCTTATCTTCTATTTCTTACCGGTGGTGTTCCTCAAAGGTCAGGCTATGTTGGGCCTATATAGATATAGAGAAAATGTGAAAATTAAAAAAACAATTTCACACTTTACACTGTTGCCACCTTTTCAACTTCTAACATATTTTAATAGATATTTTGCCATAGAAAATTTTCAAACTTTATTATAAAAATGGAGAAAAATCAAAAACAAGCATACAAATTTTCTTGTTTTGTAACTAATTTAAATTGTTTTACTTTTATTTAAATAAATATGTAATAAACTGAATTATAACTTAAACTAACCCTGCCAGAATCGCTAAAACTATTTTATTGGCAACCCTAATTTTATCTTTTCATGATATTGTATCCGAAGCGCCCCCCCGTACATGAAAGCAATCCTCTTTATCGCTGAACTTTCATCTCTGCACATGAGAGTTTGTAGATTAGTTTGGTGGACTGATTGTGTTTTGTGCTGCCATCTCTAGTTTTCACCAAATCTTCAGATTTGACAGTCGCTGGTAACAATTCCTGCCTTGAATCACTAAAAGTTGTTAAAAAAATCAAAAAAATATAGTTCTAATTTTTTTTTTTTTTTTTTGATAAATTAAGAGAGTGTTAAGGGCAGGAATGTAAAATCGCTCAAATCGCGCTCAATTCTTTACTCAACTTAAAATTTGATTGGCTCAAAAGAGAGACTTGAAATTTGATCAATTTTCTTCTCTTCAAATCATGATTATCTCGAAATTTGAACGACTAAGATTTTACTTAAAATTTGAGCAATTTATTCATTCATTGACTCTGGGTGATCGGGTTCACTCAATTCGTTCTGCTGGATGTTCTTCCCACAATTATTTCATCTGCTGCGTTGGGCGTCGAGTGAAGAAAAATGTTAAAAGATTTTCCTACCCTCAAATCTTGAGCACCTCGAGCAAATAAAGTTTTCAGATGATTTGGCGATTTGCATCTATGGTTAAGACACACTTACATAAAATTATAATTAAATTTCTATTTTTTGAAGGTAATTTAAAATTTTTATATTATTTTAAATTTATTTGTAAAATCTTAATTTCAATAATTTCTGTTGACTGTGATTAGATAGATATCGACAAAAGTTCTTGACAGAGAATGCGGGAAGGTAATTAGGAATCAATGGCGAACTTTTGCCTAGGCAAACTAGGCAGTTAGGGCCCAACCTTGTAGGGGGCCTCGCCAAATGGTATACATATATGGCATAATTCACTTTACTGCACATGCATACAGTGGCGGATTTACCAATAGACAAATTTTTGGCGGCAAGTTCTCAATTGATCACGGTTTTTACGTAGGCATTTATACATTATACTTAGACGTAGGAAAAAATTGTATTCCGTGTGTTCCCTGCAAATATCATGATTCGAAAGCGATTTGCTAGCAAATCGTAATTTCTGGCTTAAACTTCGAGATCGAACTCGATATGGAACGGAAAACAGACTACCAGCAGGGTAGTACCGTAGTGCCGAACGAAATTGATGTTAAAACGAAAGTTATGCGCACAATGTGTTTGTGTTAGTGGTGTTATTTCTTATATATTAAGAGAAGTGAGCTATTCTCGTGTCGCAAGCGATTCGCGTAGAGCGAACATTTAATTAGAGCCATGGAAATGGACATTTATTCATTTTAAGTGGAAAATAAGGTCCGTGAACATTATTGTCTTTGTTACTTCATCGAACCTTTAATTATATCAGTTATCAGATAAACACTAGACATTTTAGCACATGCCACTAAACAGATAAATTATTTTTGTTTTGAACATTATAAGTAAGCGATGAGTCATTTGAATCTTACTCAGAGTAACGAAGGAATCTCGCAGTAAATTCGAAACATAGGCACACGTAGTCTCATTTCATTGTAATTTCAAAATCAGAGAAATGGAATTGTCGTGCTGAGCTCTCTATTTTCCTCTCACTCGTAACAGAATCAGAGAAACGACGGAATCTCATTTCTTGCTCAATTTCGAAATTATTTCGAGAAAGCGAGCTCTCAGCTAAAATGTTTGCAGGGTTTTATAGCACTATTAAAACATAGAAAACTTATGATAAGTTTTATGTTTATATGGGATATGTTTGTGCTCTTCGTGTGTCACTTTTTCCTGGGAAATGAAAAAATCGGTTGTGTAGTTTATTTGCGTATTTTGAAATTGCTATAAATCACTTTTATATAATACCGACTGTGTTCTGTTGGTTGCATTCAGTGTTCTACAGATCATAGGAGATTGTGAATTGAATTGATTTGTGGGGAAGTAGAAGAGGGTTTGAAAGTATAGAGAAAATAATCAAACTGCCATGACTTGAATCCTTGCAAAATGTCGAAATAGAACTTGATAAATTTCAGGACAAAGTTCGACAGGTTTAATGTTTTGTAAGAATTAAAGTCATGGCAATTTGACTATTTGTTCTATACTTTCAAACACTTTTCTACTTCTATGGACTCTACAAATCAATTCAATTCGTAATCTTTTGTGTTTTGTGGAACACCAAGGTCAAACTGATCGACAGAACTGTCGTTTTCAACACTAAAACGACTGCTGAATTATTTAAGATCAGGCTCATTTCACTCTCTGTGCTGTTCATAGAGCCAGTAATAATGCAATCTATGGAATATAGTGAGGTAATTCGTTCCTTTGTAGAGAAGAAAGTTCGTCACATGGCAATCTAAGTGTATGCTTACACGCAACGAATTTTCTTTGCATATAATTTCATAGTTATTTGTGATATTTCTAAATCTGCTTATTTATTTTTTAAGGGCGATGTACCTACGTTAAATAAATAACGGTAAAATTGTTGTTTTATTCAATTATTTAAAAAATGGACCCCGACTCCGGGCCTGTTAGGGATAGAAAAGAAATACCATTTTGAAAATTGCTGGTAGATATTGCAGGCCTTACGAAGGTTACTACTTAATTTCTGCGGTTCGACTATTTCCTGATTCTTTTTTTTTTATGCCAGCTTTGATGCACACTTACCGGCACAGACAGGCATCGACCGGCACCGACATTTTTCGAGCACATATAACGACATAAAATGGAAAGGAAGCTTTCAGTTAAGCCAGGTATTGCAAGAAAACTATAGAAAACTGATGGCATGTTAACTTCGCAATTAGACCAGCAACCGACAAATGCCGGTCTGGTTTCTAGCCACCGATAGCGACCGGCAATGAAGTTTCCGTTTTTTGCCGGTATCTGCCGGTGCCGGGCTCATGTGAATTAACTAACTTGTTTTCATAGAAAACTATTCTGCCGTTGTCTATGCCGGTTAGTGTGCATTGACCTTGCAAAAAATTGCTGTCTTTGTTTTTATCCATTTAATCAGAAAACTTTATTTGATTACAAAATGAATTTAATGCGCGACAATTTTTGAATTATGATAATTTTAGGTTTTTTAAAACATCCTGCCACTATTGTCCAGTAATCGTAAAATTTTAAGGTAAAAGAAAACGTAACCTTTGAATAGTAACTATATCGTTACATTAGCCTATTTTTAGCCAGATTACACCTGGAAACAACTCTGACAAAACAAATTATCAGCTTACAAAGTAGTTTATGAATGGTTAATTTTGTAACCATCAAGTTGCAGTTTAACGGACCTCAAATATAGCACAAAAGTTTTAAAAGGAATTGAAATCTTATTCTCTTGACACAACCTCTTAATTATCAATTACCAAATTACATATTTGTTGATTGAAATTTGAAATGGGCTTGATTTAAATTTATTTTCCAAACATAAATAAAAAAAAACTCTAAATTTATATGCCTATAGTTTCCGATTTAAATAAATAAATATTGTTTTCAAAATGAAATTACTGAGCCATATATCAGAGATGAAACTTAACACAGCAATCAACCACGGCTCTAAATCAGGTGATTAACGATAGTCAAGATCTCTCTTGCATTAGGTAACCGGTGATTAGAAAATTATTAAAAATTATTAAATTAAAAACAAAAAAATTGCAGAAATAATGTTGCTCTTAAAGCGTAAACAGAAAGACTCATGTAAAATCTCAGCTTGGACAATTACTGATGTGAACTTAAAGGTCTTGTGGAGCTATCAGTTTCATTCATAAACACTTTTCTGACTCAGGCAAAATGAATAGGGAACCACTGCGCTGGCTGTAATTGCTTGGTTTTTTTTTGTGTGTGTTTCTTTTTAACTCTGAACAATGAAAACTTGTTAATTAATTCTCAGACTGGTTTCGTCGCACAAAATTAATAATAATCCAAGATGCAGGGTGTTTTCATCCAGTGCCACCCTGACCACGTATTTCTAATTACTTTTAATTGTCCACTTACTCTGGCTGATGAGCTTTGTAACGAGCATGAAGTACATCATATAATATGTTCAAATGTGTAGGTGTATGCCTAATTCAAGTTGGGGTTTTCTATTTTCAAATTCAATTTAAGCATCACCGGTTGAATCGATTTATTTTCGTTTCGTACCTAAGTGAGATTATGAAAGATACAAACACTGAAGTATTATGTATGAAGTATATTGTATGTGTATTCCGCCCAGTCTAGTAAGCTAATGACTTAAATAATAGATGCCACTCAAATCACAGAATAATTTTATATTCAACATTTGTCATCTTATAGTAGATATACTTAACACACAAATTTTTAAGTAGATCTGTGAAAAGGCAATATTTTGACAATGTTAGAAAGTGGATTCATGTATGTTCGTTCGAAATATGGAGAAAACTAGAAAAGTATTAGGGAGTCTGCTCTGTGGCTAAAATGGAATACAACATTTCACTGAATTTTGTTTTGGTCACACAAGTACTACTAATGATACTGAGCGCGACCGTCGACATAGTGAAGTTGACGAACATCTGAGACGAACGTGTTTTTATATCCTACATAAATATTTGGACATAACCAGGCTATCGACAAGATAGATGATGCGTTACCTCACATTTCAACAACAACTGAAACCCGTGATCATTTCGAAGCAGTGGAAGTAGTCTTTGAACATGTTCAAAAACAATTCAATGTCGATTGCCATGGCCAAAATTGTCGAATTCAAATTGAACGAGGATGTCAGCGCTGAATCAAACGCCTGTTTTGAAGGCATCGACAAATCGTGTGTTATGGAAGGGTTTAAAGAAGTTGGAAAACCATTGGAGAAAATGTAATGAAAAAGGAGACTATATGTTGAAAAAAATGTCGAATTTTGGTAGAATCAATTCTTTCATTTCAAAGTCAAATTTATTTCCATAAAATGGAAATATAACTCCTTCTACGAAACAAAAAGAACAATGAACCGTGGATAACCCACTGATATATCAACTAATTATATCTCTGATAGTATGAACTCATCATTTAGGACACCCGACTATCGTAAACTCTTCCATATCTCTTAACCACAGACAACATATTCTAAATTTGTACTTCCTGCAAGCAAATCTGTCACGTGCAGATGGATTACGAAGCTTTTATCTGTTACCATCATCATGAAGTGGCTTAACAGCGATAGCTTTAACATAAACCCACACACTGAGACTTAGTATAGTAGGTGTAGTAGTTCATAGTTAAAAGTGTTGGGATACATTTATAGGAACATTAGCAATAATCGTCAATTGATTCTGAGCGTAGTTGAATACGAGTAACAATTGAGCTCGTGAGAATCATAGTGGCGTAAGTCAATAATTTTCAAGACCAAATTCTTACTTTTTAACCATCATGAAAGTAAGTCAAAATTTACAGTTCCAGCTGGCAGATGGCAGTGTTTCATTGTCATTTTCAACAAAAGATGTCCATACTTTTTATGGGCCGACATGCGAAACAGCAATTTACTCTGAACTATGCAAATTTGACTTACGCCATTCTGATTCTCACCGACTTAATTCTACGAAGGAAAAAATTCATTCGAAACCGTAAGAAAAAAGCAACCTACTTCAACTTCCAACTGGTATGGCAAATCAGTTTATAAAAAGTTCTACATCATTTGTATTCCGAAGATCCTGTGTAGTTCCCTGACCTAAAGTGATCCCCCCCTAAGTCTGACAACGTTGAAAAGAAACGATTGTGTCATAATCCTTATCGCAACCCAGATTTCTTTCTAATTTCAGCGATTTAATTGCTCACTTTTCTACGGTATAATTCGCAGACTTATTCGTGTGGCTCTACATATGAAGGGCTCGCTCAAGTCAAATTACTTATATGGTATCAAGATCATGCATACAAATTTGAGACCGATCCTTCGTGCACTCACACGATCTTACTTTTGTATCAATGCTCATAGCCCGTGAATCATTATTGCACGCTTAATCTGGAAATCTATCCTATGAGGATAATTTATCTAAGCAAACTAATACAGCATCAAAGAAATAGATTGTAGAGTTTGCGATAAAACCAATACATCTGAACACCAAATAAATAGAAAACATAAGACTTTGGCGGTGTTGTTGTCCCCGTTCATTTATTAATCTATTCTAGAATTTTTATAATGTTATCGCACAATTTGCAAAAAACGCAATATTAAGTAATTCTTACATAAGCCATAAACTGGATCTCAAGGCTGTCTAAGCTCTGCTTCACCTTTTACGCAGCTCAGTGTTGTACATCTTGTCATATTTTCACAAAGAAGAGAAGACGAAAAACAAAAAAAATGATATTAATCAAAACATTTGCAAGCAGCGAAATAAAATTGCTGCGTATTTATTTGTCTTTTACTTTCAAGGCGATGCCATTTTTACGCGGCTACAAAATAAATTAAGGATACAACTGCTTGGCCTGTCAAATCTCCTGGAAAACTGCAATGAAATCTAAGTTCAGTCCCCAAGTCATAAAATTTTATATCTGTACACAATAGTTTAGTATCGCTATTTAAATTGAAATTTGTTTCAAATTATGTTTTACCATAAATTTAAAATTTTCAGCGAAACTGTGTGCTTTTTCGTTTTCTAAAAACAGGCACAACCTGAAATCGATTATTCGCCGAAAAAGCGAAGGCAGAAACCTGTTCTGATTCATTCTTTGTGGAATCGATTGGCGCCACAAAAAACTTTTCGGCAAATCATTAATATTGGAATTGCATTTTTTATTTGTTTACCATATTTTAGCAATATAAAGTTTGTGACAATGTTTGTAAAATGTATTAACATTGACAGTGTGGCGAAAGGGATTAATGACCTGAATTGGATCTGTCTGCAATATAAAACTAGTTTAATTTGGCTGAAATCTTTAGTTCCGGTTAGTTTGAGATAAATTATAAACGTAATTTTAAAAATAAATTTGATTTTGTACTGTTTACTGGCCCTGGATAGACAAATAATGTATAGATGTCGAGTTATACCTTTACCATGCGAATTTGGCAACTTGTTACAGCAAATGAAAGATTTTATTTCGCTTAATTTCCGCTGAATTAATAAAAAATTACCGTTAATGTTAAATTTCGTAATAAAATAAAATGTTTAATACAAAAACACGGACATTTTCTGAATAAGTATCTTTATGTTGGTAATACTTATGTATTTATTTATATAGCTGTTAGCCTCAAGTTTAATAAATAAGAAAAGCTAGAATTGGTCTAAGACCATTTCTTACTATCCACTCTGCCTAGAGTCTATCTAGATGAATGAATGTCGTATGTAATTTCGTATGGTCATCCCTTTGTGCAAGTATGATTTTTGAAGTGGTTTTTTACAATATATTTCTAGATTTCACATTAGATATCTTGAAGGCTTTCGATAGAATCTGACATCTCCTATTTTAGCTAAACTTAAGGTATTAGGTCTAGACCCCCTTTTCTTAATATGAATTGAAAGTTTTCTCTCTCGCCGTTCAATTAAAGTTATAATTTAAGTTTATAATTAATGCTGGTGTGCCGCAAGGCTCTGTACTCTCTCCTACTCTCTTCTTCATTTTTATTAATGATCCGCTAGCTCTCACTTTCAATCCTATTCATAGCACCCTTGATTTTGTGTACTCGTTCAACTCTATAGCTGATTCCCGTGGGAATTCTACAGTTGACAAACGAAGCCATATGCTCAATTCACTAAACCATGACCTTTAAACAATGAAGAATAGAAGAATTTTTATTTTTAACGATTCAGAATCCAATCATAAATACAAGAGGAAAAAAAAACCGCCTCGTCCGGAGTTTGAAACCGGGATCTTCCGCTTGCCGGACGACTGCTCTTACCACTGAGCTAACGAGACAGATGATTTTCCCTCTTGCATTTCATAATTTGTAACTAGCCTACTAAGCTACGTTTTGCTTTCAGCTAGCATTAACCAGTAACGATGAAAGCGCACAAATAAATTGTAAATTCAATTCTTAAATAAAAATTTTTAAATAAAAATTGAATTTATAATTTATTTGTGGCGCTTTCATTGTTACTGGTTAATGCCAGCTGAAAGCAAAACGTGGCTTAGTAGGCTAGTTACAAATTATGAAATGCAAGAGGGAAAAACATCTGTCTCGCTAGCTCAGTGGTAAGAGCACTCGCCCGGCAAGCAGAAGTTCCCGGTTTCAAACCATGGACGAGGCGGTTGTTTTTTCCTCTTGAATTTATGATTTGATTTAGAATCGTTAAAAATAAAATTTTTTAAAAATTCTTCCATTCTTCATCTTTAACCGATTCTAACAAGTGTAGGTTCGATACCCGTCTGCGGGAAAAATAAATAAAACTTTTAACAATACTCGCTTGGGGCAGAGCGAATCGGGTCTTGTTTAATACTTTCAAAACGCACTGTTGTCAGTTATTATTCAAACGTACTGCAACACCCGCTGTATTCATTTCCGTCGATGGAGAAGATATCTCAAACTCTCCATTCCTTAAATTCTTAGGCATTGAAATATCCAACAATCTAGTTGGTCTGATTACATTTTAGGTATTGCCAAAAAGGCGATGAAATGGCTGAGCTTCTTGCATCAGACTTGGCGCAAATCTACAAGTCTCATATCAGGTCTAGATTAGAATATAACTTCCATATTTGGGCAGGGGCTGGACGTACTGCATTGTCCGCGTTAGACAAAGTCCAAAAGAAGGCCTTCCGACTTATTGGCGATGATATATAATAGCGACCATAATAGCGATTATTGAATCCCTGCAGCACCGGTGTAATGCCGGTTGTCTATTTCTCTTATATCGCTACTCCTATGACTTGACGAAATCTCTAGCCTGATCCATTGTAGAATTCTTCATATGCGCACCAAACGAGCTGTAACTCGAGCTCACCCTCACACCCTTGAAGTGAAATTTGGCCTTACCGTGAAATTCCACGAATCCTTCATAAGCAAGACAGTATGAATGTTGAACAGTTTGCCATCATCTGCTTTCTCTCTTAGCTATGGGCCACAAAAATCCAAGGGCAATGTACACCGTCACCTCCTCGACTCAACCTAATAATCCCTAATTCCCTACCCCTTCTTTCTTTCCTGCCAAGGCTGTGCTACGGCATCATAGGGTATCCGCTGAGCCTTGGAATCATCATAAAAAAAGTAAATAGCGGTTCGTCGCACCGTAAAAATATGATAACAAATTTCATAGGATTTTATATTCTGAAGAACTTTTCAGTACAATCAAAACGTCTAGGGCTGATCATTTTCACAGTATACGTAGAAAACCTAAATTTTTGTATGGCAACACCATATGAACGGTTTGCTCGATTTGGTCCATTTTTAAAATTGTGCATATTATTTTTATGAAAACACTAGGTACATAATTCTCAGTCAGTGTCTAAATATGTAGTGTAAAACGAAATTTTTGTATGGCAACCCCACGAAGAAGTTACCCGATTTGTCCTATTTTTGCATATAAATCTTCAACTTTTTTAAAAAGGATTTCATTCTATAGGGTATAAAAATAGACTTAGTTGCAGTTTGTGTACCTAGTCAAAAATTGCTCTGAAAGTATGTTGAATCAGATCCACTTTTCCACATAAATTTTTCGTAATCTTTTAACATGGGTTTCGAAGGCTAAATAAAAGCATATTTTCTCTATTTGTTTTTATATAATAAACTAGGAGAAGCCCGTCGGCGTTGCCCGGCGATAATATATTCCTAGATGGGTGGGGATGGGGGTGGGGTATTTAGAGACGTATAATATATGGGCTATTATCTGACTCGATCGCGAGATTTCGTACTCTAGGGTTTCACTCTATGTCTGTATGTGAATGTGTGTGCGCGTGTGCAAGTATGAGTGTGCGTGCATACATTCATATGTATGTGTGGGAGAGTGGGAAATTTTTGTATGGCAATTTGTGTATTTTCAATTTTTATAAAAACGCCATGCACTAAATATGAGCTCTCACACTCGACGACTTCTCAGGCAACTTCCAAGTATATAGTGAAAAACAAAAGTTGTGTATGGCAATACCAAGAAAAGGTAACTCGATTTAGTCCATTTTTGAAATTTTGTTTACTATTGCTATGAAAACACCACATACCAAATTTTTTGTATGACAATGCAACGAAGGAGTTGCCCGATTGGTCCGATTTTTGAATTTAATTTATATGTCCAAATATATGTATAGTGAAAACCTGAAGTTTTGTATGTCAACATCAAGAAGGGGTCGCCCGATTAGTTCCAGTTTTCAACTCGTATTTGCAAATTTCGTGAAAACGCCGTGTACAAAATTTGAGCTCTCCAGGTCAACTTGTTCTCAGGCAGTTTTCAAATATATAGTGAAAACCCCAACATCAAGAAGGGTTCCCGATTCAAAACATTTTTTTAAATTTTATTTACTATTGCTATGATCACATCACGTACTGAATTTCAGCTCTCTACGTGTACAGGTTGTTAAGCAATGTCCATATAAATATTAAAAAACGAAATATTTGTATGGCAACCCTATAGAGAAGTTGCCCGATTTAGTCGATGTTTGAACTTGTATTTGATATTTTTATGAAAACGGCGTGTACAAAATTTCAGCTGTCCAGGTCGACGCGTTCTCAGGCAGTTTTTTTAGATCTCGAAAACAGCGCCATCTATCATTTACAAAACCTATCTACAAAATCCTATCTTTCAAGCTGGAACCAACCAAACACATTCACAAAATTTCATTGCATCGGTAGGGCGGTTTAGGAGATTAACTTGATTTTTATATAATAAGATAAATTATTTTATTCAAAATTTTAAACATATAAAAGAACAACATAAATATTTTATAAAATTTTCATTCGAAATTTCGGAAATTCAATCGGTGGGGGCCTGGTTTCCGTATACCGCTCAAAAAAAGTGTCCTTGTAATGGTCAGCATAACTCATGATAGCCTTATCTCAAATTAAAAAAACAATTTTTTTTTGTGTTAGTAGATAAGTATAGCTCGTGACTGAACGAAGGATTTAAAAAAAATTGAAATTTGAATTTTTGGCAGAGTTGTATGCAAAAAAGTACAAATTTTGGTACAATTTACACTACGTATAGTCTTGTAAAATTAGTTGTAATCGAAAAAAAAAGAAAACCTCCGTTCAGTTCAGCAGTCAATCCTAGCTTGAAGAATTGTGCAAAATTTCAATAAGATCGGTTCTTTAGATTTTGAGAAATCGTGTCCACCGAAAATGTTGAAACAGTTTTCCTGAAAGTCCAAAACAGGCAAAAATCCATTTTCGATTTGAGCGACCTCTAAACATTAATGAATTTCACTGAAATTTTGCATAAAAATTTAAAATTACATTAGCTAACAAATTCTGAATGAGAATGTAGACAATTTAACACTTGTTTTTTGGGCCACCCTACTGTACATACATATATGAACCAGGAGATACGTCGTAGTGTTTGAAACAAACAAAAATGTATGAGAGGGAGGAGAGGGTAAAATGCGTCTTTTCGGATTTAGGTGGGCGAGGGGGGGGATTTTTTATTTAATGTTGTCTTTCTCCCAACACTCCGTAACATTTAAATTTCCGCCTTGAATGGCTTCCCATAGAATAGTCCCTTTGTCCTGCTGCCATACTGGATCTCATCATGAGATACGATAGAAATTGCCCCTAATTTTATGTAAACGCAGAATTAAAGAAAATAATGAATCAGAAAAACTGGCTTATCTCAAGAACGGTTGCATGTTTGTAGGTGTAGGTACATGTGTGGGATCAAATGAAAGGTTTCCAAATTTTGCAAGATAATGTAAAGATTAACAGGCATTTTGGCGGGAAAATCCTTAAAATAAAAAAAAAACGTTTAGAAATTTCTCCCATTTTTTTTACTTTGACGTTCTATAGATAGCGACAAAAGGTGACATGGAGTGATGGTTCATTGGAGAGTTTAAACGGTATACTATCCTATAATCTGAGCTAATAATTACATTCATAAGTTGAATAGCAAGGAAGTTAGAGAGTGTTGGGAGAAAAAGGACCCAAAATCACAAATCCCCCCCTTACTACGGAAGAACGCATTCCGCTCCGTCCCGTAATTTTTTTTTCTTCTAACACTTCAACCTGTCTCCTGCTTCATTTATGACCTACCAATTCAAAATGACCATATGTATAAACTGTAATTTGGCACAGAATCTTAAATAAGTTATGATTTAGTTAAATTAGGATAAATGTAAATAATTTCAAAGTTAAAGGCCACTATAATTTAGAGATGCACTTATTGGGGATATATGACCATCAGGCTACAAGTAATTTCCGTTATACATATGAACTGTGAAAATAAAAACAAACACGAAATTTAATTACCAATGCCAGCGGGCATCTACTTTAAATTGCAGAATTATGCACATTTTTAAAATTTTCAATTTTCGTTTTTTAACAATTTTACAAAGAATCAAGGAGTCGTCTTTACATAGCAAAATTTGCTCCATCTATTAATAGCACACATAACTTAAGATCTAGTGGCAGGCAATGACAACGCAGCCACAGGAAGACTCTCTTAAGTCCTTTTCAAATCATTAAATTCCCAGTTAACATCTAAAACAAAGTAGTTAATGTCACTTGATCGTTTAATTTACTCGTCTTCCTTGTTCGTCCGTATGTATGTTTGTGTGCATGTTGAAATGCATCTGTATATTTATGATCGATCATTAAAACGGTCGAGAACGATTCTCGACTCGAGACGATAACCGTCGATAACCGATAACGCGAGGATGCGACAAACGTTTAATATGCTGGCACCGACGGACGTGCCCATGTATAATAATAGCAAAAATAATCAAATGCAGTTTACCGATGGCCGGGCCCCGTAACAGTGGTGTCCATTAAAATAGCGTTGAAGAGATAATTGCCTTGCATGGACTAGAGTTAGTTAGAGGTTGATGCATTCTTTTTTTTTTTTTTCACCACGTCCGATGTGTGTGCATTTAAAATTTTATTTTCATTATCAAGGAATGTGAGAAAAACTGCGCATGCACGGCAGCCAAGGTGCGTAGCTAGCTTGGCGCATTCTGATTCATTCTGGTTGCGGGACGCTCTTCTTGGTACCAGAAGAATAATAATATTCTTCTCCTCTGTACTTCATTTTCATTAGCTTCTTATTAAGTTTTTCCAATTTTATTCTTGTTTCCTAATAGGCAAGAAAACGCCATCCTCAGATCGTCCCAAGTCTATTTATAGCGCATGAACCTAAAGGCTTAGTTTTAATAAATGCGTGTCTGGCGACTTGTATTTTTACCTGGATGACTTCTACGGCAAAGTCGGTATCATCTATACTTAGGCGAAGCGGAAAGACGCGTGCATCCGCCATGCGATGCTGCAATAGGTGCCGCAGAAGAAAAAATCGAATAGGGCCTGATGTGGCATCGTTTCCACAATCTTTGTATTCAGCGGGCTTGAGGACTGTTGACTCGATCGCTTATTTATGGGAATAGATAAAACAATGTCTAAGTGGATAGAGCTTCTTTCGAAGGTAAAGGTATAGCTATCCAGCCAATCAACTTTTCAGTTTTTGTTTTTTTTTGTTCCTCTCTTTTTTGTTTTTTTTTTGTTTTTGCTTTGCTTTTGAACTACAGTGATGAGTACGTGCAACATACCTATATATTTGACGTTCTTAACATAGTACCTACCTTTCTACCTACATACAAACATACATAATATATATTTATAGATTTTAGCAAAAAAAAAAAAAGAAGACTTCTTCACTTGCGATTATATTGTATGGCGATCGTTGATTGAAAAGTGGCGCACAGTGAAGATCGTATTTTCTAGTGCGGATACCACCGGTACTCAGCAAAATTATCAGTTAAGACCTTTTTAGAAGAAAATGTCCCATGACGTGTCTCTTCCAGAAGCCAATTTCTTTCTTGCGACTGTGGACTGGCGTCTTAAATTCATGGCTATTTCTGGTTATTGTGCTTCTTTATTGCAGAATTACATTTCTGCAGTAGCACTGAACTGAAATCATTTTTTTTTCGTGTTTATTTTTGTATTTTGTACAGAATCAGAACCAGTTCGGAAGGTGAAATGCGCTTATACTGACCGTTGATGTAACAACCAACAACCATCAAGTAACCTGTAATGAGAGAATTTGTATTCTAAGCGTGTTCTATTTATCAGAAACGATTTGCGTCATTAGAATTTCGTAAAATGGATTTATTTTTTATTTTTCCCGACTAATGTAAAGTTTAATTAGAGAAAAATGAGGTAACATTTTTACTTGCAATAAACGTGAAATTTGATGTTAAGAGAATAATTTATCAAAATTTCCATCTGTTGTTGGTTAAATTCCCTGTTTAGCTATGAAATTTAACTGTTTAAATAACAAAATTTTAAATATTATTTCAAAAGTCTTATATTAATATTAATTCAAAATTTAATCTTATATTAAAATAATTTGGACACACCTAACATATTTATCGTTATAAGAATGGTAACATGATGGATGCAAGAATTACATCCTTATCTGCATGGCATACCCTTTTATGTCTGCGTGCTGTAAGTAAAAATCCGGCGAAATCTCTACGCAGTGTGGAAATAGTAGGTACACCTTCGCAGAAGAGACTCTACGAGAAGGATGAAGATGGTCGGTTAGCAAATAGGGGAACATGATAAAATCCAGAAGTGACAAAATCCAGAAAAATTAAAAAAATCTGAAAATGAGGAAATTCAGAAGTGACAAAATTCAGAAAAATTAGTCAAAATCCCGAAATTGTAAAAACTGTTATAATTAAAAAATTTTAAAAATGGCTGAACTTCGCTTCGCAATTCTCATATTTACACACGTCGTTGTTATTATATGAAGCTGCATGGGCGGATCCAGCTAGGGGGCGCTGAAAAAAATTGCAGTAGATCTTCTCAATTTTTCCTAACAAAATAATTCTGCACTTTTTGTAAAAAACATAAAAATTTCTGGAAGCGTTCAATTTGATACGTTTAAGAACGCAGCCCTTATGGCTAGCCACTTGGCTATCCTATTTAAGTCCGGGCTGTTGAAGCCTTTAAAGAAAACAGGAAGTGCTGATACCTGTAAAAATCGTGTATATGGGAGTGACTTTTCCCGGGCTGTTTAAAGCAGGACAGACCCTATTCCGGTAAAAGTGATGGATGGTTTGTTTTAATTGAAAACAGCTGCCAAAGGCTCTTTGATAAGTCGTCGATATAAAGACCGCTTGTCAGAATATTATCGACATGACAAAACAACCATTTAAAGAAACAATTATAACTCGTAATTGGAGCAATTCAGGCGAAACTACACCACGGCTAAAAAATTATTTGTTGTAATGAGTTATTATTACACTTAAAGCAAAAGATTTATTTTGGATTTATTTTTTCGTTAATGTGCTATAGTTTTACTAGAATAGATACTTATCCCAAACGTTAAATGAAAACAAATCTCAATCAGTATCTTATAGAAATTGATTGATCGATCGGTTTTGCTTCAAGAAATGTTAATGAATTGAATACACATTAGAATTTAGTAAGATTCTCAGTATTGGGTGGGATGCGTGAATACATTCCGTATTCCTACAGCAGATCTGAACAATAACAAAATCACTCCTGATTCAGAGATAAATGCAACCAAGTAATAAAAGCGAAAGAGTCTGCTTTTCGCACCTATCAATTGCATCCACGTCCAGAATTGAAACAAGTCTAAAAGACTGCACAGAACACCTGCAAGTCCATTACCCAGAGAAAACTTTCCCTTTGACCAGAAAATTAGACAAAAAAGCTTGGCAAACCCTAAACGTAGCAAAGGTTTCTGGTCCCTGGTCAAAACCATCAGGAACAACTTCACCCAAAAAAGGAGGGGGTAGCGATCCTTCAAATTATAGCAATTGCAATCATTTCAATTCTTTCAAAGGTTTGAAATTTTGAAGTTTTGATCGCGATTTTGAGATGAGTCAAGGTTCAAAATGCGTGATAATTCCAATTAAAATAGTCTAAATTTTGGAAATCACTATATATAGAAAAAATTTTACGTTGAGGTATTATCCTGTTCTGAAATGTATGAATTAGTGCTTATATCGTACATATCTAGGTCTGTGCCTAGGTCTCATCCATTCATGAATACGTAAATAAATGAAAGTGTGTATTGAAGTGGTAGTGCCGGGTGAGTAAATGTAAAAAATATACATAATTCAAACTAAGAGGAAATCCAGAAAAAAAATCCGGAAAAGATACTCGATCGCGCGAATATTTTTTCTGGATTTCTTCTGGATTTTGTCTTTCTGGATTTCGTACCCAACCTGTTTTTGACCTACAAAAGGTGGGGTAGAAACGGATTTAAGCTATTTATTTCGGGGCCTCGATAACAAAGGGGCTTCAGCACGGTCCGCCATCTTGGATTAAAGGTACAAAAAATTGTTGTTGTTTTTTTAAAAATAATTCCTCAACGGTTGATCCTATGATGAAAATGTCTGATATAAATTTGAAGAAGACTGAATTTCCTACATTTTTTGCATAAACACTTCTTTTGTAAGCCTGTGAGAAGGTAGAGCTCGGATATAATAAAATCAATACTATTGATAGGGGTATCTTTTACAAAATGTTGTGTATGACATCATAATGATTCTTTCGGGTCAATTTGTGAGAAATACGTTCAATATGTACGAAATCACTACATTTGAAATGCAGTCGTCATTTTTGATGGATATCCATCTGATGGGGACAAACAAAATACCAAGAGCGCGGAAAGACTTCGCCGAACGAAGAAGCTAATTAATAGTTTACCTTAGTTTCTCAATTTTACTTGAAAAATTGTATTTTGCAGAATGACATTTCGAAAATTCCATTTCAGCCCTATTAAAACTACTTAGTTAACTACAAAGGAATGAAGAAAAAAAACCTAAAAATTTCTGTTTCTGCTGCATTTTCTCTCAAAGTTTAACGGCAAGGAATTCCAAAGGTGGCTTGAAGAAAATACTGGCTTGGCATGATGTCGTAATCAAATTATGTTATTTGTAAAGCCGTGCGAGATTCTATACTAAGGTTGGTAAAATTGCATTTTTCAAACAAATATTAGTTAGAGATAAAATAGATGGAAATCACCCAAAAACAGACTTAACATATGCAGAAATATAGTCCAAACGCTAGAAATCATAAGTATACTGTGTAGTAACAACATTAAATTTCGTTTGCGAGTCATGATCAGTCTAAGAAAGAGTTTTATTCAAAATAACACCCCGAAAATTCATATATTAATATAATTAATAATAATTAGTCAAAATTAGTTCAACAGATCAGTTCACCCCTGTACGAGGAGGAAATCCTTGTTAAATCTATAAATGCAATTTTCGATCATATCAACAGATCGTACAGGTACAGTTACATTCAAAATTAAGGGCCCATCAGAATCAAAGCCTTCCTCTTTGACTTGGAGCTCTATTCTTCAATAACGAACGATTTTTTCGGAAGAATGTTTACGTTTCCGTCACTATAACTTGTTACATATCAGACTTACAAAAAAAGTGTTAATAAAAGAAAATGTAAGGAATTTAGTCTTCTTCAAATTTATGTGATACATTTTTGCTGTAGGATCAACCGTTGAACAATTATTTTGGAAAAAATCAATATTTTGACCTTTAATCTAAAATGGCGGATCGCGCTGACCCACCGCAAGGTCATAAACTTGGATTTTTCATCGGGGCCCGGAACTAAATAAAATAATATTAAAATCGTTTCTGCCCCACCTTCCTTTTTTAGTCCCTATTGACGGGTCTATAAGGGCTGGTGCTATTTTACATGATGTTTCCATTTCTCGCCCGTGCATTTATCAACTTGAAAACACACTCTCTTGTGTCTGAAATGCAAAATGTATTAGTATTAGGGTTATATTCACGAAGCAGTCATGACTATCATAAAATGTTCCAAAAAATTATAGATTTTTGGCGACATGAATTATTTGTACTTACTACGATAAACTATAATGCAATGAAAAAAAAAAAACTAATTTTATTACATCCATAAATTACGACTGTTTTATGAATATGAGCCTAATGCTATCGCGATCCGCAATCTTTTTTCAAAATAATTCCTCAACGGTTGATGGCGTGAGAAACGTTAAATCTTATACACAAAATATCGTTCGATTGATGGATTGTTCTGCATTTTTAATCAACTTCAAAAAGAGGAGGTTCTCAATTTTGACTGATTTGTTTTTTTATGTATGTATGTTACCTCATATCTGCGGTATTTGTCGACCAATTCAGATAATTCTTTTATATTTACAGCAATTCCATACCAAAACGATCAAAATTTTCAATTTTTTGACCCGAACCCCTCCGATTTAGATGAAACTTTCAGAATTATTTAAGTATTAAAAAATATTGGACCCGTATTTTTTTGTTTAGCTTGCCGACCTCAGGTCTTGGAGGTGACTCAAATTCCAATGTTTTCACTGTGAACGTTTATTTTAATTTGCTTGATTACTTAGGATCGAGTTATTCGATTCTTTCGTGTGATATTTCAAATTAAAGGTATTAAATAGGGGTTTCCAAAAAAAATTAAAACAAGATAAAAAAAATTAAAAATATTGAAAAAAAGACACAATTTTTATTACTTTTAGAATTTTTACCGCCTCTTGAAGAGAAAGCCCCTGCCCCCCATAAAAAAAATTTTAATGCTCTAACGTTAATACATATCTTATCAAAACTTTGCGGATGTTTAGCTCTTAGTTTAGGAGATACAATTTTTTTTATTATCGTCTCTGTAAAATTTCATATGAAAATTTTTGTAATTTACATGTACAAAACTGTGGTCCTTTTGAGTACCTGCTTTTGCCTTGACACGATTATATCTATTTTCAATTTTTCTTTAATTTTCATTAATGATCTGCTTTCCCTTACTTTTAATCCCATCCATAGTTTTGCAGATGACAGTACCCTTAATTTCGCTTACTCCTTTGACACTCTTGCGGACTCCAGGAGGAATGCCGCACGCGTTAGACGAGAGTGCTTGATTAGATCATTGAATAACGATCGTCGAATTCAATTCTTCTAAGACCCAAAGCTGTCTTATCTTATTAAAACAAGACCATAACTTAACCACTCCCGTTTCTCTTAAGGGGGTATTCTAGTCTAGAGGCCCGAATTTTAGGTGATTTTTGAAGTGCCGTAAAAAAATGGCAATCAATATCTTTCTATCCATTTTTTTATGAGTTATTTATTAACATTACAAGAATACAGAAAAAAATTAAAAAAGTTGAAAATTAAAAAAATTAGCAGCTGATGAAGTGGGGGGCCTCAAAAAATTGGCGCGTGATCATGCCCACGATTCCAACCCGCCTAGCAATACGAAAATAAAAAAGATTATTAGTCTAGAGTTACGTCGCTATGTCCGGAACTAGGGAAAAGTTGAAAAAAAATTTTTTCACAAAATGGCCGCTGCCTGAAAAAAAAAAGCAATTTTTGTACCACTTTTTTTGACTTTTTCGAATTTTTTAAAAAAAAATTGTAAAAATTGATATTTGGGGATGCGGCTAGTTCCGGACATAGACAAGTCTATAAAGAAGACTTTCAAAAAACTTTCAAGTAAATCGGTCCAGTAGAACTTGAGAAATAGTGGGCATCGCCTTGAAAAAGGCAGTTTCGAGAAAAACGCGTTTAAGGGGTAACGCCACTGTAAGGTTTTTGAAAAATCGTTTTTTTTTATTGGCTTAAAAAATAGTTTAAACCTTCTAGAATAAGAAAAAGAAGGTCCCGTGCGAGAAATTTTTTTTTTTAATTTGAAAATGGAGGTCGCCATTAAGCGTGTTAAACTTGCTCCGAAACATGTCCCGGGAAGATGGCTATGGAGCCGCCATTTTGTTTTTTTTTTCGCTGTCAAAAATTTATCAATAAAGTTCAATGTATGCCCGATAATACCCTTAAAAGGTTTTTTTCAAACACCTTTAATTTCGCGAGAAAAAAATTCGTGAAAAAACCTTTTTTTTTAGCCGTTACCGTAGCGTTACCCCTTAAAGTCCAAGTGGTTTAGAAGTTAGAATTCAACTGTTAGCAGCTGGATGCAGTTGAACACTAAATATAAAAGATACAAGCCACCATTTTGAAAAATCCTCTAGTAGGCATATTCTTGAATAGTTAAACTTTGAAAATATGAAAACAAAAAAATATATTTTTTCGAATTTCTAGACTAGAATACCCCCTTAATATAGCATTAATTTCTGTTTCACAGTCACTAAGCATTCTTGGCATTAATATTTCCAGTATGTTAAACTGGACAGATCACATCTTCTCTGTTGTGTAAGAAATATTTCAGCCCGTCAAATCTAGCGCTCCTCTACAAGTCCTTTAGACCTAGAATAGAATACAATTCCCATATATGGGCTGAGGCTGGTCGTACAAGCTTCATTGGATATTGTCCAAAAGAGAGCCTTCATGCTGATTGGTGATATGGCAATAACTTGTCATATCGACTCATTCGGGCATCGCCGCAATGTTGGATGCCTTTCGCTCCTTTATCACTACAAGCATGGTCAATGCTCTGATGAAATTTCTAGTCTAATCCCTTGTAGAGTTATTCCTGCATGCAATACTCGCGCTGCACACCGCGCACATCCTTTTACCCTTCGGTCATACAGTAAAATTCCGTGATGCTTTTTTTATCCCGAACAGTGCGAATGTGGAATAGTTTACCTACCATCTTCTGTTTTTCCTCCGGCATACAATCTGCGGAAGTTTATGTGCGACATACATCGTCACCTCCGCCACTCTCCTCATATTCCCTATCTCCTTCCTGCCATGCTGTGCTTTGCGTCATAGGGTATCCTCTGAGCTTGTCGTAATAATATAAAAAATCAAATCAAATCCGGAGCAAATTCTAAAATTTTCATATGAAATTTTGCAGAGACGCTAATAAAAAAAATAGTATCTCCTAAGCTAAGAGCTGAACATCCGCAAATTTTTGATATGATATGTATTAATATTAGAGCATTTAAAAAAACATTTTTATGGGGGGCTTTCTCTTCTGGAGGGGGTAAAAAATCTAAAATTAATAAAAATTGTGTCTTTTTTTTCAATATTTTTTATTTGTCTTTTATCGAAGAAGAAGAATCGAATAACTCGATCCCAAGTAATCAGCAAATTAAAATAAACTTTCACAGTGAAAACATTAAAATTTGAGTCACCCTATATTCAAGACCTGAGGTCGGCAAGCTAAACAAAAAAATACGGGTCCAATATTTTTTAATACTTAACTAATTCTGAAAGTTTCATCTAAATCGGAGGGGTTCAGGTCCAAAAATTGAAAATTTTGATCGTTTTGGTATGGAATTTCTGTTCAGAATGTCATGCCTTCCGGGTAGTCCTATATAGAGATTGTATCAAAATCTAATGAAGGCCTTCGGACATGTAGGTAAAATATAGCCTCTCTCAACGGATGACATGCCAATCAAACATTTTAAATTTTTACAGCCGTTTTGTTATTATTATTATATTATTCATATTAAACAATAATATACAAAAATGTGGCATTTCTTTCCTCCAATGAAATACATTTCCTAGGAGCTGTATACTTATTCTCTTCGATATCTTCCTTTAGTTTTTAACAGAAATATCAGGGAATAACTTTTTCCCAAAACAAATCAACTCTCACCTTGAAGACAAAACTTATTTGTTTATTTAATTAAATTTATCCTAGTTTTCCTTATTTAATTGTTTTTTCCAACAATGACTTATTTAAAGAAATCCTTTAGTTCTTGGGTGATAAACTTTAAATTGCGCTTGTGTGAATGCACTGTTTCAAAGGGAAATGCCCACTTTTCATACAACTTTAGGCCCGACATGAACAGACATGAGAGATGTCTTAAACAATGTATTATGATACTCTCAATATATGATGACTTCCTATGAAATTTAGTAACTGGGGTGTATGTGACCCAAGTGCACAAAATAGGTTTGGCGGCAGCATAAACGTCCCGAGAAAGTTTTTCTGAATCGGGAAAAAAGTACACCACCGGATAATACTCGGCGAGACGTTTAATTTGATATGGAACATGCTGTATTGGAACCACCCCCTCACCCTAAAACTATGCAGAAAACACATTCTTCCACGAATTGTAGCTGTCAATGAGCTGAGCCGAATACTGAAAGCCGTTTTCCGATCGGGCATAACCCTACCAAATTATAGTTGAATAAATTTGCAAAAAATGTAGTATCTCTATTCAAATAAAAAAGGGGGAAATAGTAAAAAAGTGAGTATGGGAATGGCTATTTATGCCTCCGAGAATAAGAGTGTGGGAACATAAACTTCTTCTCAGGACCTAAGGAAGTCGATTCTATACTAGATTTTCTAAAATGTACTAGATAAAACTTTGACCCCAAGTCTTCCCCCCTTAAAATAAACATTGTTAATAAAATATGTTCAGAGTATCATAATGTATCGTTTAAGACATCTCTCAAGTCTGCTAATGTCGGTCCTAAAATGGGCATTCCCCTTTGATATTTGACATTGAGAAATATAGGGTCTGTTCGCGTACTTTTTCAAGTAAAAAGATGTCAAAATAACAAAATGTATGATAAAGAGAGAAATTGAGAGTGACACTCACAAAGTACGCGAACGGCTTCGAGTAAAAACTTATAAAAAATTGCAAATATTCGGGATCTGTAATAACGACGTGAAATTTTCCTAGCACATAGTACAATAAACAAATTTAATTTACCATTTTGAATACGTTGAAATGTTTTTGGAGAGCATTCTACTCCTACTGGAGGAAGAGTAACAGGTTTTTCCATTTTTTTAAAACAAAAAACTTGAAAAATAATTGAAAACTTTAAAAATACCTGAAAACCGGCGACGAGCTGTCAAAACTGACACTTTCGAAGTTTTTACTCGACGATTTTTCACGATTTAAATCAAGTAATAAATTGAACGGAGGGGAAAAGTGACGTCAACAATTCTGAGTACGCGAATGCCTTCGAGTAAAAACTTACAAAAAGTTTTACAAGTTTATATTTTCAAGCTAGTACGCGAACAGACCTAAAATATGCCAGGAGACCATTGAGCTAATGAGGCGGAAGACTTTTCTCTTCTGTAATCGAACCTATAAGCCACATTAATTTCTACTAACAATAAAAACCTAAGGATCCCAAAGTTTTAATCTCAGTTGATGTTGCGGAGTTTCTCCTATTAAAAAATTACCTTTTTACAAAAAAAAAAAAATCATAAAATATTAGTAATATTTTACAAAGATTTTTCATAAATGGGAATTTTTTTGTGTTCATCACTTTATTTCTACGAAAAATCAAGAGTCGTTCGTAAATTTGAAGAAAACTAAAGTAAAGCATATTCAGAACTGTGCATTGGGATTGAAATTTTGTCAGAAGGTCATTACTAGCCAAAATGTCTTAATCAGCTTTTCAAGATTTTTGGCTGAGAAGTTAAAAATGCTAATAATATGCCGATAGTCAATAAAATCAACGGGTGTAACAGTAGGCGTCATTCATACATATCTAGATTGCTGCCCGCCAATTATTTAATTATCCACCACATCGCCATAAAGTCGATTACGCAAGGATGCCGAACTATGCTGGAATAGTGCAGACAGCTGGAACGGCCAGAATATACACATCTGTTGAAAAGGCACCCTAAAAACACGATCAGTTGGTCTTGGTGGCATCACAAAAGTCTAAGGATGAATGCCCTTTTCATCACAGTAATACATAGCAACTAACATTTATGCAGCTTTGGATGTACTTTCTGGTAAGCAAGCTGAATGTCATGAATTTAAAGCAACTATTTTTGCAACTTCATATCTATCAATGATAATACGAGATTAAGATCTACATAAAAAACCAATTATGAATGCTTGCTACCAGATCTTTGTTTACTGTTTATCAATTACTACACAATTCATATATTCCGTGTTTATTTAATACCAAGAGATTATGTGCCGATGCCGAACAATAAACAAACGGTGCGGCCTTGACACTATTATCAAACAAAAAAAATGTATTCATGCGGACTAAATCAATCTTTAGAACTAAGCATCTGAGCGCATACACCATCAGCATCATCTCCATAACAACAGCACTGGGGAGATAAAAACACCAACAACAACAGCAGCAAAACTATCGATCTTTGCTCTTTTAGTGAAAAAGAAATGTGCAACACCTTACCTGTGGTACCGCCGCCGGCCGAGCGAGTGAGTACCCAGAATTACCGGCTGGTTTGGTTGAGTGGGAACAAAAACCACCTCGCGGTTTTCAAAACAATTAATCAAGTCTAACCCATCACCGTGGTGATCGCACATAAGATTATTAGCGAGCCAGTGCAGATGTGCCGTGTCGAGAGTTCCCAAGATCTCGCGGCGTGCAATAGTAATTACAACTTACACAGATAGCAGAGCCCCTTCGTCTATTTTCCGCTTTGCTGAAAATTCAATCCACTTGAATTATTGTAATCGCCTTTTCCTTTCCTTTGCGACAATGACCTCTCCTCACGTGTTGTAGGATCTTCAAGGCCAGTGTAACATCAGCAGACGAGCTACTTCCATCCAAAGTACTAAGTATAGCTACTGGTCAGCTACCACCACCACCACTACCACTGGTGGTGTCTGGCGTCACATTCGGCGTGCGTAATTGCTATTATCTTACGTGCCTCCTCGGAATGCACATATTTTGTAAGAGGATTATCTAATTACGGGGCGAGTCTCGCTTTTATGATCTTGAACTCTGCAAGATATTTTATCAATTTCATAACGTCTCGCGTCGCACTGTCGATACTCGTTTAGCTTATTTGGAGCATTTCTTTGTGTTGAGTTTATTGATCGTATGTCGCGCAGTTTCCTGAGGTCTTTAAATGATGCTCTTTGAAAAAATTTGCATCTTCTCAATGTTTCCTATCGTCAAAATAGAATTTACTTGCGAGATCCTTTTCTTTATACGTTACAAATGTCTTTCACCAAATCCGATGCTACATTTTATGCGTTCTTAGGTTGGTATACAATCCTTGGGAAAACTATGAGTATATTATGATTTCCTTCGAGCTTTATAGCGTTCAGTGATATCTAAGCATTCTGTTTAAAAATTCTTCGATTTCCTGTTCAACTGTAAAAGGTCTTAAGCTCTGTGCTTAGTTCAGAATAGCTTCGTTTAGCTACTCCCGGTTTCAAACCCTGGACGAGGCGGTTGTTTTTTCCTCTTGTATTTGATTTAGAATCGTTAAAAATAAAAAGTTCTTAAAATTTTTCTATTCTCCATCATTGACCGATTCTAACAAATATGGGTTCGATTCCCATCCAAGAAAAAATAAATACTACAGTGTATCACTCCAGTTGAGCTTAGCTTAATTTTGCATACATTGTGATTGTGATAGTTTTCTTTTACGACTGGAGATGGAGCCAAGACTTCCACCCACCTAATATCCTTTTTTGGCAATGTCCACCTTTTTATACCTCAGATGACATCTAAAGGGTATACCAAGAAATAATGATGGTAGAGCAAAATGGATTAGACACCCATGCATAAAATTAAGAGATAACGATAACTCGTGAACGCGAGCTGAAATTTTGCATATGGGCTTTAAAAAAAAAAGTCAAATTAAGTTCGAAAATGGGACAAATCGGGTAACTCCTTCGTAGGGTTGCCATATACAGGAATTTTGTTTTTTACTACATATTTGGACACTACCTAAGAACGCGTCATCATAGAGAGCTGAAATTACATAATGTTTTCATAAAAATAGTAAATATAATTTAAAAAATAGACTAAATCGGGCAACCCTTCTTGGTGTTGCCATATAAAAATTTAGATTTTTTACGTATACTGTGAAAACGACCGGTCCTAGACGCTTTTATTGTACTGAAAAGTTCTTCAGAATTACTAAATCCTATGAAATTGGTCACAACTATTTTTACTGTCCGACGAACCGTTCTAGAAATAAGTGCGTAAACCCACTTTAATAATCAAATTTGCACATTTGCATACATTACGAAATTACATATGGGCATTCATCTACTAGGGTATTATAGGAAGTTTGACATTCCATTTGTAACGCACAGAAATAATGATGGTAGAGCAAAATGGATTGGACGCATAAAAGTTATTCTGATTTTTGCATGTCCGTCTGTCCGTCCGTCCGTGCGCACGATAACTCGAGAATGCGTGTACATAGAGAGCTGAAATTTTGTAGGTACGCGGACTTAAAAAAAAAAAGAAAATTAAGTTCGAAAATGAGACATATCCGGAACTCCTTCGTGGTGTTGCCATACAAAAATTTCGGTTTCCACTATATATTTGTACACTGCCTGAGAACGCGTCGATATAGAGTGCTGAAATTTTGTACATGGTGTTTTCATAATAATACAAAATAAAATTTCAAAAATGGAATAAATCGGGCAACCTATTCTTGGTGTTGCCATATAAAAATTTAGGTTTTTTACGTATTACTGTGAAAACGATCAGTCCCAGACATTTTTATTGTACCAAAAACTTCTTCAGAATACGAAATCCTATAAAATTGGTTGTAATATCCGACGGATCGTTCTAGAAATATTTGCGACAAACCACTTCAAAAATCAAACTTGCATAGAGAGGTAATCATACGAAATTACATACGGGCATTCATGTAGGCTAGGGTATCATAAGAATTGGTCTTAGACCAATTCTAGCTTCACACTGTGCATTGTGCTGCAACCTCTAACTTACTGCATGTTTCACACCTGGCTGAGGAGAGAAAACTGTCATCCGACAACAAGGTATATAGAAGACAAGATACTGCCATTAAAATTTTGACACATTGGAGCTGATGTGCTGTGACTTAATTCTTTAACTAAGGTATATACATTTTTATAGGAAAGACAGAGAGAGGAGAGAGAGTATTGTGTTCTCTGTACCGTGCTTTCCTATACATTTTCACAATACTTCGTCACTAATGGCGGAACGTGGTTCTTAATGGGAATACTTTGTATTCTATATTACCACAGACAAGAAATGCCCAGATATCGACGGTAGTACTAAGAAAGTGATGTATGGAAGAGCTCATAGCAAACCTCAATAACTCACTGATCTCGGCTAAATATATCAAGGGCACGAACCAAAAATGTTTTTCAATATAGGCGAAAATTTCTTTCTTTCTTAGAATTGAAATCGACCATATTTCTTCAGAAATCGTGTGGTTTATTGGTGGTTATAGACGGTCCGACCGAATTCTGTCTAGCATCTTACGGAAACTTTTTTATATAGTTTTAATAGTGGTAAGCATCTACGAGGCGCCTTTTCGATGGATCCACAACCTAAATAAACAAACCGTAAAGTTGTGGCTGTATATAACATTTTCTTTTAAAAATAGAAAAAAGGGGAGAAAAATTACGTATTTATTTATAACTGCAAGAGGAAGTTTCTTCTTATTTTGAATTTACAAATTAGTCTTATGGTACACATGACTTAAAATGCGTATGTTCGCTTTAGATTGGTGTTGAAAATTTGAGATGAATTTGGTTTTGGCTTAGTTCCTGTTTCCTTAGGGGATCATTCATAATCTCTATATGAATATTCATTAGTCTATTTCAAGTGATTATTCATTGTTACCATCATATTGTGGTAGGCAGTACTGATATCGTTTTTTTGCTTTTGTTGAATTTTCATTAATGATCTGCTTTCCCTTAATTTCAATTCATTCATAGTTTTGCCGATGACAGTACCCTTGAGATTTATAGGGACACCCTGTTGATACTGTTGTATAAAATATTAAAAAAATATAAAAGCTAGAAAAGAAAACGCTAGAATTGGTTTAAGACCAATTCTTATGATATCCTAGATGACTGCCCGTATGTCATTCCGTATGGTCACCCATCTGTGCTAGTTTGCAAGTGGTTTTTTGCATACATTTCTAGAACGGCTCATCGGACAGAAAAAATGATTATAACCAATTTTATAGGCTTTCATATTCTGAAACTATTCCGTACATTAAAATTATATAGGACTTACCGTTTTCACAGTATTCGTAAAAATCTCAAATTTTTTTATGGCAACACCAAGAAAGGGTTGCCCGATTTAATCCATTTTTGAAATTATATTTACTATTTTTATGAAAACACCATGTACAAAATTTCTGCTCTCGACGTTGACGCGTTCTCAGGTAGTGTCTAAATATGTTGTGAAAACGAAATTTTTGTATGGCAGCCCTACGAAGGAGTTACCCGATTTGTCTCATTTTCGAAATTAATTTTACTTTTTTTTAATAGGCTATACACAAAATTTCAGCTCTCTAGGTACATGCGTTCTCGAGTTATCGTGTGGACGGACGGACAGACGGCTGGACATGCAAAAATCAAAATATCTCTTAATTTTATGGATGGGTGTCTAATTACAGAGTGAGTCGAGTCACAATAATCATTGTCAGAACTGAGTTCACTTATCAGCCTATCCAAAGGGCCGTTAGTAGTTAAAGACGCTGCTGCAGAGGAAGAATGCATTTTAGATTTTTTTTTTCTCTGATAGTTTATTTTTGTGTTTGAAACCTCTCTAAAAACTCTTACACCACTCACTCATCCATAACAGATAATTTGAGATCCTTTCATTATTTCTATAATGAAATTAGTTAATGGCAGTGGTAATTTTATCAAATAGAAAGCAAATTTGGAATGCATCATAACGAAGTGTAAAAATCATTGGCGTAGTAACGCCTACCTAGTTAGTTGGGGACCAGAAAGAGCCCGGCCCACCAGAATATGGACTGCCCCCCTCAGGAAATTATGAAAATTCCCAAAAAACATTCGTTAATTCGTTCAATCTTAGACCTAATTAAATTTAATCCGTTCGGATCAGAATCGAAAAGGCTTTAACGAGTTCTGTTCTTCAAGAAAACCTATTAAAATCTTCTTATAATTTTTAAAAACTATTCTAAGATTTCTCTGATTCCAATGAATTCTGACAAAGCGGTGATCCGTAGGAGAAATCATGCAGAACTATTTCGACAGTTTGTGCGGAAATTTTAGTTTCGTAAAACTTTGTTTAATTTTCCGGAAAAAAGCTCTAATCGTAACGGATAAGTAATAAGGCTGATTATCTTTATAAGAAAGAAATATTTACTGTGCAATTTAAAACTTCAATAATATTCTTCTTACGTTACATTGTGGAATAAAACTATATTTGGATTTTAGACAATAAATACTTTGGGAAACCGAGAAATTCACAGAAAAACATTAAATTTATGTAGAACCTACTCGAGTCTCGAAAAGGAGAATGCAACCGGAGAGAGCAAAAGACTTTCTGATAAAGTCCACTCTAGGTAAAAGTAATTTAGTAGACTTTCCATCAGATACAAGACCCAAGACCATTCGAATATTGGAAGATACATTTTTACAACCAAATGGTGGAAAACATTATTACTAACTTCAAAAATAGGTTTGAAAATCTACCTTTGGTACAATCAGTTGACTCATTTATAAAGTTGTACCTGAAAAATGGAGAGGCATTTGCAGAAAATTGTAAAAATGTTTTCAATGTAGACATTTCCACCTTACAGGCTGAAACAAAAATAATAAATAATATGTTCCAAAACGAGAGCATTGTAGTCAATTTGGAAAGATTGAAAACAAAAATTCATAAAGACTTCTGCTCAAATTTATATAAGTAGCTGCAAGCAGACCTTGGTCTTCCTGTCAGCTCGCCTGGCTGTGAACGGAGCTTTTCCATCGAGTTAAGACTTGGCTAAGAGCACCTGCTTCAGGAGAGCTTTTCGAACATGGCACTCATAAACATTGAAAATAAATAAATAAGTTTGCAATAAAAAAACTGTAAATTAAAGCGTATACAGAAATTAATTATCTCTTTATTAGTTAATAAAAACGTAGATAATTGATCTAAAATGTTTATCTAACCTCAGACCTGTAAAGTACTTAAGTATTAGTACCAGTACTAGGACCTGGACATAAATGTTTTTTTAAGTACAAGTCTCGGTACTGGTACTTAAAAAATTCTCAAATACAAGGTTCGATACTGGTACTTAACGCCCTTACTACAAATACCGCCATAACGCGAAGTATTTCAGCTCTTGTAAATTATTTAAGTATGCCTTCTAATAATAGAGGTTATCTGCTTCTCGACAGTGCCTCAAGAAATCTTGTCGCCTTCAGTAAAATAGAAAGAAAATTAGCACAATATATGCGTAACTTTAGAACATAAATTGACATGCCACAGGGAGGGGGGGTTGATTTTCATTTGCAGGTCTTGTACCTAAATGCTACACAAAGACAATCATTATCTTATGTGACATTTGTTTTGCTAAAGGCAAGCTCAAATATTGTATGAACAACTTCCAAAATTATGGTAGACATTAAAACAGCAAAGCTTATACGATATTTTATGATATTTCGTAAATGGAAACCTCATCAAATTATTTAAGTTGCTATGAACTTGTACTTAGAAAATTTTTAAGTACCAGTACCGACCGAAACTTGTACTTAAAAGATTTGAAGTATGGGTCCTGGTACTGGTAGGTACTTGGAGTAAATACTGGGCATTGGGCAGGGCGTCACTATCATATCAGTTTCGTGTATGGAACTTGAGGATTCTGATTTGTTTTCCTTAATACGTGAGAGAAGCAAAGGAGGGGGTGTGGAAAACAAAAGTCTCTGTTAATTAAACGACACCACTTTCTTTTCTTTTTCTTTTAAAATCGTGCAAATTTTATTTTTACTTTAAATAAACTACTTCCTATGATTTAAGAAAAATTTAAATCGCGTCGGATGTGTGGAGTGGACTGTAGGGAATTGATGAGTGCAGCTTGGGTTCATTGGGATTATAGAAAAGAATGCACTTTCACGCAATTCGCCAATTACCTTTTGTACTAATCTATTTTCACAATAATATAAATTTCCCAATAAAACTATTTCGTTAATACTCGACGCCGTTGCTCTCGATAACCAATAAATATCGCCCGATCGACGAATGTTAGTTATCCAAAAATTGTAAACGAGAATTATAAAAAAGAATGGGAAACAATTGAAAACTGTTCGTTGTTCGTCTGACCTTAACATCGCAACCTCGACAAAGACTGCCATATCTCAAAAGCTTTTCTTATTAAAATCGCCCCGAATGTGCAGACGTACCTGCATTTTCAGTAGATTAAAAGTGCTGATCTAGTTGTTTTTGCTTTCTTGGGAGCGGAGTTAAAGTTTCGCGTAGGAAGACTACATATTACAAAAATAGTGATCCGATGTCTGTGACTTGGTGAAATGAGAATTATTTTATTTTTTTATTTTTATGAGAATTATTTTATTTTTTGTGTGCAGGCTAATTTAGCGGAAATTATTATGTTCTAGAATTTGGATTATGTTTCTTGCGGGTTATGTAATTTATAGACTCTCTGTACTCTCCGTAACTCCAAAAACTTTATGGTTTTTTTAATCTATGCAATTGACTCTAGGCATTATATCAACATCATGTAAGTGCTCAGAGCAATGCATAAAAAATGTCGGTCAAAAGCTGGGAATACTCAGCTCGTATACTTCGCAAACGAAATGTTTGTTAAAACCTATGTACGAAAGTTGGGGGAACTGGCCTACCCCTGAAAAAAGTCCTAGTTACTCCAATGGTAAAAATGTAGAGTTAGTGGAAAATTGCAGTGCGGAATTCATCTTCCTTCAATTTCTATTTCATATTGGAATGGAAAAACTTCAATAATATCACTTAACCCCACTTTTCTTGATAACATTGAAAAATGGTACTAATACATTTATGAATCCATTCCCTTCACTTAATTAATATGAAAGAAATGTGAAAATTATACTTATTTTAACATTTTAAATTAATCCAGTAGAAAAAGGTTACAAACAAATTGAAACCTTATTGTTCATTCGATTCGTATGACGCACAAAATGGCGAGTCTATGGTGCGGGACAGTCATACCTTGTTAATCTGTATCTATACCGTGTCGGAAACGATATTTTTCCACTGAACCTTTTTCATGTGTTAGCTTTCACTTCACGCCTAATATCCTAGTTGAGACGCCTATAGTTAAAACGGGTATTAACTAAGTGGTTCTGTTATCTGCTCTTCTTATACAACGTGTTTACTTTAGAAAATTGTACGTCGATCCTGCTCTGTGAACTGACGGCCTGCAAAATTCCACGTTTGAAATTCGATCAGTTCAACGAATTTTAAAAATATCGTATAAATCTGTCATTCTTAAAATTCATAAAAAAAAAAAAACTGAGGGCAGCAAGAAAGCTAAACAAATTCAACAAGCCGCATTCCATCGCGATAATTATTATTTCTCTAAGATAAATGTCAAGAATATATGAAATTTAGTGAAGTAACTTGTCAGGAGTCATAAATTCGTAAATTGCGTTTCCTTTTACTAATACTTCTACTCAGCTCGGATAGTGGTAGAGCAAGCCACTCTGCCCAACTCGCATAATGAAGATTAACTAAAGATTCACTGCTACTAATAACACTAAGGGGCTCAGCAGACGATGAAGATTTATTGGAGGCTAAGCCAGGATGGATGGAGGCCATCGGGCCCGAACACTCTAAACCTGGGGAAACTCCAACATCTGGAGGCTCCTCTCTTCTCTCTCCTGATTTGTTCTTTCTACGCGGCTACATTAAAATTGTACGGCGGCGTTGTGGAAAATTTCTTTTGTTACATTTGTCATTTGTGTATTTGGGACTATCTGACAGACTGTTGTCCATCCGTCCTTGAACTAAGCTCATGACTGTCCGCCAGTTTACTTTCAAGCATCAAAGAGATGTGGGTGACAAGACCCCCCCCCCCCTCCCCCCACCCTCAATCTTAATCTAGTTGTGTCGTCAGCCGCAGTATTCCCTAGATATTTATTCAACAATATGTGGTATAGAATTTCTACCACAAGACCACAGTTTTTTTCTCAACTAATGTTTTTGTGATTCATAATTTCATTTTTTCAAAGAAGACCTTTCATGTAAATTCTGATTTTGCTCTATTATTTTCTCTAATAAATATTGAACACTAAGAGAACTTAAAAAAAAATTGTTTTAATCGAAAGTGAACTTTGCAAATAATTTATCCAAGCTACCTAAACATCCTTCAAGACCTTTAATAGTTGTTTACCTATGCTGCCATCTGCAGCTAAGAAATTAAACACCCGTTTACAACCGCGAAAAGCATCGAAAATAAATTACGGTTCTCAACAAGATTATTATTTAATTAAAAAGAAAAAAATAAAGAAGAAAAGTTGTTTGGTTACATCCACCGTTGGTATACAATGTAATCATCATCGGAGTAATAAACTGGGCCACTGCCCCACCTTTCTTTTATGCTTTTACTTAGTTTTCGTAAGTTGTTCGACATTGACTTGATTGTGTATTTATATATTTTATTTTAACAACAAAAGGCTGCTGCAGCTTTATTTTCCATTTATATTAATGAAGCTCCCCGATCCACGTTAATGGGTTTTCTTTGATCTTGCATGCTGACATTATGAAATCGAAAAAGTGATAAACTGCCGATCAGTCTCCATTCATTATTTGCCGTTTTTTTTTTTTATTTATATTTTATACAAAGGCGATTTTATTATAAATTATTTATGGAAATTATTTGAAATATATTGAAAAATAAATTTCAATGTATGTGTGTACGTGTTGTCTTATCTTTCAGTACCCCAACACTGGACTGCTAATAAAAGATAGTCCACCTGAAGGTGATGATGTCATTGATCTCTTTCTACCCGAGGAAGTTAATTCAATTCCACCGGAAGGGAAGGATTTGCTAGTAAGGCTATTGGAACAAGATCCCAAGGTTCGTCTCAAATCAGTTCTCGGATTGCAGAGAATAGCCATGTATAAGGGATTTGAAATTGAAACCGACTACATATTAAATGTAAGTAAAGCAACACATCTATGTATTTAGACATTTTAAAATTACTTAAACTTTTCTTTAAAGATTTCACCTGTAAACATCCTGAAGAAATGCAACATTCCTATAGGCTCTCAGAGCATTAACGTTGAAAATTGTGATGGTGCCTTCGAAAAATTTTAATCTGCTCAATTAGAATCTCAAACAGTTCTTTCGTCGTCCATAAATTCTTATTTTTTTTGTTCGCGTCATTAGTTCAGCTGAGCTGATTGTTTCTTGTGCGCGTAGGTACCTATGTACATAATAGTGAAGGGTTTAAGTCCCGGATTCGCACTTTTATTCATCTGTAGCTGCTGTAACAATAGCGCTCGTTTACAACATAAAAACTCTCCTAAATAACGGCCTTAGCGTCCTTGTTTATAGTCCTTACGAGCAAAAAAAATGCACAATCCTCACTTCATTTCTGTTTTCCTCTTATGGACGTAATGAAATTTTTTATACGGACGGGAACTGACTCGACCCTGGATATTGGCAAATTCTGGCGAGAAATCTAGTTAGCAAACAGCATTTTCCAGGGATCTTAGCCGGCATTTCCATTTAATTACAAGTTACACTCCCTGGCCATTGTTTAAATCATTTTTGACAATGACTTTTCGCCGCAAAACACATTCAGCTGACTAATAGGGAACTTCAACTCTGAACTGCTGAATGCCTTTTTGCTGTAATATGAAATTTTTGATAAAATCAAGATGAAAGTTCAAATAAAACATAATTATGTAACTATAGAAAAAATTAAGTAATTACGGTAAAAATTGTATGAAAATTATTAATATTTCATAAGAAAGAAAGACTAGCTATAGGTGCATGGATTCAATTGTTTTTTATCGTTTTTTTTTCTCATAACTAAGATTAATTTGTAAACATTTGGAATGTATTGCCATAAAAGATGAATTTTGTACTTTGAATTGTTTTGTTATAGTAAAATGTATCATTATTACTCAATTAGAATTTATTTATTTAAAACTAGATAAGCTCGCCGGCGCGATAATATAGATGCCTAAATAGGTGGGCGTGGGGTTGAAAGGGTTGCGTCGACGCGTTATCAGTCAGTACCCATATAGTGGCAACCCTACGAAGGAGTTGCCCGATTGGTCCCATTTTCGAACTTGAATTTCCCTTTTTTTAAAAAAGACCCGTGTACAAAATTTCAGCTCTCTACGTCGATGCGTGAGGCAGTATCCAAATAAATATATAGCGAAAAGCAAAAAGTCTTGTATGGCAAGACCAAGAAGGGGTAACCCGATTTAGTCCAATTTTACTGTTGAAGCATTCTCAGGCAGTGCCCAAATATATAATTAAAAACGTAATTTTTGTATGGCAACCCTATGAAGGAGTTGTCCGATTGGTCTCATTTTTGTACTTGAATTTACATTTTTTTTTAAATCGTCGTGTACAAAATTTGAGCACTCCATGACGACGCGTTCTCAGGCAGTTTCCAAATATATAGTGAAAAACAAAGTTTTGTATGGTTACACCAAGAAGGGGTTGCCGATTCTTTTCCTAAAAACCATGTCCTCACAATTACGAACACAACAAAAAAAATGAGCCAAATCTGTCGAGCCGTTCACAAGTGATGATGTAACATCCATCCGGCAATTGATTGTTATTTACATATATAGATATTCACTAACATTTTCGGAGTTTTCCCATAGCTATGAAGAAAATTCGGTTGTATGTAACTATATTTAACCAGATGATTCTTCTGAAGGGACAAGAATTTGTATGGATGATAGGCGGATCAGACCCGACCTTACCGTATGCTAATTTCGCAGTGGTGAGGTGAGTCGTGAGCTTCAAAGGCTAGAAAACTATAAGCATCTAATGTAATTTTTCCCTGGAGACTGCAAATATGACTGGTTTTTAATGTATCCTAGGTCGAGCGGACAGGGAAGTACAGTTACCGTAACGACTAGGGTAAACAGGGGGGACCATAGGTGTCCCAAGTCCTAACAAGTCAGAAAAATAGGGTTCCTTCACCCATCTAAGCACTTAAGGACTGCCATTGTAGATTAAAAGGTGTTATTTTATTTTATCCGGCTTTGTAATAATATACAGACCACATTTTATACGTAATTTGTAAATTATGTTCAGAAAACTGACATTCTGGAAGAGGACCGGTCCCGTTCGTCCCCCCTCTCGGTGCGCCCCTGTTCGCCAAGAGGTCGTATCAAAATTTGCAAAATAGTATTTACTGGCTAGATATGCTTTGTCAAAGTTTAGTTAATGATGATGGTGATGATACGCACCAATTTTAAGCACCGCACCAATAAACATGGGTTCTTTTTATTTAAATAAATAAATAAAATAAACTACTATTTATAAAAATATTATGATCCTGCGTACCTTGAGGAAGTAAGAAAATACACCCTCACTAATGAGACCGATTTTGATCCAATTGACTACATAAGTGATGAGGTTTTTACCCTTTCCCCAGAATACCTCATAATTCCGAAAAATTGAAATAAGACTCATATCAAGATATATAGAATACTATATATGTATATAGAGTTATACAAGAATACTTCTATATGGTATACTTTCAGCCATATTTAGAAACACCATCCGAATTTGTACGATAAAGCGGATGACTGTGCTGCAGTTAATGTGGCACGCATGTGCAGTGAAGTCGACTTTACTGCAACAGCTACTGCAAAGTCGAAGTTACTGCAGTGAATGTGTCTCAGGCATCGTTGATTTTATATTGGAGCGAGGCATTGCTTGCTTACCCTTGGTTATGTCCACTGACGTATATAATATGGACCACTTACGTTTCTATTTCACGTGGGCTCAATTGCTTGTGTCAAAAAGAGTTCTTACGTCGTCGGTGCCATTTCAATATTGGCGGGAAATTGAAAAAGTGAGTACGCAGCTCGGGAAGTGATTTTAATAAAACATTTAGAAATTCTTCTGCGTATCTAATGAACAGTCTTTGATAAAACAGTTTTTGTCAGTAATAACCCTAACTGATTAATATAAAAACATTTATTTCAACGAATGCACTAATTTATTGTTGTTTTCAGTTCTCTCTCAGTTGGTACTTGGTGCTTAGGCCGAAAGAGTCATCAGTATAGAAATAAGCCCACTTTTTGCAATCCATATTATACATGTCAGTGGTTATGTCATCAAGTCGAGAGGCATCGTCGATTTTAAATTCGAGCGAGACGTTACTGGTTTTTGTTCTACTTGCCCAGTCTTGTGTGTATGTTATTAGTTTGTCTAAGGTTCTGCCTTCATGCGGCACATTCTTTGACTGTTCTTTGCGTACTTTAAAACTCAACAAAAAAGGAGTTGCACTAGAGATTGTGTTTGCTTTTCTACGAAGAGTTAGATATTTGTAGGTACTTTATAGACTCAGAAATACTTAAGTAAAAATCTTGGTACTTAAGTACAAAACTAAGTTTTAAGTACAAGTAAATAGATGCAAGTACTTATGTTCAAGTACTAAGTAGTGGCATTTCAAAAGTATTGAGTAATAAGTCTTAAGTAACGAAAATGTACTTTAAGTAGTACATAAGTCTTTTTTTACTTAAGTATTGCCCAGCTCTGAAAATTATTACGTCTAAGCTTTCTTATAGGAAAATATCTACATTGCAATTTATTTACAATGAATTGCGGGATCTTCTGGAAGAGAGACCGGCCATTTTTCCGGAACATGTGATGAGAGATCTGGATAAAAACGTCCTGACCTTTGGTCGATTCAGGAATGTCGCTTGCTTTGCATTCATTTATCGTTAAATGTCTACTCTTTTAAAAAAGAGTATTGTTGGTGGATAGAAGATTTTCGTATGGTTTACGTTCAATTATTGGTTAAGTGTTTATTATATTGCAGAAAGAATATTTTTTGCCCGTCGTATTTTTGGAGAAAGTTGCTACTTTAATGTTTCAAAGGATCTGCTAAAGATATAGACATATCCTATGGTGGCAGGAGGAATGGTTTCCGAGAACTTAGCCATGGCTTCCGCGATGTTGAAATCTTTTATAATTCTTATCAAATTTTTAGAAGAGATAGACATACTGATTCTGAATCTCATTTCATCTTATCCATTTCATTTTATCCATAGTAAGATGGAACCTCTTGACGAATTACTAGTTATTGGTGATTTTAGCTTACCCAATAAACAAGGGTCCTAAACGAAGATAATTCTGACGGTCGTCCTCTTAATAACTTGACAACAAAGGAATCACTCTTCATTGACACTATTTCATCTCTTGGTCTCAGCCAAATCAGTAATGTTAAGAATGACATGGTAGGCAGTTGACCTGGTATTTTCTACTGACCCGGGTAACTTATTAGTTAAACCTAGCCCAGTTTTAATGTCTACTCTTGACAAATATCACCCCCTCTACACTAATTACGAATTGCTATGCAACCGAAAACTTAACAAATTGTGACGAAACACAAACTTTTACAATTTTAGTTCAAACGAGGAGCAGATGGCTGTTACAAAATTATGAAAAGGGATTTCTCAGATACAAACAAGATGTCTAAGCATCTGTTAAAGAATTCCTGGACAAGGCCCCAAGGCCAAACCCGTTCAAAAATAATATTCCAGGCGATGAATGGTATAAAGCTTTTTTAAAATGCCACCCAATTCTTGTAATAAGAACACCGATGCTAATAACTAATATTAGTTAGAAGATGTCTGAAAACAGTTTCGGCCATTTTAAAATTGTGAAATTTCCGATAGGATGGCTGTGCAGTTATTTACTTGATGCAGTTATTATTTATATCAAAAACCATAACTTAATTGAACATGCACACAAATATTTATATAAGGAACTACGGCGGAGCAAAATTTTTGTCCTGGTACATCTAGACACAAGGGAGGAAAATTCTCCCGTTTCGTGCTGATGCGTGTAATCCTGAGTTTTCGTATGAATTTTCATAAAATTATTATTTGTAAACCAGACTGATATCTATTAAATGCAACTATCTTCACTTCGTTGTATGATAATTGGCTTTTGATTGACGTTTATTGGTTTCAGTTTTTGGACAAAGATTTTTCTTTTGCCGTAAAGTAGTTTTTTTAGCGCAAATTCACTGAGAAATATATTCTTTTTAGCATAATTTAATAATTGATTAATCAACTTTTCATAAAAAACTCAGGATGTGACAACAAGCTTCTTACTAAAAACACTTATCTACGCCTATTTGAATCGGCGTTTGTTTTTAGTCAATTTTTTTTTTTAGTTTTTAAAGAAAAACTTAAGATGTCAACAGAACACGCATTTCTTGGTACATGGGAGGTAAAATAGTTAATTATGTTTACGTTTTTAACCGCGAGTAATACTGTATTTATATCGTTAGATTGTTGGGTGTACCTTCGAAGGAAATCGGGAGACGTCAGGTCTGGAAGGGTAAGAATTTTTAATTAAAAACTTACTTTTATTTCAAATCAAATCAAATCAGCATTTATTAATAAACCCCTGCACAAAGCAACGTATAACGCTGGGTACTACGACATTAGATAGTTAATAAGATAGCGTAATTATAAAAGTAGCAAAATAAACAATAAACATTGGTAGCAGAAATAATATAGATTCTAGATTGCTAGATCACCGAGATGGCGAAAAGAGATGTAAACCTATTAAACATAAAATTACACAAATGCATGTAGATAGAAATAAAAAATAAAAATGGACTGTAGCAGCCCTTACAGAAATAGGAAATAAAGTAATTCATTTTTGTTTTTTTTTATATGAACATTATGCATACTTAAGTGTGTAGTGAAATAATGAAATGCTGTACTGTAGCAGCCCTTACAGTTACAAAAGTAGTTCAGGTACAAAAGTGTAACTTAGACTTAGTTCAACAACTGGCTGGCGTTAATATTATAAGGGAAAATTTACTCCCGCTGGAGTCTATTTTCTTTTCATCGTGCATATTTTACATATAGATGGAACTTCATTCAATCCAAAATCGTTCCTTGACACTTATATACTAGTTACAAAAGCTCAATATCCTTAGATTAACTAACTTATAGTTGATTTAAAAAGACTTATATGTATATCCTATATTATGTATATACTTATATGTATATCCTATATTATGTATATATTATTTAGATTATTTTGGAATTTATTGCTCCGCCGATATATTAATAGTCAATTAAAATTATTATTTGCAAGCTAATTTTGTGTATATTAAAGATTTGTATCTTCTGTTAGTATGAGGTTAAAAAGGAGCACAAAGTTTGTGGAAAAATCGGGAAAATTTAGATATGCACTACCATTAGCAAGAATCATAGCATCGTGTTATCGGTTAGATCAAACTGAACAGTATCAAAAATTAGCCAACTACTATACTCATCTCAATAAACCCTTATACACAATTTATATATATTTTTTTCTGGTCAATGTCATTACATCTCGGACTATGAACTATTATTCACTTTCTTCAATTTCCGCTGCCAACCTTTTAAATTCTCAGCTATACAGAATAACGCTCTTTAGGCAGATCTTGTAGGTAGAACTAGACTTATACCGCAGACAAGAAATACCCAGATATTGACGGTAGTACTAAGAAAGTGATGTATGGAAGAGCTCATAGCAAACCTCAATAACTCACTGATCTCGGCTAAATATTTCTTGGGTACGAACCAAAAATGTTTTTCAATATATAGTCAACCATATTTCTTCAGAATTTGTGTGCATTATTGGTGGCTGATGACGATTCGAATAAGTTGTGTCTGGACAGTCTCAGCTTCGTGGAAGTTGGATTGATTTGGTTGCTTGGGCTTGTTAACTAAAAATTTTTATGTGCGTTATCAGCGGGGATTTTTGTCTCAGACATTTATAAATTGATTTCAATGTAGGAAAGAATTGATTTATTTCTTAGAATTGAAATCGACCATATTTCTTCAGAATTCGTATGCATTATTGGTGGCTGTAGACGGTCCGAACAAATTCTGTCTGTCGTCTTGCGAAATGAGTTCGGTGTAAGGGGTTAACATGTACCGCGATTTTCCAACTTCAATGGAAAACATGCAAATGCAAACACATCTGTTTGATGAGATGTACACACTTTCGTTTGAGTTTGCTTGCAAATCCAGAACGGCGTGTGCACGTTGCGGCCTCGAATAATGAATAAAATTTCTAAAGAAAAAATTTCCAGTAAATTTCTAAGAAAAATTGAGGTATTCCTTACATCAGGTCGAGGCATCGTTGGAAATATTTTGAACGTACACACTACAAAATATCTATTTGAAACGTGCGAGCACATGTGTTTGCGTTTCTTTGCTCAGTGTGTAGCCACCTTATTAAAAACATTTTTGGTTCGTACCCAAGATAAATTTAGCCGAGATCAGTGAGTTATTGAGGATTGCTATGAGCACTTCCATACATCATTTTCTTAGTACTACCGTCGATATCCGGGTATTTCTTATCTGTGCTTATAGTATAATTATACAGCTTTTGTAATGAATAGCAAAAAATGCTAAATAAATTCACTTACTACTTACTCCCTGGCCCCCATATTCAATGACCCCGACCATAACAGTGCAGTATTTACAGTACTTCTTCCATGGTATATGGAGTGTCAGGTATGTTCCATTTGAGCACAACGTCACTAGTTGAAAAATTTCCAAGGAAATGTATAGGAAATTTTATTTTTTTTTTTTTTTTCATTTTTTATAATCTTTTACTGCACAATTAACCATTTGAAAGATTTCCTTTGTTTAACTTCTATTAAATATGCACTTAAAAACTGACGCAATGAAAAAAGAAAAAGTGTTTCTCTCATAGTGAGATGGAACATACCTTCTTACTCTTTATACCATGGATTTCTCCCATTCATTATGTTCAATTCTTGAGAGGCAGGCCTCGCTCAAGACCATTATTTTGAAGTTTCCAGATATCCTTCTGAAATACCAGTATTATGGCCTTGCCTACAGGCGGTGGAAAAGATACAAGACTGATCCAAATCTGCGTAAATTCCGTCGACTGAGGAGGCAGGCGGACTACTCGAACAGAGTAAAACTCAGAGAGAGTGCAATGTGCGGCATCGGTAGTTAATGTCATCAATTGGACAAAGATTAATTAGCTTCAAAACTAAGGCCCAAACTGATTTTGACATGGAGGAATATGCTAGATACCTCTGTCCCAGCCCTACACCGCTGCCTGATCTTTCAAGTGGCAGCTCTGCACACGTGCAGCATATTCCGAATGACTCAAGCCTCCGCCAGTGCTTGTCCATCTACTATTAATAATATTTTTAGCTTAAGCAATATCTCTAAGATTGATGTTATGAATGTTTTCCGCATGATTAAATCCAATGCTGTTGGGCTATAAGGACGAACCGTTAAAGTTCTACAAGCTAATTTTGCGCTACATTCTGCCGATAGTCACGCATTTGCTCAATAGACTACTGTCTTCTTCGCACTTGCCCGACCACTAGAAGGTGGGTCTGATTACACCTCAACGCAAAACAAAGTCCCCTTCCGAAATTTCTTAATGGTTGCCTATCATCATACTACCGACCACTTGGCTTCAGAAACCTTCCTTGGAGTAGCCACGGATATTCGTGATCTATGTGATGATGATGATTCTAGATATAATTCACGTTCTTCTGGATTTCAGTGAGGCCTTCGACTCCGTCCCCATTCACTATTGATGACTAAGCTTCGTCTCGGCATGTAGACTGATCAAATGCTATTTAAGTCGCAGACAGTTCATGCAATGAGACCGGTAATTATTTACATTTTTCATTGATCCTGGTTTTACTTGGGGTTGGGAGCCACAGATAAACAGGATTTGTTCAAGGGTTTAACATGGCTTGCGATCGCTTTATGCGGCCTCTCAACATATTGATTTGATGTGGTCACTCGTGCGATATTTCTCTCAGCCTTGATCCTTCCACATTTTTTATCTTGCGGCAATTTCTCTAAATTGTCTCGTACATTTTTGGCCTGCGCCAGATATGTCTGTGGTCTTAGGCGTAAATATCATTTGCCCCCTCCCCCTCTCCGAAATGCTTCTGTGCCCACTGGCCAAGATGTATGAACTGAGCACACTGAAACTGATTTACAAGGCTAGACATGGCTTAATGCCCAGGTGCATTACCAATCGTTTCAATTGGAGCAGCTTGAATAGATCCTGGATTGTCGTTCCTAGGGTTCAGCCACAATATGGTGGGAAAAACACTTTTCTCTGAAGGGGCGACTATTTGGAATAGGATGTCAGAGGACGCCAGACGCAGTACATCGCTGAACTAGTTTAGATCAGAAGCCCGGGATTTCTTGAATGGAGCTACTTGATTTGTTTTCCACTATGTAATCGCTACTAACAATGTCTCATATGCAACCATAATTTTGCCCCACGATTAACTTTTACTTGTACACTTCTGTTCGTCAGTATCTCTTCATAAACAGGGGTTTTGTTCCATTTTCTAATTTTTTAAAGTAAATAAACCACTTCGGGTGGCATCTAAAAACAACCATCCCATTGCCTCACAACTAGCAAATTTTAACTTCAGCTGTTTAAGACTGTGCCTTCTGGTGTGCAGTCCATATAGCCTATTGGTCGACAGATTGTCTGTTTGAACCTTAGATTATATAGCAAAAAGGATAGGCTATGAGGAAGAAAAACCTAAGCATTTTTCTTCATGTAGTAGAATCGCATCGATGTGTTCGTTTTAGTCATGGAGGTACGATATTTTCAAACCGGACATATAATATAGTGATTGAAACTTTATTTATTAATGAAGAAATAAGAAGAAATATAATATAAAATATATAATTTCATAATTTTTTATATTTTTAAGCATTTTCCTAGCACCCATTTATTTTCTGATAATATTTCTTGTCGTTAACAAAGAACTCTTCTGATTCTCGCTAGTCAATAATTGGGTAATCTTCTTCAAATAGTTCCGCTCTTGATTCTTATACCTCATAATAAATCTCTCTTTAGGTAGGCCTGTTTTGTATGGCTGATATCATATAAATAACCCTAAACCTTCCGTCAACTAACAATGACAATTCAGTTGTAAACATACAAACCGGCGTTGAAAATGTTCAATTTTAATTTCAATTAAACTTTCTGAAAAATGATTTGCTACTGCAATAACTCTGAGCCGGCGCACTTCGTCACCATAATTTAAGACTCCGGTGTCTCGATTATACAAAATCTCTGCCACAGATACTTCGCTACTATTTCTCACTAGTATTAAGTATATTTAAATAACTTTTTATCACTTCTTTAAAAAAATCACTAGAAAATCACCTTACTATTTATCGTAAATTCTAATAAATTCAGAAATGTCAGAAATGTCGAACTGATAAATGTCGAACCAAATAAATAACCCATTTCCCCCTCGTCTCCGAAAAAACAAAGAAATGCTTATCACACGTACACCAATTTTACACAGCATAACCTATCCTCTTTGCTATATGTATAATTTAAGGTTTGAAGCATCCATATAAAAAAAGAAAAATTGAATTCATACTTGTGCATATTCTATGTATTTTATATAATAAGCTCCTATTATTGCTTCTATTTCACTATTTGTGGGACTATACTGTCTTTCATCTACATATATTGGAAGTTACTATGTATACATTAAGTCCATAAATCACAACTGTTCTTTCATCATTTGCCTTGCTTTACGTTACCAGGTTCTCACTACTTCTATACTATTTGTATGGCTACTTTATAATCATATTTTACTATTCTGCACTATGCATTACGTAAGCCTCTCGTATTGCTATTAATCTGCTATGTAACTTTATTTGTTATATTACACTACACTGTACTATATTCTAAGTGCCTATACTTTATACCTTTATTGTTTATTTTGCTACAATGTGATTCTACCATGTAACTTTCTAAGATACTACCTCATCTCTTGGTCTTCTGCCAAATCAGTACTGTAAACAATCACATGGGTAGGCAGTTTTCTTTACTGACACGGATAACTTATTAGTCTAACCTAGCCCAGTTTTAATGTCTACTCTTGAAAAATATCATCCCTCTCTACTAATTAGGTATTTCTGTGAAACCGAAAACTTAACAAATTGTGACGAAACACAAACTTTTTCAATTTTAGAAAGCCTGATTTTTCGGCAATTTCCAGTAGACTTACCTCTATTGATTTCAACACATTACTGTAGATGTAGACGTTTCTACGTTTTACATAATTCTTTTCGATTTATTTTCTTCTCATGTTGCTCGTACGAAAATGTGCTTAGAATTTAACAATATGTACACAGAAGAGTAGAGCCAAACAATTTTCCGTGCTTTAATTAAGTTGAAAAACTTAATGAAAATATTACTCATAAAGCTGAATCAACTGCACAGTTCAAAAAAAGGTTTCAAAAAATTTAACAGCTTAACCGATATTTTTTATGTTAAATATGTGTCCTTTCACAGCCCGTATAAAATACGACTATCATTTGAAACAAAAATTTTAAGTGAAATTAAATTCTACCATAGAGTAAGAAAATTTATTTGGAGAAAATTGAAGTTTGGTACTTCGTTTGGCAGTAGAGGAGAGGATTTGTGACTTTAAATATTTTCTCCATTAACCTCCTGTAACTTTCTAGTTGCGCATTTTGTGAAGATAACTGTCATCTCAGATAATAGTAAATCGTATAAAATTTCCAATAAATGTACAATCACCTCTCCAAGTCTCCATTCCCATTTTGTCGGCTGTTATAGGACGTCAAAGTGAAAAAATTGAAAAAAATTTGCTAATTTATTAAAATTCTAACTATTTTTCCGTCAAAATGGATGATCACCATAACATTCCCTTGCAAGATTTGGAAACCTCAGAATAGCTGTGTTCCTTTTTTCTTATCCGCCGTGCGTTCAGCCGCACGCAGAATGTCACATAATGTCACATTTTTACACACCATGTCGTTCGGGCGACCCCACTGACATATATATAAATGGACTGCTTGATCTCCTGTTTCATGTGGCACCAGTTTTGATTTCAGAAAGTATGCTCTCACTGTCAATGCTACCAACTGTTGCAAACTGCCGCTATATTTAAATTATTTGGGAATTTACGTATATGCATGTCAGTGGGATTTACCGAATTTACCACAAAGGTATTTGGGACTATTTGTATTGTTAATTTTTAATTATGAGTCGAAGGAATTGTTTTTTACAAGGATTTTTACAAGCAATTTCTCGTTCCTAATCGTTACAGTTCAGTGGGAAAGTATGCTCTCACGGAAAGAGACAGGAATATGAAAGTGGTGCCATTTGCGTTCATGCATTTTTGGTTCAACAAGCAGTCCATTTATATACATGTCAGTGGGCGACCCTAAGCGTCGTCATTTCCCCAGCACATCGGTGTGCACATTTTTACGCTACGGTCTGTTAGCGTAGTGTCTCGGTGCGTTTAGTAGGTTTGACGTTTAGCGTAGTTTTATTCTTAAAGATCTTTCAAAAGTGACATTTCGAACCGAAGTGCACACCAACCGTTCAGTTGTTATCCCTACTTTTTCAATCATGTGATGTGCACATCGATGTGCTGAAAACACATCGGTTTGTACACCTGAACGCACGGCCGGATCAAAGGAGATTATTGATTGACGTGAGTGTCAAGAATAAATGTACATGATGTTCTAAATTCATAAGAAATCACGCAATGCTTTTGTAGAGTAAAAAATTCAAAATTTGAGCCAAATTTCATTTACGTTCAATTTCGACGTTTTGTAAAAATTTAAATCATGGCAATTTGATAATTTTCCTTATATGTAAAATCATAGGTACCTACAGACATTTTTTTAGATTCAAATCAATTTCCAATGATACAGATCAATATAAAAAGAAGAAGCGAATGCTACCTTTCATTTGATACTGCAAGTTTACCCACCGTTTTCTAGAGCCTCCTAAACACACGTTTATCGCAGGATCAAATGAAAATAAGCGACAAAACAAATTTGTCTATCATTATTCGCAGATCAGTTAAGTCTTAGCAATGAAAAATATGAAATCTGCCATTCTCTATACTCTGAAGTGAAAAATCACAACAACAATTTTTAGTATTGCTTCCATTGTAGTTCTGCGATGCAAGTCGATGCAGTAACAGCAAGGCAAAAATATTTTCGTTAGAAAGACAGATTTAAATACATTTGCATGTACACGATACAAGCTTCATATGAAGTAGCTACTATACATATATTACTTTCAAAGCTTCCCCCAGAAGAAATTGCCCACAGTCTTACCTTGTCTTACCAGTTATTATGTAAACCAATACTAATTTGACTGAAAAGCATCAAGGTGTTTGCAATTCATGAAGAAACATATAAAAAATTAAGTCTCGATGAGCCTCCTTATGAGCATTCATTAAATCTCATCGAAGGGCTCATTGGATATCATGAAACTGCGCCATATATACTAAAGCAGCAATAAATAAATATTTATTCTTACCATCACCGTGTCAGATGACATTTCTACTAAGAAAATTTGAATTGATTTTTGTGATTTATTTATTTAAATTTTTAAAATATTTATTTTAAATTAATTTTTTGATTTGTTTTTCCGCGGAAAGATTGTCGCCCATATGCTGAACAAGACGTTATGGCCATATCCTTACACCTCAGGTCGAATTCGGAAAAATATATAAAATCAGAATTTATGAACTCATCATGACACTCATTGATATGCTCATTAATACGTCACACTCAAAGCTATGCTCATTAATAAGTTCATTGCATGCACACGATAGAGGCTTCGTATGAAGCTGTACTATACATATATTACAGAGCTTTCAAAGCTTCATGTCAGAATACACGCAAGTGCATAGGGAACCAATATAGATATGTCCAGCCAGACGGTAGTAATCATGATAAGCAAATACATTTTCTTTATTATAGTTTCAAAAATGCGGCGCTGTTAGAATTTCTGCCATACATTTTTGGTCTCTATAGATTTCTTTACTCTATGCCATGGTTCAATAAAGGACCGAAACGTCTTAAAAATAGAAAGAATAAATTGTGGAAAAGTTATATCAGGGACAAAGACATTATAAGTCACAACAACTTCCTATCTTGAGTTCAAAGAACTTTTCTCTTCACTTTATGATGAGTATATTCAAAGTATACATGCGAAACTATTTAGTGATCCACGCACCTTTATTAAATTTATTAAAATGAAGAAAAAAACTGACATCTATCCCAATACCATGTGGTACAAGGATTCTGCTAGTGATCTGTCTATCCTGTGTACCTGGGGTTTCCTGCTCAGATCAAGGGCATCGAATTTTTGTTGTTTTTCTGCATGTGCTCATATATACCATAAGCCCGTTAAATTCCTAAACTATTTGGACCGATGTTAGTATTCGCATTTTCGATGAAGTTTCTAGCTCATGTAATTACTATTCATTTTCTGTTTTATTTATAAATATTCTCTACCACAATCAATCACTGTACCCAACGCTTGTGTATGCTTGCAAATATTTCTAAATTCTTAATATTTTCATAGGATAAAATTCCGACTGGATGAAACTGGTGACATCACATGGTACAATGATCTTATAAGTCCACTCCCTGAGTCTAAAGGCTGTAATACATGTTGTGAGTCTGCCAATGTACTTTTTAGTTGCGAAACATTCGACGTGAATGCCCTTAATCCTCGGCTTATTTTCGGAGCATTCGCTGGTCATAGTATAGAATTTAATGTAAGTATTATAAGAAAAACCGTCTTCATCCTGTTTCACAGAAAAATTATATCTTTTCAGACACAAACGTTAGCTCCAGACGATACTCTTATTTTGGAATGTGAAAATTGGTATTCATTACTCTGTAAAAGGCTTCAGGAAGATCAAGCTGTCGGACAAGAAACAGAGTTTTCATTTCTAAATGCGCTGACTGAAAGTTACTTTTGTGATGTTATCGTCAAAAGTTCAGACGGTTTAGATGTAAGATTGAATGGCACTCGTGGATAATTTTGTTTTGTTTAAGACATCATTTTCATCATTTAAGTATGCTTTGCTGTGATATGATTTTTATTATATAATTTATAAAGTTTTTAGTTTGTTTCTTTTTTCTTCACTCACATTATTTCCAATTTTTTAGCAAATTCATTATATTTGAAAGAAATTTACAATTCCGCAGGACTAGATTAGAACATTTAATTGAGTACTTTGAACCATTGTGTTTGGCACATTTTTCCGTCACCTTTAGTGACTTTAGCTAGCACTCTGATAAGCTTTGGTTAGGATCGTAACTATTTTTAAAACTTTTTACTCGCAGATGGGGTTAAAGAGATTTCAAGACTCAAAAGATTTCTATCCAAGATACCAAATCAACCTAAACTCCTCACAAATAGTGACGGAGTTCGGGTCTCTTCCTTTGTAGAATCTTTGAAACTCTGGGTAGATGAACACTTGCCTGATGGTCCGGATGAGAGCTCTTCGCAATGAAACCGTTTCCGGCCTTCATCACGGATGAACCGATCAAATGGATAGTTGACTCGTGCAAACCTTTTAAGTCCCCGGGCAAGGATAGCATTTTCCCAGCCCTTCTTCAATACTCTGGTGACTTTTTGATTAGCAATCTAACTCTTCTCTTAGGGCATGCATTAAAATGGGCTACGCACCGAAGTTGTGGCAAGAAGTCCGTGTTGTGTTTATTCCCAAGGCAGGCCGGGTAGATTACTTAACTACCAAGGCATATAGGCCAATGAGCTTGACTTCTTTCTTACTCAAAGCTCTAGAACGCATCTACGAGTCGAAACTGAGGTGGTATTTAAAGGGAATGTCAGTTCAGGCGGCCCTCCACGAGGTGATTCACTCAGTAGAAAAGGGTTTCCCCATTACGCTGGCTGTTTTCATCGATGTAGAAGCCACCTTTAAAAATGTTCTTCTACATAAGTTTACTGAAATGCTAACAAAAGATTGAGTTAACCGATTTTTAAACAATTGGATTGCACACATATTGAATGCTGTCTGCTTATCTGGGCGAGGTAAGCAGAGTTAAAAGATTTCTTAAGGGCATATTTTATGGGTGCTCATTATGGATGGCCTGACGATCTTAGTCAGCAGAAGTTATGAGTCCGAGCTCTGCGGACTGGTGTAAAATGCGATCCGACTAGTCATGCATTGGGCTACGGATCTCGGAAAAATAGTAAATATAATTTCAAAAATGGGGTAAATCGGGGAATCCCGGTTTATCATAAAAAAAAATATGATTTTTACCTACATTGTGAAAACAATCAGTTATAGACGTTTTTATTGTACTGTAAAGTTCTTAAGAATATGAAATCCTATGAAATTGGTTATAATCATTTTTACTGTCCGACGAACCGTTCTAGAACTATATGCGAAAAACCACTTCAAAGATCAAACTTGCACTGATTGGTGACCATACGAAATTACATACGGGTATTCATCTAGGGTATCATAAGAATTGGTCTTAGCCCATTCTAGCTTTTTTACTTTTTGGGAGTTGTTTCCATATGCAATTCATTCGCACACAACCACGATTTCGTTTATGATAATTTCGCTTCCAATTTAGTACAATTTAAGCATTTCAATTTTGATTTGATCACTTTTCCATTTTCATTTGAATTCTTTTCTTTTATTTCAATATGGTTGATGCCATAAAAATGTTTTATAAGAGATCTCTATGCAACAAGTATTGCAGGCATTAATTAAAAAAAAAAAAACAATATTTTTTTCAGTATCATGTTCATTCCGTAATTCTTCGCCTTAATGGTTTCGACTGCAGCATGTGTTCTCAGACCGGCTCTGTTAAATTGGAACGAGCAAAAAGTTTTTCGATCACAAATCAAGTAAAAATTTCAATAACAATACCAAATGCGCCTGAGGATGGGGAACAATCGGAGATGGTACCGAAATTAAATTTATCACCAATATATTTGCGGCCGCCGTCTCTAGATAGAGGAATGCAGAAAATGAGCAATTTATCAAGTTCGTTCAATTGTTTGGCGTCAGCAACAGTTGAAAGGGGACGACCCGTAGAAACGATTCGAAAATATCAGACATCATCATCGGACTCTAACTTGCAATCGAATTCCAATAGTAGAAATATCTTTAACTTCTCCAATGATCTCTTCCTTACGCCCACTGATAACTTATGTAGTAATCGAAAACCACCTTTGTCCCCATATCGAGCTAGAAGTCCATCGCCTTTTCCAATCTCACTTGAGACTCCACCTTCATCCCCATTGACTCCTATTGGTGTCTTACACAACTTGCCTTCATTTATGCTAACTCCGATTCTCCATTGGTTGTACACCGAGTCTTTAATGCCCAACTTAGATGAGGACACGTGCGAGAAAATTATTAATTTCGCCGAAACTCAGCCACCGCTTATAAAGATCGTGGATCCTTGTCGAAAGTATCTCAGACTTATTCGATTAAAGAAATGTAAGTGAATCCAGATTCTTATCCAATAAAATTATTTCGTTGATGTTGCATGTATTTTAGTTGTGGTCGATATTATCATGGACTCGCATAATGTGCTCAATAAAATTATTCAGTCATTGAATCACGCCTCTATTTCGCACCAGCCAGCCGCTTTTTTTAATGTATACAGGGATAGTTTGAGAGAGGGTGCTGTTGGTGAGTATAACAAATTATAGAAATATAAAAATATCGGTGAGTGTATGTGTGTTTATCAATTTGTTCCCTTTCCAGGATGTGCCAAAATTCTTCAGTTTTGTAGTATTTTCATTAAGGATGCCGCAGACATATCACGACTTCAAAAGCATGAAATTATCAAATACGTTCGCACAAGACTTCCGATATTTATGTCGCAAATTCATCAATTGTTAAAGAATCTTTTAAGTGTTTTCATTAGCCTAAGTTCTGAGGAGAAATCTGAGTTAATTGTTTACATAGTACCTAAGGTAAGTGGAAATATTTAAATGTGGTTTTGCATAAGATATTTTAATTTTCCGGTATTTTTTACGCGTATTATTTGCGGGCTCCAATCAGAGGTATGTTTCAGAATGTTTTTCGAACATGAACGTCATCATATTTTTTTAGCACCATTGAGTTCAATTTAAAGTTAAGCCAAAAAATATATAACTCATCTAAGTTATATGATTTTTGGATAAGCCGTTTGCGATTTTTTCAAAAAGCAAAACAACTACAATCCTCGCCTTGCTTATAGAAATTATTGTGAGTGGCGGATCGATATCTCACGATTTGTTAATATGACATAGCTCTTATGGTTGTTTGTTGTGTACCATATCCATGGAAAGTTAGCCTCACATCAACTTAGAAATCTTTACCCATAACTGCCGCATGGAGACATGACAAGAAGGCTGCACTAGTTGCAGTACTTGGGATTATCAATGTAGTAATCCTAACTCATCTGGCGCATGCTGTCTTGTCCCTTGATCTATTGCATAATTTCTAAAATTTACACAAATCTCTTGTTTTATCTTTTCAGATAGAATCTTGGTTAAAAATTTTAACAAATGTGATAGAAGAAATCAAAAACTCTCTAGAGAAAATGTGCAAAGTAATGTCCCATCAATAATTGATGCCTGAATGCAACTGACTGTTTCTTTTTCTTTTTTTTTCTCATTCTCATCTTGTAGGACTTAAAATGCTCACATTTAGATTTATCTATGAATAAGGAGGAAACCGAATTTTACACGTCTAAAAGAAGAGTGGCTGGAGAAGTTGATGTCTTTTCGGTAGCAAGGCCAACAATGTACAACGTTTCGAGTGAGAAGAAAATAATTTCTGGGGATAATGACTTGAAATTCGTTCTATATATGTACGAAGTGCGTAAAATGCGAGACATTTACGGAAGGATAGCAGCTGCCTTGGACATAATCCGAGAAAAGAAGTAAGTTGTTTTTTATAGAGCTGATATTGTGTTTGTTATTGAATGAGAATCGAATGAGTATTTAACGAGAAACGCATTATTACTTGAAGGTCTGCCTTTTGCGAAATGAACTACGCAAATAAAAAGAGTACAATTCACCAAAATTTAGAGCAACTTATTTTAGACATCCCAACGTATATTTTACTAATCGAAAACATTTCTGATCGGCTTGATGACAAGATCGGCTGGAAAGAGTTTAAATTTTGTTTTAAACTAGCAACGAGTCAGATAGTAAGTATTCTTCGATGTATTTAATTTCTCTTATAGGTTATTTAGCTTTTAATCAACAGTAGAAAACAGCCATAGCTTAAGTAATCTCGACGAAACAGGTGTCGACAAATTTGTATGTGTTCTTCTTGAACCTGTAACTCCGACCACACTTATCTGCTTGAAAGAATCACTTTGCTTCTTGAATTCGTAAAACCTTTCTCCTATTTTATGTAAAAAATAAAATAAATAACAAAAATGTTGTACCAGAGGAAGAATTGCTTTATAGGAGCCACGGCGGTATTCAAGAAGAATCCTATAAACAAATTTTCCTACTAAATGATTACTCTATGACAGGTTTAGACAGCTCAGTAAGTATGCTACCTCTGCCACACGAAACTTGTGGGCTGGATGCTGGTTTGGGCAGGAATGAATGGATGATGCTTCATTCCTTCCCCAACCATCATCTTATACACACATTTTTGTGTGTCGGAGGCAGTGTAGAGGCAGCATAGACCTTGGATCAGTATGAAATGCGCTTTGATGTACCTCAAAATACCCTTCATGATTACATCAGTCAAATTTCTGCCCTTGTTGCCTTACAGTCGGTGGAACTAATGCATCGACAAATTATGTAAAGTAACAACAACAACTGCAATGATCATGTGACTCCTTCCTGCCCCAATCATCATTCTGACTACAAGTCTTATGCGGCAAAGGCAGCATACTGACCTATCTAAAGAGGCTCATATTGACAAATCTAAACTGACACATCTATTGAAATCTTGACCTTTTAGCTGCGGTAACGGTTTAACTGAGCCCACTGGAAATTGTAGGTTATAACAAGTGCACAAAATGTGTAAAATTAGAGGATGGACAACTGAGAACGTCGGAGGTGTTCTTAAATATTTGTAAAAATTTATAAATATAAATAAGTAATTTTACGTATAATTTTAGCATACAGTCGAAAAAGTTATTTGCTTTTTTCAATTTTGCAACTATTTTTTTAAGCTATTTTTTTCTAATTCTTAGAATGGAGTCATCATAAAACTTTTGGACCATAAATCTGCTCTTAGTGAGCCCATTAATCACGTAAATAAAATTCAAAATAGAAATGATGTTTACAAAAACCTCCCAAACTTATATATCCACCACACTTTCAGATATGTAAGCTGGTGCAAAAGTCTGAATTCGCCAGATCCTTAATAGATTTGGGCCTTTTAGAGCCTACAAATATTCTTCAGAATGATTTGAAGAATTCGACTGAAAATGAAAAAGGCGCCACATACGATTACAAAAATGTTAAGGTAATGAATTAATTTTTTCACGCAAATATTAAAATATATATATTTTTTAATTCCAGTTAAATCTTATAAAGAGTTTATGTGAACCGCCCATTGTAGCTAACAGTAGTCTATCAAAAAATGCGTTGCGCCTATTACATTCTGGTCAATTATCAGACATGGAGTTCGAAGTGCATGTTGCCCAAAACAGTCATGGCTCTAAAGAGGGTGAGGATTACTGTCGGCCAACTCAGATTCATACATTTCGGGCCCATAGAGTTATAGTTTCAGCGCGGTAAGTATCGTCTGTAATTATATTTGTTATCGATTCACATAATATCCTCGTTTTTCTATATATCTTTTTCTTATTATTAGTTGTGAATGGTTTAAAAAAGCTCTTTTGTCTGGAATGCAAGAAAGCATTAACAGGTAAGTTGGGCGCTTTCAATATTTTCCTAGCTCATGTAATTCATGTAATTCTACGCTCGAAAATTGAAAGAGAATGAACTGGGGGCACTGTCGAGTAGCACAATGCTTAGTAATTCACAATGTCGCATATTATGACGGATTTCATCTATTTTGCAATCTACAAGTTCCTCTAGATTTTTCAGGTAGCCATTCTAACGTTATAATTGGAATTGGGTCTGAGCATTATCTCAGATGAAACTTAGATATCTATTTAGGTATTAACATCTAAAGCCGTTAATTTAAATTATTTTTAGATATTGATTTTTAAAATTCATGTTTCTATACCAATCACAATAAATCCTCCATCCACTCCCATCGTTCTATGGCGCATATTTGTAGTTCGGAGTTGCTAGTAGCTTTTTAGTCAACCTAAAGATTTTATCTCCGTTATTTATTAACAGACATAATTATTTTTGAATCTTTTCTGAAAATTCAGAAAGCTAAGCAAAGCTACAGTTCCATTTGAAGTGAATCTTAGATTGGTTTATGAGTGTTTACATGCTCTTATTAGCTAGGTAAAATTTGCCGAGCATAGTTACGTCAAGTCCGTTTTGAATATAATCGTTTTTTGAAATAATGTCAGATGAAATGGCCATAATACACTCACGTGCTGACGAAACTGGTGCTGTTTTGAACACGAATATACTCGTGTGCAACATTCGAAATGGCCGTGGATGTACTCACGTCCAATAATGCAAATGTGAAGTGGCCGTGGATACACTCACGTCCTGATGAAACTAATTGTGGATGTACTCACAACAGATGGAATGCTGGGTAGTTTGGAAGGATCTATTTTAGATCCGAGCTAGTCGAGGATGGTTAACCAACTGATTTCTTCAGAGCTGAGAACTGCCTTTTATATCACTGGCGAACACAAGGAACCCAAGCCTCACATGGAAAATTGGGCAGGTACATTCTCATATGCTTACAATGCATTGTCGCTGGGTTTATCCATAGATAATGGCTAGGGTAGTCATAATGTGTCAAATTCGTGCTGCCGTATGGGAGGTGTAGGACATTGGTTCTGGTCTGAGTAGGGACTGGTGCCCTCATATATATATTGTGCTACTAGATATGACTTTTTGTTTTCTTATGTAAGCAAGTATCGTTAAATTTGTTTATTTTAATTTCGTTACAAGTCCCTGACAGCTTCAACTCTACCGGATAACTCTGGACGAGGCTGAAGAGGACCATACTTAATTGTTTCCTCCAATGGTTTAATGCGTACTGATTGTCCATGATAAGTCTGGGGAGCAGAGGAGACGCAACTCAGTCCAACTATTTCATGACAACTGGTTCTCCCTAGTTGGATAAAGCGTCGAAGATTATGTTCCTTCTATAGGAGTTAAGCTGAAGTTTTGCGGCTTCAAGACTAGCTTGATACAATATTGATGATTTCTGTTTTTATAACAATGGAACGATTTTGAAAATAGAACATGAGAACTCTACTATCAAATGGATGAAGTGCTCATATAAATGAATTGGTATAAACATCATATGGGATTTAGCAGAGCCAGATGGGAGATATACATATGTAATCATCTTGATGATTGTTATGACTGCCCAAACCGACCCGACATATAAGGGGGTCAATATCAGCAATTATTTCCAAATTTCCGATAGGGCTGTTTTGATAAAATACGAATACACAATCTCATCGATGCATTATCCGTCTCTTTAACTCAAATTAAAGCCCGCTGGTTCCACTTTAGCGCCTGTAAAATATATTCCAATTCGATTATTATCAACTAACAACTTGTCAGCAGAAAACCATCTTTCGATATTATTTAGTAATCTTATTAACTAGGCTTTATTGAAAACTTGACATCAATCAATTTTATAAACATCCACAACTACCAAGAGCCTATTCTTCTTCGAATTCGGATTACATGACTCACCCCGAGTTTTCGATATATTAATAAAAAATGTTTTACTTACAGAAAAATTATTATATCTGATACGTCACCTGTGATATTTAGAAGATTATTACTTTATTTGTACGGAGCTCCCATAGATAAGACCGTAGGAGCGGAACAGATTTGTGAATTGATGCTTCTGGCGGATCGCTACTCCGTCGACGATCTTAAGGTAATTTATAATGAATTTCGGAAATATTCGAAAATGGATCACCTTATTTTAGGAGTTGTGTGAAAACACCTTGAACGCCTTGATTGATGAGGAGTCAGTATTATGCTTACTCGGGATTGCAGACAGATTCATGGCATCTGTTCTTAAATCGAATTGTTTATCGTTCATATCGCAACATGCTGACTTGACAAAGTCGGATATGTTTAAAGAGCTGCCAACGTCAATTCAGGTAATTATCTATTCTCCTAAGAATGTTCTTATTTTAATGTAATAAAAAATTTATTCTAGCTTGAGGTTCAGGACTTAATTCACTGGTACGGAAGGGTTCCGGAACCGTGGAGTGATGGATTCAAACCGAGAAGTAGTTCACGCCATAGTCTGAAGAGTCCTTCGAAATCACGGTCCAGATCGAGAAAGTCATCACCTTCATTCTTGTGACGATGACTACTGTGTAAAAGACAATCATTGAAGCAAATCTAAGCCCGTGACTGTCGTTGGGCCCTGCCATTTCAGGCAGATGTCTTTTCATATTTATCTAATTTCAAATGCGTAGTGATTAAGTTCAGACGTGTCACTATACGTTATACCCGAACGACTGTACTAATTTTCAATTTATTGTTGTTTAAATGGTTTATTCGAGTAATTCCAATCAGATTATAAAGAAAATATATCGTCTTTTAAACTTAATTGTGTTTGTTTTAGCTATGTCATCATCAACATCATTATGGCTATATAAATCCTCTGTAACCGAGGTTAAAATCTACAAAATATTCTAAAGCTTTTTTGATTTTTTTGTAAGCAGTAGCTAACGCCAAAGTCTTGCACTTTTGCAGTGTGAGGTCTAGCACTAGAGTAAAAAATTTACGGTGTTGTGTCGTGTCTAAGATCTCAGACATCTGATACTATGGAAATAATTACCGTGAATCTCTAAACGATGACTCAATCAAGATTCACAATCTCACGCGGTACTGTCATATTAGTCAGCTCATCTTACAAATAAAGATTGTCAATGATTTCGGATGCTTGTTTAAAATCCGTGAATAGGTGGTGGGGCAGCTGGATGGTATACTCATAAGATTTCTATATTTAATTGTGGTTATTGCATTGGTCTGGATCATGTTTTTATCGAGTGTGGTAAATTATTCCATGGCAAAAAATCAGATGTTAGATGATAAGAAAATTGCACCATGACAGTAACAAACTGTGTGCTCTATTGAACCTAGAGAACACCAAGAAGTCATAAAGATACCGAAGACATTTGAACTTAATAATTTTAATCAAGATAAACTGAAATATGTATAGCAGATCCCCAAAATTGAGAAACTTGATCAAGCTTTCTGGGATTGTGCACAAACCGGATGATAGAATTAAAGACAATCTCCACTTTTCTTCTATACTTCAAACCCACAGGTATTAGAAATACACACACTAAAAATAATCGGATAGGCATGGGTGTAAAATGGTTTGATACCCATAGAGATTCTACTCACTCACTACAGAACTGATGTGGGGATCTCACCAAGAATTTTAACTGAATCAATATGAATAACTGTTATTAATGGCAACCAAAGGTAGATCACCAGTATTTAGTTAACGAGAGTAGTTCTTCCTGAAGTTATACGTAACTCCTCATTTGGTTTTGACAAGATATAGAAGATACAGAGGATGCTATCAGAAATCTAGATCTGAATTATACTACAGATACGGATCAAGTTTGTATTGAAATGTCTGCGTTTTCCATATAGTTAGAACCTTTAATGCATATTTGTAATATGTATGTCGCTGAAGAGTGATTTTTGGAGCTTGTACCTCCGTTATCAAACCTATTTGTAAAAGCGGTTCTAAAAGCTTGATAACGATCTATAGAGCGGTCTTCTTAATGAAAGTACCTACATAATGTATTTATCAAATTAAATATTTTTTCTGTGTAAAAGGAAATTCAATTGTCGTAAGGAACATTCGATAAAGATAAATTTCTGTTCTTATTATTGAAACTATATTTGATAGATTCCATCATAGATGGCAAAGGATTAGATACCGTATGCAATACCAGAGTATATGTAAAAATTTTATATGGCTAGAGCTTTATTAATCGTAGCTCTCTGTCCTGGGGTTTCCTCCTGTTTCTTGTTAACTGGATTTGTTCTCATCTGACAGACCGTACACAGCGTGTTTTATTGTGAGGTGCGCATTCCAATAAAATTTAAAATACCAGAGGTGCTTCTCAGGGAAGCCACTTAGGACTATTAATTTTCATCATTTACATCAATCATGTATTTATGACTGTGTATCTATAACTCGAGATTCTTTGTTATGCTGACAACGCCAAAATTTTCCGTATAGTTTCTAGTGAGAATGACTATGTGTGACTAAATGGTGCTCGATAAACTTCCCAGTGGTCATTGATCAGGCCTTCCTATAGAAGGTATCTGGAAGGAACAAATCCATGCCGACACAGTCCTTAAACTTCCTAAAGATGTGCTTTGGAAAGAAATACATTTTTCAGCGAAGTACTGAATCTTTCCGTAAATTGCCTGCACCTCAGAACAAACAAACTTCTATGACTCACCTGTATCTCTCTCAATAAAATATTTTTAGAAAATTGTTGTGAAACTGCACTTCGGATTTTTCAGTGAGTCGAGTTGAGTTTTGATTAGAAGTGAAAGTGTTTGGATGTGCGTTGTTTGGCCTTCCCTAGAAATGATATCTGCATTACTTCCAGAGAAGTAAGGAAGTCCATTGTGAGGTCTTCCTGGAAACTTCCCAGGAAGGAAAATGCGATTTTAGCTATCCATTCTATATTACTTCTCAAAACTTCCCTTGGAAAGGCTTCACGAGAAGCCTGTAGAAAAAAGATATGAAGTGGGATACGAGGAATCATGCATCCCAAACTTCCAAAGAAGGCTTTCTGTATGCATGATTGTATGATTTCATTTCCCACTTGGTTCCTTCAGTTGAACATTAGTAAGTGTACCACTATGTCGTTCTCTCGCCGAAGAAATCCTTTCCAATTCAATTTCACAATCAACGGTAGCTCATTCGATGATCATCTTTTAATGCTGTTACAAATAAAGTTAATTCGTCTTTTGAGTTTCACTAAAAGAGTACGTTAGTCCACTCTGAGTCCGCTACAATACGCTAATCCATTCTGATCTTCTTTCTTTGCGGTTCATATTAACCACATTGAACTGATCCTATCCTCTACGATTTCCACCGTATACTGATCGACTTAAGTTTATTCCTTTGGAGTTTCTTGAAATCAGACGCCACAGCTCCAGAATTATTTTTGCTTGGGATGCTTATAAAGCTTGGTTAATTCCGGGCAATTGGTGGGTGAGGGCTTTGAATCTGTCAATCCCGGCTCGCCATATAAGGAACCATGACTTTTTCCATATTCCTTACCACCATACAAAATATGATATATACGAGCCTATTACATCACGTCGTCTCGGATTTTTAATGACCAGATTGATTGCCTAGGCTTCCACTTATCTAAATCTCGCCTAAAGATTCATTTTGATTAAAGTTACTTTTCTCAATTATTGTAATTTTATTATGTAATTCTTTTTTGTAGTAGTCAGTACTTGATGAATCTTATAATAAATAAATAAATACATACACTCTAAGGACATTGTTCCGCATCTGGCATTCCTCAGCGTAATCATTGTTGTCCAGTATTAGTCTTATTTCTTATAACTGACACCCGCTCACTATTTATCTTACGAGGATGACTTAAAAATATTCTCGAAAGTGCGAACATTGAACTCTTTCATTCGTCTAGAACAGGGTTTCTCAACCTTTTTTGATTAACGGCACCCTAAGATATCTGGAATTCTTTGCGGCACACCTGAAAATAAAAAGCATAAAAAAATAAAACATTATTTATTTACGAAATTTATTCAATGTTTTTTTGAACGAATTAAATTAAAACGAGTTTCAAAAGTCGCCAGACAAGTTTGCAGCTCATCGTCAACTTCAAAATCATACAGTGGATGCTTATAATATTGGAATTTTCTTAGCGCACAAATGTGATAAATCCTTTTTTGTTTCCCAACATTGATGGGCATCCTTCTGTGCAAAAACAAACACAGTTTTTACATAGCAAACTAAAGCTTGAAATATTTTCCATAACAGGCTCAAATATGACTTCTTGTCGTTGTGCTTTTCAAATTTTTTCAGAAAAGATAAAGTCTAATAAAAGCAAGAAGCTGTGATTTTCCACTGATATCTGTTGATTCATCAATCTGAAGTGCCCACAGTTTACTGTCCTGCGATTCGAAATGCGCGACCATTTTTTTTTTCAAGTCTGAAGACAACTCTTCGATTCTGCGTGATATCGAAAACTGAGTTTAAGATTATTTTTTTAGAAATCTTTGGGCAATTATAAATATTATTTCAAAGTTACTAAAACCCATGCAATTTTAATTATTTATCGTAAAATCTTGCGGCACATTTAACAATTTCGCACGGCACACAGGTTGAGAAACACTGGTCTAGAACATGATTTTGAAATTTCACCTATATATGTAGCTGGTGTACTATTTTGGATCTTCAACATGTAACCAAATGCCTAATTATGCCCCTTTCTCGCTCCTATAATTAATTAGATGGATTCTTTTTAGTGACAGTGCAGAAATTTTATGATTTTGGAATTCCCAGTAAAAAATATCACGTGGAACATGTAAATTATGCGTGGAAATTGCACGTTAATCTGAGTTGAAAATGGATGGAATTTTGTATAGCAATATCCTAGGGGGTGTCTGTATAAGTTGACGTGAAATTCACGTAGAATAGTTACTTGTATTTCACGTTGACCTTTCGAATTGGAGTTTACCAGAGTAAATTAACATGCATTTCAGGTACAGGAAAAAAAACAGATTTTATCCAGAAAGAATAGTGTTGATTTCAAAACACAAAAATCTCTTATCAAACTTGCGCCGCCCCGCTTCTTCACCTACAAGTAGGCTTCTATAAAAATGCTGATTGGGGAAAGTGTCAATCATTATATTAGAGAAACTGATTGGTCGGTCTGTTTTGCTTCGAGGGATGTTGATGAATGCACATTAAAATTTAGTAACATACTAAGTCTTGGCATGCGTGAATACATTCCGTATTCTTACAGCAGATCTCAACAACAGCAAAATCGCTCTTCGTTTAACGATAAGTGCAACCAAGCAATAAAAGCGAAAGAGTCTGTTTTCGCACCTATCAATTGCATCCATGTCCGGAATTGAAACAAGTCTACAAGACTGCACGGAACACCTGTAAGACCATTATCCAGAGAGACAAAGTTTTTTTTTACCAGAATATTAGACAAAGAATTTTGGCAAGCCGCAAAGGTAGCAAAAGTTTCTGGTCCCTGGTCAAAACAACTGCATGGATACAGCTAATATTTTAGCTGCTAGATTCGCTTCAAATTCTCGTCTTCCATCCACTTCACAAATACCTGTTTTGCAGCTCCTGTGTGGATGTGTACAAGAGCCAATACACATCCGTACGAGAGATGTGTTCAAGGTCCTCTAGGAGATCAACGTCTCCAAACTCGCAGAACCTGATGGTTTCTCGCCCATGTTAATCAAAATCTGTGCTTCGCTTGGCTAAACCTCTGTGCAACCTCTTCTACTTGTCTTATTCGACAGGAAAGTTTCCAACTGCTTGGAAACTAGCTCACGTTCAGCCTATTCCCGAGAAAGGAGAGGTTAGCGATCCCTCAAACTATCGACCAATTGCAATTACAATTAACCACATTAATTTTAGTGGATCAACGATTACTATTATAAGCCAGTTTGCGTGTTCAAATTAGAGCTAAATTTTTCACCTCGCTCCAATGTGCGGCCTACATGTAACCCTTTATTAATTAGGCTGGGTTAATGCATTGCATTTAAGGAAATGTGGAACGATGTACTGTTACAACACTAAATGAAGCATTATCGAACATTCAACAAGGAAAATTTTCTATTAGAGCAGCTAGCACCAAAGAAAATATTACAAAAACATCATTGCAGGATAAATTGTCTGAAAGACATCCTGAAGGCGTAGAAAAGTCTGGACCACAAAGTATTTTAGTGGAAGCCGCGGAAAAAACTAGTTTAGTTGTGTGGAGTGGTTATGGATTCCATTTAGTCCTGATAGCCTTTTAAACACAATTCAAATAATTGAGCAAGACGATGGCACGACTTTATCCCTCAAAAATGGTATAATCTTTTCCTGAAATGTAATTCAGAGCTTACATATCACATTCCCAAAGGTTTAACTGATTGTTTTCTCCTACGTACGACCACCTAGGGATGTAGTCAATAGCCAGGCCAAAGGACTGATTTTTAGGTCGTTCTGAGTCAGGCTGCATGAGAATATATCTCGAATGGGGTAAATGCATGGTTAATTAATGACTAAATTTAAAAACATGTGGTAATTTTTGTTGACCGGCACAAGTTCCATTTAACATTGGAGCTAAGCGAGGGTTTCACACAAACGGGATAATTTTATACGCACTTCACAACACATATGCCACAGCTAGCAGAATTTAATGTTTTCAATTAATGCGCCGCCAAAAGAAACGGGAGTGGTTAGGTAATGATCTTGTTTTAAAGAGACGAAACAGCTTTAGATCTTAGACCCAATTCTCTTTGCCCCGAGCGAGGATATTATCAGGATCCTAATGCAATAATCTAATCATGCATACTCATTTGACTCATGTGGCATTCCCTCTGAAGTCTAAAGTCCGTAAGTGTGTCAAAGGAGTAAGCGAAATCAAAATTCTGTCATCGGTAAGACTATTGATAAGTTTGAAAGTAAAGGAAAACAGATGTTTAATGAAAATTAGGAAAAGAGACGGAGATATAACAGAGCCCTGGGGTACACCGGTATTTATAGGGTGAGATTTAGATGTAGCCCCATATAAATTTGACTAAAAAGTATGTTTAACTAAATATAGGTTTTGGGCAAAAGTATGTTTTATTATTTTAATTTATAAAATGTTGAATTACATAATAGCTGTGTCTTTTGTGTACCTTGTTCTACAACTCCCATATACTGGAGAGAACAAATTGTTCTGTCGATTGAAGCGAACTATTTGTAGTTAGCTTCATTTATAAATCTTCTATGAAAATGTATGAGGCATCCTTTTGTGTGTGTTTTGTTCTGACCTGTTCTGCGGACACAAAATAACACAGCTTATGTTATATAATTCTTTCTTGGTTTGTTCTTTTTGATTGAATAAAAATACAATTTGAATTGAATTAGTTTTAATCTGAAGAATGTTATGTGTTACTGTGAATTTTTCACAACTTTTTAGTTTTTAATGGCTTTTCAAATCGGGAAAAACGAAAAAATGAATAAAGTCGTATTTTTCAAAGCGACATTAATTAAACATCCCCTTCTAAAAGCAGCTTTTATAATTTTTTCTACTCTGGACGCAAATTGGCCCCATGGTGGACGGAAACTGTCTACGCAAACTGGTGATTTCAGCATACACTGATATTTTCAATTATTATGCAGACTAGATAAATGTTTTGAGTTTTTAATTTAAATTAAAAGAAAAATATTTAGCTTGTGTACTATTGTACCTACTACAAAAGTTTCAATATTGACATTAAGTAAATTCTACTAAAAACCCTTCTACTAAGGATGGAATTTCCTTAAATGAACGCGAATTAGCGTTTCTACCCTATATGTAATAAGGAAAAATGTATTTAATATTTTTCATTTGGCGATTCGACAACTGAATAAAAATTTATCTCTGATTTCATCCAAGGCAACAACAAAAATGTGTATCTTAAACTTTCCATGCTAATTAAGTTATTGCATTGCTGGAAACAAAAAAAAATTTTTTCACCGTACTTTCAAACATCTCCTAGTTGCAAGTTTTTTAATTGTTGTAAACTAGATAGAAATTGCTAGCTGCAAAAAAAGTTTATAATTTGCATTGGAAATGCTTCATAGAACCGGAGAATAACTTCTTGGCTCCTAATTAATAAGTTTACATAAGTTATGAACTCTTTTAATAAGGCGCATGGATACAGCTGCTGCTGCTGCTGCTGCTAGCCTACGTAAAGTTTTCATCAGACATTTTCTTTCAGTAATCATCACAAACTGGAAGGAATACGGCTGCGCACGTATACGTAACACATGCTGGTGCCGGAAACACGTGAATCAAGATTTCGAGTCTCGATACAGCCAATTGTGATGATATGAGACTCCTTTTCATGCTTATAAAATCACGAAAAATTAAAAAAAAAAAAAACAAGAAAACTTTTAGTACCTCTTACTATCCTTCCACCTGCAATTATTACTATTTAGTAATAGTGTCGTATACTAAAATGTGCCAACCCTGGACTAGACGTATAGGTCGACAGCAAGCAGACAGCAATCATTACGAAAACGAATTGATGATGAATTTAAGGTCAACTTTAAAAAAAAAAAAATTTCGAATATAATTAAGAACTTGCAGTGCACAGCTCAAGGGGAGCATGTGGGGATCTTTCCAATTTCCGTACCGACAACTGCGCTACCTACATATATTTGTTCTTGTTGTTGCTTGCTCACTTCACGCCACTAAAACTGGAAGGCAAAACTGGGGGACGGCTGCTGAAGCTGAGCTGATATGGGGATAGGGCGCACTCTCGTTCTTGTCGAAGGTACTCTAGACTAGACGTATTGACGCGTCTCATGTCTCATCTGGAAAACATGCTATTTGGTTGGAGTTTGCGTTAAAACCATTTCGCATCTTATCTTCGCGGAAGCTTTTCCTAAATATTTCCGTAGCGAAAGTTTTCTCGCACGCATATCATCTACATATTCACACACATACACTAGTTCATGTCCAGCTAGGTAAATTTTCCAGGCTAGCCCCAGTTCGTTAGAAACTCTCGTCGTGGTTGTGTCGCGGTTTTCGCGATTATTTTCTCTCAGAAATTATTTTTCTTGTAAGGGAAGAATAGGGAAGAAAGAACAAGCTCCACAACAGGAGCTGAAGCTTTTTCACGAATAATTTTTCCCAACTATATACTTACACGTTTAGGTAAAAAAAAAAATAATCTTTTTTCAGGGTTTAACTGTTTTGACACAAGGTCGTACCCAATTTGCGCACATCGGACCTTTGCTATTTGTTCCGACTAGAAGTTAAACTAGAAAATATACAGTTATGTATGTCGTCTAGCTCTAGTTTGGTGGTTAGTTTTTGATATGTGAACGTGAAGTCTGCTCGGAATCTCGGCCAGTTGTTGGCTGGCAGAAGAGTGATCCCCCATTCGCTAATTAATATTACAGCACGTTTGGGTTGATTCGTCAAGTTACTGGGTGCCTTGTGTTTTGTGTGTTTCGCTTATAATCTTGCTTTTTAGTAGGTACGAAAATAGACTCTCGCATCGAGTGGCTTAGTATTGGAATTAATCAATTATTTCCAACGGTTGTTTATTAGCTAAAATTTACAGACGTCGCTATTCCAGACTCTGCTGGTAATACGATTGCATTTGTGCGAACTTCTCTAGGATCAATGGATTTTGGTGTTTTGTTGATTTGGGCAATTTGCCATTTTTAGTGATACGAGCAGAAGAACGAGAAAAGTGTTCCGGTCAGATCAAAGGTGACGTACTTCCAAGAATCGCTATACTCCAGCTAGTTACAGTGTATGGTGTGAAAATTATCAGCCTCGGATACAACAGCCACTGCAGACTGACTGGTAAGTTGTAAGTTTTCCTTCCAGCAATGTTCTATTATGGCTAGAAATTTCCTTAAGTTCACTTGTACAGTTACCCCTATATATACATAATATAGTATGTAGTAGGTAAGTATATACATATATATATTTGTGGTATATAACACCGGGCAAACAATTTTCTGCAAATGTTTCGTAATACACGAAAGCTACGTTGTGTTTGTTCCGCCTAGGAAGACCACAATGGAAATGATTCACAATTATAATTGGGTGGAGACTTTTGATTGTTCATAAACTAATCCATTGTGTAGAGTTATTTTAGTCCTGATTTTTGCATGTCATCTCATCGGTACGATAATAATGGCTTTAAGCAACACACTGGCTCAGTCTGAATTTAAATGTGAAATATGTGAAATGTCTTGTGTGTCTGCTGCGATGTCCTGTCCCCCGATTATATAGAAGAGTAAGTGCACACCGTGTGACCGTACCAAGCCAAGCACACTCCCCGAGTCAGTGAGAAAGGAAATCGATTTTTTGTGCTTTTCATCCTGGCGGACGGCGGTGGTTTAGTGTAGCTTGTGTATTTTCGCACTTTCCGTGATCTTCTCTCTCTGTTCTTCACTAGTAGAGAAACGGGTAATCTGTATCCTCTGTGCTGCTCTCCTTGCCTTGCTACTCTAGACTGGAATCACTCAATGTGGCCTAATGACTCCTTGTCAACACATTTGCTTTGCTAATTTTTCTCAGTTTGTTTATATGGGGGAAAACAATGAGGTAGCACTAGCAAGAAACAACCTGCAATATGGGGCTTGTAGTAGCTCATTTCATATTCCCAGGAGCTACCTGACCTGCTGAAACAATCAACTAGTGCTACATTACTATATTGTGCTGAGGCAGATTGCACATTCATATATAAGGATTGTCATTTATCTGCCCCATTGATTTGAATTGTTCTGCCAAGTGCTGGATGAATGTCCTACATATGTTCGGATTTGACGTGTGTATTCTGCGACATACATTGGGTTTTTTTTCCCTTTTATTCTTCTGTTTTGTTGTTTTTCTATTTGTGCAGAATAGAACCGTGATTCTGCCTCAAAACATCGATTATGAGATAAGATTTGTCATATGTATGTATGTAGGGAGGAAGGAAGGGGGAGATACATATGTATGTTTATATGTAGACGCATGCTGCAAAAGACTCGCATTTGTGGAAATTACATACATTCCATTGTTCCTCAAATAGCACACAAGTTGAAGTTCCAGTCCAGAGGAGACCCACCAGCCAGATCGCTTGGGTATATTATAAGTAGAATGGGGCCCGATAACGAGAGTATCGGGACCAGGACCGACTTCTCGGAATTAAAATGAAAAGTTGGTTATATAACAAATGACGTGAGCGATGACAAACTCAAGGACGATATTCCGATATTGGAATTCGGAGAAGAAAAATTGTAGGATGAATGAGCCTTTAGCACATTCTGCAAATAATGGTATAAAACTTGTGTAAAAGTTTATATTCTTTAAGAATACCTAAAGCTTATAGAGTAGCAATACATTTGAGATATGTAATTTCCACTGAAGGAAATCCAAAAGCTAATGGGGAGGGCATGCTTTCAATGCTTCTAGAATCTGTGTAGGTACCTAACCTACCCATTTCCTTAGGAGTAATGGTTAGAATGAAACGTATAGGCAAAATATGATTTCTGTGTTATTGATGTATTTTTGCTTATGATGTAGGTAGGTTATATCCTGTTACAACCGTGATTTATCCATGGTAATAAATTGCCTATTACAAAAACGGATTCAACTGAATTGGTCCCATTACCTGTCCTACAACTCAAAAGTTGGGGATTACTTTTTGATTTACGAGAAAAGTTCAAAACGCTTCCAGATATAAAGAGTTTTTTGCGAAATATGATTTTCGAAGTTTGTCAGTTAGGTAATATATCTTAATGGGTCTCTTATTGTGGTTGATATGATATATATACCTATAATGCAACACCTCAGTGCTGATTGTATGAACAATTAGATAAACGTATAAAATATTTCTTCAAGCATATACATACATATGTACCTACCTACCTCTGCCTTGCCTATATTACCTATATGAACTCTCGAAGTGTCCGCGGAAATGGTAATCAAGGGATTTTCCTTATTGGTTTTGCAGAAGATCTTAACAAAAATATTGTTAAGCTGGATTCTTCTGCAGCTGACCAAGGATTGAATTTTGTAATAAGACGACTCACTTTTCGAAAGGTAGGTAATCCCTCCAACACAGAAGATATTATAGAAAACTTTTTTTTTATAATCAAATAACTAGGCACATACGGCATTCAGGGCAGTGTTAGTCAAAATAATTTTTAGAGCCTCGTAACAAAAGAAAACACGAAACTCTTATAAGATCGCCTCTGCGTCCGTCTGTCTGTCTGTCACAGACATTTGAAATTTGGCTAAATGTTAGGCTTTTGTGACGCGCACATATACATATTTCGACAGTTAAAGGTTATGAGATATAAGTTTTTTTTTGTAATTTTTAATGGTGGTAGGTTGGGCTCCCTAAAAAAAAAATGGGTATTATTTGTAAGAGCTACTTTCAAGGATTAAAAACAAAAAAATTCAAAAATTTTGGTGAATTGGCTATAAAGATATAGCCCGACTTGTGCGAAAAATACCGCCCCCCCCTTGGATCATCTAGGTTTCTAAAGCTAAAATCTTGATATTATCAGGGTTTTTTTATTTTTCATTTCAGAGGCATGGGGACACGAGAGATCCCAAACATGGAGGCCAGGGAAGCTCATTGTGCTAACCTGTTAAAAATCCTTTCACCAAACCTTCCTGTCTTCTTATTGAAGCTCATCAGGTCTAGGTGAGGTAAGTTTTTCACCTCCTCCACATATAGGAGAGGGCAAACCCAAGCGTATCCAGCCTGCTCCGGACAAAGGCCGGACAAGCACACAGAAAGTGTTTGGTTGTCTCAGGATTTCCGTCCAGGCAGGACAGACAGTCAGGGCTGTTAACAACTCGCATCCTTGTTAGATGAGGGTGAAGTGAGCTGTGGCCGGTGATGATGCCAACCACAGTTCTGCATTGATTTCTTCAGATCCCCAAGAGAAAGTCAGAGAAATTCCTATTTGGCCCATCTAGAAAAGGTTTTGTACACTTGCAAGTACTCAGATTCACCCATGTCTGTTTATGCTTCATGCGAACATCCACTTTGATGAGAGATCCGATAACCGAGACAACAATGCCTATAGTGGGTTCTGGTCCAAGGAAGCAGAATCAGAGGCAGACATGACGAAAAAGCCATTTTTTTATTCCCCATGATTCCCATGTGCCCAGGAACTCACTGAATGGACACTTTGTCGTGGATACACAATTTATCTATACAAACGACCTCCGAAACTTAGATGTTATCCGAGGGCCACTCAGACCCATCAAGGCTGCCTAACTATCCGAAAGGACTGCAATGTCCTTTCCCTTGATGTCTATATCAAGGGATATCTTCGCTGCCACTACGATGGCGAAAGCTTCAGTCTGGAAAATAGTGGTGCACGTTCCAAGTGAATACTTCAACCCAAAGTTCAAGAAAGTAAACACCAGTACCAGCCGTCGGTGAGCATTTTTAGAGCGAACCAGGGAAGGCATTTTCCTTAATCCAGAATTCCCTTTTACGAAAACTCACAGAGAAGCGACGCCCAAAACGAAACTCTGCCATCGCATCATGTCAGAGTGTGTAGAGCGTTTTTCCAATGGAAAGATCCAATCAAGTTGTCCTCCCAACATCTAGATCCGTCCATACAGCGCAAAACACTCGGTTTCATGCTCCATATGTAACCAAAGGCTATCTTGCATTGAGCAAAGACCCTCATAGCCGCATTAATTTTTCCTCTACATACATTCTCCACGTGCTTTAAATCAAGGTAGACTCCAAGGTGCTATTATCTGAGTTAGTAGGCACTGAGTCATAGGTAATAGGAAAGTCCCCATTTTTTCATCATTCTCATAGTTGCTGGAAAAAAATGATTTTGTATTAAGACAACTCCTACTAATACGACCAGCACTTATGAAAGTACGCTTGTGTCTCTCTGTTTGAATATTATTCAGTTAGCATAGGCAAATTTGGATTAGATTTAAATATATGTATGTATGTAGTTAAATCCGGTCGTTGATAAAGTTCTGGTAGGGAACCAGGATATTTTTCTATATTTTAGGGGACTATAATAGTACTTATGGAAATATACCATCTTTTCAGTGAATTGATCTGTCAATCTTCTTGGTATTCAACTTGATTCTCCCAAAATCCTGCTGAGCAAGTCGGCAATTTTAAGATTCATTATCAGCTTTCGGGAAATCTAAGGAATATTGGTGTATTGAAAGCACCCAAATATTAATGCGAAATTGATTCAAATACTCTCAATTATATTTCACAGTTATTAGGGGATTAAGCCCATAACACAAATGCAATAATACAGCAGAGAATATAGAAGCGAGCTTTTTCCTTTGGATGAATATCAACAGAAGGAGCCGTTAAGTTATTATTATCGGGTTATGAAATTTTTACTTAAAGTTACATTTCCATTTATCACGCACAGATCTAGCACCTCTATTACCACCTCACAATGAAAATTTGCAACTGTTACATAGTTGATTTTTGTTTAAATGGCAGATAATGGAGATGGCGATTTGAATAATATACTTACCGCAAGGCAGTTCGGTTCCTTCAATCATATGTATATATACTGTTGTCAAAATCTCTAGGTGGTGTTCCTCAGGGTTCCATTTTCTCCCCATCTCTATTCATTTTGTTTATTGATGAACTTCCATTAGACTTAAAATAATCAAAAATACTTATGTACGCGGATATTGTTCAAATTTATATCTCATCGTCCATAGGCCCACTTGAAGACAGAATTTTGCCATAAACGAAGATATTTTGAAAGCTTTTAAGTAGTCACATTTAAACGAATTCTTAATGCCAATAAGGTTCAATCTCTATTAGCATTTATAAAACAATTTATGCTATCAACGCGATCTTTTTTCCGCACACTGAGACCATTTTTGAGAAACTTCAGGATTTTTATAATCGAATTTTCTTACTTGGGAGCATTAGGTGAATGCAGTCGTCACGAGGAAAGTGTGTTACGCTCCATAAAATACTTGGCTAAAATTATTTAAAGGCCTTTTTATTTCTCTTATTTAATCATTATAACCATGGGACACCTCAATATTAGAGCTTTCACTTATGTGTCCCATGTCAGAAAGTAGACTTACAACAATTTGGTAAGAGCTAAGAACTAGCTGCGATAAATGGATAGAAAGAAAGACATTGAGAGGGAAATGAAAATCTAGACACAAATGTAATTTTAAACTTATCATCAAGAACGGATCAGAAAAATTTTTAGCTTAAAAAACGAATCCATTTTGTAGTGGAACTTGGAAGGCTTTTACTTAAAATTTCAACTCGCTATGTCAATACATTCTAAACAGTTTTGCAAAAAAGTATGAAATATTTAAATTTTCATATATGGCAACATTACGAAAGAGTTACCCGATTTTACTCATATTCGACAATGAGTTAAAATGTTTAATATTAATTAGCCCATGATTTTGTTTTTTTTCTTCTTGTTTTTTTTTTTACATATTTTATATTATTAAGCCAAGCTCAGGGTACCCTATATGATGCAAACCACAACGTGGCAGGAAGGGGATAAAGGATTAAGGAACATGAGGAATATGTCGCAGGTGGTAAGTCACTCTTGAAACTTTGCAGATTGTAACCCGAGGAAAGACAAGATCGTAAACTGTTCCACATTCGTACAGTTCGGGATATGAAAGCATCGCGGAATTTTACTGTACGGAATTAATCTACAAGGGATCAGACTAGAAATTTCACCGAAACATTCACCATGCGTGTAGCGATAAAGGAGCGAAAGACATTCAACAAATTATTGCTAAATCGCCAATGAGCTTGAAGGCTCTCTTTTGGACAATATCCAATGAAGCTCCAGCCAGATGTGAGAATTGTATTCCATTCTAGGTTTGATATAGGACTTGAAGAGGAGCGCTAGATTTGATTGGCTAAAATATTTCTTACACCCTTTCAGAAATCCAAGACATTTCGATGCTTCTTTTGCAACAGGGAAGATGTGGTCTGTCCGGCCTAATTTACTGGAACTGTTAATGCCAAGAGTGCCTAGTGATGGTAGAGCTGAAATTGAAGCTCTATCTAATGAAATGGGGGTGGTTAAATGATGATCTTATTTTAAAGAGATGAAACAGCTTTAGGTCTTTTAGATGCATTGAATTTGGCGCGATTTTCTTTGCTCCAAGAGAGAATAATATCTCTAGATCGTTATTCAATGATCTAATCATGCAATCTCATTCCCCCTGGAGTCCGCAAGATTCTCAAATGAATAAGCGAAATCAAGGATACTGTCATTGACAAGACTATGGATAAGCTTGAAAGTAAGGGAAAACAGATCATTAATGAAAATTAGGAAGAGAGACGAAGAGATAACAGAGCCCTGGGGCACACCGGCATTTATAGGATGAGGCTCAGATGTAACGCCATCTAATACAACACTAGGCGACCAGGGGAGAGACCAAGTGTTTTAAGTTTGGCTAAAAGAGCAGGATGCCAGACTCTATTAAAGGCCTTTGAAATATCCAGAGCAACGATTTTGGACTCACGAAAATTGTGAAAATTGTGAAGACTACGGTTTCAACGTTCCTTAAGAAAAGTCAGCAGGTCTCAAGATGAGTTTCCAGTCCGAAAGACATATTGGCGATTGTTGATGAATTGATTAGTTTCTAGAAACTTCATTATTTTGAAATTAATGATAGATTTAAGAATCTTCCAAAGAATCGAAGTGATTGCAATTGGTCGATAATTTGAGGGATCGCTACCCTCTCCATTTTTTGGAATAGGCTGAACGTGAGCTAGCTTCCAAGCAGTTGGAAAGACTCCTGTCGAATAATACAAGTAGAATAGTTTGCGTAGAGGTTTCGCCAAGGATGAGGTGCAGATTTTAATTAACAGAAGCGAGGAACCATCACGACCTGCGGCTTTAGAGACATTGATCTCCTTAAGGACATTGAATACATCCACCGTGAGGATGTGTATTGGCTTTTATACACATCCACACGGGGGATGCAAATAGGTGTCTGTGGTGGGTGGAAGGCAAAATCACTTAATCATTGTTAAGTAGTGAATGTATAGAGGAAGTGGTGAAGTTGTTCGTAATGGTTTTGATGAGTGACCACAAACCTTTGCTACCTTTGCGGCTTGCCAAGATTCTTTGTCTAATATTCTGATTAAAAAGAAATTTCTCTTTCTCTGGACAATGGACTTGCAAGTGTTCCATGCACTCTTGTAGACCTGTTTCATCTATGTACATGGATGTATTCGATAAGCGCAAAAAGCAGACTCCGTAGCCTTTATAGCTTGGCTGCACTTATCATTAAACCAAGAGCGATTTTGCTGTTGCTTAGATCTGCTCTATGAATACGGAATGTATTCACGCATGCCAAGACTTCTAAGTCTATTACTAAGCTCCAGAATGCATTTATCGACATCCCTCGAAGCACAGACTGACCAATCAATCTCCTTGAAGTACTGATTAGGATTTCTCAATAAGAATTTTTATAGTACCAGAGAAGCCTACTTCTGGTTGGAGCGGTGGGGCGGTAGTGATTAAATAATGGTCTGAATTACTAAAGAAGGAACTGACTGAGATTGAATATTTGTCGGGGTAAGATGAAAGAAACAAGTCTAATAAGTTAGCTCTATCGGCAGCTCATTGCCGTTTTTATGTTCCAGGCCATGACATAAAATTCTTTAAATGTATTAACGTAGTACGTTTTCGTACTTTTGCAAGTATAAAAAAAAAGCAAAATCGCTTTGTGTCATGGCCTGGAACATAAAGACAGCCAGCTGCATCAGGTACTCGCATTAGTGCATCCACTGCTCTTGCTCAACGCCTTCCCAAGCAGTGTCTAAATATAAAATTCATAAATTTTTTTGTATGACAGCAGTAGGAGGGGTTGCCCGATTTCACTTACCAAAAAAACCGGAGCTGTAAAATTCACGTACCATTACCATTATCATTACTAATACCAAGTATTTAATAATTGACAATTCCAAGTACTAATAACCTGTATTGGATTAAAATTTTATAGTCCCATTCCAGGAATTGCAAATAATACTTAAAAATACCAAAAAGTAATTGAATTTGCGGTTCCGTTACAAAAATACTTAGAAATATTTGGGCATTAGTATATAATTCCTTTCAATTCTTTTTCAAATACTTTCAATTACTTTTAATTACTTCGATTCGAAATCTTCAGTAATAAATAAATAAATTTTAATTCCAATACAGGAGTATTAGTACTGGGAATTATCAAATTCCTAAATACTTGGTATTGGTAATTAACAGGCATTAAATACATTAAATGCTGAGTATTTTACAGCTCTGCAAAAAACTTAATCATATTTTTTTATTTTTTCATAAAATTTGACATTCAAAAATCGAAATTTTTCATACCTCTAAGCGAGTGCATCTAATTATTTTTTATTTTTGCAATCATTATTTATTTCTATGCACTAGAAATTGGTGTATGAAAAGCTTCTAATCTTAATAGCTACTTTTCCAACGTTCTGAGCGAGCAAGATATTGATGAGGCCATGCATCTATTTATTGTCTTCTAATTTCTAAGTAAAGTAACTCTCACTCTGGTTCGGCTTAGTTAGTTCACAACTGTCTAATGTATTGTGAAAATCGAAGAAATAAAGCGTGTCTTAGTTTACTCTGATCTTCAAAATCAATCTCGGGCTAAGAAGTCGATTATCTTGTCAATGTAATAAAGATTTCCTTGCATTCGAATCCTAAAAATTTTTAGAAATTTGTGAATTCAAAGCGAAGGCTTGACGGCTATTATGATCCTGAAATATCAGACGAATCTAATCAAGTGGCCAAGAACAATCGGATCCGTGTTCTCGTCCTAGACCTATATGTTTGATTATAACAGCAATATTGGTTCGGAGTGATTGCTAATTTTATTAATTTCGTACTAAGTGACCTAAGGCACCTAATTAAGTAAATAGCCGACTCTGTATGTATGGATGTACATATATTGCCAGCGGTTAAATTGTTAAGGCTTTATAGACTCTAAAGCTGTTCAATTGGATTAGCATTATTAATAAGCTGAGATCTTTTCATGCATACCTTGCCATATTTTACTTACCTTGCCAAATCCCTCCAAATCATAAAACAGAAAGAGAATTTTTTATACAGGCAACACTTTCTAGTGGCATTTCCACTTACATTTTTTTTCTGTACTCCAATATTGATAACTTCCGCACCAGTTCACATAAGCGAAGCATAAAAAGCTGAGAGGACGGAAATTGAAATGAGGAAGTGAGTTCAAAAGTTTTCCAGGCATGCTTTGAATATTTATTTGCATATGGATGGAGGTGTATATGCTCTCTTCATGTTAAAGAATTTTTAAAAAATTAATAATATTCTGGGAAAATATTGGATACACAGATGCATGCAGGCAGAATGTTTTTCAAAATGGTCTGATGAGCTTTGAATCTTGCTGTAAATTACTGTACCAAGTGAGGCATCTATTTTGTATTATTCTCTTGGATCTGGATCAATTTGATTAGCATAAAACTTATAATTACGTTAAGTTCAATTTATTATCGAGTCTCTGCATGAAATGTACGGTAAGATCATACTGGGGATCCGCTTTATAAATAGAAATTTTCCTACCGGTGGGTAGAGCGAATCCGATTAAACCGAACTTGATTTAGATTTAGCTACTTCTGGTCGTGTTGGAACATTTAGGAAGCACCATTCCCAGTTGGTTAACTGAAACGGCCCGGAAGGTATCCTATAGTGCTGCCTTAATCAAGTGCCCGATATGCCTCCGTGTGGCGGTTCTGCGGTAATCAACTCTTGTCCTTCGGTTAATTGTTGAAAATTCTTGTTCTTCTAAAAGGTGTTAAGCTGTAGTTAAGCGACCTTACAGAGAAAAAACAAACAACTTCTGCGAACCAATTATTCCTCAGTACAAAACTGATTTAAAAATGGCGACTTTGGAATTACGAACAAAGATGTGATTTTGGCGTAGATGTCAGTTGCAGGTAAATGAATATTTAATAAGACGTCCGAAGTTTTAGAGAAATAAACTTAAAACTCATTATCATCTCATTGTTGCTAGCTGTAATAGCATGATATTTCCAGATTGATGACCGTGCAGCAACAAATTCTAAACCGAAAAGGGTTCAATCCAATACATGACTGGCGGGATAATACCAACTGATTAGTATTTAGTAGGGAGAATTCCCATCGAAATTTAGATCAGCTACTTAAGTATATGCTTTAGAAGATGTCCACACTAGGTTAAATTAGGGTAGATGCGATTAAGCTAGTAGGACCCTGCGAATATCGCGACCATTGTGCCCTCACCGGTTTTAGCCAGATCACCCGATTTCTCATTTCCGTCCTCTCCTTCGTGTCCAGGAACACAAAGCAAGGTTACTTTGTTAACCCTAGACAGCAGTTTGAGTTTCATATGGCAGCTCCAGGCTAGTTTCGCCTCAAATTCTTGAGAAGACAGACCCAAGAGCACAGCTTGGCTATCTGAGCAACTCAACAAATGTATATGTTGAAGTTCTTGGGACCTCTGTTTAAGGTTTCCAAGGAGCACCAACCTCTATAGCGTAGATTTCGCCTGAAAAATGGAAGGAGAGGCACCAAGATGAAAGGAGAATTCCACTTCTGGATCATCACCCATGCGCCGTTTTTTTTTATCCTGCCTGAATCCGCTAGAATACTAGACATTGATCCGTTGCGGGAACTGGAGCCCTCTGTTTAATATCTGACTTTTGTCGTTAATGGCTACCTACTACTACTAATCTCTTTCGAAGGAAAATCTTTTGGCCATAACATCCGTTGGAGCTTCTGTCTCTTTAAAGTCGGCCTGCTCGATACTAACTAAGGTAGCTGCGGCAAATAAAGCCCGGTGGGTAATAAGGCCCACAATTAAAAATTCCTACTAAAATGAATCGCATCAACCTCATACTTTATGCGCATATGTAGGGTAGCTCATGCCGCCATCTTGCCAGTAGCGAACTGCACGTCACCGAGAGGAGTAGGGCTGCTTGTAATTTAAATTATCGCCTAGATTTCCATTTGTTTAATTACTATTTCCACATGTAGTAATTTGTTTAGTTTGAACGTTAGGTACTGTAGTTTATGATTTCGGTGTTAATTTTCGCCCACCATTGTGTTTATTTGAGTAATTTGTAATTTTGTAAAATCTTGTGATAGGTCTAAAAAGGCCCACTGAAGTAGACCGTGGGCCTTATTACCCTACCTAACCTAAATTCTCAATGATGTGCCATTATTTTTGTTCCAAAGGATGAAAACTGTTTGGATTTACTCTGTTGTACGTTAAGAAATTTATAACTGAAGCTGTTGGGGCCTTATTATCCCCCTGGGGGGTAAAAAGGTCAATTTTTATTTTTATTGGAATTATTGTAAACAACCGAATTTTGTTGATTTTCTTAGTTTTAGCAAGCTTAATGGGAATCATTCCGCTGATTAAGATTTTGAAAAAGTAAATTTTTACTATGGGCCTTATTGTACTGTGTTATAGTTTAATAAGGCTCTTGGAAAAGGTCTGAATTATGTTTTAAAATACTCACTGCTGTTATAGTTTTTCTATTTTTTTTAGTTGTGCAAATAAATAAACTTCACGGAAAACTTGTTTTTGTAGTTCTATATCACCAAATACTTGATTTATTGCATTTTCAAATTAGGTGGGCCTTATTTGCCGCAGGTACCTTATATATTTAGACTAACAGCGTGATTATAAAGTAATATTCAAGTATCATGTAGTATATTAAATCCCTGACCAATGGCATAGCTGCGTAATAGATAAAATTAACATATCCCGGCAAACACTCTATCAGGATCAGTAGCGTTTTTTATTTTTGAATTTGATGTGGTTTGACATACTTCATATTTCTACAGGCCACCAGATGGCGATGTGACCAGTAATAACTAAAATTAGTACCCAAAAATTCTTGTTTTTCGATGCGTGAATTTCGATAAAACGGGTTAATTTAAAACTTCAGTAAAATTTCTATCCTTTGTCACAAGTAGAATGGATTTGATATTCTGAAACTTGTATTTCTTTCAAAGTCTGAATCTTCTCAATTTTTAAAACAATAGACAACATCTAAAAGAAACAAAAGCTTGAAACTTTTTCTAAAAAGTTGACCATCAGACTTAAGGAACTGCAGAAGAAAACATTATCAAAATTGGGTTATTCCTTATTCATTTCGGTCTCAAAAACTGTCAGAAAGTTTTTGCCTAAATTGAGGATTTATACTACTTATTATACCCCAGAAATGGCGGGGCCGGCCTTAACTTGATCTCAGAATAACGTACAACTTCTGAGTAAGTTTGGATCAGACCTTGTACTCTATAATCTTTTAATGATCTGGCGAAACTTTTTGCTGCGTCCAACATTTACGAATGTGTCACTGTTTATAAATGAGGCTAAAGTTTAAAAGTATATAAATCGACTTATCTCCTCCAAAGGTTAAATAATTGCCCAAGATGTAAAGTTGCAGAAGTTTTGGTGAAAATTTTGTACAGTGTCGTCGGGGTGGCTCTGTGTACTTAGTCACTTAGAACAAAATAAATATGGATTTAGTGCGAAAAGATAAATGCTGCTGAAGTTACATTTAGCACTTGAAAAGACGTAAGCAAATTGAAATATTTGTTGAAAATTAGCATTCCGTTTTGCTCGGTAAAGGCTTAGTGCCAACAAGGAAGTTTTTTGTTGTTATTGTTGTTATGGTCTCATGCATTTAAATAGGCGTGGAGGGGGGGGGGGAGGAGAAGGAAATTTGAATATTCTATGTAGAAGTACAATTCTAGATTTGAATTAAATCAAGCTAGTTCATTTGTTTACGACGAGATTTAACTAAGTGGAAGACAAATACGTTAAATTGTGAATGCATTGCTTTGAGGAAAAGTATACTTTGTGACTAGTTACAGAAAAGCATATATCTACCCCTCGTACAAATTGAGAGGTGAACATTTTAATCAAAAACGTAACCAAAAGATATTTTAAGGTGGAAGCTATTACTGATTTTTTTTAGTATTATATTCTGAAGTAATAGTAACAATCATTTGAGACATTATTGAGTGTTTCATCGGAGACGAACTTGGATAAACTCTCAAAAAATTGTGTTATGAAGAGTTCTCGTTTTCATTTTAAATACCTGGTATTTTTGTGTCTAATTATATGAATACTTATGTCTCACTGAATCTCAAGCCACTTTATCCTCCTTCACGAAGCATATTATTCTGGTTGAATTAAAAATATTCAAATTGATTTTTATTGGTGGCATTGTAATATAAAATACAGTTCCAGACATGAGAGATGTCTTAAACAATACATTATGATAGTCTAAACTCATTTTATTAACAATGTTTATTTCAATTAAGCGGGGGAAGGCTTAGGGGCGGTAAAAATTTTATCTAGTACATTTTGGAAAATCTAGTACAGAATCGAATTCCTTAGGTCCCGAGAAGAAGTTTGAGTATCCACACTCCTATACTCGGGGCTTAAATAGGTATTTATAGCCATCCTCATTCTCACGTTTTCCCCCTCTTTTCTATTCGAACTGAGGTACTAGATTTTTCGTACCTTAGATTGGATCTAACTCGGCAGGGTTATGTTCGATTGGAAAACGGCTTCCACTGGTCAGTTCAGCTCATTACCAGCTATTATTAAGAAAATTATCCTCTGAATACTTTTAGGGGAGGGGGGGTACAAATACGGCATGTTGCATATTAAATTAAAGGTCTCGCCGAGTACTATCGGGTGGTGTACTTTTTTCCCGAGTCGGGACGTTCTTGCGGGCAGAAAACTAATTTTCATGAACTTGGGTCACATACACCCCAGCTACTACATTTCGCATATATTTTAGCAGTTCGTTCTTCCATGACGATTAGTGCTCTATTGTGAAAATTTGTCTCATAGGAAGTCATTTTCCTCGACTCACCAATTCCGTACAATAACGAGCGGTGAAAGGTCCACTTTTTCACCCAAGAAAGTCGCTCAAGCTACATCCGACCGCCAAAGCTTTCCCCGGCTTAATAGGAATAAAAAATGCTAATAAAATGTGTTCAGAGTATCATAATGAATCGTTTGTTTAAGAAGCTCTCATGTCTGGAGGTGTCGGGCCTATGAAAATTGGGCATTCCTCTTTTACAGAGTGTTTCATATCATACCATTCCCTTGAGGTTCCTTGAGGTAAGCTGAAAAATAAATTGTTGTAGATACCTAGGAGTCCACCGTTAGCAATTATAGCTTTTTTAGGAAATATGTATACCTTGGTGGGACTAAACGAATAGGTACTAATTAACTCTTGAACCACCGTAGAGTTTTACGTCTTATTTCATAACCAAATTAGTTTTCAACACAAGAATTACTCATTATTTTTTTAGGCATCTCTTATTGTTTAATAAGGCTCAAATATTTTTAAAATTAATTCATGAGATGAAAAAAAAAACTTAATATAAGTTGTTAATATTAGCGACTGAAGTTATAAATTACCACACAATACTAAGGAAAATAAATGTTGCACATTTTGTAATATCTTCATACAGTGACTTTTTTCTTATATTTTTTATTGTAGGTACTGTTCACTTTTGGCTATGAAACAGACTTCCTCACTACCACACGAGAGCCCTAACGGAGGCCTAACATTTGCAGTGTTCTTATGAAAAACTAACGAAAGTTTGATTTGAATAGCTCCTCCGCCCTAAACTACTATTCATACAGAAAATGTGTCTTCCGATAATCTTAAGCTTGCTTTCTTATCTTCTGAACCGAAATAAAATTTTTATACCTTTCCTAGCAAAATTTATCTTAACCAAATGACTACGATTCCTCAAACAAAAACTCTCAGTTGAGTAATCATTGTATTTATGCCGCTGTGCCATCGTGGCATGTCGTGGGCTGATGATGTCGAATGTAGCTGCCTACAGATTCGAACTCCGGCTGCATGTACACACATGCAATTATTACTCAGCTGAGAATTAGTGAACTTATAAAGTTACATTGTTAAACAAAACTATTTTTTTTTTTCAAGTAAGGTATATAGTAAGTGTAGCCTTTTGGAAGGTAAGAAGCCAAGCTGTAAGTGACTAGAAGATTATTTTCCTGTATGGATAGCAGTTTAGGCTCTATAGCATTATATAAAGTCAATGTTTGGCACTTTTCCATAAGTATCAATATAGAACATTTTAGAGAACGGACTCCCAACGCACACATAGATATCTGTTTTATGCCTTGGGAAGTATTCTCGGGGTTTTGGTCCTGTCAAGTAATTAAAAAGTTTCATATGAGTAAACTTACTCAGTGTGAGGATATTGTATCCTTTACCACTCACACACTTCTTCATTCACTAACCGTCTTAAGCATTATATCAATGAGATCTTCTTCCAACATCTTAGATCACCAAGTGATCACTTAGATCTTATACCACACACTAAAAGCCAACCATACAACTATAAAAATTCAGGTTCAATACTACAAAACTCAACATCCATTATCTACCAAATCATTACACTAACTACTGTGTAATAATATAAGTTCCAAAGAACTATTGGATATCCACTCACACACTGTATTGATAATTCAAATATTATTTTTACTACTTAGTCGCTATTTTATTGGATGACCGAATTTAAAACGGTCGCGCATGCGTTGTGACAGTCTGACGAGCGAAACGTAAAATCTCGTTTCATGATTATTTTCGACCATTTTCGACCCCATACCTTTATTCCTTTTATCCTGTATTAAGAATTCTCCGCAAAAACCCAAATTAACAGGAGTAAAGGATGTCGTAGGTAATTACCTTTGCCAGCAGCCTTTCTTCACCGGTGCCGCCGGCCTATACAAGCTCCTTTCCTTTCATTTTTTCTCAAGGACACTACTGAAATGATGCACTCTTCGGTTCCTCAGATTTCATTGCATGCAAAATAACTGCGTCTACGAGACCTAAGCATTTCACTTAATTTTATGTTATTATCGGCATTACCTTTTATGTCTTATAACAGTAATGATATTTATGAAATTTACATAAAAACGAATTATACTTTTGAAAATATGTAAAAAAGGTATACGTATTAATTTTTGTTAGTTATTTAATGATCTTTCAACAACTAAAATCCAAGTGTTAAAAAAGTTATACTCACTTACTTTACCAGGTTTCAAGAATATCTTTTAATGGCTATAACCATAGATGGCACAAGAACTAGATGTCGCATGGCATACTACATAGAGTAGAGTATACAGATTGTGAAATGGGTAGTTCATTCTGGAATGGACTATAACAAGTTTTAGAGCGTACCGAAAGCAAATGTTTTTATACCCTAGATGAAATCATAGGGGTATACTAAGTTTGTCATTCCGTTTGTAACACCTCGAAATAATGATGGTAGAGCAAAATGGATTGGATACCCACGCATAATATTAAAAGTTATTTCGATTTTGGCATGTCCGTCCGTCCGTCTGTCCGTCCGTCCGTCCGTCTGTCCGTCCGTCCGTCCGTCTGTCCGTCTGTCCGTCCGTCCGTCCGTCTGTCCGTCTGTGCGCACGATAACTCGAGAACGCGTATACTTAAAGAGCTGAAATTTTGTACACGGACTTTAAAAAAAAAGTAAAATTAAGTTCGAAAATGAGACAAATCGGGCAACTCCTTCGTGGGGTTGCCATATAAAAATTTCGTTTTCCGCTATATATTTGGACACTGCCTGAGAATGCATCGACGTAGAGAGCTGAAATTTCGTACATGATGTTTTTACTACATTAGCAAATAAAATGTCAAAAATGGACTAAATCGGGCAACTCCTTCTTGGTGTTGCCATATAAAAATTTCGGTTTTTTACGTATACTTTGAAAACGATCAGTCCAAAACATTTTTATTGTAGTAAGAACTTCTGCAGAATACAAAATCCTATAAAATTGGTTATTACCATTTTTTCTGTGCGACAAACTGTTCTAGAAATATATGCGAAAAACAACTTCAAATCAATACTTGAATAGATCGGTGACCATACGAAATTTAATACGGGCATTCATCTAGACTAGAGTATCATAAGAATTGGTCTTAGACCAAGCTTTTTTACTTGTTATAATAGCAGTTTTGTATACATTTGATCGATTTCCTTTACACTTCAGATACGAATAACTACGAATCGCTCGACGTATACATCATTTCAAATATTGTGGTCCATTCCGGAATAGACCACCCAGTCATATAAATTTTGTATACTTTTTTGGTCCTGCATGCGACATCATCAGCAGCGTATCTAGGTTGAAACATTTGGGGGAGCGAGCATATTAAAAAAAGTGTCCCTGTATAAAAAATATCTAGAAATGGTCGGCTTAATATTCTAGAAGACAGACTGTCTCCCTGCATAATGATTTAATTTGTAATTAAATGGAGTCAAATGCGCAGTTGTCACACAAATGAGGTGCTTCAAGGACCCTTTTGCAACATTTCGGTTCAATTTAAAACGGGAAAAGTCTGTCACATCTTCATTTCCTTGAAATGACAAATTATGGAGACAGTCTGTCTAGCACTAGTAGCAAAATCAATTCCAATTTTTGTGTAAGCTTCTGTGTCCGGAAACGTTGTCGACCATAGGTATCAAAACTAGCGCATACAAATTATGGCGAACATTTTTAGAAAATTGTTCCTAAGGAATGTGATCATTTTAGCAGTAAATTAGCAATGCTCATTAAAATGACCAGCGGATCAGAGAAGCGCATCAATCCAACTATTTTGGGCTGCCATCATGCAAAAATGTTCTAAAGAAAAATATCCAAGAAAATTCGAAGGAAAAAATTATTCCAAATAAAAAGTTCACAGCCGACAGCACAGTCACATCTTTCTGATGACGATTACTTTACCATGAAGTATTTAGTTCATGCAATCTTTAAGAGAGGCAAACTAGAAATGTTCAAGGTATATAGAACAAGGTATTCGCATTACGAACCATGTTCTCCTATTAGTTGACGTAATATTGTGAAATATATAGGAAAGTACGGCACAGAGAACACAATAATCTATCTCCTCTCTTTGTCTTTCCTATAAAAATGTATATATGTACATTAGTCACGGAATTACGTCACAGGCTATCAGCTGCAATGTGTCAAAATTTTAATGGGAATACTTGTCTTCTATATACCTTGGAAGTGGTCAACTGTCAATATTTCTGTATAATGACGAAAAAAATATCTACAAAAGTATGTTGTTTTTAGAGTTATTCTTAAGTAATAAAAATAAACTGTTTCACCCGAAAATCAGGGATCCAGTATATTTCTGCCTAAATTCGCATCATCTAAATTTCGTTGTTTTGAAGGCGCTAGATTTTGAAAATGTAATCCAGGGAGATCGATCACTCCCCCTGCTATCCCCATAGATATGCCATGGCTATACCTAACTCCCAAAGGAATAATCCCTACTAGAGGTCCGTTTTTCATCAACTCATCTTAGTATATACTATTACGTGATATACTGGAAGGTTCCTTTGTACGAAAGATCCTGCATATGCAAAGTAAAAAAATTGTTTTAATTCATTCCGAAAGTTTTTAAAAACTAGCACTCATATTTAAGAGAAATTGATAATTTTTCCATAATTTGAGTGTCGAAAAAAAGCAATTTCTTTCAGAACTGTCGTAATTTCTGACAAAATAAAGGCAAGGTTTGTCCAAGCAAATGCAAATGTTCCACATTTTAGTTTGGCAGGATTGGGATTGGGGCATTCTTGCAACAGATTTTGAACAATTTCTTACTCATCTTCTTTCAAAGAAGCAGTGTCCACTAATGATAGCATTGAGTACGCATGTCTTTACAACTTTGCTATTTTTTTACGCATATAGTAGGCAATAGATTAAAGAACCTGAATCCACCCTTGCATAACCGACCTCGAGACCTTGTATTTTTCTAGCTGTCTCAAGTTAAAATCCTCTTTCAAGGGAAATTTAGTTGAGCGCAATGCTAATTATATAAGTTTTTTTTTGCTTTAAGGAATTATAATTCCAGCACTTTTTCTTTTTTATGTGGTGGCGATACCACTTATTCGAGTCGCTTGCAAAATCAAAATGACAAGTGAGTATTAGAAGTGACAGCTGTCAATCAATCAAACTAACTTGGACAACCAGGTAAACGTAAGGTAGTTGAGGTAATATGAAATTCGAAATTTTCCTTAAGGAGGGGCAATTGTGCCATTAAGAAAAAATTCTGCAAAAATAAATGGAATGACTTCCTAAGATTTAATTCCGTAAGTAAAAGAAAATACCTATTATCGCGGGGTGTATTCTATTACATATAAAAAGAAGCATAAAACTCGCATTCATCTACCCACAAGTTTCTTTAAGGCACAGGTAATAGGGAGATTTTGTTCTTGTGTGTACGTGTGTGTGTGTGTCTGTCAAAATTAAAGCTAAAACAAAAATGTGTGAAATTTACCGAAATTTAAGATGTTTTTCTGTAAAGAGAAGTTCACTTGTTTTGATACCTTAATTTATGCAAATGAAATCCGGCCTTACGTATGAGAAAAGATTACAAAAACTAAAAAATGAGAAGGTAAATCCCGGATTCACATTTTATAAATTTTTAACGTGAAAAATAGGTCCACATCCGTTCAACAAGTATCCAACCAAAATAAGTTTCCAAACCTTCCAGATTAAAGACTCTCTTATTTAACCTTCAACGAACCAGTAATTAGTGACACTAATTACAAGCGACATACCATGTCCTCGGAGGATGTATTTTCCGAAATAATCAATCAAACATAGCCAAAGATGTCAGGGACTCAGTCATGGATAGTGGTTATACCAACATCAGAATTGGAAAAATGTTCGGCTTCGGAAACGTCCCGCAAACTAGCCAAGGGAAAAATACGCCCGAAAGATAACAAGTGCTTTTCAGAATTTCCAGAAACACTTTGAGAAGTTCACCCTCCCGAGGACAGGGTTTAAGGAATCATTAATTTTACTCACTAATGTGAGTGAAAATGTGCCGAGGATAAAAGGGTTTAGGGGTTATTAAGAAATCCAAATGTTTCAGCACGGCCTGCCACCCCTCACATTTGGGAGCTTTTAATAGGCTTAGGGGGAGATTTTGTTGTGCTTTATGGGAGTAATCGAGGGCAATAGAAATTTTCAAAGGTTATTGCCTTGATATTTTTTCTTTATGTTTTTTTTTCTTCTTCTTCTAATGATAGAGCTGTTTGAAAATTTTCATTTTTCCCAATTATTTTGTACTTAAACATCAAAGCCAATCTTTTATTTTTGTGTGTGCGTGTTTTGGGAAATACACCATTATCTTATGAGCAACCTTTAACCTTTTTTAATGTCCTTATAATTTCAGCTCTCTGCGTTTTTTCAGTGAACTCTGTTCAATATGTTTTTCTTGAATTGTTAGGTTTTTATATTTTGATCTGAAGTATTTATGTAGATCATTAAAATTATATTCAAAATTATTGCGATAAGAATTTATGCTCTCCTCAAGAGCATCAAGTGCTTTATATTTTCAAAAATGTTAAAAGCACACCCTCAGAATATGGGTGGGATTTTGAGATTATGGCATATGTCAGAAAATCTCAAGGTGGCGATGGGAGTTTTCAAGTAAAGTGGTAGAGTGCGTGCTAATCGGTAGAATGGGGTGGCTCAAGTAAGCATATCAACCGTGAATATAGATCAGATTCTAGAACTTGTAGAAATTTATTTACAGTCAACCTTTATATAACGAGGTTACAGTACAATGCTCAGCCCAAATTGTTCCTGTCGTCACTTTTTTCGGACTCCAAATGGTCCAGAATGCACCTGAGTTTTTCCCGATCTCAAGCAGAACGATTTTCATTTGTATTCGGGAATGTTTTGTTTACATTTTGGCTGGGGTGGTAATAGTTGAGATTAAGTTCTCTTTGCTTGAAAATAGTTTTATTTTTGATAAAAAAAAAAGCAATTTATACTTGCTTTTGTCAAATGGAAGAAATGTCAAACACTTGAAATGATTCTGTTTCGCTCCTTTTCTATGAGCACAGAACTAAATTATGATATCATTCTGCCGGTTTACACCATTGTCTTATAACAATGGATTGAGCGGTTTGCTATTTCATTTAGCACAAAAAAAAATTGTGTTTATTTATATCACCCGTTAGAGCACCTTTTAAAACGTTTACTACATAAAAGTATGTAAAAGCAGATGAAATTTTACACCCGAAAATGGAATTAAATAAAATAAATATATTTCTTGTGTTCAAGGGATATTTAATTAATTATTATTTAATCCTGAGTATGGGCAAGTGAGACGGAGTATGGTAAACACACTATCTTTACCTTATTCTTCTTACGGTGATTGAATCTGCAGCCAACATAAAAACATCAAATGGGATAAGAAAATGTTCAGTAAGTGATATTTTGTGTTGGCAGCTCCAACTCTGCCAGAGCGCGAAAGAGAAAACTATAAAACTTGTGTCATTCCTTTCTATAGGAAAATGACAATATGCTCAGTCCATTGTTATAAGTCAGTGGTTTACACAGATTCATTCAGAACGGGAAAGGTAACGCAGGATATGACAGATTGTTGCTCGTCAATATAGAAGACAAGATATTCCCATTGAAAATTTTGACACATTGCAGCTGATAGTCAGTGACGTAATTCTGTGACTAATGTATATACAGTTTTATAGCAAAGACAGAGGAGAGACAGAGTATTGTGTTCTCTGTACCGTGCTTTCCTATACATTTCATGATATTACGTCACCTAATGTTGGAACGTGGTTCCTAATGGGAATAGCTTGTATTCTATATACCTTGGTTGCCAATCAGATCCGAACGCATGACTGGTACACAACATGTTAACATGGTTAAAATGGAACGAGTTCTGATGATCTGGTTGGTTATCAAACAGAAAAGCACTTAAAATCTACGAACATTTAAAAAGGAATTGAACGTTCTTATTCAGAGCGATTTACTGCAATTAGAATGTGGTTAGAAAAATTACTCATTTCCAATTTCCTGAGCCAATGTTGAGGCTGCCCAAAACTTTAGGCTGGAGCTACTTACCTCGAATTATCGGTGAAGGAAGTATATGCCAGATCAGATTTTTAACGCTGATGAGACAGCACTATGTATACTGGAAAAAAATGCCATCTAGAATATACATTTAAAAAAATGAGCGGCTTGCTTCAGGGTTTAAAGCTCCTAAACAAAGAATCACTCCTCATATGTGCAGCAATCTATCAGGATAAAAAATGATCTATGATAAAAAATCATTCTTCAACTTTCGAGTAATGTAAAATATTAATAAGTATTCTAGTAATCTAATAAATGAAGCCAGGATGACTCAAGACTTACTTAGCGAAAGCTACATTATAGAAAAAAATTTGGTTTCAAAGTTTTATTGTGATTCTTAATAACGCTAGATTGTGGCCATAGCAAGGAATTGGATCATCCAAATGTGAAATTTTTTTTCTTCCTCCTAACTCTGCATTTCCCTAATACATTCGTTGGACAAAGGTGTCATTCAAACTTTCAAAATGTACAACACCCACCAATTTTTCCAAACCATCCTCGATAGATTAGGAAATTCACGAAGATAAGACTTTTATTCGAGCGTCGAAAGAATTTTCTATTTAGATCGTATTCGAACTGTGCCATCAGCTTGTGCAGAAATTAAATCATCAACATTTAATTCAGGTTGGAAACCCCTTTTGCCTAAAACCAACATTTCAGCTCGAGTCAGAGATATAGTAAACATTGCTTGTAGAAGAATACTAACTTTTTCGAGAAGAATGTTTAAATTAGGAGGAATTGATGGAATTATTTGATGCACCGCAAATGCATTGGTGGAAGAAAAATCGGATAACGAATCCGTGACAAACTTCAGCTTACATAATATATGATGTGAAAAAAAGGACTAGATTTGTCTAGAGAATTTGAACTTCATTTCACTAAAAAACATCTTTCAATTGTGCGAAGGGCAAGGTTTAAAAGAGAATCATAAAATTCCTTAGCTCCATATGAAGAGGTTTTGGTAAAATTGCAAAATAAAACTACTTTTGGAAACCAAAATGAAAGGGCAATGTGCACTTTTCATACAACTTTAGGCCCGACATGAACAGACATGAGAGGTGTCTTAAACGATGTATTATGATACTATGAACATATTTTATTAACAATGCTTATTTTAATTAAGCGGGGGAAAGCTTTGGCTATCGGATGTATTTGCTTGAGTGACTTTCTTGGGTGGAAAAGTGGACTATTTTATCGCTCGTTATTATATGAGGAATTGGTACGTCGGTCGTTGAAAATGAGAAAAACGCTCATAACAGAGCACTAACGGCCGTGAAATAAAGGACTGAAAAAATATATTCGAAATGAAGTAATTGGGGTGTATGTGACCCAAGTGCATTAAAGCCCATTTTCTGCAACAGAAACATCCCTAGAAAATTTTCTGAATCTGGAAAAAAGTACTCCACCCGATAGCACTCGTCGAAACCTTTCATTAGATATACAACATGCCATATTGGAAGCACCTCCCCCCCCCCCTCCATCCATCGCCGGGACCCCTTAAACATAAAAGTATCCAGAGAAAATTGTCTCTTACGAACAATAAAACGCGTTTTCCGATCGAACATAACCCGAAGACCCGATTTAAGGTACGGAAAATCTAGTACCTCAATTCGAATAAAAAAGAGGGAAATACTAAAAAAGTTAGTATGGGGATGGCTATAAGTAGTTATTTAGTCCTCCGAGTATAGGAGTGTAGGTTCTCAAACTTCTTCTCAGGACCTAAGGAATTCGATTCTGTATTAAATTTACCAAAATGTACTGGATGAAACTTCCCCACCCGCCTCCCACCCTCAAGCTTTCTCCCGCTTAATTGAAATAAACATTGTTAATAAAATATGTTCAGAGTATCATTTCTATTCATGTACGGTCTAAAATTTACATTTTCCCTTTGTAAAGTGAGGAGGACTTTCGGTCCCTTAGAAAAAATTAGTTAGGCTGACAGTGATGATAAGCAACGTTGAAAGAGTTATTCATTGCCTTTTGTATTTTAAAATTTCAATTATTAACCGATTACAACTTGGCACTTTGAGAATGCAATCTTTTACTTGTAATGCATAATAATTCGGTCTGATTTATATACAATTTATTTATTTCCGAGCTCCGATAAACGTGGTTTCTATATAATGCGATACACATCAATCTGATTTGTATTAATTCTGAGTCCCTTATAATTCGGTTTCCATATAACGCAATACGAATTAATCGAGTTACAGCAGGGTTGACTGTAATCTCTTGGAATCCGGTAATGTTTGTAGTGATATTTGATTTGGCAATGTATACAGAGTTCACCTTAAACTCTAGGTTCAATTAAATTACGGAGTATTTGTGAAGGAAAAATCATATTTTTCCAACAATCTCATCTGCCATGAAAAAAAAGGACGGAATCCAAGGGAAAAGGGTGATGATTGTAACATTTTTTGAAGTATGAAAAAGGCACCATTTATAACCATTATATAAGGACTACAATTAGATTAGAGCACCTAAAGCAAAAAACAAGATTTTCCCAATTTTGTTGTGAAAGTATTACCTCCCTTTGGAAGATATACTCATTCAAGGAAAGAAGTATGAAGGAAAATATAAAACGGGTCTGCCGGGAAACACCTGTGGATGTTTTATTCAGTGTAGGGGAGAGCATGTCATACAGGGGCTTACATGCTGCATAAAACAAGGTGAACGCTACTTTGAATATTTATCAAATTAAAGAGTACTTTGTATGTAAATTAAACATTAAAAATTAGCTATTTGATGAACTTTAGTTTTATTTGGTAGAATTTAGACGTATAGTACAGTACGCCAATATTTAATAGATAATTACAAGCCTTATTCATATTTCGTAAAGTAAGGAATAGGGAAGGTTTTGGATAAGACATGAAAGTTGGAAAATAATTTCTTTTATAATATTTAAAAGCAAAAAAAGTGGTTAAAAGGGACGAAAATATTCTTTTTGTTATTAGAACCTTTACGATATCTCAACGCCAATTTTCGAGAAAGCGATCGAAAGCTGTGCGAGTTTTAGAGATGCCGATTTGATTGATTATCATAAAAATCGATTTTATAATTTTATCTGAATTTTGCAAAAACAAATGTAATAACGGTAAACCTAGTAGTAGGCACAACCTACGACTAAGTAACTAAAGGAGAGGCGCATCATCAAAAATTTTCGTGCCAATCCTAAAGCCGTATAGGTTTATACGCAAATTATAAAAAAACCGGGCAAGTGCGAGTCGGACTCGCGCACGAAGGGTTCCGTACTGTGTAATTTTTATTTATTTTTTCAAATGAAAGGAGGCGTCATGTGAAAAAATAATGCTGTCATTTAAAAATCATTTGAAAAAAAAAATGCCTACTTAGGATAATAATAATGAATGAGAATAAAACGATGTAAAAACGGCAAAAAAATCACGTTCCTTGTATGGGGGCCCCCTTTAATTTTTATTTTTTTTCGTTATATCATCAATAGAAAAACACAGATATAACCTGGTGATGGACGCACAGCGAAGTCTCAGTAATAGGGTTCCCATTGTTACCCTTTGGGTACGGAACCCTAAAAATGAACATTGCAGGCGGATGGCAAAAACGTTTATACGGGTGCCTTTGGAGCCATTTTTGAAAGTATGAGACAAAATTGTATACCAGCAGCAGAATAGTGATTGTTGGTATATAAAACAACCTGCCCTTCAGTAGGCCTATTACCATTTTCGGATGCCCAATAACTTGTCTTAAAATTTCGTTTGTGGTAAACCTATTTGAAGAAATTACTTATATTATTATTATATTTTTCGAAATTACAAACATTTACAAATTTCACTTTCCAGTTTATTTTTGAAGTGGAAACAAATATAAAATTACTAAATTTCCACATAAAAGAATGCAAATATTTTTCTTTTTAACTTCAATTTAACTTCAATTTTAGTTTCATCTACGGCTTTGTGCTAGGGTACATTTCATTATCAAAAATAAACAAAAGTGACACCTAGGATGACTAACATATAATAAGAATGAACTGATCCATCCTATCTATGTAATTCCCTTAGTCAAAAATGGCACAAATTTTGGGTAAAATCTATTTGTCTTTTTCAAGTTCAAAATGTACACTGAACTGTAACCAAATTTGGAAACAGTACGGCTGGGAATGCATTGAAATTGACATAAAAATTCTGACAAATATATTGTTTATATACCTACGTCTATCTGTTACAAGCTCAATTATGTTTGACATCAAATCTGCAGGGGAGCACATTTTTCAGTGATATTAAAAAACAAGTTTAACTTCCTAAACAATTTTTATGTAATGGAATACTATTTTATCTTTAATGTTTATAATCGACAAATAATAATAATTTTTGAATCGGTGTACGTACAATTGTAGGAAATAAAAGGTTTTCACAGCCTGTTCAAAATTTGTGCCATTTTTGGAGCAAGAATGCTCAGTCCATTCTTATTATAATGACAGTGTTCGTAGGGAACAACAACAACACACTACCACTATCCCGTACCTTGGTATAATCCGCGAACTGAGCTATGAGGTCTAAAGTGTACACTAAATTGAATCAACACCAGTGCTACCAACTCTAGTGTTTACAAAGTCTCTATATTTCCATTCGAAAGTCAAACAAAGTAGTCGCTAGAAATTGCTAAAACAAATAATGTCGCAAAATAGGACTACAGAAATTTATTAGTTAACCAAAAGAGAAAAATTATTTTTAATTTGTTAAAAAAAGTTTTAAGATCAGTAGCTTAAGAAAGTAAAGGGAAAAGGAAAAATAGAAAAATTGAGTATTTTCGAATGGCAACAATACCTGAAAATTTAAATGCTTATGTTGAACATTGAACCTGCTTGGTCAGGGGAATAGGGATAAAAGAATGAAAGGCGTCCAACATTGCGGCGGTGCTCGAGCGAGTCGATATGACATGGTATTGCCACATCGCCAATGAGCTTGAGGGCTCTCTTCTGGACAATACCTAATGAAGCTAATGCTGTGCGACCAGCCCCGGCCCACATAGAAAAATACCTCAGACTCAATCCATCTTTTATTTGTTGTTTAATGACTATCAGAACCAGCTTAACACAAGCTCGCTGCATGGACACGTTTAATAAATAAACGGTCAACAATACATGCGTTTCATCACTTAGTCGGTGTTAGTATTAGTATGTTAACACTAAACATAGACCAAACAAAAAAACTAAATTAAATCTAACAGAAGATTAAATATTATATAGACTTTTTTTAAGACATGCTTAGAGTCCTCAACAACAAAGCAATTAGCCAAATTATTAACTGTAATGCACATGCGATTACTAGGTTCATACATGCCAAAGTTAGACCTTGAGGAGTTGACATGCAACAGAGGTAGCTTTCTTAAATTGTGCCTTATATTACGGAAAGAGATTTTGTCAAGTAACAACGGGGAATCAACATTCGCGTTTAAGAGTTGGTGAACAAAAGTTACATCGACAACCATGCGACGATTCTCAAGCGAGTGCATATTCAAAAGCTGCAAGCGATCCTCATAGGGTGGAAGAATCAATGAGTTATTCCAGAGTAGGTCCCTAAGAACAAAGCGCAGGAATTTTCGCTGAACAGACCCGATACGGACGATGTGTGTACCGTAAAAAGGTGACCAGATCTGGTTAGCGTATTCAAGAAGTGGTCTCACAAAGCAAGTATATAAACGTAATGTTATGGAGGGATTCGAGAACTCTCGGGACCAACGTTTTATAAAGCCCAGCATAGAACTACTCTTAGATACCATGTGGTTTATGTGGGAGTTAAAATTCAATCTATGGTCACATTTGACACTCAAGTCACAGATAGAACTAACGCGGCGAGCCCATAGACATTAGAGATAGAATTCAGATTCCTGTGGAAAGTCATAACCTCACATTTGTCAATATTGAGTACCAATTTATTGCTTTTGCACCAGTCGCAAAATTTGTGGAGGTCATCCTGTACATGTTCACAATCGTTAAAAGATTTAATCTGAGCGAAAAGTTTTATATCGTCAGCATAAATCAAAACTTTGCAGTGCTTCACAATAGATACAATGTCATCAATAGATAGAATAAAGAGCAACGAGCCCATGTGACTCTAGTCAAGCCCTACTTATACTGTGAATTTGGACGAAATCGGTGATGACGAGTACGGACCCTCTTCTCAGACAATCTCTCTCTGCCCACATATTGGCTACCACAAGCATCACGATCCTCCCCCAAGGGGGCCTTCTCCATGTAGAGGCGAATAGCACTACTATAGCAGCACTATCCGAGGCTCCTCAGCCCCGTAGTACCAAGTTAGCAATGTCGGCTACACAATTTTTATGGTTTCGTAGCACATGACCATAAGGACATCAGTACTTCCAGTGGTATCTTTGCATGTAGATATACTTGTAGTAATGGGACTGGTTACTCCATTCGTGCCTAAGAACTTATTAGCAACGTCTAAAAAGATTTGTACATATCCTATACAGGCAAACAAAAACCTTAATACGCGTTGTCAGCGGGGATGCCGAGAAGGTTAAGATATGCCCGTATTGAAGACTGGAGAGGCTAGAGATTAACACCAGTAATCTTATATAGCTGACCATACTTGATTTTCGTTATTTATCAACTTATTCATCAACTACAATATCCTTCACCCCTGCCCAAGAGGCTATGTTTGAGATTTTATTATTCTGACTTCCACGAGTACCTACTTAAAATCTTTGTATAATGGACAGTAACGCACATCGTCATTATACCTTTCTACGATACCCACAAAGTAAAAAATCTCATATATTTTATTTTGAAAAGTTTATTTCTCGCCTTGTGAACACATAACTTCTTTGTATGATGACCTCCTTGCTATTCATATTCTACTACAGCGTCCACTCTGGGAGATACAATGCGATCTTAGATCTAAACCATTCCAACAAAGCAACAAATTTCTTCCATCAAGTATGCATGCTTTCCTCTTACACAGCTTTCACCTTGGGCAGTCTTGCACTACACAATCTTCTCTTCCGCCGCCTGTGAAAACGATCAGTCATAGACGTTTTGATTGTACTAAAAAGTTCTTCAGAATATGAAATCCTATAAAATTGGTTATAATAATTTTTTCTGTCCGACGAACCGTTCTAGAAATATATGCGAAAAACCATTGCAAAAATCGAAATTGCTCAAATGGGTGACCATACGAAATTACATACGGGCATTCATCTAGCTAGAGTCTCATAAGAACTGGTCTTAGACCAATTCTAGCTTTTTTACTTGTTAAAATTTAAATTTGCCAGTGCTACTAGAGTCTAAATTGTTTTTTTTTTTAATTCAATTTCAAATTTGTTTTTTTTTCGGAATTGTCATTTTAAAGGCAACTGAATTCTTTCAAGATCTCTAGAATTATGGATTAAGCAAAAACTGGACTGAAAATGGAATATTTCATCACAAAAATTACATGCTTAAATTTCGGAGAGTCAGTCTTTAAAAAAGGACGAGGAAAATCACCGCTACTTGTTTGTGTTATATAATCTGAAACTATGCTGGGATTGAGCACAGCTCAATGAAATTAGCACACGGCCAAAATCATGGTTTGAAAAGCGAATCCAATTGCATAATCGGTATTGGCTTTATGCAGCGATAACTCATTTTCATCCATTCATTAATTAATTATTCATAAAGAGATAAATTCTACGAAACAGCGCCACGATCCAATTTTGATTAATAGGATTCAGGATAAAATAAATCGTCTTTGTCTATGAAGTTTACTTTGACCTTCAACTGGATTTTGTGCTTTCCTCCTGGGAGCATGCATGTATTATGAAAAAGCGCCGGGATGCCTCCTTTCAAAGGACTAGTTGACCCCGATTTGCGTCGCTTGTGAAAATTACTCGTTAGGCTGTATTTCGTATTTGAATTGGGTAACAAAGAACGTTCCGTTGTAATTCCACTGCACTATCTACATACATATAATATTATCTATGTGGATGCTTTGGGGCGATGTTCACAATGTAAAAAGGGGAGTACTTTTGTCTGCCCAGCCGTACCCTTAAGCATTACGTAATCTGAACAAATATTCCTGTAAGTTGTGCTGAGTTTTCTGACGCAATTAGGCGATCCTCCCATTTATTTTATTCAAATAATGTGATTTTGCATGAAAACTAAAGAGGCGAATTGTCAAATGTGAACAGTTTTTAGCCAGATTAAATAGTTGATTTCCCTTCTTCCAAACATAGTCTCGTACCTACTTAAGTTTATAATTGTTATCGAACGAAAAGCAAACTAAATATTACACAATCGTCCTCTCTCTTTCCAATTAAAAATGAAATCTGCAACCCGAAGCTATTTTTAATGGGCACAATTCCAGAAACAATGACTGCCAAGTAACTTAGGACTAAACAATGAATGTAGCCCCCAATTCCATTGATGAAGAGTATTCAAGGAAACGGGGAAAGAGCATTGAGGCATTCTTATTGTTAAGGTTTAAAATTAAAACGTGCCCGTTCTTGATGGGTGGGGGTGCTCCTGAAAAAAAGTTGTCTTCTTGAATTCGATTCCATTTAGACGTGTTTCCAGATCGTCCATTTTGATACCATAAATTGTATATAAATTGAGTTTTATGCTTTCAAATTTAAATTCAAAATTAATCTGTTTCACAACATTTCACAAGTTAAGTAAAGTGTAGGGAAATAAGTATCTGCAAAATGAGAGAAGAATTTAGTGGACAGAATACATATCTTAAAAATTTATTAAATACGCATTGAAATTTTGGACCGCTTTGGTGGCAGCCTAACTATCCAGTAGGAAAGGCGATCATCCTATGAGTAATCTGGGAGCAATCCTTTTAATAACTTTTTTTAATAACAACAAGCACAACAACAAGCACAACAACAATTCTGTCTTACTTTCTTATCTCTGCTGTAAAGCAGTAGTGAAATCTAACCAATGTTCACTGCTCCTTTATTTATTCTAGAAGGAGCACTCCTAATTTTTTCTAGTAGATATATTTACATTAATTTCGCAATTTCCGGAATTTTGTAATAGTAGTTTTGAATACCTATCTGTTTTTATACACTACAGATCCAAAGTTTGTCATTCCATTTTTAACATAAAATAATAATGATTGTACGTAAAATGCATTACACACCCACACATAGTATTAAAAATTATTTTGATTTTAGATAATTATCGCCATCTGTCCGTGATAACTTAATATCTGTGTTCGTTCGAAAATTGGAGAAATAAGGAAACTATAGGCGCTTTCGGCAAGCACATTCTCAGTGAGACAAGTGAGATATTCTCAGTTGGCTCACTGAGACTGCACTTTCGGTGAACTGTCTTAGTTCCATATTGAGCTACAAAATTCGAACGCAACCACTGAGCAACTGAGACAAGTCAAACTGAATATTCTTGTCTCAGTTGACTCAGTTTCGTTATTTTGTGATTTTAATTACTAATTAAAGTTTAGTGAGCTATTTGAATAAACTAACAACACTTTCCTCAATTTATTACTATCCAATTCTGTGGTCAAAATTATATAAATGTCAAAATTGGCAAATCAGTTGATTGGTTTGAACTGAGACAACTGAGACGATTGCTCAAAGTTTTGTCTCAGTTGTCTCACTGAGACAGTGCTTGCCGAAAGCCCCTTATGTATTTCGTAGGGTTCCCAAGAAAAAGTTTCGGCTTTCGCCATGTATGTGGACAACTAGGTACAATTTTTGTATACCTACTGCTTTTTTATAAAAGGTATAGTAAAATCAAGCAACTCCTTCGCAGGGGTTGCTATATGAAAAAAATCCTAGGTTACTCGTAAACTAAACATACAGACCCCAAATTGTGGGTGTACGGGGGTGTACGGTACGTACATAATAGTCAAAGAAATTATAAGGACAACACAAATTAGGACGTCATGTAATCCTCTACTAGTGGAAGGATAGGCACGAAACTTAAGATAAGGAAACATCTGCAGGTCAACCTCAAAATAATGAATTCCATTCCATCGAAACAAATTAGATAAGACAAAAAAATAATCGGGGGAAATTTCTACACAAATAAAAATACTTACCTAGCGTTGCGGATAATACGAGGAATTTTAAAATGAAACCTACCTCCTACCATGACGCCCAACAAAACATCAGACCGTTAAAAATATTAGGATGAGGAAAAAGATGGATAAAATTACTTGTTGTTGAGATTAGAGCCCAAAGGATCCGGTGGTAGCGATTCACCTTACCGTGTACATCCTGGAACCATGTTTGGATGTCGCCTAAAAATTTATATTAGGTAAGGACGGCACTGTGTAAATCCCAATTAATGGAAGGGAAGGGCTCCGGAAAAGAGTGAGAGAGAAAGAGAGAGAGAGAGAGATAAACCATGTTTCATTTGAATCTTATTATTTGAAATTTTTATTAAACTTCACAGAACCGGAATAATTAAAATAATTCGAAGCATATTAATTTTTACGGTAAAAACTACTTAAGAGCACTTCCCAAGTATTTGGGATTACGATTAAATTCTTAAAAAAGTCAATTGAATTCCAGAACTTGATTGCTCTTAAATTTTCCAGTTGTCATCTAATAAATGTTTGAAGAAAAAAAATGTACAAATTAAGCAACAGAGAAAGAAAAGTGAATAAATTACGACATTTATAGGTGTGTGTGTGTGCATAAAGGTAATTGCACTGATACTATATATTCATATTCTTTTAGTACAGAATGTTATGAAGAGAAAACTGTGAATATTTACATGTAAATATTATGTACAAGGTGTCCCAAAAGAATTCTGCAATAGTGGAACAGGTGAAAGTAGAGGTGATTTCCAGTCGAAAATCCTATATAGGTAAAATTGTAGTAGTTTTGTAATGGTTTTTCAAAATTCAGTACCTGAGCTTGGTTGTACCTTAATAACTTTTTAACCTTAAACTTTTTTCGGCTATTTCTTTTATAAGTTGTTAATCAATAATCAGCCCTTATTGTGGTAAATGCCCCTTCTTACCTCAGATTCCAATGACGATATTTTCCTAGAAACTTAATATCTGTCTATTAAAGTGGTAAGATCTGAATAAAGGGGTGTTTTTTCCTATAACAAATCAAATGACCTGTTGCTTAAATACTTGAAAAAATATCCTCATTACGTATCCTTTTTAATAGCATATTGTACCAATAGATAAGCTTGCCAAGTAAAGGCTTAAACACAGTTGCGACGACCAACAACTATTGCAGTCATTGGAACAATTTTCTCTATGAACGTTTTATGGAGCGTGTATTATACCTGTGATACACATGGGGTAATTTTAACCGGTTAATTAAATTAGCCTACTTTTACTCCATATGTATCACCAAATACCCCGAAAAACAAGCGAGTAATTTCGAGGTATCTATATCCCCAAAAATTGCTGGGTAATTGCAATTACATTGATAACAGCGCCAACTGGTAGTCGCTAGAAATAAAAAAAATTGTGTAAGCACATATTCAGCAATCGACAATGACAAATCAAAACAAAAATGGATATGAAAAGTGACAATTCGAAAGTTCAACAAAATTTAAAGAAACGAACATTTTTAAGTGCCGGCGAACAATTAATTGATTGAAATCTGGCGAAGCAACATTGACGAGCTTCGTGACAATAAAAGAAATTTTCATGTATACCACAACATGAAAAAAGAGTTGATGGAAAGTCATGGACTTCAGCTTTCTGTCGAGGAAATAAAAACTCGCATAAAGAACTTGACAAGAAGATTTAAGTATTTATGTATGGTGAAATAGAATTGTAAAAACACTAAAGTTTCGATAAATTTTCAGATGCGAAGTTTTGAAGAAACTGCCATCGGGCGCCATCACAATGGGAACATTTCGATACCCTTAATGAGTTTATAGGTCATCACAAAAGTAACCGTGGGACGGAGTTAATGGAGGAATCCATTGCAGTTGATTGTTATGGTAATAAAAACATGGTAGTTTGTGCTTAAGTGTTTTATTAAATATAGAATTTGTGTTCATTTTCTTAGATTTGATAAATGAAACGAATCATCTATATATTCCTACGGAGCCTAGCACTTCGTCATCATCCACGGATCAGTTAATCTCGCCATCGTCCGATTCAACGCTGACATCGCCTCCAATCCAAGAAAAATCTTCTGGATTTGTGTCGCCTCCTCCTTCAGCAGGATTGGCTTCGGCTTCACGTTCTGCAAAAAAAAAAATTTAATGAAGCATTAGTTTCTTTGGCAGAACAAGAAATTAAGGCGTTCAAAGAATTTCAGCTGGAAATAAAAGAATCGGAGAAAGAGCATTTGAGTAAAATTGACACTACAAAAAACCTTTTGAAAGAAAGTAATCGAATGCAGGAAAAATTAATAAATTTTCTAATCGAAAAACAGAATAGCAAACAGTGAAACCGTTTAATATTAAAATATAATAAAAATAAGTGTTCGTTTAGTTATAATTATTATGATTTTTTACTTACTAAAGAATTGCAAAAGAGCACGTCGGATGACATTTCCTGTAGGCTCCCCATTTCCTCCTGTAAATGATCTATTTGGCTGTCCTATTCCTCTTTGCAGCTTTTCTAGTTCAGATAACCAGTTCTTGTTAATACAATCATTTCTCTCGTTGCATATGTTATGCAAAAGACAGCAAGCTTTTATTATTGCAGGAGCATTGTCGAAATGCACTTCCAAGCCCTTTCCCAATCGGCGAAATCCGGCTTTCAAATGACCAAAAGCATTTTCTACTACACGTCTGCATTTCGATAGTCTAAAATTGAAACGCTTTTCATCTTCCGATTGGTCTATATGAAATGGAAAGGGTTTCATAACGCGTTCGGATAGCCGGAAGGCAGAGTCGCTAATCAATACCGTAGGCACACGAATTCCTTCGATGACTTTACTGTTCTCGGTGAAAATTGGATTTGCTATGTTGCTTTAGCAAAAAATTTTCAAATATTGTAGAGTCGTTGCTGCGGCCGGGAGTTCCAACATTGATATAGGTAAACCGATACCGATAATCAACTGACGCAAACAAAATTAAGAAATGCCATCCCTTGAAATTATAGTTGTAGTAGGATTGACTTCGATGTGACATTCATCAATTACTCCAAAGCACTGCGGGAATCCCATTATTTCCAATCCGGCAACAATTTCTTTGACTTTATCTTGCGTATGTGGATAAACATTCAAGAATTCGGGCGAGAAGATATCCCACATCACTTTTACGAATGCCAAAACAATTTGGCCCATCGTTGTCCTGCCCACACCAAATAAACTGCCAACGGTTCTGTATTCTCCCGAAGATATGAGAGCATATAGGGCGATAGCAATTCTTTTTCGAAGAGAAATGGCCGATCTCCAAGTGGTGTCCTGTTTCGACAGTCGTCGCAACCTTGACACGAGAAATTCAAATGTCGGTCTATCGACACGAAAGTATGTTTTGAACTTTTCGTCATCGAATTTCGGCACATCATTTTCCCAGAATTGGGAATTCTCGTCCTGAAATAAATAATGGTTTGTAATTGTAGATGTCTAGATGTGCCTAGATGCCAAAAATGTCATTTGAACAACATCGGGAATACACACACTTCTTGATTCCTGAACTTACCTTCGACCATATCTTCCTTCGTCTTGTACGATAATATGAATTATTCATACATAACATTCGTGTGAACATCTTAGCTCGTAGCCATAACCGTTTTGTCTTCCTGCCCATATCTTGCATTTGTCTTAAATTTACAATTGCTTGCTGCCTCATCTGCATCGCCTGCTGACGCTTCGCTTGAATTAATGCAATTGCATCCTCAACTTCCGTTTTAAAAACTTAAAACTTAATGGCTTATTCGTTTTAACTCAAATAAACCTCACCTACGAGTTTCAGTACTAAACGTCAGACATGCGCGCTACTATTCAAATTATCCCGATTTATGTGTATCAGAGGTCTCCAATTAACTAGGTAATCCAATTACCCTGAAGCAAATACCCAGCTAAATTTACCCTATGTGTATCATAAGCATTACATAGGAATCTGTACTGGCCGTCGACCGTCGACTACTCTTTTGAATCAAACCAATTGCGATGACCAAAGAGGCCGACGTCACGACTATGCACTCACAGGAGCAATTTTCTCTAGGAACGTTTTATGAAGCGTATATTGCATAGGAATCCGTCGGTCGCTTCATCATCGGAATTGTGTTTAAGCCTTTATTGAATTAATTCAATTACGACGACAAGAGGAGCCGACAGTCGACGAGTACTGCAGATTCCTATATAATACACGCTCCATAAAACGTTCCTGGAGAAAATTATTCCTATTACTGCAATAGTCTGCCGTTTGCCTGTCGCTTAGTTTTGAATTGTTCCGGCCTCCTATTTATAAAAGCTCTACAGTCTCAAATATCGACAATTAACTTGGAATATAAAAAAATCGATCCTGATTTGCTAGAATCCGGATATCCGGATAATCGAGATCTGCACAAAATATGATTCCTGAATTCTGGGTATCCGGACCCTAGTATTCGGATAATCCGCATCATGTGTGGATCTGGATCCAGATCCGAACTATCTCGGATCTACACTAAACAAAGGAGAACAATTTTTTCCAAATTGCATGGTTTCATTTTGAAATGAAAATTTCATCGGACAATCCCTCAATTACTCCTCCCTCACAATTAAAACCCCTTCCCCTTGTTTATCTCAAATTGAACTCGAAGGATATTCATTAAAAGAGATGGTGGGGCTTGTTAAATGTTGCTGTTTATCCAGTGCCATCTTTAGGCATGGGAATTTTAGTCACGCAACTTTCCGGTTACTGTTGCTGTCCTGTTGTCGTTTGCTAGTTACAGTGAATAGCTCTTCGTCAATATATAGGAAGCTTAACGCTACCCGGATTATGTTGATAGGAGAGGAAATCTGATGGATTTCCGATATACCTGTCAGCGCACCCAGATCTTGTTATGTAAAATAAAGGTTATTAAAATCTTTGGTAATATTGGAGAGTATCTGTAAATATGTATTACGCTTGATACATAATTTCGCTCCGGGTACTAACTCAATGGCTATTGAAATAATTATTCATTTTATTTTGAGGATATTTTTATTCAATTTATTTCTTGTTATTTTGGATGTTCTCTTTACAAAGATAGAACACAGTCTGACCTATATTCTAATATAAGTTTGTTTTTCGGCTACTTATATATTAATGAAAGTGGAAATTTAGGAAAAGTGGAATTTGAAGCGTGCCCAATAATCAGGTCAATGGACTAAAACTCCTCGCGTCACCAAACTGTCACCACAAATATTCATGTTTTATATCACCACGCACTCATCAATATAAATTTCGGGCAGGCCGCTGTTATATGTAGATTTGTTATAAGGATATAGGAAATATCAACGAAAGAACTGCTATTGCGTCCTTCCTTAATGTTTGATGAACTACGATTCTATTCGGAAAAATTTCTTTGACATTTTCGTATGAGTATTGAAAGATTTGATGATTTACTACTTCAGATTTTGAAACCTGCTATAACTTATCAATGTGCCAATATGCGATCTTCAATTGAACCCGAAGCAGCAGACATTAAAAAAAAAAGATGAGTAAGTTTCTTCCTTGCGTCGTCCAAAACAACGAAAGTAAAGCGGCGACAAAAATCTTACCAGTGCGTGCACATTCGTATAAATGTGAAGGCGCGATGATAGTTTCGTCACCCAAAAGATGCTAGGCGGAGGAACTGAAAAGTCACCGGTGCTGTCACGTCATTTCATGCGCGCATTTCCATTAGAGACTATGGAATTGACGGTGGAGACAAAAACGTTACGTGACAAAATGTTTCCAGTGCGCGATAGGCCTAACATACTTTACATAATTATTCCTGTTGGTAACCCAAAATACGTTAGGAAATAATTTCTGCAAGGGGCCTCCTATCCTAAAGTGCCTAGAGCTCCCACTTGGCTAAAGACGGCCATGTGTTTATCTTATTTTTATGTTGTTGGATGACATTTCCATGTTCTTTGCTTAGTTTGGATCCAGATAGCTCAGATCAGAATCTGGATCCACACCGAAATATGAATTATCTGGACACTATCATCCCGATTATACGGATACCCCGATTTGAGAAATCGGATACCAAATTATCCAGATTTTTTTAGCCCTAATTCAATCATAATATTTGTAGGGGAGTTAAAAGACAGATAAAAAATCAAAATTATTAAGTTTGTGAAACATTTTTTTTTTAAGTTATATAAAATTTATACTTAGGTATAAACTTTAGTGCGCAACCAATGGCCGGAATGGTTTCCTCTTCTTTCTCTTTTTTCTCGAACGAATTATGGAGCTGCTTGTTATCCCACATCTTAATATATGTAGCATGACAGACTGGATTCAATTTTCAATAAGAAGAACACGCAGAAAAAATAACAGGGTGATTATAAAAAAGGCCTTCAGTTGGTCTATTAAAAGATCATTGATAGATAGTTTTTCTTTTTTCATAGAATTCTCATATTTTGGTTATTGTTAGCAAAGCAATCTTCAAGGCACGAAGTATCATTTCTCAACTTATTCCAAAAATATAGTTACAATCCAAGCAATCATCTTAAGTGGTTTAATAAAAGTCTGTTGAGGTTGAGGAATGCAAAAAATAGAGCACATAAAATATTCAAATCCACACCGATATGATTCTATGCTTCATTGACATTTGCACTAGCAATATTTGCACGTTTCTTTCGTTTCTGGATTTACTATTTTAATCATCCGTGCGTTTCCCAGGGAAATGAATTATGGCAATAAAATGGCACGTGTTCCTTTATTTGTTGTCAAATTATTTCTGAATTTGTCTATGGTTTGTCAGATTTATCTAATTTAATCGGAGTACAAGTTCGTTTCTTGGCAGTATGGTTTCTTTGAAAATACAATGCCTTTCAGGACTTTAAGGAAATATATGTACCTGTGTATATCCATTTTCCCTTTACACGTTAAATTGATTGTCGTCATTGAGAAAATTTTTACAGTTCGCCCTTAAACAAAGAATATAATTCTCTGATGAATTGCAATTTTCTTTCATTCGATACACCTATACATACAGGTGTTATCCAGTCATGGCTCAAAACATTTAATATATATTTATAAGGGCGTAAACGTTGGTTATCTGCGTTGGATCTCTTCCGCTTCACCTGCCACTTGCTGTTAATAATATTGAAAAAGGTTTCCAAATTGATTTTATCTATATATGAACTTTGGTGAACCATTCAACAAAGCTCATATCCGTCGATTGTATAGTGTAGAAATTCTGTTGCCTGGATAAGTTTTCATATAGGTCATTACTTAGATGGATTACTTCTCACCTCATTTATCATATACCCAAATTGGAAGCTTTTGTTATAGATTAATTCATGCTGTCATGAGTTCCTCAACGTAGAGTCACTTTGGGTCTATTCTTTTTCTTTTATTTATTGATGACATTCAATCATGTTTCAAGTTTTTTAACCATAACAGAAAATTGCTGGACTGTGTACATGAAATTTTTACCAAAATTAAAGATATTCGTAGTTTTCATATTTTGATTTATCTTAATTGACCGAACGCCAAAGAGTTTATTAATGTGTGTACATCCCTCTTTTTACCGAATTTTTTTTAAGTGATCTAAAATTTTCATTGGTATAAATATAAAGAACGACGAGGAATGGACAAACCTGGGTTTTCTTCAACACTTTCGGCTACAGCAGCAATATTCTCGGCTGTTCTTGAGCAACGTGCACGGGTTTTATTCTTCACATCACTAACTTGTCCCGACAGCTCGAATTTTTCTACCAATTTCTGTATTGCGGTCCGACAAGGTGCTTCACGACGACCCAAAAATGTTCGAATTTTACGAACCGTCTCTGCCACATTTTCACCATTTTCATAGTGAATTTTAATAATTTCAATGCGTTGTTTAATCGTGTATCGTTCCATTTTTATAAATGGCGTAGTTTCTACTTGTCAAATGTCAAAAAATGACAGCTCCAAAAGTGACATCTACCGAAATAGCGGGCTAATTAAAATAACACCTCTTATTGGAAAACCCTTTATGAGAAATATGTCGTCTGTTTTAAAGATTTTTCCAAAATTTGGACTTAAGTCAGTTTAGTGATAGTAAGAGTAGGAGGTACCGAAATGTTAAAATTAATCCACCGGAGTTTTTTAAACATAGTTTACTTTTATTTATTAAATCAAAACATTATAAATGTTCGTTCAACAGTTTTTATATTTATAAACTATGTTTGCGTTACATATGTAGAAAAGCCTTCTTGGCTGAATGCAATTACATAGAAAGTTAGTTCTCATAGTAACGCCTGAAACAGTTTCGCTGTTTGACGACGAAACATAAGTGAACTTTACACTTTATGCATAGAACATGTGTTTTTTTGTGGCAGTTTGGCGCTTTGCATCTAGCAGCTTCTTTATTTTCATCTTAAGAAGGCAAATGTCCGACTCAATCACAGGCGAATTCTGGTAATGGTTTGTGTTCTTTAGTCGCCCGTTTGCAAAAACATTTTGGAATTGCTAACTGATTTGTTCAAATATATAATGTTGTCTACCAAACTGATTCTAAAGCTCACAAGATTCATAACATTTTTATCTGAGATATTAGCATTCAAGCAATCTTGTTTATACTCTAGCTATGTATGCAATTTTAGCTCTCTACGTCAACTCATTTTCAAAATATGTAGAAAATATATAGCGAAAATCATAATTTTTGTTGAACATTCTGACGAACACATATGGACAGCATTTCGGTCTAATTTAGATACGCCATCTATTATAGACATTCGAACTTTCCACGGCAATAAGGAACACTAGGAAACGTGAATGGAAAGTAAATTAGTCACCATTTTAACGGTTAAATAAGTTGAGAGAGATAAGAACACACAGACTCACACAACATTTTACCTTGTAGTTACCGTCGATTTGTGAACGCAGCGTTACTGTAATTAGCGAAGCTCCTAAACTGCAGTGGCCACATGACTAAAAGAAGTAAAACAAAGAACAAAAAGTGGCTTCTATACATTGAGACATGAAATTAAATCTGCCGAATTAGATACAGGTTTTAAGTGCAAAAAAATTATTGAACTTTTCGACCCAGCGATCAGAGAGGTCTCTCGATATGGTTATCTCTGATCGTCTACCATAGAAGTTCAATGTTGGAGGTCACACCAATTGCCCATATAAATACTTTTTATAAAAAGGTTAACGCATTGTTGTTGTTTTATGTACAAAAAATAAGTTCAGGTCAGTGAATAAAAATGAGGGTATTGTAGCCATGATAGAAATTCTAATTTTTCCACTCACTTATACAAAAGCGGTCTAAGTCTATGCATGTAAAGATCTCTTACAATTCCAATTCTGTTCATTTATACCTTCACGTTATATGGCCTTCAACAGATTACCATAAGCCTGCAAAATACTCTCACATCATTGCAATTCGTCAGTTAGTAGCAGTTCGTAGGCTGAGCGCAAGATTTCTGAATAATGTGTTTCCGGCAAATTTCTATAGCAATCTAATCCACTTTCGAGAAAAATCACTTTAGAACTAATGCCAGAAACTTCCTCGTGCTTTTAAGCAAATTAAGCTTAAAAATCCACTGAAGCGAGCCTCTGAAAACAAACCCCCGGCTACCTCAGAAAAAAAAAACTTTTATTTATAGCATATAAAATTTTATTGGGTGAACGGGAGTGTGTTTTTAATATTTAATTTTTAGGTTTTTTTTACAATAAAACTAGCCATAGATGCAATGAATGAAATGTCGGTATTGATTTTGGCTGCTAAAAATTGCGAGCTTTTATGGGAACGATGCTAATCTTTCTGGATGCTGGCCAAAATTGTGATGGATTGTTGAAAGCTCGATAGAAGACTGTATGAGCCATTTGTCGTCACACGTAAGATGAACAACAAAAATAGGTGATGGCATCCCTGAATTTGATACCAAAACAAAAATTGTTTTTTTCTTTTCATTTTAAATATAAATAGCAGGCAGAACAGCACTTAGGTAATCGGGCATAGGATAATTGAAATTCAAGTTGAATGTGTGCATGCTAAAACACACCTGGTTTAAGTAAGAACTACTACATACTATAAGAAAAGGTCAAAAGTGACTGTTATCACCTAGCCACAATTGAATGAAGTCAGAAATAATTGTTCTTCATTTAAATTTACGGTAAAATCATCCCCAATCAAATTATTCCCACCTTCCCGTCTCCCTGTAATATAATAAAGCACCACCGATAGGGAGATTGTTTAAATATTTATGTAGAGAACTATAGGGTAAGAGGGTCTTGAGAATCCAAATCGGCACGTGCTTCTGGATGAATCTAAATCGGAGGATGAATGTATGTGAGAGCAGCCTTTTAGGGATTAATAATGAAGTAGATGTGATTAAATGATTAAGATGTTAATAGAGACCATCGTCGTTACCATTGTTTTGCAATCCTGTTGGATTATATATGGGAATCGTGAATGATGGTTGTGTTAGTAGATAAGCAAGTATTTATTTATCTCAAAATAAAGCAAATCAAATATGGCGGAAAATGTTTACGGAATTGATTCTGTATGTTGAACTGAATCAAGTTTGATTAATGTCACCCAATAAAAGATTCAGACCGTCGTCATCGTCACCGTTAAGGATGGCGATATGTATCTTTCACATTGATAGAATAAAACAATTAATTCAATCTTTACTCTTCACGAAATATAAGAATACCCGACTATAGTAGCGGTTATAGTAGATATATGGGTTACAAGATGTATCTTATGTATGTATATGCAAGCATGGATTAGCATTACACTGATCCTGGTTCAGGGGCAGGCCAAGCTATACCCCCTAATATAAAACCACATAAGCTAGGGAAATTTAATCGTAAGAACCGATCATATCTAAGGTTTTTGCATTAAAAGAAGAGTATAGGAAGGATCTTAATGTATGATTTTGTTTTTTAATAATAGAGATACTCCCTTTCCAATCATTCACTTATTCTCGTATTGGGAACCTCAAGTTGTATATATAGCTATTTCTGAGAGCTTCCCTTTTCTTGTAGTCTGTATCTATTCCTAAACCTCACTAATTCCTAAGCACTTTTCGCGATGGTCTGTCAAATTGACTTCAGTCTCTTGGACCCTATCCAAAATCTAATAGTGAATTCTTTTCTCCGACTCGGTGTTAGCATTGATGTGGTAGGAAGAAAAAAGAGAGAGGATGGATCCAACCAAATACTCCAACACTACAACATTACACTCCGTAAATTTGTAGGATCTTACTCTAGTTTGGTTGTTGTAGGAGCGTATTCAGGCCCGGACATGAAGACCCAGGTCACTTATGGCGTTTAATAGAGTCAGGGCCCCTTTTAAATAATTGAATAACACAAAAATTCTACCGTTATTTTCCTTCTATTTAACATACATCGATCATCAAAAATAAACAAGCAGACTTAAGGTACGTGCACAAATAGGAAGAGGCGAGGGCAAGTGAGAGGAATTTCCTAAATTCTAATCGGTAGTTATTTATGGGGTTACAAGCAAAACTGCGGAAAGTACACTTATGTGAAAAATGCCATATAGTTGCACTATTCGATAAACACAAAATTTCGTCTTCAGAATCTGATGACATAATTTATACTCTCATTTCGCGATTTACCAAGAAACTGAACGCCGTGTTATGAACACCACACCTCGAGTAGTATCTTCACCTCCCCTCGACCAGGCGTGTGCCTGCAATTAAATTTAGCAAAACAAAACTAAAAAACATCAAATGGGGCACCATTTGTCCAGCGCCGTAAGTCGCTTAGCTTAGTCACCGCAGTACTGTAGTGACGTACCAGGAAGGTTTTCGGATTAAGCGGTGTGGATGATGTGTCATTTTTTTTACAAAATGTCATTTTTTAATAGAATAGTAGGGACACAGAAGAGCGTTCCGATTGTTTTCCATTTAAATACACACAGCGAGAAAAGGAAGGAAAAAAATCAAACCCTCTTTGAACATTTCACGCTCATAAAATGTTCCCGCGCTTTTGTGAAAACTGGTTAAGACAATTGTTCCAATGTTTTTCGCAGGAATTCTAATGTTTGTTGGTGTAATTCCATGATATTTGAGCAGCACATTTTTCTGTTCTGTTTACATTCGTTTTGCTATGAAGAGATTAAGTGGGAGAACTCATGCTGGATTCTCTGATATTTTCGGGAAAAATGAGAATTTTATTTGAGAGGAATTTTACATCTCCTTTCAGCATCTTGGCCAAAGCGAAATTTATCTTTTTCTTAAAAATGGGAGGTAGTGTGACCCGAAGTACATTATTATGAATAGTTTGATAGGATTTTGAGGGATTCAAGAAGATTTTGTCGTTCGGGTAATCCTACGTTCTCTCGATTTTTTTTTTTTAGCTCGTTGTCTCTGTTGCACTACAATAGTGTATAGCAGTGCTGTCGTTTGTACTCCGATCGGAGTATTTGTACTCCGAAAACTAATAGTGTACTCCGGTACTACTCCTTTTATAAAAGTACTCCGCTTTTCATTTCTTTATACTTAAAACTCCTATACCTATATGTGTATAATCTAAAAGGCTTTATTCACCACCATTTAAAACTATACATTCGTAGGACATTTTAGTAATAAAATTTATTAACGAGTCTGGTTGAAAAGTTGGTTTGGTACTACGTTGTACTTGATGAAATATACCACACAGCAGTTAAGAGTGTTGGCGTTAAGCGCACTAAAGTGTAATCTACATAATTTGTTTTAGCCTAGTCATGTCATTATGATTCGTTTGTTAAACGCTATGATTATTGTTTATGAAGTGAACAATGAACGCTCTCTACTTGAAGAACTCCAGAAAATTCTATTCTAGTCCAGAAAACGTTTTTTTAATCGCTCTTTGCCTTTTCCTATGTCTTTCCTATTTTCTTCATTTTCCTTCTCACAAATGTTAAGTCCAATTAACAGTAAATTTTCCATGGAAAGTTGGGTTTTGTTTATGATTCGGCGAAGGTATTTAGTGATTTAATTTAACTATATCATTTGTTTACTTTAATTCAAGTATTGTAAAAACGTTGATTTTTTCTAATAAAACATTAATAAAATTTGTGAACTGTGAAACTAAGGAAAATACTTGAGAATAGTTACCAATTTTTAAAATACGAAATTCAAGGAACTTACAACTTACACCATCACTGTGGAAAATTTTAGGGACGACGATTAAGATTGTCTTCTTTTGTGGAAAAACTAAGGAAATATTTCGTCAGTAAAGCTGATTGTTTGTATAAGTTTTTTTTTTTTTTTTTAATTTAATTTAATTTAATATAACAACAGTTTAGTTTGCATGATCTGATTGAGATAGAGTTTTTGACTTCTTGTGGACAATTCCGCAGAAACAGTGGTATTTGATTAAACAGCACAAATTTTGCTAAATACGAAATTCAAGGAACTTACAGCTAACACCATATTTTTTTGATTAAGGCTCAATGTTGTTAGTAAGAGGTTAAATTTTCAAGTTGGGATCTCAATGGGTTTCGAGGCGAGATCATTCTTTTTTTGTTTGTTTAATGGATTGTTAATGGGTTACATTTGAAAAGACAAAAAATATGTCTTTAGTGTAAAATTCTTACGGGATCGAGGAGAACAAAATAAGTTTGTATGACATGTTTTCCTAAAAAAGCAGACCTCAATCGAAAAAAAACTCTCTTCTCCAAATCCATTGATATCCTAATTTAAAAATTTAACCTTTTACCAACAACATTATGAGCATTAATTTAAAAGTAAAGCAAGGAAAAATTAAGGGAATGCATTTGAAGATATTCAAGGATAAAGATATATTTATTATCCTTAATTTTGTCTTCTAAAAGACATATCTTTTTTATAATTTTCCCTCAAGGATTGTGCTTTCATCTTTAAAATAACCTAAAGATCATGTCTCTGTGATAATCAGAATCAAAGTTATTATTTTTTTAATATAACTCAGCAGACCAAAAATCGGCGTATTTTAAGAATTTCAAAGTCCTTTAATTCAATCAGCATGCGGCGCAGCACAAAAATAAATAATTGTACAGGGTGGGCCAAAAGTCACCATGGGGTTTAAAAATTAAATTGGTAACATATGGTAGGATGAAAAAAAGGAGGGGTAAGGTGGGGTGGGGAAACATGCTTACCTATGAAGAACAGACAGTTGGCTATCATGTAAAAAAGGAATGAAGAGAAACGGTCAACAGGGTGTAGAGCAATGTACAAACGAAAAAGTTAGTTATTTTTAAACCCCATGGTGACTTTTGGCCCACCCTGTATTTTTATTTCATAACTGCTTAACTTTCAGCAAAACAAAATTTGTGATTTGGTGATGGTCCGGTTATACCGTAAAAAATGTGGACAATTGTTACCAGAAGGATTAGGTATTTTTCCCTTAAATGTAGGGAATATTCCTTAAAATGTAGGGAATATTTCCAAAAATGTAGGGAATGTTCACTACATTTTAGGGTAAAATACCTAAGCTTTGTGGCAACAATTGTGCACATTTTTTACAGTGTAGGAAAGTGCGAATTTTTATCGATTTCCCGTGGAATGACCCTAATGAGTATCGACAATATAAATAATGGTCGTTAGACCTCAAAGTTTTTTCAGATATATAGTATACTAACTATATTCCATATTTACCGGGTAAATAGCAACTTTTACAGAACTGTGAAGTGCAGAGTAAAAACCTAATGTGATCAAAATCACTTTCGCTAATGGAGAAGTAAGTGTCATATGTCTATTGGTAAAGTACTAAAGCCATTTCTTGGCAATATTGCAGACACAGTATTAAAGTTTCTCAATGTAGTCGTGGTGCAAGCAATATGAATATCACAAATGTATCCGAAGATCAAAGGCAATCTAGAACAATTCCTGGAAATTCAAACAAACATAAATAATATAGAGAACATAATTTCTAGTATAACCACAGATTTAGAGCACGACGACCGGATATGTCAAGAAACCATTCTTGGAAATTCTATGGAATCTGTTTTGTCACCAACAAAATGTAATACTTATAATAAACAAACTAAGCGTGTTCAAAAATGTTGCTTTGTATGCACGCAGCCTTTTAAATAACAGGCGGTTTTGTAAAATATGCTTTAAGGTTTTGCAAACTAGTAAAAAAACTCAAATTGGTTTAACAAGAGAGGGTCTCTACTCGTCTTCACCGATTTCGTCCAAACTCACAGTATATGTTGCGCTCGACTAGAAATGAAAGTGTCGCAAGTGGGAGCTCCAGATGACCAAGCGAAACCGAAATAATGGATAATGTATGGGAGCTCGGGGTTTTGAAGGCTTATTCCTCGGAAAATGCTTAAATTTGTAAATTTTCGCGGGAGTTGTCGCGGTTAAATTGCAACAGAATTTGAATGAAAGCGCCAAAGTCATTCGGATAAAATACCAACCACAGAGGAGATATGTAAATTGCCGATGGATGGCGAAAATTGGGTATGCCAAATTTTTATAGATTTAATGTTTTTTTTAAATAAGTGAATGACATCCGATCTTCCTAAAATTTTGTACAGATAATCTCTTAGTAAAAGCGCATCCATAAAAAAAAAACAAAAAGTTGGATTAATCGAAAAGTTGTAGAAAAACATTTCAAAACAAATTTATAAGACAGAATTATGACCCTCGAAAATTAAAATACGCAACTTAAAAGAAGGGGAGGAAAAATATGTTCAAAAATCAAAAAAGAAACCAGCAAAAGGAATTTTGCAAATCGAATAATATTTACCCCACCTCCCTCAGAACACGCGACTTCGAAAAATGAGAAACTTTTTCCAATTGGTGTATATGAAAGACCTTTTAACACTGAATTTATCATCCGATTTTGATGAGATTGTATACGAATATTCGACATAGATGGCAGAATATAAAATAAACACCCCCACCCCCGGAAAAATAATTTTTTTTTTCATTTATTTTTATAATAATATATGATGGTGGGTTACTACTCTGTAACCCGCTACCGTACGAATCTCGTAATAGTTTAAAAAAATCATAAGAAACTCACAATGAATTTAGCAAAAAGAATTTGTAAAATCGGTTAGAATTTAGCTGAGAAATAAAGGGTGCTGCTTTATATGCTGCTAATTGGGATAATAACTTTTGGTTTCTTGTATATGAAGGATAACAGGTTACAGATAATTGGAACGAAAAGAAAGTGGCTTAAATGTAGCGAATATACCCACAAGATGGTAATTATCAAAGTTGTTCGAAAAGTGTTACCTATATTATGAATTATTTCGCTTTCGCTTGGCCATCTGGAGTTCCCCTTTCCGTCACTTTCATTTCTAGTCAAGCCCAACATATACTGTGAATTTGGACGAAACCGGAGATGATTTCTGGATATCCCATTCTAATTAATGTGAATTCATTAAATTTCGTTAGTCGTGTACTCCGTATTTTCCGAAACTACTCCGCTTTGGCAGCAAATTGTACTACTCTTGAAATTTTCCAAACGACAGCACTGGTGTATAGCCAAGTTCTTTTCCCCCATTCATGCAAAAGACGATGGTATATGAAATTACTTGTTTCATTCTAACAAACACGAAAAATTTCCTATTTTGTTCGCCTCTGTCTCTACTTATACTTTGGTTCTTACGTCGGTACCAACCTTGAAAAAACCACTGGCGAGAAGTTAAAAGTGATTTTCATAAAACCTTTCAAATTTCTGTTGAGTATCTATGAATATATTGCCTTTGGTAAATCACTTTTTATCTCTAATTAACCCAAATAATTAATTTAAAAACATTTATTTCGACGAACTCAGTTATTTATTTGTTATTTACAGATCTCTCTCAGTTGGTACTTAGAATGTTAGGAGTTAGCGCTACGTTAGTGCTCTGATAGTGAGGGAGTCTGTTTCGTGGCTTGGGAAGTGTTTCTCGAGGGTTTGGGATCACCCAAAGTTGGGGTCCTAAACTCAAATTCTGAGAAAAACCTATACACATACATCACAAATAAATTTTTATTTTTTTTTAAGATTTGGAATAAAATAATGTTGTATAATTTTTTGAAGTTGAATTACATATAAATAAAAATAAAATAAAATAAAAAATATATTTTTCAAATAACTCAATTAATTAAATATTTTTACTTTAATTTGTTTGGGGGGGGGGGGGGGGTCATTACCTCAGTACCCCCTGGATCCGCCACTGGCCGCGCATCGCCTCGCCACGTCCTCGCCCCGATATGCACGTACCCTTAGAACTATCACAAATAATTACGGAATTATATACAAAGAAAGTTCGTTACGTGTAGCCATACGCTTAGATTGCCATGCGATGAGCTTCTTCTCAACAAAGGAACGGATTATCTCACTCGATGAACAGAACAGAGAGTGAACTGAGCCTGATCTCCTCATTAGGGTAAATGTCCAAGAAGCCTTTTTCTAATATGTACTTGTACTCCAGGGGCCGGATTCTGTAACACGGAGAATTTGGGAATTTGGGAAATGAGAATTTCGTTTTCTTAGAATTCCAAATTCCCTAATTGTCCATTCCCATTTCACTAATATGGTTGGAGAATTAGGGAAAACGTAAGAAATGTGAAAAAGTGCGAATCGCCTGGGACGATTAAGGGTATTACTTTTTGTTGTAGATGGTTGAACTTTATTTCATATTTGAGATACATCTGTCTATTACCTTCCACTGTCGAAATAAATTGAAATTTCTTTTCTGTACGGGTAGTTTTTAGGCGATGTACGACGATAGGTTTTCTCGTTTTTTTCGGGCTAACGAGAGAATGGAGAGAAGGAGAGAATCTGTGTGGTATCAAAAACAACAAAAAAATGGGAGCTCAGGGCGAACAAGATAGGTGGAGGAAATGGGACGAGGAGACTACGGGCATAGAGTAAAGAAATCTATAGAGACCGAAAATGTATGGCGGAAATTCTCATAGGTTTTGTCCACAAGAGCCGAATCTAACAGTGCCGCCTTTTTGAAACTATACTACTGAAAATGTATTTGCTTATCGTGATTACCGCCATCTGGCTGCCCAGCTCTATAGGCGGAACCACAATAGAAATATACGTAAGTACATTTACTTATGTAAAGCAAACGCGCCCTTTAATTTAACAGGCGTACACAAATTAACTTTAACTCGTGTGGGGGGAACTTTCGTTAAGTTTAAATATCCAATTTTCAGTAATGTCGTTTTCGTTTGAACATCAGTTTCGCTCTGGAGGCAACCTAAGTGCTGTCAAAGCGTTCGTTTGAAGCAAAAGTGACGTCATGGGTTGCCTCTGGTGGCAACCCAAAAAGCATCAGTTTCACTCTGAAAATTTACTCGGGTACACATGGGTTCACTCACACAAACAAAGTCTAGTTGTGATTTGATATTATTTAATTAATTTTAAAGTCAACAATTATTATTAAGACCTCTACTATTATTATATTATCCTCAAAATTTTTCTGCAAACAAATTACCAACGAGTTTTCGCAAAAAGTTCATAGCTACTTTGACGTTAGTATACATACAAGCGAACTTTTTCAGGTGCACTCTGAAACCGTTCGATTGAACGGGGTTGCCTCCAGAGCGAACCTGGATGTTCAAACGAAAACGACATAAGTATTGTGCAATCGCACATTCCGTAAGAACGCGATGTGTCAAACAGTTAATTTATTACTAAATGATTAAAGGTGCAATGTAAAAATTTAAATGGAATAAAAATGGTACTGTGAATTAATAGAAAGCACAAATCTTCAATTAAATCAGTTTCCAATTGTTAATTTTTACACTTTTACCACTTTTTAAAATTGAAAACATTAAATATCAAGATAATAACTCTTACGGAATGTGATATATATTTAGGCTAAAAATATCAATTTTTCGTAAGTAAACCCCAGTCTCGTTTAATTCGTAAAGTTATTTACTTCTATTGTAGTTCAGCTTTATATTGGTTCCCTATGCACTTGCATGTCTTCTGATATGGAACTTTGAAAGTTCATTAGTTTATAGAGAAATACTTCATACGAAGCTTGATCGTGTGCATGCAAATATATTTAAATCTGCCTTTCTAATGAAAATATTTGTGCCTTTTTTTTATGATTGGAGAGCTACTGCACTGCATCCACTTGCATTGGACAACTACAACAGCAAGCAATACTAAATAATTTTGTTGCTATTTTTCACTTCTGAGTATAGAACATGGTAGATTTCATATTTTTCATTGCTATCTTTATGATTTCGTTTAGGACTTTATTGATTTGCTACTAATGATGGATAAATTTGATTTGTCACATATTTTCATTTGATCCTGCGATAAACTGTTTTTAGGAAGATCTAAAAAACGGTTGCATGTACATGGGCATACTTGCAGGATCAAATGAGAGGTAAAATTGTGAGGTTTCCAAATCTTTTAAGAGAATGCTATAGTGATTATGCATTTTGGCCGGAAAATGGGTAGAATTTTAAAAAATTTGCAAATTTTTTAAATTTTTTCAGGGACCATAACGGTTATGAATGTTTAAAAAAAATCATATGTAAAAGATTATTTTCTGATTCGTTTTCTAATAATCAAAAATAAAAATTAAAAACTGATTTTTATTTTCAAAATCGAAAATAAAAAGCATAAAATGATTTTCATTTCACAATATTGTCTTTGGGGTGAAAAATACTTTTGCGGTTCATATTAAATATGCCGAAAATTGTACGGCATATGGGTGTGGTGGATGAAAATTACATACGGGCTTTCATCTAAGGGATCATAAGAATTGGTATAGATTTTTTCTTGATTTTTATATTTGATTTATCAAATAAAAATCATTTTCAGATATCTATTATGGATTTTTAAAATAAAAATAAATTTTTAATTATTATTTCTGATTTTAAAAATATAAGTCCAAGAAGACAGACTTTTCATAATTTCGAATAAAAATCATAAATTTAAAAAGTATAGTCCTATAACTGCTGACGAAATGGTAATGGAGACTTGGAGATATGATTGGACATTTATTGGAAATTTTAGACATGACAGTTATCTTCAGAGAATGCGCAACAAGAAAGTTACAGGAGGTTAATGGAGAAAGTATCTAAAGTCAGGAAACCTCCCCTCTATTGCCCAATCGTCCCAGGCGATTCGCACTTTTTCACATTTCTTACGTTTTCCCTAATTCTCCAACCATATTAATGAAATGGGAATGGAGAATTAGGGAATTTGGAATTCTAAGAAAACGAAATGCTCATCTCCCAAATTCCCGTGTTACAGAAGCCGGCCTCGTTTTCCAAAGTATTATCTAAATCTCATAGATAGAAGGCTTTCAAGTTCCGTGCGGTGTCACGGATATCTTGAGATTCCAAACTATTACCTTCATGAGAAAATAAAACTTTTTACTCAAGTTGTCGTAAACAGAATCAAGTTTTTGTAGTACTACAATCAACCTGTTGAGAATGACGTTGAAAACGGTAACTCTGAATCTATACCTTCGCCGGATATTGCGACTTCGATCTCGTTTCCTTTTAGGACAAATCTTAATCAAAAGCTACGCGCTACAAGCTACACGAACCTCTATTTCAGCTTCATGAAGGGCAATCTGATACAATGAGCGCTAAAAGCTACATAATCGTACTGACAACTTAACATGAATAAAATGACATTTTCTTTGCGAGTTTTTCAAGTTTTTAGTGCCATATTATCATATTTCCTTACCTAAAATATTTTTGATATGAGACATATGACTTCTACTTCATTATCATGTTGCTGTTATTGTACCTACAGATACAAATTTAGAAATATGCCCAATATCAGCTACAGCTTCATGTGTAGCTAGCTAAACCAAGTACCGTACAGACTGCTACGGTACACCGCCATATGTGCAAACTGAAATTTGTATTTTGAAGATTGTAGCATGTCCTGTGTCGTATGTCCTCCATGTATACCACTTCGGCCCATGACGGGGCCACCTACACGGTTGGGTCACTAAGTAACTGCCTAGTTTGCCTAGGCAGAAGTTCGCCATTGAGCATATTCATATACATATTCCAAAAAGATTTGAGTCGAATCTGGTCGAGCATATTAAAAAATTCGTATTATTATCGTTATTTAGACAAGCGATAAACCGCAGTTATTCAAATAGAAACCAATGTATTTAAAACAAGTAAAAAAGCTAGAACTGGTTTAAGTTCAATTCTTATGAGACTCTAGATGAATGCCCGTATGTAATTTCGTATGGTCACCCATATCTGAAGAACTTTTCAGTACATTAAATGCGTCTAGGACTGATCGTTTTCACAGTATATGTACAAAATCGCAATTTTTATATGGCAACACCAAGAAGGAGCTGCTCGATTTAGTTTATTTTTGCAATTTTATTTAATATTTTTATGAAAACGTCGTGTACAAAATTTTAGCTCTCTGTGTCGACACGTTCTCAGGCAGTGTTCAAATATACAGGGTGTCCCGTAATTGGTGTGAAAGCCGCAGGTTTCCAAAATAATGGGACTATTTTTCTATTGATAACCTCTGAGCGTTACACCATATGAAAACGATTAAAACTTTGTTAGATTAATAATCGTGAGACCTTTCCAATGGTCTATAAATTTTTGCCTCCTCCTCTTCATTTATAAGTTATAGCTCAACAAAGTTACAATTTCGAAATTTTAACCCTTTTTTTTATTTAACTACTATTTTTATCAAAAAACACGTCATCAACACCATTTTTTCATATTGGATTTAAGAAGAGCTAAATTTTCATATTATATTTATGCACCCAAAATGAAACCCTTTATGCGTTTTAAGCATAAAAGTACATGCACGCCGATTTTAAAATGAAGCGACGAGGTCTTCCATTTGCATAAGTATGTGTGTAGACCATTCTAGATCACCAGAAAAAGCCAATACAAAATTTCTAACCCTAAAAGGTTAAGGTTAGTAAATCAACAAGTATTTGACTTGAACGCTATATGGAGTAAAAGAATTTAATATAAAACTGTCACGTTGGTAATAAATGCAAAATTCCCAGAATGTAATATTGTAAGGCACTTTTATTTATTTTTTTTTTACTTAAAATGAAAGAACAAATTACAGAAATGTTTCACAGTTATATTTCAAAACGTTGGATACCTGTATGACACAAAAGCGCACAAGAAATGTGGTGTAGATTGCCATTGTTATCTTAGACATTTGATAGACAGGGACACAAATTCAGATAAAAGCAGGAAAAAGGAATTTAAGGACATACATCTCCCATTAAATTTGATGGGTTCGCGGAAAATGCTTAGGTGAACATGAAATTCAACTTAATTCTTGAATTTCCATCCGCTCTGAGTAGAAGTGAATGTTGACTAGTATATAGTAAGTTGGTTATACATACGTCTAGTTATAAATCTAGCTAATAAAATTTTATTTAATAATTTCCCAATTAAATTATGGGAGACGTTTTTTTATTAAGCCGGAATAAAAAAAAAGCATAAACCACAAATTTTCGCAGCAAAGTATATTTTAAGGCATCATCTTAGTGTAACATTTTTTAAAAATTGTTTTTTCTTCTTTTTTTACATTATGTAAAAGTATGAACTTCCATAAACAGGTTGTTGAATTTTCCTCGCGAAATTAGAATTATTCCGGTTGTTCAGAGCGATTCGACCAGCTGCGAAAGCCGTAGGGGCCCTTTTAATGAATTCGAATCGAATGTATAATCGATAATGACATAGCTAGAGCTTACACGTTGCAGTATTTCAGTTTTCGTAGATGAGAGATACTCCAGAGGCGGAAAAATCCCTACCCTCATCAACAAAAAGTGAACCATACTGAAGCAATTCAAAGAAGTCCATGAACCTAGCATCTCGATTGCTCGTAAGAGTATTCAGTTCATATAAGAATGTCGTACTCGGAACTTGAAACGCGTTTTTCTCGAAACATAGTTTTCCAAAATGGCGGTAGCATTCAAAAGAAGAGTTTTCAAGCTCTCCATTTCAAATTTAGTCACATGATTCTTCACGTCCTTATTAGAGCGGTATGGAAGGTTTTTTTTATTTAAACATTTTCAACGAAAAAAAGGTCAAATTTGACACTAAATTCTGATGGGGCCGTCATTTTGTTAATTTTCAAAAATAAAACCTCCACCCACTCTGAAGTTTTTCATTAATATTTGTTTTTTTTTTTTGCTTCAGACAATTTTCAGAGAAGTAGGATCTTTCACCATAGTTTCCATATTTTGAGGCATCGTCTTGTAGTGATCAAAAACATTATCAAAAAAATTTAAAAAAAGGATTGAAATTGATTATCGTATCCTGTTCATTGAAAAAATCAAGAATATCAGCAATTTTCATCGCTGTCCTTTAATATAAGGCCTGTCCTAATCCAAGTCAAATAATTAGTTATAGTTATTATCTTAACTGTAGTTACATAAAAATAAGTTTTAAATATAGTTATTGATATCAATTTGCAATGCCAAAAATTCTATTTGAAATAACTCCTTTTTGTAGAGCACCATTGACTTATAACTGGACTGAGCGTATTGCCATTTTTCTATAGGAAAGAATGCCACAAGTTTTACAGTTTTCTCTTTCGCCCTATGGCAGAGTTGGAGCTACCAACACAAAATATCGCTTACTGAACGTTTTCTTATCCCATCTGGTGTTTTTATGTTGGCTGCAGATGCAATCACGGCAGAAAGAATAAGATATAAAGATAGTGTAACATGCTCCGTCTCTCTTGCCCATACGCAGGATTCAGTTAGTTTTGAAAATTAAAGTCGGAATGAGTTTAATTCCTTATAAGCGATTAAAATATCACTTGGACACAAGAAAATATTTTTTTTTAATTTAATTCGATTTACGGGTGTAAAATTTCATCTGATTGGTTGAGTTTTAGATGTTTTTTATTTAGTAAACATTTTAAAGGGTGCTCTAATGGTGAAATACAGAAACACAATATTTGTGCCACATGAAATAGCAAAACTTCAGTCCATTGTTATAAGTCAGTGTAGAGCACAGGCGTTGTTAGTAAGCCCTACATTTCGTAGATAGGAGTCATTTAGTTGAAGCGAAACATTTCGTGCTACACTTTTTAAGGCTACAAAAGGAACAGAATATGAACAAAAATGCAAGATGACAGTTTCCACCATTTTAAGATTCGCATTTTACACAAAGTTATTTTATGCTATAGTTTTGTAAAGATTTAAAAAAATTTAAAAAAAATGTCAGCCAAGTGATGAACCAAAATTTAACAAAAAAAAAAAATGGCGCTGATTACTTTTGGGAAACTTCTTTATCTTTATACAATATGAAGTGGCTGCCAACTGACAGTTCGAGAAGGTCATACCTTAGAATACATAGGAAACAGAAATGGGTGAAACGTGTATAATTCGTGTACATGAACGTAGTTTTTCAAGAAAAGGACATAATACGGTGGAGTAAGTAAGATGTCGGGAGAGCTCTATTGTCAAAACTGGAGCTTCATTTGTTTATGCTTTTGAAAACGTTTCAGGGAAATAATAGTGACAGCGTTCAAATATTTTTTCTGTGGGAGAGAAGTTTCAATTTGTGATAAGTTTCTGGGATACTCGTGTCTGCTCGGGATTGAATATCAGATGTGAGTGAGAGCTTTTTTTTTTAAATTAAATTCACAAAAGTAAAATAATCTAGTTCACAAAACTAAAAACTGTTTTCAATTGTTTAAAAAAATTACTCTCCTGATTTATCATTTATGTAAAACTGTATTAATCATCTCAACCACAAAATCATAGACCACCGACACAACAAGAATTTATTACGCGAAATCTGGCTTATCACCATTTCATATACATATGTACTTAAATATACCTACTATATATTCTAAAGGCCACTACCTACCTTGTTCATTTTTATATCATCCCAGAAATGTAGATTAGCAAATTTAAGTAGGAGTATGTACGGATCGGTAATATAGTGTAATTTTTTAACCGCGTATGCGTTGTCTTATGTTCCAAGCCGTGAGATGTCTTAAACGATGCATTATGATACTGTGAACATATTTCAATTGAGCGGGGGAAAACTTCGGCCATCGGATGTAGCTTGAGGGACTTTCTTGGGTGAAAAAGTGGACTTTTTTACCGCTCGTAATTGTGCGGAATTGGTGAGCCGTGGAAAATGACTTTCTATGAGAAAAATGCTCACAACATTAGTGAATAGAAGAAAGAAATGTAGTAACTGGGTTGTATGTGACCCAAGTGCATGAAAATAAGTTTTCCGGCGGCAAAAACGTCCCGAGGAAGTGTGTTGAATCGGAAAAAAGTACACCACCCGATAGCACTCGGCCAAACCTTTAATTTGATATGCAATATGTCATATTGGAACCACCCTCCCCCTCCCGACGGGCTTCCTACCCCTACCACAGAGGTCTGCAGAAAAAAATTTTGTGTTCTACGAATTGTAGCTGGTAATGAGCTACGGCGAACGGTTAAACCTGTTTTCCGATCCGACATAACCCTACCGATTTAGAGCCGATCTAAGGTGCGAAAAATCTAGTACCTCAGTTCAAATAAAAGAGGAAAATACTAAAAACTGAGTATGGGGATGTTTATTTAAGCCTTCGAGTATTGGAGTGTGGATACTCAAACTTCTTCTCAGGACGTAAAGAAGTCAATTCTGTACTAGATTTTCCAAAATGTACTAGATCAAACTTTGACCCTTCCAAGCCTTCCCCAGCTTAATTGAAATAAACATTATTAATAAAATATGTTGAGAGTTATAATGCATCGTTTAAGACATCTTTCATGTCTATTCATGTAAAGCCTAAAATGGACATCCCCCTTTGCTACCATTGAGGCTTATGGGAAAAGAGCATTTCTTGACTTTGAGATCTTATAACTCTCATTCAGTTTACAATAAAAATAATTTACACTTTCTTATCTACATTTATTATTTTTTTACGCATATAAAAATTTCATAGAGCATAAAATATAATTTGAGTCAGTGCCGGATCTAGGAAATTTTTGAGGGGGGGGGGGGGTGAAGACGTTAATTGCCGCCCCCTCTAACAACAATCTTTATTTGAGGCAAATTTTATTACTATGCAGTATATATGACAGATAACTTATTATATAATACATACCCTGGAACTAAAACCCGAAAAACAATTTGATTTTGAAAAAATGCTGCTTGTTAAATAAAAAGAATTCAAAATTAAAATCCATTAAAGATATTAATTATCGTTTGAATTTCAATCTGTTTTAAAATAAGTGGAAAGTTAAAAATCGTATCATTACAAATACTTACAGTTTATTTCATTAACACAAAGAATACAAATTAAAATTTTTTTTATGTTTGAAATTATGAGACGTGTCGAAACCTGCAGAACGTGGATATAGCGCCCGCTCTACCTCCCATCTTCATGTCGGATTTGGTTATGTACAGAGTTGCCATTTTAGACGCTATTTAGCCGACAAAAATTTCTAAAGAATTGCTAACTGCTTTTTACACCCTAGATGTATACTAAATTTGTCATTCCGTTTGTAACGCATAAAAATAGTGATAGTAGAACAGAATGGTTGTGACGCTCATGCATAATATTAGAAGTTGTTTTGATTTTTGTATTTCCATTTATCTGTCCGTCTGTATGATAACTCGAGAATGCATTCATTTAGTATGCTGAAATTTTGTACACGGACTTTTTAAAAAAAAAAAAAGTAAAATTAAGTTCAAAAATGGGACTCTTTCGTAGGATTGCCATATAAATATTTCGATTTTCACTACATATTTGGGCACTGCCCGAAAACGCGTTCATATAGAGAGCTAAAATTTCGTACATGATATTTTCATAAAAATTGCAGATACAAGTTCAAAATTGGAATAAAACTGGCAGAACTTTCTTGGTGTTGCCATGCAAAACTTTGGTTTTTCACTCTATATTTGGACATTACCTGAGAACGCGTCGACTTAGAGAGCGTTTTCATAAAAATTGTAAATAAAATTTCAAAAATAAATTCAATCGTCGAAATCCTTTTATTTAACTGTTATTATCATCTAGTTATAGAGTGTAATATTAATGATCTTAGACCAATTATAACCCTTTCTCTTGTTTATTTCAGCCGCTTTTCAATATGAATCTTCTCGACTAGAACGTCTAAAATTTGAGACGGTTTCAAAAAAACTCAAGGGTACTACCGTTCAGGTTGAAAGGATTTAGCCTTAATCCAGCTAAATTTAGCTGGCATAAATATATTTTCTGGCAACTCTGTGCTTGTGCCTACGGTCTTATATTTTGTCTACAGTCGCGATAGGATTGATGGATGGTGGGGAACATAGAGTTGCCAGTCACCTTAGTACATTTGGAGAACTTTTCAATTCATTTCATCTATGATACAAAGGTACAATGTGAGGACTTAGCCGAATTTTTAATATAATTAGCTAGCAAAGGCTTACAGACTTAACAGAAAGTAAATTGACTGGCTGTATTTAAGCGCAATTCAAAGTATGATGTTAGCAAAGGAGCTTTCAGATTCCGGAAAGAAGACTGAAGTAGTGGTCTGAAAAAAATTTCCAATTCTTGTAATTAGATTTTTTTCTCGTTTAGTTACAAGTCCGCCGTATTGCCGACCCCTTAAAACTAGCGACGCGGGGGCAAGTGCCCCCGCGTGCCCCCCCCCCTAGATCAGGCTCTGATTTGAGTGTTATATGGCAATAATTAATTTAGTCGCTTGTCAGGCGAAGAGCGCAGTTATAGCTGTTTTATGAAAGTTCTTTATCTCAAAAGAAATATTTTACAGTTTTCAAGAGTAGTACAGAATTTAATGTTAACTAATAGTCATTCCACTCCAAATTACAGAATAGCTATTGGAGAGTATTAAGCTATTAATGCAAATTTGATTTCGTAGTCTTCCAAACTCTCTGCGTTATAGAGTTTGGGCACCATGCAAATGTTGAGAGTTTCTCAAGGCGTTGTGAAAATTGCATTCGAATATTTTTATATGGGACAACACCAAATAAAATCTTTATTTCCTCAATGCTGAAAATTTGTTCAATTTTTGTCTATTTGGCTTAGTGTGTTCAAATTATGCGTATAGATAAGCTTCTTTAATTTTATCTTATTGTTTTTTTGTGCCATTATTACAAAATTAGGACACAAAAATAGAGCACAATAGTACAGCAACAATTCGTAGGAATGCTTCAAATCTACGAGGATGCTCACTTCGATGTACTTTAGCCTTTCAGGACACTTAATTACATAAAGAGTTGGAATCGAAGCTTAATTACTTTTACATTATATGGTCATAGATCAATCATACCGAATTTTCCTCTCATCAAAAGTATACTCCAAATTTCCATGAACGATTAATTATTTAATAAATAAAGCAGAAATTGGAAATAACCGTCCCAATGGGAGGTAATATTTGGGGAAGTTCCGTTTGAAGAAACAAACATTCGCGTGTCCCTGTTGCTTATGAGTGGCCATTGGCTCTGCACAATTATTACCCGTCATTAACAAGCATATTTTTCTGAATTCCTCAATTAACGACCGATTCAGGGTGAGTCTGGGTTTTATTGATTATCGCAGCAAACTTGTGAGCTGCTGGGTTTACTTCCAGTTGTCATCTTTAGAAAATAATTCACAGAACACTTATTTTTGTTGATTATTATCTTACGGCCATTTCGGGGCCATTAAGTGTTTGTACAAAGATATTGGAAAGTCAATGATAACAGCAATAATTCGATTAAACTGTAATTTCTTATCTTTCGATTTTATATCCAATTTATGCTTTCATGCAAATTGAGTTTGGTGGAAGGGTGTGTGTAGGTGTAGGTGTGATGGGAGTAGAAGGTTAAACAGACAAAAAAAAAATCTTTGTTTCGTAATAGATAATAATAAATACAGTAAATATTTATGAAACGAATTATGAGTGACATGACAAAGAATTAGTCAGAATCGCCTTTCTTCAACCGTTATTCACAAGATATTGGAGAGCTTTTTTCCAAGCTGTTAAAGTGGAAAAAAGTAAGGTTAAGTTGAGTCAAAGTTCAAACAAACTGATTTCAATGTATAAAAATAGAATAGTTTTTCATAAGCCCGGTATGCAAATCAAACGAAAATTTCGTTTTATTTTTGGGCATAAAACTCGTCACGGAAAAGATTTGTGGAGAAAAGTGTAGAATACAAAAGGGGTCTGTCTCTATCACAGTTGACTAAATGAATGTTTGCCTTATAATTGCTATTTAAATTAGTAAAAAATGGATGTAAAGAACGTGGCTATTGAAATATTAATTGGGTAATTATTGATAGTGCATGAGTTAATTAAGAAATTGTGTAAAAACGCCTCCTTTTATCCTCCTTTTTTATCTTCAGATGTAAAACATAAATGTACATTTATACAGCCATTGACGAAGATTTTGTTATTATGATGAAAGTGGTGATAATCATTTCCACTTCCCGTGATGACACGGAATTCACTACATATGAGAAAAATATTCACAACAGAGCCATGGAAGAAAGAAATGCGAAATATAGTAACGGGTTATATGTGATCCAAGTGCATGAAAATGGGTTTCCCCGCGGCTAAAACTTCCCGAGAAAGTTTTCTGAATCAGGAAAAGAGTACACCACCCGATAGCACTCGATGAGATCTTTAATTTTATATGCAATATGCCGTATTAGAAACCCACCCTCCTTCACCAGGGATTTCTACCCCTGTCCTTAAAGTATGCAAAGAAAAATTTTCTTCTACGAATTGTAGCTAGTAATGATCTGAAGGGAACAGTGAAACCCATTTTCCGATCGAACATAACCCTACCGAGTGAGAGCGGATCTAAGATGTGAAAAATCTAGAAACCCAGTTCGAATAAAAAAGAGTTAAATACTAAAAACTGAGTATGGGGATGGCTATTTAATCCTCAGAGTATTGGATTGTGGGTACTCAAACTTCTTCTCAGGATCGAAGGAAGACAATTCTGTACTAGATTTTTCAAAATGTAGTAGATCAAACTTTAACCCTCCCAAGCCTTTCCCGGCTTAATTGAAATAAACATTGTTACTAAAATATGTTGAGAGTATCATAATGCACCGTTTAAGACATCTGTCATGTCTCTTTAAAGTAACAGAGATCATGGTATCTTATTTCTGCGTTTTTATTTATTGAGGTGACTTTCGTTTCTTATAATTCTAATTTATTAATTTTTACATCTAATTGTCGTGAGGAAATATCGGTTACCGTGTGTACACAGTTTGGACAGAAAAACTCATTTCAACTTTTGCGGAATCGGAAAAGGTGGTGTTCAGAAAATTTTTAGAATACGCGAAAATTCACAGTTGCTCAAACATATAAATTGTTGCCTGAAATAGTTTCCAGTTTTTATTAGCGCAATCCATATACGAGTAGATAAATTAACTTTATTTCAGTTAAACTGCATACTTCCATGCAAAATCAAAATTGAAAATATCCATAATAATTTTCGCTCACGTTTTTCTTTTACATAGGTTTTATATAGGAAATGATATATGATAAATACAAATAAATTTCTGTGGTCTTGGTGAAAACTATCAAAGAAATTATTTCGAATTGCTGTTATTTGCCCTTTTTGTTACCCTGACAACACAGGTTTACATTAGATCAATTAGCTCAATTCTGTATGTAAAACTTGGTCAATTCCAAATTTATGAGATGTACACGCTAAGCTGTGACTAGTTAATCATAGCGCAGTCAGTTCAATTTTTGCACTACAATTGAAAATTTTTAACTGTTTTATCTATCAATATTCTTATCCCTTATTTTCAGTACACTTTTAAATCTGAAAATTATCTTCCTTTGCACTGTTATAAAAGTAACTTCTTTCCTAATCTTCAAAGTACCCTAAAACGGCCTCTTTTAAGTCATCGTCTAAAAATTGTTGTCCCCTGAGTTTCGAACTCAATTTTAAAAATACCTACTTGAGAACAAATCTGGACTATAAGTTAAATGATAGATTTCCATGAAGCAGTACATACTTTTTTGCAAGAAAGCATTCTTGACAATAACAGCTATGTAAATGAACGTATACATTACCATGAAGGAGCAGTAGGTACTTGGATGGATTGAAAAGAGGTTGAGTCCCCTCCGGGGGGGCCCTTGAACGTAGGCCACTACAAGGCCCATTGTTCACCCTCAGGACCCATTAGTATGCTCATAGGTCCCAACCAGACGCTCTTATAAACCGTAAGAGTGGCTCCCAGCCCTCCTTACCTGCGTCATGCAATTCAGCCAGGAATCTATGACATTTTCCGGAGAGAGTCGGACAGGGACAAAGAAAGTAAGTTGCTATTTCGGATTCCTCTCCACATCCTCTACATATAGGGTTATCAACGAGTCCTACCTTATGTAGGTGACCCCTGAGAAAACAGTGTCTAGTAAGGATAGACACCAGAATTCTCATGGTAGGTTTGCTCCGTCCTAACAGCTTTTTTGTAAAACTTGTGGTAGGTTTACTCCACAGTTTCTTTGGTTTTACCCGAAGGATCGTCTGACCAACGACAACTGTGTTGGCAATCGGCCCAAGTCGCAATTGTGGAGACAAGGTATCCCGGTGCGATCCCAATTGTGGAGGGAAGTGTCTCCGAGGGCGCCCAGGACGCGCAACCTCGTCCACTTTTTCATTTCCAACAACATCCCTGTGACCAGGCACCCAAGGAACGAATACCATGTTACACTGAGAGAGGATTTCAGGGTGGTCTTACACTCCAATACTAGGTTGGATATTGTAAAGGATATTTGACAAGGCCTTGTGGCTGTCTGAGCAGATGGCATCTCCTTATTCTCAGTGTCTGCCTTCCCGCTTCAAGAATGGCCTTGACCTGGTAGACCGTAATATTGCTTTCCAGATGTATGACAAGCTCCAAATGAAGCTCTTCACAGAAGACACCCGCTCCGGTGTTATCTTCATATTTGGAGCCGTCTGTATAAATTTTAGTGTTTGTCAATGGGCGAAGTACAGAGTGTGCTGCCCATTCTTCCCTAGATGCGATTTTCATTTTAAACTTGCAATCAATATTATCAGATTTTCAATTTAGTCGATTTCGATGATTTGGAGGGCTCGATTTTACACCTAAGAGTAATAAACCTGGTAAAATTCCAATCCACGCTTAGATCTCGCTCAAAAAACAGAAAACAAAAATTTTCCGTTTTTTTTTCTCGTAATAATTATAAAGAAAGACTCTTTAAGTTCACTTTAGATTTAACCTATCCGTACTTATTTCGTACTTGTTTCTTTTTCATAATAACTTATAATAATTAAAATAGCTTAATCTCTCTTTTGTATATTAGGGTCTCAATTTCAATATAAATAACCATCTAAAGTAAACATAAAATCAGTTTTATTATTTAGTCCCATCAAACGTAAAGTAACGTCCGAAATTAGGTTAGGTTAGGTTAGAGTGGTGGCCATCTCGCGAACTCCTGCAATCAGCCATATTTTCATTTGTGGTTCATTGTAATAGCACCTTATTGGGACCCCACCTGGGAAAGATACCTCAGTGCGTTGAAACCAGCCATAAGAGTTAATGAACCTTACCAGGTCCCCCAACTCCTTGTTTCCTAGCTCCCCTAATTCGCCGAAGAAGTAGCTGCCGAACACATTCCTCTTACGGTTGGCAAGGCTTGGGCTTTCATACAGCATGTGATGAACGTTCTTAGCCTCTTCCTCATCCATACAGCTTCTGCAGAAGTCATTGTATGGAGCTTGCATGCGTTCTGCATGTTTACCGAGGAGGCAGTATCCCGTCATAATTACGATAAGGTTACGCACATCATTTCAGTTCCTCCTCAGCAGAGCTTCAGTCCTCCTAAGAGAAACCTCGGGAAACAGCTGTCTTGATTTTTCCCATCTGCGATTTGCCAGCTTACAGGCCTGTACATCTAGAACCCTCTTCACTGATTTTAAGGGCCGACCGACGGGTTTCTCTTCTAGACATATATTCATAGCGGAACCCTTTCTGGCCAGGGTATCTGCTGCCCCGTTTCCAGGTATGTCACTGTGACTAGGTACCCAGCAAAGACTAACTCTGTGGTTAGCGCCCAGTTTCCCGAGCTCACAGCGACAATAGGCGCGATCTAATGCTGCTCGAATCCAAAGATTTGATTTCAGCTTGGCTGTCAATACAAATCGTAATGACTCGATCGCTAGTTACAACGTAAGTTGTACGCAGTAGACTTGCTGCTTTGCAAATGGCCAGGACCTGCGCCTAGAACACACTACAGTGGTCCGGTAGGAGATACGATTCCTGCTTTCCAGGGAGCGCTAAGTATACCCCGACTCCCAACCCAACCTCCATTTTTTAACCGTCCGTAAAGACAGATATATTAAGAGTCAATTTGCACGCGATTACCATCACACTCCACTCTACTAGTAATGCTAGTTGAGAACGCTTTCTAGAAGTCTAATCTTGGAACAATGTAATCCGTAGCTCCCCGTATACAGTCTTCAGGACAGATCTTCAGTATTCTGCTGTGACCAATGTCTGCTGTTGACCAATAGCTCGACTCCTTAAGTCTTAGTGCATTCTTTGCAGCTATACATTTCCCATGGATGTCGAGGGGCAAGAGCCGGAGCATAATCTCCATTGCTGCTGTTGGTTTTGTTCGAAGAGCTCGTGTAATGCCTAAACAGGCAGCTCTATTTATTTTAGTAAGACTTTTCAGGAGCTTCCCTTTCTCAAGAGCATTTCATCATTACGTTACCAAGTCTACAACTTTCTTTCTTTTTCATGTAGAAGCCATGTCAGTTTACGATTTCACGTGGAGTTCATATAAAACTATTCCAAGTCAACTTCAATCATTTTCGATTTAGAGTTACGTGCCTATTCCAAGACGATGCTACATGAATCCCATGAGATATTTTTTATATTTGTTGTTTCTGGGCACAACTCTGACAATTTTACATATTATCTTAAATCTTGCAACGATTTTGGTAATATCCTCAGATGATCGTCTACATGATGCGGAAAACATTTGTATTGGAGATTACAGCTCAGATTATTGACAAGAACTGAAATAAACGTACGACCTAATTATAAATATGTGGAGCAGAAGCAGGCAATAGAGGTGTTCCGGCTCATAATAGCCCAGCAGGAAAAACAAAAGCGTTTTAAAAGTCCTTTTCAAGCATTGTGTTTCAATTTCATATAAAAGTTAGCATTGCATGTCCGGAGAAGGAAGCACTTCCTTTTAGCTTCGTTATAGGTAATTGTTTTTAAATGGGATGCATATTGGAAGCTCTGCACGATTGCTGAAGGTATAGTATTGGCCAAAAACATTTACCAGTGTTGCTTTCAATTACAGAAAATTATATTTTGACGCGTTCTGCATCAATACACTTTATAATTTTGTTTGCAGCACTTCTTTGGAAGCATATCAGTAACCTGCTACAAGTGCTTCGAATCCGCTTTTTTTTCAAAGCACAACTTCAGCAATTAAAACAGGAAACAAATCATCGACGTAACTTTGGTTGTCTATTTTTATTTAATCCTAATTTGGCTTGCTACGAACCAAACGCAACCTATCTTATCTATCGTTTTGGACTAAAAATCAATTTCATATCCCCAAAAAGTGCCAGTCATTTATATTAACGGTAAAAGATAGTTTCAAAATCATAGTAAATATGTAAATTGTAGGTTATGGCAAAAGCGTACAAAAAATTGGGCCTGAAAATTAAATGGTGTTTATGCGCTAGACTAGGACTACACCTACTTCCACCTATAACAATGAAGCTCCATTCCGCGATACCTTCATAACCTAAACTACACAGATATGAAACAATCTGAATGTCCATCCGCCTTCCAACAATCCTCTCATCCAAGTTGGTACATAAGCAGAAGGTGTCTATCTGGACTTTTTCCCTCACCTCTTATAATCTAATCCTCATTATCGGATTTTTTCTTATCTGTTAAAGCTTTCCCATGCAAAACACTATCCACACATTGGCGCTACACTCTAAAAAATATTTCATTACGACTTAGAATTTTAAGCATCACTAAGTAGCATGTGGATTCGAAAAATTTAACGTAGTCTCTAAAAATTCGCAGTAAGTCCGTTCATAGCAGTTTCGTGTGGAGAAAAAAAAATACATTGGAATTTCACCTTAATTTCCAGTCTTTTTAGTATTTTTATGAATACAAGATTTCAGAACAGAAAAAAATGAAAAGTGAATAATTTATTTACGAGGCTTTAAAAGCTGAGCGCTCTAAAATACGTCTCTAGTAAAATTCGCGGAGACTTTGTAATGCCATATCTGTTTTAAAATAGAGGAAGGCGCCATTCTTGTTTACCGCGTATAGAAGCATTTTCATGTCAACATTTTCCGGTTCTCATAACTTCAAACACGCCTCTTTTCCTCCCGTGTAGATTTATTTACATTTCCCATGTATGGAAAAATGAATATTCCGACTTTGTTTTGTTATATTTATACCTACTAAAAAAAAAAAACATGAATGAAAATAGCCGTTAGATGTCTTTTAAAAGATGGCGTACGATGGTAACATTAAAAAAATGCGCTGAGTGTATTATTTATGCGCACTTTATCATAATGTTTTTTTTTATTTATTAATTTAATTGTAAGAGATATAAAAAAAGAAAGGGGGGCCAGCGGCATATCGAGTGAAAATAGGCTGAGCTATCCTATCTAATTCCTATAGTCTAAAATGGCACAAACTTTGGTTAAAATCTGTTTGTCTCCTTCAAGCTCAAAATGTACAATTTTGGAAACAGTACGCTTGTATTAATTGGAAAGCATTAGAATTGGCATAAAAAAATGGCAGATATAATTTGCAGAGCTCGACAATACTTAAGTAAAAAAAGACTTAAGTACAACTTAAAGTACTTTTGAAATGCCCTACTTAGGACTTGAACATAAGTACTTGCTCTTATTTACTTGTACTTAAGACTTATAAATAGTTTTGTACTTAAGTACCAAGATTTTTACTTAAGTATTTCAGCGGTATCGCCATACATGGACGTCCTGCCATAGTTCAGTCCATTTTGGGCGGTTTTTTCGTTTTTTTTTTTTACATAATTCTATCAATGATGTTTGTAGGTATTATATACATAATGAATGAATATTGGTGAATAAAAAAAAAAAAATATAATATACGAATATATGCAGTCATTCCACACGAAAACGATCAAAAAGTGATTGTTTTAGACCCGACGATCTTCGATTTGGATGAAACTTTCACAATTTGTAAGGAATACCAAAATACCTCACCCATATTTTTTTGTTTTAGCCTAGCATCTTACACCCTCCCCCCACGTCTAATGGTGGAATTCGTTCCGCATTTCAAATTATAAGCAACTGTCAAAGCAAACAAAGTGTCATTTCTTTTTTGTTTTACTTATTTCCAGAATATATTATTATTAGTTGTCAAAAATAACTTAAAATTTATTTCTTACTATTTTGACTTCCCTCCTCCTCCTCCTCTCACCTAAACCCGTTCTCACTACTTAATAGTTCTACGTAACTAGTTAACATACCCGGATACTATAGTATTAATCTGTCTGAAACTCACTAAATTATAAGTTGTACTAACCGTTACTCGGTAGTCGGTACTCGCTGATCTTTCGAACATAAGCGGAGCACTCCTTTTGAATTTTACCTAGTTTTAGTTTTAGTTTAACATTTACTCAGAATTTTTCTTTTCATACGACCCAATAAACTTTCAGAAATGAGCATATATTAACAACTGTAATTCATAATCCAGGTAACGTTACATTGTGTGCACAGTTCCCTAATGTGATTTTACCGCTTTACTTTACATATGTGAAACAATTTTGCTTTTTTGTTGTTGAACTCCGCGTAAAATAACATTTCCGACCGAAGGTTGATAAAATTTGACGTTTGAATTCCACTCTTCTATTGTAAGCGAAATTTCCATTGTGGTTTTTCTTATTAAGATTTCTCATTTATGAATCTGCACAGGAAGAGAGGGGTTCACCGCATGAATGATTTCAAAATAATTTATTTCCGCGAGGCTTTGTTTGTTCCATTTTATTCCACGATTAGAGGTTATGGCATACGTTGTACCTATATGTATGTATTTAAGTAGATATCTTCCTACGTAGGTACCAACATATAAATTTAAATGTACGTGGGGGCATTTTATGTGGTTAACGGAATATTATCTCGTACATTTCCCGTCATTTTCTTCCCAGGAGTAACAATTCAGCAATAATGGTTTGAAATATTTACGTTATAATTCCTGTTCTTTGAGCCTGCTGAAGACCTAATTTCCCGTGGGAATATACTCAAGTGCTGATGTACAAATTTGTTTTAATTTAAATATATACTCGTATATAAAAAAAAAACTCGTTGAGGAGTAAAGTGACTTGAGTTGATTTTGGAAAAAATAAATGTTTTGCATTCTTAATTCATTTGCATTTTATTTTTTAGTGGATTGACGTTATAAGGTCATGAAAACTGTTCATCACGTGCTTGAAATTCTTCCTTGCATCGACCCTGTGTTATGTTATACAAGTTTTGTAGTTGAGCTCAGTGATTCCTACAAGACAGGTCAGTTGATATTTTATAATAAATGGCTCCGGGGAGAGCTTTCCGAACTTCTTATAAAACAATTTTGTTTCGAAAAGTATTTCATTTTATAGCTTTTTTTTCAATGGTTTGGAACACCATTTATAGAGGCCTTATAAAACAAATTAACTTACAGGGAAATTTAGCTGTTAAAGAGTTTTTTGAAGACGCAAACTAAATTTGAATTGCTAATTAAATCATTTGATTGCGAAGGTAATTTAGCAAGAGAAGAAGCTACGTTTAACCTGGGGGCTAAAAACTTATCAGATACTTTACTAAAAGTATTCATCACAAATTCCAATTATCTTGTGTACATTCGTACAACCTGTGTAAAACTATGTAGATGTGAAGTTTTCTTATCCGTGTATAATGGGAAACGCTATATGAAAATTCAGACACATGTTCGATGTCGGCTGGAAAAACTCGCAGAATTTGTTGGGTGAGTTTTTCATTTCAGTGGAAACGCTGGCTAAACTAGTGAAAAACAATGGAGTAGAGTTGGTGAGAATTTATTTAAATGGAAACACTTGTAAGTTTAAGCTAACATGTCGGCTCCCAACAAGTACACAACATGTTACCGAACAAGTTGGTAGAATTTGTATTAGTGGAAACGAGGCTTTAGAAGTTTTATGCATTATTGGAAGCTGACAACGGCAGAAGAAATGAATGCTTATTGGCAATTGTAGGCTTACAAAGGCACCAAGAAACAGAGATGGGCGTAGTGCATTAAATTTTCAGTGCATTAATTATTTCATTAGCACTAGAGGCCTCTGTGATAGTTAAAAGCCAGGTTGCACTATCACTAATTGGTTAGTGCTAGTGAAAGATGATTGCACTACCAATGCACGAATTCATTATCACTCATTGATAGTGAAAAGTATTTGCACTACCACTAATCGTTTAGTTTTTTTGCTGTCGGCCTCCAAAAATGCGTATAAATTCCATGGAAAACATTTTTAAGAAAAAATTGCGGCCATCTCTACATCAGGTCCCGGCAGCGTTGATTTTATTTTGGTGCGAGGCACTGCTTTCGGCCTCAGGCAATGCATAAACATTTTAAGAAAAAATTTCGAGTAAAATTAAGGCTTCCCTATATCAGGTCGAGGCACTGCATTGCGCTGGGTGTATGCCTGAACATTAGCAACATTTTCTGTTAATTAGCTACAATTTTCGTCATAGCTAACTAATGCGGCCAACACACTTATCAATCTGTTGGTCAACTTGAAGTTGGCACAACGGTTGATCAACTTGAAGTTGGCACAACGGTTGATCAACTTGACTACATCGCCACACAATTCTCAATTTCACCTCAACTTAGACCTCAAACCAGTTGCTGTTGAATCTTAATAAAGATGGCATCGCGATTAATTAAGGAAAAAAAAACAGATTATTATTCTAGCAAGTGCTGTCTTGAGTTTGAATTAAAAAAAGAAGAAAAAAAAAGAATAGAACTTGGCCAAAAAAGTGGTAACTAAATCGTGTTAAATATTCTGAAATGAAATTGCTAAAGCAGTTGAGAGAAAAAGAGCCCGATGATTTCGAAAATTGTTTACGTACCTATGGATTGGATAGTCAAATTGTTGATCATTTACTAATACTACTGAAACCGTTAAATACCAGAAAAATACTACTATGCGAAACGCTATTAACGCGAAAGAGAGATTAGAAGTAACTCTGCGTTTTCTTCCAGTTGCAAGAAGTTGAGGGGATATAAAATTTAATGCAGATGTTTCACCACAAGCTCGCGGACAAATTGTTCCAGAAACCGGCTGGTCAAGGCATTAAAGGAGGATGAGTTTACGTGCATATTCCACTTCTTCCAGTTTGTTCTTCAGCTGTAAACTACAGTAGCTAGCATTGGAATGTAAACATCATTTGGAGAGCTACCAGTAGTCCGAGTTTCTTTTACTTTACTTAGCTCTCGTCTAAATGCCGTCCGCATATTAGTAATGAGTTTGTATATAAATTTTATCAGCCTGGGTATTAATTTCTCGGCATTTTTCGATTATATGCTAATTCCCGCAAATTTTTGTTGCTAAATTCCCCACTTTTCGTATTCCATAAACATGGGAAACTTTTCTATAATTCTATGAATGATTTTCCTTTATTAAAACCATCTAAACCTAGTACAAATAAATATAAAGATATATCTAGCCTAGAATTAAATTACAAAAAACTCTTACAAAACTTTTAAAATTTCAAAGCTCAACGACTAACTTATCCTCCAAAAACTTCAAATATAATGAAATTATACCAACAGTTGACCAACATGCCCACACACACATCAATCCGTTTATGCCAACTTCAAGTTGATCTCCGACACCCATCAACAGCTCAACTTCCCTATCAACCAGAGATTGAGGGTTCAACAGGCCCACACACATATCAATTTATCGCCTCAACTTCAAGTTGAGGTAAAGTTAAGCAATAAATTGATAAGTGCATGAGCTACCTAACTTGGTTACCAGAAATGTTGATAAGGTTTTCAGTTAATCTGTAAATTTACTTATTTGTGGTTTAAGCTAACATATCGGTTCCCAACAAGTTTATAATATGTTGCCGAACAAGTTGGTACAATTTGTATTAGTGGAAACGAGGCTTTACATTTTCAATATTTTCGCTTATATTTGTCGGCAATCTTTGGTGAGCTTGTTGGAGAACTATTGGAAGGTGTACTGCAGAGTTGTTGTTGTCGTTAATTAGGTAAGCGGGGTGCCGCTAGAAGTGCTTAGCCTTCTCCACTTAGACCTCCAGTAAATCCATTGTGCTCCTTGACCTCATGGGATAACCTTCAAACCGCACTAGCACCATCTTGCTTCCCTTAAGAATGTCAGGATACATCTGAACTCTTTAGTTTGCTGCTCACCCAGACTTGCCGCTATTCCTAGTCTTCTAGAATGGTCTTCTATGGCCCCGTGACCCGTAAAAACCCCTACTAGATTCCTGGTTTTGTTCTACTGCTATTAAACAGTTCTCTGGTCGCCTTCCTGTCATATGCAGGTCACAAGTATCTCGCAATATGTTGACACGCGGCGATTTTGGAGATTATTCAAAAACACAATTTTGCCGCCAGATTTCTTGTGGCATTCTAAAATGTTCGTAATCGAACCTCATCACTTTTCTCTGTTTTTCTTCAACCAGAGCTACTAATTAGAATACATTTGGATAAAATCCGCCGCTCCCAGTGTGACCACTCTATTTTGTCGTGTGCCACCGCGCCGCTCCCGGTGTGCCAGGGCTTTACTGCACCATTTTTTATTTTACCACCACAGCTTCCAGCGGCTTGATGGCTGGCTGGCTGTCAGTGTATATACAGATCTGATGTACGGACTCTCTTCACATAGATACTAACTAGTATTGCCGCTTGGTAAATCCCTGGGAGTTCTGCCTGAAAGACACTTCATTTGTCCAGCAGTCTATAAGACTCGTGTCACTGTCAGTCTCTGGAGTACACTCCAGCCCCTGTGTCCACATTCGTCTTAGATCCATCCGTAAAGATAGAAATATCGGATATAATCACCATCTTCTTCCCATCCCAATCATTTCTGGTGGGCATCATTGCATTGACACCCGTACAAAAAGCTAGGAAAGATACTTGATAATCTGTTTCTTCCCTGCGATCGCTGCAGTCTATCTTCTGAATATATTGGAATGCCCAAAAACCCTTTCCTTCCACCAACCCAACGCTCTCAGCCTGACTTCTGCTGGTTCTGCAGCTTACACAAGGTTCTAGTCTCGATTCACATAGTGACTAAATTTTTTTTAAATGATTTTCATTAACTCTTCTCATTCGGTTTTAAGAGATAGTTGGGAAGTTAAACGCGTTTCTACACAACTTGCTCCCAAAATCATCGATGTTTTTCGCAAAAACAGCGTCGAGTTCAAGTTGGTGAAGAGATGTTATCCCAAGTAAATAATCCTAGAATATTAATGATATGTATGTAAGTATTACAACTGATGATGCAACAGTCAACAACCAAATGAATGGCGTTTCAAAGGTGAAAAAATCACGTCAAAGTGGTGGTGGAGTTGTGCATAAAGCATTTCATCTTACGAATTAAACTGTTAATGAAGAGTCTTGTTCAATTTTTAACGTTTCTTGCATCCGATTTTTTGGACAAGCAAAAATTAAGCAAAGATTGCCCAAGCCCCCCATATTCATCTGGCATAGCAGGGGCATCATATGACTTTTTGCTGTTTCCGAAATTGAAATTGCCACTTCGGGAATCGGGATAATCGTTTCGAATCAATAGAAGAAATAAAACAAAATTCGCTGAGTGTATCAGTGCTGTTTCGAATACATACTGGTTGGAACAAATGTTTTTTCAAAATTGTATTGCAGTCAATGTGAAGCAAATTACTTTGAAGGTGATAAAAAATGTTGATTGATAAATTGTTAATTTTTGTTTTAATGATACACACACACACGAAATAGTATAGACGTCAATATATGAATACGTAATAATTACAAGTTTTTTTTTTTCATTACTAGATTTATCCGTTTATCCGTTACCATAAGACTTCTACCTACTTTTAGAAACAATTGGCACCTCGTGAGTCGTAGTAAGTTTTTATCGATTCGTTTAAAAAACTCTCCAAGAGAAAATTGCTTTCAATTAGGCTCTGCATAGTCCAGACATCTTTCTGGGTTCATGAACTCATGACATTTATGGGAATGATATGGCCTACATATTACATAGGTACATATATATCTACATACAATATACCCAAGTCTCAAGGATAGAATAGAACAGGTTTGCAGATGATTAAAATCTGCTTAGAACAACTTAAGTGTCATATAACAATCAATATTTTGTACTTATGTAGACTTTGTATTTTGACCTTATTGCTAACACAGACGAATCCAATTCATTTATGGTTTTAAGAGGTTATCAAACCCTTTCATAAAATGTCGAAGCAAAGTTAAGTGTTGCGCTAAGGTTGTACAAACATACATACTACATAATTGTGTAATTTGTGTATTACCTAGCAGTAATTCGAACAAGAGTTCGCCACGAAATGCTTCGAAATACTGAAATTGCATTTGCTTAGAAAGATTTGTTAGAGTTTAGCCAAAGCTGGGAAAATACCTTAAATTTCTCGTTTTATTAGCAGATTCCAACAAAAATTAAAAGTAGCATTAGCTTCAGAACTGTGTATGTAGTTTTTCTGATAAAATAATCCTGACTGCAGATTAAAACACCCAGTTCGACGTCCCGACCTTCCTTATTCAGTACCCAACTTTTTCCAGACAGGAAGAAAATTAACAGAGTTAAAAGAAAGTACGTACGACGAATTACATATAGCCAGGTGAAAATTTAAATAGACAGCATTAGCACAAATTGCAATGAAGCTATCCAAGAAAACTAATTTTGTTATAGTGTGATAATAGATGGCTCTGATCATCTGCTATTCCTCCATCTGTTTCAGCTTGACCATATTTCTCCCATATTAGTACGATAATTTCCTTTGCAAGCTTTTCTGGCAACACTCGGTATTACAACATTACAGGACCAAGATATTTGACGAAGATGTTAAATTTTAATTTCATTTTGTTGTTAAAGCGAGCGTAGGCACACCTACATATCTTTTTTGAAATTATTTATTCTAATTACTCTAAGTAGGTAGCTTGGTTAGTTTATTCGTTCTGTGGAGCTCTTTCAAGCGTGTCAAAAACGTGATTTTGCTTTTTAATATTTTTACAAAAGTAAGCTGCAGGAAGGAATTCCTTGTTTCTTTTTCGGGTGAAAACCTAAGCAACTTGGCGAAATATATTAGTGTGCTGTGTTTGTATTCGTCATGGCAGTAATGAAATCGTGACATTTGGAAGGCGCGACATTTTTTATAATCCAAATTGCTAAGTAAAATAAACATTTTTTTGGCGACCCATTATTATCAGATAATATTTCGTAGCGTTGCCTTTGATAATGCACTTGTCACAATTCAATTATAACCAAATAAACCGGGATTGGAAAATGTTAAATTTTTGCCATGGCTGTTTATTTTTATAAATATTTCACTTTTATTTTACTTAAAACACTATAATTTATTAGTAAAACTATTAAACTTGTTTGTAAAATCATTTCCCTCGACACAAACTCTGGTTGTTTCTGCAACACAGCATTAACACCATTATTCAAAACTGCGGAGTCTCATAAAATCCCGTTAATAAAACAATATTTCACTATTGCACACACACTGGTATTAAGAAAAATCACTTTTAATTAGTTATTTACCAGAAAATTGGTAAATCAAACCCGAACTTTTTATACCCTAGATGAAATCTATAGGGGTATACTAAGTTTGTCATTCCGTTTGTAACACCTCGAAATAATGATGGTAGAGCAAAATAGCAAAATGGACACCTATTCATAATATTAAAAGTTATTTTGATTTTTACATGTCCGTCCGTCCGTCCGTCCGTCCCTCCGTCTGTGCGCACGATAACTCGAGAACGCGTATACTTAGAGAGCTGAAATTTTGTACACTGACTTTTAAAAAAAAAAGTAAAACTAAGTTCGAAAATGAGACAAATCGGGCAACTCCTTCGTGGGGTTGCCATATACAAATTTCGTTTTCCGCTATATATTTGGATACTGCCTGAGAACGCATCGAGAGCTGAAATTTCGTACATGATGTTTCTACCACATTAGCAAATAAAATGTCAAAAATGGACTAAATCGGGCAACTCCTTCTTGGTGTTGCCATATAAAAATTTCGGTTTTTTACGTATACTTTGAAAACAATCAGTCCAAGACATTTTTATTGTACTAAGAACTTCTTCAGAATACGAAATCCTATAAAATTGGTTATTATCATTTTTTCTGTGCGGCAAACTGTTCTAGAAATATATGCGAAAAACAACTTCAAAATCAATACTTGAATAGATCGGTGACCATACGAAATTTAATACGGGCATTCATCTAGGGTATCATAAGAATTGGTCTTACACCAATTCTAGCGTTTTTACTTGTTTTAATAAAATTCGAAATGTCAGAAATCAAGCAGATTTGTCAAAATAATGCATAGCCCTCTTGTCATTTCTCCCCCCGCTCAACGGGTCTGACTGTCATTGAATTGCCTAAATTGCGTAAAAATTTTCTTGGCTTTACTGCTTCCGCTTCTGCGCTAATTGGGAGTTTCTTATCACTACGCCATCAACGGGTGAAGGTGCATGATAAGTTATCGGATTCACTTCCTCTCCCGACTGGTATACCTCAGGGTTCAATCTTGGGGCCATTGCTATTTACTTTATTTTTTAATGACCGTCCTCTAGTTGGACATGTTGTCAGGATTCACTTATACGCAGAAGATGTGCGCGCTATATTTGAACAGATCTATTGGCCTGTTTGAAGATGGCATCGCACGTATTTGAGTAGAATCAATGCATGGTCCAAGATTAATGCATTGAGATGGAATCCCTTTAAGTCTCAATATATTATTTTTCTCAACAGTCCACTACATTTGTCTGATATCCCACCCGTGATTCTGGACGGTAAACCATTATATCTTGCTAGTAAAGTGAAAAATTTGGGTATCGAGTTAAACCAATATATGGACAATGCAAAATCTAAAATTTGTAAAATTTACTCCAGATTCCGTAGGCGCTGGCTCTCAGTCAATATTTTGCCACAAGCAACTTGCTTAAATTTGGTTAAGACACAAATCATGTCGTCCTTCACTTACAGAATTTTAATTTTCCCTCGACTTGATAGACTTTGTATCCATAAAATGGAGGTCGCGTTCAACGATTCGGACTTCACAGATATGACCATGTCTCGCCTTACCGCGATTAGCTCGTGGGGTGCCCGTTTACTACATATCTCAAGAAGAGAGTTCTTTTTTAACCTACAAAAATATAATGAACCATATTACCTTAATTTCACTAAGTCACATCGAAACAGGAACATTGTCTTTCCTCGTTTTACTATGCTAGTCATGAAAGACTCTTATCTTGTCCAGATTGCGGGCTTTTGGAATGCTGTATCCAGCATGCACGTACTGTCAATTACTTCAAGAGCCTCGTTAATGCCCATTTCCTAATTAGACGCCCGTAATTCACTTGATTGTCTTGTCAGGGTCACTTCTCATTGCGGAGTATTATCACGAATTATTGTAACTCTTTTTTCTTTTCTTTTCCTCCTTTTTCTATTGTATTAGTAACGATTTCTAGTATCAGTTCTGTTTCCCAATTTTTTTTAACTTGTTTTTGCTAGCCTTATATGTTTAATATGTACTCAGATTTTAATTGTAATTTAAGGTGCCATATTTATTATTATAGGTATTTCTCATTTGTTACTTACTGTTTAGGTAATCTTTTAAGGACTTTTTCCACGTATTAGTTCAATTTTTTTGGGTATAATAAAAGATTGCAGTCTTGTACAGGTACTATCGCTCCTAATAAATGTTAGTTAAATTATGCTCTCGAGAACTGTCAAAAATTAGCTCATTTGGGAAATCTTGAACGACAGAGAGCTGCTAATAGCTTACAGAGCTTAAATTTTGAATACAGCCCTTGTTAATTTATCCGATGGGGCTGCCACAAATAGCCATTTCCTAGGTTTGTCGGATCAAAACGATCCATTTCATGCATTGCTGAGTATTATCACAGATGGCATAAGAACTATAGATATCGCATGCAATAAAAGAGAAGAGTATACAAATTTTATATGGCTGCTAGTTACATTCCGGAATGGAACACAACATGAGAAATGATAGATACGTCGAGTGATTTATATTTTCTAGCATCTGCTATTTTGCGGACATCCATGAAATGTATATAAAACTACTGTTAATGCAGCATTTGCTCTCGGCGCGCTCTAAAACATGTTATGGTACACATTCCGGAATACAACAGCTATTTCACAATATGTATACTATGCTTTGGTATAGCATGTGATATCTATGTAGTTCTTGTACCATCTATGGTATTTTACTCCATTAAAAATCCAATGAAATTCCGCTTTATTTCGCTTTGCAATTATTTCCTGCGTTCCTAATCTTCCGGAATAAAGATACCCGCGGGGAGGGGGGGGGGGGGGGTTGTTACATGGCTACCCAGTGCTCCTGCTCATCCATTGGCATGACACAGCTAGAAAAAACATTCCTGAGCTCAGAGCCTTAATGAATCCTTTCATGCAATGGGCCAATTCTGTCCTAAGATGTCCCTCTTTCGTAAGATTAACGTTGTGTGTTGAGGTGTGTGAGGTCTTCTCCATCACAGTTTAGCCCATTTTCAGTAATATTCACCTCCAATTTATTACGGGAAGCCTCGATCCCACTTGCACAAATATCATAAGAATTATAATGAACTTTTTACTTAACCTATGAAAATGTCTTTTCCCTCTTAATGGCTGTACAATGCACAAAAAACAGCCCGTTTTCAATGAATGCAAAAATTAATGCACAATTGCACCTGGATCTGGAGCGGAACATAAGTGTAAATGCAGAACATTCATCAAAGGCATTTCGCTCTAGCTGTGGAATTTGAAAGACGTTTACAAAGATTGCATTCATTTATTTGATTTTCGCTGTTTATTGTGCATAGCGCTCTCGCTCTTTTGATGTTGGTAGTACTAAGAAATAACTGTGCCCCGTTCGTATGCCGCGCGCTAAACGTACACCGATGTGCAGGCAAGGCATTACAAGCGCTTCCTAAAAGTAAGCAAATTAATGATCATAAATGTTTGTTTTGGGGCCGACACAATCGGTCCGTGTCATTTAGGATATACTGTGTGTGTGGGTGTGCGCGCGTTTGTTTGAATAGGCCTTTTAATGAAGAAGGAATGGGCCCCATTCCATCACGCTCTCTGGAGCAATAACATAAATCATAGGCACAACATGAATTAATTGCGTCCGACATCATAAAAGTGTCTGCAGCACTGTGATACATACGACAAATAAATTTCCCGGGCTGGCTGGATGGCTGTGTGGGCAACAATGCATATCTACATACATACAAACATACAAGAATCACTACATAACGTTTTTAATTAAAAACTTTTTGCGTGATTACATGGGCTTTGTACGGCTACCTGGCCGGAAATTTTCCCATCGTAAAATTAAACTTCTTTCAAAATAAAACAATGCTAATCAGTTAACGGTTTGAATGTACCCGCCGGGGATGGCGAACTTTTAAAGTATCTTAAAATGTCAATAAAAAAAAAAGAATTCTCCCCCTTTTCTCCTCGAATGTTGGAAAAAAGGAATCTCACTTTACTGAAGTTCAAAAAACTCACATTGTTGCGTAGGTAGGAAAAAAAATCAAATTAAAATTTTCGCCAGTGGAATGGAAGCTATACTAGGTATATACGGGGCCAAAACTGTATTTGTTTTTTATAGAATTTCATTTTTATATTTTACCTTCATCGCAAAAATAATCCATTTTTGTTTTCCTCTCTTCTATTCTAGATCACATGTGGGAGTGATGTCGAGATGGGCCAGGGGCTCGAATTATTGCCAGCAGACCTTCTGTTTTGGTCACAGCCCCAACATCCGTCTATCCACATCTTCAACACATCGAAGACAGAATTTTTATTGACGAACTGCACAACGAGTCACAATCTTCAACAAATGGCGAAGAATTGTAGGAGAATATCCTAGTAAAAATCCATTTTACTATATTTAAGTCTTTACAGCAAATATTTTTATAAAAAAAGGCATAATGGAATTCGGTTAGAACTATTTTTGCTGCAATTCGTGCCTATTTAGGCACTTAATTCTGTCCGGTGGCCATGGAGCCGCCTGGCGGAATCCAGCCAGACAGAGATAAATTTTCAGTAGTACATCAACAGCCAAATATAAGCACAACAACAGTCCCGCAAAATTTATCATTAGTCGGCGTATCAACAACAACAGGTCAACAACAATCATTAGAGAGACTCTCCAGGCCGTTGTCCTTTGATAAGGTAAGTGTCGTGTCAAAATTTGTAACCATAGATGAACTTTGTTATTATAAAATTGAAAAAAGAAACGGAAATGTAAACTTACGTGCGAAATAATAAATATCCCATTGAAATTTTGAGATTTTTAGTTTTAAGGCACTATCGATGCTGTTGATTAGTAAACGAATGTTGAGGGTCATATCGAATGAAAGGGTAAACACATCTCATTCACAAATTCTGTACAGTGTTTTGCAGGTCTATACAAATTCTGTTGTTAGAAAATGTTTGCTCTACCGCTACGTGTGTAGGACCTATGCTAGCAATGCAGTTCAAATGCTTAGTTAGAAATACACATGTACCATTGTTTTCGAGGTACGGAACATTAGAATAATACTATGCAGGCAATAGGATGAAACAAAAGAGCTACATGAATAGCTCAATATCACGCCTCGATGCAATGGCTGAGAAGACTTACAGTACAGAAGCAAACCGCAAAATTTTAAACTCATAAGGAAGGACGTTAAGGGGAATTGATTATAGACAAAGATTCAAATGCATCCAAACTGACCGGAACAGATTTTACATCATTTCCTGGCAGCACACCATGCTTAAGTAACCCTGAGCATAACAATTCTTTCTCCTTTCGGTGTATTGATAAGGCAGAGTGTTACAAGCCCATATAATCTATTAAATCTGGCGCCACTGGTCCTGATAATATATCTCCTAAAATAATATATTCCTAAAATTATTGTTGCCTTACATTAGTCGTTATATACTATTTATTGTTAATACCTGCCTAACATCATCTACCTTTCCTTCTAGATGGGAAATTACTACTGTGCTACCTATCCCTAACATAAAATCTTCTGCTAAACCATCTGATTTTAGACCCATCAGTGTTTTGCGTTTCCTTGCAAAGGCTTTGAAGAAGGTGGTGTACATACACTCAGATCCAATCGTTTGTAGAGAGCAACAAAATGCTTTCGCGTTGGCAATCAGACTTCAGACCTGGTTATAGCTGTGAATCGGCTCTCCTAAAAGTTACTACAGACTTAAGAAAAGGCCTAGATAATGCCAAAATTGGAATACTAGTTTTACTCGACTTTACAAAAGCTTTTGACTGTGTAAATCACTCTATGTTCCACAACAAACTTAAAACAATTTTCCGGTTTTTTCTAGTGCCGCCCAATTGATACAGAGATTCTTAAGCGATAGATATTAGCAAGTGCGAGTCAACGATTGTCTTTCTGATTTACAGCCCCTTTTTTGTGGCGTTCCCCAAGGGTCAATTTTAGGCCCATTGCTATTTCCGTTATTCATCAATGATTTACGTGACATTATTAAAGAGGTTAGTGCCCATTCATATGCTGACGATTTACAAATATACAATAGCAGACCGTTCGGGCTTATTAAAGACTCCATTGTAAGGATTAATGATGACTTACTGCGAATTTGCAATTGATCTTTTGATAATAAATCGAATTTTTTCCAATAACACCTTGGAAACTGATATTCCGCAAATCATGTTTGGGGGTGAAATATTGGCTAGGATAAGCGAATTTATGAATCTTGTTGTCTTAATTGGAGAATGAAATGTTAGGATCATGTGCACGGAGTGCATTTATTGCTTTCTTGAGTATATTTTTGTATTTTTACACTGAATAATTTAACTTGAATTTAGTTTTGGTTATGATTTTATTATAAGTTTCATCAATATATATTAACGCTTAATATAAGTAACTATTTGAACTTTTTTTCTCCACAATTATATTTTCAAGTAGGTACTTACAAAAGATTGTAAAACTTGTGTACCACCAATCCAGCTCAATAAATTAAATTGAATTGAATTGCAAATGTACATACAAATTCTGAAGAAAAATTGATTAGTCCCTGAATTCCTAAGAAAAAACTCCATAAATATTCAAAAAGTCTTGCTATTTATTACGTTGATTAGAATTTCACTGAAATTTAAAGGATCAAGTATGAAACTTTATTCAACTCTTTTTGCAAGTGAAAAAACCGGTTTCATAGTTCGAGCTTTAGCTCGGGATAAGCTAAACTCTGTTCTTAGCTCCAGTAAAAAGTAACATTTCTATGTAAATTTTACGAGTTTACAACATCCAGTACGGAGTTAAATGATAGAATGTGCCATTTTCTCTATTATAAGATAGATGGCGCTTTGTTAGTACACTCATTTTAATTACTATTTTAATGCGCATAGCACTTAGAATATAGAGAGAGAAAAGAAGTGTTGATATTTAAAAAAGTCGTGTACATGAGCATGGATTTTCTTTGGAGTCTTTGATTAGGTGAAATACATGTTCAGCTGCCTACGCTTAGCATGGAATTCGGGTATTGGTAAAATTTAATGAGATCTCCAAAAAAATTGCATTTTAAAGACTAGTATCGAGTTCGGGCAAAGTAAAATTTAACGCGGTCTCCAAATTTTTCACATTAAAATCGCTGGTAAAATTTGACGTCTGTTATTTTGGAGATAACGAAGTGACAAATATCCAAATTGCCAGTTTTTCACGGAGCAAACCTGCTAGCTATAATTGCGTACATTTTTCCCCTTTTATTGAAGCCAGTTTCAACCCCTTTTTTTGCGGGTGAGGGAACAGAGTTCGTTTTTAAGGTGTTTTGATAATTTTAGAATACCAACTTATAGACTGCAGAATAGTCTTAAATTTAAAAGGTTTAAAAAATGTTCAATGAATCGTCCTTAGTCGTAAAAATGAAGTGAGTTTCAGATCAGGAAAGAGATTATACCTTAGTATTAGATATCTAGATAAGTAAGCCAATAAATAAGTCAATGAATGAATGGATTGAATAATGAATAAAACATTTTAATCTTTCAATCAATTAAAAAACAATCCGAAACGTGTAATAGAAATTAAATCCTTCAATTAATAAAAAAGAAAAACAAACTGAAAATTGCCATAGAAACAGGCAATGTCAAAATTTTATCAGCATTTTAATGCTACGCGCATTAAAATGGTCAGGTAAAATGAGTGGAGATATACAAAGCGCTATCTATCTGATAATAGTGAAATTTCACTTTTTACCAGTGAACTCCGTACTATACTAGTAAGATCATCAGTAAAATTTTTGTTTGCGATTTTACCACCGCTGAAATTTGTATGAAAATGTCACATTTTACTCGAACTCGATACTAGGCTTAAGCCTAGTACGCTGTTCAAGCGACAATTTTGCTTGCATCCTGGGCACTGACATATATAAAATGGACTGCTGATACTACTGAAATTGCTTACATTCTTAGATATTATTATGGGATCACTTTTCTATAGTTGTCTCGTTTTGGTTTAACTACTTAATTCCGCGGAACTACAAACAATAAGTTCTATACAAAATACACCATAGTCCAGTTTCAGTTCAGTGGTTTTCTAAACGAATATATAGATAGAAATAGATGGCAATACAATATTTGTAATCCTTTCTCTGTCCCCCATAGCTACTTTTAGGGGCAGGTAGACAAAAATTGTTTAAATTTATTTCTTTAAAAATCAAGTTTAAAAAATATTTGATGTTGCATGGGATAAGCTTCCAAGAATAGAAATAATTCCGCATGCAACTGTAATTTGTTGAACTTTTAATATAACTATTAAAGCGAGAGTAAAACTTGAAATTAAGATAATTGACACACCCTGCCAAAAAAAGTTGACCCATATGAAATAGAAAATCAGGCAGTCCATGTTAGATATGTCAGTGATCTTGGGTATATAATTCTACACGGAAAAAAGTTGGGGAGAAAATGTTAAATCACAAATTAAATATATGTCCCAAAGCGCCAAACATCAAATTGTATATCTGTCATCTGTCCGTGAAATATTTTTCTAAAAACAGCTAGTTAAAACTATTTGGAAATATTAAAAATATTAAAATAAAATGCATAATGTATACAATAAAAAAAATTAACAATGATATTGAAAATACGGCCACTAGAAGAATTCCAAATCATCCATACTTACAGCAAAGATGTAAAAAACTACGTTCACTACAAAAATCCGATCAATAAATTTATCAAATCTCAGAGCTCTGACAATAAATATTTTACCGCGCTAAAGAACGACGTGGGCGGATAAATTCAAGCTAAATTTTTTGGAGACTTACTGGTGGTCCCATCTCTAATCAAAACCCAATGGCAAATTTAGTGCGTTGACTTTAGTACCGCTCTCGCTAAAATTCAGGATGAATTTTAGTCAATATCTTTAAGCTTGCTAAATTTTTATACAAAATTTGGCTTAGCGCGAACCTTAGGCTGCATTTAACCGCTATATAAACCAAGGTTTCACTCTAACTCCGTACTAGACTCTACATTTGAAACAGCTAAGAAACTCCCCAAGTACTTTGGCGCAGTGACAGCGACTAAGAGAACGACTAGCATTTTCGGTGGGAGCAACCGCACTATTTTCAACCACATATCTTGTTACCCCGCTCTCTATGTTGAATACAACACGTCTGTACTAAGCTCACTACAGTGGCAACAGATCATTGAATAAATAACTAATATTATTAACTATTATTATTATTATTATTTTTTCAATACAACCGATTCTAACACTAACAGAACACGCTAAATTTGGCTTATCACACTTCATATACTCTCAATTAGTGCTCCAACCTAAAGACGTGATATGAAATACACGGGTACACGGAACACTTGTACGTGTGTATTTCACGTGAATAAGTCCGGATATCTACGTGATCACGTGTAATTTAATATACACGTGATCACGGCATAAATATGACGTAAAAATTTTATTTTATGTGTTCACATTATATGTAAATGTACAGGGAGTTCCCAAAATAATTTACAATCTATTCAGAGGTGAAAATAGAAGTGATATGCACTCAAAAGTATTGTATCAAAATACGATTTTCTCAAAAACTATATATACCGGAAGGACTCTAGTCATACAGTGAGCGAAATTCCCATAAAAACAGTGTTTGCTTTCTAATATTTTTGATTTATGTATAGAAAAAAAATGCAGTAAGTACATAATTTAATAGAAAATATTTTATTTCATTTATTGGAATTCAAATTAATCTTAAGAATATGGTAACTTAGTGATAACAGCTTCAAAACAAAAAAAATCAACAAATTAAAAAACAAAACGCATACTTTAAACGCATGCTTTAGAATCCAAGCAAGAGCAACTAGGTTTATCGAAAGAAACCCTTTTGCAAAGTTGTAAAACCAGATGGAACTCTGTTTTTTTCATGCTAGATAGACTACTAAAAAACAGAAATCCAATAACCAACGTTCTCTCTGATCGGAGCACGACACCTTCTGCTATTGCACAAAAGCTAGAAATCGCAGAACGAGAATAGGAAACAATTGAAAAAGTTATAAAACTCTTAAAACCACTTGACATTGTTACAACACTTTTCTGTGGCGAAAATACATCTTCTGTATCCATGGTTAGACCAGTAACTTGTAAAATCTTGGAAAATCACTTCCAAACAATTAGCGAAGACGATACTTTGACCGCTGCTTTTAAACGGAGCGTTACACATGAATTGAAAATGCGCTTCAATCTATCAGAAAATTCCACGATTGACAATGTAACTCCAAAACAAATTGCATCTTTATTTGACCCACGCTTCAAAGACCTCATGCATGAGTCAGCAGAAGACAGACGAAAGATCAGAGATTGTCTAAAACAAAAAATTACTGCAGACACTTCAAACTTTGACGAAGACGTGGAATCATCAAATCAAAGCAGTGCTCTTGAATTTATTTTTCAAGAAAATATACGTAGGAGGAATGATCCATCTATTCAATTCGAAGACTATCTTGCGGACCCCAAAATCAGATTCGATTTGGACCCATATGAATGGTGGAAATCACGCGAGAAGAAATACCCAGATATCTCAATGCTGGCAAACAAATATTTGGCTATTCCTGCAACATCTACTAGCTCAGAACGTTGCTTCTCTACAGCTGGAAACATTGTTACTGCAAAAAGAAGCTGTCTGTTGCCAGAAAATGTCGACATGTTAGTTTTTTTGTACCAAAACAGGTCAATACTTAATTAAATTTCTAACCTTAATGTAAATATAATTTGTTATTACTTGAAGTAAATTTCGAACGGTTATTTGGAATAGTATGTTTATTACTGTACTAAATTTTGAAATAGAATAAATATGTACACGTGGACTTAATTTCACGTGTACTTAATTTCACGTGCTTCAAACACGACTTTGCTAAATTCACGTAGTCACGTGTACCCGTGATCACGTGAAATAACAAGCTCTACTCTCAATATTCTAAGGCAGAGCATTAAAATCCTGGTAAAATTTTGACATTTTTAATTGTTGAAAAAATTTATTTAATTTTCCCATGCATTTCTTTACCGACTGTGTGCGTGGCCTCAGAGGCGCCCTATTCGGGCCGATTCCGGATACGTATGTTTTTTTTTCGTACGCAAACTATTCGTTATTTATAGTATATATATAAAACCATTCTGAGCTGAATAGGGTTTCAACTAACAGCAGACATTTATTATGCGGCCCAAGTATTTCCGATTTTAATTAAAAATAGTTTATTGAAGAAACCAAAATCCGGCGACACAATAATTTGACTATTTAGCTTGATATGAAGTCATTGGTATGGCCCGTATACATATAAAAAAGAATCATAAAAACTTTCTAAATGTAAATTAATATATTTGAAAAATCCTATAGAAAATAAACAGTCAAATGAGAATATTTTTAATGATTCATTGGTTGCGATGCTTCACTGGTGTCCTTTTTGTCAGATTGTTGCAGTTTCTCTAGTAAAAGACTGAAAAACCAGATTACACTAATTAAATTTGTAATCACCTTAAGAGGATTACCGTTCATGTTCATCATCTGGACTTTTTTTCATCAAGTGACATGAGCATAATTGAACAACTTTTTGACCCAATCCATTCCCATCGATAGGTTTTTGTAGAGTATGAACCGGACAGAAATTAGCAATTTTCTCCAATGACCTATGGCCCATTTTCCCTGGTGGCTCCAGAAATGACAATTGTTCATTATAATCATCTGAATCTAGTTCATCTGTAAAGAGAACTTTGTGGATAGAAGCCATTAAATGCATACTAAATCTCTACCTAATCCAACTTTAACCATCATATTAGCAATCTCGAAAGCGCTCTGAATAGGTGATCTGTGCTGTAACCACTTATAGGGATAAAGATGCTCATAAGGAGACAACTCCTCCTTGCCGTTGAATATTTCGTAGAAAGGCGGGATTTTATATAACTGCGGCATATTGCTGTACAGGAATATATCCAGGTCAGGCTTAAAAGCCTTTTTCGTATCCATCTTAGCTTCAGAAGATTTTCTTGCTGTGGCGGCATCATCACCTATGTTGAAAAATTACAGTGAAAAGCATATTTATGAAATTAAAAATGCTTCAACTTTGCTGTGCAAAGAAGCGCAAAGCTGTGCACGAGAGATTTTATATAGTTCGATGAGAGTTTTTCAAGCATAAAAAGGGCGGCTGCTCTATATACATACTTGCTCCTGCATGTCCATGTTTAAATTCCACGACGTCACCTAAATCGTCATGATGTTTTGTGGCAGCTCTTTGCTGCGGTGGACTACCTTCTTTTATCTCCTTATTACAGCTTTTTTTCTCAGATCTAACATCTTTGTTGGATGTGTCTCCTTTTACCGGTATTGAAATTTCAGATACAGCTACGGATTTTTGCACCTCTCCTCCGCCGCCATCATTTTTGGTGAGTGGAATGCTTTCATCAAGAATCTGAAAATTTATTGCTTGCTTCCATTTTAAATACTTCTGTAGAAAATATTTACTTTTGTCTCCCTATCTACCCGTTTACGATTGAAATCATCAATAAAATGTGATTCCGGGATCTTTTCACTGCTCCTTTTGCCATTACATTTACATTTTCCATCCGGCACGACATTTTGTTCCGTGGTAACTTGCGAAAATCCATTGGGATCCTCATCACCTCCGACAGGCTCGGCACCTCTCTTAATTCTAAACCCCGCAGTCCCGTGGGTTACACCGGCTGTAAAAGAGTGAGTATACTGAAGGCTTATAAAACCGCCTCATTATTATTTTCAAAAAGGTCCTACCCAACAAGATGCAAATTAACAGCCTATTCACCATCGCTCTAGTTCTATTCGGTATCGCTCTCGATAAATTCGCAAATGAAATAATTTCGTTGCGATTGTTTTTCTGTTTAAATTTCCCTTGGCATGCTAATTGCCTGCGAGAAATAATAATTACTCTACTCAAAGTGCGACAGCGGCACCGGCAGTGTGTTCGAATTCGATTCAGAAAAGGGGGTATTTCGCGTACACATTTACGTGAATACTTCAGAAAATTTTCTTAAAGTTGACATTTTGTCTAAATATTTCTCTTCGACATTTTGCATGAATGCAAAATAATGCTTGAAAAATGTTAGAATTGGTCTGATAACAATTTATAACGCAACACCAGTCGGTAAACATAGCGGAATCGACATTTTGAAAATGTTACAACAGGTGCATTCGGTAAGCAAATTCTCAGATGTCTCAGTTAAAATCAATCAGCTGCTTTTGCTTTTGTGAATTTATGTCGTTTACGTTTGAATTTTGGATTGAAACTGGATTAGACCCAGTTCAAACAAACGCTTTTAGAGTTGATCAGATTTGTTTACTTGTGTTTGTGTAAAAATGTCGGAATCAATTGATAATTTTGAAGTACCTACAACACTGGATGACTATCCATAAATGAAAATTTAAATTTAAAAATCATCTACACCAAGCTTAACTTCATTATGAATGCTTTACCAAATTTTTCAGAATATGATATTTTAAGAGATGGACAAACAGCTTTTATGTGTGTAGGTGAATATGAATTGAACTCTACAAAATAATAGCCATAGAGCTGATGACACGTCCGTCTTATCATGCTCTGTCTCTTATTAACATCGTTGATAATAATTTATTCAGAAGTCTGTCCGGCTTTCAGTAATTGTAGGCGCTGCGGGACAGGAGCGAAAACTTAAAAAACAATGGAAAACCATGATTTCATAAGGGCTGCTTTTTTACGTGGCAGCAGGGAATGATGTTTCATGTTTAATGGCAAAAACTTACGTCATAATATGACTGGGGGAAATTCGCACCCCATTGTGCGAATTTCCCTTGCACGCCTAGTAAAAGTGAAATTCGCACCCGAGCGAATTTCACCCTATAGGGGGGAAACTCGCATCGTCATTTTTATTAACTGAAAAAGCACATACAGTATGAAAACATCGAAAAATGATCGTGCGAATTTTTTTTACAGAAATCACAAATTTATAAAATTTATAACATAGCGTAAAGGAATATACAGAATACGATTTTAGAGATCCGACGGGAATTCTACACCTTAAACAATGTTCACAAAAACAAAACGTTATCTTGTAAGTAGCTTTAGCTTCAAGTTCAAGCAGTTCAGCTTATAATCGAGAAGATTAACCTGTGTGCGAACTTTACCAGAGCAATTAATATGGTGTGATTTATGGCTTTGCATTTAAAACAGGGTACGAAAGTAACTGGTGCAATATTTGAAAATTCGAGCGATAGCATTTTACTTTAAACAAGGTGCGAATCTTATACATGCAGTTTTTGGCAGTTCGAGTAATAACCTTCTATTTTAAACAGGGTACGAATATTGCAGGTACAACTTTTGGCAGTTCGAGTAATAACCTTCTATTTTAAACAGGGTGCGAATATTGCAGGTACAGTTTTTGGCAGTTTGAGTAATAACCTTCTATTTTAAACAGGGTACGAATATTGCAGGTACAACTTTTGGCAGTTCGAGTAATAACCTTCTATTTTAAATAGGGTGCGAATTTTACAGGTGCAATTTTTGGCAGTTTGAGTGATAGTCTTCTATTGGAATGAGATATATTCAAAGGTTAAGAAAGAAAGTTTGCACTCAATTATAATTGATACATATACTAGCGGCAAAAAATGCATCTATAAGATTCGTACCCTGTTTAAAGCAGAAGGCTATTACTGGAACTACCAAAAATTGCATGTATAAGATTCGCAACCTGTTTAAAGTAAAAGGCTATCGCTCGAATTTTCAAAAATTGCACCTGTAACATTCGCACCCTATTTATAGTAGAAGGCTATCATTCGAACTGGCAAAAATTGCATGTATAAGATTCGCACCCTGTTTAAAGCAGACGGCTATTACTTGAACTGCCAAACATTGCATGTGTAAAATTCTCATCCTGATTAAGGTAAAAGGCTACCCCTCGAACTGCCAAAAATTGTATCTGTAAAATTCGCACCGTATTTAAAATAGAAGGAACTGCCAAAAATTGCATGTATATGATTCCGACTCTGTTTAAATTAAAAGGCTATCGATAGAATTTTCAAAAATTGCACCTGTAACATTCGCACCCTATTTAAAATAGAAGGCTATCACTCGAACTTCGAGAAATTGCATGTATAAGATTCGCACCCTATTTAAGGTAGAATGCTGTCATTCGAACTACCGAAAATTGCACGTGTAAAATTCGCACCCTATTTAAAATACAAGGCTATCATTCAAACTGCCAAAACTTGTACCTGCAATATTCGCACCCTGTTTAAAGTAGAAGGCTATTACCCGAACTGCCAAAAGTTCCATGTATAAGATTCCCACCCTGTTTAAATTAAAAGGCTATCGATAGAATTTTCAAAAATTGCACCTGTAACATTCGCACCCTATTTAAAATAAAAGGCTATCACTCCAACTGCGAAAAATTGCATGTATAAGATTCGCACCCTGTTTAAGGTAGAATGCTGTCATTCGAACTACCGAAAATTGCACCTGTAAAATTCGCACCCTACTTAAAATACAAGGCTATCATTCAAACTGCTAAAAATTGTGTGTATAAGATTCGCACCCTGTTTAAAATAAATGGCTATCGCTGAAATTTTCAAAATTTGCACCTGTAATATCCGCACCCTATTTATAGTAGAATGCTATCATTCGAACTGGCAAAAATTGTACCTGCAACATTCCCACTCTATTTATAGTAGAAGGCTGTCACTCGAACTGGCAAAAATTGTACCTGTAACATTCGCTCCCTGTTTAAAACAGATGGCTATTACTTGAACTGCCAAAAATTGCATGTGTAAGATTCGAACCCAGTTTAAGATAGAAGACTACCTCTCGAACTGTCAAAAATTGTATCTGTAAAATTCGCACCGTATTTAAAATAGAAGGCTATCACTGGAACTGCCAAAAATTGCATGTATAAGATTCCCACCCTGTTTAAGGTGAAAGGCTATCGCTCGAATTTTCAAAATTGCATCTGTGACATTCGTACCCTGTTTAATTTTTAATTCTCGTATTTGTTCTTCTAATAATTCCACCAGTGATATTCGCACCCTGTTTTAAATGCAAAGCCATAACTTACACCATAATAATTGCTCTTGTAAAATGCGCACACATGTTAATCTTCTCGATTATAAATTGAACTGCTTGAACTGAAGGTATATTTGCTTACAAGATAACATTCTGTTAATGTGAGCATTCTTTAAGGTATGTAATTCCCGTCGGATCTCTAAAATCGTATTTTGTATATTCCTTTACGCTATGTTATAAATTTTATAAATTTGTGATTTCTGTAAAAAAAATTACATCGGTGCGAATTTCCCCCCTATAGGGGGGAAATTCGCACGATCATTTTTTCGATGTTTTTATACTCTACGTGCTTTTTTAGTTAATAAAAATGACGGTGCGAATTTCCCCTACACGCATAATATGAGCGTTAAAACCTTAGAACATTATATCAAACAGGAATACTTATGAACCAAATTAAGTGAATCTTCTCCATGTTTCTGTTGAGCTTAAGTTTACTAGTGTAGTAGTTCAGTGCAAGTATAAACAGCTAGTAGAACTCATGAAGGGGCACAAGTTATACTAAGAGTACAAATTTGTTGCCATTTCTACACGCTGCCATTGCTTTAGCATCGTTGGTCCCACTTGTTGTCATTTTTGTGCTTGCATCTTATTTGCTCTGCATTTTCTGTCCTTCGTTAAGGTCGTTCCCTTCGAGATATTATGAGGAGAAGAAACCTTCACTCATGTACACGAATTTTATACGATACCCGCATTCCTGTTTGATATATGTTCTAAGATTAAACAAAAATAAATATTTACAGACACTCATAAAATTTATAGTTATAGGAAAGGACAGATAAAAATCTGGAGCCAACACCTAGGCGTAGACAACGATATAAATGGACAAATTCGCGGATCATATACGCATCGCCAATCTATACTTTTACTCTTAACCGACCCAACTACGCACGATGGTAAATGATAAGTTGATTAAGGTTGACAACACCCGGGATTAAAAGCACTTTTCGAGCAAGGTTGCTTTGGACTTTGGAGTTAAACGGACCGACAAGCCGTTCTCGAAATTGTGTTTAGACTTTACTTTGAGACAGACTACAAACGTCGATGCGGCACCTCGATTGACAGGGGTCATACATTTCACTAATTCAATATCTACACGGCAACCACAGTTGCCGAGAAGTTACAGTTATAATTTCAAGTGTGCCCTAACACTCTTTTACAGGAGTACTAAAACAGAAATTAAATTAAATTTCAATTAGTACTCCTGTAAAAGAGGCTTAGGGCACACTTAAAATTAAATTAAAATTAAGTTTGGGTTATTTTATGTTATATTAACGCATATATAACTTTAAACTTAATTCAACCCTCTCTAACGCGAGTACTAAAACACAAATTAAGTTAAATTTCAATTAAATGGCTTGGTGAGTTCGGCCCTAAGAGGAGTACTAAAACAGAAATTAAATTAAATTTCAATTAAATGGCTTGGTGAATACGGCCATAAAAATTAAATTAAAATTTAATTTGTGTTGTTTCATATACGAGCATAACTTTAATTAAAGTGGACCCCCAGCCCTCTCTAACGGGAGTACTAAAACACAAATTAAATTAAATTTCAATTAAATGGTTTATGCCCGGTTTCACAGTCCAGGCTTAAGTCAGAGCTCAGCTAAGCCACGGGTGTGGCTTTCACATAGAACTCTGTAAGTTGGGCTTAGTTAAAACGCAGATGAAAAATTTTAAGTTGTCAGCACTGCGGTAACTGTGAATTTTTTAAAGAAAAAGTTACGAAAAGAAGAAGAACTCTTTTTATTTATCATTTTGTCGTGCTTTTTATCTAGGACGATATCTAATTCAAAATCATTGCTACAGAATGTTTCGACAATCTAAACTGCGTATAAAAATTGACGCCATCCCATGCATCGAAATGTTGTGGGCGCCTTCTTATAATTTTTTCTCTCCTGATACTTTGGAGTATTAAATTGGGCATTTCCTCAACACTTATGTCTTCAAAATCGTCGCCCGAACATTGGTTTGCCCCATCCACCAAATTTGCTATTTCGAGTTAGGTATACAGTTCTTCAGATTATTACTGAATTTGAATTAAATGGTTTAATCAGATTTCTTCTAACTTAAATATGTTTCGAGATAAATAATGTCTGTATAAATCATGTTGTGGCAAAATTTTAACTGCATTTTTCTCAAAATTACACTTTTGCATATGGGGCAAAACAATACTCAGGTGACGAATTGTGTAATGTCAAAAACCAGTACCTAGATAACTGAAGCTTAAACCCCCAAGATACATGGCTTAAGCTTGAGTTAAGCCAGTCATGTAACTTAAGTCTTGACTCTGAAACAGTAGAAGCTTTGGCTTAAGCCATAGCTATGGCTTAAGGCCTGGTCTGTGAAACCGGCCATTATTGAATATGGCCCTTAATATTGTTCTACTGTACTAAAAAATGCAGGGTCACTGTTAAGAGCTCATTGTATGAAGAACAAAAGGGCCTTTCCAACGACTGATCATTGCTCAAACAGCCCGGTACTGCCATACTGCCCTCCTCTCCGGAGTTATTGGCGACTAAAATAATAATTACGGAATTTTTTACCTTTTTTTCTACTTTGACCCCATGTTTTGTTTTTATTTTTACCATAGCTGTAAACTGTAGACCCTCCTCTTTAATGGTCTATAACATGTCCTAATTGTAGCCGGATTATTAGGTGAAACCTAATCACTTGAATAAATTAAAGATGAGAGTCAAAAGTTTACAGATTCTGTAAAAAAAAAGCTTCTTTTAAAAAAGAAGTAAAAGCAAAAAAAATCGTAAAAAATCCGAAATTTTCATTTTAGATCACCAAATTTAATCTGTACTGTTTAAAATACAGAATGTTAGTGATAGTTTAGCATATTTTCTTAATCACCCTGTATACGCCGAAACGGTTACGATGCGCCTGCTATACAATTTATTGTTTAGTTAAGTGAGTACATCACCTTCTTCCCTTTGGACCTCTCCACCAGGAAGCACTATTCCGATAACGATAGCGATAATTATAGCGATAAACTAGCGACACAATTCCTTTCACACCAACGCGATAGATCAGAGCGATAGTTAAATGCATATGCCTCAACCAGATAAAGACATTTGGAAAAATCTGAATATGGGACAAATTAGAGTTTCTACTTATGTGTCAATTCAATGTGTTTTAGCTCAACTTATACTGGGTTGATTAATTTTTTTTAATTTGAAACAGTTTGTTTTACTGACCATCGTAGATATCGAATATAAATTTTTATATATCGACGTTGAAAGATATGGAAAAAATGGTGACGCAGGTGTTTTAATTATTTTGGCTATAGAGATGAATTTTGAATACCACCAAATGTTTGCCTGATTAATATCAAAGAACACCTCATACCTCGATTGTCGATTAAAGATTGCTTTTAAAATTTTACTTGATACGTCTTTTCGCAGCAAGGTATGCTTGAAAAGAACCTTCCTCAGAAAGATCAGCACAATACTTAAATTTACACATTATTTATTTATACATTATAGCTAGATAGTTGAAAGCGCCTTTGGAGTTTTGGCGCAAAATGGAGCATTCTGTCAATCCTACTGCAACGCAGCCTGAAAAATAAAAAATTAAAATTATTCAAGCCTCATACACGCTCTTAATATATTTTTTCAAACCGCGAATGAGAAGGATAATTAGTACACTCAACATGAGCCATTTTAATCAAAAATAGCGGGTTTAATAAACTTTGAAGTTAATGGAAGAAGACCAACGGAAGAAATTTTCCAAATCCAATAACGTTTTTGTACTTGCACTATATCCTCATCACTTAGGTTCTAGTGAAGGACACATTAAATCAACTCTGGTTCTGGTCGAGGTGCCTACGGTTCCCAGTTGCTAATTCAACTCCTTGGCAATATCCACTCCCACCTTGTCCTTTTTTCTACTATTTTTATAATGTTTTAAATTCAGATCATTTAAAATTGGGTGCTCATTTATATGATTTTAATTCATTTCTCAACACCCACTTGAATTTGCACTCTCCATTTTGATCTCACAGCTCGTGATGGATGACTAAAATTGTGCATGCTGCGATAGACATTTGAATCGTTGGTCAAACGCTGCAGAAATTCTTTGTATCGCGTTGGTGTGAGCGTTTACATTGAAAACTATGTGTAGCGATGTATCGCTGTCGTTTCGTTATCGCAATCGCTATCGCGCCGGTGTGAATCGGCCTTTAATGTACTGAAAACTTCTTCAGTATATGAAATACCAAGGTATATGGAATACAAGGTACTCCCATTATGAACCACGTTCGGCCATTAGTGACGAATTATCGTGAAAATGTATAAGAAAGCACGGTACAGAGAACACAATACTCTCTCTCCTCTCTCTGTCTTTCCTATGAAAATTTATAAACATTAGTCACAGAATTACGTCACAAGCTATCAGTTGCAATGCGTCCAAATTTTAATGGGAATACTTTGTCTTCTATATACCTTGATGAAATCCGAAATTGGTTATAAAGCGGCCCACACACGATACAACTGTTGGACCAATAGTTGTATGGTAGTCCACATACGATACAACTGTTGGACCAATTTCTTCTGCTGTCAGTCTTGTATAACTTTTCATACTGAGTATATCTCTAATGATTAAGTGATTAAGTCTTTGAAAAGTAATAAAAATAATTACCTTTTTCCACCTTTTTTCCCAGAAGTCCTTATACTTAATAGACACCATCTTGGTTTGTTTTCTTATAATGCAATTACAATAAAAAACGATGCTCACTGTATGAAAACTTCACAGATAATGAAATCGGATCAACGCTTGAACAACAAGCACATACCCATATAACGGTCGCATACAACAGCGGTTTACCTGCATGCATATCCAACCATCCAACCGAGCTTGCGATCGTTGGATGCTTCGTACAATTGGCCCACACACTATACAACGGTTGTATGCCAACACAGATTGGTATAACAGTTGGACCAACAGTTGTATCGTGTGTGGGCCGACGAACCGTTCTCGAAATAGGTGCGAAAACCCCCTTTTACCAATCAAATTTGAGCAGATGGGTGATCATAGGGACATTCTTCCAGTAGGGTAGTTATTATAGGAATTGGTCTTAGACCAATTCTAGCTTTTTTACTGTTTTTTTTTTTATATAAATTTCCTAAATTCCCTTCTTTATGGCGTGGACTTCTATAAAATTATGAGATTAAATTTTTGGCAACAATTCTATTGTTTTTACGGAACTGTTGAGAATTTAATAATACTCCCCTCCACTTTAATAGTCTTTTTATAACCTGACAATTCTAAATAAATTTGCTCACAAAATAAATATAAATTTTACTTTTATCTTTCCTTGAGGAATTTATTGCGTTGCGTTCAATTATTGACGTTTTTGTCCAGAAAGCCCCTTGTCCGAATTCATAACCTCCTCATCGAGAACTGTTTTGAATGCAAGGCAACCTCACAAATTTCTATCCTTAATTAAGGAAAACCTTTAGTCTACTTTAGTTTCTTTTTAATATTTTGTATGTATGCTTTCCCTTTGCAGATGACATCACTTAGCTTTTATTGCTAAATGGACTAGTACCGACAAACCCCATAAAAGCGGAAGTGTATTGTGCAGTTGCCCACGATTTGTTGTTGGTTTTTTTTTTTTTTTCGTAAGCACTCTGCAACTCTTGAGATCTCGAGTTGGGAAAATATTTTCCATTTTATAAATTGAAAACAGAAAAGTTTTTTGTTTCACATAAAGTCACGAAAGTCGGAAGTCGTCGTTTGCTTTTAAATTTTTTTTCTCTCGAAGTATAGATTTTAATACGAAGTACATAGGTATGTGTATATGTATGTGTACATATATACGCTCACTGTAATTATACTACATCTGTATATGCTTGTTGTTAGGATTTGACAACGAACCACTTTAAAAGTATTTGCAAAAGAAACGTTTCAACTTTCTGAAAATGCCTGTTTTGATTTTTATCTGATTGCTGGAGGCCTGTAGGCTGTAGATTCTATGTCACATTTAGCATGCATTTCATATCAGTAATAGACATTTTGGAGAGTTATCTGATTAAAGTATTTCCAGAAATCCATACTGTAAGAAATAGGGAATGTCGTTGCCAGCTTTCGGGAAAATTTAATTAGAAAAAAACTCCAATTTAATTTACAGGTAGGTGCCGTTAAGTGGGTAATAAAACCATCAGAACTACTAGCAGAACAATGCAGCAATAATGTACGATTCGTAATACAATTGATTATTGGTAAGAACTTTCCCAGCGGGAAATGGAATTATACCTTCAATCAAACCGGATGCCTTCTTTGGAAGATATGATTCATGCATCTATATTGGCCAGTTCATAGGACATTCGTACAGGCATGTCCTTGGGAGGAAGCAATTCAAGGTTTTCGTGTGCTTCCTCCTAGCTTTCTTGGAACGAAAATAAAAACAAAATGGATTAGACACCCACGCATATTTAAAAGAAATTCCATTTTTGCATATAGGTATATGAATTTTTTAGATAGTTCTTTTTTCATTTTGTTTCTTGTGTAATGTTGTAGTTTAGTAAAAATCACAACAATTTCACAAATAAACTTACTTTGTGCAAGCGAAAATGTAACTGCACGCATTTAGTTTCACAAAAGAAACAAGAACGACCTTGAAAACATACGTTGCACCTTGCACCTTCCAATAATCTTCTTCCGGGATCAATCTGGAATGGATCAAAAACTTGTTCAGCTTTTTCATCTTTTTGCACTAAGTTTTACTGCTTCCACAAGCTTTCACGTGGAAGTCCTGACCAGATTGCCCGCTGGGTTGTTTTCGTAACTAAATGTTTGAAATATGTTACAAAACACAAACATATAAGTTAGGGTTAGGTATCGTTTTCTGGGTACTGTTACAGGACGTTTGTGTTCACCATGTGTCAGGGCAATTTTTTGACCTGAGTCATACTATTGAACTAATACCAGATATATTTGACGAAAATAGTAAAACAAAGAGGACAATCTTCAGCGCTCTACAAAGAAAAGAAAATAAATAAATGTCGTGATGGATATTTTTATTATTGATCAGTCAAACAGTTGTGTTTTTCGAAAATCGTTGTAGTTCTTTTTGCATTCCAGTATAGGAAAAGAAGTAGCTTAAACAGTTAACTACTCTCCACAAAGCGAAAAGCCTTTCAGACGCGATTTTTTTTTCTTTTTCTGTTTTACTCACGACGTTCAGGTCTTCATGTCCTTTGCTCTTTTTTTATGTTGTTCACCACATCTGCAGTAAGCACTTGTTTTGTTTTTATAATATTAAGCTAAGATAAAGGGAAGACCTACGATGCAAAGCACAGTATTCCAGGAAGGAGATAAGGAAGAGTTTAGGGAAACTGAGGAGAGTGACGGAGGTGTTGAAGTATGTCACTCTTAAATTTTTGCAGATTGTAATCCGTAGGAAAGACAGAAATTGGTAGACTGTTCCACATTCGCACAGTTCGGTAAAAAAATATTACGGAATTTGACCGTATAGCCGAAAGTATTTTGATGGGCGAAAGGATGTATTGCGTGGAGGGATTAATCCACAAAGGATCATCATATGCAGCTATAAAGGAGCGAAGGGCATCCAACATTGTGGCGGTGATCGAGTTCGTCGACATAACAAATTATTGCTACATCGCCAATAAACTTAAAGGTTATCTTTTGAACATAATCTAATGAATTTAAGGCCAAGTGACCAGTCCCGCCCTGATATGGGAATTGTATTTTATTCTAGGTTTGAGGTAGGACTTCTAGAGGAGCGCTAGATTTAAGGGGCTGAAATATTTCTTACACCTTTTCATAAATCAAAGACATTTCGATGCTTCTTTGGCAGCAGGGAAGATATGATCTATCCAGCTTAACTTGCCAGAAATATTAATACCAAGAATGTATAAAGACGGTGTATCATAAATCAGTTCTCCATCAAAAGAAATGGGAGTGTAAAAGTTATGATTTTGTTTAAGGAGATGAGGCAGCTTTAGGACTTAGATGAATTAAATCCGACACGATTCGCTTTGCCCAAAGCTGTCAAGATCGTTATTCAATTATGTAATCATGCAATCTCGTATATGACACATATTGCATTCCATCTGGAGTCCGCAGTAGTGTTAAAGAAGTAAGCGAAATCAAGAGTACTGTCATAGGCAAAGCTATGGGTGGAATTGATAGTAAGGAAAAGCAGATCATTAATGAAAATGAGGAGGAGAGACGGAAAGATAACAAGGCCCTGGGACATACCGCCATTTATAGGGTGAGATTCAGATGTAACGATATCTAATATAACCGATATTAGGCAACCAGATAAGAAATTTTCAATCCGTAATAGACGAGGAGGGAAGAGACCAAGTGCTTTAAGATTGCGTAAAAGGGCTGGATACCAGGCTCTATCAAAGGGCCTTGAAATATCCATGGCAACGATTTTGAACTTACCAACATTGTCAAGACTACGGTTCCAACGTTTCGTAACAAAACTCAGCAAGTCTCTAGATGAGCATCCAATCCAAAAGCTATACAAGTTGATTGGTTTCTAGATACTTCATTAATTTCGAGTTAATGATAGATTCAAAAACTTTTGAAGGAATCAAAGTGTTACGATTGTTCGATAATTTTTGTGATTATGTAGTGTGATTGCAGTACCTACAGCAGTTATATTTTAGATTAAATTTAATTTCTATAATAAAGTTAATGTGTTACTTTAAAAAATTAACCATTTTATTATAGAAATTTTCTAGAAATGGAATGTCTAGAGAATCCTTAGGTATACAAACTCTCCTAACTCTTGTTATTGCGAATAATTAAAATGTGATGGTTAATGGTTAACAAAAATTAATCGAAAGATATAACTAAGTATTAAAGTGCAGTTTTTATCATAGATCTTCTAACAATTACAGTCCATGGTTCAGATCGTTATTCGTCACAATCTAGTAAGTGCAAACTCAGAGGAGGTAAAACAAAATTTAGAATTTGGACAAAAATTATATTTTGCACTTTTTATAGTAGTGAAAATATTGCAAAAGTTTTCCAAATTTAAATAATCCTTAGAATGTCCCACCTCATCTGAATAGAAATTAGCAACCCCCTAATTACGTAAATTTTGCCAATTTTCAACTATATTTTTTTATTGAAATTAAAAAAGGCATAATTCTCAGATTATTCCCTTTTATTTTTGGTTTTATTTAGCCAAGCCGGAGCACACAGTTCTCTTTTCCTTTCTAGATTGAAAATTTTAAAGCGCAATTCCTACTTTGTTTACCACATTGTTCCCTGTTCGTGCATTCTTTGTTTCTAGATTTGGAATTGAAAGTCATATTTCCTAATTTGTATTATATTCTACAGCATTTTATTGATACCAGATTTTGAGTCAGAGTATGTACGTTGTTGAGCAATTGCAAAAGATCTTAAAATATATTTTGTTTTTGTGACAGAATAAAACTACATTTTTCAGATTTATTACGAACCAAAATATTCCAACAATTTAATTTGTATAAGTTTTTAGATGCGACCTTTATACTTAGGTTAGGACGGCAGTAAGATATTCGTCATTCTTTTTCGGCACTAATATGTAGAACTGCGCTCGCATACTCAGAAGTTGAATATTGTTAACAATTTATTGTGAAAAAACTCTTTTATAAACGAAAAATCTTTGAAAAAAGAAAGGGCGTTTCGTATCAGCAGGAAGTGAATTACTCATCAGTATAGCTTGGTACGCTATCTGTTTCGTTTGGCAGACTTTACTAACTTCTGCCAAATGCATTCTCTCTAACTGTCTTTAAAGTTCTTCGTTTCTGACTCAATTGCTTTCTCAAATTTTTATGATTCGATGTAGACACCTGTAATCAACTTGTTATGGATTAGCCGACTTTCAACGTCGTATTTGAAATTGTTCCGTAAACCGTATAACAGAGAAAAGTATCTCTTTGTTTTGTTTATTCGGGAATTGCTTTTGTCTTGCTAGTTTGGCTACTAAACCTAACAGTAGCTCTCCACCTTTGTTTTTCGGAGGACGCTTAAATGATAGCGGCTTAAATTAATCAATAAAAAAAAATTTTTATACAAAAATCAGCGTCACTCAGAAATTGTTATTTTCTGTTTCTTTTCTCTTTCCTAGATGGAAAGTTTAGTACGAGAAATGCAGGATACAGAAAGCGGTGTTCCAGTGCGACAACAGAAAATGTTCCTAACATCGATACCGTACGCGTTTATGGGTAAAATATTTGAAGTACCAATTGTTAGTACAAATGTAAGAGCTATACCCTACGTAGGCTACGATCTGATTGAATGGCTCATGGACCGCTTAGCCATAGAAGAATCAGAGGCACTGAGTATTGCCAATCAACTATGCCTGCACGGATACTTTTTTCCTGTAAACGACACCAAGTCATTAATTGTAAAAGATGACTCTTCTCTGTACCGTTTTCAAACTCCATACTATTGGCCGTGGCAGCACAAAGCACCAGACAATGTAGAATATGCAATTTACTTAGCTAAGAGATCGTTAAGAAATAAGCAGCGACATGGCTTGGAGGATTATGAAAGTGAAGCGCTGGCTAGCTTACATAAAAATCTTAAGGGCAAATGGGACTTTATTTCAATGCAGGCTGAAGAGCAAGTTCGTTTAGCAAAAGAAAGGAAAAAAGGTGATAAGATTGTGGGGGATTCTCAGGTAATATTTTCGTTGCAATTGAACATGTAAATCGAAATTCATTTAAATTTTATTCTTTTATTCAATATTAGGAGCGAGCATATTGGCGGGTCCACCGTCCACCACCAGGCCAATTTACACCTCTGGAACCATGTCCAGTTCCATCTAGAGATCGACAAGGAATTAAACCTAAAAAAAAGACGGCCGAGGATTGGCAACGTGATGTGGATTATTTGAAAAAATCATTAGGTCGCACAAGAATGAAAATGTCACAAGCCTGTGAAAGTCTTGTTAACTACTGGGAAACTTTTGCTGATTATGACTTCTTTATTCAACCTGTCCTGCCTTCCAATCCGTGGGTGTCAGAAGATACGACATTTTGGCAATTGAACAACGCAATTGTGGATATTCCAACGGAGAAAAGAGTTAAAAGATGGGCTATTTCAGTTGAAGAACTTGTATCGGATCCCACTGGTCTCCAGGAGTTCACGAATTTCCTGGAGAAAGAATATTCACACGAGAATATTCGATTTTGGATAGCTGTAAATAGATTAAGAAGATCCGCACATTCACAAGTGGCGAAGAAAGTCAACGAAATTTATGCGTAAGTATAGAACATTTTTAGTTTTGCTAAAGATATTTTATCACTTCTAGTTTTGAAAGCAAAACTCAAACAGGGGCAATACGTTGCCAACTGATCTTACTCCTTATACGAACAAGAACTTTCTCGCCCTCTTGATGATGTCCATACAATGCGCAACTATGCTACGAATAAATCCGTATGCACCAGTTTTATTTTGAAAATTTGCTTGTCTTTAAAGGTATTTTTCATTTTTTTCTAGAATGGTTCGTAGCATAATGGAAATAGTCAAAACCAATTACATACGTGAAAAATCGAAAATTTTATATGGCACCCCTGGGTCCTTTCTGAGATAGAAGTTGCTTACATTAGGACCCACTTTTCCATCTTTTTGCTCGTTAGCAATTTCTTTGACTTTATTCCAATATTTACATGAGCATGACATCAATTCGCCTTATCAAGTTTTTTAGGATTTGCTGACAATCCCAGACTATGCTTGACTGAATCATTGATAGCGTTTTTAATTCAGGTATTGACACATTCTTTCATATGCAATATTTCTGTTTGGAATACGGTAGCAGTTGAGCGTTATATATGCCCAGTCTGGCACCACTATTTGTCTTAGATCCTTATACAATTAATTATTACTGGAAGGATGGACATGCGCAGAAACTTTGGCTGTATTTTTGGATGCTATGAAAAACAAAATAATTTTTGGTGCATATGGGCAGACCACATCATAGCGATATTGATCTAATAATATTTGACAAATATTGGTGCTCCAACTCTCCTTTCAAATTTTCTAATCAAAATTCCTTTAGTTTGCAACCTATTATATGAAAGAAAAAAAAAAACAAAATCCGTCGACAAAAGTTCAATTTTAATTGAATGCAACGCCATTTAATCTCGCAATTTATTTTGCTGCACATCTTAACCCCAAATGTCACCACTTGGTGTCACAAATTTATCATTTCACTTCATTGAATAAATAACTGAAATAGAAAGCGACATATTGAGTGAAAAGATAAGCCCATGTAGGCAGAATTTTATGTACCAAAAAGGATGGTTTGGTTATGTTTTAAAAAACTCATTGGCGGGAAATTGAAAAAGTTAGTGCACAGCTCGAAAAGTGATTTTAATAACAGCTTTCGAATATCTTCTGCGTATCTAATGAATATATTGCCTTTGGTAAAAACCTTTTTATTGTATTTATTTTTTTATTTATTTATTTGTAATAAGCAACTTAGGCTTTTAGGCCCATTACGTGTAAAAACAATTTCAATTAAGTAAATAATAGGAGTGTCAGAGTGATAAAAAAATAAACAAAAAGAAAAATATACGAAGATTCCATCCCCTGTTATCCAAGAAACTAATTAGAGAAAAATGATAACTGAGGGTGCGACTGCACTGCACTGCCATTTATCACGACGAACAGTGCGAGGTGAGTGTATCAATGCGCGAAGTAAGTAATCCGAAGAGAATAAAAAATTAGATGAACATTAGGCTAACGAAGAGCGAGACCAGCACCACCTGTTGTGAGACATTCAGAAAATCAAGAATGCGCAAGCGCGATTTAAATGCCATTAAACTAAGAGAGGAGTGGACGAAATTGAATCCGTTCCAAAAGGGGATAACACGAACAAAGAAAGAGCTGGATGCATGATTACGTGGAAAACGTGGAGATTTAACAAACTGTATTATGGAAAATTGTGGTGTATGAGATTGAATTAATTTAAACAAAAAGATGAGATTGCGGAGTTTAAGGTACCTGTCAAAAAGAAAATCCACTGTGTAAACACGCAGATCATGCACCCGCCCTGGAAGGCCTATGTGTACGGCCTGATAAGCCTACCTTGCTTGTATTCTAATATGAGGCAATAAGGATAGCGTCTCATCTAAAATATAACCAAAGCAGAACAATCTGTCACAAAAGGATATGGTAACCCTATTAAGAAAGATAGGATCCAGGAGGTGGAATGGAGGATTGAATGACTAAAAACGACAATCGATTAAGAAGACTTAGCTGGATTTACAGCTAATTTATTGTCCAAGGCCCAGAAAAAAAAGAGGAAAGGTCGGAATTAATATCTGCAACAAATTGACTCATAAATGCCTGCGGCGCGGAAAAAAAGTAATGTACGTCATCTGCAAAAATATGAACGACAAGGAACCTACTTAACTGCAGCTGGGAGATCATTAATAAACCAGGTAAATAAGAGTGGGCTCAGAATAGAACCCTACGGAACACCTTTGATCAGGCCCACAAGATCTGATTCACGATTCTTAAAAATGACAAACTGGCGTCGTAAGCTCAAATATAAGGAAATTAGATTCCGGGAAAAGCGGAACGGTTTTTGAAGCTCATGGCAAAGAATGATCTTAACTAAAAAAAAAACTAAAAAACAAAAGTACACTAGCCAGCTTGCGCGCTCCATGTTGAGTCCTGCTGTCTCTATAATGTCCAAGATAGTCCTCGAGGTATTGTAACCTGTGCGGAAGCTAGATTGCTTGGAGTACATAAGATTAGGAACAAAAGATGCCGAAATTATTTGGTTCTGGATTAAAATTTCCGAAACCTTGAAGAGTGCGGGTAAAATAGTTATAGGCCTAAAAACCCTAAATAATTAATTTAAAAACATTTATTTCGACGAACCAACTTGTTTATTTGTTGTTACAGTTCTTTGTCAGTTGGTACTTGGTGCTTAAACAGTTGGACCGAAAGAGTCTGTTATATAGAAGTGAGCCCACTTTCTGCAGTGTTTTTCTATGAACGTATTCAATCCATATTATACACGTCAGTGGCTACGTGTTCGTTAGTTTCAAACACTGTCAATTGCACTTCAGAAAACTTGTTTTGCAATTCTAATTAAAACAATAGATGAACGTTGCATTGTGTTGCCGCCTTAAGTATCATTTCAGGCACATGATTCAAATGTCTCTAGTTGCATGTGGCACGTGCCTGTTATGCAAATTTATAATAATTATGGTTAATTTGTCTATGCGGTTCGCATTTGTACTGTACATCCTGTACATCCTGCACGAATTTGAATAGCTTAACTTGGCAATTCTGAAATAATTAATGCAAATTATAAAATGTTTTTACAGTTATTAAGATACACGAATGCAGAAGAGTTGTGAAATTTTAGTTCCTTTAAATAACTTGAAAACTTCAGTCCGTCTGGCCTGGTTTTATATTCAGCATTGAATTTAATGCAACTGATTCCCCGGGATGATAACTTTTATGGCAAAACCAGAATGACTAACTTAATTTCAGCAGTCTTTACACGCCTTTTATGACAATAGCGTTTACAATCACGGCAAAATTTCAACAGGCTATGAACTTTGCGTGGAGAGCACTTCGGCAGAACGGCACTGCAGTAAACTGGAGAATGGTTACAAGTTCATAAAAAGCTTTGTAAGCTCTCGGACTCTGGACTGTGGGGGTGGGGGACTATCAAGTCAGTCACTCATGGTAACGTGTGAAATAAACTTTTATGATGCTTTCCTTTTTTTTAATTAATTCGTTTTAAGCTATTTCGCCAAATGGTAAAGTAAAGTATTAAATAAGCTGCATAAAAGTGCCTTAATATGGGAGAGGACGTGGATGCTGGAAAATATTGATAGCGCTTTTTCAATTAGGCCCTCAAGTTCATGTACACGAGTACACCTAGATATTTATTATGTATGTTCAAAGTTTTTGGTGATTAAAATGTAAAAGCCACTATTTAACGACTGAAAGCTCAGAGCCAGTTATTAACACTTCACAGGACTTTGTGGGAAAATAATGCTAGAAAATATATGGAATGTGATGGGTTAAAGTGCGGTTTTGTGATTGGAGGAATGAATTAATGCAAGAGTGCTGCACTGTGAATAATTTGCTGACATTATTAGAGCTTAAGTGGATTATATTTTTGGTAGATGTCTTCTCTTTTTAACTCAATGCCATTAATCTTGATGGAGACCATCCAGAATTTATCAAATTAATTCTTTATTTTATTAGTATTCCGCTGACTCACCATTTTGTTAACTTCTTCATACTCCGACAAGTCGGTGGCAAAAATTGGTTCAATAAGAAAACCATTAAAGACAGCGGCATATACAATATATACCGTATTTACCAATATATATTTTACCTTCAGGTTAAGAGGAGGGGCGTGCTCCGCCATAACATAACAAAATCGTTTCTACCCCAACATTTGTAGGACATAAGCCTTTTTTAGTCCCTATTGACTGAACTATTAGTCTGGCTTTAAATCTCAACGTAGTTGAAATTTAGAAATTTTGGATTTTTAAACTTGAATTCACGTTACCAGCCACCATTGCATAAAGGGGCCCATACACGGTCGCGCATGTTGTCCAACTCGAGTAAGACAACGATGTTGTCATGCAGATTTGATCGTGTGTGTGCCTGTTTGACGATGTGACACGCAGTATGTCAAGCGGTTGGACGAAAATTAAGTTAAGGGGTCCATACACGCTCACGCATGTTGTCCAACTCGAGTAAGACAACGATGTTGTCATGCAGATTTGACCGTGTGTGTGTGCCTGTTTAACGGTGTGACACGCAGTTGGACGAAAATCAAGTTAGGTGGCCCATACACGGCGAACATGTTTGCCAACTTGGTGTGTCACACATGAAAACTTTTTCCACACGCACTGTCAAGCATGCTGTCTAACATCAGGCGGGAAACATATATCAGGAGCAGCTACAACTGTTTCTTTCAATTTCAATTTTGTAATCCACCCTAGAAAGTATTAAACAATTTAGCAATAGCAAGGAACGCTTCTATAAAAAACTCTCTTGAATTTTAAACTTATCATTAAGAACGGAAGAAAAACAGTTTTTAGCTAATAAAATAAACTCATTTTAGTGGCATTTGGCTAGAAGATTATGAGAAAAATTTTGAAGGAAATTGGTAAGAAAAATATAAATTCTTCAAAGTGTACGTTTAGCGGCGTAGGCTGAATTTTCAAGTAAATTACAAAGAAAAAAATGAGTGAATAATTTATGCATTTCATGCGGTTGAGGTTGTATTTAGATACCTAAGTTGAATTGTGTAGCTTTAGAGTTGAAGTCATCTGGATTGTTATAGAGACCTGATTCAGTGAAAAAAGTTAATAAATTTATTTATTTTTCCCGCGGACGGGAATCGAACCTACACTTGTTAGAATCGGTCAATGATGGAGAAAGAAGAACTTTAAGAACTTTTATTTTTAATGATTCTAAATCAAATTTATAAATGCAAGAAGAAAAAACAACCGCCTCGTCCGGGGTTTGAAACCGGGACCTTCCGCTTGCCGGGCGACTGCTCAAACCCCGGACGAGGCGGTTGTTTTTTCTTCTTGCATTTATAAATTTGATTTAGAATCATTAAAAATAAAAGTTCTTAAAGTTCTTCTTTCTCCATCATTAATAAATTTAACTAAAACGAACTTAAGAATTAATAAAATGGATGACGAGGATTGTTTGTAATTTATACAAGCAACTTACAGTGAAGAAATTTTATTTGAACAAATTCCCCTCTCTATTATATGCTCTAGCAAACTCTGCATTCACTCCACTCTTCTTCTTATGTATTTTTTCATCAAAGTTCTCTTTCCTGGAAAGAAGCTCTTTGTAAAATTTAAGCAATTCTTTATTGGTCCATTCCAAAGTATTTTTTTTAGCAAAAACTGTTTGGCTGTGAAAAATTTCAAGTGCCATGAAATACGTTGCAATTTCCAACTTGGTATTTTTTACTGGAGAATGTCTTCTATTTTACATGTATTCTCCAGTGGAAAATGTTAAATTGTGATGATCTGATTGGCTTACAATAGATAGAAAAAAATGGCACCAGTTGCGATTAAAATGAGCTCTGAAGCAGCAGCAGCAGCGATATTTTGAAGTTACGTTTAAATACTTCAGTGAGAGTTTTGAACACCTTTAGTTTTGTATGTTAAAAAGGTGTTCGAAAAGAATTAATTTCAACAATATTCTTATTTTTCCTATTTTTGATACGAATATTCATATTTTAAGTTTACTGCCTGCTTGGAAATGTTAATATTGTCTTGGCGTGTGTTCAATTCAATTTGGCTTGCTTCTTTTTATTTGCAAGCCGATTCTATTCTGGTTTGACCGTCTCCAAAACTGTTTGTTTGGGATTCGGTTTCGTCAGTGAATTCGTTCAATAAATGTTTGTTAGCCAGTATACTACAAATTGAAAGATCTTCCATGACTGCTACTTGTGTTAAAGTTGAAAATCAAACACAACAGGTTCGTCTTAATAGATATTCTACTAGAATTCCATACCCGGGATATGTAGAAAAAGGCACTCCTTGAATTGTTTATACGGAATGGAAATTTATTCCGCAATTCTGAATTCCGAATTCGTTGCACCAAGGTGGGAAGGATTTCTTGGTATACTTTACAACTACAGCTGTTTCAAAACGAACCACCTCGGAAACCAGCTCTTCAACTGATTCAATCTTTAAATCAGGTATACCTACGTAATTGAAAGTTGTTTTACAAATTGACTGCATTTTTCCAAATCGGTCCCTGTTTTAGGGTTTCTAAAGGGCTTAAGGGCCCTCGACCTTCAGATTCAAGTTTCCAGCCGCTTAAGTCCTCCATACTTAGGAATAAAAAATCAAATCGAGGCTCACCTCGGTCGTTGCTTCTATTGTCTTTGATGACTGGTTGACTAGGCGGCTGGAATTCCAACTGAGGATATGTCGAGATCACCTGCGCTTGCGGTCTCCAGTTTAATTTACCGTTAAATCACCAGAGCTATAATTGGACCATATTAAAGCATTTATATCCTTTTTAATCGAGAATACAGGTTTTAGGCTTCCCTCCCTGCAAGATCTTTGTGGAAGTAGAAACAACTTTAAAGCTAATTTTGCTGTCCCCTACAGTTAGATTTCCAACCTAAGGTATTTGAATAATTGAATCATAGATGTCGCTGATTTACCTCAAATTATTATTCCAATTTTTTTTAATTCAAATTAATTGCAGCAGATAACTCTGTCTCCGGCATAAAAATTTCCATACTAACCAATTTCATGTTGAATTTTACAGAGAATTTTTAAAGCCTGGAGCACCATGCGAAATTAATATCGATGGAAAAACAATGGAGGTTGTTCAGAAAGGTCTTAAGAATCCATCGCGATTCACATTCGATGCAGCTGCTGAGCATATTTACATGCTTCTTCTGAAAAAGGATTGTTATCCGCGATTCATTCGTTCAGATCACTACAAATCATTGCTTGCCAGTGGTATTCAGCCATCGCATAAAAAGCGTTTCTTTAACTTTGGTGGTGTTGCAAAGAAGAAAAGTTCTTCCGCCGTTGCGCCTAATCAAACTCTTCTTACACAATCATCAACGAGCGGAGTACCACCACCGGGTAGCTTATCCAGACGTAGAGGAAGTGATCGAAGTTTAACCGGCTCTGCCCATGAACTAGCTATCATTGGCGTAAAGGATGGCGGATCTGCATCGCATAAAGTACCGCATTCCCATAGCCAAAGCAATTTGAGTGAAATTCCGTACAGGTAAGTGCCTTCTACCTTGCCTTCCACAGAAAGAAAATCATTATTTTTCAGCTTTCTACGTTTTTATTTTATAAATGGATTTTTCATTTTGATTCGTAGTCCTGCTTTTGTGTCGGTTTGTTTGTTCACTTTCCGCAATTTAAAGCTGTTCCTTTTTTGTTTTACAATTTAATTGGGCTAAAACGGTTTGTTATTGTATTCATGTTAAAAATTTCATTTCGCAGAGAGCTAGCTCTAAGATTTTTATTTCCTTAGTGTAACAGTTTACAGAGGTGACATGCCAACGGAAGGGTTGGTTTTGGATGTGAACATCAAAGGTCCATCTTCAACTGGAAGACATGGCGCATGCTCCATGAAGTTAATTCAGTAAGAGCTCTTTAAAGGCAATTTTGTCTTTTATTTATTGGAAACTGAGTGGTTGCTATCTTTGTACACTTTTTTTTAAACAATCTAAATGTTGCTGCTGCATACTCTCTTCGGCGTATCTTCTTTTCTCACTCACTGTGTTTTGATGTTTCGCTGCTAATTTGGACTTTATCTTTGGTCGATTTGTAATTTATAAATCAAACCGCTATATATATATATATGTAATGCATATGTATATAGTAACGTGTAAATATGTATTGATCGTGACAGTCTCAAAGGTTTGTGTCAGGTGTTAGTGTTTCATTTTTTTAGTTTCTATTTATTTTTGTTAAGTGCAAGCAAAGTAGAATCTGATTTTGAGACTATTTCTTCTTTTGCAATTCATGTAACTCTGTGTGATGTTTCACTTTAAGGTGGTGGTGGTGGTGGTGGTGGTGTTGAAGGTGGTGGTGGCACAAAAGTTTTCATTTCATTCTTTCTTGACAGCACCTCCGCAAATTTGTACATTTTTATGCCTAACTAGAATACTTACAATAAATTGCACATTGCCGGCCATGTTTCGAGCCTATGAAGCTAAGCTAAATTTGGCCTACCAATAATGAATCACAAGAGATGTTTCGAGTATATATAGCTAAACTAACTGTACAATTTCAATTACTTTCTTTAACTATAAATATTGGCTTTTGTGATATTTTTTTTTTTTTTTTTTATTTTGATTCAATGTAAAAATTTATTAGATATAAAGCAGTAATTTGTCCATTTTCTTCCCTTGTGTCCAATCGTTTTTTTTAGTTGTTAATTTCGTACTAATGTTATATCTAGTTTCCAGGAATAACAGAATTAAATGTTTCATCGAAGTTGTCTAAAAGTCGAAAATCCGAAAAATTTAAACCACAAATTGTATTCATTCAGCTCAGTAATTGTTGGTTAAAGAGGGAGCTGAGCAATCGGCAAACACCTGTAAGTAACAGGCTGGATCACGCTGCCAATAGTTAGAATGTGATTCCATAGTTCATTGCGCTGAAATTTGACATCCATATACTATTATACCTCTGAAGCTATCTAGTTCGTCAGTCGAAGTATTTGGGAAACTCTTCCAATAAGCGCTGCATTGAGTGTTGCCTCTTAGCTTTACACAAAGACAACCTAAACATCGGCTGTGTAACTAAACCCCTGCCTTTTTATTCTCAATTATTCTCAATATAATGGCTTTGTATCAAGATTCAGATTCGTATAACATATATATATATGCTCAGTGATGCTCCAAACTACAGCGCTAACATCAGTTCTAGTTTTTGGCTCATCCATATACCAAAATACAGTCCTCCACTGAGAGTAGCTGGACAATTGCATCCCTTTCAATCTTCCATCACTACAATTGGTAGTTGAACAAGATCAAGAATTTCCTTAAGAGCTGCTCTTATTTTAGCGCGTTTATTCTGTAAACTGTACTAGCTGCTGAACCGACTACTTCTAGGTGGTGTGGTATGAAGTTCAACAAGATTTCCAGTACTGCTTTCCATGCTTTGCGGATAACATTAGTGAGGCAGTTCCTACTATCATATTGCTTCGCATATTTTACAGAAGACTCAAAATGACACTGAAGCATTCTTCGTAATATTTTCTAGGAGCCCATTTCAGTATAACTTAGAGCTTAGTCACTAGAACAGCTTGGAACAAATTATGAAAAGTCAATTTTAGAACTCTAATTACAAATAAAAACCTCAAAATTTCTCCCATAAGAGGAAGCTATTAAGTATTATACGGAAGTAAATGGGCGAACGGTAGCTAGTTGCACAATCTACGCGAAGAAGTATTAGTTTTATGTAAGTACACATTTGACAATCTACTTACAAATGTATTGTTCCATAAACTAAACAGCTGTTTGACCGTTAAGTGGTGTTCGTTCATAGAAAAGCCATGGAGAGTGTAATAGGCAAAATGGCTGTGGTTAACTTTGTGACAGTTTGACAGTTCTAGCAAGCCGAATGGCATGGAAAGTGGAACAAATTGTTATTAGCTTTTTGCTTGTCATTTTGCCCCTTTTCCTCTAGTACAAGTATATGCATGCTGTAAGTTCTCTTTCTTCCACTGTAGATTTACATAACAATCTTTGTATTAAAAATTGACTAGTGTGTTAGTTAAAAATGTTGAAAGAGAAAGTATAGTCACATTATAGAAGCATCCTATTCAAGTGACAGTTTTGACAGAGCTGTTCTACTGTATGGATATACTGTTCCTAGTATTAATACCAGATATTTCCCCTACTTATTAAAGACTATAGTTGTTGCTAAGAGTTTAGGTTCTACTAGTTCATCTATCTATCTGTTTCTAGCGTAAACTAACCAGGTTTGGCATTGAAATGAACTCGCTCCAGTGCGCGTGCATCATTACTACCTCCAGGGCTTGCTGAAGAGCTTCATAATATCTGCTACCGAAGACAGGCTTGCTGAAGAGCTTCATAAACTCTGCTACCGAAGACAGCCAAAGAAGATGATAGAATCCCACCCTAAAAACTTTCTTCGATGAAATTCGCTGCGAGCGTTCCCCCAACCACTGCCTCCTTTTGCAAACAATATATTTACGCAATCTCAGTTTGGAGTCTTTTCAACGACAGATCGTCTCAACCAGGTTGTTTTGTCAAAAACTCTTTCGTTTTAATTGAGGCCTATATCATCAATTTCTCTTGTGAAGACAGCATCCTCAAAGTGTGCTGCAGAGTTTTATTGCCTTATTCCACTTGGAACAAGTCAATATTCACATAGACACTTTTCTGTTCCATTTTCACTTAGAATCTGGAAAAGTTCTTTTTACATTTTTGGCGTAATTCGCATAGTAATTCCCACACAAAGCTTACTGTAGTTTCAATTACTCCTTCCAGACAGAACGAACATGCAAGTTTTGGTTAACAATTTCATAGATTTGCTTGGTTTTAAAAAATATACATAAAAAAAAAGCTTAGAAAAATTGCAAAATTTGAAAGCCGTCCTTCCTTGCCTTTCTGGATATACATACATACGTCTTGACAAAACATAGAAGCATGTATATATGTATTTCGACATTGAAACATCTGTTGTCCTACAGGTTTTATTTCATTCAAAATCTTCATTAATGTCTCATAAATAACGCCAATAAAGAAGGAATGGGCGATCACCGAACTATGGTCGTTAGACCAGCAAAAGAGTCATTTTTCCTCCCTTCTGTGAATCTTGCGCAGGTTTAGAAGATCCACATTAAGCCTACAGTTGAATATGATTTCCAGTGTTATGCTAGGCAATCCATCTTGCCCCGAGCACACATATTAGTTTCTATTCTTCTATACCCCATGGTGGTAGATATTTCGCAGACTCCGCCAATGCTGATCTTCACTGAACTTTGTTTTCGGTTTATTTTATACTAAGTCTTGGGCTCAATGTCAGTAGCTAAAATTCTTTGAAGATAATGATTTGTCGTCGCCCCAATATGCAATTAGAGCCTTAGCATCTGTCTTGACAAAATGTTGGTGTGACCAACTCAGTAGCTTCATTGTGTAAACCAAACCTGTTGCTTTCTGTTTATTTGTTTACAAATTAAATTCTTCTAAAGATATCCTGAGTTTGAAATAACAAGATTAAGCATCTTCATCATTTGCCTGATTCACGTCGAGATGGCTCAGTGGATGATTAAACCTGAGTTCACCTATAGGTTATAGCACTTTAAATTATGTACATAAATTAGACACTTACTATTTAAAAAGAAGAATCAAAACTTCGGTCAAAAATAGATGAATCTCGTCTGCCTCTAGCCCAAGTTCATTTAAAGCAGTTAGCGGCGTAAGTTTTCCTTACAATGTGTATCTAGCTAACTCTAGAATCAATAATAATGTAAAATAAAATTTTTATCTTAAATTTCTGTAAAACCAATGATAAAATGTAGTGTAATTGCTGTCTTTGCGTAGAAACACGGTATTTTATGTCGTACTTTGTGATGTAAACGCACCTTTCCTCTACATAAAGAAGATAAGTGATATTGTTAAATCAAATCATTAATTATATTCTTAGGGAAGCTAATAAACCATTGCCGGAAAGATTAGAACCAACTGCCGAAGCTGGAGCATGTGCTGTTTGTCCCTGGGAAACTCCAGAGCAACCAGAGGCTTCAGTGGTATTATCAGTGTGTCCATGGGACGAAGGACAATCACCGGCAAAGACTACGCCTCAACCGACTACAAGGTAAGTGATTATGATCGTCGTAATAAATCACGGATTTATACAATATTTACGTTTATTCGTCATAGTTCTCCTACGGATATTAGCGAAGTTTCTGAACGGATGAGAAGATCATGTGGCCTAAGACAAAATACTGTTGATAGTGACTATAGCACAAAGAAATTAATGCCGACTGTAACAGAGCAACGTAGAGCTTCAATGACAATGGCACCAAGGTAAATTTTAGGGTTTCATTCTCTTGTTCACTAAATGCGGCAAAGAGCAGAGTTTCTAATGTGGTAAAAGGACGAAACTTTGGATTTTGAAGATTTTCTTTTATTCAACCATACCAGATATGCCGAGTAAAACTGGGAACCTTAATACTTACACGCTTAAGCTACTTTTAAGAAGAATAATAAAATCAAAGAATTAACGATCATTTTTTTCTTTTCCTTTTTTTTTTAGAATATACGAGTTCCAAGCCAACAAACAATGTGTCATTAGAGTTTCAACAACACCATCACCTACGGCGTTCATAGAGATGCAAATAGCCGGGCCTTCGTTGCCGAAAGAAGCTACATCTGCATCCGAAGCAGAGGATAACACAAACACCATGCTGTCAACTGTAATAACAACCGAAAATAGTCCTCCATCAAATGATGATCGTGATGAAACCAAAAATATTTCAGAGACATGTGACAAAAGTGATTTGAAAACTTTAGATTTAAGTAAAGAAAACTCTACGAACAATATTGAACAAGAAAGTGTAGTTTTAAATTTAAGCACAGAAAAAATTAGTGATAAGTTGACTACAATGTCACAGGGGACTACCCCTACTATTCATGTGGAGTGTCCTATTGGTGAGCCCGTGGAGTGTGAAAGCCCGCAACTAATAGGCAAAAGTGATCAAGTAGTGGAGGAAGCAGAATCGATGGATGATGACGTGAAAATCGATGAAGAAGTAAAAGCTTACTCTCAGCCTATACGAAAATCACTTGAAGTTGAGGAAGAGTTGAGTGTATGTGATGAACCAGTGCCACAAGAAGAACTTTCTCCGACTACCGAAGAGTATCAAGAATGTGCTCAATTCGGAGGTCGAGCAGATGTCTATGAATATGATATAGTAGACGCTGAGTCTAATATAACGCCGGGATGTGTTGCACCAGCCCCAACGCCAGCTCCAACGCTAGCTCCTTTGGCTGAAATTGAAATGGATCCAGTTGATGAAGATACTGAGTGCACTGAAGTTAAGCCAGAGATGGAAGAAATAAAGAAGAAGCGGAAAAAAAAAGAGTCTGATGCTAAAAAACCGGACGAGAAGGCTGAGAGTAGCGCTCAACAAAAATCAGAAGAGGAGAATCGAAATGCTGTTTGTCCTTGGGAAGATGAGTAAGTAAATTGAATGTAATATCTTTGATTTTAATGAAAATTTTAGGGTAGTTAAATGGGCACCATCTAGAACTTCAAGTTGCCCGCTATTACTGATAAAGCTTTTAGGATACACCCTCGACAAGCTCAGGGATATACATATACTATGCCCACATTTTATACACTTCAGTGAGAGCTATGTGGAGAAGTTCTTATTGGCTGTGCCTATCTAATGTGTTCTGTTCAATTATGCGTCAACATAAATCATAACGTCTATAATCATCACTACCACTAAAGACATAACGTTTTATCTGTCAAAGTTGAAAAAAAAAAAGGGAATAGAACTCATAACCTTCCATTTATATGAAAACCACTGTAGACCCAAAATCTCCCAAACCAGCTGTCCGATCGCATTGATTTCAAAATTGTTTTTAGATAATTACACGATTCATGTGTGAAGGGGGTTTTTTTTTATTCCGATCAAGGCTAGGGGCAATTTGGGGGGGGGGGGGGGAATTTGTATCATGCCCTCAGAGTATCAATCATGCAAAATGTTCGCCATTCGTTTCCGCGAAATTTTTCATAATCTAAATCATTCTGTCGCCTCGAAGCAACTAAAACGCCCTATACTGAAAAGATGAGGCCGATTTACGACTGAAAAGCTAATTTTTAAAATTTTAAAAACTCCCAACAAGAGTTATGTTTCGAATTGTTAGCCAACGGTATTTGATGTTTGCATTGCCGAAATCAAAATTTTAGTAATGGAAATAAAAAATATTATTTTTCCCGAGCGGGAATCTAACCCAACTTTGATAGATTGGATTTACAATTTATTTGTGCGCTTTTATCGTTACTGGTTAATGCCAGCTGCAAGCAACCGTGGCTTAGTAGGCTAGTTATAAATTTAGAAATACAAGAGGTAAAATCATCAGTCCCATTAGCTCAGTGGTAAGAGCAATCACCGGGAAGGGGAAGGTTCCCGGACGTTGTTTTTTCCTCTTGTATTTATGATTTGATTTGAATTCTTAAAAATTCTTCTATTCTCCAAAAAAATACTATTTTATGAATACGGCCTGGGCCTTATAGATTATCCAAGTGCCATTTGTATTATCGAAGGAGTAATATGGACAACAGGGTAGAAATACTGGTTTAACAGAAAAAAACTGTTTCTATATTGGTCTGAATATCCATACACCAAGAAATTTTCGCCTTGGACATCAATAGTTTTTTATGGAACAAAATATAATTCTGTGTCGGATAAAAATTAGCGTTTTTTGTTTTTTTTTAATAAAGCTTGTTATAGAACTATTTGCTGAGCGAGCGATGTTGGACGTGCAGTCCAGTCTATCAGCCGAATAGCATTGTGCTCAGGCTGTCACGCTAACACCTAGACTAGTTGCAGAGTATGGGGTGGGTTAAGAACTAGAAAACTGTGCCAGCACGCATCATATATATAAAAAAAAAAAAAAAAAAAACAAAGAAAAAACCGCAATATACACTTAGTCCTGAAGGAACTATACACCTAGGTTGGGGTTCAAATGATGTTGATCCTCTAAGTGTATTTCCCCAGCCACCAATGGCATCACCGGTACATCACTCGATAACCCTAATTACCTGAAAGGTGTGGAAGAGCGGACCTAGTTAGCCTTCATGATTAAAGCAAGCTTTATGATAACAATACGTTATAAACAATTTTTTTAGTCAAATAATAATACTCATGGGTAGACACAAAACAACTTACCATAAACAAAGTTGAACGGTATAAGCGTAATACTGTGCTTCAATAACAAGAAACCAGTAATAATTGTCTACGTTAAAACCTTATATTGTGATTAACAAAAAAAAAAAATCCTGTAATTTCTGGTGAATTTTAACCAAGCTTCTTACAGATAAGTCCACTTAGCGAGGAACGAATCAATCCTGGAAGAATTTTAATGCTTAGGTATCTTCATCTAACTATATGAATGTGAAAACGTTATTTTAACTAAATTGAAATACGTATGTATATTCGCTATTTATGATTGACTGAATAACACAAGAATCCAGTCATTTTATTCGAATTTCAAACTATGCTCCGGTCTCAATCGATTCTAGCAACAAAAAAAAAACAACTTTAATGGATCTCACTAAATTTGTACTAATTTATACATTTGCAGGTTTCAGACACATTCTGTCATTTCAAAACCAGCTGGTACAGATATGTATCAATATATTGGCAAAAACAATCGTTCTCTACTTTTAGATACATCTCTCAGTTTTACTTAACTATCCGAGCTGAGGTGAATTTCCCTAACATTAGACGACAAATTCTCTAATCGATGTGCAAAGAAGATGCATGGCTCCTCCGCCCTACTATAAATGTAGAGTTTGATGATCCCACAAAATTATCTTTGCCGTATTTAGTAGCGATATCACTATTGCACAGAAAGAAAGAAAAACACGAATCTTCACGATCTATTCTTGCGGATTTTATTGACTTCTTTCTTTTATTGCCAACATGAACAACATAATATTAGACTTAACGTCTCATACAGCTTTTATGTGTAGATCTAGATTTAACGACTCTTTTTACAACTTCTTTCTTAAGAAAAACCAAACTGTCTAAAGAGTTAACTCAATGACTCTTAGCTTACAAGTGACAATTACAATTTACTTGACGGGCTTCTTCCTTTTACTTATTCTATTACTGCAGTACCGTACTCAGGTGAGCTAGAACACATCGGAACCCTGAGACTTTTAAGGCCTAACCACAATGTGCTAGCATATGCAAAGACACGAGCAAGTGCTTTTCATAATAGGAGCCCACAATAGGAAAGAGAAGCCGTTCGTCAAGTTTTAATTCCTTTCGTCAACTTCTGTCTGTACGCTCATGATCGTACCTTGCATAATCAAATTTAGACAGTTTGTGTAAATACTGTACAAGTGTTAGTGATGCATAAGGAATTGCATTCGTAATATTTCTAAGCAAACAATAAGGCAATAAGGCTGAACTATAATAGACGTATAAGTAAGTACATTTACTTACGTAAAGCGAAGGCGACCTTTAATTTAACAGGTGTACACAAATTAACTTTAACTCCTGCGAGTGGAACTTTCGTTAAGTTTATCCAATTTTCGTAAGTATAGTGCGCTAAGAATCGCTCATTCCGTAAGAACGCGATGTGTCCAAACAATTAAATTATTACTAAATGATTAAAAGTTCAATGTAAAAATTAAAATGGAATAAAAATGTTACTGCGATTTAATAGAAAGCACAAATCTTCAATTAAATCAACTTCCATTTGTTAATTTTTACACTTTTACCACTTTTTAAAATTTAACACAAATATCAAGATAATATCTCTTACGGAATGTGATATATATTTAGGCTAAAAATATCAATTTTTTGTAAGTAAATTTCAGTCTCGTTTAATTTCGTAAAGTTATTTACTTCTATTGTAGTTCAGCCTATAGTTGTGAAACTTTTAACTATTGCTTATTCCTCGATTTTAGCAAGCCTCGTGGAAAATCAATTCAAGAAATGGAAAAAAAAAGTGGAAAACATAACCTTTATGCAAGTTTTCGTTTCTGTTTGTTTATTTTACAGCTATGAAAGTGCAGTCCAAAAATACAATCCTAATTAAAAGAAGAGAAATTATAATAACATATTGTGGAAATATATAAAAAAGATTGACATTACGTTTATGAATTACAAAATATCAATCAATCAATTTAAAATTGGTAAATTTAAAGTAATTTACTCAACCCTCGCAGTTGACATGTATATAAAATATATACTTACTTTTGGTAAGGAAAAGTCTTGCTTTCTTATGTCCATTTAGTCCGCCGCCTAAATTAGAAACGAGCATTTGGCAATATCGATTTCGAGGGTTAGGCCTGAAACACAATTGGAGCTTTTCAGCCAGCTTGAGATTTGCTGACAATGTAAATCAATGTAGAAGAACACAATTGGAGCTTTAACTTTTTTGCCAGCTTCAAGCTGGCTTGAGATTTGATCAAATTGCAAATTTTAAGCCCAATGACTGCCAACTTGAGGGAATTTTTAATGTTGCCAACTGTGCGAATGTCGAATATTAGATGAGAATTGTTTCTGTTGACACATTTAAGAAGTAAACAGCTACCAAAAATGTTAAAATGGAAGAAAACTTATAGAATTAGTAAAAGATAAGCAGTTTCTGTGGGACATAAAAAAAAGTCGGTATTATTTTTACATATAATTGGGACATCTCAAAACTATCCAAAAAAGTATGCATTTATCGTAATTTTAGAAAATCGGAAGCATTAACTGTCGTTCCTTAACAAATATTTTCAACATAAACAAGTTAAATTTGCAAATGTCAAAAACGCTAGTTGTGTTCAATTCGGCTTTTTCAGTCAGCTTTAGCAGAAAGCTGGGCATAAAGTTGGCTGAAAAGCTCCAATTGTGTTTCAGGCCTTATGCTTGCCCATGGCAAGTTATTTTCGAATTATTTTCGATTCATTTTGTTTGCTAACTTTCAAGGCTTGCATATGGAAGCTTATGCACATTGCGGTTAGGTCTTTAGAATGAAGGTTGTATGATATGGCATTGGCCAGATCCCTCATAAATGCCAGCTCTTTTGGTCAATAGCTACATTACTATGTTTCCATGAACCAGAATTAAATTAGGATTGAGTTAGCGTTAAGTTTTGCTGGCTGAGTTAACTCGATGCTGTTTCCATGAACGGCTTGAATTGAGTTGACAGATAAAATATTTCATACATAGTAGCCGGATTTGTGTTGGATAAAACACCCATTCCACACTATTCTAACAGAAAACCCAACTCAACTCGACTGGTTTCGTGGAGTTAAAATGGATTGAACTCAACTCAACTCAATTATAGCATTAATTCGGATCCAATTCGAATTGAACTCTGCATGGAAACATGTTAGAGTAAGGTCTGCAGTTGGACCAGAATTTAAAAGCTGCGACCATAACAAGTTATATAAATTAAAATATGGACGATTTATAGAAATGGTTCCTTTATCATAGTTAAAATTCGCATAGTTATTCGTGGCCGTCTGAAGAGATCACGTCCTCCGTCCACGTTTCCTGGCAGTGTCCTCATGCAATGCATTCAGACAGGTCTGATGCTATCCTTTCTAATAATTTGTCCTATTTACATACATATGTGATATAATAATTAATTTTTTAATAAATAAAATTTCAATTTTAACAGAAACGGTACAACAAGTGACACTCCATTTGTGAAAACATACGCAACGCTTGGTTACTTATGAATATAGTTCACCACCACCCGCCAACTTTATGGATAATTGAATCCTTTAGTGACTTAACGAATTGTTGTTTTTAAGTAAAAAATAAAAAAAAAAAAATAAAAAAAAAGTTGAAAGTAATTTATAAATAACATTATATTACTGGCATAACTAGACATTATTTAGTACTAAAAGCTAATCTCGTACTTATCTAAAAAAAAACAAAAAGAAAACTTTAAAGCGCATAAAAATGCTTCTTACCGTCTTTATATTTTGACTCTAGCTTATACATATATAAATACGTATATATATATTATATTATTGTTAACCGCAGTGTTTTATGATGTTCATGGTAAAATATAATTTGTGTTGTTGAAATATCTAACAATGATGATACAGAAGAGAAAATAAATAAATAAACTTAAAAATGGCGCGCTCAAATGAACGTCAAATTGCATTTAGGTACGTACAAAAATAACAGCAAAAAGCATTAGGTAATTTCTTCTGTAGAGTCATTATTACAACAGATAATGTAAATCATAGGACTATTGTTCCGTTTTTAATAAAAAAAGCAATCTTTTGTTTTTTTTTATTATATTCGCAAAGACGATGCATTTAATATTTCCAGTTCTGTTAACGCGAACTCAAAGTTCAAAAACATCATCTTGAGATTTTTGTTAGACTCTATTTATACATACACGTAAAACACTAACTAAGTTCACTTTTGAAATTATTTTAAACAAAAGTATTTTGAAATAACGGCAAACTCTTTTGAGCCCCGAAAGTAACAGGCTAGTTTATTTCAAAATAATTTTGTATGCGCATTCACTTAAAACGATTTCATTTCGGCCTTACAATATTTTCGATTTAATATGTTATTATTAAAACGTAATAAATATCTCAAGATTATGGATACCTCTGTATTTATATAGTATATACCTGATACATACATCTATATACAGAATAGTAGTCGTATATATTATGAAAATACCATTTTTAAAACAACAAACAAACACAGCCGTACCTTTGAGATTTTTCAAAATGAAGATTGAATAATTATAAGTTTAATTACAATTCAATTCTTAACGGTAAAAGTGTCTGAATGAACAACTATATTATTCTAATATTAAGATAGTTACTTTGCGCAAATATTTACACATACACGCCCCAACCAACATAAAACCTAGAGTAAGATTAATATTTAAGTCTAATCGAATCAGATAAAAAATAAAAAAAAATGAAAAAGTAAAAAAAAAAATAAAAAAAGTTATAAAATAAAATAAAAAACCGTGTTTAAGTACTTAGCTATGATATATCTGCCAAAATAACTAATGTTTGCTAAAATATTTGTAACGATAGAATTTTAATGTGAATTGACAGATACATAGTTTTTGGGATCACATACATGCATATAAATGAAAACAGCTGATAAATTCAATTTAAGGCTGACAAATTAGGATACAATGACTTTGTGAAAAATAATTGTATTTAAATTTTACGCATTTGCACAATGTCAGGATAAAGTTAAGTATGCAAAAGGAGTTCTAATTTATATAAAAGAAAGCAATTTTAATTAGCAACGAGATTATTTACGAACAACATTTTTCTAACTAAAATCTGAAACTGAAAATCTCGCTAAATGCACACTTTAAATATCTTATTTTAACGCTAGGTGGCATTGGGATACTAAAAACAACACAAAAATGTGGAAGATATTAAGAAAGTTAAATAAGGCCGTTCTGTTGCACTTTTGTGTAAATACATGCACAATCTGCAACAGTTGAAATGATGAAAATTGGTATTCAGGCAGTTACCAAAATTAGGGTAGAACAAAATAAAGAACATCCTTTTTTTACGAGGTGCTTACACAAGCAAGTTCAGCTTGCATGTAAGTTATCCACCAAAACTCTCTGATGGTGAGCAACTGCGGCGTGCTCAGGTGATAAGGCTAGACCACAATTAGATGCATTCGTAAGTAAATTTACTTAACTAAGGCGAACACGCCCTTTCAATTAAACAGACGAATGCAAAGTAAATAAAAAAGAATCGGTAAGAAACTTTCGTTAAATTTAAATGTCAAATTGCTGTAAGTAAAGTGCGGTAAGAGTCGCTCATTCAGTAAGGACTCATCTGATTATCCAATGATATTAATGAAATCGTGTTACTTATTATTTTATTTTATTACAGAAGAAGAATGTGGTCCATTCTGAGAGAAAAGTTTGGGTAGGAGCTAAGAAAGCGTGATATTGCTTCTGGAATTGAATTGTTACCGATTTTTCTTCAGATTCTTATTATAATAATGTCCATAAAAGGCACAAATCTTCAATTAAACCAACTTTCATTAATTAATTAATTTTTTTGCTTTTATCAATTTTTTAAATTGAAAACATTAAATGTAACGATAATAACCCTTACGGAATGAGATGTCTGTTTAGAGCAAACATGTCAATTTTTCCGTAAATTAACCCTAGTATCGTTCAAATTCGTAAAGTTCTTTACGTCTATTGTGGTTTAGCGTACAGTAATTTGACATTAGAAAATTATCAAGATGGCGGAGAGAAAATTTTCGAGAGCTGAGCTATTTAACTTAATAAATTTATTCTATAGGGGAAATGAGTGTTTATGGGACACATTTTCTTAAATGTTAAGAACAAATAATATTAATATTTGTTTCAATAAAAAATGAAAGCCTTAAATTCGTAAACACTGGACACAATGGAAATATCATATTTATATACAAAAGTGAAAACTGAATAGATCCTTGTGGTACTCCTCATAAAATAGGAACGTTGCTATGTGACACTAGTAAAATAAGACCTAACCAGCAGGAATGTAGAATTCTAAAAACGAAGTATTTAATAAAAGTAAGTGATCGACTTTATCAAAAGCCTTAAGAACTTTTCCGAATGCCTTCTTTCAAATGGAAATGGGAACAAAAATCAATTAATCGACTAATCAAACTGATGTACATGGATGGGCTCTTTAATTAATTTTTTTCACTGAAAGAGCCATCGGAAGGAAGAGATAAAATCAGAAAAACATATATATACTGTTGATTATTTTTATTCAATATTAAAAGCAAATTGAGATTTTTTAAAACGACTAAACCAAAAGCAACTGAGATCAAAAAAATTACAAGTTAACGAAATATTATAAAAATATCAATACGAATGTATAAGTTGAACAACATTATTTTGAAATTCTCTACAGTCAGTTAAATCTAAGCGGCCTCTAAAGTACATTTAAGGGCCTTCAGAAGAATGTTATTAAATCTTAGTAAGAAAAACGCTTCTATTGAACATTGATATGGATCATATAACTAGAGGAAAAGACAGAAGATGATAAACTCTTCCATACTGTTCTTCTTGATTAGTATGTTCCGCCATATTTGATCTCAAGGTTATTTCGGAAGATGAGCTCGGTTCGTATGGTATTATGCACAGGAAAAATTCTAGTGTGTAACTAAAGGAAATAAAAATGACGTTGATATAGTTTTTGATTAGAACGACAGGATTTGTAACAACATAAGATCAATTCGCCTTCTACAATTAAATTAAAATTAATTAAATCGTAGACATCAATAAAAGATATGAAACATTTTAGGCAAGTCCTTGGGTATAACTACGTACATTTCGAGTATTGAAATTGTTCCGATAATTAGCTTCTTGTAGTTCAGTTGGAAGAATATATACTGACAGCCAATCTAATAAAATATCTTAATCTGTCAACTCCAGAATACTTTAACAATTTTAACATTATCATCACATGAATCTATTTATGAGTTTGTGCAATCTATCGCACCTGGCATCGACAGGGAAAGCGGCCACCTCCTCGAGATTATACTGGAAAGCAATTTTGAATCTAAAATTCCATCCAGGGAAGAATGGGAATCACTTTTCATGCTTCAACCATTAACAAACCCAATTATAATATACACTGATGGCTCTAAATCCGATGATGGCACCGGAGCGGGAATTTTCTGTGAGGAGCCAAGCAGCTGACTAAAGCTTTGTCTAAACCCTTTATAACCTCCAAACTATTAATGAAGTGCAAAACCACCCTGAACTCAATTTCTCGGAATAATACAGTGATAGTACAGTGGGTGCCGGAGCACAGCAACATCAGGGGGAATGAAAGGGCCTTGGTGTAGCCAAGGAGGAACCAGCCTCTACAGTCGGGATTGCACCAAAACATCTTGTCTCAATCTTTCAAGCTGGGCTGACCGCCAACACAGTCGCCTTTGGTTAGAAGATCCCTCGGGTAGAACAACAAAGGAACTGTGGGGTAAAGCAAACTCAAATCAAACGAATAAGCTCGTAGTACTTAACAAGCCAACCCTGAGAACTCTGGTGTCCATTCTCACTGGGCACTCCTCTCTCAGGGGCCACCTTCACAGGATGAGACGTGTTGATGATCCTACATGCAGGGGTTGCGGAGAGGAGTCCGAAACAGTGACCCACTTACTATGCCACTGCCCGGCACTCTCAGGAATACGTTACAGAATTCTTGGCTCACACCACCTGGACGAGTTACACGATGCCGGCAAGGAGGGCTGGGGCCCGATACTGAAATTTATAGGAGCGTCCGGTTGGGACATATGAGCAATAGCTCATAGGTCTCGTATCATCGAAATGAGATGAGTTAATAGATCGATGAGTTTTCATTTGATTCGGCGCCACATTAGGTTTTACTGTTTCGTGTGAATTCAAAATTTACGAGATTAATGAGCTCCAGAACACGTGACATTCTGTCGCCAGTTTGCCAGTAATAAAATTCAATTTCATAACTGAATCTGAAACTACACGATATAAAACAAACGTACCCCCATCTTTGTTTTATATACAATAATTCGTCATTTCTGTTATTATCTTGTTTTTTTTTTTTCAAAAGACCTTTAGAGAAGTAGTGCCAACTTTAGAAAATTTAACATATCTTGATTTGAAAATTCAAACGTTGTACATTTTCTATTAAATTTTTATTTGTTAAAGGCAAGCGACAACTTTCTCTGCCCATCTTTAACAATTTCGATTAAGCGTAAAAAATAAAGTTAGCAACGCACGTTTAAAACTATAAATATTACAAAATTATGTTTTTAGTCACTTATGAAAATGTAGGTACTGAAATTCAATATTAGAAGAGACTTATTAAATTCATCCCGAAAAACGTTTGCATACTTCACTTTCATCCTGAAATAAAAAAAAAATTTGTCTAAGAAAAGTTACCGTTCCTTAAATTTTGGCATGAAAGAACGAAAACTCGAATATATAATTAACACAATTCAACAAGTTTATAATAATCACACATACTTAGGTGTATTGCTATGTAGTTGTCACAGATTTATCAAAAAGTATCATCATAACTCTCACCCAATAAGAATTACGTAGTTTTAAGGAAGTGATTTTCTTGCGAAAAAGTCAAAGGTACCCAAAAATAATAAAACACTTCGCTTCATGTTAACAGAAACAATAGTTACCTAGGGGTAGAGTATATAAAATGCACGTCTATACCTGTTATTGAAACTTTTTTTTAAGATATGTACTTTTTCAGTTTGTGTATAGTCCTGAAAGATACATTATGCGGCATAACATGTGTCTCTATAGAAGAATATTACCTTTTGGATAATTTAAAAATATAAATTCAAAACGAAACGAGTTTAAATCTATTTTCAGGCCCCCAATTATTTTTACAGTCACAGCGCATAAAATGATCTCCAAGAAAAGCCAATAGATTACAATAAATATTAAATACAAATATATACATAACGCTTATGAACAAAACAAATCTTATTCGTGTTTTTTGAAATGTATTCGATTTTTTCATTTGTAACGACTTTTCGTCTTACTGTATACTCCCATGTCTAGTTCTGTCGAATAAATGTGTTATTAATGATAATATTATTATGTAAAACTATTTATTATATGCATTATTTTATGCTATATACAATGTTGAAATTTATATAAAACAAAACAAACAAAAAAAGATACTTGAGACAGCAAAAAAAAATATTATTAACTGTATTACATATGTATTGTTTGGAGACTATAAATATAATCAAAATTAGGCCTACAGAAGAAAAGGATACATTTTCCTTGGTTAAGAAAGTTTGGTAGGTACATAGATTGTAACAAAATTGTGAGAATTAAAACCGTACCACCGTATTAAACAAAAAACAACAAACAGAGAAATAATAAACAAAAAACATATAACTACATACATACATATAATTTGCAACACCTACCTACATACTTACATACATACTATACTATGTGTACCTATCTATAGTCGGATAGTCTATCTATGAACGGAAATCAGTAAAAACTTTAGAACAAAAGAAATTTAGGGAATTTTAGTTTCAAAGCAAATTAAAAAAACAGAAAAGCTAAAAAAACTAATAAAATGAAAACACAAAAAAAAAATACGTTATTGTTTATTGTTACTAATTTAAATAAGAATAATTTTTAAGTAATAAATTAGTACAAGAATCGAAGCAAAAAAAACATATTTCGCGTTGTATATAAATACTAAATAAATTTATATACAATAATATAATATAAAAATTGGCATTTAGAAAAGCTTCTTACCTACCTAAATCGAAAAAATTATTTGTAGTTTGGTATGTTTTAAATGAAATTGAAAAGGGAGAAAAGAAAATAATTACTGTATTAAAAATAAAACAAAAAAAAACGCATTTTTAATATTTTTTCATATAAAATAAATTCAACATTCGATACAAGGTTCGGAGTAGAAAAATTAAGTTTTCATTACATAAATTGAACAACTTTTGAGATGAGTGATTCAAATAAATAGCCATTATTACATAACACATAATGTTTCTTATTGTCAAATTCATAATGGAAATAAACATAGTTAACTTACCTAATAAAGATGATGCTATTTTTGAAGATTTTTTACCTCGTTATGATTGAGTTGCATTCAAAGTTCATGTAAATTAATTTTATAGATGAAAAAACAAAAAAAAAAAAACAAAAAAATGCTGAAGTAAACATGACATATAAAACATAGATTTTCTGTCAAATTGTTAATTCATATACATATATGTAGACTGTATTTAAATAAAAAGTACAATAACACTTGTTTTATTCTACAAATGAAGTGAAACAGTTAAAATCAAGAAATTAATGACAATTGAATTTCAAAAAGAATTAAAAAAGATATTCTATTCCTAGTTAAAGAGAGACGGTAAGTTCTTGGAAGCGATGAACTTCATTCTGGGCGGGCTCTGAATGGAATTTTCCTTATTGTTATGGATACTCTATCTGATATTAAAGACCTAAAATTTTATCTGATTGTCACTGAAAGTTGGCAATACAGATGTTGGTGGAGGGGCGCATTACAAAAACAATTTCATATGAAATGTTAGAATAAAGGAGGTGTGGATTTATCTAAAAAAAAAAACAAAACACAAATCCAGGACGAGTAAATAAAGCTTCAGGAGAAAATGTGGCAGGGGATAATTGAAATTTTAAGCAATCATGTGTCTTTATTGTTAAGCTATATGGCGAGAGACTTTGGCCTCCAGAGATCCGTGTATACACTTCGTACTTAAACGCAAAAAATCTGAAAAGAACCTAGTTTCTAGAGACTCTTTAGGTCTCCCGTCTCCCGTCGTGTATTTTAAAACAAACATGTCTCTAGGTTCAGTCCCCGATCTCCGTCCAAAGTATGTTCATTTTGTCGTTTCCAGGATTTACATATAATAAGAATGGACTGAGCCATCCTATCTAATTCCTGTAGTCAAAAATGACTAAGTACTATGACTATTCAAACAAAATTCAAATTTCAAATTCAAATTAATTTATTTCAACAACCACTACACTAGTAAGATTTCAATAATAATAGTAACAGTTAAGCTACATTTACACGGCGAAAGTAGCTTTCGTAAGTAGTTTCATATTGACGTCTCCATACAAATTGTCTACTTACGAAATAACGTTTCACTTTCTGGGCCCACGGAAGTAAATTTCATGAAAGTTGAAAATAATGAAAGTGATTCGTGTCAAACAACAAGGAAAAAAGCTGAAATTGGGTAAAATTATTGATAAGGTGGGTACAGTGTGTGCTAATATAGTTTTTTATTGTAGAGTGGAGTGATAAGTAATTAATAAAGTGAATAAAATTGTTTTTAGATATGAATAAGTGGCCTACCAAGCAAACCATAAAGTTCCTGGAAAAATATGGGGAACAAATTTGTTTGTGAGACTATAATCATAGAGATTATAGAAACCGCAACAAAAGCTTGCTATGTTATGGTCGTAGCGTATTGCATATAGCAATATGCTACACGTACTGCAGCGTGTATGTCGGCTGCTGTCCACAGCGGAAAGCTTGAACGCACCCAGACCGAGAGAAATGCGCTTCCTCTAGCGAGGTGACATGTTGGGTTGACAGTGGGTAAAGAAGAAGAAGACAACCAATCTGTCTTACTTCTCGAAAAGTACGCGCGTGAAAGAAGTCCAGAAAAAATTAATCATCGAAAATTCTCATCGACATCTTGCTCAAAACGGTAATATTTTCGTATAAATCTCGCTAGGTCAAATTAGATAAAATAAATACTTTAGGAATTTACAAAGGGTGCTGAACATTATTGTTGGCCTAAGGATAAGTTACGGAATAAATATCCGTCAGCGTTGCTAATACACCACGTTATTTGAACTCTGGATTATTTATGGGATTTGCCACCGATATATAGGATATAATAAAAAAAAAATCAATAAAAACAAAAATAAAAGGAAAACAGTTTCGTGATCGTGTTAAAAGTTAACATTTTGCTGGAAGATTTAAACCATGGTTAGCGAATTTCAATTCAGAAAGTAAAACTTCATATGCCCCACAAGAGTTTCAACATAGTGCTGATTTAATACAGTTATAGTGGCGGAATACTTAAAATATGGTATAAAATCAATACTTTTTCAAAGGGGAATATATCCTCCTGAGCGTTTTGTGAACACGCAGCAATATGGATTAGCAATTTTAATGTCAAAGGATAGTAAAATCGAAGAATTCTTGAAAAACGTACTCTCTCAAGTTCAAGAAAGGTTGTCTAAAAATCTTCTTGAGAAAATATTCATGATTATTACACATGTTCACACCAAAGAAGTTCTGGAGTGGTGGGATTTTAAAGTGCAGACAGAACCGGGCGACAACAGTTCTGGTGATCCGAAGAACCCAATATCTAATAAGGAGTTGAAGCGTATCCAACAGGAGATTCGGGATGTAATGAGACAAATCTCTGCAACTGTTAGCTATTTGCCACTTTTAGACTGCATTTGTACTTTGGATATACTCATCCACACATTGCGAGACTGCGAAGTGCCTGAAGCGTGGAACGAAACTGAAGCTGTTTTCATACAAAATAGTCAAGCAGTTCAGTTGAGAGCGTTTTCGACGGGATTGCACAAAGTAGATACAGTCGTCAACTATAAAATGAATTTGTAAATGGTTTTAAATTTTAATTTTTATTATAATTATGTTCCGCACTTTCTTAATTAATTTCGTTCAAGATATAAGTGTAGATACAAGTGCCGCTGGGCAATATTATTTCAACTCAACAAATTAGTTTGTGATAGAGCCTACAGACAGCAAGTCGAAGCATTAAATTCTAATTTAATTTTTATCTAGATGGCGGATGCTGAAGCACTTCATCAGGCCGTGGAATTTTAACTGTGAGTATTATTGATATATTGCACTTTTCCTTTGACACATGTATATACTCCGACTTTTGTAGCGACTTGCACTGTAGAACTTTTTCGTCATTGATATTTTTTTCATATATTTACATGGTTTCAATTTAAAGCTATACTTGCACATATATATGTCTGATTTCATGGTATACTTACCTACACATGTATATTGGAATCCTGACCTTTTTGAATTTTTTTTATTTAATGCTTTATATATAACTAGCTATAGTTAATTTGTTGAATACTACACATTACCGAAAGTACCGGACGGAAAATTAGATCAAAAGCAATTTTTCTAGTTAGATTTAAGTGTACAGTTTTGAACTGGAAGATATGCATATACATAGTAAGCCTGAAGTATGAGTGAAATAACAATCTTCAATCAGTAAATTATTGCAAAGTAAAGTTTTCGAAGGAAATTATTTAGGGATTAAGTGTAAAATAATATTGTTTTGTAAAGTACAAGCTCCTATCTTAATTATTCAAATTCTTCAACTTTTGTAAGAATTTAAAAACGCTTTTGTTACGTAGAGGTGTCATTCCTAATTACACAAAAGAGAAGTATCTTTTAAAGAAATTTTTATTTTCATCCGAATTATCAACGTAACGAGAAAATCGGATTTAATATTAAATACCACTGGAATTTTTTTTAGAATCTAGAAATCCCCATTAACGAAAATAATATCTTCATATTCAGGAAAAAGTCATTAAGAAATTTATCTCATGGTCTGTGATTCAGCCTTCAGGAATTTACTTTTAAATGGAAATTCAAAGCCCATTTTTTTTTTTTTGTTGTTGACAAATTTTATTATACATAAATAACTGGTTATTAAGATTTTTGTTTTTGTTTCTGCAAAATCTTATTTTCAATCCTCTGGCATGACTTGAATACATTTATCTACAGTAGTTAGAAATGCCAGAAATCAATGCAAAATAGATAATGACTTATAATTATGTAGTGAATGAAGAAGTTGTTTAAGATGAAAACTATTGATTTGTTGATATTACGATATTTCACTTAAATTGTTTTCCCTTTTTAATATTTTACTATTAAGGGTTTTGTAGCAAAGATCATAATTTCATTAATATATGGTCTAATCTTAAAGTAATGTTATTTAAGTTATAGTATGTTCCCTTTGAATACACTGAAATTATAACGTAACTATGAAATTTCGAAAGTTTTAGTTCTTCCTTTACTATCCTGGAGCCCTCTCACGTAGGATGAAGGTTGACTAGGCTCGCCTGGTCTCTCTCTCTCTCTTTGCAGGTCAAAAAGGGACTCTGAAAAATCTGGCCCTCAGAGTCAGATGGGTGGCTGGGGCAGGCAAGAAGACAGATCATCTGCGCCTTCGACGATGGATATAGGTAAGTGACATAAGGGTCCCTTCAGGACCGAATGTGTGCCGGCTTTTGTTTAGTAGGCACGAATTTTTTTTTATTATGGCTGACGGCAGCGGCAGGTTGAACCTCCCCACACTCTCCGCCCTGCAGTCAACGCTGTCCGTCGAGTGATCTGTCTGGCGGAATGTATGGATATACCAGGTTTTAAAGCGAACGAAGCCCCGAACAAAATTCATTCGCTGAGGAATACATATATGGCAGAGAAAAGAAAAGTCGCTAAAAACAAGAAGCCGGGAAGTGGAGTAGACGATATAGTATATGTTCCCAAATTACCTTGGTTTGTATCGCTCAATTTTTTTAATAAATATTTCGATAACAGAGATCTACACCAAATTTTATTTGCATGCATTGTGCTGAACACTACTTACGTAACAAATGGTAACAAACGTGTAAACTACTTTCGCCGTGTAAATGTAGCTTTAAACTAAATTTCAAAAAAGAAAGAAAAAGTAGTTCATAATATGTACAAGCACATATACTAAATTAATCTAACAAAAAACCTAATCCCTCAATAAAAACTTATATTCTTAGTTTATAATTGTAGAAATAATAGCTAATTAGTAGTTAATAAATAGATAAATAGTGGAAAATAGACAAGAAAAAAAGGTACGTAAAACTATTGGATAGATCGCAAATATGCAAATAAATCATTGCGAAAACTGCGACTGCTGATGCTTCTCCTTAGATGAATTGGAAGAGAGCTCCACATCCTGGTGGACTAGACAAAGAATTGGATCTCACTAGTGCGCGAGCGGAACAGTGGCATAGATAGAGATGATGTTCTTGGAGATTGAGCAAAGGTGAATTTGCTGTAAAGGTAAACTGGCTGTTTGGTTACAATTAAATTGCGAAGAAACATTACAGTTCGAAATTTAAGGTAAGAGTCCAATTTACAACCCAGAATAGATGTGAAATACGCAGTGATATGACTGAAACGCCCTAGACCAAAAGCATAACGAGTGGGAGAGTTGAATGCTAACGCAAAGAGTGGGAATCCAATTTGCAAAACACTTCACAGCCGTAAGTCAATAAGGGGACTAGTAATGATTTCAATAACATTACACGGGTTTCAACAGAATTTGCGAAATCTCCATACACCCTGCTTATGATACTGTTAATCTGATCGGACTAGTTCACAGTACTATCAACAATTATCCCAAGATTCTTGACACGTTTGCTGTATGGAATGGCAATATTGTTAAGCGTTATGTTAGAAAAGAAATATCTAACTGGGTTTTGTATACAATTGTAGAGTCAGTTTTGGCAGCATTTAAGTGGAGCGAATTATCAATAGCCCTTTTGTAGACTCTTGCAAGATCCTCTTTCATTCTGTACACAGCATTCTCTATAAGCCCTAAAGGTGTAGATATTTAGAGTTGAATGTCATCCGCATACATATGAGAATTACAGTCACGCAGGATAAGTAGAAGGTCGTTAATAAAAGTGGAAAATAATAATGGGCAGAGAATAGAGCCTTGAAGCACTCCACTAAGAACGGGTAGAAAATCAGAGGCGGTATCCCCACGAAACACCCTTTGTACTCGTCCGCTTAGATATGACCCAATAAGTTTGCAGACAGGATAAGAGAAATTAAATATTTTATACAGTTTATTTAACAGAAGCCTGTGGTTAACCTTATCAAAAGCTTTGGAAAAATCTAGAAGAACGAGCAAAGTGAGTTTATCACTGTCCAGGGAAGTTCTGAAATCATCGACGATCTTTAGCAATGCTGTGGTGCAGCTGCGCTTTGATCTAAATCCCCATTGTAGGCTACACAACAAGTTTCTGCTATTTAAGAAGCTGATCATGTGACTATGCAGGATTTTTTCAAAAACCTTAGACAAGAAAGGTATTATGCTGATAGGGCGATATTCAGGAGAGCTACAAGATCTTTGGGGATTGGTATAACTTTACAGAGTTTCCAAACAGAAGGAATGGAGGATCTTAAAACGATGTTGTTAAAGAAATATGTCAGACTTGTAGTTGTAACAGGTAGCAAAATTTTAACAAACTTAGGATGCACATCGTCAACATTTTAAATGCGAAATTGTAATCAGTCAGTGGACTACTGCAAAAATCCCAAGACTGCGGTTAAATTGTTTTGGATTGCATTAATTGGCAAGACCTAAAAACAACTATAAGTTAGGGAATACTAGAAGTACATGAGCGTAGTTTAAAGTAGACATGATAGCTCAATCTATGGATCGAACTATAGATACAAGATACAAACAAGGTTTAATAAAGACAGTTAATTTCTTCTAGTATTCTCCAACGTTCTGTCTTTTTAGTTGTTTTGATTTTGTCATTAAGACGTTTGAGTCTTGCCCTAATTAATGTAATCAAAACATATTTAACCATTGCTGGCTTGTGGTCGCAGCCGTCCCATTGAGTAATTATACTGCCAACGATTGGAAGCATTATCTTTAAAATATTTCTCTCACTCATGTGCTGTTGAAATTTTGAAAATTGCTCATAGATTTTGTTACAATCTATTGTAACGATTGTATTAAATTTTGATCCGAACCATTTCTTCTCTATCAACGCATGATTTTCGTTATGACCATGGTTGTCATCAATCATGTGTTTTCGACAGAACTCACACTTTGTTCGTCTTACAACCATTTTTGCAAGATGTCCAAAGAAGTAAGTCTTCGAAGAAGTACAAAATTATTCTTTAGGAGTGCATGTTTCCAAATCATCAACAATTTCATTTTCATATTCAGAGATATACCCTGCAACCGCTTCACTATCTTCACAATGGCTTTCTTCCACAGTTTCATCCGTTTCATCCTCTACTAAGATATTGATGAACTCTGAATTGAAGTTGATCAAATTTTTTGGTATATTATGACTAGAGCACTCCGACGGTAATACATTGGAATACAACAGAATTTCTTTTAAATTCTTGTATGATACATATGTAGAAGGGTTCCGCTCATTCGTACTGAATTCTTTAATCTTTAAAAATAAGCTTTCGATAGGGTGTTGACTTAACCGAGAAGTCATTAAAAAGGCCTGCTTCTCTTTTAAATCTTCCCCATAGCATACGTACCACATTTATGGTTTGTATTAATCCATCGAAGCAGTATGGACGCTTCATTCTTCCCGTATGAACCCATGTATCAATCCATATCTTTGCCGAAGAAAGATTTTCGATCGTATTACTGTTTCTCTGCGATAGAGCATTTCTTTCAAGATTCTTATTGAATTCTGAAACACTATTTAGGTGGTCAAACAGTGTATTCATGTTCGCAATGAACTCTGCCGTATTACTTGTACGTAATTTTTCGGCAGATTCAGGGAAACTATCTAAACTTATAGCTGCCAAAATCTCGGAAGCAACCGAGTGGTTAAATATCTGGGTCGCAAGCTCAACAGGTACTTGGTGAAAATATTCGGGATCTATATGTGTATCGGTAAGCCAATGCATTGCTCTAATGTTTCCACTATCCATATCGTTAATCTTGCGAATTATATCCCAAGATATGTCCCTTCCGTTAGAAATAATATTACTATGATACAAATTATTTCTAACGCTCTTGAAGAGATGAGGTATATCATAAGACGCATATATTTTAATGTCGAAGAAGTATGGGTTTTCACGCGTGCACTCTAAAGCCGATAGCACTTTCTATTGTTACCTCCCTGGTCGCAAGTTATTGCCTTTATATCCAAACCAGTTTCCAGCAGTTTGGAAATCACATCTTTTAAAATTAACGCTAGATCCTCAACGGAAGCGTTACCCGCCACATAGCCTACAGCTTGACTATAGTTTTTATTGAGTCCTCGTACCATCAGCACGAGGATACTGGAAACTAGGCTGTTCTTGCGACCTAATGGACCTAAATCTGTTAGGTCATATATGACGTCATTATTCAATTCCAACTCCGGTTTTGTCATCATTTCATCGAAAATTAGAACTCACCGTCTATCTATTTCTGCCAACTCAGAAATTTTCTGTTTCAGTAGTTTTGAAACAATGTTAGAAATACCTGTGTCCAATCTCACCATCGAATTATGCCATTTAAGAATGGTGGATGTCGGGGGCAATAAAAATCCCAAATTCAGCATATCTTTATAGAATGCTGGGGATTCGTTATAAAATTTTAACGCTAAGTTTGTTTCTCTACCTGTCCACTTAGTCGTATTTTTATGCACAAGCTGTGAACGTACCAAAGATTTCACAACCTCGCTTTTTCCTGCAAGTCGGCTATCTAAAGATTTGCTGGGGAACTGCAAATAGGTGTCTCATCAGGAAAACGATACTGATCTAAAATTTTATATTTTCTGTTACGATATGTTTTAGGATTACCCGTTTTATTCACAACTAGCTGGGTATTTTCAACTGTAGTACACAGCATTGCTAAGCAGACTTCGTCCATGCTTGCCTCTGAGCAGGAACATACTCCTGAATTAAATGGCTTTGGTAAGGCCGCTTTATTTAAAGTGCTTCTTCCCGCATGTTCTATAACGTCCTTTTCGTAAAAATGATTTTTATAGAGCCTTTTCGACGTCTTACCCAATGGTTGTGGTTGTCCACTATGGTGTAGCCAAACATTCCTACGATAATCGTTTGGGAACTTGAAAAAAGATGAATTTGATAATCCCCCCCTTCTAAATTTTTGAGGACAGTTTTTATAACAGCAGATATATGCCATGCTGTCGGATATCAATACTATTTATATATTGTTCAAGGAAACTCAAGAAAGCTAAATATATTGTTAGTTTCAAACAAAATATGATGTTATGATTAAGGAAAACTCGCTAAATAAATTGATGCAAATATGATATTCGTAAAGAAAACCAAAACCAAACAAAATTAAGGAAACAACTCAAAAAACTCGCTAAATTGTTGGTTTCAAATCAAAATATTAATTCGTAGAAAAATCAAACAAAATTAAGGAAACTCAAGACGATTAAGAAAACTTCTTACACTTCACAATAAATTGTTGGTTTCAAACAAAATTCCAAACAAAATTAAGGAAACTCAAGAAACTAGCTGGTTTCGAATCAAAATATTAATTCGTAGAAAAATCAAACAAAATTAAGGAAACTCAAGACGAATAAGAAAATTTCTTACACTTCACAATAAATTGTTGGTTTCAAATCAAAATATTCGTAGAAACCAAACAAAATTAAGGAAAACTCGCTAAATAAATTGTTGCAAATATGATATTCGTAAAGAAAACCAAACCAAATAAAATTAAGGAAACTCAAAACTCAAGAAACTCGCTGGTTTCAAATCAAAATATTAATTCGTAGAAAAATCAAACAAAATTAAAAACTCAAGACGAATAAGAAAACTTCTTACACTTCTATTTCTATTCTAAATACAAAATTGAAAACAAAAAGATAATTTGGAAAATTCAAGAACACTTCTATTTGTTGACGAAATTAAAACCAAAGAAGGAAACTAGAAACTCGAAATAACTCGCTACTTAATACTTAAATAAATTGTTGGTTCAAATATGAAATATTAATTATTAATTCGTTAGAAAATTCAAGAAATAACACTTCTATTTTTATTCTAAATACCACCTTCTTACACTTCTAAATTGTAAATTGTTGTTCTTCTACACTTCACACAAAAACTTTTTACAAATCTAAATTACTTTCAAAATTTCATCAAAATCAAAAATATTAAAATTAAGAAACCAAGAAACTTCACACTTCACAAAACTTTTTATTCGCTAAATAAATTGTAAATTGTTGCTTTCTGCGCGAACCTCAAAATGATTTTTTTTTTTTTTGAGAAAAAAAAACGACTTAAAGAATACCGAATTATTATTTTTTTTTCATTGCTTTTCTCCGCTGGGTTGCAAAAAAAAAGATTTTTCTACTCCCCGCCGGAGGGCGGCTCAATCGACGAGGGTGCCAAGTTTCAATTAGCTGAATGCATCTTAAAATAGTTGTCAAAATTTCTGGTCGGTTAAAGTTTGAAGTTTGGTGGCGTTTGTGATTGTTTTGGTTGCCGTATTTCAGTTTTCATTAACTTAAGAAATTAAAATCAAGAAAACCAAGCAGTTGAATTGATTTAAATGCATAATGATTAACTTCGAAGATGATTGTCCTGTTAAAATAGCTGTTCGTGAGCGTCCTCTTAAGGAAGATGATTTACCAGGCTGCGGTGTTGTTTCGTATGACCCGGTTAATAAAAACGTAAATGTTACCACCAATTTTGTTACTTTTTAAAATGTTTCCTTAAATTTTTTACTTAAAGATGATTTTCATTGATGAACGACGTTTTGCATTTGATATGGTTTTCACTCCCACTGTATCACAAGGAGAATTTTTTACAGTTTCCATTCGACCGATGATAGATAAGGCTCTCATGGGATATAATTGCACTGCGTTAGCTTATGGACAAACGGGAACAGGAAAGACATTTACAATGGGACTACACGAAGAGGTTGAATTTCATCTCATTTCATTTACATCAAAACTCAACTTCTCCCAATTTTCAGAATTTTGATAGCGATGATGCTGGAGTTGTTCCAAGGTGCCTGTATGAGCTCTTCAAAAAGTCACTAATTCCAGACGAGTTACGTCGTGTTAGCATTTCAGTTTCGTTCATAGAAATTTACAATGAAAAGGTTTATGATTTGCTATCGGAAACTCCATTAGAACAAATAAACACTAAAGGTAAGATTGTGGTATAGGCAAAAATTCAGAGTAATTTTTTTTTAAATTGGTGTTTTCATATTTTGAAAACAAAAGGAATTATTTCGGATATGTATAATTAAGAAAGTTAAAAAAAAATATTTCGCTGCGGACAGGATTCGAACCTGTGCGGGTAGAACCCAATGGATTTCAAGTCCATCTCCTTAACCACTCGGACACCGCAGCCGACAATTGAAGCGATGCTAGAATTCATCAATAGCATAGCTTACCTAATAGCGGCATACTTTTCTTAGGGGAGAGTGGGGAAGCAAAATTTATATTTTGTTCATATATTTCAAAAATTAACCGTACGACATAATTATGATAATATTAATGGCGAAAGACATGTCGAGAGCAAAGAAAGGTTGACTATGTACTGTACCATGACAGGGTCAGAGAAAATTAAACTTTTGATCATTGGCAAAGCCAAGTCTGGATGCTGTCTTGTGTCCTTTTCATAACCTAAATGAAATCATATTACACTAAGTTTGTCATGTAACGCACAGAAATAATGCTGATAGAGCAAAGTGGGTTGGACACTCACGCATAATATTAAAACCCTAGAGTCTAGACCAAGGTACAAACGTACCTTTGCTGAAAAAACAATTGGAATTTTAAATAAAAATATATGTTGCATCAAGGTCAATTTCCATGATAGCCTCAAACATATCTTACTGGGTTTTAGCGTTTTTTTTTTTAATATTATTAAGCCAAGTTTAGGGAATACCCTATGATGGGGTATGAGGAGAGTGGTGGATGTGTCGATGTATGTCGCCTTTATACTTCCGCAGGTTGTATGCCGGAGGAAAAACAGAAGATGGTAATCTATTCCATATTTGCGTTGTTCGGGATAAAAAAGCATCACGTAATTTTTCTGTACTGCCGAATGTAATTTGAAGGGTAAAAGGATTTGCGCGGTTTTCAGCGCGAGTATTGCGTACAGGCATCATTCTACAAGGGATTAGACTAGATATTTCATCAAGACCATAGCGATAAAGGAGCGAAAGCCATCCAACATTGCGGTGGTGCTCGAGTGAGTCGATATGACAAGTTATTAATATATCGCCAATGAGCTTGATGGCTCTCTTTTGGACAATATCCAATGAAGCTAAGAATATGCGACCAGCCTCAGCCCATATATGGGTCCATGCTAGGTCTAATGAAGGACTTGTAGAGGAGCGCTAGATTTGACGGACTGAAATATTTCTTATACCTTTTCAGAAATCCAAGACATCTCGATGCTTCTTTGGCAACAGAGAAGATGTGATCTGCCCAGTTTAACTTACTGGAAATATTAATGCCAAGAATGCTTAGTGACTGTGAAACAGAAATTAATGCTTCATTAAAAGAAACGGAGTGGCTAAGTTATGGTCTTGTTTTAATGAGATGAGACAGCTTTGGATCTTAGAAGCATTCAATTCGACGCAATTCGTTTTGCCCCAAGCGAGGATATTGTTAAGATCGTTATTCAATGATCTAATCAAGCAATCTCGTTTAACGTGTGCGACATTCCTCCTGGAGTCCGCAAGAGTGTCAAAGGATTAAGCGAAATCAAGGGTACTGTCATCTGCGAAACTATGGATGGGATTGAAAGTAAGTCATCAAGTCTCCTGATGATCGTCTAGCTCGGAGGCCATATTGGCGATCGTTGATGAGATGATTAGTTTCTAGATACTTCATTAATTTGGAATTAATGATAGTTTAAAAACCTTTTAAAGAATCGAAATGATTGCAATTGGTCGATAATTTGAGGGATCACTACATTCTCCTTTCTTGGGAATGGGCTGAATGTGAGTTCCAAGCAGTTGGAAATTTTCCTGTCGAATAAGACAACTAGAATAGTTTGCGCAGAGGCAGCAGGTGTAGCATTTAATTAACAGGGGCGAAAAACCATCAGGTCCTGCGGCTTTGGAGACGTCAATCCCCTTAAGGACCTTAAACACATCTCTCGTACAGATGTGTATTGGCTCTTGTACACATCCACACGGGAGATGCAACACAGGTGTCTGTGAAGTGGGTGGAAGACGAGATTTTGAAGCGAATCTAGCAGCCAAAATATAAACTTTATCCAGGAAGTCACTTCACCATTATTAAGTACTGAAGATATAGAGGACTTGCTGAAGTTGTTCCTAATGGTTTTGACCAGAGACCAGGAACATTTGCTGCCTTTGTGGCTTGCCAAGATTCTTTGCCTGCCATCAAAAAACTTCAATCCAATAATTTTTGTTTGAGTTTATTATTACTATAATTATTCGGATAAAAAAAAAACTATTTAGTCTCAGTATATAATTTTTTATTTTCAGGCCATAAATTTTTGGGGGGTGTGAAACATCAAATACAAAATGTTGAAGAAGGGTACGCTGTTCTTGTACAGGGAAACAAAAATCGCCATGTTCGTCCCACAAAGATGAATCCTCAAAGTTCAAGGTCTCATGCAATTTTCACACTACATATAACCACAACGACACAGCACGATGAAAAAACATCAATTTCATCATGCTTTCATTTCGTTGATTTAGCTGGATCAGAAGGAGTTAGGCGCACCGGTCATCAAGGCGCTGCTTTAACAGAAGGAGTTCATATCAATCAAGGTTTACTATCAATTGGAAAAGTTTTGCAAGCTTTGGTAACTGAAGCAAAGGTGATCCCTTATCGTGATAGTGTACTCAGTTCAGTTTTGCAAGGTTTGTAATGTTTTTTTTTTTAACATTCGGAATATGATTCTTTTTAAATTTTAGATTCCCTGAATATAAATTCATATTTAAGTCTACTGGCTTGTATAAGTCCCCACAGGGATGATCTTAGTGAGACACTTTCAACACTTCGATTTGCGCAGAATGCAAAATCATTAAGAAATACTCCCCAAATAAATTCGGTGTTATCAGAAATAAAGGTAAGAGGTGTTTTTCTTTTAACTATAATTGGCCAATGATGAATACACTCAGAGAATGAAATCACTGAAAGAGATATACCAGTAGAAATTTTATTGTTTTTAAAGGTTACTTACAATTTTCAAGCATATGCAACATTTATTGGTGTGGATGCATATAAAGTACCCGCGAAGAAAATTAGTGGGTCTTTAGCAAAAGCTTTTTGTAATTTTTTTTAGCATACTCTAGTTTTCAAATCTTTTCGCGATGTATATAATATTAGAATTTGCCAATAACTGAATACAGCATGTGGCATTTAGAACCGGAATTTGAACGATATTAGGCTAACAACACAACTCCGTAAAAGTTTTTCTTAATTCTGAGTTTGAATTATTTGAATGGCCTTAAAGTTAAGCAATTACTTTTGTTTTAGTTCATTTTAAAATAAAGACTTGCAGTTCTACTGAGCATGAGTCGTCGGCCTTAGCACCATGGTAACTGAGAATGAAAGATTTTAAGGCCATGATCAATAAGACACGAGGTGGCTATTTGTTTGACACCATTTAAGGGACTTAATAAGTATTCTGCAAAATCCATCTCAATGTCAAATCGGGCAACTCTATTTTGGTTAAAGTCATTTAAGTTCGTAAGGTTATCACCCTTCTGCTGCAATTCTTTATCACCCTACAATTACCTGAGTGGTATCCAAAAGTCAGTGCAGAGTTCATCACCTTGTTAACAAACATAATCATGCCAGAGCGAGACATTCCGTCTGAGGTTGGAAATTGGGGATTTATTTTGAGCGATTATATTGGGTTGGTGCAGTCAAAATTACGGATCGTTCAAATGAAATTCAAACATCTTTTTGTTAATTTTTAAATAAATGTTAAAATTTATTTCTACATCATAAAACTCTCTACATCGCTGAAATCGTCTATAAATACCATTTTCGTCATAATTTGTTGTTATCCTTCAAAATATTGGAAACATTATTTCCCTTAAAAGAAATTATCCCAACTTGGAGCATTAATCTGTTGGACCGAGGGATTAGAAAAATTCGATGTGGAAGGATTTCGTTGATCAGTTTACGCCAGGTGAGTATTACTGTACTGTATGTACTATGTACTCCGACGTTATCGTTTGGAAACAGTAAGGAATGAATTAGTTTAAGGAGTTTGGAGAAGCTTAGGTCGAAAGGAGTAGATCTTAAGTTATTTCCAAGACAGTTTTTTTGCTGTATTATCCTAACATGAATTTAAAATTTTTTTGAATTACTAGAGCGTGAATTTCTTAAGCATTTTACCAAAAGGGGTCACCTACACAGGTTAGGACTTGTTGATAATTCCTTATGTAGAGGATGCGGAGAGGAATCCGAAACGGTGACTCACTTTCTTTGTCACTGTCCGACCCTCTCCGGAAAATGTTACAGATTCCTTGGCTTACACCTGGATGAATTGCATGAGGCCGGTAGGAAGGGTTGGGAGCCAATTTTATGGTATATAACGGCTTCTGGCTGGGACCTATGATCATTGCTCGTAAGTCTGGAGGGTGAGCAACGGTCCTTACCGTGGTCTACGTTCCAGGGCTCCCCCTCCGGGGGGGGGGGGGGCTCAACCTCTCTTCAATCCATCCATCCATCCAAGGTATGGAAAGCTTAACAGAAGGCTGAATTCTGAAAAGTGCAGACGCGAGTACATACTCCAGTTCGGGTGGGCAAGTTTTGTCCTTCTCGAATAGTTTCAGCTCCATAAGGGACGAAAATCTCTTTGATACTAGCTTCTCATATATTTTGAAGTCTTAGAATGGAAGACAATCTTGGTTTCGGTAATATTATATCATATATTTGTTCGATGGTTGGTTATTTAGAAAATGTACTTGACTTACTGTTGAATAAAGTTAGAGGTGAGATTTCTTTCTATGAACCTACTCCTTTGTTTCGAAAATTACCTTTTATGGTGCATTTATTTTGTCTTTATAAATAAAATACATGCAAAACTTATCGTTGCGCTAGTTAAATTTGTGCTACCTACATTTTGTCTAACTGGAAATAATATTGGAATACACCCTTACTTAATTAACCTATAAATCTAAACGTAATTAATTGTTACAATACTTGTGTACATTATAATCACTTAAATATATCCTAGTCTATCATTATCAATGGCGACCCCTCTTATTCGGTTTTGGTAAATCTTAAAAGTTTTTTCTGGTCTAAATGCTGTTTCTGTGTCTAAATTTCCAGCATCTAGTTGTTCACTTAACTCGTCTAAATCAGGCATATCGTCTGCATTACTTGTTATAATTGGTAACAGCATCATTGCCATCAAAAGTCCCCATTTCCCGAATCGTTTAAGTTGATCATCAAGTGCATGTCTTGGGAAGAGCTTCTCGGGGTCAGAACCCAATCTGTAAATGAACATCGATTTTTGTCATACCATGCCGCTAATAAGGTCATTTTTAATACTTATATACAGAGTGTTACCACCATACGTGGCCTGTAGTATAATTTCTTGCAGCTTTTCCTGTCAAGATTATATTGGCAACGTATAGCGATAACCTTAACCATTAAAGGAAGTAAAAATTCAAAGCAAAACGAAAGAATTTTGATTGTTAGTTCATGTGAAAAAATCAATAAATGTAAATACAAGAAATTCGTTACTAATAAAAATTACTGACTTCTTTAAAAGAGTTGAAAGCTCTTCGTGATATATATCCAATACTTCTTTATAATGCGCATCTCTGAAATCCTTTGTTGTACAAGAGAAGAGATAATACGTGAGGTCAGTAGCTGGTGAGGCATAACGTGTGATTTGCCAATCAATCAGCCTTGCTTCCACAGGGTGTCCGTTCTGTGAAATAAACACACTTTAATAAGTATGTATATATATATATATATATATAATAATATTTAGTGTCTCCTAGAAAATGCACCTCATATTTGAACAAAATATTATTATTCCAGGAATCTCCATGACAAAGAACGGCATAAGGTTCGGCCTCATTTCCATTGGTTACGTTTAATGCAATGTCCAGAAGATTTTTGCCTTCAAAAAGTTTATTTATTTTATCGATCGTAGGCTTGTCGCTTTCGGGGCACATTGCTTCCAAAGCTCGGTTTTTTAGACTATCAAAGTATCCTTTCAAACCTTCATCATTTTCTCTTTCAGAAAAAATTTCTGGAATTGTTTTATATTGAGCCATTTTCTCTGGACATTGATCCTGCAAGATAATGAAAGTGTCAACAATTTACGAAAAATAGCTCTGAATTCGTTATGAGTGATTTATTAAAAAACACGATTATCTGATTTCAATAAAGATATACTTGACTAAAGCTCTGAAAATTTTAAATCATTTTATAACGGTCAACGGAATATACCGTGGTTGAAACAACCTGAATTGTTCAAAAACAGCTGTTCAATTTTGGTGGAATAGTGATGAGGTTATGGATTTGCTAAGTAATTGAATAAGAAAAAATAAAATAACGGTAACGGTCTATTTCAATCGAGATTTGAACATATAAAATAAAGAGCGTGCAACATTCCATATATATTCCGGAGCTTTTTGGGTGAAATCTGTGTATTGATTTTTTGTCTGCCATATGCTATTAAAAGTAAATCAGGCAGTAAAATGACATTTGTGAAAAAAAATGGCAGACGTGAGGCTAAAAATGTGCGACATTGTTAAATTTATGAATTTTTATCAACATCAAACTTATCTCTTAAAGATAAAAATTGATTAACCCACGACATGGCGACAAATGACACTGAGCTGCCTTGCCAGAATTTGCCCACTCGTAACTTAATCCAATATCAGAGTGACAAAAATAAGTCTGTGTAGACCCGGCGTAAGACTAGTTTAAGCTTTGTGGATAAAGTAGTGGAAATTAGAACATCAAGACTCTAATTTCGATCGTCAAATATTTTTTTCTGATCTCCTCGTCATCTAACTAAGGGAACGAAAAAGAAATATCTAACCACCATACTAAATCTTTGGTAATATATAATAATGGTATTATTATAGATTTTAGAAACACCGAATACATTTCTGAATATTTCACCCCGGTCCTTTTGGAAAATCTTGTGGCGAAAAATACAATTTATTCTATTTGACAACTACACGATTCGATCATTTACAGCATTCTTGAATGGAATCGATTAAAACTGAATTTCTTTCTATAAAACTATAAAAATAATTCTAAAAACCAGTTATAAAGTAAATTGTTGCGGAGAGAAGTCCGAAACAATGACCCACTGTCACTGCCCGGCACTCTCAGGAATACGTTACAGAATTCTTGGCTCACACCTCCTGGACGAGTTACACGATGCCGGCAAGGAGGGCTGGGGGCCAATACTGAAATTTATAGGAGCGTCCGGTTGGGATATATGAGCAATCGCTCATAGGTCTGGAGGGTGAACAATGGGCCTTGACTTGAACTACGTTCGGGGGACCCGAAATGAGGTGATCTAATAGACCGATGGTACACAGAGTTTTCATTTGATTCGGCACCACATTAGGTTTTACTGTTTCGTGTGAATTCAAAATACTTTTCTATTTTCTATAGAATTAGCTTGAATGCCATCGAATTACTGGAAAGGTTTCCAATTGGTTTACTGACTTCCAATTTTACGTGCAAATAGATTTGAAGCAAATCATTCCTGAATGTCTTAATACTCATTGACAAAAAAAAAAACTGTCATATTAAAAGTCTGTTACTTAATTTAAATATTTTACCTTCATAGCATAGGAAATGGCATGAAGCTTTCCCAAAATTGTTACGACCATTTTAACATGGTCGAAGGTAATTTTCTCTAACCGGTTGAACATTTGAAATTGTTTTGGTCGCAAGTCCTCCAAGAATATTGCTTCATAGCCATCATCAGTAATTGTACCTAAGCATTTGGGGATATGATTAAACCCATCCTTAGTCAGGTCGATTCCTCGACTCTTTTGGAAATCTATTAACATTGGTAGGATCTGTAAAGATATTGTATGTCTTATTATAATTGAAATTCATAATGTTGCGAGAACTAATTACCTCATTATAGGCTAAAGCTTCTCTTAAAAATGTCGAGCGTGCAAAGAATTGCTTTCGTCGAACAGCATTTTGTGGTGGAAGTTTTAAGATAATGCTTATTTCGTTATCCATCTGATTTTCGTTGTCATCTTTCAAGTTGTCATTTCGTGATAAAGTAATGTGCGGAGATTTCACCTTAACCCTGTATAGAATTCCAATGAAGTTATCACCCTTGGATGATCCATGCTCGATTTGAATTGTGTAATTATCTGTTTTTATTGTCTTTTTTATAATATCTGTTAAAGCATCTTTAATGACACAATTTGGCAACATAGGAACATCACTTTGATCCATTTGACTGAAAATATAGAGATGAATTTTAAATTCAGGTTGAAATTGTTCTTATTTTTAGAAAATAGTCGCAAGTTTCTTTGGGAAAAATTATAATTTCTATTTTAAGTCTATCTCTATCTATTTCTCAAATGTTATTGGTGATGTTATACTTATTTTCTGTGGCTATAAAAGGACCATATGGGCTAAAAGCTGTGTAACTGCCCAAAAAACATACTGTAATGCTATCAGGTAGAAGTAATCGCGATACCTGTAAATTCGCGCAACATTTCAAGCTCTCCTCATAGAATTTAATGATGAATAAAATTGGAAATTTCCATTGTTTGAAAAGGAATCATGTTTTTGGTCAAGTAAATATCAAAAATTTCCCAAAAGAAATTCCGACTATTTTGGAGAAAGAAAGAATGTTAGAAATTCTGAATAGCTCACTAAAGGTCCTGTACTTAACAGAAAGACAAATATCTGCTGCCATATCGTCTACAAGCATGCAATATCTTGAGTTCGCTTGATATAATTACTCTGGTAATAAAGTTACGTTTTCGTTGCATAGCAAATTACTTACTACTGTAAAAACTTGTTCCACTTCATTATTCAGCTTGTCCACTCTACTACTTATGGAAAACTTTATCAATGTGTGGGTGTCAAAGCCACAGTAATCTCAAAACTATAGAGTGAAGAATTATATCGACGGAAGAATTATTGCTGGTAGAACGCATAAAAGATTCGGAAAAACATATTCATAGCAATAATCAAACAAAAGATTAATTCTACCCCTAGCTCGCGGCAACTAAGAGTTTCACTCCAAGAACAGACATCGTCGAACTAATGGACGATTTAATGAAAAGTATAATTCTCAAATATTGATTAGCTTACAAAATAGCGTACAGGAAACCCATAACGTGGAAACATCATTTAAAAATTGCAAATTATGAAAATCGTGAGAAAATGTGTACAGAAAAAAAAAGATTGAAAATGCAACAAAGACAAGCTTCTGACCCAAAATAATGAAGATTTGGAACAATAATAACACAAAAAGGCCAAAGATGTAAAGAAATCAAAAAGATAAATAAGTGAAAATTCGACAATAATATTCCAAGAAAACGGAAGACGCAACTGAACAAAATGTACAAAATAAAAATCAACAAACCTTTTCAAAGAGTACCACACATCACAACAATAAGAAATGAACAACAATGAAATGCAGAACAAGCAACAATATCTGAGTCAATCAGAGTCCCTCATATGGGAGAGAAGTAATAAAAGCTTCAGAAAAACACGCGCGCCGCCAGTGCTATCTGTTATATATGTCGGCAAAGATCAATAAAACAGAGCTAATCTCTGCTTACAATTGACCTTGATTGAAATTCCTTACTTGCCGGGAGAGTATGCATAACTCGAAATATTTACATTGCGCATAAGCAATGCACTTCTCTGTGTAAAATTTATACCTAATGAATTGTGCTGATAAAATTTTCTCACCGCATCAAATATTCACAAGTCGTATTGCACATATGTGTACATAAAAATTACATTGATTACACTTTTTGTAAAACCGCATAAGCGATTTTTACTAGTTTAAAAATTTACGAAACATTGATGAAATAAGTGCAATCTCAAGATCCCAATGAGAAAAACAAAAACTCAAAGAACTTCCACTTCCCAGCGCAGAAAACTTTGACAATAATTTGTAGGTGTATTGTAAAAAATACTGTGAATAAAAATAGCAACGCATGCTCCCCTTAGGCGTCGGGAAATTAGTATAATATTTTTTCAGTGGTTGATAGATTTCGCCTTAATGGTCGATTTTTAGAAAAAAATTTATTCTAAACCCATAAATGCTGGTGAAAGTTTTCATAGCGACTCGAAAGAAACTTGTGAACGTAGCACGTGAAACGATTAAATATTAAAAGATTAATTCTAGAAGACAAGCCGTGCGTTCACAGCACATCGGTGTGCACATCACATCATTGAAAAAGTAGGGATAGCAACTGAACGGTTGGTGTGCACTTCGATTCGAAATATCATTTTTGAAAGTTCTTTAGTTTTATACGCTAAACGTCAAAAATATTAAACGCACCGAGACGCTACCAGACCGTAGTGTAAAAATGTGACATTCTGCGTGCGGCTGAACGCACGGATGTTATAGAAACTCTGTTGAATGAATGTCTGGTTAGTTGCTGTGGGAAATTAATTATTGAATTTTTCTTTGCTCCCAATAAAGATAGTTTTTTGCGTACATTGATCATATTTCTAATTAGATCTTAATACCAACACATTAAGGGTTCTGACGTTTCCCAGTAATCATTGAGATGAAATATCATCAGTGCGATAATTGGAGGATATCTTCCAGTTATAATTTTCGGAATATTTGAGCAATACAAATGTATGAAAATTGCTTTTAAGTTGCTTAAGCAATAATTAGGTGATATGAGTTCGGTTGCTTCCAATTCAGTTTTACCTTTTTTTTCCTCCAGAGAAAAATGGCGAACTTTTCTTTTTCGTTTCGCCTGGAAAATACATTGATGAAAATCCGGTATATGTTTATTTTTAATGAAGAAAGGGCGTTATCTGAAAATTTAGGTCTGTTCATTCTGGTTTAATAAACGTTCGGAGTAAGTTATAGTAAAGTATCCTCTCATTTATAAAGTTGCATTTAAAAATAATTTAATTCCTTCTATTACCATGGTGATATTATCGAGACATTTTGGCTATATCACTTTCCTCTCTTCCAGACCAGTAGCGAGAACCAAATTAAAGGTAGGGCATCAGAAATTTGAAGTAGAGCGCAAATTTTCAGTGCATTTGGGATACATCGGTTCAGGTGAAGGGATATTTTTTTGAAAAAAAAAACAAACTTTCTAGAACCCTCATTTTATTATATTTTTTATAGATTAACTAAAACAGGTATCTAAAATAAGAAGAAATAAATGGACCAAACAAGAAACACAACATGGTAAAAATATTCAATATAATTGCAGTCTTCGATTTACCATATTGTGAAATTTTCGTAGCACTTCGTCATTCAACTCATTCAAGTACCTTTTCACAATAGTAGCCTCTTCTTAGGAAGGAATTTTAATACCTGAAAAATAATTGCAATTACAGATTTGGTTTTTTTTTCATTAATTTCCTCACAACAATTATATCTATATTTTAATGTTGAACATACTTAAACTTTGTCCAACTCTTCAAGACATAAAATTGAATCTAGTAGATCCTCATTGTCTGCAAATCTTCTTTTCATCTCAGCTGTTATTATGTCTACAGTTTCATAATATTCCGCTTTAAATGAAGGAGCTTAAACCATGCCTGCAGTTTTTTGACAAGAAGGTGATAGACCATACAGCACTAATCCTCCAGATGTCTTGCTTTTAATTGTCACTTCTCTTCTGGCAACTATTTTGATATTCTTTTCTACAAAATGGTATTCTCAGCTTCTTCCAAAATTGTCTCATACATCTCTTCTGACCTCAATTTATTCCTGGCCACATTATATTATCGATATGGCTCCTTCAATCCCGTGCTTCGACCCTGTAAAGCCGCATTAGCCGGTTGCAGAACACATAGTATTTTTTTGCTACTACCTTTGAGAATCGATCTTCCATGTTTAACATAAAGCCTTTGATGTCAACTCTTTGTGTAATATCATCGCCATTGAATTTTCCATTTTTCGTTTTATCTGAAGTTTTTAAAATCAGGGAATAATTTTCATATACGACTCTTGTAACCGCCAAATGTCCTAACCAAAGCTGTTCAAGTAAGCGACCAATCGTCTTACCTTCATGCAAGGCAGTAAGGGGTGACAGGTAAGCAGCGCAAACATGGCGGAATATTGGCTGACTGGTCAGTGTTGTCGATCACACAGATTCGCCACGACGACTTTTATGACGTGACGTCGCCGCAGAATACGGAATAAGTTGGCAATTTTTAAGGTAGGGCACTGTCGTTTTAAAATAAAGCATTGCCCCCCTATGACCTCCCCAAGCTATGGCTCTGCTCTCTTCCAGGCTATGCTCATTGATGCTTCAACGTGATTCCTCAACGATATCTTCCTCTTATCTTCTGCAGGTATTGCTTTCGTGTTCCCTAGATGATACGAAAGCAATTCATCAAGAAGTATTTTTCGTATTCCCTAGAAGTATTGCATTCGGGACACATCCACTCCCGAAGGGGGTGACTTCCGCAATATAGAAGATGATAATTTTAATCGATAATAGTTATCTTCGCCGAAATATGTTGCGCGAATCATCCGCGTATCATCTTGCTTGCTGGGTTAGGATTCTCGTACAAAAGCAAAAATCTCGAATAAGTTTGAATGCATTTTTATACCCTAGATGAAATCTAAAGGGTTTACTAAGTTTGTCATTTCGTTTGTACCGCACAGAAATAATGTTAGTAGAGAAAAATGGATTGGACACCCACGCATAATATTAAAAGTTATTTCGATTTTTGCATGTTTATCCGCACAATAACTCGAGAACGCGTGTACTTAGAGATTTAGAGATAATTTTGAACATGGGCTTTAAAAAAAAAAGGAAAATTAAGTTCGAATATGGCACAAATCGTGTAACACCTTCGTAAGGTTGCCATACAAAAATTTTGCTTCTCATTACATATTTGGACACTGTCTGAGAACGCTTCAACGTAGAGAGCTAAAATTTGGTAAACAATGTTTTCTAAAATCGGGCAACCCCTTCTTGGTGTTGCCATATAAAAATTTAGAATTTTTACGTATATTGTAAAAACGATTAGTCCTAGACGTTCTGCAGAATATAAAATCCCATGAAATTGGATATAATCAGTTTTACTGTCATTCTAGAAATATCGTATATGCAAAAACCCACTTCAAAAATTAAACTTGTATTGATTGGTGACCGTACGAAATTACATACGGCTATTCATCTATTTAGGCTATCATAAGAATTGGTCTTAGGCCAATTCTAGCTTCTTTACTTGTTTTTGTTCAACTACTATTTTTATCAGAAAAACACGCCATCAACACAAAGTTTTCATATTGGGTTTAAGAAGATCAAAGGTTTGACTTTAAAATGACCTTTCACACTCTGTGAAAAAAAAAGCGGAAAGGGATACATTTTGGGTACAGAGCGTGAAAGATTATTTTAAAATGAAGCTTTTGGACTTCTTAAATCCAATATAAAAAATTGGTGTTGATGTCAGTGTTTTTTGACGAAAATAGTAGTTAAATAAAAAAAACCGAGTTGAAATTCTGAAGTTTTAATTTTCTTGAGCCATAACTTCAAAACGGAGATGAAGACTGGAAAAATTTATAAGCCATTGGAAAGGTCCAACGATTATCAAACAAATTGTAAATCATCATCATGAAGTGTGGAAGTGCAAGGTGATCTATAAAAACATACCCAAATATCTTTAAATCCCGTTATCTCGGAAACCGTTTGCTTGTCCAAGCATGATCTATCCATAGTTCTCGGGTGTAAAGGCAGTTTCACATCAAAAACAAAAACCGAAAACTCAATTTATTCCACTTTAAAACAAGATATTTGCTCGAATGATTAATAACATCATGGGAAATAGGATAAACTAAGAATTTTATTGAAAAAATAGTATATTTATCTCAGATTTTTAAGAAAAACACAATTTTTATGTTTTATCGACCGAATTCTAGCCTACTAACTCCTATTGTAACCATGCGGAAGCCTGGCAACATAATAATAGTGAAGCACTGAAGCAATAGGGTACGGGCAATAAGTATTATTAAGACCAACTGGCAGATGGAGTTTTATCAGTGATATTGTGATATTGCTCGCTTAAGATATACTTCAGCCATTTGGAACGAACACTGCCAAATTTATTGCCCGCACCGCAGTCATGGTGGAAATATATGGCAAGCAATATTATTGCCATGGTGAAACGTTATATACGGTGTACCATAATTTGTTGAAAGCATAGAATGTAGAAAAAGCTCTTGAGCTCTTGAGGTTCAGCTGTTATTATGGAACACTCAACCAGGGACGCACATATAGCTTTTTTTACAACTGTAATTTAACTGGTTGTTTAACTGGTGTTAATTCTAGAATTCTTCATTATTTCAAGCCGACATATAAGTAGAAATAGGGAGTGAGAGAAAGAACTGTATCCCAGCGGGAAATGGATTTCATACCGCATCGATGCGGTATTGCATCTTTGCAACTATCATTCCTCCATTTCTGCACACAAAAAAAAACTTCGATGAATTTTACACAGGATGTCCTAGTAGGGTTGTGATGCCATTCTGCAGGATCAAATTTCGATGAAAGCATCCATGAATGAATAATCATCAAAGAAAATATCAATGAAAAATGATGTAGAAATTTTCGAAATTATGACCAGCTTGATGCAATAATTATTATGTGTAATTAAAATATTTAATACATCAAACATGAAATAATGAATTACTTTTTCCTTTGGAAGCTTTATCAGGAATAATTATGTTAACTGCGGAAACAATTTTTCAAAATGAACTCAATTACTTGAAAAAATTTATCCCAGAATGAAATTTAAGTTAAAAGAATTACTGCAGATGGCACAATATCCAACATACAATTTTCGGTACAAGTACAGTTAGCTCGTCAGTCGTGTAAATGACTTGCTTAATTCGAGCAACATCACATTCAATCATGAGTGCTACATTCTATGGTAAGTGAGTGCTGGTCATTTGAATTATTGTATGCTATATCGAATTTTAAGAGCAAATACTGCTAGAGCTTTACTAATTGGATTAGGGACAAAATTACAGATTGTGAGTGGGACAAATGCAGAAGATTAGAAAATGTTGATCGTTTTTAACCAGGGACCGAAAATAACTGATATTTTGAGAATTTTAAACAAAAAAACTGGGATAAATCATGCTCGTGGAATTTAGTGGTATATACCAAAAGATGTCTCGTGAAACCCATTTGGATTCTTGTAAAGCTTTTGAAAACTTAACTTTTTATAAAAAAAAGCTAAAAAAAACTAAGCTGGAATGGCTTTTTATTTTTTCTGGCAAAAATAAAAAACCAGTTTGACTTTTTATTTTTTCGAGCTGGAAATAACAGGTTTTGAAGCCGGAAGTATAAAAAGCCAAGCTGGCTTCTTATTTTTAGGGATCGAATCAGTTATGAAATTTTACGAAAAAAGCTTAATTTACTTGTTATTCCTGGCCGGTAATAGTTTTGAAGCTAGAAAAGCAAACGCAACGGCTTGATACTTTTTTCGGTAAAAATATGAAAAGCGAGCCCGGCTTTTTATTGTTTCTTGCCAAGCTGGCTTTTTATTTTTGCCTTTCCAGCTTAGTTTTTTTTAGCTTCAAATTATTATCGGTCAGGAATAACAAGTAAAGTTGGCATTTTTCGTAATAAGTCCCTGTTTTTAACTCATTCACTATACACTAATACTCGAGATCAATTCTTGAGCACTTAAGTTCGATCAAAATATTCTTTTTGAGTTCTTATAATTAAATTTCTTAGAATTCTGCATAGCCGCCCTAACATCCTATGTCTAATTGGTTCAACTGTAAACAAATTAAATACCCTAATTGAAAAAATTTCTCAAAAAGTATAATCAAAGACGTTTCTAAGTTATTTAATCTGTCCTTCAAATATACATATGTTTCGTAAAAGTTAAGTAAAATTGTGTGGCTTACAATTGGGTTTACATTTCAAAGAAATAGATACATTTTTAATTTTAACTTAGTCGCAGTATACACCGTCATATGCAACGAATATCAAATTGTAAAAAGTAGTTATTTACACAAAAACAAAACGATTCTCTCATTTAATGGCGTTCTTATTGAAGATTGTAAGATCTTATACAAGTTGTAATTAGGTATATTAATTTCTTAAAACAAAAGCAAAAATAAATTCTCTGAATGGAGAGAAATTTATAGATATGAAGGTAACATAAAATTCAAATTATTGAAATTATAAAGAACTGACGACTTTGTACAAAGATTTAGTCGTTGATTAGTTTAGCAAAGATCTGATCGGAGGCTGTAAGTTGAACGTTATGTGAAAGAGAGTTGCATGTGCTAGCAAGTTGGATAAAATGCACAATTACCGAATCAGAAAAAAACAAGTAACCACTAGCTGAATATGAATATCTGCTATTAAAGGCGGAAAGTACTGACATGTATAACATAGACCGCTGACACCACTGAAATCGCTCGTTTTATCATGGGATCACTTTTCTATAGTTGTCTCTTTTTGGTTTAACGGCTGGATTCTACTGAACTTTAAATAATAAGTTCTATACGAAATCCATCATATGTAGTTCAGTTTCAGTTCAGTGGATTTCCAAATGAATATATCGAATAGAAATGGATGGCAATATAACATTTGTAATCCTTTCTCTGTCCCCCATAGCTACTTTTAGGGATAGGCAGACAAAAATTGCTTAATCTTATTTCCTTAAAAATCGAGTTTCAGGAATATTTGATGTTATAGGAGATAAATTTCCAATAAAAATAATAATTATCAATATATTTGGAATTTGTTGAGCTTGTAACATGGCTGTTAAAGCGAAAATGAAACTTGAAATTAAGATATTTCTCACACCCCTGCCAATAAAAGTGGACCCATATGAAATATAAGAGCAAACAGTCCACGTTATACATGTCAGTGGCGGAAAGCCGGTAAAGCTTTGACAGAATTAATCACAAAATTCATACAATACAAGTTGCCCGTTTTTGGTTTTTCAATCGCCTCTGTCAATTCAGTGGCTTTTTTCTAGCTATCTATTCGTTTCATGGTGGGTTATCTTCTGTGGAGCTCTTTCGGTCGAAATAAATACTACGTCCATTGCTCCCTAATGCAGGTAGATATTTAGGCTCATTACTTTTCATTATTTACATCAGCGATTTATCTTTCTTCTTCTTCATCTATTGGTTTGGAGACAAAACTGTGGGCTCCACTAATTAGAAGCTGGAGTTTTCTCTCCCTGGCTCGACCTTACGAGGTATAACGCCAAAAAGTGGGATAATAATAGTAGTTGGGGGACCAATTAAAAGTTTTCACACTAATGTGAGGTTGTGTTAGCGACGCCACGCGTCCGTGCTGATTTATATTATAGTTGTAGTTTTTTTTTTTTTTAAATTGGGTTATATTGTTAAAACTTTTAGAAAATTAGTTATATTAGTTTTATTTGTTTGGATTATTTTTTAGCTCCATTTTGGAGTGATTGAATATAATTAAACTTATTCACTATAGTGGTAAGCTCCATTTTGGATTATTTAATTTTATTGAGTTGTTACCAGCTCGAACGCTGGGACCGAAGTGTATATATCTTTGATTATGACATGACTAAATCGAGAATTCTTTGTAATCAATGCGATTGTGAAATTTTAAATTCGGTTTTCAATTCGTCATTTCATGAATGCTGCACTATAAACCGGTCTCTTCATTTCAGAAGCAAGGCATATTACTATGTCTGTCGACGCATTTCATTTTACGACCATTAATTAAGTTGAACGAAACCAAACCAAGGACTTAGTTGCATATCCTTTGAAATAATACTGATGCTTTCGTGAATAGGACTAATGTGAGCTTTGTGAAGAGATGATCCAAGGAGTTTAATAATCCGACAATGCTACTTTTGTTTAGGGAAGGTTGCCTTTCATGACGGTGAGTTTAATAATCCGACAATGCTACTTTTGTTAAGGGAAGGGTGCTATTCATGACGATGAAAAAATCAGTTTGTTTTTACATAATTTTCATCCTTAAAGTGTTTAGAACACGTGGGTAAAAGGATATTTTCATATCTAAATTATTTTAGAATTCACAGCCTGTTCAACGGATGAATCGATTCACATGAATGTCTGCGCAATTGAAAGGAAATTCAATTTGCGGGGCCATCAGAAAGCGATTTTTGTCAAAAATTGATTGAGAAAAGGTTGTTTCGTCCATTGAAGCAAAAAGAAAAGGCAAGAAAATATTTTTTTTTTTTTTTTTTTTTTCAAACGGCTGGCATTTTCTTATTCAGAGGATTCTTTGAAAACGAAAGCCGGTAAGGCCCCCCAAATTTTATCTAGTGTAATCATTTTCAACCCGATTTGTTTCGGATAAACTGGTAGAGCTGTGGAGCGCCCTGCGCAGACTAAAACACGGCGTGCATGGTTTTGTTTGATGGGAGGTGGAGCCGCCATTTTGGATTTTTCTTTTATAAATAAAATTGATAGAAGATTAAAATACGTTAAAACCTATTTCCAAAAGTATTTATATTATGTAAAAAAAAATTCCAAAGTTCATGCAGTTTTTATGCCTCTCGACGGTAAGGCCAATCCCACACAATGTGTGCATTTGTCAAATATTTCGCAATACGTCTGTTTACACTCATCTGAGACGCATTGACAAATGCACACATTGTGTTGGACCGGCTTAACCTAGTGTGTGTGTGGAACGCCTTTCGTTTCGTACTGACCAAAGTACCTATTGCTTCTTTAAGGCCCAATTAAAATTCCAATAGATTTTTATCTTTTACTTTCATCGCAGCTCTAAAAAGTTCTGCTACATATATTTTTATGGGAGATCGTCCTGTTTGATCAACATACTACAATCATCTAATCATCGTTTTGATAACATTAAAAAGTGTTGATTATATGCTCATAACTACATACATATACAATGTGTATTTTCAAAACTTAATCAAACGAAAAGTGCGGATATTAGACACCTTGACAAACAAAAAATTATATGGCAGGAGGTGCTCCACATCAACCGTTTGCGAGTTACAGGGTGTTTAAGAGAAAAAGCTAGATTTTTACATAACACCCTGTATCTTAAAAACTACAGGGCGTACGGTCACAGTTAAAAGCTCATTGTATGTAGAGCTTCATGGCCTTTGCAACGACATTTCGTTTGATCAAGTTTCGAAAATACATATTGTATATATCATTAATGATAGCATTTATAATGGCAATACAAGTATTAAATACAGCCCGCGCCTCGATAACTGTGTTAATATATTTCAGTTCTTGGCGGCCCAATTGAATGCTAACTATCAAATTTTTATTTAATTGCCACCTAACAGAAAGCCATTTCAATAATCTTCCAATCACCACTCCATGCTCCAGGACCGTTTGCCGTTTTCTATAGTCTCCACAACAACTTTTGGATGTTCTTACACGGTCACTATTTCAATGGGAGCGAATTCTTGTACCAACTGGTATCGGACTTAGTGCCATAGATTTGGGTGACAACTCTGTGATAACCATAAGGTTGGTGTTAAAACCGTCGCACGACTTAATTATTACCCGCTTGTGCTACTTGGAATCCAACGATTGTCTATCTTAAAAATTTTCAAATCATCATAGGATGTATTATTCAGAAGTTAAAATTACGAAATCTAAATCGTTAACATCAACCCGTACATGCAAAACTTGTTAAAATTTTTCCTCCCCTCTCCTAATACGATTTTTTTAAATAATCTTAACTTGACCTATTGAAAGCGACAATTACGCGAGTAGAGGTAAATTTACTTTATGACATAATAAGAAGTTTAAACTTGGTAACCAGTGAACTTTGTACTTAATAAACAGCGCTTAAAAGCTTGCTAGAAGGCACTGTAGTTGTCATAATATGTAACAGTCGAACTTAGCTCACAGCTGCATTATGTTGAAACTATTCCTATTCTAAGTGTTCTTAACAGATTTGAGAAGATTATTATTTAAAAATATATTCACTAATTTATTGCTAGTTATCTTCCGGCATAATACATGATTTTTTTAGATTTCCGTTTAAGAGTTTAGAACATCAAATATCTTACTTCATATTTTATGAACCTCCCCATAATTACTGTAAATAGATAATCGTTGGTTTCTTCCTCCACACCGTTTTAGAATAATTCCTCAAAAAAGTCAAAATTTCTTAATTAACACCAGTTTTCATATCAAATTTAAAAATTCTTCAGCTTAAATTGTCCTATAAAATACTCCTTACGTAAAAATCAACATTTTTGAGTTTTTAACACATTTTTTTAAAGACCTCACCTTGATTTGAAACACCCTGTATATTTAGGGTGTCGAAAATGAAGAGTTTTTAAGGGTGATAAATGGTTACACTTTAGTTCTGGTTTTATGTGCCGATAACTATTGTTTAACTTAAAGCTTCCAGCTCTTGAACACAATTTTAATTTCACTATCACGAGTTGCAAACTGGTTTAATTATAAAATCGTTTTTTTTTTTTTAGATTCTTGCATGCTACTTTTGTTTTGAATATTTTTATTTTTCTACTTTCATACAAGTCACACCGTAGAGCTTCACCACACTTTACAAAAGAATTCGAATTGCTATCTAGCAAAGCTAAAGTCAAGCATTAATAAAATCTTATTTAACATGAGTATTATAAGATAAATATTGGAATGTGATACTCGTTTAAATAACACTGGAAGACTGATGCTGAATTTAAATTATTTACGTAAGATAAACGATTCAGAAATATTTTCGAGCCAGAATAGTGCTATGTTCTATAGTATAAGTTATTGTGACTACAACACATCTCGACTGCGTTGTTTATTACACACGTGCCACACTTCGGATTTAGTTTCAGAAACCACAATCAAGCTCAATTAATTGAAAATTGCCGACTCAAAGAGTACTTGCCAATACAATGTACTCGTATTGGCCTTGAATCATTTACAGCAATTACATTGCATAATAAGATTTGCCGGAATATTTTAGGCAACAATTTCATATATTTATCAAAACTTGTTATTGCCTCGGGCGGATGAAAGTAATTTCAATGTTTTGTTTTGCTTTGACTATCAGAAAAATTACTTTAAATTTTTTTGCGGGTGTGATACTCTGATTGTCCACCTCATCATGACTTGTGCTTTTTGTACCCTAGATGAAATCATCGGGTATACTAAGTTTGTCATTCCGTTTGTATCGCACAGAAATAATTCTGGTAGAGCAAAATGAGGTGGGCATTATGTTATATTGAAGATGTTTTCATGTATTTAAAGAAATCAGAAGCTTGGAATCGTTTTAAATCTCATTGCAGTTGCTTTAACTCCATAGGAACTGCATTTGAACAGATTCAACTGCCGATAACAAAAGCTTTTGGTTCGTTTTCAATTACACATGGTTCCAAAGTTCAAAACCACTAATGATTTTTGCATTTTACTTGCAATGAGTGGGTATGGATGAATTAGCTAGTAATTAGTACTCCGAATAAATGCTTTAATAATTGAATTAGGGGCTTATTGAAAATTCATTTTTAGTTAGTTAGGGCCGCTAATTATAAGCACTTCACAACTGGAATTTTGTTTTTATTTCTTAGAAAAAAAATCATCAAATAAAGTCAACATCTCTTAACACTTTCAATTTTATCTCTTTGGATATCTAAATTACGACATTCATTACGACATCATTACGACATTTATTGTAGTACTACTTTATTGTAGTATGTATGATGCATGCATGCTATCCTGGTGAAATTATTGCTTGTTTCATTTCTGGCATTTACCATTCATGATGCTGCGACTATCCACTAAACATACATATGTATGTATGCCAATGTATTTATTGTTGCGATCTGATGTTGCATGTAAAACTTTTCTCCAATTTTCATTTTACTGCTTATCCTGTATTTAGTATGTACTCCTATAATGGTGTTAATTGTTGCATTTTTAATTTAAATTCAAACATGATTAGCTTAGTAGAATCTTTGCCAAAGTTGAAATATGTAATCATGTTCTGAATTTGGTTCAACTCTGGATGTACATATCCAACTTCATGTGGCTAATTTAGCGTACATCTTTCCCCAAAATAATCCTTGATAACATTTGTCCGGTTTATTTTCCAACAGTCGATTTAAACGCTTATTAGAAAGATGGGAATAAATCGTCGATGGGTTCTATTAAATCATATTGTGGTGTTAACGCAAAAGATGTGGAGTTTAGTGAACAGATTTGCTTTTAACGATTTATTCTGTATGGGAGAGAATTTTGCAGTTAGTGGTTCAACTGAGCAGAAAAATTGCACGGTACACAGACTTTAATGCACTAACTACACAGTTAGTTCGCATCTTGTTCGCTGGTGTGATAATAAGGGCACTCGTCGGGCTGTAAAGATTGAATGACCAACCACCCATTGTGGACATGGATGCTATATAAAAAATTATCTTGTAGAATAATCTACAACTTTCGATCCTATTACTAAAACACAGAAGGATATTTTCATTTTTCACTCCCTTTGCAAGGCTCTGCTTTAGTTATTTGAAATTGAAATTGAATTTCCCTATTCCAGGTGGCGCAGCTGGCTTTCCAATGATATCCAATGCCATCTGTGTGTCACTTATTACAAAAAGCGTATCATTTAGTACGGTGCGTGGTTATTTCTGTGAGAGCCTAGAAGCTGAGTTTATAGTGAGAGTAAATTTTAAATATCTTTATGTACATAAATTGATCTCGTAGGTTCTTAATGTATTATTTTGTTCAACGAATTTCGTATTTAAATTCGATTGCGCTAGATCCTAATATGATATTATGCATTCTTACAAAACAATTATAATAAAGTGGGGGGGGCAATGGTTTAGTTTTCTTTTAAATTTTACTTAAACTTAAAAATATTTGGAACTACATAGTTCACGGAAAACCCCTAATTTTTTAATTTCATTGAACAAACTATCTTAAACTAATCTCAGAAGATAATAAATATCATGATTATGTCAATTTTTTGTAATAACCCCCCCCCCCCCTATTATTGGCTACGTACGAACTAGCACTATGTTGGAGTCTGAATTTGCCTGTTCAAAGTTTGAAAAACCACTGTTCTTTCAAAAAGCACGAAAAGTAACACAAATTCTTAAAATCATTGTGGCATAATTTCGAAAGTCCATTGATTTACATAGTTTTAGGTGTTTTCAGTAATCATGCTTTTGTCCTTTTTAATTAACTCTCTAAATAAATCTTTCAGAAACCAAAAGCAAGAACACCACTACGAATCAGGAATGGACCTTTAATCACACCGATGCATGGAAAGCGTTGGGTAACTGGGGTTCAAAAAACTGAATCGAGTGTAACAAAGAGGCCCCTTATACACAGTAGCACCTTCTGTACCCCAAGTAAAATAAGAAAAATTGTAAACGAGAAAATTAATCAATCGGATTTTGGTCTCACTCCAAAGGAAAAGCTAAAGTAAAAAATTTACTCATTTTTATTTATTTCATATTGATTGGCTCTTTTTGTGTCTGTAGAATAGCGTCAAATTACAGAAAAAACAGATTAACTGAGATTTCGCCAATTCCCCAATTCAATGATCATCGCACTAGCAGCAGTCAGAACGACACAATTAGCTCAGTTACATCAATTATGAGTTTAAATTTGTCCACATCCACCGCCTTAGAAACTCCCGTTTTAAAATCGTAAGTTTACCGGCGAAATGTTGTCTATAACAAAATTTCAAAAATTATTTGCATTAGGTACAGCCCGTTGATGAAAAAATGTATGGCAGAGCTTGAAAACAAATTAGAAGATAAACTCCAAAAAATGATGGATACGTTCAGAGAAATTAGTTGCAATTTTACACAGGCAAAAATTGTTGAAAATACTCCGGGGAACACTTGCGGTAATGTAAATGGGTAAGTTTAAGCAGATTTTAAATGTAGGTACAAAAAAATCGGCCTAGAAATATGAAAACTGGACGACACATATATTAATTCTTATAATTTTGGTTTGGCTCGTGTGTTGCGCTCAAAATTATTATTCTATTTAGCGATCTTCATAGGACGAACAATTTAATATTTATACTTTTAGTATTTCTAGAGATTTTATTCAAAATGAATTAAGAACTATCGTCCGACAAGAACTCAAGTCACTCACTACAGAAATAAATACAACTGAACCTAAGACCACATCATCTGATTGCACTTCAGCAGACACTAATCGATTGAATTGCCAGTTGGTAAGTGAATTTAAAATTGAGTAAAAGTAATATAATAGTTTTTAGTTTGCAGAAAGTAGTCCAATATTTAAAATTCCGGAACAGCCTGCTGTAAAAATTATATCAAGTAATTGCACTATGGATCTGGACAGTTCTTTAACATTTCTACAGGACGGAAATAAAACAGTAATGGCAAATACTCGAAGGTCTGTAAGGCTGTCTTTGAAAAATCCAGTTAACAGAACCGTTATAAGAAGAAGCACTAGATTATCTATGAGTATACACAAAGAAAAACACAATTATCAAGATAATCAAAACTTACCCAAAGGAAATATCTCGGATACTGGGAAGCGGGGTAAAAAAGGTAAATGTTTATAAATAAGACAGAACTAGTATTAACATACTTGCTTGCTATCTAGCATGTGCCTACAACAAATATTTAGAAGTTTTGGGTCAAAATTATAATTCTGAGATTAGATAAGGCTTTGGAGTCTCATTGACGAGGCCATTATCTTATATTATCATTATCTTATACTAGAAAAGATAACTCTTTCATTTAGGAGAATTACTTACTGCACTATTTCGAAAACCTTGTGTTTATATACTTTTGATTTATGCATTTATGTAAATTCTACGCTTTCCATTTTTGCAGGGGGTTAATCTTCCCAGACGTAATAATGTTTGCAGATGGCTTTTTATTTTATAGCAATTTTATAACGACAAAATTTTCTTAATCTACTACTACGCACGTAAGCATGGCACAAATTCATTTGTCGCATTTTCTATTAATTTTTGCATATGAGAAGAGTTTCAAAATATTTAGAGTGGAGTAATGAAAAATGTGTATTTCATTAGTAAGTGGGATTTATTTCTGGGTTAATAGAACAGTTTTGATAAATATCATGTACTCGGTTCTGCTTTTATTCAGTTAAGTCTGTAGTAAATTTTGACAATAATGCCTAAATAAAAAAAATCAACACTCAAAAATATAATCTCCATTCATGGGCCACCACATCTACATCTATTTGCACTAAAGCGGACGATACAAAAACGCCAATTTTTATATACTTGCTCCAGGGCGAATCATTGCTCTTATGAAACGATGTGAATGAATGCACAAAATGCACAAATAATATATAATTAAAGGTATCTGCGCTCTAGTAGATAATTTTAATTGTTTGGTGTTTGCAGTGTGTTTACTACAGAATACTCAGTTGAAAAATTATTGGACGCTAAAAAAAATCCCAACTTTGTTGAAACCATTTCTGTGAAAAGCAGTTATTATTTTTAAATCTACTTTTCTTAGGGCGAGTTTTTTTCTTTTTCTGTAGAGGTGGTGATTTTTAAGTGCCAGAGCATGGCTCTGGTCCAACAAACGGAATATCTGCTAAACTGTCACTCGTTTTGCCTGGCCGTCAACAATGTCATTGGCTTTATAGTCTTTGTATCTTGATAGTCACATAAGGAATTATCCGTTACTCTGTCCTGACAGTTGATTGAATATCCAAGAGTATAATTTCAATTTCAATTAAATTTATTAAATTGGGTTGATACATAAGATTTACAATCTTTTGTATAATTAAATAGAAAACAATGTTCAAATAGTTACTTGGATTTATATTAAGCGTTAATATAAAATATTAGATGAAAATCATAGCAAAAACTAAATTAAAATAAAATTATTCAGTGAAAATATTGTTACCGAAAATATACTCAAGAAAAAATGATAAATGATTAAATTCATAAGCATAAAAAGAAGTAATTAGCAGCATGATGTCATCAGGTCATGATCAAATGACTTACTGTTCTGCGTAAAGATCAGGTACCGACTGACTCCTTTTTGGCTGTGGTCGACGTCCTTATGCGTTTCCCCCCACAACAACGGGCTAGCAAGCCTATAGCTTCCTAGTATCATTTAACTAGATCGGGGATTTTGATCTAGTTGGTTAACACCCAGAACAACTTCGCTGTTTGTTTTCGTCGATCTCTTAGTACCACATCCAAACCGTATATTAGAAGACCAACTAGTTCTCCTGGCTTAAATTATATCTTTTTGGTAATTTATGGCATGGCTTAAGCCACGGCTTTATTTTAGTTGGTTTTTGGCCACCATACAAGGGCCACATATACAATACGTCTCTAGTGATTAAGCACAGTAATGATTGTCCCAATTTCAGGTCCCACGGAAAACAAAGTAATTGCAAGCTACTTTAGAAATAGGACCTCGGAAATAAGTTCTCCAGCGAAAAATATAAAAGATGCTAAATCAAAGCACCAAAAGGCAATTTTTGATTTGATGAACAATGGTAGTATAAAGGAACTTCAAATACTACCTCAAATTGGCCTGAAAACGGCGTACCAAATAGTTACGTACAGGTAATTTCTGTTTATTTAAATAAAAGTCGATTTGATTATTGTTCATGAACTCAACTTGCTGTAGGACATTGAATGGAAAATATAAGAGTTTCGATCAAATTGCAAAAGTGCCAGTATGGAGAGGAAATGCGTGGAAGCGATTTAAGGAGGTACGTTCATTTCCCGATACTTACAGATTTTTTTTTCTAAATAAATATTAAACCTATTCAAGGCGAACAACATCACATGATGACACTTTTGTGTTTATTAAAGACTTGAATAAATTCATCCAAATCTTATTCAAACGCAACAATTAAGAAAAAGTCAGCTTACAATACGCACAAATAATATCTATAAGCAATAAAAAAATGTATACAGTTATTTTTGTTTCGAAAATAAAACTTGAATTCTTCCATATTATTCTTAGCACCTTACACTTCCATAGCAATAAGTGAATATTTCAAAAACATCCTCATCATTAGACTATCGCTTACATGTAATTTCAAGTGAATATTTCGTCTGCAGTGAGAGGGGTTTGAAAAGTCTATTTGAGTTCTAACCATCTTAAGTGCATCTACAGTGCTTTCCTCGGCTCATTATTTTTTTATTTTTAAATTTATTACCAATTCAAACATATTAAAGTAACTTTATTGAAAACAATTAACCGTTGCTTTTTAATGCGCACTTCACACACGCTTAAAGTATTTAACGGCAGTCTTGAAAATTATGTACATAAGTTTTGTGTAGTGTGTACATAAAAACCAAGAGATGTCGCCTTAAACACAAAACAATAAATCGCAAAATTGTGATTTTAAATTTTATAAAATGTTTGTTTACTTAACTATTTTAATGCACATATGCCTATCTATAAATATTTAATTATTTATTAAATATACAGGTCAATTTGAATTAAGATAGTGAATAAGTCTTGGTATGAACGAAAGACAACTTGTATAGGAGCGGAATTTTTCTTCATCATCTCATTACAAACAATCAGGACTTGAAGTTTTCTTTTTATTATTGAGTATCTATTATATTTTTCAAAATATTGAAATGAAATTTTTCATACCAAAATCACCCAAAAAACAAAGATCAAAAAATCCTGAAAATCTCAAAAGTGGTAAAAAGAAAAAGAAAAAAAGCATAAATACTGAAAATGCAAAATTCAAAAAACGAAAAATCTTTAAAATGTAAAATCTAGAAAACGCTAAGTCCCGGCAAAACTTATAAACCTTAGGAACGCTGCCATACATCTCGTTCTATTCCCTCAAAATTTCGCTTTTTAAAATCCCATTTTCACTCCATCTCCCCTGACGTTAAAGCGTGCCTCTTATATTAAAAAAACAAAAACTCCACATATCGATCCTACCCTTAAGGGTAAAGATACACGGTGAGAAACTTTTGGTCTCCAGCTTACAAAGCCCAAAATCTCCGAAATGTTTACACGGCAAGAGACTTTTGTCGCTGTAGACCAAAACATTAAGTCTCCGGAGACCATAATAAAAAGGTCTTTAGATATACCTCTTCGAAGTGTATACACGAAATTTGAAGTTTGGTCTCTCCATATCTCCAGAAATCTTTGTTAATTGTCAAGCAAGATATTGTTACAAAGAATTATCTCAAAAGTTATTAATATTTTAATGTTTTGGGAAAAGTGAAAAAGCTTAGAAAATATATATTCTTGGTGTATAAATTTTGCGGGATAAACAAATCTTCGGAGACTTGTAATTGGTCTCAGAAGGCCAAAGTCTCTCGGCGTGTAGCTTCACCTTAATGATTTAAAAATCTTACTTTTCTAGCCATAAGGCACATCTTAAAGAAACCTGAAATTCATTTTCCAGCGTATTTATCAGAATTTTTACTTTTCCCAATTTTGTTTGTCGAGATTTGGTGTTTTCGAGACTTAAGTTTGTTGAGCATTTTATTTTTCAGTAACCTTCAGCCCTAACTTAAAATTAATTTTTTAGTCTAACCGAGCCAGTAGAATTTCTCTACAAGCAGGTAGAAAATACTCTTTCCTGTATTCCAATATTTTTAAATCTCTGTGGACCTTCAATCGCAAATATGTCAAAACATTGTTCTAATTTTATTTTAAAAATCAATCAAAATACTTATTACTATATTTTTTGATAAGTTATTTTTAGTTGTGTCTGACAAAGGTACACTGAAAAGGTTCATAATGTATGGGTCATTAAATTTCGTGGTTGCTTTTAATAGAACATAAAGACCTCTGTATTAACGGCAATGGCGTCGATATCAAAAGTCCAATCAAATTGTTTTTTAGTGTTATACGCAAAATTGTAAAACTTTCATTTAGCTTCCATAAAGCTATTTAAGAAAATGTTTAAAAACAGTTTGTAATGTAAATAAAACTCATTGAAAAGCAAGGTTTCAAGAACCAACGCAAATTTGCAGTAAATAGTTCGATTTATCACACTTATTTAGTTTTTTGTGTATAGAAATTATAACTAAAAGCTTCCAGGACTCTGAGAATTCCCAAAATGTATAAAATGTCAAATTAATAATAAAGAATAGAAAAAAATCAGCAATCGATAAACTATCAACCATATTCGGAACATGCTTTAGACCACGTCTTTAGCGTTATAAAACTACTGATTTTAGGATCCTCGCCGAAAAGCCTTGTCTAAAAGTAAAAAAAAATAGATTCCAGCAGTTCCTGCAATCTAACATCTTGTTTCTTGTTTTCGATATGATTCTTGGATAGATTAAATCACTCAACTAATGATGGAAAAGTTAATAGAAAGTAACAAAAAAAGTTGCTCTCAGAGGATTAGGCCAGAACACTCTTGATGAAACTCGCGGGTAAGTATAAAAAAATGAATAATGTTTTTTTTTATATATTTTGTAGTATTTTTATGCCTTTTTTCTCCGATTACGTCAAAGTTTTTCCAAATTTTGTGGACGTACAAATTTATTTCTTTGCAGTGATTGTGTTGAGATTCATGTAATGTTTCGACTGCTGATATGTATGGTAAGTTGGCATAACTCTAGAACTTGAATTACAAAATTTTCCTGAATTTCGCAATTAATGGATTTTATATTACCAGGCATGACTTGCCTATACTAATGGAAAACTCCTTCGCGAATTTTTTTACTCAAACAGAAAATACAAGTCTGGTATTTTGGATAGTTCCGAAGAGCTTTGAAATACTTACGTTCTACTATTCATACAGTACAGCTGTAATCTACCTGTCTATAGTTTAGATGTCGATTAATCCTTTTCTCTTGGCTGCGCGTAAAGTATATTTTTCACAACTGCACAATTTCTAATCCACTTCTGATTGGTCTTTAGTGATCTTTGGACCCAATATATGGCGATGACGTTTCTATTTTAGCTTTACAAAATCTGAAATGGTTTTATTTTAACTGCGCTGTACTTGTGTGTATATGGTCGAATGATGAAGGTGTGTACATATTATATCCGCCATTCTGTTTTGAAAATGTGCTCGTAAGGTTGTTGATTTTTCACATATATCGTCGTACGTTAAAATGTTCGTAACGAAATTTAGGAAAGTACTTCTCACTTCTAAGAATAATTCCACAGAAGCCGAAGAACATATGCATCTCGTTGAATGAAATGTTCAAAGACAAAGCTACATCAGGTCGAATCATCCTGGACCCATTACAGTAAATACTTAAGATTGTGCTTGATGTTCTAACATCCATGATTCGAGCCCGATGACTAATACGAAAGAAATACTATGGCTTGTACGATTAAATTTCGATCAGTCAGTTTCTTTAGTCCTCTTTATCTAGCTGTATTTATATTGTTTTGTTCCCACAATCCACGATGGATTTATGAGAGTTAAGAGAAGAAGTCTGCTGCACCACATGTAATCAATCTCATAAGCTATAAAATAGCCCTTTTACAAAGGGTGAAAACATAGAATATTTGAAAATCTCAAAATCATCTACAAATTGTATGAATTCGTCGCTCTGACTAAGCCATTTGCCGCGCAGATGTATATTAAATTGCGCCAATTATATCCGGTACTTTGTAGAGGTGTTTATAGCTGGTTTATCAACACGTAATTCGATTGAGTTTTCAAATGATGTCATTCTGGCGCCATATAAAAGAAGGTAATCTATCACCATATATTTAAAATAAAAAAAACAGCTACCAACTTTTCCGATTTTGCACACACGCCAACTATCTTTAATAAACAATAATTTCATACGATCAGCATTATCTAAATCGCAGTCACTGCGTGCTTTATAAAGCCGCCAATGTGAATAAGCCTCACTGTGAGATTTTGAATTTATATGTAAATGGTGACCTGCAATAAAATTCATTTGATAAATATTGAAAATTTGCGTGCGATAAATTTTATTGTTTAGATTGAAAATCTTAAAATAATCTTGTCGGTCGATTTAATGTTGATGTTTCTTTTTATTCCTAGCTTCATCACGATTAATTGGTACGAAAATAGCGTTGCACGATTGGTAGGATTAAAACGCTTTAGAGCTGTACACAAAACGGTTGTTTCTTGGTATCGCAATGAAATTGTAATCCTAATAGCAGAGCAGAGAGAAAGATCCTGTCGTCTGATCATCGAATACGAACTAACGCAAGTTTATCCGAAATAAAAAAATGCGATATTTAATTTCAATATCTAAAGTGCGTGAGATAAAAAAGACTACTTACCGAGGAAGCCAGTAACTGACTGACCAAAGGTATTGGCATGCGCAGCGATAACAAAGCTGACTGAAAACTTGAACCAGATGATCTTAATTGGTGTGTATTCATAATTCATGCATAGCTGTATAATATTTTCCATTGGTCTGGAAGCATGCTCCATATCAATGTGGGTGTTGTCGGTCGCCCAAATCATTCTTGTGTATTGTTTGTTGCTGCCGAGATTTAGAGTTGCTTTAGATATTTTCTAAAACTTTCGATAGCCTTGATTATTTAAATCAATGTAAAATTTTATATAAACTAGTAAGCCTATTTCATTTATACCAAAAAAACAATCAACCCCTCATTGAAAACAAATAGAGCCTAGCAAGTTAAAATTGGTGGTGACTTTTCTCTTAGGTGTTCCTCAAGGCTTCATACTTGGATCACTTCTATTCATGCTCGACATAAGCGGCCATTTTAGATAACTCCAGTATGCAAATAAATATTTTATGACGATGTATATGTTTATAAAAATCGCGTTAACTACATTTTCCCCCACAAATACTTAGATGTTGTTAACTTTTCACCTATCGTTTTAAATGTCACTTCAAGCATATCAGGCGAGTGTCCCGCGCTTGCATCTTAATTTTTTTTTTTTTATATATTATTAAGCCAAGCTCAGGGGATACCCTATGATATAAAGCACAGCGTGGCAGGAAGGAGATAGGAAAAGGATTAAGGTATATGAGGAGAGCGGCGGAGGTGCCGATGTATGTCGCCCTTAAATTTTTGCAGGTTGTATGCCGGGGGAAAGACAGAAAATGGTAGACTGTTCCACATTCGCACAGTTCGGGATAAGAAAGCATCACGGAATTTTAGTGTACGGCCGAAGGTAATTTGAAGGGTAAAAGGATGAGCGCGGGATGCAGCGCGAGTATTGCGTGCAGGAACTATTCTACAAGAGATCAGACTAGATATTTCTTCAGAACATTCGCCATGCATATAGCGATAAAGGAGCGAAAGGCATCCAACATTGCGACGGTGCTCGAGCGAATCGATATGACGAGTATTTGCCATCACCGCCAATGAGCTTGCAGGCTCTCTTTTGGACAATATCCAATGAAGCTAAGGCTGTGCGACCAGCCCCGGCCCAGATATGGGAATTGTATTCCATTCTAGGTCGGATGTAGGACTTGTAGAGGAGCGCTATATTTGATGGGCTGAAATATTTCTTACACCTTTTCAAAAAACCAAGACATTTTGATGCTTCTTTGGCAACCGAGAAGATGTGATCTGTCCAGCTTAACTTACTGGAAATATTAATGCCAAGAATGCTTAGTGACGGTGAATCAGAAATTAATGCACCATCAAACGAAACGGGAGTGGTTAAGTGATGGTCTTGTTTTAATGAGATGAGACAGCTTTGGGTCTTAGATGCATTGAATTCGACGCGATTCACTTTGCCCCAAGCGAGAATATTGTCAAGATCGTTATTCAATGATCTAATCATGCAGTGTCGTTTAACACATGCGGCGTTCCTTTGAAAAAAAAATGGGAAAATCGCTAATATCTAGAAAATGGTTGGCCGTAGACGATTTGTGATGAAAATTTTGTCACCCCCTATCAACATACACCCCTGAAATGACACCTTTAGAATCTATTGACATGAAAAAAATTGCGGAAAATCGCTAATATCTCGAACACGGTTGGCCGTAGACGATTTCTGATGAAAATTTTGTCACCCCTATCAACATACACCTCCTGAAATAGCACCTTTAGAATCTATTGGCATGAAAAAAATTGCGGATAATCGCTAATATCTCGAAAACCGTTGGCTGTAGACGATTTCTGATGAAAATTTTGTTACCCCCTGAAATGGCACCTTTGGAATCTATTGACATGAAAAAAATTGCGGAAAATCGATAATATCTCGAAAACGGTTGGCCGTAGACGATTTCTGATAAAAATTTTGTCACCCCTATCAACATACACCCCCTGAAATAGCACCTTTAGAATCTATTGGCATGAAAAAAATTGCGGATAATCGCTAATATCTCGAAAACCGTTGGCTGTAGACGATTTCTGATGAAAATTTTATCACCCCCTGACATGGCACCTTTAGTATCTATTGACATGAAAAAAATTGTGGAAAGTCGCTAATATCTCGAAAACTATTGGTCATAGATGATTTCTGATGAAAATTTGGTCACCCCCTGAAATGGCAGAATGGGAATCACATTTCGTGCTTCAACCATTGACAAACCCTATCATATATTCAGACGGCTCCAAATCGGAAGAGAACACCGGAGCAGGCTTTTTCTTTAATCGAATAATAAGAGTGTCCGAGTGTAAAAGGTTTACCATTTTTGTGTGATCAATTTTGAAATATGCTAATTCTGTTTGATCACTTTCATATAAAAATTACTCCGATTATATGGAGAGCGGGCAAAAGATATTCTGGCTTTTTGCTATTTGAGTCGAACTATGGATATAACAATGTGGAGTAATATGAAAAAGCATTATTGCATTTTCTCTGCTCAATAACTTTCCTATATGCCCCAGAAATCTAATTTTTTTTCTTTATCTTTTTGCGCACATAATCAGTAAAATTCTCGAATTTAAGTGGATAATTAGATATGTGCGGGTCTTTATCAATCGAAGCACTTACATTCGTTACACGGACTCCAATTAATGCATAATCTAACAGTGTTTTGGATTATTAGTTTTCAACACTTCCTCAAAAATTTTTGAAACAGAAATAGCCAGAGACGTAAAAAACGAGAAATCCAAAATTTTCCAAAAATTTCTTAATTCATTTTCCTACCTACTTTCATCTTACAAACTTTTGTTCCGGACTTTTTTTATGTTTTACTCTCTTACTCACCACACACTACATCACACGTAGATATTTGACGCCCTTGAACTGGCCCGTACATAATTATTATTGTTAATGCAAATTTTATTCAAAACAGTTCATCGAGTCGTATTTATGCCGCTTTATGCCGTATTTATGTTCGCTGGGATCTCACCCGATCAAAATAAAACCGGTGAGTCTAGAAAAAACTGCTTGCGTCATAATTGTTTACTCTTTTCGCTTTCGTTAAAATTTGTTATTTTTTTACATACATATATCGTTCTCGTGTGTAGTGACATAATTACACACTCACATAACTTCGGGAATATTTTTGAAATTAAGTGGGGACCTACAGGTGTTCTCTTACATTTGGGTTGGGATTGATATCCGCCCATCCATTCCTGTCTGATGTTGAAAACGACAGTGATAAAGGTTGAGAAATGCTCTTCTTCAGAACTTATCACTTATCTCAACATATTCACCAAACCGAGGAAAATATATTTAGCGGACCAAAACAGACGGGCTTGATGCGATAAAATTATTTTGTTTACATTCTTCACAGTGTGTTGTGTTTCTCTTATGCTCTTCGATAGTTTTTTAACCACGAAAGCAGGTAATATTTGCTGCTATACATATTACTCAAGCTCAGGTGTTAACATTCAGGTGTTGTTCGTCCGCTGCCTGACTTGCCCGCATTTTAAGTTAACGTCTACGTAAGTGGTATCGTGAACGGCTGATATTTTATTTGTTTTTGTTTTCCGCAAGTGAAAGTTAAAATTTTTGATTTGTGAATTGTAATAATAACAACGCCCCACGCCCAGTGCACTATGACCCAACCGGTAAAATTCTACTTTGATTTGCTTTCGCAGCAATGCAGGGCTTTGTATATGTTTTTGGAAGCATCGAAAATTCCCTACGAACCGATTCCAGTTTCAGTCTTGAAAGGTTTGTAGCATGTCGTAAAATGTCATACCTTCAAAATTAAAAATTCATTTGGCGGTCAAATGGAAAACTAAGACGTAAATTTCAAAGTCGATGAATTTATCCATTTTGAAGTGAATAAATTAAAAATAAATAAAAAGAAAAATTAACTGTGATATGTGGAGAATCCATTGGGAGAGTTCAAGATAGATCGACCTTTATGATTACGCTTATACAGGGTGTCATTGAATATTACTTATATTAAAAAAACAACCATAATTAATACTGGTTTAGTTTATATTAGTGGAAAATGTATGGAGATTTTATTTTTGATTATCTCTTCTTAATATACACATATGAATGTATGTATGTATGTATGTACACAAGTGTCTGGTATTTCCCTCGATAAAAGTAATTTTTTTACTCGGCCAACCTTGACTTCTTTGCATTTTTTGTAATTTTCTTATTCAGAAAACAATTGTGTTTTTGTCTACATAACTGTTCAAGATTATACTAAAAAGTAACAAATAATTTTTTCTTTCTCTGTGATATACCTACACAAGAAAAGTTTTATTGCAAAATGAGAAATGCTAGAACTCAGATTAAATCTTAAAAATTTGGGCATCCATAACTGTAATCCCGATTATCTAACTGCAACTCATGCCCAAACTTTTAAGATTTAATCTGAGTTTTAGCATTTCTCATTTTGCAATAAAACTTTTCTTGTGTAGGTAATTACAGAGAAACAAAAAATTATTTTTTACTTTTTAGTATAATCATGTCACAAGTGTACTGAATTTTGAGTATAGTATAAAAAATAAACGAAAATTTAGAAACACTTTTTTGTACATTTCTCTAGACCACCCACCACCACCAGAGAAAACATTTTGTTCTGTCGATCGAAGAAAATTATTTTAATCTTGGCTTCATTTAAGTCGTATATTACTACTATATGGCGTTGTGACTGTTATAATGTCTCTATGTATGCACATAAATCCACAATAAATACTCAATTACTTATAATGTAGTTCAGAATATACAGGGTGTCCCGGAAGTCGACGTCAAGTCGGAATCGAGTGATAGGCCAAATCATAATAGTTACCAGAAAAATATAAAAAAACTCTGAGTCAAGTATTTTTTTAAATTATAGGCATTTCTTTTTTTTTCGAGAAAATGTGATGGTTTTTTAGCTCCTGTTGCTACAAATCTTTACTTTTTTTCAATTTTATTTTTCTTATATAATGCCGAATAGGGCTTATGTAACCTGTTGCGTTAAGTTCTAAGCCAACTGTTCCAGCTTGGAAGAAAATGTCACATTTTGCCGAACCAAGAACAGAAAATTAATACTCCGCTCAACTTAAACTGACTGTACTAAAAAAATGTACACGCCAGTTTGGCAAGTAACTTTAAGGGCCGTATTCACCAAGCCATTTAATTGATATTTAATTTAATTTCTGTTTTAGTACTCCCGTTAGAGAGGGTTGGGGCCCACTTGAATTAAAATTAAAGTTATATATACGTTAGTATGACATAAAATAACGCAAATTTAATTTTAATTTAATTTTAAGTGAGCCCTAACCCTCTGTTACGGTAGTACTAAAACAGAAATTAAATTAAATTTCAATTAAATGGCTTGGTGAATACGGCCCTAAAAGTTGACTCAATTAATAATGCTTCTAAAATGGTATAACACTTGCTACATTTTTTCTGAGCGTTCTGTTCGTTTTTTTTATATTGGCAACACTTGCGATTTGTGAAATATCAATTGATAATACAAGATTTTTTACAAAAATATATTATTAATAATAATAAAGTTATAAAAATATATAACGAAAGTGAATAAGGTTACAAGAAATCCGAGTTCAGAGATCTCGGAGTGCTCTGAACAGAAAAAAGATACACGCTCTTGATTAACTTTCAAAATCTGTATGACAGCTAAGTATTGAAATAATATTCTAAAACTTCATCAAATCAACTAAAAATATGAATTTAACTCGAACTGAATTCAATACTCTTCCGGTTTGTAATCGTTGTTGTAATTTTTTCTCGGGATCCTCACATAGAATTTTATAATTTATCGTTTAAGAATCAACTGAATTTAATTAAAAAAAAAATTATTTTCTCTATAAATGGGATATTTATACATATGTAAATACTTGTAAAATGTCCTTATCTTTTCAGGAGAGCATTTGTCTAAGGACTTCAAAGAACACATAAATCGCCTTCAAACTGTCCCCACAATCGTTGATGATGGCTTTAAACTGTCACAGCCAATTGCTATATTTCGGCATTTAGTGCGAGAAAAATTAGTGCCTGAGCACTGGTATCCGAGACACAGTTTTGCACGTGGCCGTATTGATGAATTCTTGGAATGGCAAAATAATAACATGAGACTAACTTGCACCGATTATTTCCAAACTAAATGGCTCCAACCATCTTTAAGTCAGTCAAAACCCGATACAGAGAGAGTAATAATTTTGTATATAAAACATGCTAATCAGCTTTTCTTAATATCAACATCAAACCCTTTTAGGTTGAAGCCGCAACAGAAAGGCTTAACAGGTGTCTAAATGATTTCCAAAATTTATGGGTTCGTAATAACAAATATTTGGTCGGAACAAATATCTCAATTGCAGATTTGATAGCTATCTGTGAAATAGATCAACCAAGTAAAAAAAAAATAAAAAAAAAATATTATAAATTTCGTATTAACTTTACTATTTACTCTTTCAGAAATGATTGGATTCGATCCGTTCGAGAACAGACAAAAGTTGCACACATGGTATGATCTTGTTCGTGAAACATTGGACCACTTTTACCTAGAGGCAAACCAACCTGTATTGGAAAAGTTGTCGAATAAGAGCAACAATAAAAATGAAGTCCTATCGATGAATGCTTAGATAGGGTTGAGGGGTAGATGCATAGACGGTTAATTTATGAAGAAATTGTTCACTTTTAATATCGCTTTATTTATTACTTTAGTTTCTTACATTTTACAGTTATAACTTTTACGAAATATAACTGCGCAACTCTCTGTAGCTTACGTTAAATAATCACACAATAAGAATATAATACACGTATGTTAATTTCACTTAAAATATTTAGTAACTTAAAATATTTAGTAACATACTCCAAACTGCAAAAATGGCCAAGACTGCTTGAATGCTGTTGCCAAGCGAAATCGAAATATAAACAAATCTTAGAAATTACACAACTAAATTACGATGAGGGAGGATAGCGTAATTCGTATCGAGTTGTGTCGGTTATGTTACATTAAGTATGTGTTTCTTTTTTCTTAAATAAACGTTCGTTAATTTTTATAAAAATATACATTCTCACTAGATCCCTGACTTGAACTATTTTAATAAAACTTGAAAGTCATCGAGTTAAGTTAATCTTTTTTGCGAAGGACACGGATGACGGATAAAAACGATGGCGTAAAAAAGCACAGATGTTTTGGCTCAGAAATTAATGATAAAGTAAATATGTACTTAGGTGAAGTCCTGTCTTCCCCTTTAAATTATTTTGTATTGTTGTAAGTTGTCTGTGATGTACAAAATATGTTTTTGCTACCAATCGCATAACATTTCTTATATGATTAAAGAAGACAGGCTCTGGTAGGATGTAGAACATTGGGTAGAATGCCTTCAGAGACCTGTTTTCGAAGAGCCGCTACTATATACATATACTTGCTTATCCGGAATAGAAATGGTATTCTTTTAGGTTTCGGTAAGTTGCATCTTATTATAACTAGGAATTTTACTCATTAACACCAAGAAAATAATCGGGAAACTATTTTTAAAATATTTACGACGTTTTTCGTTCATAGAAAATTCTTATTGCTGTAGAAAATATCGTTCTCTTCTAAAACAATTTTAACTGAGAGATATTAACTCGGTTGATTTTGTTTCTGTTTTTTTGTTTGTTTGTTTATGTATGAAATAACGGTTATTTATAGTGTTCTAACAGTGTACCGCGAATTTATCAAAATGAGGAAGCAATTAGTGTACGAAAACACTGAGAATACAATAATGTAAGAAATTCGTCCTTATTTACAGTTATAAAACTAGATTCGCGCTTATATTAAAATCTCATTGAAATAAAGACAAAACAATAAGTCTGTAAATGACTCAGCCTACAGTAAATAATAAAATCACGCATTTTGCTCTGCATCTTCATCATGTTCATTTAAGAGTGGGCTGTCGTCTCCTAGCCGACTTGGAGGTAGTGTAGTTCCTGGTGTTGTAGGTGCGGATCGTGATACCCAGCCTCGTCTGCCTCGTCCGCGTCCCAAGAAACTAGTCGCACCCACAGGACTTCTCATCGATCTTGAACTCGAGTTACTTATAGGAATATACATTGCCCTGCTTGGTTTTGAGAAGAATTTCTTCTTACTTTGAAGTGATGAAGGTCTTCGAGAAGGCGCCATTGGAGCTATAAAAGTACTTGATTGCTCTGTGGGAACTTGTTGCGTTTCTGTGTAATCTACACTATTGTCGATTTGCAATTGACGAATTTGTTCTAGTAATTCTTTAACTTCACCAGTTGGACTTGTTGCCTGTGGAGGTGATGACGGTGATCCAATATTGGCTAAACTACTTACAGCTGAACAAGTTGTCGACGTAACATAGCTCCGGATTCCGTCGTATTTCTTAACCATATCTACATTTATGGGTGAATCTTCACTATTAAAGCTAGCAGAAGGCATCTGTTGTTGCTGAAGTATTTGGCAACAGGTTTCCAAGCTACGGCGAAGCACGTCCAAATCACGATATTCCCTTTCGCTGTCAGCAGCAACAGGAACTGTTATTGAAATTCCTCCAATTGATCCACAGGAATTATATAAGGGATTATTAGCGTTACCAAATTTATTTGTGCTGTTAATGGTTTGTGCTTGAACTTGATTGATCACTGGATTCGTTTCGGTGTTTATTTCACCGCTACAACTATTATTAACAAATATATCACTAAGGCTACTGTTACTATTCGTGATGTATCTAAACTGTTGATCACTCTGCGAAGCGATTACCGTGTTAGAGCGTTCACAACTATTGGCAACTCGAACATTTTGAAAGTTCACACTCTCAGAAGTGTGCATCATCTGAGCTTGTGAGAGGAATTGTTGCTGATTGTTATTATTGTTGCTGTTATTGTTATTATTATATGCCAAATTCGTTGGTGTATTCCTGGAAGAGGGTTGATTTGCGGTATCCTGCGGTGAACAAACTAACTGCGATGCTGACCGCGGAATCACAAAATGTTGCTGAAATTGTGTATTAATGGCTGTTGTATCAGGGCTTGCTGCCCTTGAATATGGAGGAGGTACTAAAGTATTTGCTTCATTTGCTGTACATATAAAACTTGAGCTAAGAGAATCTACTGTGCTAGTCGCTGACAAAGAGCCAGCTGGTCTAACTATGTAGTTTCTAAAATACTGAACCATAAGATAGCTAGCACCATTTTTTCCATTATCACCATTGCACGTAAACACCAGGGGATAGAGATCTGGCTTAGATGTAACCTGTAAAAGTTATTATTATTGAACATTATACTTAGTTTTGTCAATATGATTATAGACGGCAGGCGCATTACCTCTGTGTAGGGAGGAGGTGGATGATGAAATGAACTACATCTACTGTACTGTGGCGGAGCATAACAAGAACCAGCTGAATCACCTTCAGATTGCGTATGATGATCTGATGAGCCCCATCCGCAAAGTTGCCTTCGTTTCTTCCATAGGGAATATGCGCATAAAATAGCTAGCAAAATAGCAACAACAAGACACCTGTAATTGAGTAAAAAACATTTTGTTTCTCAACTAGACAAAAAAATAAAATTTCAGTATCAAAATCATCTTAGTGGCTCTATTTAAAAATTTATATGTTTTGTTAAAAGCGGAATTGGACCGACGGGAATCGCTACAAATTCACCACGGCGTACTTTCGCACGAACGTTCAATAGGAAATTTTTGCGGGTTCTCACAAGCCTATTGTCTGTCTTCCAAGTGGGTGACGCAACAACTAAGCTGTGCAACTGTACCCCCCTTTGTGTTCTTTTAGTCGCCTCTTACGACAGGCAGAACATACCGTGAGAGAATTCTTTATCCCCTCTCACAGGGAGGTAAAGGCTAATGCCCAAGAAGATAGTTTTAAAATAATGTTAAAATAAAAATTATCGGCGCAAGTTGGTAGTTTTTCACCATAAAGGAGGCAATTCGACCGATTTGAAGTGCAATTGAAGAAGTAAAGAATCTTTTCAAATTGTCTTTGCAAGTAGCTTGTAGGCATGACATCTACTCTCTTCATATTGTAGATACTCTGTCTTTTATATATATATATATATATATATATAACAATTTGTATCTATAAATATGTATGATTCTATGGGGTGCCCATAGAGAAACGCAATCTCAATTAGTTTAAAGTAAAGTGAACAGAATCAAAGCGAAAACATTCATCGAGTCTTTGCAGGAAACTACCACTTTTTGGCCGCAAGATGCTCATCATAAAAGGGCAGGAACTGTTGCTTAGATATTCCGCAAAGTCAATTAGTGTAAATCAGCCCGGGTTAATGAAGTAATTACTTTTTATAATATATAGTTTTATAAATGCAGTTTATTTTTTAGCATTTATATTTACCAAAAAGTAAATTAACTCCCCTATTGGAGCCCTCAATTATACATTTTACCATGAAATAGCAAGGTTGATGTCTTTTTTTCTTAAGGTTAAAATTGTATTAAATTAGTCCAGTTATAGTTTTTTGATACTTATATTATTGGAATGAAATAGTCCAGTTATAGTTTTTTGATACTTATACGTTTCAGATAATTGGAGATACATTCTTGACGTTAAACAGCGTATGATACGGATATCCCGGATGTATATGAAAAATAAAAACATATATAACTCACAGTAGAAATCCAGAGAATCTGTGGTTATAAGTAAGCTAGGCAAATCATTTTTTTTTTTATTATCACTACAATCCTAGTTGTTTGGTTGCTAGATACTTCATTAATTTACAGTTAATAAAAGATTCAAAAACCTTTGAAAGAATCGAAGTGATTGCAGTTGGTCGATAATTTGAGGGATCGCTACCATCTTCTTTCTTGCGAATAGGTTGAATGTGAGTCAATTTCTAACCAGTTGGAAGTTTTCTTGTCGAATAAGAGGTGTTATTTTAATTAGCCCGCTATTTCGGTAGATGTCACTTTTGGAGCTGTCATTTTTTGACATTTGACAAGTAGAAACTACGCCATTAATAAAAATGGAACGATACACGATTCGAGCTGTCGGGACAAGTTAGTTATGTGAAGAATAAAACCCGTGCACGTCGCTCAAGAACAGCCGAGAATATTGCTGATGTAGCCGAAAGTGTTGAAGAAAACCCAGGTTTGTCCATTCCTCGTCGTTCTTTGGAATTAGGCATTCCACAAACGTCATTACACCGTATTTTGCATAAAGATTTGGGTCTTAAGGCTTATAAAGTTCAGTTCACACAAGAACTCAAGCCGGCCGATCATCAACAACGTCGAGTCTTTGCTGATTGGGTCCTTGAAATGCATGAAAATGATCCGGAATTCCATCGAAAACTCATCTTGAGTGATGAGGCCCATTTCCACCTCGATGGCTTCGTCAACAAGCAAAATTGTCGCATCTGGGGCTCGGAAAACCCAAGAGTCATTGTTGAAAAGCCTCTCTATCCTCAACGTGTGACTGTTTGGTGCGGTTTATGGTCCCGCGGGGTCATTGGACCTTACTTTTTCGAAAATGAGGTTGGAGCAACAGTTACGGTGAATGGATTGCGCTATCGACAGATGATTAATGATTTTTTATGGCCGGAATTGGATGGTATTGATCTGGACAACGTTTACTTTCAACAAGACGGCGCTACGTGCCATACAAGCAACGAAACCATTGATCTTTTACGGGAAAAGTTTCCGGACCGTGTTATCTCTCGAAGAGGTGATCACAATTGGCCACCGAGATCTTGTGACTTAACACCTTGCGACTTCTTCCTTTTTCGATTCAAGACCTCAAAGATGGAATTCGTGAGTCTATCGAGGACATAGGGCAGCCACTTTGCGATTTGGTTATGGAAAATTTCATGAAAAGGATATGGTCCTGTAGGCGTGTTCGCGGGTGGTCATTTGGCTGATGTTATTTTCCATTATTAACGGCATACCTTCCTCTTTATAATGAAATAAAGATCCGATCATTTATCTCAAAAAATGGAATTTTTCTTTGAATATCAAAATAACACCTCTTATTGGAAAACCCGTTAGTAATTGAAAAAATAAATCCAGTGTAAACTTCTTAACTTAACTTCTTAACCTTGATGTCCTATAACTAAAGAAATGAAAATACAGATTTGGTTGGATTTTTTTTTTTAAACTTGGAGGGTTTACTATCATTTTATGTATATAGTAAGAAAATTGCAGGCTGTTCAGGTAAAAATAAAACATTCCTACCACCATTTCTAACTTACTCGATTCCGTAGTACATGGATGGCCGGCTTAGAAATCCGCACCCGTAATTATAAAAAAAAATATAAACTTTAATTTAATAGCATTTCTTACTTAATAACGTAATAAAAGCCATCGCATGTCTGAAATTTCAATAATCTATTAACTTATCTTTCTAACATCGCTACTAATTAGGGTGGCATTTATGGCCGGCCGACCGTATGGAAAGTAATTTATAGATTAAAATGACGAAATTAAGGGTTCAAATTTAACAGATTCAAGATTTCAGCAATTTCATGTGGGCTTAGGAGACCCGCCTACAACTTTAATTTCTTCTCGTACCTACTAATTCATATTAAGTAGTGTTATGGAAGTATGTTGAAGGCGACTTGACCAGGACGTTAAGTCCAAACTACCAGCATGGGCTGACAGATCGCCTGATGACAACGATAGCACAGGGCGGCATGCTAGCACCTCGGCTAAGGGTGGCGGAGAGTGTGGGGGAGTTCCCGAAAATACCTGCCGCTGTCATCATCCATAATCAAAAAAATTTCATGCCTGCATACAAAAGAGCCGACACACACTCGGTCCTGAAGGGACCCTTACGTCACTTACCTACTTACTGTGGAAGGCGCAGATGTTCTGCCTTCATGGCCTTGCCCCATCCTCCCTATGACTCTGCTCGGCACGATCTGCAAAGTCCCTTTGGCTGACCTGTGGAAGATATTAGAGCGGACCTATGCGACCTTCATGCGAGAGGGCTCCAGGAAAGCGAAAGGAGAAAATAAAAGCTCTTAGAACATCATTACGTTATAATAGTTCATTATTGTTACTCAAAATTTCCATTCCTATTAAATTTTTCTCTTACAATTCACTCCTACTTCATTATAATGTACCCTGTACAATATTATTCTTCGCTTACCTATCAGGCACAGTACTACCTATTATATTAAAATATAAAATCTAACTTAGACTTAAGATGTTATAGTAAAATGATAAAATATTTTGATGACCTACAATTATTTGTGGGAATATTATATTTGCGATATTATGTATGAGACGTTGAATCAAATCATGGAAATTTCAATTAAATTAAATTTTAATTTAATATCCCAATAAATAAAATCAACTTACTTCCCTTTAATTTTATGGTACATATAAAGTGATTATTGTACTCAGGATATGAAAAAGTATAATATAAAGATCTTATCAAGGCTATAATATTTCGGCCATAATTCAGTTAAATAGAATAAAATTTAAGCGTTTCCTCAAAGTAAGAATACAAAGAAGAAAATATTATAAAATTGGACAGTATTATATAATTAGAAAGTATGAGTCATATAATTCTTTAATTAACAGTATCCTTTAAGGGCAAACAATAAATTCAGAAGTTCAATGAGCCGAGATAGATAGGAAATTTTATACTAATGACAGTGAAATAAATAGAAATTGTGAAATCTTTCTGACCTAAGTTTCCAAAAATAGTTGTAAAACTGTCTAAAATTTGTAGACGAATTAAAGTTTATAGCTTTACATAAAAGAGGACTGATATACTATGCGAAAAATCCTAATATTGTTGTCAATTGTCAATATTTTGAGAATTTTCGATTTAGTTTTCACGGGTTACTTACTAGACCTGAATGAAAGTCGAGTAAATTAATTTTACTCTAGTCTAGAAAGATCATCGGAATATTGTAACAATATTTCACAGAAAGGTACAAGTAAGAATCATCATAAGGTAAAAGCAAACATATCATAATCGCGTGCTTGAAAGACTAGTGCGATTTAGACTAAACAGAGTGTTAATCGCCGCCATAAAATTCAAACTGATTCTATAACATCGATCGTTCCATTTATTATGAATTAGCTTCGTACCAACTATATACCGGACGAGAATGCCTAATTGGAATATGTCACAACCTGATCACGGACCTTGCGAAAAACTAATGCTCCCTAAATTCATATAAGCAAGTCGTATACTATTTATTTCAACATCCTTTAAGGTCTAAACAAAACAAAATGAAGTGTCCAGTACGCCCAAATAAAAACACAAACGCCCAAGGCACAATACTACACACGTCTACGGATCCTGGCTCATTGTCTGCTGCCTACTTACAATTCGCTGAGTAGATTTTTACAGGTTTTTATTTACTCGTCACTTAATGGTTTGAAACAACTACCATAGATCGCTATTAACTAAAGTATTTCGTGGTATTTACTTGACAAACTGACAAGTCACATTGCAATGTTCATATGTTAAAAGAAAAATCGTACACTTTTGGTATTACTCTTATACGACACATGCGATACTCAAAAACTTCAATCGATACACCGAATTATAGCAGACTTGAACTTATCAGATCAGTGAATATAGATATTTATAGTCACAAGACAAATTATATAACGAATGGATTGAAAAGAAAATAATTAATTCCTTATTTCATATGATTTGATTGTCAGTCTCAGGAAGGTTTTTTTTTCCTTGTTTTTTTCTCACCAAAGAAAGAACACATTTTCAGTAAACATAAATCACGGGAAGTGTAAGAATCTGAAAATTGATTTTATAACTTCAAAAAGAATTATTTCCTTATTGCTACTAAGAAAAAGCGAATCTAAGCTATACATTAACTAAAGGGTTTTTCCCTTGTTTCTTAAATTAAATATTCTGAATATAAAAATGTATTTTTTTTTTTTTTTAAGAGAAATGTGATTACCTAAACTATATCAGCTAATATGTACAGCATTCTTATTCAAAAAAAAATATAGGATGATATATGCCATCAAATTTTATCTTCGATTATTATGTGACACTGAGAAGCTCCTACAAAATGTCTGAATGTGGCATCTCAAACATTTGCTTTTCATACGTCTCTCTTTTCGAGGTTTTTCCCGACGTACGCCACACCAGATTCGAACTCCAACAGATCCCTTTTCTCACCTCACAAATGGGGCTCCGGAGGGAGACGCCAAGTTTTATGGGGTGCCGTTGGCGGATTAATCTTTGGTTAGTGAGGATTTTGTTTTCTTCGTCGGATTGCGGCGAGAAATATTTGATTTTGCGGGATTTTAATTTTAACGACCTTACTTTCCTGCTAGCAAACTATGACAGACCGATATCGATGGTCTTCTTCTTCTTTCTGTCACTGAACATGACACCGAGCTTGAGGAAGCATTTCTCTCGGTCGGGGCGCGTTTTGGTTTCATGCTGTAGTCGACAACAAGCCGGGCATACACGCTTCAGTCCGTGGTGGCATATTGCTATATGCAATATGCTACGACCATAACAGGGCAGAGTGGTCTGCGCCACCCGTGGTTCAGACGACGCTGAAAAATGGTCGACTGAGCTAGCCGGTCTTACACATAGGCCTCATCACTGCGGGCGCTCAATGTGTGTCACGACCCACGACCCTATGCTTTCCTCATCCTCTGACTCTACTTCCGATGACACGTCGAGGACACATCCCTGAAGTCTCGTCAGTCTTCGATCAGACTTCGACATCCTTCTCCGTGTGGGGAAGCCAAAGCTACATCGACAAGCTGGTAACCCAAAAAATCCAGCCGGTCGATGCCTCTCTGCCTTCCTTCACCGAGATGCTGAGGAAGCCCCGCGATCAGTAACCTAAAGAACTGATCGCTAAGCTTTCCCGGCGCAACCTCTCACCCTGATCTCAGACTGCGATTGTTCAAGGGTGTGTCTCCAAGGCGTCGTCGAAGTAGTGACATGTTGACAGCCGAATATGGGAATGGATTCCAACAGGTATATCACCCACCATTGACGGGGCAATAGGAGGGCTTCGTGATATCCTATAGTTTACCAGTTAAGCTGGCTGGATGCCTTCTTAGGGCTACCAGGTATAGATCTAGTACTACTATGTCCGATGATTAACGAAATGTTGCAGCTGGACAGACAAGGAAAAATTTTCCTCCTAATGAGGCCGATCCGGAAGGGACTATAAAAGGTTATCTACTCACAAGCGGTAGGGGTGCTATAATGAGATTGACTTTCAACAGGTATATCACCCACCATTGACGGGGCAATAGGAGGGCTTCGTGATATCCTATAGTTTACCAGTTAAGCTGGCTGGATGCCTTCTTAGGGCTACCAGGAATAAACGACAATAAGTATCGACGATGTTTTCATACTGATGATCACTGCTTGATGTCTTTAGCGTGATAGACACCTAACAGTTTTCCCCGCAGATCCTCAAGTTCGTATAGTGAGTTTCCTTTCCTGGCTCTAACCCGACATTTAACAAATTTTCGTCCCAGTTTAGCACTAGTCTGCTGTTGGAAATTGCTTTGGGCAAAAGTCCTTCTAAATACCTCCTGACCAACTTTGAACTCGATGGGTTTTGCCCTGAGATTGTAGGCTTTTGAACCCTGTTCGAATGCGTGTTGTAAATTTTCCTGCACTCTCGCACGGATCAATCTCATTTTATCTTCTGCGTCCACTCTCAGTGGCTCATTAAGAGTTCCAATGCTCCTCAAGATGGAATAGGAGCTGCCATGTTCTATCATTTGTTGACCGAAGAGTGTTCGATAGGGAGAGAAACCAGTAGCTTGATGGAAAGAGCTCCGGAGGGAACTAGCTATTTGGCTCAGTTTCTCATCCCATCTGGTGTGTTCCTTCTGGATATAGGCCCTAATCCCTGACAACAGAGACCGGTTTACTCGCTCTGAGGCGTTTGCTTGCGGCGAGTAAACTGCCGTTCGCATATGCTTTACCCCATACTTTTCCAGTAGTCTGGCGAACTGAGCCGAGCAAAACTGGACTCCATTGTCAGAGACTATGGTCTCCGGAACTCCGAACACGTGAAACACTTCAGTCTCAATGAATTGGCATACATTGAGCGTAGACGCTTTTCTCATAGGTTTGAGAAGTGGGAATTTAGAAAAGTGGTCAAGAACTATCAGAATGCAGACGTTTCCTTTAACTGACCGAGGATATGGACCTAAGAAATCGACGTACAGCTTTTGCCATGGTCGTTCTATCACAGACTGGACTTTCATCGGTGGTCGCAAAATAGTATTAGGAGCCTTCGTTTCTTTACACACGTCACAGGCGGCTACGTAATTTCTGACATCAACTGTCATTCGTGGCCAGTACAGATGTCTTCGCAGACGTTCTAGGGTTTTCCCTATTCCTCCGTGTGAAGCTAGCGGCGGATCATGCGCTCTCGAAATGACGTCGGTGACAAGCCCACGTGGAATCCAAAGCTTCCACGCTTCTTCCTCCTGGATCGGATCGCCTGTTCTCGGAACAGTCCGAATATAAACGAAGCCATCCCTGACGCAAAGATCTGGTAGTTTGCCAGAAGTCGTTTTAACCTTATGCCTCAGTTCTTCATATTCCAACGAATTGAAATATGGCGAACTAAGGTCAACTTCCGGGCCAGGATCTTCGTTTGTGTTCATGCTGTCACAATGAATGCGTGACAGCGCATCAGGGACTACGTTCAGGCTTCCTTTCCTGTGTTCAATAGTGAAGTCGAAGCCCTGAAGCTTCAAACTCCACCGAGCAAGTCTTCCGCTGAGGTCCTTTTGAGACATCAGCCATTTCAAGCTCGCGTGATCCGTCACTATCTTGAACGGCATAAGCTCTATGAAGGGCCGGAACTTCTGTACGCTCAAGACTGCAGCTAGGCATTCTTGCTCTGTGACGGTGTAATTTCGTTGAGCGGAGTTCAACTTTTTCGAGACGTAGGCTATTGGCTTCTCGTGGCCATCGTCATCTAGCTGAAGCAATACTCCTCCAATACCTTGTTGGCTCGCATCGCACTGAATGACGAACGGTTTGGTGAAGTCTGGACTCACTAGCAACGGAGCCGAAGTAAGTTTTTGTTTGAGTAGATCAAGAGACGTCTGGGCTTCAGATGTCCATTTGAACTGACTCGGGTTTTTCAAAGTGTCTGTAATGGATGCAGTCAAATCAGCATAGTTCGGAATAAACCGTCTGTACCATCCTGCCATACCTAGTAGGCGTCGGGCTTGCCGAACAGTTTTAGGTGACGGATAGTCAACTATGGCTGATATTTTGTCAGGGTCAGTTCTCATACCTCCCCTTCCTACAATGAATCCCAGGTATTTAGTCTCCTTGATACAAAACTTGCTCTTCTCGACGTTTATAGTAAGGCCAGCTTTCCTCAAACAATCCGCTACCCTGGCTAGCAGCATGAGATGAGTGTCAAAGTCAGATGATAGAATTAATAAATCGTCTAAATAGACGAGAACGTTCTCACGAAGATCGAAAGGAATGACTTTATCCATGAGGCGGCACATCGTTTGGGGAGCGTTGCATAGGCCGAATGGCATCACTGTGTACTGATAGAGAGGATGACCAGGTACTGTGAAAGCGGTCTTCTCTCTGGAATCAGTGTCCAGTGGGATCTGCCAGAATGCATCTTTCAGGTCCAGGCTCGTTATGTAGTTTGCCGGAGGAAGTCGACTCAGAAGTGCGTCTATCTGCGGTAGCGGATAGGCGTCCTTCTTCGTAACCGAGTTGACCTTCCTGGCGTCAAAACAAAGCCGGACCTTTCCAGGCTTCCTTACCAGAACGACTGGAGAGCTCCAAGGACTCTGGCTCTCCTCTATCACACCCAGTGATAGCATTCGCTCTAATTCTGCATCCATCAAACTTTGCACTGCCGGGGAAATCGGATAAAAGCGCTGTTTTATCGGGGCGGCGTCATTCGTATCAATCTTGTGAGTGACCAATGATGTTTTTCCCAGGCCTAAAGAGGCGAAAGAGGGGAAAAGCTGTTTTGTGCTCTCTAAGCGTTGGTGTTCTAAACTAGAAAGGATATGCCCATCGGTGTCAGAGGTAGCTATTCCACTTGGATTCACTTCTGCGACTATACCTAGGACATCCGGAGCTAACCCAAAGAGGCGCCAGAAGTCTATTCCCAGATATAGTGCCTGTGTGAGCCCAGGAACCACGTAAAAACGCACGTTTTGGGTCTTATCACGGAAAGTGACGTCCAAGTTCACATGACCATGAACAGTCGTCATGGCACCATTAGCTACTTGGACCTGTGTCCGATACTTCTTCCATTCAACCTCTGCTTCAGCAAGCTTCTCGAGAGCTCCCTGGCCTAGAATACTGACAGTGGCACCACTATCAAGTAATCCAGTCTCAGTTCGCCCGAGCAGCTTTACTTCTGCGTACGGTCGAATGTCGTCTGGCATCGACACGGAAATCTGTGCTAGTTTTTTCCTTTCCAGTTTCATTCGTCGACAGTATTCTCGCCAACGAACGGTTGATCTTTTCCTTTTCGGTCTCATATCCCGGTCGGGAAACATAATCTCAGCTAACTCTGCTACTGAGGAGAAAATTCGGCCTCTTGCTGCTCTGTATCTCTGCAGACGCGTATGATACGGCGTCAGCGGATGTAAAACTGGCTCACGCCCACTCGTCATATCAGAGCTTGGTGGCCGTTTTAAGATAGAAATGGCAGGAGGCCAAATCTCCCGCTCAGTAACCTTGTCGGCTACACGTGCTATAGGTGTCAACGGGACATCGAAGATTAAAGACTCTTCTAATGAAGTGTCTAGCAATGTCACGGGCTCCCCAGAAGTGGAAATGGGAGCTTGAAGATCTGCAGAGAAATCCATCAAGTTCTCCGCCTCTATCAAAGACGTAATCGTACTATCAGGTGTTTTGCTGATATCATCAGAGTCACTGAATGATCTCAGAGGACATATCAGAGAGTTTTCGATAGTGTCTGTTAATGGAGCGGACCTTCCTCCTTGTTCAAAGCTTGCACTGGAGTGTTTGATGCATTGATTGCTCGTGATGTCGACGCTGGTCGGAAAGAGGTGTTGGTATTCCCGACCCGTCTGAAGTTTTTCTGTTGACATTGAATGCAATCTGGCTTGAAGGTGTTCTTCCGTCCACATCCGTAACAGAATACAGTTTGTCGTTCCTGCCGGCAATCTTGGTAAAAGTGTCCGGACTGGTCACAATTCCAGCAGGTTACATTTTTAGGGGTTGAAATGGCAGATAGTGAGACTTCGTCGCTACGTCCAGGTGATATATTCAAGTCAGCCTCGGTCAAATGATATCCATCCACCTCACTAACTCTTTGTCCGCGATAAGCGTTCCAACTACTTGCTGTTGCGATGCGCAGCTGCGTCGCTTGGATTTGATTTACCAGAATCCTGAGCTGGTGGATGGTGTTGGTAGGATGCAAGCAAATTTTATTTTGTACTTCCGGCAGTAAGTTTGACTTGACTATTTCCAGAAATTCAACGTCTGGCAACGGGTTCTGCAGTTGGTCTCGTAACTGTACTAGATGCTGGTAGTAAGTGGCAAATGACTCTCCTCCTTTCTGCTTGCGCAGCATAAGCTGGACTTTGACCTTAAGGTCGTCTTTGGGTACTCCCCATTCAGCTAATAGAGCTGCTTTCACATACTCCCATGACGGCGTGGAATTTTGCCTCAGGAGAGACCAGTACCAGTCCATTGCTGGTCCAGAAAGCAGAGTAGTCATGTGACGCACCAGTAAGTCGAAGTCTCCCTCCAAAGCCGAATAAGTCAGGGCTTCTACTCGGAATACAAATTCATCGACTGTGAGCCGAGAACTGTCACCGCTGTAAGAGATATTCCACCTGCGGATAGGGCTGCCAGAACGTCGCTGTCCTATGCCTGCAGGAGCACGAATAGGTGGTGGTGGTACAGGGTTTGGTGCGGGCTGATTTAGAGGCTGACCAAACGCGGATGGAGGTCGATTAAAGGATTGTCTATGCCCATTGGGAAAATCGTCAGATGGTCTGGGATTTCCCATAGCCGGAGGAGGACGTGAAAAATCTATTGGTGGCACCATGGCTGCTACTTGCTGACGGACACTATCTACTAACTCAGACCGTAATGTACTGAGGCTGCGTTCGAGACCTTCACGTACCAGGTCCTGCATTTGTAAGCGTAAGCCTGCCAACAGCGCATCCGTAGCAGCTGAGGTGTGGCCTTGGGCTGGTGGTAATGGACTGTCTTGCCGTGAGTTGGGATTAGTGAACGTCCGGGAATGCAAATTGAACATTCCTGGAGACAAAGAGCGTCTATTAGGTGGTGGTAGGTCGAAAGTAGGCAGATTGAAGCTCGGCACATCGTGCTTAGTAGACTTCACAGGCTTCACCTTCTTCGGTCTCTTTGGGATTGCACCTGTATATTCGATAAAGTCTTGTTGTGTAATATGGCACCGACAGTTAGGACAACTAGCATGTTCACCTATCCAATGCTGCAGGCATGCCTGGTGAAAAATGTGTTCACATTTGGTTATTACAGGCTTCCTTTCGACTGACCAGCTTGCATCACGACAGATGGAGCATGGTTCAGGTAGCATTGACATACCGTTTGTCGCAGGTGGTGGCGTTCTTACTGTACCCATAGTGAGTCAAAATTGAAAACGTTTTGCAAACCAAAGGTTCGAAGAAGAATATCAGAGAAATTAAAAAAAGGTCAACAATCGAGATCACAGGCTCAAACAGGATCGAAGCTAACGAGCTACTAAATTTGAAAGTTGGGATGAGATACTATGATCCAAGGAAATATCTTCCCAAGCGTCCGAAGAAAAATTTTTTTTTTTTTTAAAAATAAATTTTGCAAAACAAGGACTCGAAGAGTTAATTTAAGCTTCTTAAATCGAGATAATATGAGGATTGAATCCCCAGAACAAAAACCGATGTCAGGAAGCGTCAATAACTTCGTCGACTAAATTCTCATAAATTCTGCAAACTACAAAGAATCCAAAAAAAAAATCGCAAAGACAGGTCAAACGTTTCAACAATTTTCAAAGATCAGACAATCTCTCCCTCACCTCCAGGAGCTAACTCCCACATAAGAGGTCAGGTCGCTCTCTCTCCCCCAAGGTCAAAAACAGGATATAGGCAAGTGACGTGAGTGTGTGCATTGAAAAAGTCAGAGCTCTTGCAGAAATCTGGGAAGAGTAAAGTCGGAGGTATCAAAGACTGAGAACGCTGCCAGAGATTCTTCAGCCAGGCAGTTAGCAGTATGCCAACTCCTGATCACTGAAGATCTCCAGCATCAATCCCATCCTCCGAGAACTCGTTCTCTTCTCCTCACCGAATCGTCGTGTCCAGCTAGTTCGCTAGCCGGGCAGAGTCATGAGTCTGGTCAACTAATTAGCTGGAAGCCAAGAAGTTGTCTCGCAGATTCATAACTCTGTCCAGCCAGTTGGCCAACAGAGACATGTCCCCACAAGAGCTCAAACGAAAAATTTCGTGAGGCCACCTACCATTTCCATGGCAGAAGGCCAGCGGGAAAGATCATCCAAAAACATTTCCAAAAAACTTTCAAAAAAATTCAACAACTGTTCAGGCTTGAGGCTTGACCGAAGTCAAACCTAAAGCCGGATTTCAACTTCCAAAAAACTTTCATTAAATTCAAAAACGTTACTTTACTTTAATCCAAAAATTCAAAATATCAAAGACTTCCAATAAAACTTTCAAAATTTTACGTTACTTTACAAAAAAAATTTTCAACAAAACCAATTAGACTCAGGTCCACCCATATCTTCTACTGGATGTGAGACTTGAGGTCAATCAACTGGCAGACACCAGATGATCATCTCTCTCAAAGTCTCAGTCCCCAGTAAAATTTATATTTAGACCACCGAAGTCTAACTGAGGTGGCCCCTCGTTGGGCGCCATTTTGTTATGGAAGTATGTTGAAGGCGACTTGACCAGGACGTTAAGTCCAAACTACCAGCATGGGCTGACAGATCGCCTGATGACAACGATAGCACAGGGCGGCATGCTAGCACCTCGGCTAAGGGTGGCGGAGAGTGTGGGGGAGTTCCCGAAAATACCTGCCGCTGTCATCATCCATAATCAAAAAAATTTCATGCCTGCATACAAAAGAGCCGACACACACTCGGTCCTGAAGGGACCCTTACGTCACTTACCTACTTACTGTGGAAGGCGCAGATGTTCTGCCTTCATGGCCTTGCCCCATCCTCCCTATGACTCTGCTCGGCACGATCTGCAAAGTCCCTTTGGCTGACCTGTGGAAGATATTAGAGCGGACCTATGCGACCTTCATGCGAGAGGGCTCCAGGAAAGCGAAAGGAGAAAATAAAAGCTCTTAGAACATCATTACGTTATAATAGTTCATTATTGTTACTCAAAATTTCCATTCCTATTAAATTTTTCTCTTACAATTCACTCCTACTTCATTATAATGTACCCTGTACAATATTATTCTTCGCTTACCTATCAGGCACAGTACTACCTATTATATTAAAATATAAAATCTAACTTAGACTTAAGATGTTATAGTAAAATGATAAAATATTTTGATGACCTACAATTATTTGTGGGAATATTATATTTGCGATATTATGTATGAGACGTTGAATCAAATCATGGAAATTTCAATTAAATTAAATTTTAATTTAATATCCCAATAAATAAAATCAACTTACTTCCCTTTAATTTTATGGTACATATAAAGTGATTATTGTACTCAGGATATGAAAAAGTATAATATAAAGATCTTATCAAGGCTATAATATTTCGGCCATAATTCAGTTAAATAGAATAAAATTTAAGCGTTTCCTCAAAGTAAGAATACAAAGAAGAAAATATTATAAAATTGGACAGTATTATATAATTAGAAAGTATGAGTCATATAATTCTTTAATTAACAGTATCCTTTAAGGGCAAACAATAAATTCAGAAGTTCAATGAGCCGAGATAGATAGGAAATTTTATACTAATGACAGTGAAATAAATAGAAATTGTGAAATCTTTCTGACCTAAGTTTCCAAAAATAGTTGTAAAACTGTCTAAAATTTGTAGACGAATTAAAGTTTATAGCTTTACATAAAAGAGGACTGATATACTATGCGAAAAATCCTAATATTGTTGTCAATTGTCAATATTTTGAGAATTTTCGATTTAGTTTTCACGGGTTACTTACTAGACCTGAATGAAAGTCGAGTAAATTAATTTTACTCTAGTCTAGAAAGATCATCGGAATATTGTAACAATATTTCACAGAAAGGTACAAGTAAGAATCATCATAAGGTAAAAGCAAACATATCATAATCGCGTGCTTGAAAGACTAGTGCGATTTAGACTAAACAGAGTGTTAATCGCCGCCATAAAATTCAAACTGATTCTATAACATCGATCGTTCCATTTATTATGAATTAGCTTCGTACCAACTATATACCGGACGAGAATGCCTAATTGGAATATGTCACAACCTGATCACGGACCTTGCGAAAAACTAATGCTCCCTAAATTCATATAAGCAAGTCGTATACTATTTATTTCAACATCCTTTAAGGTCTAAACAAAACAAAATGAAGTGTCCAGTACGCCCAAATAAAAACACAAACGCCCAAGGCACAATACTACACACGTCTACGGATCCTGGCTCATTGTCTGCTGCCTACTTACAATTCGCTGAGTAGATTTTTACAGGTTTTTATTTACTCGTCACTTAATGGTTTGAAACAACTACCATAGATCGCTATTAACTAAAGTATTTCGTGGTATTTACTTGACAAACTGACAAGTCACATTGCAATGTTCATATGTTAAAAGAAAAATCGTACACTTTTGGTATTACTCTTATACGACACATGCGATACTCAAAAACTTCAATCGATACACCGAATTATAGCAGACTTGAACTTATCAGATCAGTGAATATAGATATTTATAGTCACAAGACAAATTATATAACGAATGGATTGAAAAGAAAATAATTAATTCCTTATTTCATATGATTTGATTGTCAGTCTCAGGAAGGTTTTTTTTTCCTTGTTTTTTTCTCACCAAAGAAAGAACACATTTTCAGTAAACATAAATCACGGGAAGTGTAAGAATCTGAAAATTGATTTTATAACTTCAAAAAGAATTATTTCCTTATTGCTACTAAGAAAAAGCGAATCTAAGCTATACATTAACTAAAGGGTTTTTCCCTTGTTTCTTAAATTAAATATTCTGAATATAAAAATGTATTTTTTTTTTTTTTTAAGAGAAATGTGATTACCTAAACTATATCAGCTAATATGTACAGCATTCTTATTCAAAAAAAAATATAGGATGATATATGCCATCAAATTTTATCTTCGATTATTATGTGACACTGAGAAGCTCCTACAAAATGTCTGAATGTGGCATCTCAAACATTTGCTTTTCATACGTCTCTCTTTTCGAGGTTTTTCCCGACGTACGCCACACCAGATTCGAACTCCAACAGATCCCTTTTCTCACCTCACAAATGGGGCTCCGGAGGGAGACGCCAAGTTTTATGGGGTGCCGTTGGCGGATTAATCTTTGGTTAGTGAGGATTTTGTTTTCTTCGTCGGATTGCGGCGAGAAATATTTGATTTTGCGGGATTTTAATTTTAACGACCTTACTTTCCTGCTAGCAAACTATGACAGACCGATATCGATGGTCTTCTTCTTCTTTCTGTCACTGAACATGACACCGAGCTTGAGGAAGCATTTCTCTCGGTCGGGGCGCGTTTTGGTTTCATGCTGTAGTCGACAACAAGCCGGGCATACACGCTTCAGTCCGTGGTGGCATATTGCTATATGCAATATGCTACGACCATAACAGTAGTGCTAAAATTTCATCCAGGTTTTAATGATAACAGAGTAACTTTAGACTAAATATTGGATCGATCGAGGTCATAAAAAGTCTTTTCTACGACGTCACACTGACGAAGGAAAATCAAATTTTTTATCGAATTTGATGATAAAAGAGCAATCCATGTACAATTTATATCTATGAAAACTGGATGCATAGAAGTAGAATTGTCCATAATCTGTTTTCGCTCTATCTAAAGCAAACCTCAGTTTTTAAGAAATTTGACTATTAACGACAAAACTCTATTGAACTCTTTAGAACCTTGAACTTTCTTGAATGTCTCCTGGGCTACACAATTTCGTTGAAATCATAGTTGAGTAATGCATTTGATCGTCACAAATAGGATCCCAAATAAACAAATAAGTAAATAATTATGCTATACACTTGTTGTCATAGATGAAAATGAAGTAAATAACTAAATGAACTGGTAGATTTAATTTGAGTATTAGCACATAAGTGATGTACAATGTAATGTTAACTTAAATAAGACCACTTTACTATTCTCAATGAACTATTGTTATACTATTTAAGTTCTAGTTATATTCAACTCAGTATTTATCTTAATATTCCATGTCTTAATTCGCTAATAAGCAATAAGTAATTTTGAATTTGAATTAGTTGGTTGCTCAGGTCCCGAAGCCAATGCGAGCTTAATCCGACTCCAATGAAAAATGCTTTAGAGATTATCTCTATCACATGAGACTCCTTAATTTTGAGATAAAAATCGTCGAATCCATCCTGTAATTTATTTAGTTAGCCATACTAAATCATTTTTTTGTTTCGATATCGCTAATTATAACTTTTTTATCAGCTGGAGTAACTGGGTCTAGTTAATTATTTATTATCCTTTTTTTCAACAACTAACATGAGTAATTCGTAGTAAAAGTGATAAAGTATGTATGTAAATACGTCCTAGCATAAAAGACTGTATACGCTCCGCTATTTCAATTCGATTGCAATATTGATGTGCATATACTCATCTCACTAGTCAACTTATCAGAATTACATAAAAACGCAAGAACACAAGGAGAAAATTATTTATCAACCATAACATAACCATTCTCTGTCCGGCTTATAATTCAGTCAAGAATGCATTTCAAAGACGTAATTTACCTGCATTCACAATTATTAGCTGTTGGTCTCCTCATGAGAATATCGATTTCTTCGGTAGTTTGGAAAGAAACATGAGTTTAAATCGTAATTGATCACTCACTTGTGGCAAGTGGCTTAACACTAGCGAATATTTTAGAGGTCAATCAATAAATAAGTTATGAAATTCCATAAATTTAATTTTCAAGCCTCTGCGCTCGGCACACTGTTAAATTTTATGAAGAATCCTTTAACATCAACTTACCAGAAATACCAATGGCTTATAAAGAATAAATTCAGAACATGATCTGTAGCCGGGGGTAGTGGTCGAGGTCCACTCTGATAAGGAGGGCAGCAACCTTGAGTACAACATTCTCTTGGTAAGGAACAGATGTGTCCTCCTTCACAAAATCTCGCCGCCACCTGAAAATCACAAAAATTCTTGAAACACACGCAGGAACCGATAAAAAATATATTTTTTTCTCATAATTTCAATAACCGTCTCAAAGCGAGTAAACAAATTTTTTATCTCATTGCTGCGCACAAAACTAACGTTGTCAAATGATAAAATAATAAAAAGCAAATAAAGAATCACTTTGCACCTTCACATAATTATTATCTTGTTTGAACATGATTCACTTGACTGCACTACATGACGATAAACTCAACTTTAAGCCAGCATCCTGCAAACAAGCATAAAAGGAACAAAGAAGTGTCGCACTTACGAAAGTTGGAAGTGTACAAATCCCAAACAAAGATGCGATCAAGTATCCGAAATTAACCATTTTCCAATATTTTTCACTTTTATAAGCGAACAATGCAAAATTTGCATTGTTGCCCCACTTTTCCTAGGTGCGGGGTCGTTACTTTGATTTTCTTCCAAATAAATTCTAAAACGCTAAGATTTTCTTCAATTTTTCTTTTTAGTGCCAGCACATCATGTAAAATCCGATACAAGCTCTAATATGTGGTGGAAAACATAGAAAGGAAGATACTTGCGCCCCCTTCCCTGAATTACTTGATTCATTCAGAGCTGCTGTTGCCGCACCGAAGGATTCTTTCTATAAACTTTTTGGAAAAACAGTATGGGTATGGGGATGAATTGCTCTGGCAACGATTTCGTTTGAGTTTTACCCCAAATGGGAAGACATGCGCCCCATTGATTTGAACTGTCATTTTTAACAACCACCAGAGAAATTAGATATACCAACAAGGGTAAACAAAGTCCTCTGCTGAGTTGTGTGAGAAATATAGAAAAAGGGGACGACGTACTCGTGAGTCGTGCTCAAGGGTCGATACATTCAGTATTTTCGAATTTCTATGAACTCTATGCCTTTTACAGAAGTTTGAAATTGCTCTGGAGTTTTGGTTGGCAGTTAGATATGAAGAGCGCTAATTGGCTATGGCGAAAATTCTAGTGTCAAATGCAAATTTGGTAAATTATTTATTGTGTTTTGTGTCAATTTCGGGATATTTGTATCAGATTTGTGTAAAAATGTTAAGTCTTTAGGTGATTCTCAATAGAATTTCCTAAAGATCCCATTTCTAATAAGAAGAAAACCGTTATAACTTTTATAGATGATGACGCCTAAAACAGTCATCACATCACCGGTCAGCTCCGCTTCGTATTGAATGGACAAGGAAAAACTTAAAATTGTCTTAAATTTTTTTTATTCCTGAGTCGCGTAGAAAAATCATCTCGAACAAAAAGTGTTAAAATAGTTTTGTATTTGAGACTACTACAGCGAATTTCGTGCATTGAATCCCACTAATTAAACTAAAAAACGACAAAAAAAAGGAAAAATATGTGAAAACGAGGCCTAAAGCGATTAAATGCTCCGTTCCTTTTCTCGTTGAGAATGATTTTTTTCAATCCATGTCGTTCTTTTTCTCGGGCCGAATGATTTAAGGCTGAAACTGATTCCAACAAAATCAACTTAAACTCAACTATTACCATCTCGTACAAATTGTAAACAACACATTCACGAATCCAAAATAAAATCGTTCTGCTTGAATCCGGGAAAAGCTTAGCTGTATTCAGAACGAATCGGAGTCCGAAAAAGCGATGACAGATTGAAACTAAATCGTTCGGCCCAAGAAAAAGAACAACTTGGATTGAAAAAAATTCTGAACGAGAAAAGGAACGCAGCATATGAGATTCATTCAGAACGAGAAAAGGGGCGCAGCAAAAAGAATTAAGAATTTTTTACCGGAAAATTTGCATATTTGTAGGCAGCGTCTTGAAATTTTAGTTTTTTTTAGCACGGTGGGAGGGGAAAGACAAGCGGGCTGGGATATTTATTTGTTGTCAGTTCGAAGTTTATGATATTTCTAAATTTATTTGAATTTACGAAAAATAGTGCGGTGGTTTTTTAGTGATTTTTCTTAAAGCAATAAAAAATCATTTTTATATACTCAATAATAGTGAGAAACAGAGATTTTATATAATCGAGATTCCGGGTCGAATTATAGGCTGAACCACAATAGACGTATACATACGTAAGTACATTTACTTACGTAAAGCGAACGCGCCCTTTAATTTAACAGGCGTACACAAATTAACTTTAACTCGTGTGTGGGGTACTTTTGTTAAGTTTAAAAGTCAAATTGCAGTCAGCAAAAAATGGGGCACTGGGAAGATTTTGCGATATAATAGCTATTCTTTTGTGTCCGCAGAACAGGACAGAACAAAAGAACACGTCATACATTTTCATAGAAGATTTATAAATGAAGCGAAACGTACAAATAGTTCGCTTCAATCGACAGAACAATTTGTTCTCTCCAGTACATGGGAGTTCTAGAGCAAGGTACACAAAAGAACACAGCTAATGAGACCTCTTTTATTGTATTCAATACTTAAAAGTTCCAACCACTAAATTATGTGTCCGCTCTGAAAATATCGTAGTTTACTACTTTCATGATTTTTACAGAGCCTTTTCGACGTCTTACCTAATGGTTGTCCACTATGGTGTAGCCCAAACATTTCTACGATAATCGTTTGGGAACTTGAAAAAAGATGAATTTGATAATCCCCCCCTTCTAAATTTTTGAGGACAGTTTTTATAACAGCAAAAATATGCCATGCTGCCGGATATCAATACTATTTATATATTGTTTAAAATTCAAGCAAACTCAAGAAAGCCAAATAAATTGTTGGTTTCAAATATGATAATTCTTCAAGAAACGAATAAGAAAACTTATCCTTATACCTTATACCACCTTCTTACACTTCTATTTTTATTCTAAATATTTATTTTGTTGCTTTCTAATTTCAAATCAAAATTATTCGTAGAAACCAAACAAAATTATAAATTAAATTGTTGTTCTTCTTACACTTCACACACAAAAACTTTTTATTCTAAATTGCTTTCAATTTCAAATCAAATGATATTTTAAGAAACTCAAGAAAAACACAATTGTTGCTTTCAATGCGCGTACCTGATTTTGAATATAAAAAAAAAACGAATACCGAATACCGAAACTTTTCTCTTTTCTTAATTTTTTTTTTCTTTTTTCTTTGATATATAAAACGTATAAACCCAGCCATATTCTATTTAGATAATTGATTTTCTCCGCTGGGTTGCAAAAAAGGTGAAAAATCTATTGACCACAGTTGGCGTGGCGAGCTTTTGTGCTTTTCTACGCCACTCCGGAGGGCGACTCAATCGACTCCAAACCCGCGACACTCGCGCCACGCTGCGACACGTGGATTACGTCTGGCGCCCTCATTCGGGAAAAGCAATATAATTACCTGAAAACAAAGAAAACCACCAAGTCCCCGCCATGCGGTATGATTCTAGAGACATCTACTACTCAAAGTATAATGTATTGCCACGAAAAAAATCATGCGCACAGTGAAACGTCAGTTGAGATTTGTTGTCGTCGTTGACAGTTTTTCTAACCCCCAATGTAAATATTGCCAGCTTTCGCTTAAGTTTAGTTGTTAAAAAGTGAAGATTGAAGTAAAAATGAAAAATTTACTGTATTTAGTCATATCAATTAGTTTAGTGAGCTGTGTTAAGTCGTGGGATACCGAAGAATTAGAAATTTTCGACTTGGTAGAGGAAATTAGTCAGAATTTTTACGAATTGATGGGTCTCAACCAGGTATGTAAAACCAATTGTTGCTTCACCGGGCCACATCTAACTTCGTTTTAAAATAAAATTTCTCAGGATGCTTCGGGGCAGGATATTAAAAGAGCGTTTCGAAATTTGTCGATATACTTGCATCCGGATAAAAGCGACGCAGAAGATGCAAATATTCAATTCAGGAATTTAGTGTCTGTCTATGATGTTCTCAAGGACTCTTCTAAAAGAGAGAAATATGACAAAGTCCTTAAAGATGGGCTGCCAAATTGGAAATCGGCAGTATACTATTACAGACGAGTGAAAAGAATGGGATTTGCTGAATCTGCAGCAATTTTATTCCTTATCATAACAGTTGGACAATATTTGGTCGCATGGGGGGTTTACGTAGAGAAAAAATATACAGCGGTAAGCAGGAAGATTTTTTATTCGGTTAAGTTGGGACAGGATTTGATGGTGTTTTTTCTTTCTCTAAATTATAGGAACAAATATTTGGCTCAAAGCTGAAAAAGTTGTCGAAGAAGAATAAAGCTAATATGGACATAGATGCCATTCTTAGTGGAATACCTTCCCCAAGTATATATGTACGTGTTTACTAATTTATTTTTACGAAGCTCACAAAACTCTTTTCTTCTAGAATACTTTGCCATTTCAAATTCCCAGAGGTATATGGAACTTCCCGAAGGGAGTGATGTCAATTTACACATCCTTTAATGAGTATAAACAGCAGGAACTGGAAAGAAAGAGGCTGTAAGTAAACTATTTTTTTTTTTAATTTTATTTATGCTACTTCAAATTAACTGTTCGATCACCCAAATTTTTAAGAATTTCCAACTCGGTATTGGAATTTTTTCAGCTATGCCAAGAATCTTGTAAGCGCGTATTTGCGTTAAAATCACTGTTTTTGACATTGTTGCTTACACCGTGCACCATCATTAGTCAAAAATTGAATCGATTATTTTCATAAGGGTGCAAAATCCGTTCAAGAGTATTTTTCTTATAAGCCAGAACTATAAAGGGAAACCAGCTGGTGTCTTCTTGATCCTAGACAATACATCTTATTTTGTACCTTTCAAAATGGAACTACACTCTTTACAGTTTGAAATATTGAGGTGAATGAACTGCTCCATATCAAAGTTGATAGACCAGCTAGGCTGTTGTGCTTTTCTGGCCAATGTTTGGCAACTCGATCTATCTTTACTCAGTAAGTAAAGAAAAATAATGAACAAATGAGAATTGTTAGAGAAAACTAGCACCTAGATGGGATAATTTACTACAGCTAATGATCGGAGCTCTTGTGTAGAGGTCTAGCTGATATAATAGTAGGAACAGCATTTTAGAGATTTAAATTAGAGTAGGAAAGCCGGTAATTACAGAGAAAGACAAAATTATTTTTTACTTTTTAGTATAATCTTGAACAGTTATGTAAAAACTGTGTTACCACGTGGAACCGGGACGTCAACGCCGGTAGGAACATTCTGTGCATTGGCCTAGCCCAACTGCAGGAGATGCCATTGCATAGAAACTTCGACAGAAGTACCCCCCTTCCCTGACACAGGGAATAGCGCGCAAATTCTCCAGCTTAACAAGCCGGGGACTACTGCGTCGCCATGGCCCCCTTGAGGGGCTTACCCTTTGTATGAATTCGGTAGGAAAGCCGACGACCTCATGTATATAGAGTTTCACTCAATGTTGTTCTACACGGCCGGCTTGGTAGGCAGGAATGGAGAAAAGAGCCATTTGTCGAGCCCGAGTAACAGCAAGAAAGCTATGGCTATGTCATTTTTTAAAAGAAAAGTTTTTTTACCGCAGTTGGTCTAGCGCAAAATTGAACCCGAGCCCTGTGTGAGATAGCATTTGGAAGAAACCTTCATATGCTCAATTTTGTGAAATTTAAGTCGATAAAAAAGAAATGAGGATGTAATACCCTTCATGGATGCATATATTTAGTGATAATAACTAATTCTGATATTGAGCATCATTATATAGATATTATAAAACTCGGATAAGGTATTAACAGAAGAGAGCTTGGCACATGAGCTGGTCTCATAAAAATTAAAAAAAAGTAAAATGCCGACGGTGTCAACGAGATCTTTCCACACAGCTTCTGGGATCAGAACCCAAATTAATAGTTGATGTGTGTTGTGTTGACACTGTGAGCACATGGAAGTTCGCTTTACACAAATCCGTACGATAAGTGATAATTGTAGTTTCTCTTAAGTCACATTCACATTGTCTGTTCCAACTTTAATAAAATACTATTTAGGAAATGATTTGTAATAGGTAACACCAAATTTTTAAGATGATTGCAAAAATATGGCGTTGCCTATTACAAATTTTTGCTTTGATCTTAAAAAAATTTTAAATTCAGAGAAGCTGAAGAGCTTGAACGACAGAAACAGATCGAAGAAGACTTTGTTAAGGAAAGGGAGGCTAAAAAGGAGAAAAAAGAAAACATACGCAAACGAAAGCAAGCACAAAAAGCTCCAGAAAAGACTGACGAGGAGCTGGCAGGATATTCACAATTAAAGGCTAAGGAATTCAATGAGGAGGATACAGTAAGACCAGTAAAAGCTGGAAAGGTAATCAATTCAAATTATAATAGAAAAAAACAATAAAGGATTATAATTTAAACTCTTAATAGGCTCCAGTTTCTGGTGGATTATGGACCGACGAGGATTTGGCCGAGCTAGTACGACTTGTAAAAAAATATCCCGGAGGATCAGGAAACAGATGGGAAGTAATTGGAGAAGCTATGAACCGAAGTGTAACAGAGGTCACTTTTATGGCGCATAAACTAAAGGAAAATGGCTATAGAATTCCTGGTCAATCAGATAATAGCATTGCGGAGAACCTCGTCCAGGAAGCTACTGAAATTAAAAAGGTCAAAACTAAGAAAACTGCAAATCCCATTCTGGTCGCCGAAACAAATTGGTCACAAGAGCAACAGAGGGCCTTAGAAGCAGCTATTGTGAAATACCGTAAGACTGCAAATGCAGATCGTTGGCAGAAAATTTCTAATTGTGTTCCAGGAAAAACAAGAGAAGAATGTCTGGTGAGATATAAATATCTTGTCGACCTTGTTAAATCACAGAAAGAAAATCAAAAAAATAAAGAAGATGGGCATGAAAGCGTTGAAGGAGCAAGCCAGGAAAATAAGAATGCAAACACCGACATTTACGAAGATCAATCAGAAATTTTTGAAAATGATGAGACAGAAACTGTAGAATGCATTGAGCCGGAAAGGGAAAAAGGAGAAATAGAAGAATCTCAACCTAAGAATGTGGGCGGGAAGCCAAGAAATAAACGAAAAGAAAGGAAAAAACGACAACAATTTTCTAGTGATGAAGAGTATTCTGATTATTAGGGCTTATTGAGATTCCGTCTCCTTTATGTATGCAAATGTGGAATAAAAAAGCACCGACCTTAGATGTCTTTATGTATGCCTAGGTAAGGTAGTGATGTGTAATAATTTTTGTAAAATTTCTAGAGAATAAATCTGTGAGAGTCTAGCATGGAAACAGAAAAGAAAACTTATAACTTACTGCAATTAGTCCACTTTCATTGTCCTTTTGTTATATTTTATATTTCATTAATTCTGGCATTCTCGCATGTCGTCTGCCATATACCAAACACAAAAGGTAAGAGTAAATCCCTCAAGGGGGCCAAGGCGACGCAGTAACTCCGGCTTTTTACAGCCGAAGCTTTGCGTGCTATTCCCTGGGTCAGGGTCAGGGAAGGGGGGGTACTTCTGTCGAAGTTCCCGTGCAATGGCGTGCGCTGGAGTTGTGCCAGGCCAATGCACAGAATGTTCCTACCGGCGTTGACGTCCCGGTTCCACGTGGTACCACAGTTTTTGCAAAACTGGAACCTGTGTGGAGATCGAGACGGCTTCGCCGGCTCAAAACAATCGCTGCACAGCTTCGTCGTCCTGAACTCATCCACTTCGAGGACAGAGCAATGAGCTTTAAGTGCCCGCAACAACTTCTGGTTTGGCGTCCGCACGTAGCCACGTATTGGCGAATTTGCGGCAATTTTCGTTGAACCAATACATACCAGAGTTTCTCGAGTATTGTTGGTGATTTTTTTTGCCAATTGATGCACTGCACGCTCTGTGCAAATGTAGTGCTTGAAGCGCAAACGTGTGAGTCCAATACTTATTATACTCTAGATGAATGCCCATATGTAATTTATTATGGTCACCACTGTGGAAATATGATTTTCGAAGTGATTTTTCCCATATATTTCTAAAACGGTTCATCGAACAGTAAAAATGATTATAACCAATTTCATAGGATTTCATTTTCAGTACAATAAAAACGTCTAGGACTGATCGTTTTCAGAGTATATGACAACACCAAGAAAGGGTTTCCCGATTTAGTCCATTTCTAAATTTTATTTACTATTCCTATAAAAACACCATGTACCATATTTCGGCTCTTTACGTGGACGTGTTCTCAGGCAGTGCCCACATATATAGTGAAAAACGAAATTTTTTATGGGAACCCTATGAAGGAGTTGCCCGATTCGGCCCATTTTCGAACTTAATTTTTTTTTTTTAAAAGCCCGTGTGCAAAATTTCAGGCTTGTAAGTGAACGCGCTCTCGAGTTATCGTGCGGACAGACGGACGGACGGACATGGAAAAATTAAAATAACTTTCAATGTGGGTGTCCAATCCATTTTGCATTTTGCTCTACCATCATTATTTCTAAGTATTACAAACAGAAGGACAAACTGAGTATACCCTATAGATTTCGTTCAAGAAAGAATTTTTTGGGATTCTCCGGTAGCAAAAGCTAAAAAATGTTCTAATTTGTTATTTCATCACACAACCCATTAATTTTTGATGACAAGTGTCTTGGTTTGACTCATCAACAGGTCACAAATAGCGAAATTGTGTGATTTGAAAAACAAATGAAAAAATGAAAAAAAGAAGAAAGAAATGAAAAGTTTGAGAAAATAGAAAAAAAAATTTTTTTATTTATTAAAATCGAAGCGAATCGACCTGTATACGCCACGCAGTGGGCTGAAAAATAAAGAAGAAAAGGAAGAAGAAGAAGCCTTTCGTGTCAGCAGAAAACCTTACACTTTGAATTGAATTGAATTCAACGAGAACTGAACTTAACACCTATTCAGCTATTGCCAACCAATGATCGGAGTAATTTAAGCTATCTACGCAATCTCAAGAAGGCAGCTTTAGTATGAACTATGAGATGTGACGAATAGCACCGAAGTTGTCATGGGACACTGTCTATTCAACAAGAATGCTGTTTACAACGACTTTCTTAGAAATTTTTTTTAAACGAACAGAAAGGAGGGCCAATAAATTCGGCAATTCCATCTTCCACAAAGTTGAAATTAATAATCAACTCATTGACAGCTCCAACTCATTAGTTCCTTGAATCCTGACCTTAGATTTTATAGCAAAAAGGATAAGCTATACTGTGTAAAATTCGTGTACGTATGATAAGCAGTTTCTTTTTGTAAAACGGGGGGGGGGGGAAAGAAGTGATACAAAGTGATTTAGATATACTTACTAATAGTGAGAAACACTAGTGAAGTATTTGTGTAAGAGAAGACTCCAGAAGGCAACGACAAGAAAATTCAAAACAGAAAATTCAAAAAATTATATGACTATATTATGACTAACACGAACACATCGATGCGGTTCTACTACAGGAAGAATAATGCTTAAGTTTTTCTTCCTGATAGCCTATCCTTTTTGCTATATAATCTAACATCCTGATCCCACTGATTTGATATCACAACGAACTGTCAGACTTTAGGCTATCGCAGCAGTAGCCACCACTTCAAGCTAATTTAAACGTGATATTGACGTGGTCGTAGTGAGCTGGTCCCACTGACTTATAACAATGGACTGAGCGATTTGCTATTTCATGTGGCACAAAAAATATTGTGTTTCTGTATATCACCGTAAGAGCACCCTTTAAAACGTTTACTTCATAAAAACTAGTAAAACTCAACCAATCAGATGAAACTTTACATCAGAAAATCGAATTAAATTAAAAAAATATATTTTCTTGTGTCCAAGTGATATTTTAATCGCTTATAAACACTCTTATAAGAAATTAAACTCATTCCAATTTTAATTTTCAAAAGGTTAGTTTTACCTGAATCCTGCGTATGGGCAAGAGAGACGGAGCATGGTAAACACTATATTTACCTTATTCTTCCTGCTGTGATTTCATCTGCAGCCAACATAAAAACATCAAATGGTATACGAAAACGTTCAGTAAGCGATATTTTGTGTTGGTAGCTCCAACTGTGCCATAGGGCGAAAGATAAAACTATAAAACTTGTGCTATTCTGTCCTATAGGAAAATGACAATAAGCTCAGTCCATTATTATAAGTAAGTGGCTGGTCCCCTGTATATTTGAGCGCAAAAAATCAAATTTTGGGTCTCTTCAATCACTTTTGCATATATCGTTTGGATTAATTACGCTTAATGGATCAGGGCATCTTTCGAGTTGCAAATGTTTTGATAACTTTGTTATGTCACATACATATATCTCACATATTTTAAATTTTATACCGACATTAATATTCCAGTCTATTTCTTTAGAGTCTATATTCTATGTATCTTTTGACACAACTACAATCTTATTCTATATGCTATCGTTCAATCATACCATTTGTTTTGTATTCAGTATAATTAAGAATCGTTAAATGTACATCTTTGTAATATCGTAATACCCAACGTCTTAGGACGTGACTAAGTGGCCGGGGTGGAAAATAAACAAATTTTCTATTCTATTCTATTCATGCTGTTAGGATTTGAAAAGTTTGAAGCCGCTATAAATGGTTTAAACCGATACCAAAAACTGCCTGTAGTGATTAGCAACTTTCAAGTTCTGCGTTAAGACGATGATGATATTCAATATCTTTTGGAAAATGTCAACAGATGAATCTCTTCCTTCAACAAACAAGCAGAACGTAAACAAACAAGATTATCAAAAGGTCAATAAACACGAAGGGAATTCATGTGTAAAACCAAAAGAGCGCTAAATTTAATTAGAAAGTTCAGCTCAGGCTGAACACTTTTTCTCCCTTTTGATCTATTCAAGTTAATTAGCATATATAAGATGAGGAGCTCGCGTCGAAACCAGAAATTCTGGAGAAACCTGACTTCAAAAATATTGATGATCGTGTGAAGGAGTTCTATTTGCACAACTTCAAAACCATCACTTGTAAGGTAATTTCAGTGGACCTGACAACAAAAAGCGGCCAAAGAGTATTCGCGATATCCAAACAGTTCGAGTTGATTTCTTCCAGTATTTCATTAGACTATCAGGCATGAAAACTTAAGCCAAGTACACCGACAAATATCTCCGTAGACTGCTACTTTACTTTCCCAGGCACTTTTCGGACTGCTTTGATTGGGGTTTTTATTTTGTCAATTCTATAAAATTCAATTTTAGTGTCATCATGACCTTTTTGGAAAAAAACCAAAAACACTCTTTAAAACAGGCTTTTCGTCTAGAGTTGCTAAGAGACAGTGATAAATGAAGCGAGGAATTTCCTCAGTTGAACCTGTCGTGAATTTCTTGTGCTGCACAGCATCCCGAAGGTCGTGCATGTCTCTTTGGTTGAGCTCAGGTGTAAGTTGATATTTTTCTGATCGAGCTATGGGTCGATTTAACCAGACATTTCTATTGATCGGTTGCGGAATTTGAGTGGTTTTTGAATTAAACTAAAGCTCTTGGTATTCCTATTTTTTTTTTTAGCACTGACTCGTCAGAGGAAGACAAAAACGAACCATCGAAGTCTGGAGCAGCACTACCAAAAAAATACTCCCTATCATATAGGGGGGAAAAGGTGGAAGATAAAAAAAAATTACTGGTTGTCAAAACCTTTGCGCCGGAGAAAGTAAGTTGATTACCATTCGATAATAAATTATTTTTAATAATTTTGTATTTATTTTAACAGAAAAAGAAACCATGCGAGTCCACCTCAGCCCTAAAAAAAAAAAAACCGCCAAAGGAACCGAAGACAGCGGCAGATTTGCCGAAAGAGTGGCAGAATCTGCACCCCACCTGCCTGTTACTTATAGTAAGTATTATTGTTTATAATAGTTGCATAATATAATATTCTTGTTATATAGATGCGCCCTCATGTAGGATTTAAAGACGTGGGAAATAATTGCCCTCCGCTCCACGTAGAAATAGAGGTGGACGGTAAAAAATTTGAGGGGTATGGGCAGTCAAAGGCTGAGGCCCGTAAAGACGCCGCAATAAAGGCGTGTTATGCACTGTTCGGCGCAGAGTTCGTGTAAGCAGTAAGTATACAAAAAGAAAAAAAAAATATTTTTACTTGATATTTTTTTTTTTTTATTTCAGACAACCGTACAGCCGTTTTTTTTTAAATATGTATATTTTTTTTTATAATAATAAAATTATAATAATTGAACATGTCGGTCCTACTTACTTTTACGTCGTAATACGCAATTTTTTTTTTTATGTACATACATTGGCTTGATCTTTTCAATAATACTAAAATTCAAATATATTTGCTGTAATATTTGTATAATGAATACAAAACATTTTTCGTTACACTAGTCACTGGAAATTCAGTCAATTTTCTCAGGTTTTTTGAATGAAATTTAAATGTTTTTTCGCGCTAGAACTGATTCAATTTGAAATGTAGTTGATAGGGGGATTACGTATGTCTATTAGCCCTGGTATATCCTAATTCCTTTTAAGTTCCGAGGCTAATGCTGTGTGGTGAATTTGGTTCGATTTAAATTTCTAGGGGATTGCTTTCGCTTTACGTACATCTACGATTCCCAGACCGTTCTCCGAACTTACGTACAGAACAGTAGTGTGGACTATAGACTATAACGTACGATAGAACAGCCAAACAGATAATAGAATAGTGTAGACTAAAACTTGGGTTAAAATTAACAAACCCAAGCGTAAGATATACAAAATGATTTTTTTTTTCTTAGAACGATTTGTTAATTTGAAAATACATTGCAACCTTATAACAAAATCTTCTATACTTTCTGTCGTATCCTTTAGAAATTAGGCATACACAAAGAAAATATATTCTTTCCGTTTTGGTTATCAAAATATAGTCTTAGTATAAGTCCATCGCAAACCTCTGAATTTTCGCAGTAGTCTAATTAAGTCTATCATTGTATTAAAACAAATTTCTCCCAAGGGCACTGGGATCTAAGTATAAAAATATTTGCAAATTATGCAATGAACAACAGATTCTTGGGGCATATAATGTCCATGATGAAAATAAGGTAGATCCCAGTGAGATCAGAATTAAAGATTGTTTAAGCCAAATAATAAAAACTTTATATAATCAAGAACACTCACTAATACAAAACATATGAAGTTGACCAGATTCCCATGTGTGAACTGTTTGCTTTACGTTCTCCATTAAATCTTGTACAGAGTATCGAAGATATTGGACGCTCATTTATACTGCCTCTTAAAAGTGTCTATCCGACTCCTGGATTTTGTAACTTGGTTTATTTCTGATGTTCTATCCAATATTTGCTGAACATGAAAACTTTGTAGGCCTTCTTTTCTTTTAATTCGATGGACCGTAGAAGATGATGTTTCAGCCTTATCAGCCCCATCTCTCATCGATATGTTGAGATTTCGCGTAGAGTTGTCTACCAATTCTTTGACCAATTTCTGGTCTACCAAACCTTATTTCTTCCTGACCGGACTTTCTCTGGACACTGCAAGATTCCCCAAAGTTACTGAGAGCATTTTGGATGGTCGTCTTCGGGATTTTCAACTTTTTAGCTAAATCTCTGAGACATATTCGGATTTTCCATATGTGTGGAAACAATTAATTTGCGATGTTCATCTTAGGTGACTTCCATTTTCACTGCACGAGAACTTTGCACTTAATGTCATGCATTTATAGATGCAATCTTACCAACGTTCTCGGATAGCATAGTGTCAACACCAATGCTGATAGTATCAGTACTTCATACATGGTGATTTTACCAGCATCGAGAAAGTCAAACGAGTCAGCGCTGGTACAATCAGTAAGGGCTATACTTTTTTTCAGCAACGAAACGAAACCAACTCCACTTTCTCGAATGAGGATATAATTTAACAGAAGGGTAAGTATTTTGCTTTCCAGAGCTTTGAACCTTGTTCCCTTTCTTCTAAAGGCCGGAGATAAAACGAAGATTTGGAGCTAGTATTTGAGGTCACGTGTATTCTACTTACATACTACGTATAGAAATAAAAAATGTACATGCATAAATAGATCATTATAGTATATGTGTATGTAATAAAATTTATATTCTAATGTATATATAACTAAGCACGTAAGCCTATATTTAGCCTAATCACTTTAGAGGAAGACACAATACATCAACTTTGGCCGCTGTATCCGCCTATCTGCCCTACTAAAAACCTTAACCTTAAATAAATAAACTACTACTAACTGATTAAATTAAATTAACATCTTCAGATTTATCTAAATTGAATTTTTTTGTCGACGATTGTTAGGTTGTCTCACATGGTCCAGTCTTTTTACCGTGTTTTTTTATTTGAATCTTTAAACTTCTGATATCTATTCTATTTTCACTTAGCTGCTTATGGCCGGTTTCACAGTCGAGTTTAAACCATCCTCCAAGCTTAAACGTAGTTTAAACCAAATCGGGTTTCACAGTGCATTCTGTTAGTAACGTTGGTAGTACTGATTAAATTGTGAACTAAATTAGTTATCGCCACCATTGTGAAGCAATTTTCTATCAATCAATCTGTCAATCGGAAAAGTAAACAGACCAGAAAGCAAAAAATAAAAAATATGTAGCTATATTTGCTAATTTTAAATATCCCAACATTCAAAAAGGCTGCAAATTTTAACATAAGTGAAGTTGAAGAATTGCCTTCACTAGCGCATAAAAAAGATATATAATAGAGCGCGAGAAAACGGACAAGAATAGATTCGAAGACAAGGTGGCAAAGTTCTTTACTTAAACCGAACCTAGCATAAAAATCAACGTCGTCCCACTCATAAAAGGATTTGGCCAATTTCTAATTACTTTCAGTCGTGCACAGAGTTATAAACTTAATCGAAGAAAGACTTCTTCATCGCTAGAAATTTCTAAATCTAAATCCATGATAAAATTGTTTTCTTGATACAAAGAAACAATGCTCCTGTCAAAATAAAATGTCACACTTTTATCTTGAGTTTAAACCGAGGGATCGCATGGTTTAAACCAAACTGTGAAACTTGTTCGTCGAGTTTAAACTAAATATTTGGTTTAAACTCAGACTGTGAAACTGGTCACATTAACATTAATTAATATATAACAAATAATTTTTTTTGTGTATCTAACGTTTGCAACGTCCGTTCTACTTTCCGCCAAACCAACTCGTTTTTCTCTTGTCCGAAAAAAAAAAAAAAAATATTGCTGCCTACTTCTTCCTGCACCATGACCAAACATTTTTCGCAATTGTTGGCGGTATTTATTGAGTTTTAATTTAAATTTCTATTCAGGAAATATTATGTGCGGGAAAGACAATAATATTATGCTGCGTGTATGCAATTTTGAATAGGCTCCATTTTATTCATTCATTTGAAATTCGCACACACTACAACCCATTCATTAGTGGTGGTATGGTTTGCGGGAAAAGCAGTAACATTAAATATTCCAGAGAGGAGCATCTGTTACGATAGCCCCCCTACAAGTGCTATGAGAATTAGGGTAAAATCGGCAGATAAATCATATTGGCTTATGGAATTTATTGAATTTTTATTTATCACTTCAAATCAAATCAAAATCAAAAAGAATTTATTTATAAGTCCCTGCTTGAAGCAACGTACAACGTTGGGCATTACGAAATTAGTAGCTTAGTAGTAGTAGCTTAGAATAACAGAAAAATAACATAAATCAGTGTAGCTGGTCAGGCCATAGGCCATTCCGATATTAACCATAAAGAAAAAGAAAATGAGACAGCATTGTGAGATCGGTTGGACAGTAAAAAGTCCTTACAGGTAATTTTATGGAGATTCTATAATATATATAATGGATAGAATGAGACAAGAATAAAATGAAATGATAGAACTTACATGACATTCATTGCCTGTACATAGTTATAGTTGTTTTTATTAAAGAGACTTCTCCAAGATTCTTACCTAGTGACATTACGGCTAAAATTCAAATTTTTTTTTTTTTTTTTATATGTTAGAGTTAAAATTTAAAATAACATTAAAAGTAAGATTAAGCCTATTCTTACACTAAAGTTGTTCACTAGTCACCGGACGTATTCGCTGAACCCCAATTCAGTCGGGCCACCAGGTGCATGGGGGACAGCCCCCAAGGGTGGCAGTATATTAGTTTTTATGAAGCCCTTAGCAATAGTAGATATTGGCTGGGATTTTAGACATTAGCAATATATCTTAGCGATCAGACATTAACAACTGATTAGACACATTAGACATTAGCCATTAGAGATTGATCAGGTCTCCTCAGAGAGCACATAGCTCTTTTTTGAATTCTTTGGTGAGGCCAATTTCTCTGATGTTACCGGGTAGGCTGTTCCACTTCGTGACCCCCTGGAAGAAGATATTTCTGCTGCCAAACTGAGTACTCACCCTAGTATATATCAGTCTGCGCTGCGGCCGTCCCTATCACTTCACGAAAAGCGTTTACACACATACCCTGGCAATAGACCAACTCTGGCCTTATGTATGTATACATGTAATAAAAGCCTTGCGTTTAAGTTTCACAAATTTACTATAAATTAATTTCTTGTTTGCAAAAATGGGTTTGAATGTATTTATGCATTCTCGTCTTTAAAGTTTTTGTTTTGTTTTACAAATTTTATATTGAATTCCTGAGCAATCTCCGCATTTTATTTTATATACAAAATTTTTTGAAGATTTGTTCTTTTTAGGTCTTATTTTATTCTAGTAGGCCTTTGTAAAATAAAAAAAAATATTCTACTTACTCTCTTTATTTTCTAATCTTTTAAAATTCAATTGATTTTTACATTTTTTAAAGACTTTAGCATTGAGATTATTGTCTAATGCTAAGAATAATAATAATAATAATATTTAGGGTTAAGTATACCTACTACAAGAATATAGAATCTTTTTTTTTAAGTAACCATACTAAAAAATACGGCAAAAGTAGTAATAGAAATCTCGAATTATGAATTTAGAATAAAAATAAATTAGAAATTTAGGATTAAAGCCGAAAAACCATACCTACTACTAAACAACGGAATAAAATAAGCAAATATTACTTAAAACATAAGATTACAATTAAAACAACTAATAGTGAGTTCCTTTCTGGCTCTTTTCTTCCCATCACACCAGCAGTAGAGAAGAAAAGAGCACGAGAATGGCAGATTCGGTGGCAGTGTTAACACCGGGTCGCAGAAAAGAATTCATTATTAGAACTAGAAAACAGAAAGCCAAAACCACCTAAAATCTAAAAACCTATTCCAAAATGGAGCTGCAACGCGTTAGCCACTCCAAAAACCCACGAGTCGAGCTCTATCTAATGATAACTTTCCAAGCTCGAACAGCACGAACAAAGTAAGAATATTGAAAATTTGGTATCAGCAAATTGAAACGCCTTGCGGAGCCTAAAAATTTTAATTTATTAAGTAAATATCTGGGTTTTTTAGTATAAATGAGTTTCCAGAAGCCAACATAAAAGCTATAACTGTAAGAAGGAACCAAGTAGATGGTTACGATGCTGCGAAATCTCCTTAGGCAGAAGCTGAATCTTGTGCAGTTGTTGAAAGCCACATTTAGTTTAATAGCACAGGAGGGACACAAGTGAGGAAAGAAAAGGAGACTGCCATAGAAAATGTACGGCAGAATCAAAGATTTCACTACCATCGAAGGCGTGTTCGCAGACAAGGTTCCAGAAGACAACCACAGCCGACGAAGCCTACCATAATTCCTCCCCGAGATATCGTCACAGCATTGTATTCTAGAATTTATTAAGATACCAAGATTTTTCACACGATATGAAAATGGCAGCACTGTTTTATTTAAAAATGCAGGTGAAAGACCAGATACTACCTCAACTGATCTGCGGTAGAAAGCAATGCACTGCGACTTACCGACTTACGCAATAAAAGATTATTATCTGCTCAGCGTGCAATATTGCACAAGTCCGAATTTAAAATATCAATACAATCCTCAACGAGTTCTATTGGCCGACTAAAATATCCCCGTAAATCATCGGCATACAAGTGAATTTTGCAGGATTCAACAACATTAGGAAGGTCATTTATATACAGACAGAAGAGCAAAGGGCCAAGAATAAGATCTTGAGGGACAACACAATTTAAAGGCAAAGCACCGAAAACACAATCCTTCAGCTTTACCCGCTGCAATCTATTAGATAGAAAGCTGCGGATTAAGCACACAACTGAAGGTTGAAATTGGAAGTCTGAAGCCAATTTATCGATAGATTGGAATGATTGACCATCTGCCTCTGGATTTACTGCTGACCCAATTTCGCAAAATTGTTCAATTTTTGCTACAACTTTTTCTTCAAAATGAAAATTTTTGTGTGAATAATCTCCAGTCGACATTTTGTATTAACTATAATTTAAAGAGACAATTGGATAATAGGAGATTGTTTGGCGGAATACATTGGAAAAACAAAAAGATCTTAAGAAACTAGATTCGAAGAACCTATCAAAATAATAATGAATATAACGGTTAATTTATATATTTTTTTTCAAGAAGTAATTCTCTGATCAAGGCAAGTTTCAAGGCTTGGTTTGACTTTCTGGAACAACAAAATTGAGTGACTTGATAAAAAAATGAAACTAGAAAAATGAAAAAAATATAGAAAAAATAAATAATAATAATAAGACTCTCCCTCTCTCTCTCTCTCTGTCTATCTCTCTCCGGTTTATCTAAATATTTAAAGGAGACTGGTCTAATCACTCTAGAGGCTTAAACAACTTTAAAAATTATTTAAAAAATTAGCAGGAGAAATTTGAAAATTCTGCAATCAAAACTGCAATGAGCAAGGGGAGCTAGAAACTACCCTAAAAATGCCCAAATCGACATTACAGATAGCTGCGCTCGCCACTTGATCCAGTATTGTTGGAACGTTAGTTTTCAATTTGAAAGCATTTCTGTCTTGATAATGGCCTCGTCAGCTCATTATTAAAATAAATAAATAAACTTGTTAACCCAAGCGGTTTTAATAAGATTTAAGCGGAAAAGTCAAAATCAAGTGTTTTTGTTTTTTTTTTAATTTGCTCTAATTTATTTTATTATTGACCAGCACATTTTCTATCATTGGCAGATTCAATACTATTTTCCCCTTCTGACACGTTTTTAAGGAAGGACATTATTCTTTTTCCTCCTGTTAATTTTTCTTTCGGATTTGTTGGTCGCTATCCTTCTGGTTCTATAAATTGATTTTTTTTTTTTCAATTTTATTTAATATATTTCTTATAAAAAAAATTAATTATCGCTCTGTATCACTGTCCAAGTGCAGAAGATATCATCAAAATACCTAAACCAAGAAAATACATGGCTCATCATATATGTAGCAATTATTTAGTTTCAAACAGGTGTGATACAAAATAAAATTACATTACGTATTACTTTTTTAATTTAATCAAATTTTTTTTATTTATTTTATTTTATTTTATTATTGACCGGCACAGATAAACACATCGAAGGGAACTAATTTGAAAAAAAATTTTGTTGTGAATAATTAAATCTATAACATATTCTTTTGTTTGAAATTTTTTGGAGGAAAATTCTCTATGTTCGGCAGTGTCTTAAATAATTTTTTCCACAATAGTTGAATGAGAGAGTTATAAGAGGAGCAAAAACAGGTCTAATAGGGATCTCATCTCTATGAATTTTTGGTAGTTCGTGTCATATCGCAGCGAAAGTATGGCAGTTTTTTAATAAAAACTTCTCTTTATTATCAAAATTATTGCAGGAATTAATTTTATGGATTGAAAGCATCACATGTGCGTCAATGGACTCGTTCTACACTTCTCTCTAACATTTATGGAATCATTACGTTTGTCTACAAGTAATTCTGTGTTTTTTTTTAATAGAGAGCACCAGAGTAGCTGCATTTATCCAAGTTGCTTTTCAATAGTGTCAGAACATACATTTATCTGCTTCTCATATTATCCCCATCAACCGCTGCTTAGGGTCTTTTCCACAGGCATACGATACATATACTCGTTTAATTATTTCTCCATAATAGACAGCAGGCCGGGTTTAACTAAATTGTGACCAAATTCATTATGTTGGTCTAGCATTAACATGTCGAGGATATTTCAAATATGGGTTTAATTTGTCCAACAGAAAAATGTTTTGGAAAATTGCACAGATCCGATACGTCCTTAAAGTGATTTTATGAATCTCGCAAGTTTCATATTTTTCATAAATTGACTCTTAACAGTCATCATAATTACCATGAGTCAGGAAATTTATAAATTTCTCTAGAATCTAGAATCCTGTTTAATCAACCCGCACCACTTTCACACTAACTTTTATGACATTTTCAAGAAACTAAGAATTTATTATGAGCAAATGCAAGATTGGTGAAACTTTCTTGATTTTTTTTACTCCTTGATCCCGTTGAGATCCCAAGATAAAATTTTAATATGTGTAGAGTGGATAATAGGTATAATGTAAAAAATAAAAAAATAAATGAATAAAATCAAAAGCATGTCTTCCAGGCTATTCAAGGATAAAATCCCTTACGATGTCGATAGAGCCCCCGAACAATAACTGAGGTACGGCCCCTCAACTTACGCTTGTTTCTGACCGAGGAGAAGTTCCTCTTTAGAAGGCTGTAGTTCAAAGACTATTTGAGATACGCACTTGAAATTTTAGTATGTTATTCTTGAAGGTATAGACTATCCTCAATGCAAGACCACCACATCTCATAATTTTTTCAGTCGAAATTGAGGTTTAAACATTTCAAGTCACTGTATAAATTCAAATTTTTCATACTGGTGTAGTCCTTTGTTTTGTTAGTGTACATAGTATATGTATGCCAATTCTTATTCAAGAGTATTTTAGTTATAGAGTAGTAAAATGCAATAAGTGATGAGACGTGGTGGTTTCCCATTGGAAGTGGCGATATGTGATACAGATCCATACAGATTATAGTGCCAAAACCGCCAGGAGATGCATGATTCCCAAGCCATGAAATAGAAATGCGTTCGTTTCCGTCTAGTCCTAGCTTCTGCAACGTTTCTTATTGTTTCTTGTAAATTTTCATATTGCCTAAAAAGTAACTTTTACCTTTATTTTTTAGCTCCTCACTTATATAAGCCTTAATTAACAAATTATTAAAAAATTTCTGTATTTGCCTGCGTACTCAAACGAGAACGCTGGAGCCATTAGAATACATAGAAAATCGAATTGGACAGTGCAATTAACGTACGTTGCACGACAACATTGTGAATTAGGCTCTTAACTATAGTCCAAAAACAGCATGTTCGAATGAGGTAAAGCTGTCGCATAATGCAGGCTTCGATTTCGAGCTACTGTTTTGGGACTTTGTCTCACGTTCATCAATATTATTACGTGCAACAGAAAGAGACAAGTGATGATATCTACTGGAAATGGAGAGTAAATAACTTCGGGAAGGTTCAGGAATAGAATAGTCAAGATTCTGGAAAAAAGCACTCCAGAAGAATCTGGAGAGTTTCTAGGGTACAAATATAACAGTTGTCACCTCCAGAAAAAGAGTCTTGTCTTGGACATTGCGGTGTTAACAAGCGAAAGTAATAAACAGGCGAAAGTGCTCTAATTGGATTGCGATAATTGAAAGTACAGTATTAGCGATAATTAAAGTTAAGTTGATTAATTGAAGGCTTGTGAATATTATAAGTGTAAAGCGAAAATAAAGAACTTGTGAATTAAATCAGTAAATAACGAACCAAAGGCCAAGCTCGCCACAATATTTTTATGGTGGAGCCCCACTTGCTAGGGAAACTGCGTAATAATTCAGCATTTAACAATTTTTATTTAATATTGAAGTGCATTCAGAACCTTCATTGGTTGATCCACGGTCATCTTGAAAATAGATTTTCAGCCTCGTTTCACCATAACTTGTAAGTTAGTGACATTCTCCTAAGATGTGAGTTCTCATGAAAGTAAAATTATCTCAAAAAAGTACCGTCACATCTTCAAATTTACAATGAATGCCCAAGATCTAGCGAGCAATTATTATGTAGGTACTTCTCCTCCCCATATCGCTAACAAAAATGCTTCTGCGCGGCTGGTTGTAATTTCCCGTGTGAATCACGGCATACCTGAGAGGTTCAGAGATTTTTACTAAAAAGCAAGTGGCTGCTTCGCCTTTAGTTTCAATCGAGATTGAAAGAGTTGTACACCGTTAGCCCGTGGTTAAGACAAGAAACGTGCGGTCGGGTCGGGTTTCTGGTAGAGTCACTAGCTCCATGTAGTGTTCCGTGCATCGTGCTCCAAGAAAAAGAAAACGACAAAAGGGAACAAGCATAGATAGACAAATTAAAGAAATCTGGAGACACCGTAAGACAAGATCCACACTGCAGTGATGTTCGCCTCTATTTCTTCGGCAGATTTCGAAAATTTTGAGTTCAAGTTTTAGCTGGATAGCTATACGAGAGTAAATAGCTAGTTACCTATACAATTACTGTGTGCATTACGTTTTTTAGCTTCTACGTACGGTACAGGTAAATAGGTGTACATATATACGTTCGCGGTTAAATCTGGTTGCCCGAGTTGAAAGTCTCTTTGCGTGGAGAAGGAATCCGTAAATCAAGTTCTTTGCAATTTTGTCAGGTGAAGACAGAGGCCGGAGGAGAGTGTATTATTTATGCGCGCTATCTAAGTAGCATGTACATAATATGATAATTAGGACATCTGTAACGGAAATATTTGTTGAATAGCGAAAACTGGTTCTTCTGTAGCACAGCAAAACAGTTATATACAGTTTTACACAAGAGACCCTTACTCAAGGGCACGATTGCCCTGTTGTAAATAGATTGAAGGCTGTGGGTTTTGGGATTCATTAATGACGAGTACCTCGGAGGAAGGGATATGGATGTCACTCTCTTACAATCTGCAAAAATCTTAGCAGCGGCTCCATTGAGTTGCTCTGGATTCAACGATAGCAAGAAAAGTAGCAAAAGTGAAGCAACGGTTTGTATCCCCTCTACATTGTCTGCGAATAAGACGTCGGAGTCAGTGATCTTCACTGGGACTGGAGGAAAATGTACGTCGCGTATAGAAGTTAACCGAGCAGAGTGCACAAGTGCAGTGACCGAATCAGTTTCTTCTTCGGAGAAAGACTTTCATGTTGTCAAAATAAAAATTTCGCCAGAACAAGTGCATGAGGTTCGGTTCGGTGATCGAAGATGTCTTACCAGTGATGTCCTATTATGTGACCCGACTCAAAGTGAAAGTGAAAAATCAGTGAATAAACCAAAAGTTACAGTTGTGTCCCTAAAGCCTAGTCTAATTGAAAAAGATCGGATATCGCAATTTGATAACAATTACATTCCGCGATCGAGTCAAGTGTTGCAATCGATTGTTTTGCATGAAAAACTAAGCCTAAGAAGAGCAGATAGTTTTACAAGCGACTCGCTTCCTACTGCTGCTGGTGCTGCTGCTGTTACAAATAAACCGAGTGAAATGGTACAAAAACCCAGCGGTGATCTGGACGTAAATAATCCAACGTATTTGTATTATATGATGACAAGTGGCCAATGCTCCCCGAGCGACACTTTGGACAGTGGAACTTGCAGTGATCTGGAGAGTGGCAATAATAACACCACCAACTCTATAACACCGCCACCTCTACCGAAGAAAATGGGTTCAAAATTGAAGCTACAAATCCAGAATTCAAAGATCGCGATGACAATGCAAGAAATCAATAATAAGGACAAACCCAACGACGATGCTCAACATAACCGAACCGGAAGTTTTACGGACAGTGAGGAGAGTGAATCCAGTCTTAGTTGTGACTCATTGAATTCTTCGGAGCTAGCAAGAAATTCTGGATGTATTTCTATCCCCTTACCACCCCTTCCCCCTCTAGCCGACAAGGACTTAAGTACACCGAAAAAGTTATCATTTTTTCCTGACTCTTTATTACGCGATATACGTGACCGGAAATTTGTTGCCAACAACAAGGACTATGTTGATCCTCCTCGGGAATTAAGTCAAAGCCAAAATGGATTTAAGGCGAATTTCAATACTTCTAAACTCTCCAATACGATCATTTTTGGTAATGGTTCGCGTGAGAGAAATAAAACATGCGTTTTGATAACGCAGGAGGAAAACGAAAAGACTGCTAGAATTTTTGAGAACGACAAATTCTACACGTTTCATATAAATGAGAAGGATGACCTGGATGACCTAGTCGAAGAAGAACCAAAAATTATTCACGATGAATCTTTTGCAGGATACAGGGATATTCATAGCGGCACTTCAACAATTCGAAGCTCCAAAGGAACAGTGCGTGGTGTTAAAAATCGTGTCCGGAATGGAATTGCGACATTCCTGCAAATGCAACATTCCAATGTCAAGGTGAGTGATCTAAACAAGTTCTGTTGTTACATATACATATACTGACATACCCCTGTAGGATGTAAGATAGTTTGAATCTCTGGATATGGATATAAAATTATGTGGAGCCAGCCACCGTTAAAAAAAATTTTCCATTTGAATTTTTTTTTTTTTTTTTTTATTGAATAAATATTCCTGATGGGAGTCCGGAAACCATTTGTAGCATAAAGTAAAGTACAATTCTTGCAAGGCTGATACATCTCCAGGCAAGCCTATTCTGAACATAATAAAAATAAAACAAATCGGTTAAATATCACCTAAGGTCAACTGGAAAAAGTTATTTTACAAAGGCTTGTTTCACATCCGAATATCAATTCTCAAAAGGATAAACTGCAAAAATTCATAAGCAATAAAAAATCTTATTACAAAACGTTACTTCGAAAAAACTATTCTCAAAACTGCACTTCCAAAAGTATTTTTGATAAATTTTGAATAAAGTAAAAAAAAAAATAAGTCTTAGTTTTTGAATTCTCAAGAAATCAAAAAAATTTTATGTTTGTTTTGTGACAACTCTGGAGAGAAAAAATTTTGACAAAAATATTTCTGTGCATGGACATTTTGGTAAAACTTTTTCAATATTTTTTAATGCAAAAATTTCTTTCTTTTTATACCCTAGATGAAATCATAGGGGTATACTAAGTTTGTCATTCCGTTTGTAACACCTCGAAATAATTATGGTAGAGCAAAATGGACACCCACGCATAATATTAAAAGTTATTTAGATGTTTGCATGTCCGTCCGTTCGTGCGCACGATAACTCGAGAACGCGTATACTTAGAGAGCTGAAATTTTGTGCACGGACTTTAAAAAAAAAGTAAAATTAAGTTCGAAAATGAGACAAATCGGGCAACTCCTTCGTGGGGTTGCCATATAAAAATTTCGTTTTCGTATTTGGACACTGCCTGAGAACGCATCGACGTAGAGAGCTGAAATTTCGTACATGATGTTTTTACTACATTAGCAAATAAAATGTCAAAAATGGACTAAATCGGGCAACTCCTTCTTGGTGTTGCCATATAAAAATTTCGGTTTTTTACGTATACTTTGAAAACGATCAGTCCAAGACATTTTTATTGTACTAAGAACTTCTGCAGAATACGAAATCCTATAAAATTGGTTATTACCATTTTTTCTGTGCGACAAACTGTTCTAGAAATATATGCGAAAAACAACTTCAAAATCAAACTTGAATAGATCGGTGACATTACGAAATTTAATACGGGCATTCATTTAGGGTATCATAAGAATTGTCTTAGACCAATTCTAGCTTTTTTACTTGTTTATTTTGAACTTCGTGTTTTCTATCACATTTCGCAAAGAATTATTTTGTTGCTACTTTTCTTAATGAATTTACACTCAGAATGACGATAGAATTTTGAAATTTATGCTTTCAAAAACAAAATCTCGAAAATTTTATACTAAAAAATAAAGTTTCGAATTTTTTTGTGTATCAAGGACTGGCAATAAGTCGAAAACAGAAAAATTTAGAAAATGAAATAAAAATCGAAATAGAGTTTATAAATAAATTCAAATAATGGCTGCAGTTCAGAAATTTGGTGTGCAATGATACTTTAATAATCACAAAAAAAAAAAAAATATTACCAATTATGGTGAGAGAGCCAGAGCCATCTAGTATACAGCGATGGAATTTTTTCGAAAATGCTTTTTTTCCATTTTTCGCTTTAACGAAATTTTATGCTCTAAAAGGACCTGTAAAAAACTTTTCACTAATAATAAACGGAAATGGTATTCCTTGTTTTCCTTAATATTTTACAGAGATCATTAGAAAAAAATTTTGATAAATTCAATTTTTTGTCTCAAAATGGCCATGTCCACAGAATTTCTTAATAATCAGCGGGGCGGGCATTGGCTATCGAAATAAAGTTCTTCTTCGCTGCTCACAAAACACATTCCATTGCAGTAGCCACTGAGTTTTAAATAATTTTCAAAATTATCTTTTTCCATGTTAAAGGATGTGTAGCTATGTAGAAAAACTGATCGGTCGGAATGAAAACGTTTGTGTTAACGAAAAATGGATTCAAAATAGTAAAACGGTTAATTTCAGTACTTTTGGGTAAATAGCACCCCTTCTTCAAGTGAAGAAATTTTTCCCAAACCAAAAATGTGTTTGGTAATTTAATTCTTTTCAGAATTTCGAAATTTTTCATTAAATTTTATTTTATATTTTTATTTATAGTAAGGATTGACTTGGTATTTAATTTCAAACATTTGGTCAGGACAAGATCGATTTTTACGTATAATATTTATCTTGGACTGTGGATAATTTGCTTAATTTAAGTGTAGGTACAAAACGGTGGATAAACTGACGAAATCAGGTACGGATTAATATTCTTGTATTGCTCGCATTTGGACTGATTTCATCCAGGCAAGAATTAAAGTCAGGGCATCTTGATTATTTTCTCTATTCTCTAACAATTTTTTCGACTTCTATGCACCCTACAAGTCAGTTCAATTAACAATTTCATGTGCTCCGCAGTGCACTAAACGGAACCAAAGGAACACAACCGTACTGACTAGGACTATATTGACATTTTCTTCAATACTCCACAGTAAATTTTTTGGTGCAAAAATTCAAAATAGTTTTAATTTTTTTATTTCTTCATAAAATTTTTCTGATAATTATGATAAAAGCCCTTTTGAATCTCTAACATTGAAAAACTGAAATCTTGTAAAAGCGAAATCCCAAAAACGTAATAACCCTCGAAAGAGGCATTTTGTAAACAGCTGTTTTTTGTTAAAAGCCTTTTTTATAAAATTTCCTTGGGCAAATTTTCTGTCTCCGTATTTAAAAGCCTTCGGTTTTATATCCATTTTTCAGCGATTTTCGGAATTCTAACATGAAAACTATTCCACCTAAATAGTGGGAAAACAATTTTGAATTTCTCAAAAATTTTCCAAAATTTTCGATGTCGTGCAGGCATTTTTTCTGCCCTAGATGAAAATCTATAGGATATACTAAGTTTGTTATTCCGTTTGTAACGCATAAAAATAATTATGGCAGAGCAAAATGCGTTGTCGTCCACGCATAATATTAAAAGTTATTTTGATTTTTGCATGTCCGTCTTCACGAAAAAAATAGTAAATGTAAGTTCGAAAATGAGATGAATCGCGCAACTCCTTCATAGAGTTGCCATACAAAATTTCATTTTTACTATATACTTGGCCACGCCTGAGAACGAGTGGACGTAGATAGCTGAAATTTAGCACATGGTGTTTTCATAGTAATAGTAAATATAATTTCGGAAATGAACTAAATCGGGCAATCCCTTCTTGGTGTTGCCATATAAGAATTTTACGTATACTGTGAAAATGACCAGTCCTAGACGATTTTATTGTACTGAAAAGTTCTTCAGAAGATGAAGTCCTGTGAAATATGTTAAAATCATTTTTGTCGTCCGATGAGACGTTCTAGAAATATAAGCGAAAAGCCGCTTCAAAAATCAAACTTCCATAGATAGGTCACCATACGAACTTACATACGGGCATTTATCCAGCATTCTAGGGTATCGTAAGAATTGGTCTTAGACCAATTCTAGTTTTTTACTTGTTTATTCTCATAAACATCTTGCGTTCTTTGACTTATACCAATAATAATGTCGTTTTTGTCTCACTACAGGGAGCTGTTCTGTAACACGGAGAGTTGGGGAGTTGTTGAGATGAGAGCTTTCGTTTTCTCCGATTAAAACTGCCTAACTTTCCATTTTCAATTCTCTACCATACTTGATGTGTTAGGGAAAACGTGAAAAGTGTGAAAAAGAGACGATAATGGATATAAGTTTTTGGTGTAGAGAGTTAGGTTTATTTTATATTCGAAGTACATTGGGTCTCGACGTTGGTAGGTCGAGATAAATTGAAATTTTTTATGAGGGTAGTTTTTGAAGACTGTGGGAGAGTAGGTTTTTCGAGCTATACCGGTATAACGGGAGAATAGAGAGAAGGGGAGGAATGTATGTGGTTTAAAAAAAATGTGAGCTTGGGACGAATATGATAGAAGGAGGAAATAGGGCGGGGAAGTAGCGGGGATAAAAATGGGAGTGGATTAACGGAAATTAAAAAAAATATCAGGAGTTGCAATAAGTCGCAAAGGTAAGCTCAGGATCTGTAAAACGTATTTTGCAGATTTGATGAGCTTTTGCGGTAATTTTTTTATCGCAATATTGACGAGCGCTAACTTTTCCGAATACAAAAATATAGGTGAACAATTTTTGCTGAGGGGTTTTTGAGTTGGGGGGTCGAACCACTCATCCCCATTGAAGGAGAGATCATTTAAACACTATAACTCACTTCTTACTGCCGAATAACGAGTTTTTTGCACTTGAGTCACATACACCTTAGTTCATATATTTCTTCCGTTGTTTGTTTCATATTCATTAGTATCTACTCTGTTTTATTTTATCTAAGTTTAAAATATCTTCATTTATGTACCAAAAAACGGCCATTTTGCCAATTCATTTGCAGTTGTCTCCAAAACCATTTATCGGACTCAAAAACTAATTACATATCCACAAGGCTCCATATTAGGACCAGTTCTTTTTTTAATGTTTGTTAATGATATATTTGGTCGTGTTAATCCTTTATGATGCTCAGCTGTGCCTGTTGGATTGGTTTAGGATGCAGTATATTGCCTGAATCTGGATTTGGAGGCTTTAAATCTTGATAAAACAAAGTGCATAGTGATTTACAAAACGCTGCTCGACACTGGCTGTTTCACCTCTGTAACACTCAATGGTGCTGCGATATGATTTGTGAATTCCGCTCGAAACTTGGGAATTATATTCAATAGAACGCTATCGTGGAGTGATCATGTTGACAGTACATTACGAAAGTTATATGATGGTCTTCGTGCACTATGGGCATCTAATGCCTGTATAGCACTATCTACAAGTTTAATGCTTGCCCGATCAATGCTTATTCCGGTAATTACATACGGATGTGAAGTGTTTAGCGAACTCGATTCGCAATCGTCATATAAGCTTAATATTGCTTTTAATTCAATTGTAAGATATGTCTACAGCCTCCGCAGATATGACCACATCTCATAGTTTGTTACATCCATCTTTGGTTGCAGCTTTGTGCTATATTTAAAATTTGGTTGTATTTTGTTCTTGGCTAAAATTATTAAACACCGTGTACCTAAATATTTACATGACTGCTTACATTATTGCAGATCCAATAGAACAATTGCATTGCGATCCACCTCAATAGGCTTACAAGCTCCAATTCTTCGTCTTCACCATTAGACTTTGGAATAGTCTGCCAATTGCTTTAAGGATTTCTTTGGGAGCTCTCACACTCAACAGTTTTAAACACTTGCTTTTCCTTTATTTAAACTCATGAAATGCTTATGTACTTATACTTAAACAGCTACTACTATTTATTTTTTTCTTTACTTTCCTTATCTTATTAGTTTTCACTTATATCTTATTCTACTTTTTTTTCTTCTCTTTATTCAATTGGATTATTACATATTTGCTCTGAATCGCTTGGTTAATATTATTTCTTAGCTTTTTTGCTTTAGTTTTTCTTGTTTTTTTTTTTTTTTTTATGTTTTAGTTTCTTAAATTGTGGTTATTTAATGTTGAAATTATAATTAGAAGCTTGTACAATTGCCAATAATAAATGAATATCTATCTATCTATATCTAATTAGGGAACAAAATTTAGATGCGATTTCATCCTACATACAAACTTTAACGTGCATATTTAAAATTTTTATAGCATCTCTTCTGTACTGAAAGACGACCAAATTGGCCATTTTCACGTAATTTAACATTTTTATCGGGGGTACTTTGAAACATCAAAATCCATATTTCTCTGTAAGTATTGCATGGATTTCCATAATTTCTTTTGGAAATTCCTAGGTACCTCCCTACATTTACAAAACACATAAAAAACAGACAAAACTGTCAGTTGAGAAATATTCTTCTTACTTCTCCACAACTAAAACAGCTGAGATTTTGTCGAATGAGTTGGAGAGTTTGGTTATTCTCAAACCAAATTCAACGAGTTACAAAATTCCCAGTGTGGAGAGTTGAATGTTAGAATAACTGTCCGTGTTACAGAATCCAGCCATAGGTGAAATTGCATAAAACAATCTGCTTTCGTTGAAGTTAAAATAAATAAATAATAAAAAGTCATAACGAGCTTAAAAACGCTCCTACGGGTGATTTCGCTTCAAGCAATGGCGGATTTTTTTGTAAATTTAGAAATGATGCATTTTATTTGCCCAACCGTAAGCAAACAGAGGAATCAATAGAGCTGTGGTGGGTAAAGGTGAAGCTACACGGCGAGAGACTTTGACCTCCAGACACCAGTTTTTCGGTCTCTGTCTGAAGACCCAGAGAGGACCCATGTATACTTTGGGGGACGCAAAAATCTCTACAGAGACCAACAAATCTCAATCTAAAGACCTCTTTGATCTCTGGTCTCTTGTTGTGTATTTCAAAACCAATAGGTTTCCATGTTCGGTCTCCGATCTCCGGAGTTTGCTCATTTTTCGTCTCCAGGTCTCCGAAGACTATTTCTGTGTTCTCCTGTATCAATTAATCGTACTCAAAAAGGAAAAAGGATAGAGTGGAGTGAGTTTGACAAATTATTACAAAGACAGTTTGTTGTTGATTTTTATTTTATTTATTATAGTAAATGGATCAAAATCCACAATTTTCCACCACAGAAAGAGATTTTTGATCGTCAATAGAGGTGCGATTATTTTTTTTCTATTATCCTTAATCCAGGAAAATTTTTACACCAAGTATATAATTTTTCCTAGACTTTTCCGCTTTTCGCATAACATAAAAATATTAAAGACTTTTGAACGGAAGCATAGTTATATTGAGATAATTCTTTCTGGCATTTTCTTTTTTAACAACTAACAAATAAACCAATGATAAATTTCGTGTATAGGTAGACTTCGGAGACGTGTCTGTAGAGCCTTTTTCTTAAGATCTCCAGAGACCTAATTTTTCGATCTCTTGCCGTATAAACATTTTGGAGATTATAGTCTCTGCAAACCGGAGACCAGAGACCAAACGTCTCTCACCGACTATCTTCACCCCACCTTAAAGATATAAGTCAAACTACATATATGATGATGATTTGTGGATAATTTCCCCGTAAAATCAACTTGAATATAAAATGAATTTCCCCAATTAAATTTTCAGTAAGGAGAAATTTCTTTAATTTTCCATAAACAAGAATTTTCCGCATCAGCGAATTAAAAATTCATATATCCGATCTAAGGGCTGTAAGTCCTGAAAGATCATATTAACAGCAATTCGAAATTGATAAATTTGTAAGGAAATTGCTTAAACATTAGGGAAATTTTTGTTATTGCAATTCCCTTTTCGGATACCAATCACATCGCATATTGGTATTTTCATTTTGGACCGTAGCTACCCGCAGTAGTAAAAAATGAATAAACTTATGGATATTAAGGCATTTTGGGATTAGGTAGTTTCAACAGATTGTTGGTATGTATGGCAGATTGGGTATGAAATGGAAGAATTCCAATTCGAATATTAAGGTATATTAAGGGCCTGACATTTCGAAATTCAATCTCGAAAAACTCGAAGTGAAAAAGTCACTGAATTACGATGTGTAGAGCTCACGCGAGTTTTACTCCAGTCAGACGACCAAACTCAACGATCATTCCTAGATGGGCAGCTCATTCGTAATGTTTTCATGTAAAATATTTGGTTTTCACTACATTTTGGACACTGCTTGAAAATGCTAAGAAGAACTGAATTTTTTGAAAAACAACTAATTTCAGCTTCAAATATAGGCAAGATCAAAAAATTTTCTTCTTGAATACTGTAATTCCCACAATTCTATTTCTAGTCGACATATTTTCCATTTTTTTTTTTTTTCAGTATTGTTTGTGGTAGAACGTATAGATCAGGTGAAGAAGGAGCACACATTTTCTATACGACCCAGACCCAGAGAATTGAAGAAGAAGACACATAAACTTGTAGAGTCATTTTCCTTCGTGTGCTATAGACTTAATGACATAACAAACGCAAAGGCAATTATTATGTTTCTCTATTGACTATAGCCAATTTGATATTTAGATTAGATGGAAAAGTTTTGAATTTCTCTTCAGAGATTTGCCATTTTTTTGGCGACTACTAATCTCACTTCATATATACGAAAGTACCGCGTATTCAGAATAAATATTTGTAGAAATCTCAGAGATTAATGAATACCTCATTACAGGGAGTGTGAAAGAAAAGCCTAATGGTTGGCCAAATTCCGGGTTGCTAAAATATGCCTCTCACTTTCTGATTTTGTTCCGCTGGTGAATACTCATATATGGACGGCGCATGTATTTTGTGTAGATGGATATATGTATTTCTGCCCAAATAGCTGTATATCTGTAATCTGTACATAAGCATGCAGATTAAGCCCAGAAAAGATAAATCAAAACAATATTAAGACGTTATCTCCATTCATCTCTTCCGATTTGGAAAAGATCATCACCCCATTAAAGTGTAGCTGTGATTTCTATTAAAAATGCGAATAATAACTTCTGGATGCTTTCGAGTTTCAGCTGATCACCACCTTTTGTTGCTACTAATAGGCCCACTCAAGTATTTGCGCCACTGTTTTTATTTGGGGCCTCAAATTACGCTTTCTTCTTATTTAATTTAATTGAGTAAAAGTGTTGCTAATTTACACCCTGTTAATTTGATTTTAGCTACGGAGTTAATTATGCAAAGCGCTCTGATTACCTTTGCGATAGCTAGCGCTTCGAGCTGACTATGCTAGTCGAAAATCTAGAGTTGGTTGGTTTAATTAGTTCATTGGTGTTGTTTTTTTTTTTAAACTGAATTTTCAGACTCACATTAGGCATTCCCATTCATCTAATATAATCGCAGTAGGTACAGAGTAGTGCCCACTCGTCACTTTTGTTGATATTAATCTAAACGTTGACGTAACAAGTAACAACGATGTTTTTGTACTTTGTTTACATCTCAGGAAAGATCTTTCAAGATTTAAAAATAATACGCAGCAGCAGTCGACGTGACTCTTTCAAGATGATCCGGTTGAATTTAGGTAATTGGGCTACTCCCCAATGACTTAAGCCTATCTATACCCCCGTCCGTGTGCCTGAATAAAATTTTCTCACGGTCAACTGTCAACTCAATGCCACGCAAATTTAGCTGGAGCATACATAAATATTTTTGCGCTTTCGAAACCCTTGACTTGAGAATTTATCACTTGATTTCTTTGTTTGGATTTTGTTTTGTTTTTGTTTTTTGTTTTAATAAAAACTGTTAGGTAATTCGAATTAAAAGTCCACTGCAATCGAGTCTCGATTTAAACTAGGAAACTTTTTTGTATACAAAACTTAAATTTTGTAAAATTTCAATCTATTGCCGTCTCTAAGGCCGTGTCCGAAATAGAAAGTGCTGCAAGACAATAGTTTTGTGCAACTACAGTGTTTAGTGGAATACAAAAGTTTTGCATCGATTAGTAGCGTTTCATTTAAGTTTTTGTCCTGCAATGATGCAATTATGAACGGCAGGCAGGTGAGCAAAGTGTTTCAAAATGTTCTCTTTTTATAGAAAAGGAAAAATCAGGTAGATATGAGTAAGAAAAAATAATTGCAGCTTGCTTATATTAAGAGAAATTTTTTAGAAACTTCGCAAAGGATAGATAGATAGTCAGGATGACTGCTACAGAGAATATATTTAAGAAGTTACAACGGAGTGAAGAAAATTTATTTTTGAAACTTGAATCGAGTACAATTCCAAAAACTTAAAATTGGAGAAGGTAAGCTGTGGTAGAAATATTTTTATTGAAAAATTCGCGGGACGAAATGTGTAATATTTCAGCACTATCCAGAACGGAAATAATCGCACTGCTGAAAATCATACAAGCATATTAGCAAAAATCCTCTTTCCAAATCTATTGGAAGCATAGAAATCATGTCCCTGTGAATTGTATTATTAGCTGCATTTTTTTATCTCTCTGATCTTATCCGGTTCAATTTAATGTACGTAAAACAACAAAAATTCGTGATCCATTGTTGTTGTTTTACGTACTTACATAAAACTGAACCGGATCAGATCAGAGAGATAAAAAAACGCAGCTATTGTAAGCAAAGAAATTGCAACAATTGTGAACGACAACTATCTGGAAAATACTAATTCTGGTAAAGCTTGAAGAATTACGGCTGAATTTGATGAAACAATCAGGCGACAATATGCAAAAAGTCATGTTTCAGGTTCCGTTGTACCTGGCTTTTGTTAATTATGAAAGGGTCTTCAACTCATTAGACAGGACTCATTTATTGAAAACTCTACATCTACGTGAAATTCGTTCAAGATAATTGAGTTGACCAAGGACTTTTACATCAAATAAACAAGTTCTTCATTAGATAGCTTTGACATAAGTTCCAGAGTTAATCAAGTATGCAGAAGGCAGTAGTTCAGTTGATTTGAGGCTCAATCCTGTCAATACAAAAGGAATGTGGATTAATTCAGACTACACTACCCCCACCTACCTAAATTACTGAAAAGTGCAAAAAATGCAAGGCGATTATTTTGTTAACGTAATTACCGAACACAAAGGAAGACATCAATGTTCATATCTTCTTAGAAAGCTCTGATCTGGAACTGTTCAGCTCTAAAATGGCTTAAAAAACTCATTCCCAAAAGATAATTGCCTACTTTCTGGCATGTATTGAACTTTTTCGCTGAATATGCAGAAAGAAGGGTTACATTTTGAATATGGAGTGTGATAGGCTATTCAGAAGCGAAGCTTTGGGCTTCTTAAGTCCAATATGAACAATTGATGATCTGTTTTTTTAAGTTAAATAAAAAAAGAAAAACGAATATCTTAACTTTGTTGATCCATAACTTCAAAATGAAGAAGACTATAGGGGAAAAATTTATAGACAGACCATTGGAAGGGTCCAACGATTATCAATCTAATAAATTTTAAATAATCATCATAAGGTGTAACGTTCAGAAGTTACAGGGTGATCCATAAAAACATACCCAAATATCTTTAAGTCCCGTTGTTTTGAAAACTGTTAGGATTTCTCCCATCCCCCACCCTTGCATCTTTTTGCTTGTCTAAACATGACCCATTCATAACCTTGGGGTGCAAGACATAAGGGACACCCTGTATAAAACGCAAGCCATTGCTGATAAATGTTTATGCCAAAGAGCTTTGGACAGGATCAACAAAAAATAAAAGATGACAATTGAATTTCATTGGCCAAACAATTCGACGTGATAATAATAATTTCGCACGCCTTAGACTAGATCCCAATTTGATCACGAGCATAACTAAATATTTTAACAGAAGCCGCATCAACTTAGCGATCCTGGAGTAAGCCAAAAGCTGACGTATGACACATGGTCCGATTGGGAACTATCCCGTTTCCATTCTAGATCTTTTGAGAGATTTTATTACCAAGAAATATCAGTAAATACATTTTTGTTAATTGATGTCCACGCCGTGCGGATTGATATCATCACATTGAGCCATGGTATAAAAATATTAACAAGGTATGGCTTTCTCGAACTACCATTTTTGTCTCCTTCAAGCTCAAATTGTACGTTAAACTGTAATTTTGGAAACAGTATGGTTGTATTAAATGGAATGCATTGGAATTGCCATAAAAATTCAGACTTTAGGCAAAAGTCCAACCAACCTAAAAATTGGTATGCACAGGTGTGGACAATCCCCGGAACTCGGTTATCTGCATAACTTGCACTGACATTAAAAAGTTTTATTGGTAACACTAATAGTTTTCCCGTAATCTTGCAGTAAAACTGCAATATAAGTTTTGCATGACTATTTAATTGCAATTAATGATCGAAATCGAGGTTTCTGTGCGGTATCTTCTCGTTTTAGACATTCGGGTATAAATAATAGTATATTATTCTTATTCTAACATTAAGTAGATGTAAAAGTTTACCGCTTGTCAGATCTTTTTCTTCGTGAATATTCAGAAATACATATCTAAAAAAAATTAAGGATATTCATAAAAAACCGAAGAAAAGGTAATTTTTTCCCCCGTTTTTGGTCTGTCACAAGTTATGCGGACAACCGAATTCCGGGGACTTTTCACACCTTATTTGGAGAGCTGAAAGGTAAGTGTATACCAATTTTTAGCTTGGTTGGACTTTTTCCGAACTGAAATCATAAAGTTCCTGGACTATTTATTAGTCCAGTCATTATACACTTTTTAAAATGCAAGTGAACCGAGCAAACTGATTTTTGGATATTGTGTATGGGGGCTTAGAAAAGCTTAACTTGAAATTGGCGACCAAAATTTCTTATGAGCTTTCTCCGCCATCTTGAATAAAGGGATAAATTTGGTTTTTTTGTGATAACTTAGCTCTCCGTCATGATATGAAAATTGTGATCATATACTTTTTGTTTCTTTTTTTACGCTGCATAATTTCGGTGGTATGAATTTTTCACCTAGCGTTGATCATTATTGAGATATCGGACGAGAAAGTAAAAAATTAAGAGACTGGAGAGGAATATTCTCGTGATACATATTGAAAAAATGTCCATTATTAAATTTGTAGGGCATGTTATTACCTACAATGTCATCTTTTTTCCCTTTTTTTTTAATACGAAAATTACAACTTTTAGCTCACCACAATTTAGGTGGTCAGAAAATTAAACATTAAGGGACTGTAGAGGAAATTATTAAAGTACAATATAAATAAATAAAACAATATCACACGCATGAAATTTATTAGTAAATAATTGTTTTTATGTTGTAGAAAATGGAAATGAATGGCGGTTCGTTTTTTGTATCTATACTCTTCTTCGTTTCGACGATCTTGGTTCACAGTCTTCCTGCTCGGAATTAATATGCCCTACAAGTTTGATAATGGACATTTTTTCGATATGTATCACGAGAAAGAAGAAAACAGCAAAAAACAAGTTGCAGTCTCTTAATTTTCTGCTTTCTCGTCCGATATCTCAACAGCGATCAACGCAAGGTGAAAAATTCATACCACCGAAATTGTACAGTGTAGAAAAAGCAACAAACAAGTATATAATCACAACTTTCGTATCATGACGGAGAGCCGAGTTATCACAAAAACAAAACAAATTTACCCCTTTTTTTCAAGATGGCGGAGAAAACTCTTAGGAAATCTTGGTCGACAATTTCAAGTTAAGCTTTTCTAAGCCCCCCTACACAATATCCAAAATCAGTTTGCACGGTTCACTTGCATTTAAATGTCATTTTTTCCGCTATAATGACTGGACTATATGTAATGCAATACTATTATATAACATCCTACCTTAGTGTTTATAATCGACAAATTATTATTAATTATGACTCGGTGTACAATTGTACGAAATAAATGGTTTTCACAACTTGATCAAAATTTGTTCCAATTTTGATGTAAGTGCGCTCAGTCCATGTGTTGCTCTTCCATTTTAACACTGTAAATTTTGCTGTTCATTAGAACCCAAAAGGTTGGCGCAGCTTCGTTGAAAATGCAAATGTATAGAAATTGAGTGAATATGGTCGCGGGACAACCAAAACAGAATCAAGTGTAGAGCATCATTTTGTTTCTCTTTCACCTATAAGGAACTAAAGCAGGATAGCGAGAAAGTGCTAAATTAATTTCTTCCAGATTTTAGAAGTTATGGGTGGGATTGTGTCAAGTAACTCTACAATTTCTGATGCTGGTTCCCAATCGCTGCAAATAAGCATTTCAATTGAATAATGCTCTAACGGAAAATTTGTTCAAATACTTTCAGTCCTCCTCCTAAATAAAACACAAAAAAAAAAGCTTTCTTATCAGAGCAGGTGAATAATTACTTAATTACAATGTCTCCTCCAGACGCTTCAAGTAATTGGGGCATTACAGCGATGAGCACCAATTTCAGACAGCTACTTTGCTTAAGCTCCACTTTGAAAGGAAAAAAAAGTTAAAATGCCGTGAAACGATAATTATCAACAAGCGAATTTGTCATACAAAACGAAAGTTTTGTCATCTCTCTTCAAACTGGCTTACTTAAAGGTCGGCGCTCGTAAGTCTCCCACAAAATGTAGGCGTGTTGACATTTCACTGAATGCCAGGGCCAACAATTATTATGATCACCTACAGATTTTCTACAGGTGCATAATAGGTAAATGAGGGTCTCTGGTGATTCATAGTACTCCAAATTCAATAACAATGTTGGTAGTGGTAGCTATAAATATGAACAACGGATTTTAATCAAATTTGATTGATCTTTTTAATTTAAAACAAGTAAAACAGCTAGAATTGGTCTAAGAACCAAATTCTTATGATAGATACCCTAGATTAATTTGGTATGGTCACCCATCTGTGGAAGTTTAATTTAAATAGTGGTTTATTTATCCCATTTTCAAAATTAATTTTACTTTTTTTTAAAAAGCCTATGTGCAAAGCTTCAGCTCTCTAAGTACACTCGTTCTCAAGTTATCGTGCCGAGAGACAGATGCGTGGGTGTCTAATTCATTTTGCTCTACCATAATTATTTCTGTGCGTTACAAACGGAATGACATACTTAGTATACCCTATGATTTCATTTAGGGTATAAACATTACCAGGCCAGATAGAATTGATTAAAATAGTGATATGATTTTCAGAAGGAGTTTACATTTTTTATTTATTTATTTATTTATTTTTACTGGTTAATTAGTACACAAGATTACAAATCTTATAATTGTACGTACTTAATTGGCTGGGAAAATTTATTTGTTAACGAGAGATATATAAACATACATTTGAATTTAATTAACTAACTGTACACCTATAAAGTCTACATAAATATTGAGTATATAAGATCTAAAGCATATTCTGCCAGTGAAATGAATAAACTGTTAGTTTGCGAATTTACGTTATGTGAGCTGTTGTCAGCAACCTTTTAAATGCGTGCTGAGATCCCGCGCACTGAATATTGGGCGCTAGAGAATTCCAGCAGCGGAACACCTGCACAAAGTAAGAGCGCTCACCTGATAAGGTTCTGAAGCTTGGCAAAAGAATGTTTCGATGCCGAGCCGATCCTAAAAATTGTATTCGATCAAGTAAATAACTTGGCTCCTTTACGTGGATTAGAGAATATAGAAATAGTAAGCGCCTTCGTGACATGTATACTTCAAGTGAACATCCCACAAAGGACTCAACATAAGGTGAGATATGATCAAATCTACGCAACCCGTGAATAAATCTGATAGTATCGTTGAAAGCGACATTTAACTTTCTTTGGCAACCAGAATCGAGTTTGGAAAAAATTAAACTGCCAAAAGTTAAGTGAGGTAATACCAAAGATTTAGCGAGTTTCATACGCATATGCGTCGATAATATGCTAGCGGACGTTCTTAACTGACGAAGGCATCCATGCACTTTTCCTAGAACAGAGAAGACGTGGTTGCAGCATGTAAGCCGCTGATTTATTTCTATGCCTAAACTTTTAACTGAGTTTGAGTATGGTATAGTAGTAGTAGTAGTACATTTGACAGGTGCATTAAAGTTATCACTGGCCACGAACACACATCACTGTCCACACTATATATATATATGGAAATGGCGATGCTTAAGGCACATCTAGGGGAATATCTTTAGGGTTGGCCACAATTTTGACTTTCTCCCATAATTTCCCTTTAAGGAAAAATTTGGTCAATCTAAGCACATCTTTGGAAATGTCTGGGAATAGAGAGCACTTTTGTTGTAGATCGCAAATTGATTTGGTGAAAAAAGCAAAAAATACAGGCATTTAAAAAAAAGTGAAATGCTGTCAACGTGTTTGAATGAAATAAAAATCCGAGTTTATTGCTTTTTGCTGTTTTTTATTCAATTTAGCACGTTATTCGGAATCGCATTCCAGCAGTTATAGTGGCGCACTTCAAATCCACTTCTCTCTTGCATTGTTGGAAGAAAGATTTTTCTGCGCTTTTTTAGGAGGTCATCTTCCTTTACCTGGTTTTTTATTGGCGGACTTCGTTGGGATTGGTGCTGCGCGTTTTTTGGGCGTCTTTGCACCACACAATCACAGTGGGCCAACCCTGACTACAGAAAGTGTCCAACATTGACGACAAGCGCCATTGCTGCATCGCGTGACACCACAACCAAACAAGTTACAGGATCGAATTTTCCTCTTGGATTGTTTTCAAGCATTAACCCCACAACGCATTCACAATGCTTAATTTTGCATATTTTCGCCTCACTTTCTGGGCGTATTCACTAATTTCCAGTTACTGAGTGCACAAAACATGCTTAGCGTTCACGCTCCAAATCTGTAATGTTACGAAAAGTTCGTTGTCACTGAGAGAAGTTTTTCCGCGCTCCAACATTGGTGGCGCTAGTGGTGAAAACTAAAAAAATCGCAGTTTCCCGACCTAGACGACAGGCCAACCCTGACGACATTCCCCTAGCCAGGGCCCACACGCGGCAGATTAGAGGCAGTTTTTACGGTTGAGAAGTATTCGGGGGTAGGAAAAATTTCGAAATGCCAAATTTCGATCGGGAGGACGGGCAGAATACCAATTCTACTGAAAAATAAATTTATTCGGCCAATTAAAAATTGCGAAATTTCTTAATCAGTCGGCTATACAGTTGTTTACCTGCGATTTGAGGTGATAATATAATAATTAAATTATCATCACGTGCTGTGAATTTGTGATACCGTTATTGTACGTCTAAGCACAAGGTGTTGAAAATCCTTCCTTCCCTAAAAACTTCTCGTACACATGCCAGAGACATCGGCATTTCCCCTGATACAAAAATAACAAAATATGGGCGTTACTTTAGTTAGTTTACGTTAGTTTTTCGTATTATATTGACTGAAATACGTTTTGAATATATTAAAATATTTAACAAAACATTAGTTTCTTCGTTTAAATCATTTCGGGAAAAGCAATTATGTGCTAGTGGGACAGCAAAGGAATTTTCAAATAGATTTGTTTTTCTCTTTGATAAGGACGACTCAAATTGAGACGAACAAATTTGTGACAGTTGTCCCCAAGTGAGGCAAGTAACCAATTGGCAGGTAATTCGGCGATACTTTGTTAATCTTTGTATCATGGCCATTTCCATATTCATAATATGAACAGTGTAACGCTTGAGAGATAACCATTTCCTATAGAAAAGCAAGACTTATGGAAATCAATGCTCTCGATGTCCATAAATTTGACATTTGTTAACATTAAAAATGACATGAAGGGAAAAATTCGGTTTGTGTGTATGTTTAGAGCGTGCTTTATTGCACGAGAATACAACTTTATTCCCTTCGATTCGATTTGGTCAAATGAAAGTTCGTTCCATAATTTGCCCACCGCAGTATTATTTGACAGTTCAAACCATAAAAATATGGAGATAATGATGGTGGAAGATATGGAATATGTAGACGCTGTGTCATTATCACTTGAACGTTTGGTTTATTTGCAACTCGATTCGAAGAAGAACTGTTGTCAATGTTTAAAACTACACTTAATTACCATAAAAAATTTTATTCCTATGTCATATGCCTCCTTGACTCTTTAGTAATTTCTGGGATGAATATCTCAAAAACAATCTAAACTTTTGTACTTTTCAATTAATCTGAGGAGCTTAGAACTTTTATCATAACTATTTCCACCATATTGAATTTGTCTTCTATAGGAGTTAAAAGCAAGCCAATAGTGTCGAAATTTTTTGGACAATGACAACGACAATGTCAGGTTGTTGAAGGCCTAAAGATAATGTCCACACGATATTCACGACGATAATTTGTAACCGTAATTAAAGTTGGGAACAATTCAATTTTAGCTATCGTCATTTGAGTTTTGGAAACAGGAAATTATGTCAGACATGATGATGGTTATGTCTCCTATAGATGTCGAACTTTTGTGGGTGGGGACATGGCAGAAGTAAAATAAAAGGTATACTCTTCCTATGCAACATATGGACAGCTACTATGAATTAAATATAGTTTTAGAAATAAATAAATAACATTGTGGACGTTTTACATATTTTTCCAAGACGAACTTAAACGCTATTCATAACTCGGGCTACATATGTATATGGAAATATTACGCAAGGAGTTTAAGCGACTTTATGTTATAAATGCACTCAATCTGTCCAAAAGTTTTGCAGATATTTTTGTATGCGTATAAGTATTACCTAAAATTTGGACAAATCGAGTATATTCTTTAGTTTGTGCAGATTTTTGACAGATATAAATACCACGCAAGCTCATGCGACTGCAATATAATTCCAGAGCTATCTACTTCTACCGTTGCTCTGAAGAAATTTCTATTCAGATTCTATATATACAGCTCATTTTCCACAATAGTTCCACTTCTAATGCCTCGTAACTAGGTTCACTAATTCACTTTCCAATGTATTTTATTAGGGCCGTGATTCCTTTTTAACTCGAACCGTACGTATATGAAACAATTTTCCATCCAATCCTATATTTTCCCTCTCTCATGCAGGCCTCATAAATTTCAACTTGGAATGAATACTGGACCCGTTCTCCATTCATTCCCCTTCCTTATTACTTTTCTTACCTCAGATGTACCTTGCACCATAGAGTATCCCCTTAGCCTTGGCTAAGCTATACAAAAAATTGATTAATGGCCGGTTTCACAGTCAGACTTAAGCCAAGGCTTAATAAATATTTCGGTTTCACAGTCAAAGCTTAAGTGAAATCACTGGCTTAAGGCAAGCTTAACTTAAGCCCGTCATCTCGAAGGCTTAGGCCTCAGATTTTGCTGTGAAACACATAAGAAATTATTGCTAAATATATATTTTGCCTAAATATTATTATTTTTGTTATTAAACGAACGTTCATATTTCAAAAGTTATACTTTAAAACTAAATTGAAAAATTTTCAAGCGAAAAATAGTTATCTAATTATCAATTTTGAGTACTGTCTGGCAGCTAGTGTCAGCATCCCATTTAACGTTTTAAGAAGAAACCAAACAGTTAAGGACAAAAATTAGTTATATATCACAATATTTCGAGAAATGGGATGATGTTGATTTTTATTCTCGGTTCCGACTGTGGAAACATTCGGCTTTGATGGTTTACGTTATCGAAACATTCTGCAACAATGATTTTAGATTTAATGTCTTTCCAGAAAAAACCACAACAAACTGGTAAATAAAAAGTTCTTCTTCTTTTCGCTTAGTTTTTAATCCATAATGGCAATTTTCCTTTAAAAAAAATCACAATTATAGCAGTGCTGACAAATTAAAAATTTTCATCCTCGGCTTTACTAAGCCTCAGCTTATTGAGTACTGTGAAACCGAGTAGGCTTAAGTTCTGGGCTTAAGCCCCACCCGTGGCTTAGCTAAGCTCTGGCTTAAGCCTGGACTGTGAAACCGGCCATAAGTGTTCAAAGAATTTCGAAAATAATTCCTGCAAAACTTTTTGATTCGGTGACATCTCTTTATTGATAACGCAAAAAAGTCTTATAGGCTTATCATGTGGTGCACTTAGTTTTTTAATGTGCATATTTTTTTGCGTAAAAGTCTGAACGGTCTTCACTCTTTTGTATTAGGATTTCAACCTGATTTCTATCAAATTTTTGTTTGTCAGACGTTAGGAAAATTTTTACCGACCGCCCGCCCGCCCTAGGGAAAGTTATTAAAGACTAACCATAAATATGACGTATCCAGCAATAATTTCGTATTCTTGAAATGCCGTAAATATTGTCATCTTTCCATTGGGATCTATGCATATCCATTGCATCACATCGAATTTCTTTGTGAAAAAAAAAAGTTGGCCGCAAGTTGCTTTCCTTTTTACTTTCGAGTCGAAATGAGACTTCGAAAAAACAATAAAGATCATATAACACTTTTCCACATAGTTGTATTGAATGTTGCTGTTAATGCTGCTGCTCCCAGGCGGTTCGAACAAGTGTGAAATAGATTACAATAGATTTACATAAATGGATGATGCATGTGCGGTGGCGTGCATGTGTAGAGATCATCTTCGAAGAATTGAGATCTCTCGATCGAGTGATGACACTTCACGTGGTTTACGGCTGTTGAATTATAATTAGAGAAAAATGTGGATTTTGATAAAACTTTCTCCGCTACGTGATATGTTTCACTAGGGTTTTCAGAATTACAAAAAAAAAAAAACAAATTATATGAACACGAAAGGTGACCTTTGGTGTGAAGTCGTTCGCACAATGATCACTGATCAACAGCGCGGAGCTCTAAAATAAAATAGAAAACAAGAGAAATGTTGAACTGATAATTTTTAATTAATTATTGAAATCATTTTCACATTAATTGGATGAGACTGAAGATGATGACTTCATTGTCAGTCTTGAGGTGACTTTGATCGAGATGTTCTTGAAATCTTCAAAATAGCGCAATTGGATCTTAGATTGGCAAGGTTATTTCCTTGATTTTGACTAAACGAAACCATTTGTTTCTTAAATGTCGCTTGTTTTATTTTTCCATAAAATATTTATTGCAAAATAGAGTTTTGAAAATAATTCTATTTGAACGGGATGGAGTTTGTCATTTCACCAGCAATGGCTGATTTCCTCAGTTTAAAGTTTTGTTCGCTAGTTCTTTAAAAGTTCAGCGCTGTCGAGCTTGTTTTAAGTTTGACCCTGACCATATTATAATAATATCAAATTCTGTATGTTTATTATGCTTTATGAACAGACCTTTGGCACGAGCTCTAGGAACTATAGAAAGAACATTTTGCAAGAGGTTGAATATTAATTAAAAGCTCCCCTAAATCGTAACCATTAGATCATACGCCTTCTCTCGTATATTCATGCCCGAGTTGGTAATTTTCCCAGAATATTGTTAGGAGCGGAGAATGGAGACGTTTTATTGTAAGCGATGGTTACCTTAATAGGATCGAGTACATCTACTCTGCAAATAAGCATAAAATCTTACTTCTAAGGCGTTTCGAGGACTTTGACTAAAGTAAATAAATATCTTAGCTGACAAACACCTTATCGTGAAGCCTTGACTTAGTGAAAATTCTGGTCCGAAGTAGAAGACTAGAATTTCTTCTATGCCACTCAAGTAGGAAAAAAAAGAGCCTGATGGTGTAATGTAATGCGCCTCCACGTAGGGTAACCTCGTAAGGCTGAAAACAATCACAAGTCTAAATTTGTCATTAGCCAATACATTGGTATTCTACAAGATCCCTCATATTAGTAATAAGCACACGATAAATAAAAATTTACAAATTACAAGGAAACAAAACTAAATAATAATTAATAATAAATAGCAATAAAAGAAATCAACAATTTAAATTTTACCCTACACGCGCGACTTTGAAGAAATATTCTCAACAAGCTCGAATAAACTCACAAAATAATCAACTAAGCGAAGAAAAAATGTAACCAAGTCTATGTGAACCACCACAAAATCCTATTTAAAACCTAACAAATGCTGAACAGCGAAAATATTGGGGATTTGGAGAGATGTAAACACGAAGACCGGAAGAGGAGTTGGTTGGACCGGCTGGAAGTTAAGAGGTGACCAAGAGAAGCTGCTCGGCTAGAAGTTTTTATATAATTTTGCGCAAGCGATTCGGCCTCAAAATTTTATTACAAACTGTAACTGTTTGGACATCCTACGGTTCTCATCAAGGCATCCACAAAGGAGGAAAATTTAAAAGGACTTTAAGAAGCGATACGGGTGGTTGTTCCTGGAAATTCTCATGGCGGGAAAGGAAAATCGTAAAATATTTTTGATTAAGTAATTCATCCAGATTATTGCACTAATCACACTAACATAATTCAACACGTATAATAAATTACAATAAAATTTCTAACCTAACTAACCATACCTATTAGCTAAAATTGTTATTGAGGACGCCGTAGGGAATGACAGATGGATAAAATTGTCAGAGAGATTTTGAGGAAGGAATAAATGAATTGGTAGATCTTGAATTTCAAAACCCAGTGTGACTATTTGTTCAGTTCAGAGTAATCTAAAACCTTTTTGCAAATTGATGTGGGCCAAGCCTACCCCTAGCATACTTGGCTTACAATGAATCAAAACGATTTGATTAGGATCCTATGATATCTTCTTCAGATTGTAGTTAGCTCAGAAAATTTAGTAGCTTATGATGTTGATTGGGTAATGGACTGATGCTCCTCTGTTGGAATTGAAAGTGTCAGAGAATTCTGTATGTACAAAAAGTTGCTTGTGTCTTCGCCTCGCAGCTCCTGGTATAACTTCTATTATAATTTTAAAGTGAACCAATATATCTCGAATGAATTTTAGAGAACACCTTGACTACCCTCATGATAGCTGCTGATAGATTACCTATATTCTCGCAGAATTTGTTCAAGATTTTGTTAAATCAGTAAGACACCTTTGATGTTGGTATCAGTTCAGACCCATTACGTATGATGTGCTTTTCCATTGCATGCATCTATGAATTTCTTTCCTCCTCATTAAATATAGTATTGAGTACCGTAGTTGCCCTTGAATTGCCATTCTTATTACTCTCTTGTTGCATGATGAAGATTTATCTTCAGGCAACTTAGATGGTCCAAACTTTTCCGTTTACTGCTATGATCCATTTCAGTTGTGAGTGTAGTCCCAACAGTTATTGTCCTGCACGCTGGGTACTTCTGCTCTAGACGTTGTGAATTGAACGACGTTGCTTCAGTTGGCTTCATCAAACGATCTTTAATCTATGATGCATTTTTTTCAACACTCTTCAATTTTTGCTTTTAGGGTTGATGGGTTTTGAGTTAGGATTCATTCTGCAGTTTATTAGAAAATATCTTTCGTTAATGAAGAGGAGAATCTGAGAGAAAGATCGTATGTAGATGTATTATCTTTATTAAAATAGAATATTTACCCTACTGTGCCGCAAGCTGGTGCGGCACTGTTTATTCACTCATGCTGGATATTCAGAATTACCCCCATCCATCTGTTGGCCTAAACAATACTGGCCGCAAAATTTAACCCTGAGAGATAACTAATAATTCTCATAACTATCTCTATATACATATATCCACTTCCAAAAACTCTTTTTTAGTCAGCTCTAACACATCGTATACGCGTCTTATTTTATCTCAATAGAAGCAAGCAGACGACTTAGGTGATCTGCGGGAGCCCAACTTGATGATATCGTGAATCTTGCAAAATATTTGATGGCTTTTTTCCTGTTTTCCAATACCGTTGAAATAGAATGTCAAATCAGACGTTGCAGTTTATTAGCCACATGTACAAAATTTCAACATTTCATCCGGTGACCAGGTAAATAAGGTGTAAATGTTTTATACGGTAGCTCATCTACCTTTATTATTTCAGTTAATATTGTGCTGTCAGCAAAAATCCTTTATTATTTCGTTTTACGTCAATGGAATACGAGCCCCTTGGCGCATTGAACCATGATGGATCGACAGTGAATACTTTTGCAGTTTTTATTTTGCTTTATTTATTATTCAGTGCGCATACTCTGAACTGTAGCGCGGTGTCACATGCACGAAGATAGAAAACTTTTCAAAAGCAGAAAACATAAGCTCGATAACAGTGAAAGTGGTCTTGTAAGCAGCTCTTGGTATCCCCGTTTGTTATAAAATCTAAGTATAATTAAAAGTGGAAATAGCAACCAAGGCATAATGTTGATGCGAAAACTCACAGAAGATACTCTCCAATTATAGCCTACACAAAGAACCGATTTGCGCTGTCCCTAATCATGATTCGGCCAATCATGAAAAAAAAAAATAAGAGGCATCGCTCACCTTGTGGATATAGGTCCAAACCGGTCAATCAGTTTAGTTCCTCTTATGCAAACAGCCGTTTTCAAACTAATTATTGAATATACGCCAATTGCCATACACATAACGGTGCTATTTATTTACAGCACTGCTAAAACAGTTACCTGCGTTTTATTTTTAAGATAAAATATTCAAGGTTATTCCCGAATATCGCTGGTGAGTAGGTAGAGTTGGGAGACCCCTTCGTTTAGAAATCTCAAGCGCAACATCACAGTTCGACAATGTCAACCTTTTTATTCACTGGCCAAATGAAGCGACATTTTGTTTCCTTTGATAGGCCATAATTGATCGATTTTTCATTTAAAACCTGATTATAATCTTATACCGGAGGAGAAAGCAGGTCACTTGCCAGACCAGAAACTTCTTGCAATTTTTTCCTGTTCGAAGAAAAACACAAGAAAATACGACAGTTACCACAGAAAACTGTATGATCACACATGCGCGGACGGGTCTAACTAGTATTTGCTAGACATATGTACATACTTAAGTAAGTACACAGTAGTAGGTACATAACATAAGCACGCCGCCGCCTTGCGTGAGACATGTGAAGAGCTCTTCTCTGCTTGGAATTTAAGCAAATTTAGGCGCAGCGCGGATGGTGTACATAGACAATGCCTGCGAATTCTGTGGGAACAACAATCTTTCTTTTGGCCGTAAAGTTAATAATGAAAAAAACCATCAACTCTTACAAAATGAGCAATTTTTATTTTGCTTTAAAGTTTAATGTCTGCCTTTAACCGCTTTATCATACAAATCATGCGCAGTGTGGTTAAAATTTGTTGCTTTCCATATGTTTGCATGTACACACATTGCGCACACAGCTTCTTTCGCAATTTGAGAGGAAAATCATAATATTAGCGGTTTGAAAATCGAAATTTAATTAGTTTTGACGTCCAATTTTTCCTGGAGCAACTAATTGTGACGCAGTCCATCCATTGCAGCGCCGCGCCGGTAGGAGTTTTACGTAACTAAACTGCGTGAAAAGATATTAACTGTGGCTACAAATATCAGTAGAATACTTCATAATCATAGCCAAGTTATGACACTGCAACTGGACTACTTCAAAATGAGCACAGTTTCCTGCATATTACTTAATCGTTTTTTACGATTGAGAAATGGTCTACTCTAGTCACCTCGTAAGCCAACTTGTAGGGGATGGTTGATCGTGTGGGATAAGTGATTTAGTTATCAAATTTAATTAATTGTTCCAGTCGCAGCATTTCGCTTAACCTCAACACCACAATTCAAAAAATCAAAAGAAAGATTCTGTCAAAACCTTAGAACATATATCAAACAGGAATGCGGATACCGTACAAAATTCGTGTACATGGCTTTCTTCTCGTCATAATATCTCGCAGGGGACGACCTTAACGAAGGACGGAAAATGCAGAGCTTGTATTAAAGACGTATTTCTTAAATAAAAGCAATTCCAAAAGAGATTATTTGGAGAAAGAATATGCAGAAAGGGAAAAAGAACGTGGCTTATTTGTTTTTTATAGGTAAAGAAAGAAGGACCGTGGTACCAAGGAGGAAAAAACGACCAATTTTGGTCCAATTGGCAGCAACTGAGCTCCCACACTAGAAAACTTGGAGAAGCTTCACTAATTTGGTTTATAAGCATTCCTGTTTGATATATGTTGTAAGGTCAAAACCCTCGAGAAACACTTGTCAAGCCATGAAATATATATATATATCATAAAGCCTAAACTACTATCCACACAGGAAAACAGTGTTCCAGTAATTTTAAGCTTGGCTCCTTACCTTCCCAAAGGTTACACTTACTAAATACCTTAAAGCCTATTCAGACCCGGCAAGTTACTTGCACGTAGAGACTCTCTTCACTTCCCTGTGCCCCTCGTTGCTTCAAATGCTTACTTGCGACCAGTTGGAAATTTTGTTCCACTGTTTTCTACTTTTTAGAGCAAGTCCACACTTTCAATTTCAATTTTGTGAGAATTAATGGCGGGGATGGGGTAAATTGTCAGATAAACTCGATTTGTGGAAGCTGTCAACCTTGTATCACAATTTTAGCTAAATTTTGTATTCCTCAAAATGAGTAGTAAGAGGTTGATCCAAAAAAGTATTATGGAAATATCTGAAGTGATGAAAGACGAAAATAAGGACACATTAAACGGAAGAGAATTTTGAAAGGATTGACATAAATCAGCTGTTTTTAGTATCACTTTAGTTCTACTTCAGGCAAATTCCCGCAAAAGTATTTGACGAATGTGAACTTACTTAACTTACTTAAGAAAATAATAAAATAGTTTTGATTAAAAAATAATTTTACCATTTTACGTTCTATAACTGTCATCTGAGTAACACTTGCATGTGTTTGTGTATACTCGTATGTGCAGTCGTAATCCAAAACTGCAGGCAGTTCCATTCGAATTCATCGGACCATAGCACATTTGCATATGCAATTTTGTCTGGGGAATCGTAGTTATTCGGTTAAGAAAAGTTTTTTCAAATAATTTTGCTGAGAAAGGTATAAAAATTTGATTACCGTTGGGAAGATAAGGAAGTAAGCTTAAGATTATCGGAAGACAATTTTTCTGTATGAATAGTAGCTTAGGGCGCAAGAGCTATTCCAATCAAATATTTTTGTCAGTTTTACACTGAAAATATTTTAGAATGTTAGGACTATGTTGGCCCTCTCATATAGTAGTGAGGGAGTCTGTTTCTTGGCTTGGGATATATTTCTCGAGGATTTTGATTCTATGCAATGAATCTTATACTAACAAAAAATAATATTACGAAATTTCCCTGCAAGGAATTTTTGGAAAAAGAATTTCCTGGTCTTAATTCAGGAGGAACTCCTCCAGCTTTTTTTGGGTCTGCCGCAGATTTTTTTGTTTTTGATAGAAGTTGAGTGTTTCGGATACTGGAAGAATGTTGACTAGTTGATGGTGTGATGTGGTCTGAAGAAATATTAAAATGTACTGATTTTTTGGACGTATTAGGACTCTTGCGACGTTCAGGAAGATTTTATTTCTGTGAAAATTCCTAGATTTATGGGTTTAGGTCACCTGTCACTGGCAAGGTTGACCTGTTTACCATTATGTTCGGTGAATATTCCTTTACGTTTACTTTCATTAAATGACGCCTCCAAAAGAGACGACTTTAAGATGATTTAAGGAAACATTAGCTGCTTTACTTTTAATAATTGTATTAATAGCGACCTTGAAAATATTTATACATGCTTGGACAAGTAATAATAATTTTCTCCTTAATCCTAATTAAACTAAACCCATTACAAAATTTTCCATCTATCACTCTGATTAACACTACTATTCAGTTTTGTGATAAAATAATCAATCTGGGTATAATATTTAATAAGGTCTTTAGCTGGTCTAGTCAAGTGGATTACATTGTTGGCTAAAGTATTGCTTTTTCCTATTATTGGTTATAGTTGTGAGAATTATGGACATCTTGATTCTCATTCAGCTCTTGAACTAAATGTTGCCGTGAATTCCATCACGCGCTGTGTTAATGTGAGCTCAGACGCTACGATCACGTCTCTCTATATACTCAAACCAATTGTTAGGTCTTCCATTTCATTTATTTTCCGTACGATCTTGTAATTTTACTAAAAAAATACTAATTGGATCAGCTCCTCGATACCTTGATAGTAAGATCACTACTGCTTAATTTGAACTGTCTTTAATACTGACAGTACCAAGTCATTCTTTTGTAGTTTCTCAAAGGTCAAGCTCTATATCCTTATCCACGTCTATGCCACCGAGCTTTGCTACTTTGTATAACAATTTAGACATCTGGTTAGGCAAATCGCCGAGTCCAGATTCAAGTTGACTTATTCAAATATACAACATATTGTGAGGTTATGTTTGTTTTGTGTTTATGAAATCACGGTAAGTAAACAAATCTGGTCAGCTTTGTTTTGGGCTTGGTGGAAAAAAGCGAACGCTGAATATGAATATTGCGCAACCTTTTTACTGTTTTAATTCTTTTAACAACAAAATTATTAGGCTAATATTCATAAAACAGTCATAAAATTAAGTAAGTACAAATAATTCGTGTCGCCAAGAATCTTTCCTTTTTTGGTGAATTTAACTGCATTTTATGATAGTCATGACTGCTTCGTGAGTATAACGCTAATACATTTTGCATTTCAGGAACAAACTCTTTGTTTTCAAGTTGGTAAATACACGGGCGAAAAATGAAAACATCATGTAAAATGGCACAAGCTCTCAATAAAACGTCAAATATCAAACTAATACTTTAGATACATTGCGCTCCTAATGAATAACCCGTGCAGCACAAAGTTACCCAGGGACATCGCATTCTTGTCCCACAGATCCCATAGCTTTCCAGGGTTAAACAGGAAGTATTCAGTACGTACTTAGGACCTTTTTTCTGTAGCAGTTATTAAAAATTTCCCATAAGTTATTCCCTGGGATATCCCACTACTATTCTCTATGGGAACATTTCTAGTACTTTACAGGCAAATACATACGGGCTGTGCAGGACAATTTTGGGATAAACATGGGACATGCAATTTCTTCTTGTTTTGGCAAAGTTTGTTAGTTGTACATTTCAGTACATGATTTTTTAGTAGTTTTGTCATAAGAATTCAATTTTCCTGTGTTAAAAATATTGGATTTATGTTTTGTGCAAGTATTTTTTAATGCCTACCCATAAAAATTTTTTTTTTATCAAACAATATCCTCAGATATTCCCCCGTATATCCTGCCAACAAATTAATTAAATAACTGTGCCTAAGTACAACCACAGGATATCCTGTGGGAAGGGCATGGAATCTACCAGGGACATCCCAACCCCGGGCATTCATCACTCCCAGGGAGGTCCTAAGTTGTTAATTGGGACCAGACGTTTTATTTATTATTGGCAATTGTACAAGTAAGATGCTAGGTCTTTAAGTTTCACTAGGACAATTTATATATCCTCATAGGATTACCCAGTAACATACCACGGACACATGTGTGTTGTGTGAATTAACTAATGAATCATTAGAGTCATTAGAATCATTAGGCAACAGTCATTTCTTTAATTCAGTTGTACTGTTAAACTGATTTTGACATACTTGACAGTGTGCAGATGCGATATGGATCGAATCGACTCAATACAGTTAGTTATTAATTCATTTTATTTTTCAATTTAACTATTTGGAAATGATAAATAAAAATTATTTTGATAATATAGTTTGTGTTTTGCATTTCTTTTCGCAGTGGACCTCTAGATTTATATTATGCATATTACAAAATACATTCAGTTTTAGTACATTTTCCCTCATTAATGCTCTAATGAAGGAAAGAAACAGTTTATTAGTGTACATCATTAAGATCTGATTTTCGAGCCATCATTATGAATAAGTACTTTTTATAATAGCTGACGAAGACGATGTGACGTCACTGGCTGTTATAATAAGGTAAAGACATTAATTCGGACAGGCCATTTCAAAAATCATTCCAATGCTACTTCTTGTGTTAATTGTAGTGTTACAGTGCATGTAAATAGCTTGTTGTGTAAGAATTAAACTCAATACAAATACTTACATGCATTAAAACCATCGTAGGAACTCATTTTGCATAACTCTCTTCTATTTTTCTTTGCATTAAAACTGCGATTGGTGAATTGTTAAATTCAGTTTCGCTGTATAGAAAACTTCCCACAGTACTGCACAAGAAGCTATACCTACCTTTTGGTGGTTAATCAGTTGTATCCCTGCATCAACCGATTTTATGGATATTTTCAAGATAAAGAGTTAATAGACATCAGAACTTTCTGCCATGTCCTTTTCCAATATTAAGCCTTGGTTTGTTGGTATAGTGACGACTACTGCTGATCTGGTTTTATTTATTTTCCCGACTATCTTTAGGTTGTTGAGATCGGATTTCTTTCCATTAGCAATAATCTGTGTCGGCGCTGTCATTCATCCAATTAACACATTTTTTCCAGTAAAATTATCCTTTTAGTCGCTGCAAAAAGAAATGATTTAGAGAGTACGGCGATTTAAACTTTTCTCCTCTTCATTCATGCTGAATGAAAACCAATTTTAGTACGAGTATATCTGCATTAGTTCCGTAATAATTTCAATTTTCTAAATTTTGTTTAAAGGAATTTTCAGCAAACACAGTTTATCGGATTTGTTTTCTTGCCCACTTGCTGCACCGCCGCCGACCAAGGTTATTGTCAACGCGAAACATTAGAAAATACCAAATTCGGTAACGGCTTCTGCTATTAACTAACGGTTCAACCTGATCAATCAAATGTACAGACTTCTTTACAATTTTCTCTTTTTTCCGGTTGACTGAGCACATACCTACCACATTTCCAATTGGTTTGCTTGATTAAATTAAGAGGGAAATGCACAGAGGTCGAGACAAAGAATAATCGAACTGCGCACCGCCAGTAGCCATAGGAGTCTATCTTTGTTGAGCCAGCTAAATCGGAAAGAAACCGAGATTACGTAAATTACCTTACCACGTATACCTACCTACTGTTTTGTGTCCAAAAGGAAATGGTATTTATTAGATCAATTTTTAATTGAATTCCTTACTTCGATCGATTTTCTTTTTATTTCCAAGGCAAAATGATAATAGATTTCAGAATTTTCTGCAATGTTCTTTTCGAATAATGATTAGTGACGAATACAATCATTACCTACGACCAACATTGCAACACGAAATTTCCAAGATAAAAAGTGAATTCCGCAGCAAAACTTCCAAGCCGTGTTCTGCATGCGCATTGCATCTAGTTACCATTAAAGTGTATAGTAATTACCATGATTCTGCGCAGAAAAAAATATCTTTGCCTAAGCAGGAAGTAATTGTTGCAGTCATGTATAGATATAGCATAAAAAATTAATTTATTCGCTTTGAGTAGAGTTAAGAGTGGAAAGTAGAACTCTTGCTTCGATCCAGCAATTTAAATTATATTTTCGTCGACGACACATGTTCAGTGAAAACTGCGCAGTTTTTATTGATTTTAGGTCTGAGAAGAAAAAAATCTAAATCACTTACAATGCAAAGAGATTTTTGTTCGAATTCATTATAAAATATCCAAAAACTGGAAGAGGATAGGTGCTAATCTTTAACCACCTAATTTTCTATATTCCATCAAAAGATATTAAAAGATGGAAATATTCGCCAATTCCTTACTTATAATGGCCTTACGCTTGAAAACGGCCAGAGTACATGATGTTTTTTTTTATCAACTAGGAACTCGCGGTTACTATATGCATTGTTGATTTTTTATTCATTCTACAATAAATTTTGATGTTTTTTCTGAAATTACACATTTCCCTAAAGTATTTTAAAGAGTGGTAGCCAGAGTGTAAAATAATAAAGAAATTTCTAGTATTTACATTTAAACGATTCAATTATGATAAAACCATTAGCAAACTTTTTTTGTACCTAATTGTTGCTTAGCACGATATAAACAATTCAAGCGATAATCGAACAGAGATTTCCACCTCTACCTAACTAGGTAGGTAAGTACTTCGTGAAGCAATGAGTAATAATTTTTCCTAAAGATAACAACATTATTTCGATATTATTATAAGGAAATGGAAATATTTAGCGTGTATAATTTACAATTATTAATAAAGTGGAAAATTTTAGGCAATAATTAATTAAATTAATTCTGATGAATTCATTCAAAAGCTAGCTTAAGATTGATACTGGGCGTGTATAATTTAAATACTCTGAACGTCGAATTCTTAAACTTATTTGACCTTCAAAACACTCCGACCGAGTGCTTGGATTGCTCAAAGAAATCTAAGGTACGTAGTTACTCAGATCTCTGATTATTTAAATCAATTCTTCAATAATACCAACAGAGCAAAAAAAAATCTTTCATTTTATGTTTGTCATTCAAATTCAATACAAAAACAAGTAAAAAAGGCTAGACTTGGTCTAAGACCAATTCTTATGATATCCTCGATGAATGCATGTAGGTATGTAATTTCACATGAGGACCCATCTGTGCAAGTTTAATTTTTCGCATATATTTTTAAAATGGTTCGTCTGACAGTAAAAATGATTGTAATCAATTTCATAGAATTTTACATTGTGATGAACTTTTCAGTACAATAAAAACGTCTAGGACTGATCGTTTTGACAGTATACGTAAAAAATCTAAATTTTTGTATGACAACACCAAGAAAGAGTTGCCCGATTTAGTCCATTTTGAACTTGTATTTACAATTTTTATGGAAACGCCGTGCACTAAATTTGAGCTCTCCACGTCGACGCGTACTCAGGCAGTGTCCAAGCATATAGTGAAAAACTAAAGTTTTTATGGCAACACCAAGAAAGGGTTGCCCGATTTAATGCAGTTTTGAAATTTTATTTACTATTACATATTATGAAAACATCACGTAGCAAATATCCGCGCTCTTCGTCAACGCGTTCTCGGGCAGCGCCCAAATATTATAGTAAAAAACAAAACCTTGTTTTTTCACTTATATCTTGACAACTGGAGTGACTAATTCATATATTAGATAAGTATATGAGTGGAAGGCATTTTAAGAGAAGTATATTGTTACATCGCTATTCAAAAGAAAATATTTCAGATATAATTCACAAGTTCTCTTTATTTCACTGTACTCTTTACTTTTACAAAATTCACAAACAATTACTAATCAACTGTCCTTAATTATTGCTAGTACTGTACTCTAAATTATCTCAATCTAATTAGAGCACTTTTGCTTGTTAATTACACGTTCAATTCATAGAATAAAACAAAACTCACAAATTGTTCAGAACCGCAATGTTGAGAACTTTTCAATCCCACATATCGACTAAATTTTTCCCACATTTCCCACAGTTCAAAAGCTGTAATTACCACAAAAATCCTACCATATTTATACTTATTAATTTAAATTTAAATAAAAAATTATACATTTTAAATGTGTGTGTTTTCTAATATATTTTGGTTTCATTTTTATTAATATATATTACTTACTGCCCAAAACATATCTACTTGAGATTGAAAAAAACTTAAACTTAAATTCTAGTAGGTAAAGATGTAATAAAAAAGAATTAACATAATAAAAAATATGTTTCCTAATTAAATAAGTAAGAACGTAAAAGTAATTCGTTGATATATTTGTAAATTAGAAATCTGTGGCATTACTACTTGTATAAAGTTTCTGTACTCACTAATTTTCGATGCTCAATCGTAGGAACAAAACTTGTGCAATCAACACCATCCGAGTCAAAACTAGATCTAATCGTGCAGACAAACATTCTTCACCCATCCGATTTCTTATTTTGGTTATTATATCCCTCACTATCAGCATTTGAATGTGGGAAAGTTAATGCGTATTTTGCCACTGTCAACAAATTCGGAAACTGTTTAGAGCCATCTATTTTTTTGAACTCCGAAATTCTCTTCCAAAATTCTTCGACGTCCATATTTCTAAAATTTTCCTTTTTCGCGGGTGATAAGGTAAATGGCGCTTCTCCATTCAATTTCTACTTCATGAATGTTACAATTCAGAACTCTGATCGAAATTAACTTTAAATCATCACAATTTAGCCAATTTATCCAAGGCATTCATGAGATTTAAGAACGTATTTGTTTAATAAGTTAATCTGTTAACGGAAATCTTTTTACTGTTTCATCCATGTCCTTTACGTAGAATTTTTTACAGTTTTCAGTTACTTCAAGAATATCCTCTTTGGATAGGTTCTGTTGATTAAATTCGAAACACTCTGAGCGCCCAATTATGTTTCTTCAGTAGGCATACAGTAATTCAGATACTGCTGGAAATATTAGGATCATCAATTTTGTTGGATTGAATAAAATTTCGTGTTAAGGTTTCCAAAATTCTCTCTAACTCATTACTTAAAATGTGAATTAAAACTTTTCTTCTTTGAAGAAGAGCGTTAAATCCATTAAAAAACCGCAGCACGTACTTTAAGAAATAAAAGTATGACTTCATTTTCTTTGACAGTAGTTGATCTGGAATGTTTCTTTGCCTTGCCTTTCTTGTTTCATTAGATGCCAACAAAAAAAAAAGTGCTGTCTAATTCTCTAGTATTCTATATACCTACGGCTGTAAGGACAACCATCTCCCATTAAGTTATCCGTCCACAAATAGATTAAGCTCTTCTAAGAATTTCTAAAAATCCAACGGACCAACTCAGACCTTTTAGTATAAAACTATTCTAGGAAAATTTTGGTGATGAATTTTCCCACAAAATAAGATTTTTCCCACAACTTTCCAATACTGTCCAGAGTTTTCCAAATATCTATATTCGGAACCTAAAGTAGTTTACTCTCCGCATTTTATTATTTATCTTACGCCAACTTTCCATTCCAGTACATAGATGTCTCTTGTCTCTCTTTGTCGTACGTAACATTGATCTTGATATCTGAAGATGCTCCGATGCTGCATCTCACGATCACCGTTAATCTCATAAAACTTTGTGATTCACACGTGTAAAATTTATCCAGTTAAAATTGTTCTTCTATTTCTGGGGTATATATCCAGGGTTTTATCTATGTACAAAAATATAACGAAAATATGATCGCTGACAGTAAACGCAAAAAATAAAAAAACAAAAAATTCAAAGGTAGCCCGCCATGTATAACGCTATTTTTGTTATGCGGTGTCTGTTAATTCCTTGGATAAAAAAAATACTGTCCATAATTTTCGTCAGTTCTTAATGGTTATTTCCATAAGCATTTACTCACTTTTCTCGAAATTATTTATACTTAGGAAAGCGGAAAAAATAAATATTTATCTAAACGGTTTTTCATCATGTCTTTCAGTGAATATAACACAAAAACACTCAAAACGAATTCATTCACCTGGAAAAAAAGTTTCCACCAAATCTTGTAAAGAACAAAGAAATTTCTAAAATCCACATCTCATATAAAAACGAAATTTCCCAACAATTTACCAAAGAAGAAAAAGGTTGTTTTTAATATATACGTAATGTTGGTATATCTATCTCTGACAAATAATTTCTACACCTGTTTTGACGCAATGATTGATAAGGTACCTGTGGGTAGCTGGTGCAAGTGCGCAGTGTCTCAAGTAGCTAATTAACAGCTCTGTACACCTTGAAAAGCGCAAGTCTTAATTATGCTTTGGAGACACACCTGTTCTCGCCGGGCATAATATAATATCACACTGCCACACGTAATCTGAATCGTGCAATTCAACTACTACTTAACTATCCAATTGTGTAATGGAAGTTATTAAACATAATAGCGAAGGCCTTTTCAACCAGACCATTCAAAGAAATTTACTCAGCCTAAGTAGAGGTATTTCAGTTGAATAAACAGTTACTAAACAGTTACTAAATTTCAGGCGACAAAGTTTCACTTCCTAAATAATTGTGAAGAGCTTTTCAATGTCAATTGCACTGCAGAAAGTTCGCAAACATGAATCGTTCCCACATCTCATACAGTGCCATAGTAAACACGATTTAATGATTTCATCAATGAGTTCATCATGAGCCCTTAGATGAAGGTAAAGATGAAATCTGTTCTGGACCCGGGACTGAACTCATTCACTTTTATTATCGTTCGTTATCACTTTAAGTGAGAAATGGCGTTACGACACAAAAATGGTATTATAATTGTCCTTTAAAGTGACATTTGTCGAAAACATACGACTTTGGACGTATTACTGTTGTCGTATTAAGTAGACAAATGTCGATGTAAGTGACAATTTCACTCACTTGGTTTTTGTCAGTGACAGATATTTTAGTGTAAAAATTACAGCAAAATTAAAGGCACCATAGATTTTATGGTGAAGCATCATTTTATAAATAAAGGGCTGAAATACGCAGAATACATCGAGTTTATGATTATTTTCTTTTAAACAATTTCAAAAATAACAACAATACCACGAAATAAGGCAAACCAAACTGACGCCAAGGTATATAGAATAAAGTATTCCGGTTACGAAACACGTTTCGCCATTAGTGACGAAATATCGGGAAAATGTATAGGAAAGCACGGTACTCTGCGCTCTCTCTATCTTTCCTATAGAAATGTATACACATTAGTCACGAAATTTCGTTATAGAACATGTGTCAAAAGTTGAATGGAAATACTTGTATTCTCACCCTTATTATCGTTGTCACTTTAAGTGAGAAATGTCGTTTCGACACAAAAATGGTATTATGGTTGTCGTTTAAAGTATGCTTATCTGTGATACGACTTTGGACGTATTACTGTTGTCGTATTAAGTAGACAAATGTCGATGTAAGTGACAATTTTACTCACTTGGATTTGGTAAGTGACAGATGTTAGATGTGTGTAAGGAAAAGGAAAATGCAAGCAGAAAATGATAAATTTTATAATGGCTTTCTAAGTTGTTCATTAAAACATAGAATTCAATAGATTTTTATAAATCAAATAATTTTTTTTTCCAATTTTAGTGCAAAAATTACAACAAAAAAAAAAAACAATTTGAAGTCATGATAGATTTTATGGTGAAGCATCCTGTTATAGATAAATAGCTAAAATACATCGCGTTTATATATATTTTTCTTTTAAACACTTTCAAAAATAACAACAATACCACAAAATAAGATAAACCTCACTTTTATCTACACCCTGACGCATGCCCTGATGCTATCTGTCAAGTGACAACTATAATAAGGTTTCGAAGAAAAATGTCAAGTGAAGTGAAGTGAGAGTGACTGCGAAGCTTGTCACTTCGGTGAGTGGCCAATTATAATAAGGGTGATTATATACTTTTGTTCAACATAATGAGCTTTTCCATGATCACTTCCATGGGTTGTTACATTACTTTCTTGTTGACATAATGAAAATATTCACTGATAAATTCATCAGTGATTTCATGATGAAATAATGGAAATGCTCACTGTTTTTATCATCAATAGTTTCATAATGATGACATTGATATATAAATTAGTTCAATTATAATATCGCACAATCATTTTATTTTACATCTGCATGTTCTGATTTTGCGCACATTTTCAATTTTGATGAACAGTGATAGCTCAGTGGATAGAAGGAGCATTTTTTCAAAGCTTTAAAGGCTCCTCAGGGTAGGTACCTGCCGTACAAGGAAACTCTGAAGAACTAGAAATGAAATCGACGTCTATTAAAAATTAGAAATGCTTTCACGTTACGCAATTCACTTCACAGCACTTTACATAACTTTCTTATGGTTTTTTAACTACGCGTCAGAAGTAAAAACCTTGCTGTTTTTTAATCATACAACACGCCATTCATCATAATTTCGTGGAAATGCACATGAATTTTGAATATAAAAACGCTCATGGTATGCTCATCGAAGGGCTCATTGCAACTCATCAGAAAACTTTACCCGAATTCAAAAGCAAAGAAATTTACACATGTATGGGTAATTTCCATATGTAACATTGCTAGTTTACATAGGATTCCCCAGGGAAGATAATTTTCGAAACCGATTAGCAATTTCTACTAGGGTAGGAACTTACTGATTTTTTAAACGCAAGCAAAGGTGTCATAGGCTTCAAATATTCTTTAAAAGATGGATATACAAAGGAGACGGGATAAATTACAGGAGAAAATCGGAACAAAAGTTATATAACCAATAAATATACAAAGCGCCGGAAAACATCTTACGTGAGAGCTATAGCGATGTAGAGTGAATGTTCTTGAAGCTGAAAAAAATAAAAAATTGATAAGACCTTTGCTGGCCGGTTAGCCGCTAAAAATCCCAACTAACGGTATTATCAATCAAATTAACCATCAACTTCCAAGTTCTCTCTACTTTCGATTCAATTTTTCTTCAAAAATTTTATCTTGCCTAAAAATTTTGATTTGCGGAAAATGTTCGGAAAATTTTGATGATCGTTCTCTATCACGATCCATTGCTTTGACGAAATTTTTCAGAAGGCCTAATTTTATGTGAAGAGGTGGTAAAATGGAATTTTCCTTTTGTCTACAAGAGGGACGTAAAATTTTTTTCTACTGATCAACCTTTTTCTTGTTCTGCCACTTGCAAAAGCAGGGAAATCAATGGAATTTGATAAAGCCTTGCTGTATAAATTCTCCAAAATATTTGTTGTTGTTTTTCTCAAGTAGAATTTTTGAAGTTTCATACATTTCCTTCATTGCTACGAAACAGCCTAAGAAAAGTTTTTTGAAATACTTACACTTCCTCTTCACTTGTAATTTGTACAGGAACCTTGCTGTGGTATTTCTCCATTTGTATAGTAATTTATAAAAATAAAAAAACGTTTTTGTAATGGATTAATGCTTTTCTAAATAACTTTTATCTACTCACACAGAAACCCCTGACTAAATAACTTTGTGTTTGAGCCCCTGAGTGCCGTTCGTAACGAAAGAATTTTAGGATAGTAAACGTGAATGGATTTACATGGGGCTTTCGATTTAGAATGAGTGATAGGGGAGTTTTCATATGGGGTAAAAAAAATTACGCTCTTGGGAGCTCTGGGGCGGGGATGATAACTACCACCCTTGGGTTGTCCAATTTTGGGCGTGTGTAATATCAAATTAAAGCTCTTGCGGGGTCCTATTAAATGGCATAATTTCTTTCGTTCTGTAAGAAAATTTATAGCAGACTTCGCTCACCCGAATATATTTAAAAACTTGTGATTTTATAATTTATGTACAGGGAGGTGTAGGTTGGTGCAGGGGGGCTGATTTTTCTTTTAAACTCTTTAGCCTATGGGTTATGATGTGAAATAAATTTTTCCAGTATTTTCATGTCAAATTTTTTTACATTACTTACATTAAAGTGCGATAATCTTGTAAACTACTTACCGCAGAGGAAAAAAAAAATTACACCACAACGTTCGCAAGAGAACGTATATGCGAATTATTATGCATATGCCACATAGATTATGTAGGGGATATGTGTATGGTCATTTCATTGTCCACACGGGCTGTATGTATGTACTACCCATGGTATAAAGAGTAACAAGTGGGTTCCCCTCAGTATAAGAGACACACTTTTTCTTTTGTTATTGCGTCATCAGTTGCCAAAATTTTTACAGCTGTTAATAAATCTCAAGCACATAAATCGAATTGAGCTTTTAAGTGTTTAATTTAAATTAATTTAGTCGAATTGACAAATTAGGGTTGCCAATAACAGTGTTTTAGTTTAAGTAACTATAAAAACTTACAATGCTTGAGGTCTTTTTATGGTTCCGGGAACGCACACAGTGACAGACCGAGGTCTGGAAAAAATGCAGAACGCGTCTGCTTCTCTCCTTACTCATAAATAAATTTCCGTATACGATGTACTATCTTCCTCACAATTTCTGTAAAACTTGCATGCCATCGTTATAAATCCTACTTAACACAAATAAATCAAGATGACAGATCGCCCTGCTAGTTGACCGACCGACAAGCAAGAAGGCTAACAAACTTTTGTTTTATTTTTAAACTACTTCCCACTAGATGATGATTTTTATACCCTAGATGAAAACTATAGGGTATACTAAATTTGATGGATTGGACACCCACGCATAATATTAAAATGTATTTTGATTTTTGCATGTCCGTCTGTCTGCCCACACGATAACTTGAGAACGCGAGTACTTAGACAGCTGAAGTCTTGCACATGGGCTTTAAAAAAAAACGTAAAATTAAATTCGGTAACCCCGTTGTAGTGTTGCCATACAAAAATTACGTTTTTTACTACATATTTGAGCACTGCCTGAGAACGCTTCAACGTGGAGAGCTTAGAGACCTGTACATAGTGTTTCCATAAAACTAGTAAATATAACTTAAAAAAAACTAAATGGGGCAACCCCTGCTTGGTGTTGCCATATAAAAATTTAGGATTTTTACGTATATTGTGAAAACGATCAGTCCCAGTTATAACCATTTTTACTTTGCGACGAACCGTTCTAGAAAAATTCAAACTTGCACAGATGGGTGACCATACGAAATACATGCGGGCATTCTTCTAGGGTATCATAAGAATTGGTCCTTATTGTTAGACCAATTCTGGCATTTGTACTTGTTCTAACTGAAATTCACTGAACGTAACTTTTTTCAATAAAAATTTAGCTGCAGTTTGCGCTTAGGTTCCACCAATAACTTAAAGAAAAGTGAGAGTAGCTGAATGAAAATTAGTGACGCAATGATCCGATGGTAAGTCTATGGAAATTGTTTTGCAACTAGGTGGGTATCTGAATCTTAAGCCTTGTTAGTTTTTTTTTATAACAGCAAATGATAAATAAACTCTGCGCTTCGGCATAGATATTAGAATTAATTGCTTCGATAACCTCACACTGCGATTGCATTGCCTATGTCAAATGTATCTAATTCCCACAGTTTATCTAATTTTAATAATAACGGTGATGTCATTAAGTACATAATACCAAACATGGAGGGTGGTAGACCCTTTATACGAGCAACTTTTATAAAAACACAAAATTCGCTCAAGCGTTGTACTTTTACTGTTTTTTCTTCTCAAAATTCTATTATTTATCTCTATGTGTAAGAAAAAAAACTTTTTTTTTTACTCTGATTTTGTGAGATCTTTATTTTTGCATTTCATCTGCACAACTTTCGTGTGGAGAATGTGGAATTTAATTGCTAGTTGCATTTTGCTGATAAAAAATGGGAAATATGTGAAATTAGCCTGCATTCATGGCCATTGATTGTTGCTTCTGATTTTTTCTTGTTGAATCTTCGTACGAAACACATTTCGATTTCAATTAAGTAGGTACTTCGGTTTTGCTTTCACATCATCGAAATGCAAGAACCGGCCTCTGTCGTAAGTCGATTCACAAGGCACGTCCACGTATTATTTTCAATTAAGTACATAACTAGTACTTTATGAAGACCTGCGCCTCATATATTATGCAAGTTGTTGAATTTTGCATTACTTATTGCGTGAGTTTATCGCTGGCAATGTTGTAATAACACCGGCCAACTAATGTGTTATGGCACCCGAAACTTGATCATGAAAACCAAGCTGAAAAACGTAAAAGGTTTTTCGAAGAATTCTACCAATTAAACCTTCCCGCAGTAAATGGCAAGATCAGGCGATCTAGCTAAAATACCGCGTAAATACTTTTGTGTTATAAAGTGAGCGTCTCTGGCTATTTGCAATTGTACCACCGTAGTCTGGATGGAATCTTTGGGTAAACTAAGGGCGTGTATCTTTTTTTTCCGATCTGTAGATCGAACAGATTTCTTAAAACAAAAAAATTTTGTACGTGGCATTCTTGTAATAACTTTGTGGATTGAAATTCAAAAATGGGTGTAATGGTCTGCTCTTCGCTGGGTTGCCATATGAAAATTTACAGATTTTGTGTAAATCAAATAAAAGACTTAATTTATTTTTTCTTAAATAAAAATTTTTTTTCTAGACTGTAGTTAAAGAAGCCTTTTCAAGTTAATATTTTCCTGTTCCAACATCCATTTGTCTCTATTTTATAACCTTGAAATCATAATTTTTGATGATAAATAAAACAACTGAATGGAATTAAAAATTTCCTAAAGTTTAATTATTATTGAAATACAAAAATAATAATGGAAGGGCTGCAATAGAAAGAAGAGAAGAGTAACAAATGAAGATATAAGAAAAAAAACAAGAGAAGTACTTTAATTTTACTAGGTCTAAATTAAGCTAGAGGAAACAACCGTTGGGAGAACGTACGCTCAGCGAAGCATTTGCGTCTCGCCTTTAAATCCTTTCTAACTTAAATTTGGTATTTATAGGGAACAGCATCAGTTCTATCTTGCCGAGATTCGCATTAAGCCCATATAGTCCCTGAACTAAGAGCTTTTGTTTATCCAAAGCCCTTTTAATATTTCACTGATAACGGAAGGAAAAATTATCGATATCAGGACCACCACATTATCCGCATACCCAGCTACCTCCACTTTGTCATTGTCTAGTTTTAAAAAAATTTATTCATGGCGATTAAGCGTGTATTAGGCGTGTACCCCTTCTAAAATATTTGAACGCGTATATTTGACTTAAATCGGACTAAATTATTCAATGACTAAGACTAGTCCCAACACGTACCTCAGTAAGAGATTATTGGCTAGATTCAGTGATGATATTCAAATTTTTAAACTACCGATTCGCTTATTCAGTTACGTGTTTAATACTTCGTTAAACTGAATACTTTTTCTAGGGCGAGATTGATTTCTGATGTATATGTATAAAAAGTTAAAAAAAAAAGTACAAATTAATAACTAAATATTTTAAAGTCTGGTTGCAGGAGAGCTGTAGCAAGCTTCTTGCCCAAAATATTCGCGGACATTCGTAATTTTCACAGGGAAGGGTACACCTTTCTAAACTTGGTATCCAACTCAATGCACAAATTTTTAAATGACGATGCCATTGATCCAAACTACAGGTATAGTTGAATGATAGACTGTAGTAGATGCCTCCAGAATCATTCCTGTATTGCATAGCAGATGTCTCTACTTGTCTTTCGCTTGTTATTTCCAGCTTTAAAACTTCTAATAAAAGAATTTTCAATGACTGAATATTCTTTTGATTTATTTTTTAACCACTTTTACTTTATATGCTCGAAAAATTTGATTTGTAATAAAAGTTTTTATCATATTTTTAGCAAGTACCGACTTGTTTTACCTCTTATACCTTTCCCAACAACTGGAAAATTGCTATTGTCCTGCCAATCCTTAATAAGGCTAAAGCTGAAACACCTAGTGAGCTTCGCCCTATCAGTATCTTGTCATTCTTATCGAAAGTTCTAGAGAAGCTCAATTATAGGCAAATACTAGATTGGATTGATTGTAATCAGATGTTGTCTCCTTGGCAGTCTGGTTTCCGTCCGTTTCGCACTTGTGAAACTGCTATATTAAAGATATCAACAGATATAAAAATGAACATGAACGACAATAACTTCAGTACGCTTGTCCTTCTTGACTTCTCTAAGGCATTTGATAGAGTGGTCCATGAATTCCTGCTTTGTAAACTTACATCCGAATACAGATTCAATGCAACCGCTATTTCCTTGATTAAAGAGTTCCTCTGTGATCGCCATCAGCTAGTTAAGGTGGATAACAATTTTTCGGCCTTAAAGGCCGTCTTATGTGGTGTACCACAGAGTTCTGTACTTGGTGCTCTACTTTTTAGCCTGTTTATTAATGACCTTCCTGATGTTATTGAAGATTCAAAGATTCACCTGTATGCTGATGATGTACAGCTATACTTAAGTAGGCCTATTGGCCTCATTGAGGACTGCATCGAGCGTGTTAATCGGGATCTTGAGAGGATTCATGAATGGTCTAGGCTGAATGGGTTACTGCTTAACCCTGCAAAGTCGCAGTGTATCTGTTTCCATAACCGACCACTGGACGAAATTGACATACCTGATATAAGTCTGAATGGTTTTATATTTCCTGTGCACAATAAAGTTACAAGCTTGGGAATAGTATTGAGCTCAGACATGAAATGTTGCGATAATACTAAAGTCTTACTTAGCAAAGCCTATGCAGGTTTAAGAAGGCTTTGGCTTTCGGCGAGTATATTAAACAGGTCCGTTAGGCAGAGACTGGTGAAGACATCAATAATGCCTTACTTCTCTTTTGGAAATACTATCTTCCCCAAATTAGATAGTGAATGCGCCCGGAGAGTTTAAGTAGCTTTCAATGATTGCATTCGTTTCATTTTCGGCTTAAGAAGATTTGACCATGTTTCACCTTACAGTAGTGCACTACTTGGCTGCTCTCTAGATAACTACTTAAAGCGTAGAATTTTAATTCTGCTCTTTGGTATATTAAATAGCAATGAGCCAGACTATCTCCGAGAATTTTTCCAATTTCTGGTATCTCCTCGTAACCGTAAAATCATTATTCCCCGTTTCAGCAGAATGGTCATGGAAAGTTAAAATAGTTAAAATTGTTAATATTTGCTTACTCACCTCATTTATATATAACTATAATTTCTAGATTCCACTGTAATTTCTATATGTACGAACAAAATATTTGTAAATCTTGTGTACCACTTCCTATAAATAAATTATTATTATTACCGACATCTCCTATACAACACAGAAATGATTTTGGAAATATCTATAATCAAAATGGTATATCAATTGAGTCATAACCCTTCGATCCACAAATAGATATTTCGACTTGTTTGAATTTAGAATTAGATAATTTCGCATATGCCAGTTACCAACTCTCTCCTCCCCCTCCTCTTCCAATTGGTCTATCTAAGTAAATTTTTACGTCAACCGCGTAAAGATGGACCAAAGTTTTTGCGAAATCTTGCATAGATCATTTATGTACAGATACAAGAGCAGAGGACGGAGAATAGAAACCTGAGGTGTATCGCAGTATAGAGTTACCCCACCACGCAGGCAGAGTACGATTCGTACAAATGTCAAATTTGCTTATATGAGACATACGTGCAATTGGACACATTACACCGAAATGGATCGAATCGAAACAGAGAAGTTGAGGAAATTTCAACTTTTACGGATGACATAACCTAGAAAAATCATCTGTAAAGATTTCTTTATACTCAAAGATGCATGAAAAGGCTTTTGTTGAGGAAATAAAAAAAAGACATGAATTATATGACAAAAAAAGAGAGAGATGAAAGATAAAATCTGGCAAAATTTTAAAGTAAAGTGTTTGAAACCGAACGGAACAATTGTGCTTATGCATCCGTTTGGATCGAAATGGATTGGATCGAATCGGATCGAAACATCGAAATTGTGGTTGGCACTTAACTAAACATCACGGAGGATTAAGCTATAAGGCAATGCCATTAAGTGAGCTCAATTCCCGTAGGCATCGGAGCCATCCTCATCACCAATTTAAGAAGTAGTCTATTATGATTAATCGAATCGATCGCCTTGTTGAAATCCAGAAGGACTAGTATGGTCTTCCGATCTATGTCAAGAGCGTCGTCATTGACCGACACCACTTTGAATAATGCCGACTCACATTTCACCGTTGTCTGAAAACTGCCAGCGAGATGGTAAGCATTCTTGATTCAGAAAGAAAGGAATTTGGAAGTGCATTGATTATATTCAAGAACTTTTCTGAGGAGTTCTGTGGCAGCAACACGTCTATTCCGCACAATAAGTTTAGTCCACACGAGCAGTTTCGCTCCTGGCGAAACTACCTCCTGCGGATCGCATTTCAAGAGACAACTGACTCGCAGCAAACTCTTACCCGGGGGTTACACTTGCAAGTACAGCTTGCATGCAAGCTGCACTGCCATACTTCTTGCACGTGTAACCTCTACTGCCATACTGGCAGCTCAGCTTTCAGCGAACTTGCATGATGAAAAACCATGGCAGCTGAGGTGATAGTAATTTGACATTATACAGTTTTCAAGATGGCGAAAAAGAAATGCCTGAGAGAATTTGTTAAATTTATTCTGGAAAATGAGATTTTCTGGGATCATTTGCATTACATCATTTACCAACACCTTCCTCTTAACTTGTTCTCGAGTTTTTATTATTCTGCTACTTCCTTTATTACTATAATTTAACAATATATGAATGACCATGGTACAAGGAATATAAGGTATGCTGGTATCTGAACGTGTTTTCGCCATCTTGAAAGCTTTAAGCTTTTTATGATCTCAAAACGAGCCACTTTTCTTGTCGATGGCATTAGGTTAAAACGTGCACAGTGAATGAATGCATAAAAGGCATTTTAATAACAAATTAATCGGACTATATCTTGACATACAAGTCGACTTAATCAAAATGTCATAGATAATTTCTTTAGTGCCATAAGATCTAAAGGTGGTTTGAATGACCACCCTACTACTACAGACTTTAAGGATACATAGATTAAGATCATACTTATGAGGTATGTTGAATTAGTTCCATTTAAAAACGTATAAAAATCTTAGAAAAGTTGTAATTTGTAAACTACTATATTTCTCCTACTTTAATTTCCTATTTTCGTTGAGTTTAATTTTTTTTTTTAAATTAGACTATACATATTTATATATTTATAGGATGCAAATGAAATTATTCTGTGTTCAGTGGGTATCCTTGAAGAAGTTGATTCTGAAAACCCAACATTAGGTTGGTTTTCACAAAATGAAGATTTTGTTTTAAGAGTAGGTAGTCATTAAAAGCTGTAAAAGCAATACTTACAGGGATGGGATCTTGAATTTGGAGAAATAGATGATTTAAAACATGATAGCGCTTTTAAAAGAAAATTGAAAAAGGCTTATCCAAAAGAAGAAATACAGAAGATGCAAAATAAATGTACTTGAAAGAACTTATTTATACCTCTAAAGGTTTTTTGAAGAAGATCATTAAATTTGCAGAACAAATAGAGACTTAAGAAGGAAGGCTAAATTACTTTCGTATTAAGCATTTAAATAGAAAGGAAGAATGAAATAAACGTGCAAGGAAAAGAAATTAAATTAAATAATCATTTGAACAGAAAATGGTATTTAGTTCATTTATTCCTATGTTCATTTGAAAAAGTGGCTCGTTATGACGCCACAGAAAGCATACCAGTATATTCCTTGTACCATTGCGCATGACTTTACGCCTCAATGCCATTTTTTAAATGAACTTGCATGCAAGATGATAAGACATCAACCAAACTGCCTTCTGCTGTCAAGTTAAAAATCGTGTTGAAAGGGAGGCCTGCACGCAAGCTATACTTGCAGGTGTAATCTCCGGGCTGAGACAACTTACATCTAGATGTGCAAAATCTCATAAAAACGCGGTCCAACTAAAACGACTTAATGGCCCTCTAATAGAAAGCTCTACACATTCTCTCTCTCTCTCTCTCTTGCTGTATTATGTCACATAAATTCTTAGCAATGATAGCTTTCTTTGGTTGAATAAATAGTTAAAGAGCTTTCAAAAAGTGTTCCGGGTTTATATGGAGTTTTGCACATCTAGTTGTAAGTTGTCTCATCCCCGGGTTAGCAACCGCGAAAAGTGTAATAAAAAACTAAATATGTTTTTATAATGTATATTGATGTGCGTATCAAATAAAAGTATTTATAAAAACTTAAATATATACAGGGTGGGACTTAATACGTGCCAAAATTTGTTATGTTGAATGTCCACATTTTTTTTTTTTTTTTTTATAAATTTTGTACAGTGACCAATCAGCCTTTTAGCCCGGCATTCGCGAAGTATTTAATTTAAGATATTTTTTCCAATACTTGTTTAGACTTTTTGCTGACATTCATTGGCATTTTCGTTCAGCAGGCATGACTTGATACGATTACTTGAAAGAAAAAAGTGCGTTCTAGTAAATCGTAAAAGCTTTAATTGATCTAAAATATAATATTACTCCCGAAATGGAAACATTCACCGCACAAAAATAGATTAATGTGGTGAGAACTCTACACTTTATTGGATGCTTAATGACAGCAATTTAATTAGCATTATTCATCATACGTGAAACAACAGAAATTATTTTGCCCGTTATGATTTCATAAAAAAAGTTATCGCAAGAATTATGGCCCACCCTGTACATTTTAACGAAGAACTCGCTTTCACGAAACTAATCTCAAAATGAGAATTTTGACTATCTAGGTCGATAATAATTGTGTTCCTTTTACTCCTTTCGATTACGATTTATTCGCATATCATGATGCTTGCAGGAAAGTAATGACAATCCCCAACTTCTTTTGCCTTGCTGGAGGAAATATAGCAGAGTATATGCGTACGATCAGATTTCATTCCATCGTGAGAATAAAGCTGTATGTATGTATGCCATTTTATATTCTTATAATTAATCCTTGTGCGGTTACCAATATCCCTAGTTATCTTTCCAACATTGTTTAGATCTCCACTTTACCAATAAGGAATGGGTTTCCTTACTGTACTTCATTAGGTAAGATACTTTTTAAGCTATTTTAGATTTCCTAAATGGTTGTGGGTTCTTTCTTGGTCTCAAGACTGACACTAAACATTATCCAAATTTCATTTTAAGTTGAATTCTTCCAGTTTTCAACTTTCCGCCTACCCGATCCTTATGTCTTTGTCAAAAAGCAAGGCACGATCCCCAATGGGTTGCTAGCCAGTTGATCCGTAACGAATTGAGACAATTTAGCCTCGACTCTTCTCCGAGAGCAGTTCAGACGATAGCTTGCCGCCACTATATCCACCTAAAAGTGATCTCATACGACTTCGCTGAAGAGTCTCTTGGATCCGCGTGTTTTCCGTTTTTAAATATTGTGTTTATTTTTGGCTACAGTAATAGTCTGGTGTTACGCACCAGTCCTTTTTATCGGCTTTAGATATCTTTCAGGCAATCTGAAGAGTATTTTACTAATCCACCACAACCTTATATTTTTGTTTGGCCGCATACGTTCATTTGCAATACCTGCGATATTGGATTTTTAGCCGGTTTCCGCCTTACGCTATTTCTTCCTAATCTTAACTGATTCCTTTCTTCTACAGGAGATTCATCGAGAAATCAGTTCGACAGACACCCACTGAACGGATTAGATGAAGAATTTTGTTTAACAACTATGAAAGCAATATAATATTCAACGGAAAAACTTATCGCAATAATGGGACGCTGCATTTTCCCCTATAATTTTAGTTGATATACTTGTCATTTCCTGGTGTTGGATCTGAGACTGTGAAGCAAAATCACTACTTAAAGCAAGCAGTTCTCTGTCACGATGCCAAAATCGCTCGCAGAAATCAGTAAACACACCATTAACGTTAACAAACTAAGTGCTGGCGCAAATGCGATACTATAATTAATTTAACTGTTCATTTCACGTATTCCATTGCTCTGCATAATTTTCCAAGACGATTAGGTTAAGTTGCTAGCAGAATCATCAACGACTCACTTTAGTAGATTCATGGCTTTTAAAGAGAAATTCAGCAAAGAAAACAGAAACACAGACGAAGGTGCCAATTGTCAACGACAGCGAAAGAAAGAGTTTTACCACAAAATCCAGATACTTATAGCTATCACCTGCCAGCTTGCTTACGTATGGATACGGCGGCTACGGCCAGCAAACCAACAACAGATAGTCACGAATCAAGATCAAGGCCCAGCATTCAAGACTTTACTGGGTCTGCGCTGGGAGTGCTTACAATAAATAATTTGCTGTCCTCGGAACTGTTTCATGGAGTTCAGGTAAAGGCGATCGGGTCTGGAGGGAATAGAGAAAACCTGGAAAAGTCAGCAGAAGAAAGAGGAAAATGCAAGCCAGTTCGCTTCTTTAGATCGATAAGGTCTCGCTAAATTCAAGGTTTTTCGGTTATTGTGTCGCAGGTTTATGCAGTCCTAATTTCCATTTGCTTGCTAGGTAGAGAGATACCCTGGTAACCGTTGGAATTTTAGCTTGAACTATGTATAAAATAAACAGCCGCATAATGACCAATAATCGATAAATATGGCTACATATGCGCATGAGCGCAGAGCTAATATTTTGTAACAACTGTTTGCCTAATTTCAACTTTTGTTGTGATGAGGAGGAAGGAAAAACGAACAAAATTATGTTGAGCAGTGGTGGATTGACGGCGACGGATGCAAATCAGAAAATTTCAAGGCAATAAGTCCAGGTCTCAGAGTATAAAGTAGATCTGTGGAGTCTCAGAGCTGCGTTTGCCGATTGCGGAAGTATTTTCATGTTTGCTTTCTCTCCGTCTGTGTACGGAAATGTAACCTTAATGGAAACTTAATGGTTTCACCCGACTGCTACTACGCACTGCCTGCCTGCTTGCCTGCGAAGTTTAGTACCTCAAGGTTAATGTTAAAATATTTTTAGAAGTCGTGCAAGGCTATAAAGTGGAATGGAGAATGGGTTAACGCACTGGAAAATTTTCGATTAAGTAAAGCAAAAGTGATTTGTGGTGGAGTATAGCTGGAGTTTTCTGATCTCGTTTCAAATATGACTAATGGAAGACAAATTTTTTCGTGATAGTAATTGTATTTATAAAAAAAAAATTAATGCAGTTTGCTCCGTAATCATTTAGTAATCTTGTTTATACCCAAAATGTTACCAATATACTGACACCTGCAAACCTGCAAGAATTTCACAGCTAATTCGGACCCATAACAACATTTCCACTAATGGGTATTTCTTGTGGAAAGTGAAACCAAAACGTTGCTATTTTTGCAGATGCTCAGAATGCGGTTTCATAACTGTAGAGCCGTCAGAGCCTTTACCGCTTACTTACCAATTTCTTGTTTGCAAATGACACTGCTTTGGGCATATTCGCACTTTTAGAATCAAAATAAAAGATAGTCAACAGACAACCAACCACACTATCGTTAGTACAAAGAAGTTAAAAATATGGAAAAATTAGGAGCTAAGATATGTGAGATATAATACTTGTCTTGAATTCATCGACAATTCTTGAACTCCGTCTATGTGTGATTTCGACAGGATGAGATCTTTATACATAGAAACGCGGGGTAAATATATTTCTGTAATGTTCAGTTGCTGTATGCCGGAAAACTCTTTTAAGGTAGTTAGATTTATTGGAATGAAGCATAATGTATAAATGTATTAGGACTCTTTGGTTAAAGGATCTCCATAGCAAACAATTGGCCAAATAATTGCTCAAATGTGGAACAAGTTCGAATCTTTGCGACCCATAAAAAATACTGTCCAGTTTTAAGTGTATACTGTTTCCAAATGTGTAATAGGCTAACCTTACCGATTACCGATCTTACCAAAGGGTAAACCCCTCAAGGGGGCCAAGGCGACGCAGTAACTCCGGCTTTTTACAGCCGAAGCTTTGCGTGCTATTCCCTGGGTCAGGGTCAGGGAAGGGGGGTACTTCTGTCGAAGTTCCTGTGCAATGGCGTGCTCTGCAGTTGTGCTAGGCCAATGCACAGAATGTTCCTACCGGCGTTGACGTCCCGGTTCCACGTGGTACCACAGTTTTTACAGAACTGGAACCTGTGTGGAGACCGAGACGGCTTCGCCGGCTCAAAACAATTGCTGCACAGCTTCGTTGTCCTGAACACTTCGAGGACAGAGCAATGAGCTTTAAGTGCCCGCAACAACTTCTGGTTTGGCGTCCGCACGTAGCCGCGTATTGGCGAATTCGCGGCAATTTTCGTGGAACCAATACACACCAGAGTTTCTGGAGTATTGTTGGTGATTTTTTTTGCCAATTGATGCACTGCACGCTCTGTGCAAATGTAGTGCTTGAAGCGCAAACGTGCAACTTTGCGCTGCCCGTACACCGCTTGGCGTTGCGAAAACCATTGCTGGCGTTCTTTGGTGTACGCCAAATATTCCTCTTGCATCGGGGATGGCGTGCACATTTCTGCAGTTGTAGGAAGCGATCTTGTATACTTCGCCAACGAAACTTTCCGTGCATACATAGACGTGCTGTGATGGAATGTTGAACTCTTGATTTTTATTAGATCAACGTTTTCGTTTACATTCGGTGCTCGTACACCGCCAGCGATCAGTCGACAACCAGGATCTAATCCAACAAATTGCTTATAATACCCGGAGTCTAATTTAGCCCGGATATCGCGCATTGTCTTCTCATCCTCCACTTCACAATTTTTTGTTTTGCGCCGTTTTACCGGTGATTGGGATGGTACTGCCACTTCCTTCTTCATCGAAAAGATCATCGCTACACCATCTGTGCAAATGGACCAATCAAACTTTTTACGGCCTACCGATGTCGGTAGTTTAAAGTATTTCGGCCATTCGTCTTTGCGAACAAAGTTTTTGAAAGGACCCTTAAACAAATTTAGTCCGCATAGACATTCCCAGAGCGCAAATGAATCGTAGCGCACATGGTACCTTTACATCATCTTTACCTTTACATCATCTTTACGTGCTACTTTCAGCCGGGCAGAAATCTACAAATCGTGGAAATGGCAGAAATATTGAAGTTTCTTGCATGTTTTTGTCATAGGATTGAATAGCCCACACAAAATCGAAAAGCACTAGCGCAATGCCTAAGAAAGAAAAACTGATTTGAAGTATTTTTTTCTTATTCGTGTTTTCTCAGTAGCCTACTTGAGTTTTTCTCTTGTTTGGAGGGTAGAATTTTGTGGTGATATACATATATGTACATCTAAGTCAATATAACAAATGACTCTAGTGCATTTGCGCAATACCAAATTTTCGAGAAAATATTCCAAATCTTTGCTAACGTAACTGTGTTTTTATTGAATATTTTGGTGACTTCATATTTTTCTTTGATAAAGTTTTAAAAAAATGTCACAATTACATAAATTTTTAGAAAAAAAAAAATGTAAACAAAAATCGTGTTTTTTTTCCTAAAATCCTAAAGATCTTTAGCAAAGTAAATCCAACAATAACACCAAAGATCCGAATTTTTATAAAACCTGTTCGGACTTTAGGCGAAAAAACACGACACAAAAACCCTGAATATTCCATTTTTTAACACAAAATTATTATTTTCTCTATCTTTTCAGAATTACAAAGAAAAAGATTCTGGCAAAGTGGTTCTCTACACGACAAGTATGGGAGTTGTACGTGAGACTTATGCGAAATGCGCCAACATGAAACAAATATTGCGAACGCTCTTGGTGAAATTCGAGGAACGTGACGTCTTCATGAGCAGCGACTATCAGCAAGAAATCAAAGAACGAATGCAGTCAGATGAGATCCACGTACCTCAGCTCTTCGTCGAAGGTCAACACATCGGAGTAAGAAAGATTACTTATGAAAACAACAACAACAACAACAATAAAATTACCCGTTCCCCTCCGCTTCCCTGGGTAGTCAACGGGTTGTAGGTAAGGTTACCTGAGAAGTGAGAACTTACACAACAGTCCAACGAAAGTCGCAGTAGTTGTAAACACACGGCACACGGCACATAGGTGAGCCAGTGTGAGACGAAAACGGCATTTGCATTAATTTAAATGTCAAAAGAGCGGATAAATGCTGAACGGGGAAAAACGACGAGATGTTTTCGATCATTATGAATTTTTTCTACATTCGATTGATCGCATAATGACGCAACCTTGCCAACAGATATCGAGGTGTTTTTGCTAAAATAATTTCAAGCGAAATCTTAGCTGTACCTGGGCGACATTTTATCAAGGTATTGAAACCTGAAATACCTTGCATTCACGAAACTATTTATAAAACCGGATCAATTAGTTTCTAATCGGATCTGGTTGTTTCGGATGCCAAACGGTAAAAGATCATCTCGTGTCGCAATGTAACAGTATCATTTCACCTGGCCAGAAGTATCTGATTAGAGAGATTTATTTATAGGTCATTTAGGAAAAACGCTTCTCAAATCCACAGAGACTGGAAGTTAGTACTTTCGCATATTCTAGCACAGGTTTCTAATACTAAGCAAGAAAAATGTCAGCTAAGGAATGGTTCTCGACTATAAATTGTAACAGCCAAAGAGAAACTCTGCACCAAGATCTCGGTTCACTCCTTATATGCACCACGTCTAATTTGGTAACAATAAAACTGTTAAAAAATAAACCTTAAAGATTTGTGGAGCGGACAGAAACTTTTCTTATGGCAGAAAAAGTCTAACAATTTTTTTGATTAGTTTTTCTTTCGTGTATTCAGACTAGAGCAAAAATATTCTTTATTTTATCATTTTATAGTTTATTCAACTTTTAAACTGAATAAACTCGCAGGAATTTCAAAAAATTGTGGTTACTTCTGTTCCATGAAGATGATTTGTATTGCAAAGACGTGTTGATCGTTAACTTCCTTCAATCAGGAAAAAAGATAGTTTTGTCAATGCGCCTATTTATCTTGTGATGGACATATTACCGCTAAAATGCATTGAAGGACCACATACAGAACATGGGCCTGGTCGCCTAGATGAAGACAAAGAGACTCTTATCAAGAAATATATAAAACATAAAGAGATCCCATTTCGACTTAAAAATGACATATGAAAACTTTTCTGGTAGTAACGTTGCTACTCAAGTTTTTTAGGCAAAACCCAAGTACACATACCTACTGCCTCCAATTTCAAAGAATGTTTACCTTCACTCATGAACATCTTTAGCAGCCAAAGCGACCAAATCCAAAGATTTTCAAGTAAATTTCCAAGAAAAAATGACTGATTGGGGGTTTGGATCGTTTTTGACCATCAGTCGCCAATTCTCACCGACGTGATTTTTGTCTTACTTTTAAAGTTAAATTTTTTTCAGAATTCTTTCCTCTCTATTGTATGCTACCAACTATCAAACTACCACGAGCTTATGTATGTGCACTAGTTTATCGTAAAAATTGTTTGGTAATAATCATAGACATATAAACAATAGATAAAGATCGTCTAACAAAAAAATGTACCCCCCCCCCCCCCCGCCTGCCCATTTTGTCAGCAGCCAACTAACTAAACTCACAATGTTAAAGCATGTTTTACCGTACATTTTAGTTGGCGTTGGCGGGGGTGGGGGCAATATTTCTTTCTTTCTAGTATAATACCAAATAGAGAAGAAAATCTTTTTAATAAAATCGTATGTCTTCTTCTTTAATACTATATGTACCTCCCATAGGGAAATTTTCACTAGGGGCCATAGGTCTTTCCTCTTTAATTGCGGCGATATACACCTGTTCGGTTTTTTTCTGAACCTAATACCTTTGACATACAGCGAGTATAGGTACCATAATTAGGATACTATTGTATTCGCTGTACCATGCTAAGTGACACATCGCATTATAGTTTCATTTAACAGCTCTTAAAACTTAGTAAGTTTTGCTTTTCAAGAAATCGTCGGAAATATTTTTAGTGTCAACTTGGTGCATGTCATAAACTAGTGAATATTTCCGAAAAGGCCTACTTGAACAAAAAGCCATAAGCTAGATAAATTTTTCACTACTTGTAAACGGCGCTGAAATCAATAAAAAGCTCCGTACACCACGGAAAAAACCCAGTATTTATACTACCCAGCAAACATTGTGGCGATAAAAACTGCAATAAAAATTTTGCTACATTTTATTGCCATGGCGATGTTTTGGCGATAGTTCGAGAATTAAAGTCAATTAGATTCCCGAAAACATTACGATTGGCTTACGAATCGCTTTCTTATTGTCATATTATTGCACTTTTATTGCCTAGATCGGTGGTACTAGACGTGACGAGAGCGAGACATTTTACCGTTATCGACAATATTTCAGTACTGTCCCTTTGGAAATTGTTTCATTTGCAATTGTTCTTTCTTCAAGTGCGTTCGAATAGAAAAAGCAAACGCAAAAAATAAGAATATTTATCGCCATGGCGTTCATAAAATGAATTACTTACATGATTCATATGTGATGCAATATTTACCCCCGTCAAGTTCAGCGTAGGCGATAAAAACGCATTATTGTCGGCAACAAAAATGCTCGTTGTGGCAATAAGAAATCATAAGAAAGCGATTCGTAGGCAATCGTAATTTTTGCTGGGTAGCCTCGTATCAGTTTGCTCAGCTTGTATTATGCTGGTATGCAAATATGCAAATATGCAAATATGTCATTCAGTGTCTATGCCGGAGCCATCTTTAGGCAACTTCAGATTATAACACCAACCGAGCTAGTTTGCATATCGCCATTCTAACATTTCCGTTCTTAGACCAGAAATCAGCCCGCAGTCGTTCGTCTTTATTTCAATACATTTCGAAATTCATTCTGTCGATATTCGGTATGTCACCTTTTTACTCTGGGATAAATTCTAAATTACTGAACAACTGCGAGTAAAGAACACGCAGTCAGTTATATTTCGAAAGAGAACAAACTGGATCAAATTCAGAAGACTTGTGTGCAATAACATCCGAAATTTTACCTAATACTTCCGAGATTGACAACTCAGTGTACAACCTGATCCCAAACCTTTAGTGAAGCCTGAACGCTGATATCAGCTGTCACTTAGGAATAGATAAAATGGGTTATTGCCGGTTTCGCTCCTTATAAATTGCAAGATATGAATGCAGTCATACGTGTCAAATAGTTCCAAGAAAATGCTGGTATAATTCACATCCCTAATAATTCCCTCTTGCTTAAAGACATACACGTCATCCTGTAACGCAAGGTAGGATGAAACAGTCATACAGGTATCTGCTAGGGATTTCAGACTAGTCTTGCTTCTCCTAAAATCTTTTAAAGCAATTCTTGATCTAGAACTTTGGAGCAGGCTGACAGAAGAGGAGTAAGCAGATTCCAAAATATTTACAACTTTTCGAGTTATATTAAGTAGTGAGTATCATCGAATAATCGCTTAATCTAATCTTAGACATTGAGGGAACGTTCAACAATACCCTGAAGTGCCTAAAGTTAGAAACTAACATCTGCGACTGGATTAGCATTTAGCATTGAAAAGCCTGCAGATTTATTCATAGAGAAACTCCACAGGGAACAAACGTTTCTTTCTGGTTTCAGCGAGATAACGAAAGAGAACTTCGAAAGCTCAATTAGTGGTTGTAGGTGGTTGTGGCTTATCGGTCAAATGTTCAAATCCTGACCTGGTTTCATTCACTCAGGCAAGGACAAACTGTACGTTCATTCTCACTAGGCGTCCAGCAGTACCCTTCTACTAAAAGTGTAAGCTAGGTACATGTGATTTGAAGAGTAAATCAAACTCGATGGAGGAGAGCTGAAAAAATTTCCGTAACATTTTGCACTAGCAGAAAAATGGAGAGTATTCAGCATATTTTCTTTCCTCCCGTAAACGGGAGTAAATTATGAGCAAAAACGAATTCACTCGGCTCCGGCGTCCTCCATTCTAGGATGATTCATTCATCAATTCCAGATGCATTAGAGCATTCCTTCACAGCATCTGGAAAAATCTAGCTAGTAAATTGTATTGAACAAAATCATGTCTCTATATGAATTTTCCGAGTGCCGAATCTTTAATTCTTACTTTCGCTCTAAAAAATTAAGCATAAATGAAGTGCAACCCAATTTCTTGTGGCACCGTACGATCGAGCTTTCTTGCAGCCTACTTTTAACCACAGTCATCTCTTATGGTACACAACAATGGCCAACAAACAAATAAGTGTAATTATATGAGAGCCGTTAAAATGTCGCTGTAGAATATTGTCATTGTTAAAATTAATGCGCCACAACAAATGAAGTTGATTACGACGACTAAACGCAATTACCGTCGAGGAAATTTCAATGCAGCAAGGGAATAGAATTGAATAACGCGGAATATTGCAATAAGTATGAATTGCGTGAATAATAATAATAGAAAATTGAAGAAGGTTCGTAAGTGCGCAACCGCAACAACAATAGAGGAAAGCTAAGTATCGGTTCGGTCGAACACATAACCTCAGGAAAGTTATTGCTCTTTAGCTCCAATGGAGCTGATATGAAGATTAAAGACAAGTTTCTTCGCCAACGCAGGATTTGTTCTACCTAACCTTTTTGGCTATCCACGGAATATGTCTTCCAACATTTAAATAAAAAACTGTATCAATGATTTCCAATTGTTTTATACATTTCTATTTTTTCATGCCATTTTAGGGTGCTGAGGCAGTTGAACGTCTAAATGAAAGCGGAGAATTGAGAAAAATGCTGAAACCTTACAAGGTAAAAATTCAAAATACAAACGGTCCTTCTCATCATAGATTTTCTTTTTCTTTTTTCAGTCCATGAATGCATCATACACTTGCCAGGTTTGCGGTGGCTATCGACTACTTCCATGTCCGTCCTGCAACGGTTCAAAAAAGTCAGTTCATCGAAACCATTTCACAGCCGAGTTCGTTGCTCTTAAGTGTATGAATTGCGACGAGGTTGGCCTGGTCAAGTGCCACAGTTGCTAAGCAAAAAATACGAACAGAAGTCAAAAAATTCATTTTTATTAAGAATTTCTTGCCTTGGCTCGATCTTTTAAGTCGTTCTCAGCAGCCCCAAACAATTTATTGAAAAGTGTTATTCTCTGAATTTTGTGTAAAAATCGGTTGTGATAATCCATGAAAGTGCCTAAAAAAAACCAATTTGCCTGCAAACCATAATAGGCCCAAAAAAAGAAGAGAAAAATGTAAAACCATCGATCGGATTTTATATGCTTCTCTACTAGTAAATAGCCTTCACCAGTACTTATACAATTAGTGAAATTCTTAAAAAAGTGGAGACAAATTAACACTTAACGGTTAAGTTGGATGTTTTTAAAATAATATTGCCGAAAAATATGTAATTAAGTAGAATAAAATATTTTTATTTCATCAAAAACTTCTCTTTTACTAATTGCAATTAGAAAGTTAGTTTACATGATCACTGCAAGAGGCGTGCTGATAATTTATTACACGAGTAGAGTTAGTTGCTAACAGAAAATTTCCTTCAGATTCATCTTTCTACGTGAAAAAATAAAACTAAATGAAACAAAATATTCATGTTATTGCACAGTGAGTGAGAGCTGAATCTTCCATAAGCAGGGTCCGTCCAACAAAATTTTGGATAAGAATGAAATGGATGGATGGATGGAAACTTTTTAGATGTGTACAGAATCGAACTGAGGAGTTCCGTTTTTGGTTATGCTAATACGCTTGTGAGGACTCTTCTGATGTCACAGATTAGCATGGCTACATATTTTTTTATTCAGCCTTACATTAACTACATTATCAAATATGTAAATATCTTTAAAGAATTACTTCTATTCCAAGAATTCAAAATAGCTTTTCTAAGCATTTCCTTAATAATTTAATAACACAATAACAATCTAAAAACCTTTAAATATGTAACTAACAAGATAATTTAATTGGTCTAAAATAAATAAAATAAAATACCAACCCCACGCAATGTGAATAAGGTACAAACTACGAAGATCGGTACCGGCCCTATATTATTTATTTAAGCTAACCATGAAACTACGAGACAAAAAAAAAGAGGGGAAGAGAATTCAAAATAGAAGTATCGTGGAGGTTGAAAGGTGAACGAACAGGACCGGTACAAGATGTAAGTAAAAAGGCTGTAATTTAACAAATGAAAAAGTATAAGAAAAAAGCATCGCCAGTAAATTGGTCCCCATCGATTAAGGGAAAAGCGATCCGCCGCATTGTTTCGAAGGCGCAGAAATATTGCAATCAGATAAAAAAAAATCTTCCGCACTTATCCTACAGGAATTAAGAAATTGACGACAGATAAGGTGACCACCAAATTTACACTGGTACCTATTTGTCTCAAATCCTATTTAAATAGTAAAAAAAATCTAGTTACTAACGATAAGTTAGCTTATATGGCAGGAGTGCGGTCGCAATAGAAAATTAATTTTCTGAATAATTATTTTTATATTGAAAGCTACTTGAAAACTTCAATTCAATACTCAATTTTCTATAAAAAATCAAAATTAAATGAAAATTTGTTTCAATTGACTTCCTCTAATACCAAGGGCAATAATTACTGTAGTTAGTACAGGCTTACACGCATGATCGGCTATGGCCATATCATTGATCTATCTGCAGGTCATGGGGCCCAGCTTATGTATAACACCTCTTGTTCTACTCCACAAATATGAGTAGTAGCAACACAAAACGTTGATGTCGTAGCTAATACGCCTGAGTTACAGGGATGCTACATTGGCTAAAATAATAGTAAAACTTCTAAGCAACTAAGGTCAGAGGCAAGCAGTGAAATGTATGAAGACTAATTGACTTGGTATCTTAATTAGAAGTGATACACCACTTTACCTGTTCGGACGTCGACCACTGTGGTGAGCTACGATTTTTGTATCTTTTTACTATGCGAAGGACATCGCCAGAGTAGTCTCTCTTGGATCACTGCTAGACGAAAGAATTGCTAGACAGACGGGTTACGGAGATTTCAAACGGAACTAAACTCTAAAAACTCAAGGCACAAGGTACTGCAGTTGAGAACACACTAAAAAGTCTGCAGTCTGCGATGATTGATGTGTTTGAAAAATTTCCAGCCCGACTCTCAAAGACACTAAAAGAATGGCGGTAGGGCAGTAATCTTAATAAAATTACCAGAAGACTGTTCAATAAAGGTAGGAGACTGACAAAAGTACTTTGAAACGAACTATAACAGGCTTGCCATGTTAGGAAATTGTTTTAAGGTTACTCAGAACAATAAAGAAAATTTTATTTCTCTGCACAAGTAAAGTAAATTGAAATCATATTAACTTAGATAAATTTTTGGTACCATATTTTGTTAAATACCAAAAGGACTACAATATTTTTCGAAAAAAAAAAGTAAATTTTGAATTTACAGCCAGTTTGTGAGTATTTGACACTCTCAATTATGCACAATATACTTCTGGGCAAAACCGCAAGTAGGCTTGTATGGGGTGGGTCCTTGCGTTTATCCTTGAAGGGACTAAAGTTCATTGGATGAGAAGGAATTTTTTCGTACATAGTTTGTTTTTATTCTCACATTTATTGAACTCTATAGAAATTGATTTGTAAATAAAGATTCATATCATGACACAGTTGGTGAATTTCTCTATCATCAGCTATCTTATATCAAAAATGGCGTCCTCTTAAATTGATAATTTTTGAACGCTTCCATTGCTTTATTATTTTTGTTGATATAAAACTTACACAACTTTAATATTGCCACAAACCATGAAGTTCGAGTTTTCAATAAACAGTTATATATTATAGCCGACCGATTTGCCGTCTCTCTGACTGAAATGCCACTGCAGTTAATAACGGAAAATGAAGAAGAATTTCACTGATTTCATGTTAAGTAGATCGCTGCTACAAAAAATTAAGTTCTATGAAATTGCAGTCCAGCAGTGTTCTTTCTAATGATCTTTAAAAACGTGATGAATAGAACAAATTTATGGCAATTCAAGCTACTTTTATATCGAAACTCAAACACTGAATGAAGACAAAAACTGATTTGTGCTCTTTCTTTACATATTGAGCTTCATTTTGGTAGAGCTTAATTTTCTGTATGTTGGTTAATACAATGACGTGTTTAAAAAAAAATTGTTTAGTGTCTTTTATCGGCTATACTGCATAAGCAAATCGCACTTCATGACTTGTATTGTATTCCACCAGTTACGATGGACCACTCCTTTAAGTTTGGCAATTGAAAATATTTAATAAATTTTTCATTTGTAAAATTAATGAAAACTAACACAATTTCCTTATGACACTAATTACAGCTAAAAACAAAAAATATAAAAAAAAACTAAAATAAATAAAATGAGATCTTTCTCATAGTCTTATAGCAAAATAAAATTTGGTTCACTCTTTGGAAATTAACTAAAATCTTTTAACAGAATCAGTTCTTTGTTTCTCTAAGTATATATAGGATAGGTTTACTAAATATTTTACACTGAATACGCTTGGTAATTCAGATGCTGGTTACGTTTTCCATGGCCGCCATTTTCGTCGACCAGTGGAGTGATTCGGATGTCGCCCGAGGCCATTTTGGAATTTTTATTATCTTGATAGCTCGTGCTGGGTTTTTGGCTGAAAGGCTCCCCCCAGAACTTAAACAATGTAAAAACTTTGTAGAAAGCAGTCCTGATAAAAAATAAAACTACTAAAAGGAAAATCCATAAATTTGTTTATATAAAGAAATCCTTACCGATAGCTTCTGTTGCTTGCGGCATATATAAAAGGATTTATTACGCTTGATGCCCAAGCCATTATTGAAGCGAATATATGTAGCCAAGGGAAGGAACTATTATTTTCATCTATCACATTCGCTAACATCAGCGGTAGAAAACAAACCAAGAAGCATATAAATATTGTCAACATCATTATCGTAAGACGATTGTCTTCTCTTTGTTTTGAAGCGGCAAGGTTTGATTCTCTGGATGCGTTTAATGATCTTAAAAAAATTCAAAATAAATACAGTAAAACGGGAGTCGTCAACTACTACCTACATATATAAATGTTGTCTTACCTGTGAGCCTTCAATCTAAGTTTTTGACTTCTTACAGTCAAATATATGCAAGAATACGAGATGATTATCACTAGACATGGCACCAGGAAACCAATTAAGAACAAATACTTTTTTATGGACTTTCCATTTTTTTTGATAATTGTACAGGAAAATGTAGCCTCATCCAGACCTAATTCTCCCCATATTCCAAGTATTGGCGGTAGCTGAAATGTTTTATGTAAATATTGAAATTATTTGGAAATTATTGGAAATATTTACCATCATAAAAAACGCAGCCGCCCAAATGAACACCAGTTGGTATGCAATAAACTTTGGTTTGTAGATTTGTGAGTACAGGCTGTGCCACGCTATCAAAACGTATCTGCAATAATAGAAAGTATGTAAATTTTATAATGAAACAACTATTAACGATCTTCAATTAGTTAGTTAGTTTGATAATATTTAATATGTGGATTTAAAGGGAAAAGGTCTTACTTGAAATATAATCGGATGGGGCTAAAAAATATTAGAAAACTAGGAAGAAAGGTATAAGCGATCTAAGACCAATTTTGATAGATGAATGACTCTCAAAATATTTATCCCTCTGTTTGAAGAAAGAAGTCTTTTCTTCGTCTTATTTTAAAAGTTCGTAACGTCCGCTGGATCAAGTTCTGCACCAATGCATATCTCTGGCTACAAAATTTAGGCGTAGGAACTTAATGGTATTCTCAATTCCATTTTCCAAATACTCTACGAGTTTCACCCTTTTTTCGCGGTGGACTCCTGAGTCTGCCGAACATTTCCTGAGTCGCACATTTTCGAACCTTTGACTAACCATTGTATAAACCTGAACCTGAAATTCGAGCCTAGTAATACCTTGCTGAACGTAAAAAGGTTTAGCTATGTAGACTTTGATTTCAATGTAAAAATAAGAACAAGGAAAATAATTATTCCGTTCCTATGTCAACCGATGATTAGATGATTAGTTGAAAAAGGAATAAAAAAAGAAAGAAAAATGTAAAAAGTATTACATCAAGTTCGAAATATTTAATAAAAAATTCGTGAAGATCCAAGACAATATTCCGTGGGGAGTTCTTCAACATTGACTAATTATTTTTCTTTCCATTTTTTTAAAGACCTCTAAAAAGCTTTCTTTCAGTAGCACCGGATCACGAGCTAACAGGCGATCCAGTGCGAAAATAGTGGAGCTTCCTCCCAAAGCATCAGTAACACAACGGCGAATGGCTCTACGGCCATCAAGTCGACATAGGGTCGGTTTAAGGTAGGATTCCAGGTGCACTCCAGACGCGACCGGCAAGACACGACATAAGTTCGGCTTGTTCCATACTGCCCAGGAATGAGCTTACCAACAGCATCCATCAATACTGCCGCTCTACTTGTTCGTCATGTCGACATAGGATCGGCTTAGCCACAGTACCACCGTCTTCTTCGCGGTGTATCATCCTTTTGCACTGTTAATGGGACAGTCGGGACTGAAAAAGTGGAACCCCTCTCAGATAACGTCGCTGGAGCCTCACTGCCGTCTGGTTCAGGTCGTCCTAAAGGCGATTGATGCTATTTTATTATTAAATAAGGACTTTTCTGAAAAGCCTGTGAGGCTGCAGCGACGTTGACACGCGAAAATATGGTACACCGCGAAGAAGGCGGTGGTGCTGCCCGCTGCTAGCAGACAGCCAAACCGACTGAGTGTCTCCAACAAGACTTGTCGACACGCACGAAACTTCCGCAGGAAATCTGGTCGATTCTGGACATCTCCCGTCAAGAATTGGCAATACGCCAAATATCTACTTATGTGTATGGTGATAATATTTACAAAGATGACGATTCGCAGAAACCGGTTCTGTTCTACACAAACTAATTTAAGAACTATCCAGTAAAAATCAAACCGGGTTGCCATTACTTTCATTGTAAAAAGACAAAAGACGTGGAGCTGCTGGATCAATGGTATAAAAATTTTGACAGAAACTTAAGTCCGCGTCGAACTAGAGAGCAAGCTTATCAAACGTATGACAGCAGGTTGGCTAAATCTCACTTAATTTGGATCCATAAAAGGCTGATTACTAGATTGCAATCTACAGAGTATGCAAGCATAATATTATTTAAACCTATTATGCTTGCATACTCTGTAGATTGCAATCTAGTAATCAGCCTTTTATGGATCCAAATTAAGTGAGATTTAGCCAACCTGCTGTCATACGTTACATTTGTACTCGTTCACTTAGGCATATTTTTCAATATCGATCTAGATTGGTGGTGCAACACTTGCAGAACAAAGTTAAGTCAGAATTTAAAAGAACACAATCATCCGCTTAACTAAGAATTTTGGAGTTGACCGAAAGTAAGAATTCATAAATAATAAAAAATGATACTTCCCGCTTTGTGGCACTTCCGTAGTGCTCGTAACCTCAATAGATATAGCACCACCAAATAAGACACGTTGGACAAATAGGAAGACGTATACTGTACAAATAAGTAGAGGTTTTGAGAATAAAAAAACATGCGGTTAATTCTTTCAAAAACCTTACTAAATGAGCCAATTAGTTTGCCTCACTTTATACAGGGTGTCTCAAGATGTAATGCCAAACGGAAGTCCACAGATAGAGCACCCCAGTGGTACCAGAATCACCTCATGTATGTTATTTGATTTTTTTTAACTGAATGTTAGGCCCATCCAGTGCAAAAAGATTTGATTCCGTAGCTCACCATTGCGGCAAAAGAGATTTTTAAATTCCATTAAGTTCAAAATAATAAAATGTACCAAAATCTTTGAAGGCGATTTAAAAAAAACAAGTCTTATAATTTTTTCACCCAAACCTATTTAGCGTGTAAACTTTATTGATATATCTCTATGGCATCATACCTAAAATTCGGTTCAAGACGTAGGTACTAAGTCTTCAATCTATTCGAACTGGGAAAGTTTTTTACACCTTTGATTGGCTCTAACTTGGTAGGGTTATGTCCGATTGGAAAACGGGCTCCACTGTTCACCTCAGCGCATTACCAGCTATAATTCGTAGAAAAAAAAATTTTTCTACTACTTTTGGGGTGGTAACTGGGGTGTGTGTGACCCAAGTGCATGAAAATAGGTTTTCCGGCGATCAAAACGTCCCGATAAAGTTTCCTGAATCAGAAAAAAAGTACACCACCCGATAGTACTCAGCGAGATCTTTAATTTGATATGCAATATGCCGTATCCACCGCCACCACCGGAGGGAACTACACCCCCCCCCCCTAAAAGTAGCCAGAAAAAAAAAATACTAATGTATAGCGGAATAATCACAGAGTATTTCCATGACTTAGATAAAATCCTACTGAACAAAGACCGATTAAAAACATTATAAATGACATGAGCTGGGCTAGACATGTGCAACTTTTATTTAAAAAAACAAACAAGCGAATGTGCTATCAGTTAGTTCAATTTATATAAAAAAAAACAATAACACGTAAACCTGTTCAGAAGAACCAGATCATTCTTTACACATGCTAAATTGAACATTTTATTTTCAGCTCACCTGTTTATAGTGATTCCAACCATGCTAAGGAGGGATACCGCAACATTTCCATAAAAAATTACCGGGAAGATTGTGCACAATGTTGTTCCCAATGTCCAAGCCTGAGAAATATAAGAACAAAACTTTCCATATAGCACGCAACTACCAATGTTTTCGTTGTAGTATTTAAAAACCCGTGAATGTTACCAACACTAGACGCATAATATTAGCTACGAAATTAATATGCAGACTTGCCTCTGTGTCACGAAAAGTACAACGAAATTTACTTTTCACTTAAGATGCATTTATAAGCGGCTTACCTCGTTAAAGAACCGTATCGCCGTTAGTGGTAAACTAAAACAGCAAAAAAGTAAATCCGATGTGCACAGAGAGAGAACAAAAGCTGTTGTCGCATGGCCCCTCATTTTGGGGCTCTTAAGAAGGGCCACAATTGTTATCAAGTTGCCTGAAATAAAAAAAAAACAATGAGTCACAAGATATCTCGGTATTTAATTAGTCTGCTTTAATGCATACGACACATACCTGCTACACCGACAAACACGAAAATGCACGCAGTAGCTCCTGCAAAGATTGTTGCTTCGTGTGGAAATGCAGTTGAGGCCATTGCTCCCTAAAATAACCTTTAAACGAAAAATGCATGTTTTTCAAATTTGAAAATTTCATAGATATTTAGTTGTGATGGAAATGAAAGTGCTCCAAAAGTTGTTTCACTTTTATTCAATTTATTTTTATTTTTTTTTACATGAATACTGACTTGAAATTTACCATAAATCACAACCTGAATTCTCAACAATAATCTTCCTTTTGTTCCTCTTTACCATTTTCATAACTCGCAGACATGAAAAATGTTCCAAGTACACTGCAGTTGCGTTTACATGAATTTTTTCAAGTAAATTGAACAAAAATTTTGTGATTTACTTGACTTAAGTCTACTTGAAGTCCATGATGCGCGTTTACATGATATTTTGATTACTTGATCTATGTAAACGTACTGAGAGAGTTAGAGTCCAAACCACTGATTTATATAACATGGACTGCCTGATTTTCTATTTCATATGGGTCAACTTTTGTTGGCAGGGGTGTGACAATTATCATAATTTCAAGTTTTACTTTCGCTTTAATATTCATATTAAAAGTTCAACAAATTACAGCTGCATTCGAACTTATTTCTATCTCCTACAACATCAATTAATTCTTAAACTTGATTAAGCAATCTTTGTCTGCCTGTCCCCAAAAATAGGTATGGGGACAGAGAAAGGATTACAAATATTGGGCCCTATTCTGTCGGTAAAATTTTATCATTTTATGTTATGTTATGCCTTAAAATAAAATATTTCCCTAAAATCCTATTCTGTACCAGAAATTTTATTTTATTTTACGCATCGTAACATAAAATATTTCCTGTTATGGAGCATAACATAAAAGAACCTAAGCAGCACATTTTAAAGGTATTTTGACATATTTTATGAAATGACATTCGTCAATTGACATTTGTGGTGTGAAAGTAGTTTTAATTAAAAACTAAAATGTCCACCGCCATACATAAAGATTACAATTTTGTCAGAAATTGTAGAAATTTGCACTTGGTGCAGTATGGTAAAATATAAAAAGTTGATTATATTTAAATAGGTTTTAATTTTATGCAGAAGATAACACAGGATACGATATCTTCACGATTTCTACGATCAATGTGAATTGCCAAACCTTAGGCTTCAAAAGTTTTTCCGACTGGATAATTAATAAATTTGTTATATTATGATTTGTAAACTAATTTTGCAAACTTATGAATAATTCTAATTTATACCCAAAACTAACTAACTAACTAGAGCCTCATACTGGAAAGGCATCCATTCCGTTCACTTTGAGTTAGGAATCTCAAAGTGAACAGAATGGATGTCTTTCTGCTGCTTTGCATTTCTACGGGTTCGTATCAAACTCGTCAGGAGTTGTCATATTTTAGAACTTTTACACCCAAAGTATTCAAGAGCTATTAAGAAGCAGCTGCTTTCATAAATATTATTTAGTGGGTGATTTGATAGAGTATCACGCAAATGTCAATTGACCAGCTGTTCAAAAAGTAATAGAAAGCATAGCGGAATGTACTAAATATTTTATGTTACGTGTTCATAAAAGAATTCATAAAATAATTTTATGGAACCACGACAGAATACGAATTTTTAAAATATTTTATTTTCATTTTATGAAGAAGGGATTTTTTCGCCATAAAATAACATAAAATATTATTTTATGAAAAATTACAGAATAGGGCCCATTGTATTGCCATCTACTTCTATTCTATATATTCATTGGGAAAACCCACTGACATATAATAAGAATGGACTGAGCGTTCTTGCTTCAAAAATGGCACAATTATTGAACAGGCTGTGAAAACCCTTTATTTCGTACAATTGCATACCGATTTATAATTAGTTATTGGGCCCTATTCTGTAATTTTTCATAAAATAATATTTTATGTTATTTTATGGCGAAAAAATCCCTTCTTCATAAAATGAAAATAAAATATTTTAAAAATTCGTATTCTGTCGTGGTTCCATAAAATTATTTTATGAATTCTTTTATGAACACGTAACATAAAATATTTAGTACATTCCGCTATGTTTTCTATTACTTTTTGAACAGCTGGTCAATTGACATTTGCGTGATACTCTATCAAATCACCCACTAAATAATATTTATGAAAGCAGCTGCTTTCTTAATAGCTCTTGAGATACTTTGGGTGTAAAAGTTCTAAAATATGCCAACTCCTGACTGGAGTTTGATACGAACCATGTCCGTAGAAATGCAAAGCAGCAGAAAGACATCCTTTCCGTTCAATTTTAGATTCCTAACTCAAAGTGAACGGAATAGATGTCTTTCCGGTATGAGGCTATAGTTACTCTATAAGTATTTGAATTTGTTTTCTTAAAGCGAAACATTTTGGGTATAAATTAGAATTATTCATAAGTTTGTAAAATAAGTTTACAAATCACAATATAAGAAGTTTATTAATTATCCAGCCTCAACTCACATGGATCGTAGGAATCGCGAAGCTATCGTATCGTATGATCTCTTCTGCATAAAATTAAAACCTAGGCAAATATAATTAACTTTTTTTATTTTACCATACACTGCACTGGTGCGAATTTCTACAATTTCTAACAAAATTGTAATTTTTATGTATGGCGGTGGACATTTTAGTTTTTAATTAAAACAATTTTCGCACAACAAATGTTAATTGACGCATATAATTTTCATAAAATGTGTCAAAATACCTTTAAAATGTGCTGCTTAGGTTCTTTTATGTTATGCTCCATAACAGGAAATGTTTTATGTTACGATGCATAAAATAAAATAAAATTTCTGGTACAGAATAGGATTTTAGGGAAATATTTTATTTTAAGGCATAACATAACATAAAATGATAAAATTTTACCGACAGAATAGGGCCCGTTATTTGTAGATTGGAAACACTAAAGGTTTTGTAAAATCGCATTGCATTAAATGGAAATTGTTTAGGAAGTTAAACTCGTTTTAATTAACACAAAAATAAATTTTCAATATTACTGAAAAATGTGTTCCTCTGCATATTTGATGTCAAGATAGACGTATACATATAAATAATATATTTGTCTGCATTTTTATGTCAATACCCGTGTATTCCAATTAATACAGCCGTACTGTTCCCATATTGGTTACAGTTCAGTGTACATTTTGAGCTTGAAAGAGACAATTAGATTTTAGTAAAAATTTGTGCCATTTTTGACTATAGGAATTAGATAGGATGGCTCAGTCCCATGATACAAAGATTAACAAGGTATGGCCGGAAAATCTGTCAATAGATTGCTTGCCTCCTTTGGCGACAAATGTCAGAAATTTGTTCGTATCAATTTCAATCGTCCATTCACAGTGAAAAAAATTTTCTATTTTTAAATTTCTTTGCTTTCCTACTAGCACATAATTACTTTTCCCGAAGTGATTTAAACGAAGAAACTAATGTTTTGTTAAATATTATAATATATTCAAAACGTATTTCAGTCAATAAAATACGAAAAACTCAAAAAAAATTCGCTGGAAATGACAGTAGGCACCTCATGACGTAGCAACACAAAAAAATTCCTCTCGAATCGGCCCTTGTTATCTTTGTATCATGGCTCAGTCCATTCTTATTATAAGTCAGTGGGAAAACCACTGAACTGAAACTGGACTATGTTGGATTTTGTATAGAAACTATAGAAAAGTGATCCCATAATAATGTCAAATAATGTAAGCAATTTCAGTAGTATCAGCACTCAGCAGTTCATTTTATACATGTCAGTGATCCAAACGTGAAGTACGACTTGAATGCGAGGATAGTGAACCGGCTTAGCCGGCCGACATTAGACCCTTTTTACCTTGTCTTACTGCAGGGGTTTTTTCATATAAAGATCACCATGATTTCCATTAATTTGTTTTACATCTTATTCTTTTTTTTTTTTTAGACCTTTAGAAAGAAAACATATTGAGCTGCAATTTCTTATAACTTCATTTTTCTGTGAGGGCAATAGTTTTAGACTCTAGGACCTGTTTAAGATGCAATCGTAGTTCTTCCTCCGTGACAGTATAGTAGCATAAGTGTGAACTCTTACTCTATGGCTTGTAGCTAGTCAAAACCCTTGAGAAATACTTACTTCCTAAGCCAAAAAACAGACTCCGTCACTACTACATACATGAGCCATGAGAACTCCAACATAGTCCTAACATTCTAAAATATTTGCCGTGTTCTATGCAAAACTGACAAAAGTTTTATTTGAATAGCTCCTGTCCCCTAAGCTACTATTCATACAGAAAAATTGTCTTCTGATAATCTTAAGCTTACTTCCTTATCTTCCCAACCGTAATCAAATATTTATAGCTTTAAATTCTAAGAAATAAATGAATTTTCGCCTATATTGAAAAACAGTTTTGGTTCGTGCCCTTGATATATTTAGCCGAAATCAGTGAGTTATTCAGGTTTGTTATGAGCTCTTCCATACATCACTTTCTTAGTAAATACTACCGTCGATACCTGGGTATTTCCTGTCTGTGTAGTAAGTGTAGCTTTTGTGAAGTTAAGGAGCCAAGCTTAAAATTATTGGAAGACTATTTTCCTGCGTGGATAGTAGTTTAGCCTTTTTGGCATATACAGGGTGGGCCAAAAGTCACCATGGGGTTTAAAAATTAAATTGGTAACATATGGTAGGATGAAAAAAAGGAGGGGTAAGGTGGGGTGGGGAAATATGCTTACCTATGAAGAACAGACAGTTGGCTATCATGTAAAAAAGGAATAAAGAGAAACGGTCAACAGGGTGTGGAGCAATGTACAAACGAAAAAGTTAGTTATTTTTAAACCCCATGGTGACTTTTGGCCCACCCTGTATAAAAGCAATGTCATAGACAAACTAATACATACAAAGACTGGACACGTAGAACAAAAATATGCAACGCTTTTCTAGAATATAAAATTAACGATGCCTCGACTTGGCATTGGCACTTGATGACGTGCCCAAAGGGTAAGTCACCAATGCCTCGCTCCATACAAAATCACTGTTGCCTCGATCCGATGAAGTTTTTCTTAGAAATTTACTGAAAATTTAATCCTTCGAATTTTTATGCATTGGCCGGGCCGAGAGCAGTGCCTCGCTCGAATATAAAATCTAACAACGATGCCTCGACCTAATGTAGGGAAGGCCGTAATTCTTTCTTAGAAATTTACTGAAAATTTCTTCCTTCGAATTCAGACGCACTTTTGGAAGGCGACAGCAATTGTTATGAGCGCAAACGCTAGACAAGCAATAAGCAATTGTTTTTTTTAGAAATTTACACAAAATGTTTCGGTAGAATTTTTATTCATTTTGGTGGCCGACTAGACTTATTTTCAGGTACAGTATGTACATCGTTGTTAGATTTTATATTCGAGGGAGGCACTGCTCTCGGCTTCAGCCAATGCATTAAAATTCCAAGGAAGAAATTTTCAGTAAATTTCTAAGAAAAACTTGTGGTCTTCTCTTCATCGGATCGTGGCAACAGTGATTTTGTATGGAGCGAGGCATTGGTGACTTACCCTTTGGGCACGTCATCAAGGCCAAGTGGAGGCATCGTCGAGGCATCGTTAATTTTATATTCTAGAAAATCGTTGCATATTTTTGTTGTGTCCAGGGCTTGTATAGTTTGGCTATGGCAATGTCTAGTCACTTTTCCATAAGAATCAATATAAAACATTTTAGAGAATCGCCCAGCGGGAATATTTTCAAGCGCTTCAAAGAAAAGCAGATTCGAAGCGCTTGTATCTATGGTACTGATATGCTTCCAAAAAAGTGCTTTTCTGGAAGCAATCTGAAGCAATTTCGAAGCAAATGTTGAATGCGAACGTGATAATGCAAGTTTCTTTTCTCGTGTTGACGCCTTACGATTAGTCATTGATTCGCAGTTTCAGATAGGACAAATGCTTGGTGAAATTCAAATTATAAAGTGTATAAAAACATACGATTAAAGGTAAGTTACAAGTTGTTGACTTTTGTGTTCATGATACAATAATGTAACGCACTTTTTCTTTCAGTTGCTTTAAAAAAGGATAACTTTAGCTATTCGGACTTTGAGGCACAAATGAAAGCGGGTTTTCTTTATATGTTGAATATGTTTTATTTTATATTGAATTAAAATGCTAAAGTTTAAGCTATATGATTTTTTTTTTATTTCACACAATCATAATTGTCAAACTATAACTTTTCTGTAAATAAAAGAGAAACAGTGTGGTAACTATTTGTGCCGTGCCGACACTGTAGTAGCTGAAATCGTGCAGAGCTTCCAATTTGCTTGACATAAAGTGCTTTAAAAACGATTAAAACGAACCTAAAAGGAAGTGCTTGTTTCTGCGGACATGCAATGTTAAAATTTATATGAAACTGAAGCTCAATCGAAGCGATTTGTGTTTCCGCAGAAGTGCTTAAAAAGGAGTTTTAAAGCGCTTTTTTTCCCGCTGGGCGGACTAGCACGCACACATAGATTTCTGTTTCGGGAATAATTTCTCGAGGGTTTTGAGCCGGTCCACTAATGACTTTTATGTGTTGGTGTCATAGGCGACCTCATGGCTTGTACATATATTCCGAGGGTTTCGATGAGACTACCCTATTAGAAAATTGTCATCGGTTTCGAAAAGCCTCTTCCCCACTCGGGGAATCTTATGAAAACTATAGCATTGCATCCGGAAATTGCGCATGGATGTGTAAATTTCTCTGCTTTTGAATACGGGTGAAGCTTTCTGATGAGTGAGTGAAGTTTTCTAATGAGCCTACCATTATCATCTTAATATTCAAAATGCATGTGAATTTCCACGAAGTTATGATCAGTGGTGTGTATTGATGCGTAACGTGAAAGCATTTTTAAATTTTAATAGATATATATAGGTCAAAACGATTTCTTTTCTAGTTCTTCATAGTCTCCTTGTAAGGCGCGTACCCTGAGGATCGTTGAAAACTTTGAAAAATCCCCCTTCTATCCTCTGAGCTATCATTGGTCATCGAATTCGAAAATGTATGCAAAATCAGAACATGCAAATGTAAAATAAAATGATCTTGGGGAATTACGGATTATTCTTAGGTTGAGTCAAGCAGTTAGCGTAATGTACACCGCTTAAATTTCTGCGGCCCATAGCTAAGAGGGGAAAACAGATGATGGCAAACTATTCCACATTCATACTGTCCTGCTTATAAAGGATTTCGCGGAATCTCACGATGCGGCCAAATTTGACTTCAAGGGTCAGAGAGTGAGCTCGGGTTACAGCTCGTGTGGTACGCATATGAAGAATTCTACAAGGGATCAGGCTAGAGATTTCATCAGAGCAATAGTCATAAAAGTAGCGATATAAGAGAAATAGACAACCGACATTACGCCGGTGCTCCAGAGAATCAATAGTTGTTATTGATATGTCATCGACAATAAGCTGAAATGCCTTCTTTTGGACTTTGTCTGCGCCAAGTCTGATAGAGTAAAATATTTCTTGCATCTTTACAAGAAGCCCAGGCATTTCATCGCGTCTTTGGCGTTTAAATCAATTTCATCATTATAAATTTATTGATAAAAGCTGTGATTATTTCAATTATTTGATCATGATTTGACTACACTCATGAGTGAGTATTTTCATTATGTCAACAAGAAAATAACGTAACAGCCCATGGAACTGCTTATCAAGTGATCATGGAAAAGCTCATTATGTTGAAGAAAAGTATATAATGAGTTCACTCCCGGGTCCAGAACAAGGGCCCATGATGAACTCATCGATGAAATCAGCAAATCGTGTTTACTAGGGTAAATGAGTTACCCATATTACCTACACCAATCTAAATTTGTAAATGCACATAATTCTTATTCCCATCTGCTCCATATCCCCCGAGAGATGTGGCTTATGCTGTTTTTTTTCGGTATAGCAAGGAATAAATCTTGCCATTGCCGACGAGAAATCCTATAGCAAGAAATCCCAAAATACCAAATCTGCTAGACCTCTTGGTATCGTTTATCGCATGAGATTCTTGCTAAAAGTGGCATGCGAGACAGTAAAGTTAATAGTTTCTCTTGTTGTTTTTCATTACGCTTGATTGAATGGGATTTTCTCTTGTAATCGGTGTAATTGTTTACAGAAGCAATGATTTTCTTATTATGAGGGTTTTTCATTTATCAGGGTTTCTTTGTTATGGAAAAAATAAGTAGGTATTTGATGACAGGAAGCACTGCGTTAGATATTTCAGCTGGATGAAAGCTTAAATATTGTTTGAAAAGATATTCGGGAAATTCAAAAGTATTACTTGCATTTCTATTCTCCTCCTTTCTCTTCGGAACTCATCCAAAATACCAGACTTGTATTTTCTGTTTGAGTAAAAAAATTCACGAAGGAGTTGTATTAGGATACAAATTAAATGAGATAAAAATAAAAAACTTACGAATTTTCATAGTTTTCCTTTCATTTCGATTCCTTCGAATTAACCACTTTTAAACAATATTATGCACTCAGACACTAAAAAAAAATGAACGGAAATCAAGTTGTCACTTTACTTTACAGGAAATAACATTTTTCTCACAAAAAATCCGAAAAAAAAACAGTAAAAACAATCGTAAAACATTTCATGCTATTTTTAATATCAAAAACTCTCGATATCGAGGGTTTGCTCCAAAGCAAGATAATTTCTTGCTATCATAGCAAGAATGATAACAACAGAATAGCCAAATTTTGATACAAAAGCAAAAATTCTCCAGAATAAGCCCCAATACCAGCTTCCTTGGTCACCAACAACAGCACTAGAACTTTAATAGAGAATTGTTAAGACTTCCCAGTGCTCTGTAATTGTTCGTTTGTGCTATATGTGCCTTCATGGTTTACCTTGTATATGAAAAAAATTAAGATTTAAAACGTTTTTTATAAGAAGAAAAAATATTCATTTTAATGCCAGATGTTCATAAACGTGTACAATTTGGACAAATCAATTCTTTCAGCTCTTTCAAAGCTAGAATAGTGGTAATGTCCCAAAGTTTCCCACATGACGGGGTAATATTGAGACAACAGAAGAGGAGACCATTTTTAAGAAATGCTGATAGTAAAATCACCTCCCCCCAACATTTGCAAGTCACAGTATATAGAATCACAGAATATACTGTGGTCTAGTATCAGCAAAAAGGGATGAATATTATTGGCACGAGACAAAAAAGAAACCTGAAGAAGCGTTCCAAAGTTACCCCGTTTTACGGCAATCACTTTAAAGGATGGGTCAAGATCAAATATTTCTCTGATAAGGTCCGTAATATACAACAGGAGCTGGTTCAAGCGCCATTATGGTTCAACAAAGTTACAATTTTGAAAGTTTTATTCATTTATGTTTTTACTTTTCCTAAAGCATATCCTGTGAATATTTTTATTTATTTAATTGTAAGACCAATAATATTATATCTTAGATGAAAATAAGGTGAAAGCCCAAAATTTTGTATGGCAACACCAAGAAAGCGTTCTCCGATTTGGTAAACTTTTGAAATTTTATTTACTATTTTTTTTGAAAATGTTTCGTACAAAATTTCAGCTCACTACGTCGACGAGTTCTCAGACAGTTTCGAAATATATAGCGAAAAACGAAATTTTTGAATGTCATGCCTACAAAGGAGTTGTCCGACAGACGGACAGACGGACATGCAAAAATCAAAATAACTTTTAATATTATGCGTGGGTGTCCAGTCTATTTCGCCTCTACCAGTATTATTTCTGAGCATTACAAACGGAATAACAAACGAAGTATATCCTACGATTTCATCTACAGTATAAAAACTGAAGTTGATGAAATGATTTTTTTTTTTTTATAAAAAAAGTATAAATGAATGAAACTGCATTAAAATTACCAATGACTTCTTGAAACATACTGGAAGAGGAGAAAAAGATCACTGCAAAGTTCCAACGATTAACTATCTACGAAATTGTAAATGAACATTATAGAAAAATCTTTAACCACTCTCGTCTCCCAAATTATGTGATGCATTTTACACAACACCCCTTCCATACATTTTTTTTATCTCAACCTCACTACTACTAAATAGCTACTGTTAATGGAGACACCCTGTATATCCCTCAGATACAATGAGCGCCACGCGTTTTGTTTACGCGCAACGAAATTACTTTGAATCTATAGTTTTCATATACAGGGTGTCCCGTAAGTGGTGTAATATCCGAAGGCTACGGATAGGTCATGCTTAGGCGAGCAAAAATTGTATGGGTGGGGGGAACTTTACAGTTTCCGAGATAACGGGACTATCGATATGTTTTTAAAGATCACCCTGTAACTTCGGAACGTTACACCCTATGAAGATAGATATTCGTTGGATCTTTCCAGTGGTCTCTTCTCCGTTTTGAAATTATGGCTCAACAAAGTTAAAATTTCGAAATTTTTACTGTTTTTTTTTTATTTAACTACTATTTTTTATCAAAAAACACGTCATCAGTACCAATTTTGCATAATGGATTTAAGAAGCCCAAAGCCTTAGCTTTAAAATGAGCTATCACACTCTGTACCGAAAATGTAACACTTTCTGCGTTTTTGGCACTTTTTCCTAAGCATATCCAACAAAAATGACTGAAAAAGGTAATTTCAAAAAGGCCTACTTTCTGGCACTTATTCAATTTTTTCAGCCACGTCATATGCGCATTCCTAGACATAAGCAGCATTTTACAATACCTCCTTTGAAGCCATTGAGAATGCAGCTACTAAAAAAGGAATCGAATATTCCTTGATAAAATGGATAAAAGCTATGCTTGAAAGCCAGAGAATCACACTTAACTGGACTCTATAACAACAGTGGCTGCCAAGGGATGTCCCCAAGGTGGGGTTCTGTCCCCTCTGCTATGGTCGCTGGTTGCCAATGATCTCCTGCAGAAGCTGATCAACTCTGGCTATGATAATCAGAGCTATGCAGATGACATGGTCATTACAATTAGGGACCAACATAATCGGATTATCTCTGATTTAATGCAGAATGCCCTAAACACAGCTCGCAACTGGTGCCAATCCTGGTAAGCGTTGTTCCCCTCACGAAAAAAAAGAAGCTTTATTTACAAGCACCATCTCTTGAGGGAACAGTAGTGGAATTCTCGAAGGAGGCCAAATATCTAGGTATTAGTTTAGATAACAGACTAACCTGGAACTCCCACTTAAAAAGAGTATTAGATAAGGCCACAGTGGAAACATGGACATGACGCTGGCTTTTTGAGAAAACTTGGGGTCTTCAACCAAAAATGACTCTGGTCATATACATCTATTATAAGGACCCATGGTCACATACGTAGCCAAAAACAAAACAAAAGACGGCTCAAGCCAGTTTACAAAAACTACAACGGCTTGCACGTCTAGAAGTAACTGGTGTCATGCGTACCTGCCCAACTGCGGCCGTAGAGGCTATGTTGGTCCTACTACCTTACTACTACTACATACCTCCTGAGCACAAACAATTCAGTTGGCCACCTGAAAGTCCTCCAGGACTTCATAGATGACCCGATGGCCATCCCAATTACAGACGCTATGACGAAACGCCATAAGTTGTTCAACACCATTTAAGGTGATCTTGAGGGACCGTCAACAGTGTCACACTGCGGACCTACTTTTTGAAAAAGGATCTCTTAAATGGTACACGGATGAATTCAAAATGAAAAGTAAAGCCGGCGTGGACATATATGGACCAAGGTGCTATCTCGCAAAAGCACTGGGGCCTCGCCAACCATATTTTAGGCAGAAATACACGCCATAGAACTCTGCTCTCACGAAATATTCCACAAGAATATGCGTGGAGCTAAAATATACATAATATCAGACAGCCAAGCAGCACTAAAGCGTTAAACTCGTTTAGCTTTGAGCCAAACTGGTTTGGGACTGTCTTACTGTCTTCAAGCAACTGGCAGAAACAAACAGGGTGACGCTGATCTGGGTAACAGGACATGAAGGCATTAAGGGTAACGAGATTGCGGACCGCCTTGCAAAGGAAGGAGCCAAATCTTTGTTTATTGGTCCTGAGCCTGTCTTTGGACACTGAAAAAGTCACCTTTCAGCTCAGATTAGGCTTTAGGAGGACAGAACTAAAAAGGAAGACTGGGAAAATACCCCGGGGCTGAGACAAACGAAGAATTTTATAAAGTATTCGCACGCAACAGAGGACAGCTCAGCAGAAAGGAACTAAGGTTCATAACGGGCCTACTTACTGGACACTGCCCACTTAGATACCATCTTAAAAATATGGGTAAGGTCGATGATGAGACCTGTAGCTTCTGTATGGAAGACGATGAAACTGCTGAACATGTCCTGTGTGACTGTGAAGCTCTGTGCCGCATAAGGCTAAGACATCTAGTAAAGGCATTGCCACTGCCTGAGTATGTCGGAAAAATGGCCCCAAGAACATCATAGGCTTTATTAAAGACCTTTAGTTCGAATTGGTGCCCTAGGGCAATTAGGGGTAATGACACAAAAGATCTTATAGGTCGCGGTGAGCGTTAGTAATAATAATACCCATGGTCAAGACGTCACCATTAGTGCATTCACCACATCGAAGTGAATAATTTAACAACATATTTATAAATTTACCAAAAAAAAAATTACTTATAAAATAATAAAAATCCTCAAATACAGACTTGCAAGCAATTAAATTGCTAATTGACTTAGGGCACTGTGCACTCAGGACATAAGAAGAGAGTATGAGTCCTTAAAATTTTTCAGGATACAATTTTGTCTTTTTTAGGTAACAGTCAAATGGGCGAATTACGAAAAGGTTAACATCAAAAGTTGACCTCATAAATTTCTGCATTTTTTCTCGAAATCCAATTGATAACTTAAGCACTTGCTTACTGCTCCGAGTCATTAGTCGAAAAGTGTAATAAAAAAAAAAGAAAATTGTGACCAGAGCCTCTGCCTATGGTCGTCTCTCGTCTGGAGCCACATGGCAGTGCGTAATTAATTTTTTTCCATATGGCTCCCTAAGCTGCTTGTGCTTGAGAATACAGGCGAGATAGATCAAGTTGAATGAGATCATTGTTTGAGGATATTTAATTAATCTGGGGAAGTTCCAAAGCGATCAAGAGTTTCCTCTGCTCAAAGGCATGCACGTGGTCATGTTAATTTGTTTCATTTCTTCTGGTTTCTGGAATGGGTGGGAACAACGCGAAAATAAACGTTCGTCCTACGTCATACTTTTTCAAAATACATTCATTATAATTAAGTATGTAAATGCAATGCTTGCTTTTCGACTTGACTATTGATATTATGGAAATTTTCGTTTTTTAATTTGTGATTTTAGAGGTGCGATTATCCTGTGTAGGTTGCTTTTGTTCAATGTTCCGAAAGATTTGAGGGTGAAATTTATCATGAACTTAAAAAATTGGCAAAAGGCAAAATATCGTCAGCTATATTAATTTTAGGACCAAAAATGTTACCTAGAGGTCCTTGGATATTCAATCTTGAAAAGGTTGTTCCGAAAAAGCTTTTAGATAGGAGTATTAAAAAAAAAACTGGTAATTCGATTGGTGGTCACGTTGGTCCATTAGGACTGGTACTAGGGTATAATATTTGGATCACGGATATTTTTCATATTAATCTACGACATGACTTTTTGTATTTACGAGATATTTGGTCCTTCGAACCGTCGTCACCAGCAGTAAATTATTCATTGAATACAGTGCTCACAAAATCAGCACACCACTGATATAGAAATATAGAATCAACACACCGCTGATTCCAGCATTTTATATTGCAGATCTGATCAATTCTAAATACCGAAATATAATCCAGCTTTAAAACTAAAATCATTTCCATTGTAAATCTTCAATTTAATTTATAACGGTTAAAATATTATTTTGAATGACGAACTATGCGAATGTGGAACAGTCTACCATATTCGGTCATTCCTTCATTCAGCATACAATCTGCGAAACCTTAACAATGACATCTCCATCTCTATTCTTAAATTTCATTAATGATCTGCTTGCAATATTTTTCAATCCCACCCATAGTTTTGCCGATGGCGGTACCCTTGCTTTCGTTTACTCCTTTGATATTCTTGCGGAGTCCAGAGGGAATGTCACATGTGTCAAACGAGATTGCAAAACGAATTGGGTTGAATTCAATGAATCTAAGTCCCAAGGCTGTCTAATCTCTTTAAAATAAGATTATCACTTAGGGCCTGTTCACGAGCGCGATTTATCGCATGCGACAGAGCTCTGATTGGCTGCCACAATGTAGTTGTTGCTAAACATGCTTACTCTTTCTACGTTTCGTTCGATACAAAAATTTATCGCAGCAATGCTCTTATGTCGAATTCTTTTGAACGAGTTCTACACCGGTGCAGTGCAGATTTACGTGTTTTTATTGTTGCATTACAAAAACAAAAACACGTAAAGCTGCACTGAACTGGTGTAGAGCTCGTTGAAAAGAATTCGACATTAGTTGGTGCGATTTTCACCTTAACCTCAACATTTATGCTTGTTTACATTTGTAATCGGATGCTAAAGCTCTGCAGTAATGTCGAAATTTACTGTAATATGTAAATATATCAATATAAATATATGTATATAAATTCTACAATAATATCTTCTTTCCATCACAAAACCAAAACAAATCAAGTTGTAGCCGCTGTCAACCTAGTGAACGAATCGCGCGATAAAAATCAATCGCAGAGATGTATAGGAAAAACAGGAAGCCACCAAAATATCGTATGGTAGCGTATCGCGCTTGTGGACAGGGGTTTATCCACTGCCGTCTCTTTTGATGAAGCACTGACTTACGATACATCGTCTTTATGCATTCTTGGCATTAATTATTTCGGTAAGTTAAGCTGAACTGACCACATCTTCTCTGTTGCCAAAGAAGCATCGAAATGTCTTGGATTTCTGAAAAGGCGTAAGAAATACTTTAGAACATTGAATCTACCGCTCCTCTACAAGTCAAAGATCAGACCTAGAATGGAATACAATTCCCATATCTTGGCCGGGCTGGTCGCACAGCCTTAGCTTCATTAAATATGTATAGTCCAAAAAGAGAGCGTTCAAGCTCATTGGCGATAACTTGCCATATCGACTCACTTGCAATATTTCGCTACTTTATCCATACATGCTGTTCTGATGAAATATCTACTCTGATTCCTTATAGAATAATTCCTGCACGCAATACTCGCGCACATCCTTCTACCCAGTGATGCTTTTTTATCCCGAACTATGCCAATGTGGAACAGTCTACCATCTTCTATCTTTCCTCCGGCATACATTCTGCGAAGATTTGAGAGTGGCATACATCGGCACCTCCGCCACTCTCCTCACGTCCCCTAATTCCTTTCCCTATCTCCTTCCTGCTATGCTGTGCTTTGGATCATAGGGTATCCCCTGAACATGGCTTAATAACATACAGAAAACGAAAAATACATCAGCACTACCACTCTCCTCATATTCCCTAATCCTTTACCTATCTTCTCCCTGCCATGCTGTTCTTGGCTTAATGATAAAAAAAAAAAAAAAGTTAGAATTGGTCTAAGGCCAATTCTTATGATACCGTAGATGAATGCCCGTATGTAATTTTGTATGGTCACCTCTCTGTGTAAGTATGATTTTTGAAGTGGTATTTATAAAACGGTTCGTGTGACACTGAAAATAGTTATAACCACTTTCATAGGATTTCACATTCTGAAGAACATTAAAGCCGTCTAGGACTGATCGTTTTTCCTCCAAGAAGGGGTTGACCGAATTTGCCCATTTTTGAAATTTTATTTGCTATTACTTACTATGAAAAAATTTCAGCTCTCTATGTTGACGCGTTCTCAGGCAGTGTCCAAATATATGTATAGTGGAAAACGAAATTTTAGATTTTGTTTTTTAAAGTCCGTTAACAAAATTTCAGCTCTCTAAGTATACGCGTTCTCGAGTTATCGTGCGCACAGGCAGACAGACAGATGGACGGTCAGATAGATGGACATGCAAAAATCAAAATTACTTTTCATATTATGCGTGGGTGTCCAATCAATTTTGCTCTACCATCATTATTTCTCTGCATTTCAAACGGAATGACTAACTTAGTATAGCCTTGATTTCATCTAGGGTATAAAAATGTATCTATATATTTTCACTAGCCCGTTTTTTTGTTGCTACATCTCCATTTTTTAATAGTTTACCTATTTACCTATGCATAGGTAAGCGCTAGTAAAGTACCAATTTTCAATTTTATGTCCCTCAGTCTTATACCTTTTCTATACATATTTCCCTATAAGTCTACTATTCATCCCATGGTAGATCGCCTATAAATGCTCCTATGGTCCTATGTATGATTTTGGCACAGGCTAAAGACTCCCTGCATGGATTATCTCAGCAGATGTACCTACTGTGCCTACTATGTACATATGTATGTAGATATGTATATACCAAAATCCTTGCACACATTGCGCGAAATAGAGATATCAGCAAGGAGGATGCATTAAAAAAAAAGAGACGATAAAAATAAACAGAGTGTGAAAAAGTATTGGGATTTTATCAGAATCAGACGTATCCTTATCGAAAAAACGAAGCGTTGTATTCTAAAACAAATCTGAACCAATTTTGTAGGTTTCGGCTGAAGTTCCATCAGGATTTGATTATTACGGAAAGGGAGAGTTGAGAAATTTTGCAACTTTTACGATCGTTAAAAACATTCTATCCAGGGGGTGCTGCAGTTATTACAGAGCATACAGTACATACATATGTAGTTAGTAGGTATAACACGAGGAATGTTTTCATCGATAAAGAAAGGGAAATATGGTAAAGCTGTTTCTGTTGGGTAGTTTTTTCAGCTGTTTTTACATTTCTCCTTTGTGTACATTAAATTTTCGTAAGAAGTTTAAAAAAACCTCGATGATTTCTTAGCTTTGTAAGCATTGTGTGTGGGCTGCGTCAAACCCAATCAGCACCAGTAAGTAGTCAACGCAGCTATCTAGATATACAGTATATGCCGATTCGATTGAAAAACGAACGAAATGCTGCAGCCAAACATGCAAAATTTGCATAGTGATAAAATTAAATATTTATTGCAGTACAATTATACTCTAAATACCGCAATTAATTATAATATTTGAATAAGCAAAACAAAAGCAAACTCACCTTACATTCAAGAAATGTTCCGCGTTTTCGTTCTCAATTGCGCAAAGCTTCCAGTTTGTTGTTGTTGAAAGCCGTCATATTTTTCACTAGTTATAGTTTACAATATTAAATCACATCAATCAATAAATTAGTAAGCATTTCAATCTTAATTAATTTTCCCGATTTTAAAGATCAAAGCACTTTCGCTGCTGCCACTAACTCCTCCAGTCTAAGCACATTTGCAGCGAGCCGCTAGCCACGCACAACCACCTGGCGACGGTGGGCAATAAAATTAATTTATCTTTCAGCTACAACGGTAAGTAACCGATTATTTCCCTTGTAAATCACCACAATAATAATTAATTTCGAAACTGATCGCGCACAAATCAGACCGGCAGAGACACACGCTGGTTCCTCGAAATGCTGTAAACAACTATTGAAAAAGAGAACGAACAAAGGGAGTACAATTGAAGACCCAAGCAGACAGGAACATGAGACAAGAAGACAGCTACGGGAAAATACTAGCCAGATCAAATCAGACTCTAGAGAGCAGGGTTTGCGGGCCGGATACTGCCCTGCCATGCCAGCCACTGACTGCCACAGTGTCACTTCACTATCGGCAATCGTGTGCTTCGCCTCAGGCCACAGCATGCTTGATTCTTTCATGTTTACATTTTTACTGTTTTGTATTTTCTGTTTTGTTTACTTTTCACCTTCTGAAGAGAGCATATGTTTCCATCCCGCCCGACCCAATTCCCGTGCCAGTTCCAAATCACGAACGATCATCTCGACTTCATACGGGTCGGGCGGTCGGTAGCGGTACTGTACTCTCTATTTCAATATTTGTTCTCTAAAAAAAAAACGTAGTTGTCAGTGTTAGCAACTATATCGTAAACCCAAAAATTAAATTTCCTCTGCATAATGATTTTACTTGTTTCGTGTGTGGTACTCTACATTTACACAAAGACATTACGTTTACGTAAGTAAATGTCCTGGCAATTACTGTTTACACTGAAAATTTTACGTAACTACATACATAGTTGTAGCATAACATAATGGATGAAAGTAAAATTAGGTCCTACTCTTTCGATGTTATTATCGAAATAATTATAAATGGAAATTGAGCAACACTAAAGAAACCAAACCAAAATAAGAATTGTTCCATGGGTGTGCAATTGGATTTTTAAGCCGCTTTGACTTGGGCCTTCTAATAGGTTTTTGTGAGAACTGGCTATTGGGGATCCTGTAACATAAACCAGGCGTGGCAATAACGTAGCTTAAAAATCTGTAGCGTCTGGCTCGCATATAAAATCGACGATGCCCCCGACTTCTGACGTAACCAAAGAGTGAACCAGAATGCCTCGTTCCAATGTAAAATCAACGATGCCTCGGGCTGATGTAGGAAAGGCTTCAATTTTTTCTTAGAAATTTACTGCAAATTTTTCTTTAGTATCTTTAAGAGTTGTTGGAGGCCAACAATGGGGCCCAAGCGTATGAGCGCATTCATTTTTTTTAGAAATTTATAGAAAATATTTCGGAAGAATTTTTATTCACTTTGGTGGCAGACTAGAGTTATTTTCAGATATGTACCATACTTTCATGTGTGCCATTGTCGGCCTCCAAGAATGCATGCAAATTCTAAGGAACAAATTTCCGGTAAATTTCCAAGAATAAATTGAGGCCCTTCCTACATCAGGTCAAGGCATCGTCGATTTTTAGGCTCAAATACAATAGCCGTAAAGACCTTACGGATTTGAAGGATACTGAGGCTTACTTACGAAAAATTGAAAACATTAAATGTGAACATAATAGCTTTTACGGCATGTGATAAAAATGACAATTTTTCGTAATTAAACCTCAATCCCGTTGAAATCCGTAACGTATTTACGGCTATTGTAGTTGAGCCATTTATTCGAGCGAGGCGCTACACATTTTTACCGCTGGAACAGAATGAACGGATCAATGCCGGATGGAAATGTCACGCAAAAGTTGAATGCATTTGAAATACCTTAATCCGCACACAGTGAAGGCAGTTACCGCATTTGCCGCAAGAAAGTTGGTCAACTTTCAACTTTCACGCAAGTGCAGGATTGAAAATTTTTGACAGCTGAGCCAAACGTTTGTTTTGAATGAAATTGGTAATGTAAAATTAAAAGCTGCGGGATGTTTCAAATGTTATTCTTATTATTCGCACAAGTTTTAACAATATAAAAATATCCACAAGCACAATATTGAAAATATGAAAATTGCATTGAATTGTCATTAAACGCAGTCGCGGCAATTTTGTTCTGGGCAGCACTTTATTTCTTGCGTTGTTTGACAGTTAGCTGCGTGTTTACTCCGGCATTGATCCGTTCATTCTGTTCCAGCCATTAAACTACTTTCCCAGTCTTTGGATGTTATTAGTTTGCAACGGTGGTGTCGAGTAGTCGAGTTTTGAAGCAGTTTTGCGATAACGTTTCGTGTTTTTTTTTTTTTTCTGTGATACTATGTACGTAACTGCGATCCATATTTGTTCTTTTTCAACTTTTTAAAGCTTTGTACTTTTCTATATTTTTTTAAAATTCTTTCATCCATTACAGTGCAAAATAAAATTACCAAAAGGAACGCAGAAAGCGACAGTAGGCGTGAATTTAATAAACAGTGGGAAAACGAATTCATATTCCAGCAAATTCATCAGGAAAACCGTTTTGATTGTTTGTGAAAGTACCTTTCCACAAAATAGAAGATATGATCTTAATAAACACTATACACATCAGACTTACACAGAAGAAAAAATGAAGTTTATTTTTGGGTCTGAGTTGCAAAAAGAATATGTGACTAATAGTGAATTCTTTTCTGCGGCTCGGTGTTAACACTGCCGCCGAATCTGTCATTTCCGTGCTCTTTTCTTCCCTACTAATGTGGTAGGAAGAAAAGAGTCGGGAAATGACTGATTCGGTGGCAGTGGTTACACCGAGTCGCAGAAAAGAATTCACTATAAGAAAAAGACAAAATATGTTTGCTAAAGTAAGTTGGGAGGACTTAGCTATGACAGAAGCGTGATATGAAATTGCATTAGCAATGGCAAAAAAAAAGAAGCCTTTTTCTGATAGAGAAGAAATTGTTAGGCAGTGTCTCCAAATATTTGCACGCCATCTTGATAATAAAAGTATTGAAAAGAAAGCAGGTGAAATCGCTCTATCAAGGCAGTTGTGAGACGTATCGAGGAACTCTCAGGATGTAGCCCAGCAATTGGAAGACCTTGTCCATTCTTGTAATTTCTTTTCTCTAGCTTTGGATGAATCAACGGACTGTGATGTTGCGCAGTTAAACATTATTTTAAGGGGAACTGATGATGATTGTAATGTCTTTGAAGAACTTTCCAGTATGGAGTCATTGCATGGTAAAACAAGAGGATCAGACATATTTGAAAAAGTAAATCATGCATAGAAAGTCTAGAATTAGATTGTAGCAAACTCACCACCGTGTGTACTGACGGAGCGCCATCAATGATAGGTAAAGTCAATGGCACTGTAACTTTGATTGAACATTTTTTAAGCATTAAACAGACGAGAATTCAGAGAATATTGTGAATTGTTAGATTTGGAATATGGTGATCTTAACCTTCATTGTGATATTGCAAGGGACATTTGAAAGTCGTTTTCAGGACTTTGCTAAAGATGAAAACTGCATTCTCGCCATTATAAACCCATTTTCGCTTAGTGAACAAAACATAATGAAGATGTCTAGTAACATACAAATGGAACTGATTGATTTAAAAACAAATTCATTCTTAAAAATCAAATTTGATGAGCTTTTACCAGATCAAAAAGCTACGAACGTAATTAATTTCTGGCATGTGAACATTTCCCAGAACTAAGAAAATTTGCAAAAAATTATATATGTCGCTTTGGAACGACATACAGATGCGAACAAGCATTTTCATCAATGAAATTGATTAAAAGCAAAACAAGGTCGCGAATAACTGATTCAAATTTGAAGAATTCTCTGCTCTCAGTAACAAACATTAAAAGACTAGCGAAATCCAAGCAGGCTCAAAAGTTTCATTAAGTAATGTTTATGTACTGTAATATACTCATATTGTTTTACATACAATAAATAAATCATTTAAAAAGTTAACTATGTCTATAAACATACTTAAGGTTATTAAAAACATGCGAGTGCCAGGACTCCTTCTAGCAAGCAGAGTAAACAGAACTCCAAGTTCCAAGCTGGTCTCGCTCTCAGTGCCAACAACTGTGGTCCAGAATTATCTTTACCTACCAAACGAGACTCTGGCAGCTATAGAACTATCATGAAGCGATCATTTTGGCCACCACTGACATAAACAAATCGCAGAGATACTAATATCAGAGAAGCATTTTTTGCAGAGCTCGACTTCTTGCTTTGAACGACTTTTTTTCTTCTCTGCCAAAATGTATTTCTTTGGGAATAAATTTAATTGTGCGCTTCTTAAGCTTTATTCCGCCAGATCTTCTAAGGCAGCAAACCTTTCTTATTCATATCTAAATAACAATTTTAAATAATTTTGTGTCATTTACTTGCAGACAGGATTCTTATTTCAAATTTATAAGCTTTCCAGTATTAAATATTGCAACTGCCTGACACTCACTTACATCTGTACAAAAAGCGTACAAACATTTACGTAAGTAGAAGATTTCCCAAAGATTTGTCAAGAGTGTCAAAATAAAATTACTTGCGTAAGTTACTTACGTAGCTGTTGCCGTGTAAATGAGCTGTATACACCAAAATGATCCATTATCAACTGCTAACTTATGTGCAATGCGAACTTCCAATGACCAGACCAAGGAAATTTTATGATTGATGTAAGTATTTCAATACCTTGATAACAGCAAGATTGTGTATTCTAGATCAAGGAAATAGATTAGGTCATCAGATTTTTTTTTCTATGATAATGCCAAAGCTCGGGGCATACCCTATAATGCTGTAGCACAAGAACCCATTCATAATGGTTTCCTACCAAGTCTGCATAGAGGCGAAGCGATATGTAATTTTGTCGGGGATATGAAATATTGAAAAACATACAGAAAAATAAAACACGATTTACTATGGGGTGTGTCCCAATGACCTATTGTTTGTCTTTATTGAAAGCTTCATAATTTTCATAAAGTACTAAGTAAACGACAGTATCCTTTACAATCCTATTCTAGATGGTGTTCGTCTAGGACTTGCTCCAGGTGTTAAAATCTCTTGTTTAGGCATTGACGCTTCTTCCCGTTGAGCTGCCTGTAATTTCTCCTCAGCCATTTGCTCCTGTGCTTTTTGCATTTGTTGTTCCATTTCCTTAAGATGCTCAGCAGCTTGTTTCTTCTTTTCACGGCCACTTCTACCTGTTTCTTTTACGGAGAAAAACATAGGTCCTAATTCCGCTAACCAATATCCATCTACAGCTGTTGCACATTGCATGTATTCCTTAGCTGTCATTACCAATTCATGATAAACTACATAATCTGGTGTCGTACCGAGACTATATAAAGCTGATGTTGGATGTAAATGACAAGGCATGCCTGTACGTAAATTAACGTACTCTCCTATGCCTTTAAGTCTAGCCGCCTGATAGAAGTAAGCTAAAAGTAGAAAATATTTTGGGCTGTGAGGTTATAATATTTCAAATATCTAAAGCTAGGCTGGTATGCATCAACTGAAAATAATGGAAGTTTTGTTCAATTTAAAACTACATCTTTGAGTTAAGAGATATTAAAGGTTTAATTATCTGTGATACCCTGCAGGTTCGACGCGAATGAGTTTCATTTACGAGGGACAAGGCACCAAGGCTTACCAAAGTTATTCAATGACGGGATTCCTGTAAAAAGCTATTCGCAATCTTACAATTGGTATTCAAAATTGCACTAAAATATTGTAGAGTGTGTACCTTATAGAATTATTAAATGCAACTCTGAATCTTCTATGACATACTGAATCTGGTATTAGGGAAGAATGATGATCCATAAAAGAAGTCGAACATTACTTCAAACGTATTCCAATAAAAAACAAATGCTCTGAGACCCACAATTAAGGTAGAGAGTCTCATTATTGAGCAGTTGGCGAGCTTCACTGCTATTTTAATATTATCAGCTGCAGATCAATCCATAATTCCCAAAAATTTTGATTTCAATATTAATATTTTAGAACTGTTCATATATTACATTTTTCCAATGTCGGATTTTGACAAGAGAGACACCGGTGGGTAGCATTTTTAACTAGTATTTGCGCAGGAGTTCCATCGTTTGATGCTTGTTTCATACTGCCCGTGCCACTCCTTTCAATCCTGTTTATATTATATGTACATACATCAGTTCATAATAAGCATTCAAGTTGCTACATGAGCATTGTTATTTTTCAGATTATTTAAACAGATGACATGGTGTGTCGGTTCGAATTTTTTGTTTGTTTTTTATTAGAAAGGCAGGGGGTGAGAGATCCCAAGCACGAAGGCCAGAGCGGCCTGTCCTTTTAATGAACCGCATCCGGTCTTGGTGAGGAAGGTTTTCAGCTCATATACAAATAGAAGGGCAGACCCTAGAGTATCCAGCCTGCTTCTGGCGAAGCCCGGACAAGCACACAGAAAGTGTTCGGTTGTCTCAGGTTCTCCTTCCAGACAGACACTCAGGGTTGTACGCAGGTTTTCCCACCTCTGCTGATGCTTCCTACGAACATCCGCTTTGATGAGAGATCCGATACCTGAGGTAGCAACGCCTACAATGAGTTCCAGTCCGAGAAAGGGGGAATCAAAGCCAGCCCTAGCAAGAAGGTCAGGCCTTTCAATCCCCATGATTCCCATGTGACCAGGAACCCACTGAAGGGACACCTTTTTGTAGATACAGCTTATCCACGGACGACCTGCAGTCCCCCAGTAACTTAGATGTTATCCGAGAGCCACCCAGAGCAATCCAGGCTGCCTGACTATCCGACAGGATAGCAATGTCCTTTCCCTTGATCTCCATATCAAGGGCTATCTTCGCTGCCATTGCGATGGCGAAGACTTCAGCCTGGAAGACAGTACTATGCCTTCCTAGTGAGTATACCGTCCCAATGTCAGGTTCAGGAAAGTAAACACCCGCACCGGCTTGCCTTGCGTGGTATAATTTTTTTTTTTAAAACTACCCTATTCTAATGCTGGTATTATTAAGATTATTACTTCAAAAAATACTACTTACCTGAACAAATACATTTGCGAACAATATCCCAATCTGATCCGCATGATTTAACTGGCAATTTTTGCTGAACCAAAATATCTTTAAGCTGCTGACGAACCTCGCGCACTTTGCGCATAGCTTTTATATGTATAAAATGCTCATTACACCAGTTCGATGAGTAATTGTTCTGCTTCCATTGAAGATATACGTTCAGGTAAGTTAAGTGATCAGACTCAGGTACTTGAAATTTCTCGCGAACTCCATCAGCTTCTTCTTCGCGACCTTTAGGTCGATAAAATATCGATGGAACAGAAAGCATTGAAACTGAAAGAACAAGATAAATTTATATAATAATACTACAACAAAACATACATATAGTTAAAATTAGCTATCTATTTCTTGATTCAGGGGCGTATTATTTGTGATGCGAACGTTAACGCATAAACAGTCTAAAAATATAGGATCAGAACTCAATAAGGAAATAGGTTGAGGACTTAAGCAATGAAATTTAATACGATCTCCAAAAGTTATTTTAACAGATGATACAAAAAACCTGTACGCTAACTTTTTTTCATAGGTTTCCGGACCCAAAAAATCCTTAGAACTTTCCGGTCAGAGGTCTTGTAGTTGTTCTAACATTACCTCTACACTAGTAAAGCTTTACCATGCCAATGATTTGAATGTTCGATCATCATTTTGTTTATGGACAAGTTATGCAAAGCTGCAGGAAGAATCGCTCTTGCTAATGACAATTGCTATATCACCGTTACCGCCGTTCTAGTTTGCTTATATTTGTAACTATTACTTTCCCTTGATAATTCAGCGCCAACCAACATAATATTTTTATAGGGGACAATGAAGAATTATTTTATTTCAGCAGGGAATCCATTGAGAAAGAAAAGAACGATTCATTCGGTTTCGGTTTAGAGGAACCAGAAAATTAGATAAATGAATTCTAATAGCGAACGGTTCATTCCGTTTTAGAGTAGAGAAATCATTCAGAGAACCGAAATAAATTATAATGGATCAGAGCCGAATGGCTCTCACGACAACCGAATCGCTCCTGGTCGAATGCACACATTACAGATCAACACATTGCATTCAGTGACTAATGGTGCTTGCTTAAAGCAGCAGCTGTGAGAAATTGTTGAATAACCCCTAATTAATGCAAAAAATCCACATTTTGCATCGAAAGTTAATCATATGGTCACTGAGAAATTGGTAGTTCAGTCAACATGCATATAGAAAACTACCGTGGAAGGCAACTGTACGCCATGTGGAGGTTGTTGAAAGCGGATGTCTGTTTGTACCCTATAATTTACACATGATAAACAAAAGTAACATTTCATTTTTGCAGAGAATTTTAAAGAAATATTTTAATTACGAAACATACCTATAATTAAGACTTCTGCACTACATCCCATCTGACAAGATACAATCAACATTTGACACTGAGGAGGATCCAGTGGGAATTCAGCCATTTGCCTTCCAAGGGGTGTAAGTGCTCCAGTATGATCAAGAGCTCCCAAAATCCAAAGCTGATAAAGAGAGTTCAATATATTGTCCTGGGGAGGAGGGTCCATAAAGTGGAACTGTAATAAATCTACAACTCCAAGTGATTTCAATAGAAGAACTGTATTGGCCAAATTAGTTCTTTGTATTTCTGGCACAGTTAAGGCGAGAAGATCGTCTTTATATTGCCGTTCCGTATATAATCTGAATGCTTGTCCAGGACCAGTTCTACCTGCTCGACCAGCTCTTTGATTTGCATTTGCTTGTGATATTGGGTAAATTTGCAATGCATCCATACCAATCCGAGGATTGTACACTTTCAACTTGCAGTATCCTGAATCAATTACAAATATAATGCCGTCAACTGTTAATGATGTTTCTGCTATATTCGTAGCCACTACACATTTTCGAATCCCATCCTGAGACTTCTGGAATATTTTCGCCTGCAAATCTGATGGTAATTGTGAATAGATTGGTAAAATTGAGAGATTTGGAGCGCTATCGATTTCCGCAAGTCTTTCAGCAATAACTTCGCAAGACACTTCAATGTCTTCCTGGCCAGGCATAAAAATCAAAATATCACCGTCTATGGGTTGTAAATGAATTTGTAGGGCTTGTTTTACAGCTGATTCCACGTAATCTTCACATGTATTTTTGCTGAAAAATGTTTCAACCGGAAATGTTCGCCCGGGAATTGTGAACGTTGGAACGTTACCAAAAAATGTGGCGAATTTTGTTGAGTCCATAGTTGCTGATGTTACGATTAATTTCAAGTCATGTCTACGAGCTACAATCTGAGAAAGCAATAAAGATAAAATTTAAGTAATTGAAGATTAGTTTAAAATTATGTTTAATTAAAAGTTTTAGGCTAATTGTAAAATAAATTAAGCGGAATCAGCCCGTATTCCCTTTAGTCTAAGATACTTGGAGACTGTCTCAATGTCAGGAAGGCATTAATAGCAACTACATTATGGATAGCCTTGCTAATGATAGAGTCAATTCGCAGTTTTCGACCGTGAATCTATCTATTGTATTCCAAAAAACTATTTTTCGAAACAAGTTAGCCCTTGGAGGACAGATACAAATCGTTATACTACCTAAACTTTCCAGGGCTGAGACAGAATTAACGAGCTTTCTTTTTGCATTGCGCCCCCCTAAGATAAGATCTTGAAAAACGGGTGACTTGTATCTTTTGTAAGGAAGAGAATTTTTTCGACACGAATTTTTGTAATATTCAAAATCATACTATTACAAGCGGGACGATATATTTAATTGCTGTCAAACACAGTCTTCCTCTTATTTAAGATCTCCACTCACCTAACACCGGTTAAATGTATTTTGTAAAATGTTTCTGTATACCACTTTTTCCATACAACACATTCCAAAGTTCTTATGTGAGAAACATTGTACGAAGAATCCTCGATTTCAAATACTCTTTTGATTTTTACCGTTAAATTTTCCCGCTTATACAAAGATAATTTACGGTAATCCAAACTCTGCAGCTGCTACAAATATTCATCACATTTGCAGCATTTCGAAGGCTTCTTAAAAGCCTCGCTCAGATCATTTGCTTTTCCCATTTCATATTGAAATGCACAGAAAACTTTTGAATTGCCCAAATTTGGATACTGACCTTCCCAAGTTTATATACGTGTGTGTGTGTATATATAGCATAAATGCGATAAATATTATTCTCGCTGTCGTATTGTTGCTTATAGAAAATAACCTCGCCAGTCTCTAAAAATGTACAGAATTTAAAGCTTTATTTTTTTTATTTAAAAGACCAGGCCTGATCAGTTTATTCGAAACCAAATTAGTCGTGCAAATACACGCTCATGGATATGTGTATGTCGACTTTATTGTTGACTTTGATTGTTGACTTCTGCTTGTAGTTCAATTTACTTGAACTTAATCATCAACGCTGAGTTTTGAATGTTAATTTTTTTTTATTGAATCTTAACTGATTTCATTTTTTACGATAGCAGAATTCATTTACCGATCTGATCCGGATTAGATTATCTTTTATGGTTGCTTTTGATGATGTGGATCAGGTCTGCATTGCTTTGTGAAATAAAAGAGACATGATCAACACGAGTATTTTATTTCACGGTGCTCGAGGAATGCGCAAACTTGAAAAATCTCTTTAAATTTAAGCGTAGCTATATTTCCTTCAGAAATAATCTCCTCTTTAATTTCAGCAAGCTTCTTTCTGTGTGCATTTAGAAAGTCTTAAAATTAATTAAGACTTGAGTTAAGTAAGAGGTTTTTGACTTCACACATTTTGTTGATTGCTTTATAACCCGAGTAAGCGTCCAATTGCATGTCAGCCTTGGTGTTGGGGATCCAAACAGCCCCAGCACAAAGTATAAATAGATTAGAGTAGATATTACGATTATCAAAAACAAAATGTCAAGCCAGCGGAATACAATAAAATGAGGAAAGTGGAAAATACCGAAGGGCCAAAATCTTGGAACAAAAATTCCTAAATGAAAAAACCCCAAATATTTAAAATGCCCTTCTCTCACAATATTAGTAAAATTCCTCTTCCAAAGCCTAAGTGGGTTAAGCGAAATATAGTTTTAGAAATTTTTTCGGGATTTTGGAACCAATTAGTGCTCGAATTTCGGATAATATTCGTACCGAACTTAAAACTCTCATTCATCAAAATACAAAAATCGAGAGCTACTACAAAAAGTCCACATTAAAATTAAAATGTTTGTAAAATGTTTCCAGATAGTATTTGTAAGATGTAAGATGTCTTGGGATCGCGACACCAGTACCCCAGAAGAAAAATCTCGGATATATTTTGTGCTTTAGATGTATGTTCTTATTGTTGTATACGTTTTGTGTTAGCGTAAGGTAAATTATATCAAATATCAAAACATATCAGATGCAACCTTACCCAATTACATGATGATTTAGAAATCTTTCAATATTTATGGCGTCTTAAAGTCAAAATTTCAGTTTTTTTTTTATTCATTTCTTTGACTTAAACCGATTTTTTTAACACATCCTTTTGCTACAAATAAATTATAAGCTCTTTCTTTTGACCTACAATGTCCGGACTGCAATTTCCTTTAACTGAAAAAAAAGTCCATAAATGGCAGCCGTGACATTTCTGTCAGAAGTCCGAAATATAATTTTAGCCCCTACGAAATTAGCAGTGCATAGAAGGATATCTCCAACGACAAATAATCTGCACCGTTATGGATTAAAATAATATGTTCTCCCTCATTAGGGAAAAAATTTAATTTTTCTTGGACCTTTGAATCGGTTACAAATATTGTAGATCAAATTAAAGAGGAGAGAATTCAAGCCTTCTATTTGTATATCCTAGATAAAATCTATAGGGTATACTAAGTTTGTCATTTCGTTTGTAACACCTCGAAATAATGATGGTAGAGCAAAATGGATTGGATAGCCACGCATAATATTAAAATCTATTTTGATTTTTGAATGTCCGTCTGTTTGTCTGTCCTCTCGATAACTCGGGAACGCGTTTACTTAGTTAGAGATTTAAAATGCTCACGCCCTTTTAAAAAAAATGTAGATTTTAGTTCAAAAATTGTTCCATCATAGCATTGTTTACTATATATTTGCACATTACCTGAGAACGCATCGACGTAGAGAGCTGAAATTTTGTACAGGGCGTTTTCATACAAATTGTAAAAACAATTTCACAAATGGATTAAATCGGATTAAAATTGATATTGTTTACGTATACGTGAAAACGATCAGTCGTTTTTATTGTACTGAAAGTTCTTCAGAATGTAAAATTCTATGCCGTTCTAGAAATAGATGCGAAAAAACAAATTTAACAAGCAAAAGAGCTAGAATTAGTCTAAGACCAATTCTTATGATACCCAAGATGAATGCCCGTATAAAATTTCGTATGGTCTCTGATCTATGCAAGTTTGATTTTTGAAGTGGTTTTTCGCATATATTTCTAGAACAGTTTGTCGGACAGAAAAAATTATTATAACCAATTTTATAGGATTTCGTATTCTGAATAAGTTTTTAGTACAATTAAAATGTCTAGGACTGATCGCTTTCAAAGTATACGTAAAAAACCTAAGTTTTTATATGGAAACACCAAGAAGGGGCTGCCAGATTGCCCATTTTTGACATTTTATTTATTAGTACAATGAAAACACCATGTACCAAATTTCAGCTCTCTATGTCGACGCGTTTTCAGGCAGTGTCCAAATATATAGAGAAAACTAAATTTTTCTATGGCAGCCCCACGAAGCCGATTTGTTTCATTTTCGAACTTAATTTAACTTTTTTTTTTAAAGTGTGTGCACAAAATTTTAGCTTTCTAAGTGAACGCGTTCTCGAGTTATCGTGCGCACGGACATGCAAAAATCAAAATAACTTTTAATATTAAGCGTGGGTGTCCAATCCATTTTGCTCTACCATCATTATTTCGAGGTGTTACAAACGAAATGACAAACTTAGTATACCCTTTTATATTTCATCTAGGGTATAACAATCATACTTGCACAGGAGGTTGACCATACGGGCATTCATCTAGGGCAACGGTGGCAAATGTGGCTCTAAGAGCCGCATGAGGATCTTCATTGAAGTAACTGTGGCTCCCATGGGAAATTGAAATCCATTTTTTTTTTATTATCTCAGAACTTTTTTTTAAACCTTTTTAAATGAACTAAGTAATTATGCATGTATTTTGTTATACGTATTTTATGTTGCGTTTATTTTAATTTTTATGTTTAGATATTTTGCAATTTTTTCCAATAATGATTTCAATGAGGAATGATATTATGTTTTTAAGTTTTTTTTTTTATAATGCATATTCATAAGAGTGGCAAATTCTGTTTATGCAAAAAAAAACAAAACAACGAAACATTGCGTTCGTTTTTACTTTTTAACTCTCGTTAAATCAAGGTACCTATCACAGTAAAAAGTATCTACTTCTTTTAAAGTAGTCAATTTAGTGCCTACTCTTTAAGTAGTAATTTGCAACCAGTGGAAAAAAGTTGCATATCGCTATGAATTTTAATACTTAATGTTGTAAATGAATTACACACGAGCTCGTAAAATTACGCACACGATTGCTAACAATTCAATAAAATGTGTAAAATTCAAATAAAAATTATATTTGGTTACTTTTCTAAAGTAATCGCTCTGGAAATTTCTGAATTCAATTTGTATCGCGAAATAACTAGTTATGAAAAATCTGATAATACCGATTGACCTTTTTCATATCATCAATAGGATCGTATTCTTGTGTATTTTATGATATATTGCGCAATATACGTTTATCTATGATAAATATGATAAATTGATTTGCATTCCACAAAATACAATAAAGTAAAAAACGCTCAATAAAGCGGTGAATGAAATAATTTTTGAAATTTATAGTATAATTTCTCGAAGTTCGGCGTGAAATTTTAACCGCCATAACATGAAAGCAATTTAAAGAACTAATGCGAGAGTTACAAACATTGTACGTACTTTCCACATTTTCCTAGAATTTTACTAATAAAAATTATGCATTTTATGTATTTTACGTAAGTTTTCATATAAATTTGTGAAAATCCTACTCTACTTTGCTGAATTTTACTACTATAATAAAAGCAAAATTAAAGAAATTTTTTACTGTCAATTTGTTACGCGACAATTTAAATTTTTTTTTTAAGAAACGTAAAAATATAGGTAATATTAAAAATCCCCTCATTAAACCCTTCAAGCACATCCACAGTCTCAAACAAATGAAATTGCTAATAAAGTCGGGAATGGCCAATGAAAAATTGCGTTTCCTTTATCCTGTTTTAAAATTATTTTGTCGCGCTTGAACAAGAGGGAGAAGCATTCTTTGGTTTGAATTTGATTTCCATAGTTCTTTTTTATACTTAATATAAATTTGTAATATAAATGTATAAAATGAGATATAAATTTTAAACAAATTTAAAGATTTTAAAAAACACTTGGCAATTTATGTTCTACTATATAAATATATTTGTAATTTTATTAAAAAACCAAAAATAAGGCCGACGCGTTTCGTTCGATTAGAACATTATCAAGGCTGATTGCGCTGACTAGATGCTCTGAGAGCTAATTTTAACTATAACAGGATCTAGCAGAGGGCTTCTGTTACTGAAATCAATTTGGTCATTAACTAGAAAGGTACCATTCTTCTGTTCTTTTTTAGTATTTGTTTTTTTTTAACCAATCGGCAAAAATGTCCCATTTAGGGGGTTTTTTTTAAATCTGGTAAAATGTTTTTTTTTTTTAAGCAATTTAAGCTTGTTTACTATGTATAATTTTTCCGCGGCGTAAATTTATTAATTTTTTGTTTTAATTTCAGACTTTGGAAATAACATTACTAAATTCTTTTATTAATGTAACCTCAGAAAGCAAAATACAAATTAGAAAATAAAAATAAAATCTTCCAAAAAAAAAAAAATGGATAAAAAAATTAGCTTTTATTGCAAATAATTTAAAGTCGTTGTATTTGTAAAGTTGCCACTGCACAGTACACGACGACATTACGAAGTAAGTCAATACAACTTTTAAACTTAAATTCAAAATTGCGAACAAAGAAACTTAAGTGATTGCAACCAGGGTTTCGTAAGCATTAAGAACTCTTGTCTTCTTTTAGTCGCGCAATTTTTTTGATACCTTGTGCCAGATGTTGATATGGAAAAGGAGAATTTATTGTTTAAGAAACTTGGCAGAAGTGGTTAAAGTTCTGGATCCCGACAATACAAAACTCCATAAATTGAACGCTCAGGTTCCTACCACACGACGTACAACTGAACGTTGTATTGGTGAAATTAGTAAAAATTGTGAAAAGATGCTGTTGATGCGTAATTTGAAAAATTTACGGCATTCAGTTTAGCTCTCGAGATGGGTCAACTGACAGTCAGGAGGTTACACAATTCACCGTTTTAACCCGCTACGTATCTGCAGACGTAAATGTGAGGGAAGAAATGTTAGATTTAGTAGTTCTTATCGATACAACTTGCGGTGTCGATGTCAGAAATATATGTACACTTTTAGAAAGTAACAAGAATTGTTTTGGGAATTTAATTAGAACAAATGCCAAAACTCGTCAATTTAAGATCTATTTAGAAGAGTTACGGTTAAATTAGGAATTTTATTCAGTTATCATAAGCAAATTTGGATTAGATTTAAATATAATGTACTTAAATTCGGTCGATCAACTGTTCGTTGATAAAGTTCTTGTGTGGATGTGGATCCCTGATTGGGTGAACCCGATTCACTCTTAACCAAATTATTTGAATAAAAGGCCTCTCTAAAAAAAAACTCCGTTTAATTAAAAAATGAATGAAAAAATTTCAAATTTTTGACATTAAAGTGCCACGAAAAAGAGTTTAATTGATATTTTCAGCACAAATAACATATAGCGGTAAAAAAGGTTATTCTTTTCCACTTGGAAAAAGCACAATTTTCTTTTTCGGGTTTAAGGTACAAGCCAGAAACCTAAAATTTGAAACTCGTCTGCCCAATTTATTGTCCAAAGTATAAAAGAGATACTCACAAATAAAAAAAAATCTCATGGAAGGACATTTTTTTTATTTATTTCATTTGTATATGACCGCCATTTTCTTAATACGGACTAGTGGGAAGAGAATTGATGTCTGAACATTTTGTGATATGGACCAGTTTTGTGTAATACAAGAAATTTTGAAAAAAAAAATATTCTCAAAGAAATAATAAATTTTCCTTAGATACACATTTAGATTTCACATTTTTTACTTTTCATGAGAGTATAGATTCAAATTTATTTAGCTATACTTTAGGCCTATCGCACACAAGTAGGTGGTACACAGCTCTGCTGGTAATAAATGGTTTTTACAGTGCACCGCACACAATCGATTGTGTGCCAATTGAAAAGACCGACCGAGAAAAATCATCCTACTATTTTCCCACCCATCCGATATAGACTCGATTAATTGTAATAATTCCAAAACCTACCTCGCATCCAAAAATCATTAAATTCAAGGGCGCCTTGGAATTTTTACAAATTAAGCGAAAGTGGGTGTGTATAGTAATAATAATATTTGTATAAAATTTCTAAAGATAGCGAAGAAGAGCCACAGTAAAATGAATCAGAGTTGTTTGTTTTCATAATTTTTTAAATCGAAAACTCACGTGCTAAGAAACACGTCGCCAAACATCGAATTACTACGAGAATTTACGGTCTCACCACATCTAGCTAAAAATAAATGCTATTTTTGCGCTCTCTCGCGGCATCTTATCACTTAAGCTTTACAAATCCCGTGCTGTTTTTTTTTAATGCAATCATTCCGGTATAAGTTATCAAGACTTATTACTATCTATTAAAAGTTTAATTAAGTTTCGAGGGTGGGAATTGGTAAATTATTAGACGTGATTTTTTTCCCATTACTCAAAGAAACTATGCGGTTCTGTTTTGTTATTAGAGTTTTTCTGATGTTGGGAATAAATTACGTAAGCAAATGCACATAGATTTTGAAACAATTATTGTAAATGCCCTGTTGTGCTGCTGTGCCACAAGCTCCTACCGGTTATAATCGAAATAGTTTAAATTTCAATATTATCACAACAGTTAGAATTTTCTCATCGGACATGCTATGTGACTGCATCACGGGCAGACTTAATTTCAAATATTCCGCTAGATTTTTGTACGTTATATTTATACAGAAAATGACGTTTTTTGTGCTGCCACTTTCGGTAATAATGCCATCACTTACTGGTTACGTGGGATTACACAAGTAAATTCAGTAAATACATTCAAGTTGTACTGCCACATTGCTTGCTCATGTAAACAAAATATGTAGGCAGCCCAGTACACAGAGAACTTACATGTTGAAAAATTATGACATCTTACACGATAGTCATTTTACTTTGCTTGCAAAGTTTTCAATCTGACTAAAAAGAAATATTCGAAACCAGAGCTATTTAGATCAATAAAATTATTCAAAGATAATTGCTTCTAAAATAGAAAGAAGAAATGATACTAAAAAGAAAGATTTAAGAAAAAAAAAACCATTACAATTACTGAATTACAAAAATTCGCTAAGTACGGCTTGCATTCAGGCTGTATTGCATACTACTTACGCGTGTAATTAAAACTGCCATATATGCAACTCAGCTTTTAACGAACTTGCATGCTGAAGAATCGTGACAGCTCAGGTGATAGTAATTTACCTATATCTTTCTCTTCCATTTTCTCCTGTTTTTCCGATTCATCTGCTTTCTTTATTGCTTGCTATAAATGCCAAAATACACAAAACTTTGCGTTTCAACGTCAATTTTCTAATGTCGATTTCGATGGGACCATTTCAGTGTTGCACTTTTTCTGGCAGCGGAGAACTGGGAGCACTGAGGTCCATCAAACATATTTCTGTCATATTCCTTGTATTTGTGGACACACGTATTATATATACGGAACTGTCAAACGTAATAAATGTTCTTTTTCGATATATAGAAACAAATTTTTTCTTAACTTTATGCCAATTACCCAAATAAAATCTTTTAATTCATTTAAGCAGATGACAATTCAACTTGAATATGTATTTGTAACACCGACAAAATATCCAGTGCAAAGTAGGGGAAGTCAGTGCAAACCTCGTGTTGCACTTCTGCTATAAATTTTTATCTCATTGAACATTTTCAGTGTTGAACTGCTGGAAAAAGTACAATACTGGTGTTGCACTGAAGTCCCATCGAAATCAAATCATCATCAATCAACTTTAAGCACGCGTTGGAAAGGAGGTTTGCATGCAGGTTGAATTTTTTCGTGTAATCCCCGCGTTAAAAACGAAACTTGTATGCAAACTGAACTTATTCGTGTAATCTGCACGTTAAATTCTACGAATACGGAAGACACTTTCAAGATGTGACAGACCTGGTAGAGACAAAACTGAAAATACTTTCCCAAATGCAACGCTTCAGCCAAGAGGCATATGAAAATGATCTTTCCTTTATGAGACAATAGAAAATGCAAAATGTTAGATTAACTATTCGTGTTACTTATTGTATACCCATGTCCTTTACATCGAGGGTTCTACCGGGATCTGGGCAAATCAACATTTGAAGTAGACGACAGCTCAAATCAACACAAAACGCCAGCGACATCAGAACAAAACTGACAAACACGGAAGACAGCGAAAATTTCAGCACACTTTTTTGATGACGAATTGCTCATCAAAAGGAAAATTGAATGATATAGAATAAAAACAAATTGGGACGCAAAAAGAAAAAGAAAAAAAATATCTAGAAATTATTTAGATTAGTAAACAAGCCACCACACTAGAATTTTGAAGATAAATCGAGAAAAAGCTTGTCAGTAGAAGTAAAAGAGTTAAAATGAATTAGACACCGAAGAATTTTGGTTAATAATTACAAAATAGTCACAATAATTATTCTAGAGGACCTAAAATAAGTGATTACTATGCGAGAAGATGAGAAAGCAAAATGTGACGAATCCATGTAAAGACGTAGAAATCTTCTAAGTGATGACTATGAAAGAAGATAAGACAAGTCGACACACAAACCTTTAAGATATGACGAATCGGAATCTGAAATCGACCGTAGATGATTGCTATAATAGATGACTTGACCATGAGAACCAATCGGACAGAAGAATATGGCAGCCTATAGAGCTAGAGGTGAATTCTTCCAATTGAAAAGAACCGTCAGGATGGCCGAATATAGGGATGAAAATTCTTCAGATGCTACAACTCAATAAAGATAAGTGGAATTACATTTTCACATCCAAGCAAAGACAACGAAAACCATTTCCCAAATACGAGAATGTAGCCACGTCAAGTGAAGCAGCTTGAATACCCCATGTTCATACCGCTCATCACTTCAATGTCATTCCATATTTGGATTGAGATCTAGTTATAACATGCGCTATGTTATTTCAGGGAGTGGAGATCTTGCTCCTAGAGATTTGGTTGTATGCAGTATGAGCATCTGAAAGAAACTTGCCGTTCAGGGATTTTTATCATAGAGTATTATGCTCTATCTAAATATGTAGTGAAGCCAGAGAGAGAGGGAGAGAGAGAGAGAAAGAGAGAGAGAGAGAGAGAGAGAAAGAGAGAGAGACTGAGAATTGTTTATTATTGATGAAAAATTTATGAACTCTTTAAGATTTTCCGAGAGCTTCATAAAAGCTGTCAATCTTGATCACTTTTTCAGGATTTACAGTTGATTAAATCCACAGGGATCCTTTTGGGAATTTCAATGGTTCCTGAAATTACGGAAAGCCTATAGAATAAGGTTCAACACTACTGCACGGAACTGCGTACGACTGAGAGATGATATAGTGGAGTAAAACTGCTACGACCCTACAAAAAGGTAGTAACGATAGTCCCTAGTACATACATAGATCTGTTGAGATGATAATACACATTTAAGTATATAAGTAAGCGACACAGCTATACAGCGCCTTAAAAAGAAATTACTTCTATTTTGGTTTCTAGCCTTTGTAAAAATTGATATAAATTTACCTATCTCCGCGTTATTACTTTTACATGGTAGATTCAGATAGTACAGTTAACATTGTTTTTATATACTTATCGTTTATACATGGACTTAGGGAATTGATTCGATTAAAGTTCCAATAATTGTCGACTGAAAAGAGAAAAAAATTAATTAAATTCATAATAAGCTCCGAAATGAGTAAGAACATAATCTCAACAACTACTGCCATTACTCATTATTTAATCTCACATCAATAATATGGCTTTACGCGATAATAAACAATATGAATGCATCCTAGAAAGTTTACATACGAAATGATGTCTCAATATAAAAACGACGCAAAAGCTGACTATATATCGGTACATTCCTGTATATATTATGTGTGTGTGTTATAAAGCGAACATGAACAGAGCTTTCGCCAAGAAGCTCACAAAATTTTAAAGCTGCGCCCAAACTCTGAGGAATGTGGTTATATCGCTGATTAGTGAATATTATCTGGTCTGCTCTGGTCAGTAAAACGCCATCCTTGGCTCACCTATCCGACTCGTAGCAGCACGTAGATATTTTTTATTTTTTACTAGCCGTATACTAACTAGTTGATATCGACCATATTAGCACAGAGCCGGCTTAAAAGCACCTCAGTTTAATGCTAGTGGCTTTGCCTCTTCAGTTGTACGTTTTAAATCGCAGCGTAGTAAAGCAAGCAGCAAGCAAGCAAGCGTGAACAAAAAATAAATAAAATTTAGAGTCGACGACTTGTGAAAGTATATTTCATTGTAGAAACTTTTACGAAATCATAAATAAATATTAAAAAATATTGTGAAGTACTCATAGTTAGTTGAATAAGTTTTCAAGTCGAAGATACACCAAACATTTTTTTTATAGTTTAAAGACTGTTAGAAAGTGAGATATATCGTAAATTGGATTACTTCGTGATGAGATCAAGTGTATATTGTTCCCACAGTATCTGAATCTTGTCGTACTACAGCACTACCCGTGCTGTATCTTAACCTGTTATAAGGGGGTCCAAGTAATTTTTTTCCTTTAAGTTTTACATTTCAACAACAAAATATGAATCGCTCCAATAGCTTGGTGAATTCACTGAAATGGTGGTCGAGCCAAAACAACAAAACTACTACATTTGGGAGCACCATTGCGGTACAGAAATTGCGAGAATCCAAATGGTTTGTACCCGAGGAACAGAGAATATTTTGTTCAGTCGTAGAATGCGGATTTATCGTTGAGGTGCGAGGAGAACGAGAAAACGATAACTGGTTCGGAGTCGTTATATGCAAATCAAGCAAAGGTAAGATTTTCTTTCGTTTTTTTTCCTTTTTTTTTACCATCGAAGTGACTGCGTTTAGTATATAGAAAATTAATTCGCATGATAATGATTTCCCATTTTCTGTGTGAAATTCTAAAATTAACAATTATTCCTATGATAATAACGTAGGCGTAGTAGATATACGCACCCTTTATATACCTATACACCTAATTTATATTTGTAATTTGTGACCCGACAAGGTGATCTCTACTGAAAAGAATTCGAGCTTCAATACCACATCAGCATTGAGTGCAGAAGAGCTTTCGGTAACAAGGTTAAAATAATATTATAATTGGCAATTTATTTGAGTCTTATACGGCTACTATACATAGTAAACTCATTGTTTTTACAGGTGGTAACTAAAATACAAGAACACTGTTTCAACTTAGCGAGAAAAAGTGTAGAAAACATGAAAGTGTACCTAGCTAGGCAGAGTCCAAAGTAATAGGAGTATTTAAAGAATTCGCTTCAATAGCTAACTAACCTCACAGTATAGTGATAAAATTGTAGACTGACTCGTCGCGGAATAGAGGATAACCACTTTTGATTTTATTTGTAAATATAGAAGAAGAAATACAATTTGTAGCCGCAAGTGCGTGCTTATCTTCTGTGAGTTCTGCCGGGAAAGTCAACAGTTTTACTCAATTGTGTGTGGCTTAGCTATTATAGGAGCTATTCAATTTTATGGTGTTTTGGATTTGTTAGCGTTAGCATTATTTACGCGTATACTTTTTTCCTTTCGCACGTTATATATCAGTTTAAAAAGAAAAATGAAATCAAACGAATGTTGAAAATAGCTGCATTATAATTTCAAGGAGCCCAATACTTGCGAAATCTTATCTTCTTTTATCGTCTAATTTTATTGAGTATATTTGGTATTTTTGGTTCAAGGATCCCACATATATTTATATTATTATATTGTGTATGCAGCTACAATTGCACGCAAAATACGTAATTTAAAGAAACCAGACAAATATAAAAACCCAGAAACAGGAAAAGTGGTATTACCCAATGTTAAGACTCTAAGAAAAAAGCTTTTTTTTTTCTATAGTTCCAAAAAGGGACATGACCGATCTTTTCATTGCTCTGTATATTAAAAATGACCCGCCATCTAGTGTCACAAAATTGTACTTGAGCTTCTTTTAAATAATTTTTCTGCTACAGCCGTGATGCTTGTTTATGTCTGGATGCTCTACATGTTGAAAAAAAAACATTAGAAAAGCAGATCTTTTTCAATTTCTGAACTTGGCTCTGATTTTTGTTATCTTTTAACGAAATCTCTACATAGATGAGGATCATAGTGTGTGTGTATAATGTACCTACCTACTAAAATTTTAACTGAGGATGCGTTGACTTAGAACGCTGAATTATAGATCATACGATCAAGGAACAGGAATAGAGCTGAAGAATGGAAGAATCCACTTCCTCTCTTTATTGTTCCAAGTATAGCCTTAACAATTTTAAGAAACGAGATGAGTTGAGTGTATGTCTTGCTTTCTTAAGATCAACCCTAAATAAGCTTAGAACAAATTATTAAAGAAAAAAAAAAAGCAATCAAAAGCGAAAATTGATCAATTTTTGCAACTTTTCAAAGCTTCATCTGTTTTGGCAGTCGGTTCGTTTCCTTCTTTTTGAAAATTTAGTAGAGTAATCCCATTTGACCTTCAATTATCTACAAAAAGATAAGTGAAACAAATTTTGAGTACTCAGTGGAAATTTTGGAGTGTTTACTATTTAAAAAGACTTTAACTTCGTTCACAGTGGAGTGCATAATTAGCAAGTTATAATAGACTAATTCATGAAAGCATAACAAGAAATTTTAAAGTCAAGATATTTTGAAAAATATGAGCTAGATCCGAAAATGCCCACTAGGTTTTTTTAAGCATATTTAATGCTGCAAAATGAGCATCAGCTGAAACGAGGACACCTCATATATGTATATGCAAATGCAACCAAAAATAAAATACGTATTGCATTGGCTTGGAACAATAAAATAATTTTCAAAACACCCGAGAGATGTTTTGCAAGCAAGCAAGAGTTTTCACTAAAAACTTGTAGTCAAATGTAACGTCTAACGTAATGCTTAAGCTTAGATTCATACGGGAAACTGATGTTTGAGTAATTTTCAACTTAACTCTTTAACTTTTTAAGAAATAATACTTTTATTTAACAAAATTATATAAAAATGAAATTTTAGTTGCAACAAAACACTACGATTGCATGTATCCAAAGAAAAATTGTCGACTGACGCACTTACACAATCATGATAAACGGCTAAAGAACCAAAGTTAAAATTACTTCGAAGATCATTTTTCCATTTTTTCATAGTTCAGGTAGACGGGGTAAAATATAAAACGAGGTTGCAGAAAATTAACACTAATCCAAGCATAATACATATTTAATTTTTATATTGTGACCTGAGAAGTATTTAGCAAGAGTATTTCAAATAAATCTTCTAAAAAACAAAAAAGCAAAAGAAAACTACGAACACAGAAAGTGGGTAGTGATACTGGGAAAAGGAGATAATTATAATGGGATCTGTGGTTCTATGTATCTTGGCATATAATGTCCCTGAAAATAATCGCCTTACTTTTTAAATAACTACAGCACTGATGATAAGTGTAACCGATAGATACTTTTATAAGAATTCTGTTTCGAATTTGAAAATTGGGCATTTTTTTCGTAGTGGTGGTATACTAAAATTCTAATTTTTTACGTTGTCTTTGGAGGAAGGGAGAGTCCTTCAGATTGTATTCTGTTTCTTTCAACTCAGGGGTATGGTATGCATTTTGTTTTAGCTTTAAACCAAATTTGGACTACATATGGCTCTACCAAAACTATACATTTTTTTCGTTTCACTTACGCAGCACTTTCTTTAGTATATTTATTTCGCCGAAAATTTGACATTCTGTAGAAAATAATCGTGAAGTGTCAGCAGGAGATATTTTATAAAGTACGCTGCTCAAGCCTAGTAAAATGTGACATTTTCATACGAATTTTAGTGCTGGTAAACTGCTAGCAAAAATTTTTATTATGATTTTACTCTATTGCAATGCGGAGTTCACCGATAAGAACTGAAAGTTCCCTCTTTATCAAATAGATGGCACTATAATTTCTCCACACATTTTAATAGATGTTTTAATGCCCGAATCATTCAATAACTGGTAAAATTTTCATATTTCCTATATCTATGCCAATTTTGTTTTTTTAATTGTAAGGGTTAAATTTCTTTTATCAAAATATAAAAATGAATTACTTTGTTTTCCCCAAATTAACATACGTTAAAATTTTACCAGTGAACTCCGTACTGCACTATCATCAGTAAAATTTTTGGTTGCGGTTTTACCAGCGCTAAAATTTGTATGGAAATGTCACATTTTACTCGAACTCGATACTAGGCTTAAAACGAATAAAAAAAGGAAATAAAAATTTCTTCATTAATGATAAGAAAATTAATTTAGCATTAAAGCGGAAGGATGGCATTTGGAATTTCGGTACATCATGTATGACAAAAATTCAGCTTTTCATTCTCCACATTTGAAAAAATATTCTTTTTTGTTCCTGCTTTGTTTGCTTCTCCACTTATGAATTTGGAGACCCGGGAAAGTTTCGATTCACTTTACAAAGAAAAATTAATAGTTGTAACCTTTTTCAAATGTTCGACGGACTTAGATCTGAATGTTGACATGTATTATATTTTTTTTCCAAGCTATAGTTTTACTACCAATTATGTCGTTAACTAACCTTTCCAATGGCAAGTCATTCAAGTCGACTTACGTGAACGAACTTCAAAATGTTATTCCAATACTAGTAAAATCAAAGAGAAGAACTGGCAACACTTATATATTTCATTGGAAATATATAAAAATAATAAATTACACGTTTAGTAACTATCAAGACTATGTATTTTCATGTTACTTGTAGGCATGTATATAATAACATTTTGTTTGAATAAATTATTTGATTTCGGTTATTTTGCTAAAACTCAATAAATTCGTAATTTCCGTAGTTCCGTACTAAATCATAATAAAGGAATAATTCTTCGTTAAGTTAATTCATTTGACTAATTTAAATCTCTTAATATTTTGTTCCAATTCCAATACCAAAATAACAGGCGTCTATTTAGCAGACCAACGCCTTTCAATTTACTAAACATTTGACGAATTAACGAAGATCCCCTTTTTTGAAATCTACGGCTGTTAGGCTTCGAAACCTACAATAAATTATTGTAGTAATAATTGTATGGGAAAAAGGCTTAGTTAAGTAATGTTATTCAAATATGATAATTTTTACGCTTTTACTAAAAAGTAATGTTGAGATTTTTAAAATATCATGCAATTTTCAAAGAATAATTACTGATAAATTTTATGTGAAGTGTGAAGCTCTAATTTAAAAGGAAAATTAGTCAAATGAATAAACTTCAGGATGAATACGAGTCTAAATTTATTAGATAAACTCTTTTCTTTTAGACTTTTTTTTTCAAATTTAGAAAATCTAATCGTCAAAATTTTACTACATGCACAATATTACTCATATTTCAAAATCCATAACAATTCCTCCTGGTTTTTCAGATAGACAGAAATAGAAATAAAATGTAAGCGGATCAGCAGTTGCATATCATCTCGTTCTCGTTTAAACATACATATAAGAAACAAGAAATCGCTTAAATCTATATCTAAATAAAAAAACATTAAATTTCATAAATTTTACAGACAAGAAGTCCATCCCAGAATCAGTAGAAATATTTTCAGTGAAAATTCGTGATAATGGGCTTCGAGTATATAAAATGACTTTGGAAGATATATGGAGACATGGCTATAAAATTCGCATCAATAATTTTGGCGATAAAGAAAAGCAGCCACATACTGATAAGGACATTAAAGCACAGGTAAGTTGGCAAGTGGCTGCGGCTATAATAATATTTACCACCGAAATTTCAGATGTAGAGAGGATTTTTTTTCTATAACTTTCAGGTGACTTTCGCGCGTAAAGTAAAACAAAATCTATGGAATAATACAAAACATTTTGCGTACTGGTGTAGATATGGAAGTCGACAACAAGATATCAGAAGAAGACAGGTAAACAACGTAAAATTTTCTTTATCAATTCATTAACCTATTAAAATCAAAAAGAGCAATAGTTGAAGTTAAGAAACAAACAAAAAATAACTCAATAGCAATTTCGTTTGCAAAGGAAAAGGCTGTTGTAATTGAGTTCTTTATGTCTCTATATCGTAGATAAAAACAGTGATAAGGAAAAAGTGCTGATGAATGCACTCTACACACTGCGTAAATATAATGTTTAAATATAGAACGGGTTTAACTTTCGATAAAGATTGAATTTATGACTGCCATATACTCTCTTAATCGAATCTGCGTTTCAAACATGATAAAAAGCCAAAGATTACGCATGCACAGAATTTTGTAAATAGCAAAATATTAATTTAAAAGCCTATGTATGCTACTTAAGTGGCATTTCAGAGTATTTTAAGTTTTAATCCAAGAAATATCAAATGTACTTAAATTTCAAAATAAAATTCAATTCGAAATCACCCCTTGATTTTAAGTAAAAGATTTTGGAGAGGCCACTTAAATTTGAAGATGGCAAAAAATAATTAATTGCATTAAATAAAGGTAAGATATCCATGGTGATAAAAACCAACTGAATGATTAGAAAATAAAGATACTTTTGAACATTGGGAGGAAGCACTTTTTTGAAAATTGATTTCAATAATGGGCAAAATCCTGCCGAGTATGAAAATGGAGCTACTTTAGTTTTCTTCAAATTTCAAATCTTTACCTATATATTGTGACTTTCTCTATTCATCAAGTATTATAATATCTTCTCATTTTATTTTAAATCCTTTAGACGAATAATAGCCTCCTTTGTACCATCAACTATTTTACTTTTCTGCTCAAGAAGTGCAAGCATACTTTGGAGATTCTGCGATGTTCCGTTTATTGAAAATTTGAAAATATCCATGCCCCTTTTTTGGGTCTCTTAGATATCTAAAAATTTCCATTTCATTTCCGAACACAACTCCACATACTTACAAAATTCTTGTCTCTTTCTCAAAAATCAAAAATATCTTTGAAAGGAGAAGGGAAAGAACAAGCTCCTCCGATCGTTTTCACTTCATGTTAAAAAAAATTTACTGTTTCTCTGGATGGATGGAGGTTGGTCAGTGGTCAGATTTATTCCCCTTCAAACTTGACCTAATTCTTATCCAAGTATTTCATATGAAAAATGTTTAAGGTCTATGATCAATAAGAGTAAATCCAGCAACTTCCCGTAATATTCTCTGCACTTTAGATCTATCCTTTGATACATATACGGCACGACATAAGTCGGATGGCAAGCAGTGGTGGAGAAAATGAATTCCAGTATCTTTGGAAGTTTGTTGCTTTCCATTAATGGAAAAACAGCACCCTAGTGAAGACCGGTTTACATAACAGAAAAAAAAAATCAAAGCCGAATTAGAATCGTCTGCCAGTTTTTTTGTCAAAATACAAAATCTTGGGAAGTGTTCCAAAATTCCATCGTGTATAGCTCAATCGGCTAAATTACTTGCGATCAAAGCTTTTTTGATAAGATTTCCAGAGGCTTTTGGACCCTACAAACCGTGCATATCTCGTGTATGTGTTTAGTCGTAGCTGAAGTCAGAATAAAAATAAGATTTTGGTCCCCTAGTTGTAAATTTTCGTATCTCAGTATAAATTCAATCGCTAGCACACAAAATGGGACAAAAACTACGGAAAGAGACTTTTGGTCACATCCTTTTTATACAAAGTTTATAAAATTAGGGAAGTTGCTCTACAAAAATTTAAATCTCTCAGATATATTTAGAAATCGCGGTCTAGAACGAGCTCACGTAGTAAATTGAAACTTTGGTTGCTGGATTTTTTTCTGAGGCTCAAAATAATCTGAGGCAAATCTAACGTTCTTTTAGTTTTATTTATATAATTTTCTACTCACACCAAAAAATTACTTTCATTTCAGATGTCAGAATGTATGAAATGGGGTACCATCGGAATGAATGCTGGTATGCTTCTTCTGATGAACAACAGACAAAAGTCGTTTTCGACGTCAAAATAAATTTGGACCTGAAGTGCTTTCTGCAGTATGCAGAGAGCTTTGCTAGATACCTTGACAAATGACAACTTGTATTTGCATTGAAATTATCTTATTTTTAAGCTTTCTTATTATGAAAAGACTTGTTATTTAAAATATAGTTTTAAGAATATTTTTTTAGTATTTAAAAGTGCAATAAACATATTTTTTTATATTGGTTCAGGATTTTTAATAATCCTTCTCGTTCAAATTACGATGCACTAATAAGCAGAGTATTTCAAAGCAACCGAAGCATGGGAGCACAGATATATAGGAAATCTGAAAATTACTAAAACTAAGATTTACTTGAGTTGCGTTTTTTTTTATATTGATGTGGCTTATTGGAATGATTTGTTATACGTAACATGATTTTGTATATGGGGACCACTCGTGATACAAAGATTAACAAGGTATGGTCGAATTATCTCTCAATTGGTTTCTTGACTCATTTGGCGTTTCAATCGTCCTTATCAAAGTGAAAAAAATTGTGTATTTGGAAATTTCTTTGCTTTCCCACTAGCACATAATTACTTTTCCCGAAGTGATTTAAACGAAGAAACTAATGTTTTGTTAAATATTTTTATATATTCAAAACGTATTTCGGTCAATAAAATTCGAAAAACTCGAAACAAATTCGTTGGAAATGACAGTAGGCACCTCATGACGTAGCAACACAAAAAATTCCTCTGGAATCGGCCATACCTTGTTATCTTTGTATCACTGACATGTATAACATAGATTGCCTAATTTTCTATTATTTTCTATTTGGGTCAGCTTTTGGTCGCAAGGGTGTAACAATTATCTTAATTTTAAGTTTCATTTTCGCTTTAACATTCATATTTCAAGTACAGGGTCATTCCATGTCAAATAGGCAACAGGTGTGACATGACCATCACCAATGTATCCCTCCTCTTCTCCGTTTCGAAATTATGGTTCAACAAATTTAAAATTTCGGATTTTTAACTCGGTTTTTTTTAACTACTATATTTATCAAAAAGCACGTCATCAACACCAATTTTTCATATGGAATTTAAGAAGCCCAAGAGCTTCCCTTTAAAATGACCTATTACTCTCTGTACCTAAAACGTAACCCTTTCTGCGTTTCTTGCCCCTTTTTTTAAGCATATCCACCGAATGGCTCAAAAGCTCATTCCCAAAAGATAATTGCTTACTTTCTGGCATTTATTGAATTTTTTAGCTTGGTATGCTTAAGAAAAAGTGCAAAAAACGCAGAAAGGGCTACGTTTTAGGTAAATCATCATCATCATAGGCTGCAGCGTTAAGAAGTCACAGGGTGATATATAAAAACATACCCAAATATTTTTAAATCCCGTTATATCGAAAACCGTAAGGACCCCCCCCCCCCCCCATACAATTTTCTGCTTGTCTAAACATGGCCTATCTATTGCTTTCAGATGCAAGAAACAAGTTTTTTTATTTATAAGTAGCTATAGATGTATTTTGGTGAAGCTTTCTTGAGTTTTTACTCCTTGATCCCGTGGATAATATAAGGTATAAAATATAAAAAATTAACTTATCCTTAATGTCTTTTTTCGCGCATATTGTTAAGATTCTATTTTTCTTAGATAGGTTGAGATCCTATCTTTCAAATGAGCCATATTTCAATGTCCTAGTACTAATAGAAAAGTATATATGAATTTTTAAAGACCAGGACAGCATTTTTGCGAAATTTTGAAAATGCTATAACTCGCGAAACGCATTGGGATAATTTTTAATTCGTATTTTTGTTTTCACAAAATCCCTCCCCAAGTATGTAAAATTTCAAAAAAATTGGTGATGGTCATGTCACACTTTTCGTGATTTTTGGTCGATTTGTTGTGGAATGACTCTACAACAAATTCTAAATATATTCGAGATCATTACTTCCATTGGAATCTTCTATAACATAAATATTCCTTAAACTTGATTTTTAAGGAAATAAGTTTTAATGAATTTTTGTCTGCCTATCCCTAAAAGTAGGTATGGGGGGACAGAGAAAAGATTACAAATGTTAAATTCCCATCTTTTTCTATTCTATATACTCATTTGGATGATCCGCTGAACTGAAACTGGACTATAGTGGATTTCGTATAAAACTTATTATTTGAAGTTCAGTGGAATAAAGTAGTTAAACCAAAAAGAGCCAACAATAGAAAAGTGATCCCATGATAATGTAAGCAATTTTAGTGTCAGCGGTTCATGTTATACATATATGAGGGATGTTCAGAAAGTAAGTGTACTAGGTTTTTATATTTTTTTAGAAAAAGTGTATTTGAAAAAAAATAACAGGAAATTGTTGATACACTTAATGACTATTTTTCCACATAATTGCCATCCCATTCAATGCATGTGGTGAGCCGTGGCACAAGCTTCTTTATGCCCTCCTCGAAAAACTCTCCCGCCAGCTGCTTCCCCCACTTCAGAACCTCCTTCTGCACCTGCTCATCAGTTGAAAATTTAATTCCACGCATGTGTGCTTTCAGGGAAGTGAAAAGATGATAATCTGAAGGCCCCAAGTCAAGAGAATACCGGGGGTGGTTCAAAACATCCCAACCAAATGAGTCCAAGAGCGCCTTGGTGGATAAGGCTGCATGAGGGCGGGCGTTATCGTGCAACAAGCATACTCCTCTCGTCAGCATTCCCCTCCTTTTGTTTTGAATGCTCCTTTTGAGTTTTTTTAGAGTCTCATAATATTGTTGTGCATTGATAGTCTCCCCTTGAGGCAGAAAGTCGACCAAAATTATGCCTTTTCGGTCCCAAAACACTGAAGCCATGATTTTTTTGCCCGAAATTGTGGTTTTGAATTTTTTTGCAGATGGGGAATCGATGTGACGTCTTTTTGTCTCAGGCGTATAATGAGCCACCCACGTTTCATCTCCAGTCACAATAGAAATGAGAAAATCCTCACCTTCCAATTCAAGTCGCTCAAGAAACTCGCGGGCGCTATTGTCCCGGCGGGATTTTTTACCGACATCTTTCACGCAACTGGGCACTACAACGTGAGTTTACGTACTACCGTGTTTCTGCGATGCTCGCTCTAGTCAGGGGATAACCCTCTACCGCTCAGTGTTGCCAACCCTAAAATAACAAGAAACCACGGCCCGTTATGGTCACAGTACACTTACTTTCTGAACATGCCTTGTAATATATCAGTGATGGTGACACAAATTAAATTACATTTCACAATGACAAATAACACAAATGTTCGATCAATTTATATTCTACAAAGCATCACAATGTGATTTTTTATCAATTTTAAGAACAATCTACACATTCGGAACCGTCTTAGATATACACGGGAATTAGCAAATTCCTCTCGTCTGATTCATACCAACATAAAAGAAAGCAGCTTTACAAATGCCTAATGTGGGAAGGGCATAGAAGTACAAATCAAAAAACTTAGTTCAATCTTGATCGCCGGCAAACAATTTTTTTTCCGATTTACACAAATGCTGATTCATTTGAGAAGAAAAAAACCTTAAACAATGATAATTAGTATAAAAAGCCAACATCTGCAGAAAATAATAACAAAAAATCGACGCAGATGCGAAAACGTGTGAAAAGTCGACATCTTATGTAAATTTCGCTTTGTTCTTCCGATTTCTACATATATACATACATTACTTAATTGATTCAACGTTAAGCTTAAATTTTCTATATTATCGAGTGGAGAAAAATCCATCCATTCTTTTAATAAGGTTCTTATCTATACGGCTAATTCAAACAGAAATCCAAAGCAAGGATCATCCGGATTAGGAAGCATTCAAGTTTCGTTACGATTAGACTCTTGATAATCAACGATGCTCCCTTTTATAATCAGTGAAATGATTGAAGGTGTCTAAAATAACCAAGTGATCCAAGAACAAGCCTTCCTTATGTCATTGGAATACATTCAGCGAGTAATTTTTCACTCGGCGGTTCAGATTTTACTTAAAATTGTATATCCAATTACATTAGTAATTTCGAAACCCCAAAACAGCCCTATCTTTATATTATACTTGTCCATTTTACCAGTTTATTTTATAATTTTTTTTTAATCGTTATTGAAAAAAGTATTTTAGCTTATCTTACCTCTCTAAGGAGTCCGAACAATACGTCCGTAGATAAGGAACGCTCATGAGCTTCGTCCATAATAATAGCAGAGTAATTATCCAAATCAGGCTCTCTTAAACTTTCCCTGAGGAGAATACCATCTGTCATGTATTTGATAACAGTTTTCTCGGAGGTACAATCCTCAAAACGAATAGCGTATCCAACTTCTTCGCCTGTAATTTTAGAAAAAATATTAAAATGATCTAGTAATTGGAACAGTAGTCAATTTACCAAGCTTAGTACTCATTTCATCAGAAACACGTTTTGCAACCGACATTGCAGCAACTCTCCTCGGCTGAGTGCAACCAATCATTCCAAACTGACTATAACCGTCTTCATGCAAATACTGAGTAAGTTGAGTAGTTTTGCCACTACCAGTTTCTCCGACAATTATTGTAACAGAATTCTCTCTAATAACATTTAGCAATTCTTGTCGCACAGCAAACACTGGTAGATACCGCCTTTGTTCTATTACTGTTTTCTTTCTGGAAAAATCACTCTTTCCTCCACTTTCAGTGTCTTTCATGTGCTCAGCGAATTTCTGGTCCTTTCTGTAGTCTGCTGTATCCGTGTCTCTATCGTATTTTTCATCTTCTTCGTCTTTCTTCTTCTCAATACCCATTATATTTCCAAGTTTTGTTCCACCCAATTCCCAATGCTTTTTCTGTGCTTTACGCCGTTCTTTTTGTTCCCGAAATGCCCTGACGAGAGCGCTACCTTTACGTGCAATAAGAGCCATATCTGATGTTGGATCTTTGACAGGAATTACTGGTTCTGGCTGTTTAGTAAAGACAATTCGACCATCTAAAAACGGTGGCACAATATGATGAACTAGAAGATGTACTCTTTCCGTTGCTTCTTCATCAAAATCCTCGTTTACATTTATTGACATAACAACACCTGAAGTAAGCATACGATTCCGTTCCCACAGCTCATTGTCTTTGTTAATTTGTCTTTGCTGTGCGCTTAATCTTTTTGTGCGTTTCTGTTCTAACTGCTCTTCTCGTTTTCTCAAATACTCAGCACTCGGGCCATTGAAGGGATTATTTTCTTCATCGTATCCATCGTCCATATTATACCATTCTCTATCAAGCCGTTTCTGCTCCTGTTCCCATAAGCTCCGGTCTTCATCACTTTCTCCCCATGGTTGATTTCCCTCTCTATTAAGCATTGGGGTAGCACCTGATCTCTTACGATCATTAGCCCAAACGTTGTATTTATGAGCTGGTGTAGGCCGCGGAGTATCATCTTCTGCATTTCTACGCCGTGAAGTACGATCTTTTTTATTATTCCATGAAGACGAATCTGGTCGTTCATCCGAATAACTTTTCGGAGTAGGAAAATCCCAAGAAGATTTTTTATATACGGGAGGTCTATCATCGTCATCATCCCACGAAGAATTAGCAATGGCATCTCTTGTACCAGATATAGGTGTCCTTGGCTCATCCTTAAAACGGGGTGTGCCCAAACTTCTTGTAGAATCAGGTTCTTGCTTGCAGATACCATAATCACGATATCTTCTATCCCTATCGCGTTCTCTGTCCGCGTGTCTCCTCGACAATACTGATTTTCCCTGTTCCTGCGACCGCCTTTTCTCTTTAGAGGAAGCATAAACGCCTTTAGTTTTTTCCTTTTGCAAATGTTCTAATAATCTGTCGCGGGCCTTTTCTGAAACTCCGCCAGTGTGTGATGGAGTTTCTGAATTTCGCTCCCGAATCTGGCGACTGAGCTTATGAAAACAAGTCGTACTAGGTGTTTTGAAAATAGCATCTTTTGGCGATCCACTTCCCTTGTCGTCATACTCATTATCCTTAAAGGATATTAAACGTGTCGCATCTTCTCGTTCTTTTCTCCGTTGCGCTGCTAATTTATCCAGACCCAAAAGTGAAGTTTTAGGCACTTTAAAAGTACTTTCATGTTTGGGTCTTTTCAACACCAGCCCGCCTTTTGTATCTGTACTACCTTCCAAACGATGAACACTTTCATCGTCCTCCATTGTGCTGGAAAATTGTTGACAATTTAATTACACATTTGTTGTCTATTATTGCCGTATACATAAATGCTACAAATTTTTCACTGACTTTGCTCAGTCCACACTTTCTTACAGCAAACGTCAATTAATTGTCAAGCATTATGAGTGCGTTCGCTCAAAACGTCACATTTTCGAGTTCGAAACTTTTCGGTCCTGCCACACTTTTGCAGAAATTAGCTTAAACTTAAACCAAATTTTGGAAACTCGGCACCCTCGTATTGAGTGCGCCACTGGTCTTAGTTAGCGAACTAGATGGCGCCAGCAGATTTAGTGTGTTTTGTCAGCTCCACCTATGAACAAGAAAAACCACCAAAATAATTTCCGTTTTTAAGAAAGTTTCCTCAGAAATATGTTCAAATATTGTTTTTCTTTTCTCCTTTATAACAATTCGACACGCCTAGCCTAATTTTACTATTTATTTGTTCTTAGTCTCGCCAATTAATAAAAATTCTCGCCCGTCAGCAAACAAAAACTACAAATCCTTGTGGACGGAATAGTTTAAATTCAACAGTACTCACCAGTATGATCTTTTTCTTGCATTTTGTTTCAAAATTTTTTCTGCTGTCCCGAGTTGCTGCTGAGAGATCTTAGCCATTGTCAGAAAAAATGATACAATTTATTTAAACTCCTAATACGTCCAGGTCCCTATTTAACTCTGCATTGTTTTTTTTCTTTGCGCCTCAATCTATAATGTTCTTTTTCTCTTCAAGCTCGTAGCTCGTCCACATTCTTCCTTGTCCGTTATTATTCCATAAAAATCATATGATGGGATTGAAATTGTAAACAAGAGAAAATTGTTCTATTTATTTGCATTTTAAGGATTACATATTTGTTTTGGTGGATTTGTAACAAATGAACATATTCTCTTAAGAAGATCATTACAAAATGCATAATTCCATTAGTTGTAATTGGAACTGTATTAAAATTTTATATAATATAAATTTAGATTTTTTCCAATTCGTGCACCAATAAGAAAACAAAATAATATATTTCACAAAATAATCGGCTGAAAGATTCAAAGTTTATTATTATTAACAAAATGTTGAAATTTATGATAAAATTAATACAAATAAAAGAGAAATATTTGTTATTAGATCTTTTCAGTTCATTGTGTTAATATTATTTTATTAAATAAAAATTGTTCTTTTATTTTCTGAACTCTTTTTAAACATTATAGGGTTAATTTAAATTACCAACTGACTATAACTGCAAGAACTATGCTCATTTAAGTTCCTTAACTGTGGTATTCCGTATTCTAACTCAGCCTTCATTCATTTTATGTAATATTTTATAAAAAATATTTATATTTCTTAAGTCAAAGCCTTATTTACGCTTTTTCAAAAAAATATAAATAAAAAAAAAAAAAAATGGAATCTCAACGACAATTTTTGAGCTTATCTTTACTTTACTAAAGATGTTCCGACTAAAGTAATCAGCGCATAAATATGTATGAAATTCAAAAGAAGCCGATTTCGACTAGAATCTGCAGGTTTGCTGATAACAATTATCTCCCAGCAATATATGCCAGAGCCCAGACACCACATAAATTATTCTCACTCACGATCTCTGTCGAAATTCGATCATTCATTCTGTCTATCAACTATATGCTTCCGCGGAGTTCACAGCTTAATTTATTCGCAGATAAGAAGAAAGCAAATTTTCTTTGGGTTTTGTTTATTTCGGTGTTCTCCGCTCTTAAGTGCACATCTTCAAAGATCTAGAAGTGAGTTATTTTGTTGTTGTTTTGCATTGGGAAGTCAGTGTAATGAGTTACTAATTACGAAATTCAATAGTACCTATCTGAATAAGGTTGAGATAAGCATACTTACAATATACGTAGAAGCTCTCGAATTGACAAAACGTTGGCTGTGGAAGACAATAGAGACACACAAAAATTTGCAATGAGGCTGATATGGAGAGATTTTCACGTAAACTTAAGTGACTTTTTGGACCAAGCCACAGGCAACGTTCATCGAAGTGTTATAAATAGAACTGGTATTTGATTATCAATATTATATACTAAAAATTCTCGTAAATAATCTTGAAAAATCTCAGAAAGGCAGGCTCCTCGATATAACTTCCGACGATACTTTGAACTGAATCCTGTGATGCCACTTGGCATGCTCTTCATTATCTGTGCGATTATCTTTGTTTTATTGATATTTCGGAGGTGGCCAGGAGTAGTGGCTGGAATCATCGCTGGCACTCTTACCTCAGTGTCCGTATACTTTTTACTTTTAGCGCTCCGAATTGATAAGAGTGTTTATGAGTGAGTATATTCCAATGTAGTTAGTGCCTCGTGTTTAGATCGTAAGGTCAGATTTTTTATTTATTTTAATATTTTACAATATGTAATACTTACTTTTATTTTAATATATTGGAACATAACATTTTACAATTTTTACTTTTTCTTAAAAAAAAAAAGTTGTGCTTTTGTGGATCTTTACCGCTACCGACTTGCGTGTTTCAAGCGAATTTGGAAGCGAAATATGTTTCTATTCATATAATACCTAGGTCAATGCTGTCAAAATCACCGACATAAAGCCATTAATTAATGCACCAAAACTCGTTCGATGAAATCAATCAGAATGGCCTTTTCCCCCACTCAAGAGAGATTAGATAGAAATATAAACACAAATTTCCATTAACATCTTACCTTTTATTTACAGTTTCCGCCATTTTAATTTTACTTTTGACAGTTTACTAACTAGTTAGTAGGAGTTTTCACAAATCAGTGTCAGTTCTAAGAGGCCTGTAATCCCCTAGTTAGTTTCCTGTTCGAAGGCCATGATGCTTACGCATTAGGGCGAACATACATGCTCTGCTAGCATGTATCACCTTTCGTGGTTTAGATGCGTTCGTGATGCAAGAGTGAACTATCTGAATGATTATTAAAAATAAAGTAAACTTTTATTTTGAAGGCTAGATGCTCTTATAAGACGGATTCCCTTTTTATCTGTCCTTAAACTATCGCTTCAATAGCAAAATAAAATTCTAACAGTGGAATTGAATAAAAATTATTACATGTGAAAAAAAAATTCTTTTAAACCATTTACATTCTGTATAAATCTGAATCTAAGAATAATATTACTAACTATTACTACTATTTCTTTATCTAAAAGTAGTAAAGCACTATTTTTTAATAAATTTCGAAAACTTGTAACTTGTTTTGTAATAATTGCAATACCAAATGGGAAGAACAGTTTCATTTCTCCAGAAAACTTAAAAATTTCAAAAATGTTTTTATTGAAGAAGATATTTTGCTTTTGAAATGATGATGAAAAGATTAGCAAATATAAACAATTTATTTTGACACAAAACACACTTCCTTTCTGTGCTAGTATTTCGGTATAAAAATAGTTTGGATTTATTTCGAAAGTCGAAAATTTCTTAAATTTAAGAGTGCTGTTTTTCGAACTTAATTTTTGCCTTTAGATATAGCAATAATAACAATTTTGAAAAAAAGGTGAGCCACCATATCATTTTAAAATTTTACAATGGCAGCATCCATAACCAACCAAGGAAACTTTATACAAATACTCTACATAAGGGTAACATGTTTAAACATTTAGATTTTGTCGAACTGAGGTTTTATTCCTTATTCGATCAGACTCGAATCGATTGTATAAAACCATATAGACGAAGGAAAAATTAAAGGAAATCGAATAGAAAAAATCCAGAAAACAGTCGATGAGAAGTAAGCATAAGCAGCAAAATACCCTATACCTAATAAGAAAATGTGAAATCGATATTGAGGGCTTGCTTTGCATGCTGGGACATGGTAAATATAAAAATTAAGAACATATAAAACCGCGCTGAAATGTTAATTTGGAGTCGCGTAATATGATGCACATTTTGTTCGTTTGACTTTCATGAAAATGTTAACTTCCAAATCACAAACAAGGATCAAATACTTCATGGCTTGCTCGTGATGCAGCTGGTGTAGAATTGAACCTCCAACTGATGAAACCAGAGATCCAGATTCCGTTACCTTAGCGATGATGTCTGATCAATTTGCTGTTTTTCAAACACTGCCCTCATTTAATGAACGAACAATAATTCAAACGCAAGTTTTTTTTCTGAATTTTTATTACCGATTTGCAATAATAAATTAAAACCCAAAATGAGAATAAGAATAATAACAAGTAGAAAACACCAACAGAAAATAAAATTTTACGGATTTAAAATACACATAGAAATATTATATGCTTCATTTCGCTTCAGTTTCTTAACCTTTCTATCTAAATGTATAAATGGCATTTTTTTATATATAATATTAGGACGAATTGGGACGTTCAATTGTCATACTTTGCTGTGGTATTTGACTATCTGTTCGAATCCCCACAGATGAATAGATTTCTTTCATTATAAAGAGTATAGTGTCCTCTGACTCCCTGTAATAAAAGAAAAGTCCAGGATGAACAGAGAAATGAGATTTATTTAAAAATTTTTTAAATCGTCTACTTATACTGAGGAATCTCACGAAATTATTTGTTAAAGCTGAAAATGAAATAATTTACGGGATTATGATAATAATCAAATTACAAGCCGTGCAAAGTCAATTAAAATGTTCTGCATGTGTTTCCGAATAGCTGTCTCGCATTTCTAACTATTTGTTGTTTACTAACATGGTTGATCTTAAAACGTTTATAGCACAACTATAAAAAATAAGAAATTGGAAATCACCCTAACAAAAAATTACTTGGCTATGAGAATTTGTCCGCTAAAAAATCTAATTGAAATCTAAAATGTTATAAATAAAGATATCCCATAAGCAATGTGCTCTAATGTATAATCAAACGTTTCCGAATACTTTGATAATAAATAATTATGAATTATTGAAAAGAACTCACCAATAACAAACATGACTGGCAAAAGCGAATAAATACTCATTGAAAAATTCTAAAGGAGCTTCCTGGAGAACGTAATCAATACGCCTTTGGTCATTTAATTTACCGAGAGGTAAATCAATTTCGCCAGTATCAACATCTGACTGAGTAGAACTTGAGGTGGTTCGTGATCGTGGCGTTTCTAATTGCAGCTGCATTTCGAGTACCTACAACAATTCCATTTAAAATTTGAACTCAATTACTGTGAAATTTTTACCTTGTCTACTTCTTTTTCAATTTCTTCATTAGCTTCAGTTTTGTTTTTTGATGACAAAAAATTAACACTGTCGAAAGTAGTTTTGAAAGTATCAAAAAATCTTTGTTTTAAGTCTGCTCCGACTCTTGTCATTGTTTCCTTAAGTTCTAAATGCATTCGTTTTCTTCCTTTATGATGAGGGATTAGAACTGGACGAGCTGTTCGTAAGTCCGGATTGATAAGAGCTTCAATTCTGTAAGCAACGGGATCATAAGGATGGAAAATATGAAAGAAATTCCCACATGTTGGCAATTTGAAATCTAATCCAAGAGCATCAATTCCTCGAATAGTTACAAACATACCTAGAATAGTGGATAAAAATAAAATATATATAGTTATCGATTTACAGATTGAAAGGCTGCATGTTCACAATCTCACCAATTGGGGATCCCAATGCGAAAAATTTTTTCGGATGAAAAATCAGCTGTGGGTAATTAATAAAAGGTTGTCCAGTTCCGGCTGACCCCATCGTGTAGCTCACCTGTTGTGATATTGGTTGATATGAATCTGTCAAGAGTTGAGGGCTAAGCTGAAGTGGTTGTATTATTTGATCTGGATTTTCCTACGTTATTCAAACGAAGTTTATTCTACTGTATATTATATAATAATATGCATAAAAATGTTTACCGAATTTGATATTTCCATGTCGTCCGAAGGCTTCTGATGGCATAATAAATCAAAAAGAATTAACGATCCCAAGCTATGGCCAGCCAGAGATACTCCTCCATTAAAGCTTGGATTTCGTTGGCAGTATTTGGTGTACATTTTATTTAATGCGTCGCAAACAGTGTTCATAATGTTTTGGCAAAATATGGGACTGGTATAAAATAAGATGTCCAATAATGTGTCGTTTGTGAAATTTCTTAATTTGGGAATGGATTCTAATGTTATCGCTTTCAACTTTTCATCTATTCCACTCTCTCCGGAATGTAACTGACTATGCCATGAAACAGGCAAAACCTCCACTCTGCCAACTAACCCATTTTCACAAGAGTCTTTGTAATGAGATTGTATTAATTGCGTCGAAATACTCCTGAATTCATCGACTAATGACAAAAACCAAATATTTAAAGGTCTTATGTATTATGTGACACAAATGCCTTACCAACTTCCTCTAATGGCCTAAATTTGAGATCACAAGCAGAGCCCACACCGTGTACCATGAATAGAATATGATCAACTTTCACAGGTTCACCAGTCTCGATATTAAAATCGGCTATATCTCGTTTAACAACACGTGGTCGCGCAGGAGTTTGCTGGAATACATTCGACGATATACTTTTTATTTAGTTTCCATGAATTTTTGGTAGTTTGTGTTATTTTAGAAAGGTACCACCAAAGTTAGCATGGGACGAAATTGCGGTCAGACTTTGAATCTCTTTTAAATCTCAGAAACATCACATATGTAGGGACATGTTCGTGAAACCAATTGTAGATTTTCAACTCCAATCGCCTCGTCTCATGCTTTTTTTTTAATCCCTTTCATAGAAAACAGATCAAAATATAAAAAACAGCTTAAATTCGAAGAAAAAATAACACATGTACCGTAAATTATGGAAATAATTTAAAAGTTTTATTATGAATTCTTACCGAAGTACTTGCCCAAACATCTGTTGTTGGCGGTGCCTGAAGAAAATGGACTATTACAGTAGGTCCATGAAAAACAACAGTTTCTCCAGTAGGAAGTGCTAATTTTCGATGCCATTCACCACTTTCTGATGCTTCCTTATACTCCTCCTCCAACAAATCAGCAATTGCCTCTTCATATGGAACATATTTCGAATCAATAGCTTTATAAAACCAAGAACATCTTCGCACTTCTGTTGATTCCCCTGTCCAATAAACAGGCATTCGAATTCTCTCTGGTATATTTACATCATAACGCCCTCCTTCGACTGCTACTATATTTTTGCCATCTTTTAAACGATATTGTCAAGTGTTAAAATTTTAAACGGCAAATATATTTCAAACTAGCAAGCAAGTACCTTCAGTAAGAAAATTATCTTCCAATAGTTTTGAGTCAATATAAGAAAACGGGGTCCAAATATATTTTGTGTCGACAATTTTGTTATAAAACCAGTGGCGAGTTACGGCTCTATAAGGCTGCAAGAATTTGATTGTAGTTAATTCAATGGTAAATTAAAATAATTTCTAATACGATCAAATTAAAAAAACCAAAAAACTTTTTTGATTGCGAACGATTAAAGTTTGACAAGTTGGCAGACATCAAAGTGGTGCCGCTGACTTTTTTTTGCTACAAAAGTAACTTAAACCAGGCATAAGGTAGCGGATAAAGTAGCATGGTAGCTAAATTAGAGCCTCACTATTCGTAGCTTGGCTTATATAGAAGAGGCATGGTGAAAGGTTGATAGTTGAGATGGCAGATCGAAATTTTCAAAATGGCGAATAAGAAGCTTGAAACTGATTTCTTCAAAAACTCAATTACAGCTGTTTTCGTTTATTACAAAATTATTCTTTCATTCAAAGGCAAGTTTTAGTTTAAGAAATATAAATCGTTTTAATCAACAAATAAAAATTGCAATAAAAAATGCTAAGGCCCAAAATGCTGATTAAATTACAAATTTGTGTTATGGTCGTACTGCATGCAGCAGTGCTAGCAGCAGTATTCATCGTGTGCTACCACTGACATATAATAAGAATGGACTGAGCCATCCTATCTAATTCCTATAGTGAAAAATGGCATAAATTTTGGCTAAAATCTATTTGACTCTTTCAAGCTCAAAATGTACACTGAACTGTAACAAATTTTGGAAACAGTACGGCTGTATTGATTGGAATGCATCGGAATTGACATAAAAATGCAGACAAATATATTATTTATTACGTCTATCTCTTACAAGCTCAAGCATATTTGACATCAAATCTGCAGAGGAACACATTTTTCAGTAATATTAAAAATTAAGTTTTGTGTTAATTAAAACGAGATTAATTTCCTAAACAATTTTCATTTAATGCAATACTATTTTTCAACATCTTTAGTGTTTCCAATCGACAAATAATGGGCCCTATTCTGTCGGTAAAATTTTATCATTTTATGTTATGTTATGACTTAAAATAAAATATTTCCCTAAAATCCTATTCTGTACCAGAAATTTTATTTTATTTTATGCATCGTAACATAAAATATTTCCTGTTATGGAGCATAACATAAAAGAACCTAAGCAGCACATTTTAAAGGTATTTTGACACATTTTATGAAAATGACATGCGTCAATGAACATTCGTTGTGCGAAAATTGTTTTAATTACAAACTAAAATGTCCAGCGCCATACATAAAAATTGCAATTTTGTTAGAAATTGTAGAAATTCGCACCAGTGCAGTGTATGATAAAATATAAAAAGTTAATTATATTTGCCTAGGTTTTAATTTTATGCAGAAGAGATCATACGATATCTTCGCGATTCCTACGATCCATGTGAGTTGCCCAGCCTTAGGCTTCAAAAGTTCTTCCGGCTGGATAATTAATAAACTTCTTATATTGTGATTTGTAAAGTTATTTTGCAAATGTTTCGTTTTATGAAACCAAATTCAAATACTTATAGAGTAACTATAGCCTCATACCGGAAAGACATCTATTCCGTTCACTTTGAGTTAGGAATCTAAAATTGAACGGAAAGGACGTCTTTCTGCTGCTTTGCATTTCTACGGATATGGTTCGCATCAAACTCCAGTCAGGAGTTGTCATATTTTAGAACTTTTACACCCAAAGTATCTCAAGAGCTATTAAGAAAGCAGCTGCTTTCATAAATGATTATTTAGTGGGTGATTTGATAGAGTATCACGCAAATGTCAATTGACCAGCTGTTCAAAAAGTAATAGAAAACATAGCGGAATGTACTAAATATTTTATGTTACGTGTTCATAAAAGAATTCATAAAATAATTTTATGGAACCACGACAGAATACGAATTTTTAAAATATTTTATTTTCATTTTATGAAGAAGGGATTTTTTCGCCATAAAATAACATAAAATATTATTTTATGAAAAATTACAGAATAGGGCCCAATAACTAATTATAAATCGGTGTGCAATTGTATGAAATAACCCGTTTTTACAGCCTGTTCAATATTTGTGCCATTTTTGAAGCAAGAACACTCAGTCCATTCTTATTATATGTCAGTGTGTGCTACACAGCGAATGTGCTGCCACTTATGACACGGTCGGACGAAAAAGCTTGGCCAAAATAGAAATCGGCTGAGGAAGAAGAAGCTTTTCGGGAGGCCGTCAGGGGTTTTTTGTTTTTTTTTAAGGAGGAAAGGAATTTGACGAGGTGAAAAATAGGTTACCTACGAAAATCAGAAAAAGCCCGATTAATCTATTAAGTTGTAGTTTGTTTTAATAATCCAACGTAAAAAGGGGGTCGATATTTTATTGATAGTGTGGCTGGATGGCAAATAGCTCGCTAAATTAAAAAAAAAAAAAAAAAAAAAAAAAAAAAAAAAAACAGAAGTCTCTACGGAAGTTGCGCTTTATGTATAAATATCTGATCAGTGCTGTAGCCTTTGAGAAGTTTTCAGTATACAGCGTCTGCAAAGGATTTCAATATTGTAAAAGGGTGGCAGAATTGTCTCATCAAGAAATCAAATTTTCAAATAAAAGTCCGGAAAATCTCTACAGAGCTTTCACATCGTGTCTGGGAATAGCTGATCAGTGCTGTACCCTTTGAGAAGTTTCCAACAAGAGCCAAAGATTTCGATATCATAAAAGTGTGGCAAAATTGGCCCATCAAAAATTAAGGTCTAAGCAAAAGTTCAAAAATCTTTTACGAAAAGCTTCCTATCATGGCTGAGGAATTCAACACCTTTTCTACAAATCGAATGGAGACTGTGCCGACCAACGCCAATGAAATTCCACCTCCCTCAGAATAGTTAAGTAGAATACCAAAATAGGTAGAAATTGTAAGCTATATTCCATTCTTTTCTTAAATGTATAGTGACCAGCTGGAAACATCACGGAGGCACCTCAGCGATGGAACCAGAAACACGGAGATTATAACTCTTTAGTAACTTTTGACAAATTACTTAGTATATGATTATCAATTGACAGAATAATGTGTGTGGCACCTGAAGGATGTAGTTCGTACATATTTCGATAATATATCATCTGAAATGCATTAAGGCCGAGAAGGAATCCGATAAAGTTTTCTTGTTTTGTTTTGTGAAATAATTGAACTAAGAGCAAGATGGAAATTTCAATTAGCATTACTTTTTTTTTATTATTCAGAATTAAGACAGCGTATATACGCATTTCCATTTATCCATGCACCGGTTGAAGCGTGAGTGAATTTAATAGAACTCCTGTACTATTTCTATGTTGCTCAATTAGATTTATAGTAAATATTGCGTTTAAACACATCTTCATACATTAATATATTCAGTTGCATTACCTTTTTTTCCTTAAGTTTTGCAATGTCATTATACGTTGAATGCGGTAAGTCGGAATTTGAATCCGGTAGTTACTACATAATATATAATATAATTAAGGAGGAATAGTTTTTCTCTACCTATTGCTAACTAGCTACTGTAGGTTAAGTAGATTCTACTAAGTAAACCAAGACCTGTTAGTCTATACAAGAGTGCTAATGTGCTTATTGGAATAAAAATGTTTATAACGTAATGTCGCAGTAGATTTTATTCTTTCTCCTTCGCTCTCCCGGAGCCCTCCTCGAGTTGATTGTTGAATAGGTTCGCTTTTTCTTTCAGATCCTCATACTCTGTCCTCAGCGTCATTGGGTTGATGGGGCAAGCAGAAAGAAGGCAGATCATCTGCGACTTCACAAGAGGTAAGTAAGTGATGTAAAGGTCCCTTCTGGACCGGGTGTGATGTGGCTTTTTTTGTTTGGCACGAAAATTTTTTTGTATATGGCAGGCGACACACTCTTCGCCAATAACCAAGGCAAGTTAGCATGCTGCCCTGTACTTCAACGCTGTCTACCAAGTGATGAATGCTGGCAGTCTGGACTTCACGTCCAAGCGAATCACTCAACATAGTTTCATAACACGTGTCCGATGTAAGATGGGGTCAAACAATGTGATCTTGAATATGAAATCACCTATACAATGCAGTCGTTCACATTGCTGGAAATTTATTGATTTTATAGAAAAAATTTATAACAATTGCTTCCGTTTGTTATTAGCTTCTGGAACAAGATAAATTATCTCGAAATACAAATGCCCTTCATCATCGAATGAATACCGTGCACAAGGTTAGGTCAGGTTAGGTTAAAGTGGTGGCCATCGCGCGAAACCCTGCTATCATCCTCACTTAGACCACTTGTGGTCCATAGTGATACCACATTATTGGAATGCTACCTGGGAAAGATACCTCAGCTTTAGTAGGTGCGCTGAAACCAGCCACAAGATGTAGTGAACCTTACCAGGTCCCCCAACTTCTTTTCTGCTAGCTCCCCCAATCCGCGGAAGAAGTAATTGATGCATTCCTTCAACGCTTGGCAAGGTTAGGGCATTCACACAGCAGGTGATAAACGCTCTCAACCTCTTCCTTATCCATACAGCATCTGAAGAAGTCATTGTATGGAGCTTGCATGCGCTCTGCATAAATGATGCTCTCAGTTCTTCTAAGGCAAACTTCGTGCCACAGCTGTCTTGAAATTGCGCATATGATCAATTCTCCCCATCTGCGATTTATGCCGTTCACAAAATAAAACAGGGATCAGTCAGTCCATTTATATACATCTCAGTGCTCCCTACAGACTGGACTATTAAGTTATTGGAAATTATATTATTGAACTGAACCTGACGAATACACTGTGTTTAGTGTACGATTGGAAAGTTGCAATCTTGCCGAAAAAATAATTCAGGAATGAATATCAGTGGAGAAATAGCACATCGGTTTGTAATTGGAGCAGGAAAATGCGTAGTAAAAAAGGACGTATTTCAAATATATTACCAGTGAAACTGCCTTTTAGAATATTTATAAAGCCTGCACAAGCAACAATTAATTAAATTATCTATTATGCACCAAAAACCGACATTTCGTACTTTTTAAAAATCTGTCATCCAGGTGAAATTATTGTATTCTAAATTTAGCATTAATACAAAATATTATCACATGCTGAAAAGGGAGAAATACTAAGTATAAATTGAAGATGTTGGATTCTTGCTTCTTAGCAGTAAAAATTTAAAAATTTAACTAATAAATAGGTTATCAATCACCTCTTGTTGTCCACTAGCATTTGCTCCTAAAAGTCCCGCCATTTCGAAATTTTCTATAAGCTCATCGGGTAAGTCCTCCTTAAAAAAAAAAAACACACACACATAATATGAGATGGCAACTGGCAGAATAGTCTTACCTTGTTGATGCCACTTAAATTTCCTACGATTTGAGCGGTAAACTCACTTGAAAATTCTGAGCAAGACGATGACGGGGGCTCAACAATATTCGAGACAGGTGACAATGCCCTACTGTCAGTTGAAGGAGCTAATAAATTGTTTAATCGTTTCTCAGTGATTCCACTGCCAACTAGTTTGTAGTTCAAATCACTGGAGTCGTTAATACTTTGTGGCGGATTATTGAAAAAGTCCTGAATTCGTAAACTATTAGAATCTTCGCTAGTGATAGTCTCGTTACTTCGAAAATCCGTTTGGTTTACCGGTTGTTGATGAAATGAATCAAAAAATGACAATGGATCCGGCAATAATGTAGGCTCACTTGTGGTGGGGATGTTATTTTCTTTGTATGTGCAATTGGTATCTACTCCAAAGAAATTCACTTTGTTAGGATTTTGTAGGTTGGCTTCAGGAACTATATGTTTGACAGGTCCACTTAGCGGCTGATTAATTCTATGATCAAACTGAGGAGCAAGATCAACGTGTGGTTGGTCTGAATCCTTACATATATTTGTGTTAGTATTAAAATAAGTTGCGAGGTTGAATGGATGTTCTGAAGAAGAGGGCTGTGGCTGAAAATGGCTGGACAACTCAGTAGTCTGATTAGATAAAGTTCTATCGGCAAGTAGAGAAAGTTCGATATTGGATGTTTGGTTTCGATTTGGAGTAAAAATATTAATACTTTCAGCAAAATTTGCTTGGAGCAAATCTACTGTTTTGGGTTTTGCAATTTGCTGTGCAGGATTTGATGATTGCTGCGGAAATAATATTGGTGTAAGATTGGTGTTTGGTACATCAATTTTCCTATTTAAAGAAACCGGTTCAGTTACTTGGATTGATTGTTCTGCAGTTTTTTGAAAGGGAAGCTTATCTAACGACGAGAAAAATCCAACTGATGGTTCTATCCCAAGCTTAGCATCGAGAGAAGTTAAATCTGATTCCTTTTTTTCTGAAGCTTTGAGTGCATAAATTTGAATATTTTCGTTGATACTGATTGCTGAACTTCCAGTAACACTTCCAACTTTTTCAGCTTCCAAGATGGGCGCTGAGCTTTGATGGTGGAATTCCTGTTCGGAAGCTATTAACTTTTCGTCCACCTGACTGACAGCTTCAAGTATGTTTTGATGAAATTCAGCTGAGATTTCTGATGATTTGATTGGTACTGTTGAAGATGGTAAGTTTTTGTTTGGCTCCGGAAAGCTTGTAACACTTGGAATATCGAAGCTGTTTGGTTGCACAGGGAGAACAGTGATATTTTCACTACCAACTGTACTTGAAAAAGGTAGACAAGGTGGGCAATTCGTTGCTGGTACTAAAATTGGAGGCACAGGTGGTTGTGGTGCAGTACTAGCTAATATTGGAGAATCAAACGAACTCTTGTAGTGACGTCTCCCCTTCTGTAATCTAAACGTGTTATTAACTGCACTTCCTATTGGTGGTTTTGGTGGCGGTCCATGCAAGTTTGATGAACTTTTAACATCAACAGAGCTATTCAAAATATTTTGACTGTTATCGAGTTCCACACCACTTGCTGTAATATGATTAGGTGGTTGTAATGGGATCAACGGTATCGAGACCTGTGGAACGCTAACAATATTTTGATTAAAACTTGTCGTTGAACCAATAAATGGTTGCAGTGGTTGAGCCAAATTAATCGGAGCAAAAGTTGAAACTCTTTCACTTGTTCCTAACTGATTATTCTCCGCAGTTGTTTCCTTTTTGACCTCTGTGTTATCAGAAGATTTGACTAAACCGGATATGTTTTGCCAAACTGGTGGTACTAAATTTGAAAAAGAAAAAAGACCTTTTTGTTCTTCAGCCTTCTGTTGTGGAGAAACATATGTGTTGTTTGTTTGCACTTCTAGCGTAGGATGTATATTCAAGTTTGCCGGCGATAAATTATGTTGACCCTCCTTTGCAAAATTTTTGTTTGGATCTACGGGATTTAAGAAAGGTTGATCGGATGTTTGCGGATTAATCGATAATAAGCCAGGTATTTGTGCGTATGTTTTCTTTTTTGCACTAATTAATCGATAATTGTTTTGACTCCCTACCACCGAAGGACGAGATGTTAGTGGCGTTGAAAGAGAAATGTCTGATGGCGAGTAGAGTCTTGGAGGTTCATTGATGGAAAAATCCTGTTGATAATTAAGATTGCTGAAATATAATTTAGGAATTGTTAACTATTTGTGAAAATCTTCCACCCATATTTGAAACTTAGCAAAAAGTATTAAAACTGTACAGAAAAAAGGAAAACTGACAGCTATCTGTGTCCGCGTCGCAGGGATTTCGAAAAATTACTTCTCTCAAATATTACAAATGAATTCTTTCCTTAAATTGATACTACTATATATGTACATAAGTGCAACTCATCGAATCTTCAGTTATTAAATCAAATTTGAAATACCTGTCCGAAAATGATGGTGGTACACTGTAAGGAGACAATATTTCTTCACTATTTGTTGATTGAAAAGCTTCTTTTTCTTTATAGTAGGTTTCTCCAGTATTTCCTGACGGTGAGTATTCTTTGATTACTTTCGAAAATGTGGAAAGCACAGTCGAAGCTACAGTTGGCAATTGCGAGAATGATGATGCAGCTTGCGATAAAATAGAACCATCCTGAGCTTCAAACTCGAGATTCTGTTTATCATTTAAATCAATATTGTTGCCCTCATCATCGGTTGTAACATTTAAATTTATCTCACTTAACGTTTCTGTATCAATATCTGGTTTCTGACCAACTGTTACACTTGCTTGATATTCTGAAAATATATATATAAAAAAAAAAAAATCTCTAAGTATTGTCTCACAATACATGTATATAAATGTATTTGTAAATAAAGCAATCGACATGGAATGCGGTATGAAAGTTTTTATAGAGGAAAATGGCAATGAAAATGTGCTACACAGAAATATTGGCCACGAAATTCTTTAGACACGTAACCAGGCTTTAACACCAGTAAAAGCCCTAGTGATTTTTTTTTATATTATTATCTCAAGTTCAGAGGATACCCTATGATGCAAACCACAGCTTGGCAGGAAGGAAAAAGGGAAGGGAATTATGGAACATTAGTAGAATACCCTAAAATTACCGAAAAACGTACATATAAATTAAAGGACTCGCATCAGGCCTCTCTATTTAGTCCAAAAATTTACAAGATATGTGGATACGAAGGAAAGGCGTTTAGAGGAAAATGAATATCAAGAGTGGAACAAACAATGGAAATTTACAGTTAACTTCAGTTACGTAGATCCGAAGACTTACACATGTGGACATTTCGGAAAATGCATTCCTTTTTAGTTAATATCTTGCAAGAAAAAAACAGATTTTGCTGATAAGTGAGAGACATTAAAGGTGAGTATATCTGAAGAATAGGATTTCGATCACGAATTAGAGATCCTCTAGTACAGGATGCTAGTGATGAGAGCGGTATGGTAAGGAACCTCAAGTGGTAATACAACAAGTAAAAAAGCTAGAATTGGTCTAAGACCAATTCTTATGATACCCTAGATGAATGCCCGTATTAAATTTCGTATGGCCACCGATCTTTTCAAGTTTGATTTTGAAGTTGTTTTTCGCATATATTTCTAGAACGGTTTGTCGCACAGAAAAAATGATCATAACCAATTTTATAGGATTTCGTATTCTGCAGAAGTTTTTGTACAATAAAAATGTCTTGGACTGATCGTTTTCAAAGTATGTATACGTAAAAAACCGAAATTTTTATACGGCAACACCAAGAAGGAGTTGCCCGATTTAGTCCATTTTTGACATTTTATTTGCTAATGTAGTAAAAACTTCATGTACGAAATTTCAGCTCTCTACGTCGACGCGTTCGCAAGCAGTGTCCAAATATATAGCGGAAAACGAAATTTTTATATGGCAACCCCACGAAGGAGTTGCCCGATTTGTCTCATTTTCGAACTTAATTTTACACAAAATTTCAGCTCTCTAGTTCTCGAGTTATCGTGCGCACGAACGGACGGACATGCAAAAATCTAAATAACTTTTAATATTATGCGTGGGTGTCCAATCCATTTTACTCTACCATAATTATTTCGAGGTGTTACAAACGGAACGTCAAACTTAGTATACTCCTATGATTTCATCTAGGGTATAAAAATTATTTTTATGTTGAATTGATGCAGAGAATTTTTCATTATGTGTAAGTTTCAATGAAAATAATTTGGAGAACTATTGATCTTATTTTAGTTTGTTCGGCGAAGTTCCTCATGCTCGATAATTCTTTTCTTATCTCCTTCCTACCATGTTGGGGCTTTCATCATAGCTTGACTGAGCTTTGCTTAATAATATAATAAAAAAAATGTAGTAGAATTAACCAAATTCCAACTTGAATTGTTTTGAAATCTTCGCTAAGAGGAAGTTAATCACAAATATTTACACTAGAGTATACGCATACATCCGATTAGGCTTAAGAAATTCACATTATCATAGTACGTGCTGCTTCATATTTGCTACTAGCTACTAATGCAGTATTGCATATACGCAAAAGTATAAGCTAAAATATGGATTCGCTCTGATTACTTTTTGCACATCTGTGGACATCTTTTGTACTGCAAAATATTACGAAATCACGTTTCTTTATCTTTTTCTTCTTTTCATTCATGAAGGTAAGATATGAGACACCTTTTAAAACCCATGTTGAATACATTTAGACGTACATTTTTATATCTGATGCAATCTTAACTTAAAACAACAACAAAATGTTCAAACGAAACTGAAAATAATAATCTGTGAGCAGAATTATGTTTATATTTTGGTGGCATACTTACATGACTGTGAAACACGAGAAAGAAATATCCCAAGTTTGTCGGTTCGCTCACAGATTCACAAACATGCAAACAAAATTTTGATGCCAGAAATATTGAGACTCGAGAAAATCATTTCCGCTCAAGATAAAATGTATGAAGGTAAACTTGTAAATTTTTATAAATACAGATGATATAGTAAGTATATTTCAAATTAAAGGTAAGTGTGGGTTACTTCAAAAGATTTTATAATATTTATGCGATGATTTCAAAATTTCAAATCTATTCGAGTACAACTAAGATTTACAACTTTTTGGTATTTGTATTTTTAAAGAAATAAAAAAGACTAATATCGAATTCGGTTGAAATTTTGGACAGCTCCGGATCTAACCCCATTTAAACGAACAGTGCAGAGTGGTGGGGTCTGTTCAAGATTACTGTCCGAGCTGGTCAGAGCTACTTTTCTTGCTCTTTGCTGTCCAAAATGCGTAAAATAGCTATTTCATCTTTTTGCTCCTTGGCATTTGCTGTGTCCAAGATTTGAAGCAGAGCAGGTCTAGAAGTTGATCCAAATTGGTCTGGAGCTCGAGCAAAAGGAGCAATTTAAAATATTCATTGGTATATGTAGCTGTCAATAGTTGTAAACGCATAAAAATGGACTGCTTAGAGAAATATTTAAAAGCAGCTGAAAGCAATAATAAATTTATAAATTTCTCACAAGTATAGTTCCAACAGTAGTAAGTTATCAATTTAAATAAATCTTTTTTGTTTCTTATTATATTTAAAGTTAAATTAATTCTTTGGATAAGGTTTCGGTGTCAGAATTTCCCTTTGCATAATCTCGAAATTCAAAGAAATTGACTGTTTCTAATATAATAAGTAAAACAAGCTGTATTGAAGAATAGCGGCAACTTTGTGTCCGGTATTCTGAGCAGGTATTCTTTGCTCCCTGATGGTTTGACGATTGACAGATTTGCCCTGCTATGCTCCTGGAGTAGCCTGGGCAAAAATCTTGAACACACCCGGGATCCGAAAATATTTTCTTATGCTTGTACAAAAACTTAAAAATTTTGGTTTAATTAATGACAGCTTTCTTCAGATTGTTTCCCACAACCCGTGGTTTCACGGGCCAGGCTATGCCAGTGCGGACGAGCTAAATATTTTCGAAAATATTACGTTGCCATATGCTGATGATAATATGCCCTTGATATGGCGATTTCAGCGTGATAATGATCCAAAGAACTCATCGAAGCTATTTAGTTAGTGGTTGGCTGAAGGATCAAAATATCACCACGTTAAGTTGCTGACAGGGCGTATAGCATCAAATAAAAAGGAATTATGAAGAAATGTTGAGGAGATCTGGTACGTAATACCTAAAGAGACCTGTCAGAATCTTATAATATCTTCAATGCCTAGGAGGATTGAAGCATTTCTAAAAAAAATGGTGGCTACACAAGTTATTTAAATGTATATGATTATAAGACAAAGACCACAATATAAAGTTGAAAGTTTTGCTTTATTGCAGGAGATGCTGAACACAGCTATTATTTTGTGTACAATAAATCTGAATATTTAAGACTGAATTTATACATAACATAACAATTAATTTTGAGATTTTGTGATACATAAAAAAATATCTCAAAAATATTATCCACACCTATTATTTTGTCCACCAGTGTATGTTTGTGGACTGTCTCTGTTCTGTTCATAGCGCATATACAAAGTGTCAGCGAATTTTATGTTTTATTCTTTTCCGATTGTTTTGGTTGGCTAAGCATAACTGTGCCGGCAATTATGAAACATCTCAATGTGGGGGAATTCATTTACTTATTTTTGGATTTCACACACATTTTTGAAAAATTTTGTAATATATGATTCAACCTAAAAACGTTACCGTTTCTGTTAATTAAAAAGACTCAATTGTTCATCTACCATTTTCAAACCGGTTCTTTAGATTAGAGTTTGAGGGACATAAAAAAATAAAATATATGTCGGTAAAATAAAATGTTCTTCAGTACTACATTAACCTGTGTGACGAGTTAAAGGAACGATTTGATCTACTAGAAAACATATATCCTAAAAAACAATCAAAAGGGAGAACTACTTGCTATTCTTCCCCTTTTGGAAGCATGCTCATTTAATGAAGCCTCTTCACAAATTTGAACGATCAATGGAGGTCTTTAACAATTTTTTCAAAGGATAAAATCCAAGAATATTTTGAAGGATATTTAGTAAAAGGCTGAAAAAATTTGGGTAAAGGAAATTTACATATTTGAAGAACTCAGCAAATTTATGTGATATTATTCTCCTTAGATGAAATAAAAAAAAAATCGTATGGAAATAAAAACCATAGAAATTATTATATTTAGTAAAGAAATGCACGAAGGAACAACAATTTTTGAGCCGCCCTTAGAATTAATTAAGTTTTACAAAAGCTTTAAATTTGTAGACGGTAAATATTTCTAGTGTGTATACCACATGTTTAGTAACTAAGATCCATTTTTATTTTAATGTAATTGGAATTTTTGTTAATTTTCTTTTTGATTATGTTAGAATATTTTTTGGTTTCTCGTTTTGTTTTCTCTTTTTGGAATAAGTACCTTGTTCTTGTTATTAGAAATAAAATCTCTAAAATGTGGCTAGCTTCGCTTTTTCCTTTTCTATCAGGCTTTTCTTCTTTTTTCCACTCTTTTTCAATCGGATCTAGCACCGGTTTTTTAAATGAAGTGGCAGCACTGCTCGCGCCACCACGGACTAGACCCTTCCTACGGCTCGTAGGTTGGTGCTCGCGTTGCGCGGCCCGTGTGAAGCCAGCTTTCTTTACAAATAAATCTAGGTATATACCTATATTGAGCGAGCCCTAGAAATTTTTCAAAGCAATACTGAGACTGGTTTCTGTTCTGTTATGTTGCGTTTTTTCAACTTATTTTTGTCAATTTTGCATATTACATAATTTTTCTTTAGATTAAGGATAGGCTCTATGAGGAAGAAAAACTCAAGCATTTTTCTTCATGTAGTAGAATCGCACCGATGTTTGTTTAGTCATGGAAGTCGTATGTAAACTACGATATTTTCACAGCGGGCACATAATCTAGTCGTTCAAAATTTATCAAGTATTGTATAAGTTTTTATAATTTTCTATGACCGTGATTCGAATCATTTTTAAGTTCATAGTTTTATAATTTTTTTTTTTACCACGACTGTTTATTTTTATAACTATTTCATTTATATTTTATTTAAAACACTATAAATTATTATTGAAACAATTAAACTTGCCTGAAAAAATACTTCCTACGTCAATAACTCCAGTTGTTTCTGCAGCACAGCACAGCGCACTTAAACACTACAATCCAAGACTCCGGAGTCTTGATTACATTAACTGTTTTGCGCAAAACAATATTTACTGCAGTTTTTCACTATTACAAAAGTATAAAATCACTAAAACAACACCGGACTTGTTTTCATAAATTCAGATAAATTCAGAAATGTCGAACTGACAAAAACTAAACACCCAACCCTCTTGTCATTTCCCCCGTGTCTACAAAAAGATTTCTTATTACACGTGTTTGAATTTTACACAGCATAGCCCAGCCTTTTTGATATATAATCTAAGCTTTTTTTAAAACACTACTGCCCCTTCCCCCTCCGCTGTTATTATAGTTGTTCTTTTCTATTTTTAATTACATATAAGATTTCAGAGCATTTTCCCAAATAATGGGGAGTAGATAGGTCTAACCAAAAGAATGTTGCAATGCGTATTAATTTATAAGTGGAAGTAAACGTTAGCCTAAAAATTCTTTCACGTAATTTTCGGAATTCCCGCTATCGTGGTTATAATGTATTCTTTATTTTTAAAACACAGATTCATAGTGTTTGCCACGCATGGCATTTTTGTTCTGTGTGTGATGCTTTAAACTTTTTTTTATTTAAAAGCTGTAGTAATCTCTTGTAGTTTTTCTGCAATATAATATTCCTGTCCGGGATAGTCCAATTTTTTTTTTCTATTTAAGGTATTTGGAGATATAAGTTCAAATTTCCTAGGTATTTGTTCAGAATTTATTTCCAATTTATTCATTAAAAAAAAACCGGTATTCAAATACTTCAAAATGAAGGTAAAATTACCTTCATCACCTAGCGACTATAAAAATAGTTTCCGGAAATTTCAGGGTTTTATCTAGAAAATAGATCAACAGTGTTGCCAAACACTGGACCATTCCTTAAAGAGAACAATTAAGAGCTTAAAATACAAATCTGATTCACACCAGTAGGAACTCGTAGAAAACACAGGATTTTAAAATTACTTGATTACTTGCTACTTACATGATTAATGATTTCTTTATATACTGTATGCGTCATGATTCAAGCCTGAACGAGCACAGATGACATTCGATGCAATCATACTATTATTGGATCTAATTGGAGCACGCAGTCTATGCAAGTCTCAATACGTTTAAAATTCTCAGACACATACGAAAGCAACTTTTCAAAATTTCGTTCCTGATTTTGTATGCAGATTCATCCTCCATTATCAGTTTGTGTTGAAACCAGAGTACGGAAATGTATACGCAAGTTATGTCGATTTCGATGGGACCATTTCAGTTTTGCACTTTTTCTGGCAGCGGAGAACTGGGAGAACTGAAGTCCATCGAACATATTTCTGTCATATTCCTTGTATTTGTTGACACACGTATTATATACACGGAACTGTCAAACGTAATAAATGTTGTTTATTGATATATAGAAACAAATTTTTTTTTAACTTAAAGCCAATTAACCAAATAAAAAAATTTAATTCATTTAACTCCAAAATTTCACAAATAATCGCGACAGTACACTTTGACAGAGCAGATGACAATTCGACCTCAATATGTATTTGTAACACCAAGAAAATATCCGGTGCAAAGTAGGGGAAGTGAGTGCAAAGCTTGTGTTGCACTTCTGCTATAAAAATTGTCCCATCGAACATTTTGAGTGTTGCACTGCTGGAAAAAGTGCAATACTGGTGTTGCACCAAAGTCCCATCGAAATCGACATTAGTAATAAATTGTGTGCGATCAAAGCGCACATAATCATGAGTCGTGTGCGATTTTCTTGCGCATGCCAGTCACGCACATGAGTGAGTAATTCAAAATAAGAAAGAGCACATGAAATTTCTCACTGCTCATTACTCACGAGTGAGTAATTCAATATAAGAAAGCGCACACGAAATTTCTCACTTCTCATTACTCACGAATGAGTAATTCAAGGGAAGAAAACGCACACGAAATTTCTCATTGCTCATTCCCAACTTGTGTGTGAAATTTTATTTATGAAATATCTACAAACATTTTGTCAGATTCCCTTATTAAACTCTTCAGCCTCTGCACGTATGTTCATGAAGCGAATAAACATTTAAATATTAATTATCCACATTTTCTACTAATGTAGGTATTTCATAAATGAAATTGCACAGGCACACACAAGTTGGAAATTTCGTGTGCGTTTTCTTCCCTTGAATTACTCACTTGTGAGTAATGAGCAGTGAGAATTTTCGTGTGCACTCGCGAGTGTGCGCTTTCTTATATTGAATCACTCACTGTGAGTAATGGGCGCGTGCGTTAATAACAGTGACAACAATTCACGCACGCGCAAATCAGTTTTTAAAAATGGAACGCGCACATGAGTCGTAAATTACTTATGAGTCTTTCGTGTGCGCACGTGAGTGTGAGTTTCCTTACTCTGGTTGAAACAGGCTGAAGGAAGTCTCCTATCCTGTTCTCAGATTTCAATTTTTCATCCAACACATCTTTTTACCACTTTTACGACTTTCGTCAAACGAAAATATATTTCTGCAGAGGTCTTAGCAGAAACCAAAAATAGTTCATCTTCCGAGGAATCTCAAAATGTCTATCTGTTTTAGTTATTAAATATTACATATCTTACGAAACTGAATTAATTGTTTAAACTTTAAAAATTATTTATTTTTTAATACCACTACAATTCAAGATGAAAATCTTTTGATTAATTATGGCAATACTATTTGGTGCCCTTTCAAAACCTGTTTATTTTCTCTTCTTTTGTTGTGAAAATTTTGCATATGAAATTTTCGAAAGAAAACAAGAAAAATTTCGCAAAAATTTTCATGCACATGAGAAGGGGCACCAAAATAATAAAATACACTCTCTTTCCTGCAGAAATTTCAATTTTGTTTTTAATATTTTTAAGTTAATTCAGCGATACCTACCTTCGACAGTTCCACATTCGCACAGTTCGGTATTAAAATGCACAACGGAATTTTACTGTACGGCCAAAGGCTGAAAAGATTAACGCTGCAGCACGAGAATTGCGTACAGAAATTAATCTACAAGGGATCAAATAAGATATTTTATCAGACTTTAGGACAACATCTAATGAAGCTAAGGCTGTTCAACCAATCCGGCCCAATTGTGGAAAATGTATTCCATTTTAAGTCTGATAAAGGAGTTTTAAAGGAGAGCTAGATTTGACGGTCTGAAATATTTCTTACATCTTTTCAGAAATCCAAGGCAATTCAATGTTTATTTGCCAGCAGAGAAAACATAGTTTCACCAACTTAACTTGCCGGATATATTAATTTCAAGAACGCTGAGTGTATCAGAAATTAATGCTCCATCAAAAGAAACGGGAGTGTTTAAGTGATCTTAGATGCATTGAAATCCACGTGATTACTTTACCCCAAGCGCGGGTATTGTCAAAATCGGTATTTCAATGATCTAATCATGCAATCTCGTTTGACACATGCGGCATTCCCTTTGGAATCCGCAAGAATGTCAGAGGAGTAAGCGAAATCAAGGACACTGTCATCGGCAAAACTATGGATAAGATTGATAGTAAGGAAAAGTAGATCATTAATGAAAAGAAGAAACGGAGAGATTACCAATCCCTGGGACTTACCGGTATTTATAGGGTGAGGTTCAGATATAACGCCATCTAATACAACTTGTATTAGGTGACCACACTTACAATCAATAATAGAAGGAGTGGCGAAAGACCAAAAGCTTTAAGTTTGGCTTAAAGGGCTAGATGCCAGCAACATGTGAGGCTGACGTTGATCGTTAGAATATTAGTAGCCACTCTAATTGAATATAACAGCATTTTTATGCACTGATGTCTTAGATTCTATTCTTAATAAAACGGCTGACATTTTAGACATTTTCAAAAAGTAAGTTGTGCACAACTGCATCATTATCACAAAGTCTAAATAAATAGTTTAAGATGATAAAATGATAATAATAGTTACGCTTGACATGACTTATTTTTATAGGGTTACTATAAGTTCCAGTTTTTTAATTTTTTTTATTATTTTTAAATTGTCATTTTTAATTGGTTGTACAGATTTAAGACAAAGAGGCAGCAATTAGAGAACGAATTTCATACATATCATTGAGGAAAATTCAAGGCCTATATGCAAGTTCTGCTGACTTAAAAAAAAAAACGTTTATATATGTAGAAAGTACTTATTTGTGTTGTAGTCTCGTTTTTAAAATATTTATTGAAAAAACTGGACATAAGCAGTTATAATTCAAGGCTATTTCATTTCTTCAGTATGCAACTCATTATTCGTGGTACAAAACTTACTGGTTAACAATTCCGTACAAATTATGCAGTACACGTTCGACTTTAAGTTGATTTCTACATTTTAATACTCTAAGGCGCAAGAAATTCCCCAAAGGATGGATAAATTCATGGTTCCAATAACAAAATGAAAGTGGAAAAAACTGCCATTGACTAACTCTATTCGAACAGTAAGCTAACAAGGTTACGAGATCGTACAGCCCTGGATATGAAGCATGCTATCCATGTATAATTTTCTTTAGGGACTCTTGAATTATATGAAATCCGGTATAAATTCTAATGCCAGGGTTAATTTATGTATGTATATGTGTTACAAAAATGTGTAAGGCAGTCCAAACGTTTCCCAAAAATTAAAAAAAAAAATAATAATAAATCGAATTCATATTAGTAATTTTTTTATTGACATAAACTTGAAAAACAAAAAAAAAATGTAGGAATATGAAAAAAAAAAAACAATATTTTCACAAAATTCCAAAAAATTGGACAGCGTTCCCAGATTTTAATAGATGAGTTAATGGAAACGAACATGATAAATATTTCTATTCAAAGTTAGAGTGTTCTAGAGCAATTTGCAATGGGTTATTGATATGGCATTAAATAATATATGTATACCGGATATATTCAAGATTAAACGCTTTATGCGGATCCCACTTACTATAAAACATAACCCGACATTATATCAGACAGTTTAACGTCATAAGTTATTGATCCTGGACAGGGTTATCTTCTAATTACGAAGAACAAATATTCATATGCAGACTTTAGTAAGTAAAAAAAAACACTTAAAAACCAATAAATATGTATATTAGCTTCTTTAACCAAGGCAAGTACTTTAAATTTTCACATAGATTTGTCAGTAATAACAAAATGAACGTGCAACGTTATATTTATAATAATATAAAATTCTCTTCTTAATTTAAATATACGACGATTGAGACATTAGTAATGATAATTACGTCAACACTCACACTAAAGATGAATGGCTCAAGTCACTTATATAACAATGGTAATTTGTGAGCAATTCAATTCACGCAGGAAACCTGTTCTTCCAGCTTCTTCGTTGAAACTTCGTTTTTTATGGCGCGCGGTGCGCGGTAATAAGAACGCATAATAAAGTGAAAAGAATTACAGATCCGTCTATAGTCTTTGCTTCGTCAGTAATTTAAAGTACGAGTTAATTATCAAATTTGACCTCTTACTAATTATTGTGATTTTGACCTTGACTGTCAGATTGATCAAAATAATATTTTTTATCTGATTTAGATTTTACTATTTCTATGATTATAATGTTTATAAAACAAAAAATCAGATATACAATTCAATTTAATGCTTGTTTAGACTAACTAAAAATATAACTTTAAATAGATGTAAAACGAACTCTTCTCTTTATCTATGGCTTGCAGACAGCGAGGGTGAAGTAATTCTGTTAACAATGATCCAAATTTATTGAAAACCCAAAACTCAAAAAAGGGAATTAACAAAAATCAGAGTCGTAATGACCTTTTTAATTTTGATTCATTTGTCTCATCAAAGAAAGTGCTTGAAAAAATAAAATTTACTTTAAAACTTCCAAAAGTTACGTTTCCTAGAATTTTGCAACACAGGAGTTTGCTTCAATGATAAATTCTCACCATTAGATGCAAATTTTTTTCCCCATCGAGCTATTCCTTTGTGTTCCGTTTTTAGTAACCATCTTAGCCATCTCGAACACAATATCGCTAAATGATTGAAAGGAAACCGAACGGTATAACATCATAGGAACAATTTTCAAAAACAATACAAGTAATTCTAAATCACAAAATCACTAAAATACTTTGAATATAAAAACTGAATATGTGTATTGTTTTGTTTATTAACTAAAAGTGGTTTACTACCTTTAAAATTTGTTTGCTCTCTATTCCAATACCGGGACCGGGTATCGGGGTACGTGCGAATATAGTGTACGTACTGTTTAAGTAATTCAATGACAGTTAAACCGTTGGGAGGGGGGGGGGGGGGCGACAAATGCATTTAATTATCAAAGGCAACTACAAGAAATATTATGGGAAAATAAGGAGGCGCTAAAAGTTTTTTATTTTACATATCTAGCAATTAGGATTATAAAAAATGTCCCCCATCTAAATGTCAAGATTTCATTACTGCCATGACGAAACGAATACAAGCACAGCTCACGTTTTCTTATTAATTATTTATTCAATGGTTCAGAATCGATGAGAAAATTTTATAAGAAAAATATTAAAAAGAATATGTTCAAAACGTAACTCTGGTAAATGAAACAAAAACGATAATTAGGAGAGTACAAGGGAAAAATAAATAAAAATTAATTTAACAAATGCAATAAAGTGGAAGAAATGTAGTCTTGTTTATTCTCGAGATACTGGAGAATTATTCTTTTCGTTGCTTAGTTCGTTGCCATTCCACTTGGAATTTGGACATCCCAAAAAGTTTTCGTTTTTCTCGAGGTGAAACTAGACGATAAAAATGAAAACATAATAAACTAAGTCTGATCTTATGTATCTATTAATGATAGTAGGTAGGGTCTAGAGTAAACTGCGATATTGGGTCTCGATCAGGACTTAACAGTTATATAAAATTAAGGCAATCATGTATTGCCAATATGGGCGAATTAAGGAGGACCAACAGGATGACAGCTTAAAAACATTGCAATTTTTGAAATTTTTTCACGCGAACATAAATACATATTATTATTATTTTGTTGGTTTTGCAAACTAACATAGGTATATACGTTAAACAATTTAAAAAAAAACTTCCGTGACTGTATATTCGCAAAAGGTGACGAAAAAGATCCCTCTCTGGTTCTCGCTCTCCAGGCTTGTGAGTTAAAAAAGTAAATATGATTAGTTAACTAGCCGTTTTATATTATAATTTGTTTACCAAAATGGTGGCCAACTGAAGAAAAAAAAAAATTAATTTTTTCGTCAAAAATTCGGACAGTTTTTTTACTTTATTTTTGAAAATGTTAACTACTGACTGACTAATTTCAAGTTGATCCAATGTAAATTGACTAAATTGCACCGAGAACCGATACGAAAATGGTATTTTTGAGAAATCGGAAAATTATTTTGTCGATAAATAATTATTGTTTGATTTTACCTTTAAGGCACTTTCACATCAAAAACAAGAACCGAAAAACTCAATTTATTCCACTTTAAAACAAGATTTTTGCTCCAATTATTAATAAAATCCAGGGCAATAGGATAAACTAATAATGTTACAAAAAAAATAGTATATTTATCTCAGATTTTTAAGACAAACACAACTTTAATGTTTCATCGGCCGAAAAACATTTTAGCCCGAAGAATTCGGTCGATAAAAGATGAAATCATTAGTTTACCCTATTTCCCATAATTTTATTGATCATTGGAGCAAAAATGTTGTTTAAGTGGAATAAATTGACTTTTTCTGTTTACATTTTTCTGTTCTTGTTTTTGATGTGAAAGTGCCTTTACTCGTCGATTCCATGTCTAAACAAAGGCAAAAAATATTATCATTACCTTGACAATCTATATAAATAAAAATGAAATGCTGTTCGTTGGTAATCGCGTCACTTGAGATCGGCTGGACCGATTTGGCTAATTTTTTAAATGTTTATAATAGTCCGAATAAGGTATTTGGGGAAAGAAAAATTGGAATCGGCAACCCCTTATTGGTAACTTTGGTGATGAGCTCAAATTTTGTACACGGCGCTAAGAAAAAATTTAAAATTAAGTTCAGAAATGGGGCAACTCCTTTGTAGGATTGCAATATAAAAATTTCATTTTTAACTATATATTTGGGCGCGCCTGAAAACGCATTGACTTAGAGAGCTAAAATTTGGTACATGGTGTTTTCATAGCAATAGTAAATAAAGTTTCAAAAATTGTCTAAGTCGGGCAACCGCTTCTTGATGTTGCCATACAAAACTTTGGTTTTTCACCATATACTTGAAAGCTGCCTGAGAAGACGTCGACGTGGAGAGCTCATATACATGGCGTTTTCATAAAAGTTGCAAATACAGGTCCAAAAGTGGAGCAAATCGGGCAACCTTTTCTTGGTGTTGTCATACAAGTGTTGGACACTGGCTTGCCCACGACGTAGAGCTGAATTTTATACACGGTCCTTCAAGTAACTCCTTTGCAGGGTTGTCATAAAAAAACATTTTTTTTTTTACTATATATTTGGGCACTGCCTGAGAACGCGTCGATGTTGAAAGCCACACTCTTCCATCCAGATGAACGTATGCACACACACACACACACACACATAGTGAAACCCTAGAGTACGGAATCGCGCGATCGAGTCAGATGATATCTGAGATGTTATATGCACTTCTAGCCATCCCACCACTTTCAACCATAAAACTGCATGCGTCCCCTACTTTCTTATAACCTAGATAAATCATAAATTTACAGATGGCTGCAGACGCATGCACAGATTCACTTAGTCCCCATAACTTCTGTAATTCTTTGAATTTAAACATGTTATACTACGAAAAAAATGTAAGAAAAATAATAATTTTATATTTTTGAATCGTCACCCTGTGTCAGTTTAGTAAGGACTGGGGAAGGATAGTTAGATTTTGTTGACAATTAAATTTCATAAGGGACATATTTAGGAAAAGGAGAAAAGACCAGACACAATTTAACAATTTTTATGCTGTTGTAATTTTAGCCCACATTCAATTCTAACATTTTTAATTACAATACTAAGCAGGAGATTTATTTAAATTTTTTCAAAGTTTTGTTAAAAAGACAAGTAATAAATAATAAACAAAAGACAACAACAACAACTCATTAATCATAATATATTACGTACGTTTCAAGGAAATCTCCATCCCGGAAATTCATAAAGAATTGACTAAACCATTTTTGCGGAATATGTACATGATTTTAATGGGCGAAAAATATTAACCCATTTGTTTGGCTACACCACTGATAACAACAATTTAATATCCTCAGAACTATTGATTATGTCAACTTACTAAACCGCAAAATCTTATTTCGCAAGATGAGATAAGACAATGAAATGAATACGCGGGCTTATGGCTGACTAGAAAAGCGTACAGCAAGACCGCTTCCTGTAAAATGGATGACGGTTAAACACAGTCGGTTGATAATTCCCCAAAGGCCAATTATTATTAACCATCGAAAGCAAATTTTTATCTGTAGGTAATGTCAATATCCACGCCAAAATACACGTTACAAAATCGGCTAAGTTTCTTGCTAACTCATTTCGATTATTGTTTGTGATTAGCTTATCTTGAGGTTATATCCAAAAACAAGTTTAAAAATTTTGAAAGGAAAGTCATAATACTTATGATGATGGAATCGGCAGGAAATTAACTTTAGATTAGTGGGTCAAAGTAAACTGACTAACTATGTATGGTGTATGGAATTTTTGGGTGTAAATGAAGGCTTGACGACCAAGTAAAATGAATATGATGAGCGATGTAATATAATTTTATTTATACTTTTAGTTCTGTTTATAATGAACTATTTACAGACATCTACAGTACAAACTTGGAACTAAACGATTGAAATTAAATTATAAATATTAAATTTTACCCTCTATTTAAAAATAAGATTCTTAAGTTTTTTAAATTGTAACTATAGCTCTCAATAACGTTTACTGTTAGTTAACATCTCTACATGCCTAGTAAGTTCTGCAAAGGCGATATTATGACTACTACCCTTGTGTGCAGCAAATGAAACCATTATGACCCATACAAGGAACCAATGCCGGACAGCCTCAAGATAAGTGTTTTATGAAGACACTCGCAAAAGAAAGAATAACAACCTACTAGTTATTCACAATTTCAGAACAGCAAAGGCCACAGTCTTTATTTTCCGTGCAAGTAAATTCTGTTACATACTTGGCCTCTAGCAAAGCACTGAAAATAAATTGTTGTTTTTTTTTAATAATTGTGCACCATACATAATCCATCATTTTAAAATCGCATGAAGACGTACCTACTTAGTTCAGCAGTTTTGACACAAAGAATATTGTTTGCTTAGAGATTCGGGCTTGGGTTAGCCTCACTGTTTCCATCGCTCGTTCGAGATGACTTGTGAAGTCAATCTAGGAAATTTTAAGTGTTTTTCAAACAGAAGTTTTTCCAGAGAAAAGTAAACTCAACTATACTTTTCTCAGGAATCACCTTCACAGGATGGTGTTGGTTGATAATTCTGTATGCATAGGATGCCGGCAGGAATTCGAAACGGTGACTCACTTTCTTTGCCACTGTCCGGCCCTCTCAGGAGAGAGATACATGTTTCTTGGCTCACACCTTCTGGGCGAGCTGCATGAATCCCGCAAGGAGGGTTGGAGGCCAATATTAAACTAAATAAGAGCGTCAGGTTGGGACCTATGAGCCTTTGCTCATATGTCTGGATGGTGAGCAATGTGCCTTGTGGTGGCCTACATTCCAGCGATCCAGCTTGGGGTCTCAACCTCTTTTCAATCCATCCATCCAAACTCAACTATTGAAGGGTTCTCATGTAAAATATCTGGACTCAATAGTGTTGATTGTTTCTTAGTAAAACCAACATACCAAAATAAGAAAATCTAGGCATAAACCCGGGTCACTTTTTCAAAGTTCTTTAACTTTACATGTATGTTTTATCGGTTTATGTCTGGGTTTTCTTATTGAGTTGTATGTTGTCTGTGGTAAAACCATGCGATTGCTTTAATTAGATAATTTTTACTTTCCTTAAATTTGGTTTCTTTAACATGTCTTTTATGTAGGTTTTTTGTTCCTATTTTATTTTGGTTGGTACTCTTGAACCAAAACGTTGCAGAATTGAAATAATCTGACATATGTTAGTGATATAGTGGTCCACCCTTAATTTCTTTGGCTTTCCCAGTCACGCCCATTCGAAATAGCGGTTGGTCATATTTTGAATAAAATAGCATAACATAGCAATAGCACCAACCCTCAAAATTGAAACCTGAAACAAATTAAATTCCTTCTCTACCATTTTTTTGGTTTATTTGACTGGACTACATATAAGTGTAGCCTTTTGGAAAGTATCTTACTTAATAAAATAATTAAATAGTTTTAATGCAAAAGGAGCCTTACAATTTTACACTCAATAAGTCTCAGCGGAGTAATAGTTGCGTATATGAATAGTAGCTTAGTAGTTACGGGCACAGGACCTATTCAAGTCAAAATTTTGACAGTAATACATAAATAAGAACACTGCAAATATTTCAGAATGTTAGGATTAAGTTAGGGCTATCGTGAGATAGTCTATCATCACTTGGGATTTTTTTTCTTATTACCCCCAAATCCATGTCTGTTAGATTACAGAGTCAATACAAATTAGCACAGCTTTTGTTAAAAGCAACAAGCTTAAACTCTATCGCACAGGTATTCATTCCAGAATGAATTCACCCAATTTTTGATGTAGTTACCATAACTTTTATATCTGATAAAAAGTTTGTGAATAATTATTTACCTACATCCTATCTATATATTATGTAGAAATATGGATGTATGCCACACATAAACACATCAAACAGCGAAATTGTATTCTTTTCAGTACAATAAAGGAGCTGTTTGTGAAAACTTTAGCAATGCTTACAAACAACACTTCAGGTTATAACTTCTTTTTTGGTCAGTTAAGCAGTGCATAACTGCGCCATAAAACTTATACTCACATCACAAGCGAATACATCTCAAGATTATAATTTATTCCTTTTTGGGCAATATATAAAAGATTGGACTATTTATTTAGCGGGGCAAAAATACCAACAGCCCAAAATAAATGAGAAAAAACGTTCAAAGAAACCCGACAAAATAAATTAAACGATTCAGTCGGCCAAAATCTGAAACAATTTTTTTTTTGTATTATTAAAAATAAATGCGAGCCTGTATGTCTGTAGATTTTGACCAATGTAAATTTTTACACAGAAAATTGTAGACCAACACTATCATCTTAATCATCATCATCTTCTCATCGTCGTCGTTAAGATCGAATAAGTTAAATTTTAAACGCGTGATGACGAATCGCTTCTATGTTTTGAGTTATACTTAAGCAGAAGGTACGAAACCAAAATCCATTGAGCGGGGGCTCGTTTGTTGTCGTTGTTTTTTGTTTTTACCAATTTTAGAGAAGCACTATGTCAAATATTAATTTACCAAAGTTGACCGTTTTAGTCATATTGTATATCTTTAAAGTAACGAAAGCGTCTTAATTGCCCAACTGAACTCATGGTGCTCATGTCTACACCTTTTGTCACCTTGCCCGTCGTTATTAACAACGAAAGAGATTTCTGCCGTTGGCTGTTTTCTTTAAGAAATGCACAAGCCTACATTCACCACTTATATGTGTGCCTGAAAGCTTAACTCTGGACATTTAAAACGAAGTCTAAAAACGCTTTCAGTTCCAATTGAGATTCGGTTACGAAAAGGTTATAAACGTCTTGTGTGCCCGCACCACCTTTACATGTTTTTTGTTTTTTATTTTTTTGCCTCGATCTTGAAAAGAAATTAATTTATTATTGCGGCGGTGTGTAAAAATATGCATCAATCATAAAAACTATTTAAACATTGAAATATTGAATTATATATAATTAACAACTAATAAAATTACTGTTGAACTATTGAAATTCATAAACCAAAAGCAAAGTGAATGAAATGAAATAATTAAAAAAAAAAGTGCATTGTGGTCGTGAGAAATTTTTTGAATTGTTAGTAAATATTTAAGTGTTTCATTTTATAACGTTTGCCGCGATAATAATAATAATATAGAATTTATTTCTATAACGTGTGCCTCGATATAATCATCCATCCATCAGCGATAACAAAACCTGTTGACATTTAAAATCGCACATTCAATTTACTAATCCGACAATGTCTCGTGAGTTTTTGTAAACATTAACGAAAGTGATACCTGTGTAGCCATCAGACACCTGTTTGTTTAACTCTTATTTCGATATGAAATTGTATTTAGCTATTTTGCATGCACAAATATCAAACTCTTGCTACAATATATTTAACAAAAATAATAATCAACGGCCAATTCAACTTCTTTTGCAACTTTCAATAAATTCCAAGTCTAGAAAGTATAATAACTTTGTCCTTGCTATTGCTACATATAAATCCCATTTATACCTACTTATGTAGGTACTACTAAGTATATTATTAGTCGCAAGCAGCAAAACTATTTCAAATCATGTAATTAACGGGGTTTTTATTTTGTTTTTAATCTGCCTTAGTTCTTTCCGGGCTTGTTTTTGCGATTACATTTTCACACGTTCATACATAAATAATTTCCGGAGACTAAAGAATTTGATTTCTTCGACAAAATGCAGCATTGAAATGGAATGGCAAGTAACGGACGAAAGGTCAACTTTTAATGTTCTTACAACACTATTGTCCCTTCAACGTTATTTGTACATAAATATAAGGACTGGTCACGAATATCGTCCATAACTAAATAAACTTTGAATTCATATATGTAATTAAAATTTATAAAAATGTTCTGATTTTACTTTGGAAGTTTCTTTTGAAATCATGTGTATTTTAAACTTTCTCGCAACTCCGTCCATCAGATTCTTTCTGTACAGTCGATTTTTGAACTATGTTCGATGCTTTTTTCTCCCCAACAATTTCTTAATTCCGCTGAACTTTTTTTTAAATTTGCTTTGATTTGTGCAAAATATCTCTCGATTGGGTCCAATTGTGGCACGTTTGGTGGATTCAAGCGCTTTAGTATGAAATCGAATGTTATTTCTTTGACATCTTTGCATAATGTGGCGATTCAATGTCTAACAAAAAAATTGTAGGACCGTTATGCGTCCACAAAAAAAGATAGAATTTTGCTCACTTCTGTGTTTATGGTGCCCGTATTTCTTTAGAAATTAATATTCCACTTCTATGAGCATATTACTAAATGGCTTCTCAAATTAGATCCTTTGATTAATTCTTCTTGGAGCTTATTCAGAGCTCGCCCAGAAATTTCGGAATAAAAGCCCGGCAATATGATGAAATGAAATTTTATGTATGTCTCGTTAATGAGTGAATGTTTACCGGCTAAAGTTTTTCGACAGAAATTCCTAGCATTCCTTATTGTTTTCAGCTTCTGTTTTTTAGCATGTTTGCATTTTTTTGATATTTTAGAGAGCTTATTCTGCTATTTTTCCTTATTTTTCGCACTCCTGCAGGTTGTATACTCACATTTTTTGCAAAATTCCGCACTGATGTTGATGAATTTCACTTGATGATCTCAACAACTCTCTTATTACTTTTTATGTTGGCTGATTTGGCTGGACGCACTTTTCACGTGTCATCTTTGATTGTCTTCTTCTTCTACTATGAACAGTATTCCTACTTGACTTGTAAGTCTTTTTGGGCTCATTTTTGAGGTTATATTCGTTATAACCCTGAAAATAATTTTCATCAGATATTCCAAATAAAACGTCGTTTTCACTTGTAAAGCACAAGCTATGCATCAATTTTTAGAGCTATTGTGGCCAGGTCTTATGTATTTACATACATATCATCGTAATTCATTTATGTCTTCCTATTTGTTCCTTTAGTTAAACATATTTCTGGCAGTCATTCTTGTGAATCCGTTAATCTCTCTATGGGAGGAAATAGTAGTTCTACATCAAATCCAATTTCGTATGGCACAACAACTCATGAGCTCTTATGTGACTTTTGTTAAGGATGCAAGGCGGTCCAAAGCACGCAAATTATGTGCCTACTAATATTATTAATACAGCGTCACATCATAGCGCTTGGCCGATTCAATTCCATTTGCTAATTTTTATTTCAGCGGAGAGTTAATCTTTCAGGTCTCCCGATCATATAGTAATATTTAGTTTGTAACTGTTTTTATTTGCCTGTTTGTTTCACCGTGCTTGTATGTTTTAATATAAACAATGTGGTAAATATTATGATGCATTTCCATAAAAATAAATGAAATTCAATACTATTTTCACATTTGAAAATTCACTTAAACAAAGATCAGACTGCGGAGTTCGATATACAGAATATATGCTTATGTACATGATTAATTGAAACAGAGGTTTGGAACCCCGAGGGGTCCCTCGAACGTAGGCCAAGTCAAGGCCCATTGTTCACCCTCCAGACCCATGAGCGATTGATCATAGATCCCAATCGGACGCTCCTATCAATTTCAGTATTGGCCCCCCAACCCTCCTTGCCGGCAACTCGTCTAGGAAGTGTGAGCCAAGAATTCTGTAACGTATTCCTGAGAGTGCCGTAGTAGGATCATCAACAAGTCTCATCCTATGAGGGTGGCCCCTGAGAGAGGAGTGCCCAGTAAGAATGGACACCAGAGTTCTCAGGGTTGGCTTGTTAAGTCCTAGGAGCTTATTCGTTTGATTCGGGTTTGGTTACCCCACAGTTCCTTTTTTGATCTACCCGAGCGATCTTCTAACCAAAGCCGACTGTGTTGGCGGTCAGTCCAGCTTGAAATGATTGAAATAAGGTGTTTTGGTGCAATCCCGACTGTGGAGACTGGTTCCTCCGAGGCTACACCAAGACGAACAAGCTCGTCCGCCATTTCGTTCCCGCTGATGTTGCTGTGCCCCGGCACCCACTGCACTATCACTCTGTTATTCTGAAAAATGGAGTTCACGAACCTATAAATGGACTCATATGGAACTCTTGTTAAGATGCATTCTTAGCGCTGTGGTCGCCGCCTTCTGCTTAATATACATTTGTACCGGGTGTATGTTGAGGGTAACCTCCAGAGCCCGAGTGCTAGTTGATTTAAAAGCGCCGCTTGCGCTGAAAAGGCACAGCTTTTGAATCTTCTCCAATACCTTGCGATGATTGGAGAAGTCCATTGCTTTCCACCACACTACTGAACCGTAGATTAACAAGGGTCGAATGACGCCAGTGTATATCCACATCCTCGGTTTGAGTCACAACTTCTTCCCTACCGCTCTGCTGCATATTGCGAAAACTCTAAGAGCTTTGCTCGTTCTGTCTTCGAGGTATGGTTTCCAGTTTAACTTTTTATCTAAAATAATATCTAGGTATTTCACCCTGTCCTTTAACTCCAAGCGCGTTGCCAATCAAGGGCATTGTGAAAAGGCATAGGGTAGTCTGTGGCCCAGTTCATGATTAGTCGGATCGCGCCATGCACCAGTCCTCAGAGAACGGGTTCATGGCTTCCGGTGACTAAAATTGTCAAGTCGTCCGCGTAACATACTGTTTGTACCCCTTTTGGGTGAGTGTTAGCAAGAGACCGTCCATGATGACCACCCATAAAAGAGGTGATAGGATACCACCTTAAGGGGTGCCCCTGTGAACCGTTTTAACTCTGCTTGCCCCACCTAGATCAACAAAGACAGTTCTAGTATACCACATGTGTGCAATCCAACTTTTTAGAGATCGGTTCACTCCATATTTTGTTAGCATTTCCGTGGACCTGTGCGGAAGTGCATTGTTAAAGGAGCGTTCTACATCGATAAAAACAGCCAGCGTAGATTGTTTAAAGAGGAAGCCCTTTTCAATTGAGTGAATTACCTCGTGGAGGGCCGTTTCAACGGATTTTCCCTTTAAGTACGCATGTTGAAACTGTGATAGTCTGCTTCTGGGAATGGAGCATCTCAGCTCCCAGTCGCAGGTGCGTTCTAGAGTTTTAAGTAAGAAAAAGGTCAAACTTATAGGTCTTTACGCCTTCGCAGCTGAGTGATCTACTCGACCTGCCTTCGGTATAAACACATCACGGACCTCTTGCCAAAACTTCGGTGTATAGCCCATTTTGATGCATGCCGTAATGAGAGTGGTTAGGTTGCTAATCAGAGGGCCACCCGAGTACTGAAGGAGGGCTGGGAAAATGCGGTCCTTGCCTGGGGATTTGAAGGGTTTGAAAGTGTCAACTGCCCATTTGACCTATTCGTCCGTGATGAAGACAACTTCTCCGCCCCCGGAAACGGTTTCAGTATGCTTATGTACATACACCTTATATGAGAAAAGGCTGGACAGCGATTAGCTACCTGATTCGGTGATTATACTACGAAGCTCGAATCACGTCCTGCTTATCAATAATCAGCTGTATTGGTAGTCTTCATAATTTTTGTTCAGACCAGAATCGATGCTCTAAATATTTCTAAAGCCTTTGATAAAGCCTGGCGTCCTACTCTTTTAGACAAACTTAAAGCAATTGATATCTTCCCTCTTCTTCTTCCTTTATAAACTTCAGGGAAGAATCTTTCACCAAAAAACAAAAAAAAATTCATTTAAGTAATATAAAACCCTTACAGTAGCGTCCGTCTTTAGCACATCATGAAGAAAGTCGGCAACAGGCCAGAAAAAAAAAAATTGTCATTTCTGAATTGGATATTTGATTCTCTACTACTACTAAAAAGGGCTACTGAGCGTTTTCAAACATTTTGTTTAGATAAAGAAGAATTTTTAAGAACTTTATTTATTTTTTTTTTAGGATCCCATTGATCAAAGTAACCAAGTTGAATACACTTACATAGATTGTAAATGGCTTTTGCAACATTTTAATGAATCAAATTAATGTCTAAAGATTCATTCGCTAGTAATTAGTATTTACTACGTTCTCTGCAATCTATAGACGTTAGAAACAGCAAGTATATAATGTATTGATGCCAACAAATTTATTCACTTGAATTGATTTCGCTATTTTGCTTTTGCGAATTACGAGTATGTACCTAATACCACTCTATTTCACCGCATCGTAAAATTAATTACATTCTGCTCTAAGCTTATAACCTCAGTTGAGCAAATATTAAATTTAATTTGTTGAAGATTTATCCTGTAGCATGCAAAAATTGTGATCCCACACACTATGTTAATTTTTTATTCGAATTATACTAACTGAGACAGCAAAACAAGGACCCAAATGCCTTAATTACTCATTAGTTGTGTAGATTTTTTGTATCTCAATATAGAGCTGATGAGCTAGCTCACTGAAAGTGGTGTGTCAGCGATCTAACGGAAAAAAATCTTACTTATCACAGACCAAAATGTTTTTTAAAAAGTGATATTTCCATATAAATTTTACCGCTGATAAAAACTTCCACTATGAGGTGTTCATCTTTAAACAAATCAATCAAATATGTACATTGTTGTTTAATGGTAATCTTCTCTTGAGAACATGCAATCTCGATTCGAAGCTAAATTTCCGTCTGCATATGGCTAAGTTTATTTAACTTAAATTAAAAGAATTCAGTAACTCTTTAGAGCTTTATTTGTTGCTTATGGTTACACTGGCCACCAAAATACCTATATTTATAATATTATGGCCATTTTGAAGCACTCAAAAGAGGTTTTCTCATTTCGTACTGCATATTTTTAGATCGGAGTTAAATAATAAAGTCTTATAAAATTGAAATAAAATGTATAAAAGAAACATACGCTACGATTAAAAATTCAATTAGACTAATTTTAAAGTAAATATTTTCATAAAAGGAAAAAATGAAGCGCAAAAGGGCGCATAGCGATTTATGATCTATGATACAAAATTTTTAACAAATACTGAGAAAGGTGATCAATTAGAGACATTTCTTCGGAATGGAAAATTCTAATGAAATTCTTATCATGATCACGTTTGTCGCCAGTTTCAAAAAATATTGTAAAAAAATCATCTAGGCTATTGATAATAAGCGGTCTTAGATCTAGCTCTCTATAATTTAACTATGTATGAACTTATAATTTATCTAAATTATTATTGATTGCACTGCAGTGAAAAGCTCTTGAGATACTTACAACAATATAAATTGTATAATTAATAATGTTACTCATAAAAAGTCAATATCAAACAACACTATCAACAAAGAAATCCGGCTATTATAACCCTATAAAAAAAGGACACAGATACACACCTATGTATGTATGTGCTCAAGGATAGTTAAGTGCATTTATGGTCTGCGGTATTTTAATCACTGACTCTACACATAAATTACCCCTATAGTTTCTAGGCGCTCAGGGTAGTATAAATTTGTGGTTGGTGGCCATTTATGAATTTCTCTTTAGTGGCTCCCTTTTAATATTATGATAACAAATAAACTCTTAAACACAACTGAATATGCTCTCGTTGATCTATACTTTTTCACGAAGGGGGTAGAAATATTTTACTGTATCAAGAAAAATTGCAGTAACACCATGCCTTTTCATCAGGCTTTTATATGAATTTCCACCAATGTTTTTAAAAAGCAATTCAGGCTAATACAACAAGCACAGAAAACGAAAGGTGTTTCACTTTTTAAATGAATGTCAAAAATAAATTATCAAGAGTTACAAATTGCCACGTTTTCCAAATTAATGAATTTCTCGAAATGGCGCGCCGTGGTGAAAAGATTAAAGAGATCACAACCTTATATTTTTCGATCATCTCATTACAATAAGCCGCGAGGTCTAAGAGAAATAATTACTACTCAGCCTCCAAAATTTAAATCTACAACAAGATTTCCAAGTCGCAATAGGAAAACGTAAAAGCAACCCTAAAACCCAAACGCCAATAATACCTAATCAATGGATGTATTTCTTGCGTACCATAAATATCCGTAAATTCGTAAATGTAAATTTATTTTGTAGCCAACCTTATTCAAGACATGTGAAGAATGCTACACTATTAATAAATCATCTCAAGAGTCGTTCATCAAATAGCGTAAATTATTTATTTAACGTCAGGTTGTCATAGATTCTCTCTGTGTAGAGTGTTCCGTGATGTACAAAAATGTAACTATCTGACCACATTATGTATTTACATACCATTTTTAGGTCCACTCATGCAAACAAAGGAAAGAAAAGATGATACAGCAGATTGGTCAAGGTCGTCACTACAAAATTTATCAGACTCATCTGGAATTTCATTAACTCACAATATGACTTATGAATATTTGATTATTTTTGATTAATAGCGAAAGCACCTTAAAGGCACCTCGTGTCCAGAGCAGCTAAGTTAATCGATAATGGTCGCATATTAATCAGGTCTTATGGGAAGAGGTCAGAAATTTCAGTGTTTGTGTTTCATGGGAGAATTTTATCAAATTTCCGGTACAATGTTAACCTATAATTTGGTATGTACGGCCGACGCCAGTTTTAAATTCATGACGAGTATGCTAGATATAAAATTAACAGTTATATGTACACTTGCTGTTGTGGATAAATGATATGTATGTAAGCTAAGTAAGTAAGTGGGCACAAGAAGAAAAGTTTCTTTTTAATTGTTCATTGGGCAAAATATATATATTTGCTATCTTGTCAGCTCGATAATCTTAAACTCAGTTTAATTTAAACATTTTAAGTTACTTGTTGAAGGAGGATGAGCTAATTGGCAAACACACAATCAGTTAGAAATCTGACGCAACTGGACAAACGAGTTATTTTTACTAAGCGAAATTTATAGCATATGCATATTTTCAATTTTTCAAAGTTGTACAATGACAAAATCACAAGCTAAATTGATTGTTAATAAATAGTTACATGTTTGAAAAGCTTGAGTACTGCCTAATTCATTTTGATTTTTTTATACACACAAATGCCGAATTGCATATGTACATATGTCGGTTCAAACGAAAATATTTGTTATAAAAGGTGAATCCATATTCAATCTAAGAATGAACCTGATGGCTTTCCATTTCAAAGCAGGTGGCTCTTTGAATTTTGTTATATTTTTTAAACTGTTTGAATTTTTTTCGCCCCATAAAACTAGAAAAAAAGAAAAAGGTCTAACTATGCGCAGACATAGAATACTATGGACGCATTTACTCAATACCCCAATTAAATTTTGAGACTATTATAATGCCTTAAAATTGAGATACTACCACCGAAAACATAAAGATTTAAAGGACAAATTGTTTTTTTTTTTTTTTTTTTTTTTTTTATTAACAAAATCAATTACTCATATTTCTGGAATTTGTGAAGCGATCTTTCAATTACCTTACTAATGGTGTATAAAAACTTTCTAGAAACTCTAAAATAATACTAAAACTTGATCTATCAGCTGCATTCCACCTCTACCCTTAGTGAGACCAGAAATGCGCCGGGGGCACTAACGATAGATAAGGAGTTCATCTTTAAACAATCAATCAAATATGTACATTGTTGTTTAATGGTAATCTTCTCTTGAGAACATGCAATCTCGATTCGAAGCTAAATTTCCGTCTGCATATGGCTAAGTTTATTTAAATTAAATTAAAAGAATTCAGTAACTCTTTAGAGCTTTATTTGTTGCTTATGGTTACACTGGCCACCAAACTACCTATATTTATAATATTATGGCCATTTTGAAGCACTCAAAAGAGGTTTTCTCATTTCGTATTGCATATTTTTATATCGGAGTTAAATAATAAAGCCTTATAAAATTGAAATAAATTGTATAAAAGAAACATACGCTACAATTAAAAATTCAATTAGACTAATTTTAAAGTGAATATTTTCATAAAAGGAAAACATGAAGAGCAAAAGGGCGCATAGCCATTTACTATGCTTAAAAATTCAAAAACATATCATCACACTTGACAAAAATGAATCCATTATGCGGTAATAAATGAATTAATAATTTTTTTATTAATTTTATTTAATTACTTAATAAATTCAGGCGATTATGAAATATAATTTTAAGAAAAACGTCAGTTACCTTGAGAGCTGCTACAGTAATCTGAAAAAAAAAAAAACTTAATTAGAATAAATTCAATAAGTCAAAATTACGAAAACACAACTAATATCATATTAACTTTGGGTAAAGCCAAAGCCAAGTACGTTGTTCGTTCGAAAACGTAATCTCAAAAAAAAAAAAAAGGGATACAATAATGGTCGTAAAAATAAATTATTTTTCCCTACAAAACAGACAAATTCAATTCTACGAGGTTTATGTTTTTTACATAACTTTTATATAAAAAAATTTGTTTAGCGCAAATAACTAAACACTCAAATCTCGTTTTTCAAAAGTGTTCAATTCTAAAATTTCTTGTTTTGTAACGGGCTGCCAAATATAACTAAATCAGACATTTTTTAATTATTTTTAGTTCTGCCCACAGTCTGTTATTATCAATATTTGGTATTATTGCTTACATGTAAAATAAAAAAAAAACATTTTTTTTTTAATTTTGTAAGATCCGATTAAAAATAAACTCTTCATTATTTGGTCTATTTAGTTACTTAAAAAATTGCTAAATTTAAACATCTTACTGCTTTAGAACAATAAAGCTACATCAGAAAGGACAAAGATATGTCCATCAAGAACATTTCACAAAGTTTGCTTAAGATGAGCATGCACTTTATGTTTTTGTAATAATGAAATACAATGAATTAATATTGCTAGTTGTTACAGTAAGTGGTTCTTTCAGTACCCGGGGCTATGTAAACTTACGTTCTCAAAGAAATTTGTCCAAGTTCAAGTTATTTAACTGAGATTTGAGCCTAGAACCTCAGAACCAATGAGCCATCTCAACCAAATGAAAGACAATCGGACCGAAAAATACTATACTTTCTGATTCCTATCAGTTTCTAACCAGACTTCAGATCTTGAACAGACTTAAAGAATATCAAAACAAAATTGTATCACAAAATTTTCAACTTTCAACAAAAGGAAATATTAGTTCGACTACCCAAACACATTACTTTCAAACACATAATATGATTTTCCATTTAATAATTACCCTGTTTCACAGCACACGGAAATTCATAAATTGTGATTCTTAAGTCATTTCGAAAAAAAAATTATGTAAATTTTGTTGGGACTGACTCAGATCCTACTATATAGGTCCAATGAGCATCACATTATTTCAAAAATGCTCTTTAAATTTATAATGGAACGGGCCCAATAATATTTTTTATTAATTCAACCTGTTATACTAAAATGTTGAATTTCTCTCAACATGTAGTCTCTCATGATAGTTTTTATGGCCGTTGAATAATAAATGTTTTTTTTTTCATAAGAAATGTATAAAAATTTATAAACCTTTTCTACCTTTTCTGTTATGGAGTTAATCGATTTGCCAAGTGAGCGACTAATATGTTAGGTCAGTAATCTAAGGAAATCTTAACGAAATCAATGCCAGTATTTTTTATAATAAATAGCTCTGAGCACTGAACAAAGTATAAAAGTCTACTAAGACTAATTACTTGGAGGGTTTCGGCTGAGATCACTGACATGTATAACATAGACCGCTGACACCACTGAAAACGCTTACATTATCATGGGATCACTTTTCTATAGCTGTATCTTTTTGGTTTAAGTATTGTATTCCGCTGGACCTCAATAATAAGTTCTATACGAAATCCACCATAGTTCGGTTTCAGTTCAGTGGATTTTCCAAATGAATATATAGAATCGAAATAGATGAAAATACAACAATTGTAATCTTTTCTCTGTCCGCCATTACTACTTTTAGGGACAGGCAGAAAAAATTACTTCATGTTATATCCTTAAAAATCGAGTTTAAGGAATATTTGATGTTATAGAAGATAAGCTTCCAATAAAAATAATAATTTTGAATGTATTTGGAATTTTTTGAGCGTGTAATATAAATGTTTAAGCGAAAATGAAACTTTAAATTAAGATAGGTTTTACACCCCTGACAACAAAAGTGGACCCATAAATAAAAATTACGCAGTCCATATTATACATGACAGTGGCTGAGATTGTGTGATACGACATATTGATATTGAACAAGATTATCAATCACACTCACTTTTTAATTGAGTGCAGACCGGTTTCAGCACATCGGTTATCATCAGTACACTAAAATTGTATTGCACCCAAACTACTCTGTTAGCTCGTTAAAGCAGGGTGGTCTTTGTATAGTAGTGCTCGAGATATCTCTATTGTTTTTATTTCTGTGAGCTGGTATATACATCTATTCTTTCCTTGAATGAACGCCCCGTTTGACCAGTGTACATTGACATGTTGAGAATTTCATACTATAAACTCCGTTCTTTTGTAACGCTAACGTCTATCTTTTATATTAGAAAGAATATTACCTAAATTTTGTGTAATCTTAAAGCCAATTCTAGTATTATGCTTTCTTAACTAGATTGCCAAGGATTCCGAAATTTTTCCCATGTATGGCAGGCTAACCCAGATATGGTCTTGAAGACTATTGCTTCTTTTATTGCTTTTTCTTAGTTTTCCATTTATTCTTTTTAATCTTCTAGACGCGATTCTCAACCAAAACTATTTTACTTTCAATAACCAATTTTATAACAGAACGATGGCTTAGCTATGGGCTCCCCGATACCTCCGTTTCTGGCGGATTTATTCATGAATGACTTAGAAAATAAGATATTTAACTCGAATTCTCCACTTTTATGTAATATCGCACTTTTCAGGTCTTATGAAATAGGTCCCAAAACAACAAAATTTTAAATACTCAAAAATAACTAATTCAAACTTTTTTTCACCATGCGCGTATAGCTTAACTTATATCGACAAATTGAAAAAAAAAATTGTGAATAGTGTAATTTAAGACAACTATTGAGACAGATATGTTCAGTAATATTAACATTAATAAAAACAAAAAGTGTTTTGAAGTGTGAACAAAATAAATAAATAATTAAAAATGTGTCTAAAAACATTTTGGGCTAATTCTCTCCTGTTAACAGTATTACTTATAAGTGAAATTGCCATAGCCTACGACTACATTCCAGATGAAGAAGTCGCCACAGCAAACCTTGATATCTTAAATAGTGATAACTCCGGGGAGTACTATGATCCAGTGCAAGAGCAGGAAAAGAATTACCAAGAACTTAACTACAAAATCTATTCAGAGGAAGATAACACTCAAAAGGGTGTTTACACAACATTGGTGCCAGATTACATTCACATGTTTGCAGACATGATGAACAATAGCGAAGACACCGGTTACATGAAAGATGATGACGACGAAGAAGACGACAACAGTAACAACAACAACAATAATAAAAGCAGCAGCAACGAGTCAAGGTTGACTAACACTAACGAAACAGCTTCGTTTTCGATGAAAAATAGTTTATACGCTGAAAAAGAAGACGTGCTCGATTTATCAAAAAATACATCAGATGACAGCCAAATGATGGATGGTTTTGCCGGAGATTATGTTGATCAGTTCGAAACAGGTACTACAACAACATTAACAGTTCCGACTGTGCGAACAAAACAAGGAAAGCAAATACAAATCATAAAGTTACTGCCTCACGAAGCGTTACGAAATTACATCGAAGACGCTTACATAAGAACACCGCTGGCGGCTGTAGTTGATACATCGCTGAATTCCTTGGGAAAAACAAAAACACTTTGGAAGGATGCCCTTAGGCCGAATGCAGCGTTGGATATTGTTCTGCTAGCTTTTAACGCTTCAGGTAATTATACACCCACCGTGTAACGATTTTCATATTTGTTTTTCTTTTAACTAGCGTGTGTAAACGTAAGTCGTTTTCGTTTGTCAATTTTAATCTTGTGTATGTAGTTTGAGTTTTCATTACTACCTATGACTGTCGACCACTTATAGGCAGGCAATTTCTAATTGTAAGAATACATGGATAGTTAGTAAGTAAATTGTATTCGATTTAAAATATGTCTTCAAAGTGATTATATTATCCAGTCCAGTCTTATTCGGGTATTATTTCTCACTAAATGTGGTCTAGAACTATAATTCCGAAATATGATTTGATGTTGTATCATTCCAAAAATATCATAAAATATATGTTCGAAAGTGAGACCACCATGCTGGCATTAATTTCACTCAAATCAGGCTAAAACACAGTAACAGTTTTTCGGCGCTATTAGAAGGGTGTCTTATTAATATTCGTACAAAATCGTGTAACCCAAGCCATGGTTGCTCTAGTACAGTATCCCGGAATATAAGGTAACCGCTTACGTTATCTTTCTTTGAATTTTCACCACATGTTATACCGAAATAACAAGCGTGATTGTGACGAAAAATTTGTATATGATATTGTTGCACACCTACAAAGACGAAGACACAGGCATCGTCTTGAATCAGAGCGGAATTATGTAGATTAGGTTAGTGGCGTCCTTTGAAACAGTATTTAGTCAGATACACTTAGACTTGTTGTACTTCCACCACATTAGAGCAAACCAACAAATTGATTGGAACTGCGGGGAAACTAGAACCAACCACAAGAATTAATGAGTTTTTCTAACACTCCTCCCCCTTCGTCTGCTATTTCCCCTAATTCAAAGAAGAAGTAACTTCGTCCAGTATCCTGCTGTGACCATGGTCTGCAGTTATCCACCATCTTGACCCTCTCAATTTTAGGGCACCTTTTACAGCTATACATTACCATGTAGGAAAATATTATGTAGTCATTTCAACCGTGTTCGATTGGATCGAATATATGTAGATAACGATTTCAGTATAGTAAAAGCACATAAAACACGCTACAAGACGTAAGCTGTCGATCAATCCTAATTTTCACTGACAGTTGTTATTTTTTTCCATACACTCGATTCGAGAAAGTCAAAACGAATTACATAATTCTGATCCAGGGTTACGAACTAGCGCTGTTACTAACTGAAAGCAAGAGATAATACACTTTCGTTGTTTTTTCATCAAATAGAAGGAATCGTGAGTAGTTTTTCTCCTATCGGGGTTACTTAGTTTCTTTCAAAAGACTTAAAGCTCATCTGCGCGTTTGAGAAGGAAGTACAATTTCTGCTATGGTCGATGCGTTTGAAGCTTCCAGATGTCCTATTATCAAAGACATTGAAAGGAAATTGGTCCAATAGTGGAGCAGTAGTTGAACGTGGGGCGGTTATTAAGCATAGTTTAACGGCTTACTGAAGGCTATTCATTGAGGCCACGAAAACATATCTGGAGGAGGACGAGCAAATTTACTAAGACCCAGAGAAGCTAACTTAAGTCCGCTGGAAAATCCAAAAGACTGCTCAGGGCATACAAAATAAGCTGGCAGAGGGAGACAGAACGTGGATATTGGCTCGTTCACTCAAGCCGCGTTCCTGGATAATGAAGGGGTTTTGACAGGCCAAGCCGCCGCTTTCTTGTTTGAATCAGCTTGTCGGCACGGAGTTAATAGAACAACATTGTGCGGTATTATATCGGTCAAATTCTAAGGCAAAAAATACCATTAGTACAGTTTTTGGAAGTACTATATAGCCATCTTCCCATGTTAAGCACTTTAGATTTTACCTATGCACTGAAAACTCGCAATAATGAAACTCTCTATAAAGAAAAACTCTCTATAAAGTAAACACTAGTTGAACTTGGTTGGTTCGCCTACGAATCAATTAACACTCTCTTTGTTACGAAGTGCTTACTCTCTATAGCGAAAAATCGGCAAAGCAATGTTTGTGATAGGTTGCCAGATGCCCACAAAGGCACCGATATTTTCGGAAGTAAGTATACCTAAAGTTCCAGGTATGTCGGTTTTGTGAACTTCTTCTTTTATTTATTATGATTATGCCTTTCTTGACCACTGACAGACTCGGCGCGTGGGGGATGATTTACATTACAAATCCGCTTATCGTTTTCAACCAATGGAAACGATTTGCTGTCCTGCTGCTGTCGTGTCAATGTAATTCAGAAGTTAGGTACCACCGAATCAATCACTGGTAATCTGACGTCTGATACCTGTTTATTGTGATTTATTTTGTCCATACATACATATTTTGTTGCAATTTTTTACTCATTCCTTATAACGAAAACTCTCTATAACGAAAGAAATCGCTTGGTCCCTTGGGTTTCATTAAAGAGAGTTTTCCTTGTATTTAAGGCTAACGTAGAATATGTTTTGAATTCCCTATGGTTAATGTACATTTCCAATAACCTGAGAAAAATTGTAAACCTACAACTAAAGTTTAATATATCTTTCCTTATTTTGCCACAACAAAACAAGTAATTTAAAAAAAATTATTCTAATTAACTTCAATGTAGGGGTATCGCTGACATATCATTTTCAAAACGCAAGGACATTTCTAGCTGGGTTAGATAGTATAAAGGATGATTCAACTGGAGACGCTTTTCATGGAATTATTAAGGCATCGGAACTCATTCCATATGATAGTGCGGTATTTGTCAGCACTGCATCTGTACCAACCGATAGCAACCTAGCTCGAATAGCAGCAATAACTCTGCTAAAAAAACGCATACGGGTAAATATAAAAGTTCAGTTAATACAAAATAAATATTTAACAAAAACATGTGCTAAAACTATTTTCAGTTATACTTGATTTGGTTCGGGGAGAAATGCTTCAGCGAAAACGAGACCCAAGAAATCACTGGTGGGATTCTGGGTGAAGTTGCCATTCGTTCTGGTGGTGAAATTCTTCACTTGGATCACAGTATGCAATCGACAGATTTTGATGGAAATATGGTAAAGATATAGCAAGTCTTCATACTTATACCTGATGCACTATGTTACATTATTTATTAGCAATATATATGTATACAAATGCTTTTAACAGCAGCATATACATCACATTTATCATTTTTTTACACTGTCCTTTGTGGATCTGAACTTTAGGACAACAATCCTCTTTCTATACTACACACTTTTCGAACTCCTATTTTGCTTAGATTATTTAGTGTCGTTCTTCTATATTCTCTGCTTTTCCAGAAGGGAGGACGGAAAACCGTACGGTACATTGTTACACATTCGCACATTTTGAGTTATAAAGATTTAGTTGAAATGAAATTTAATACGCGTTTATTGCGGGTAGGGAAATGCAAATGAGGAATAAGGCTAGAGACTTTTTCAGACCCGACGCCATAAAAAAAAGGTTTTTACAACTACTAAATTTAATCCAATGTCTTTGTTTCTTGTGGAATTGCTGAAAGAGTCCGCAAAAGATACGAAAAATCTATTTTATTGTCGACTTCAGAGCTATGAATAGTTCGAGGAAATTGGAGCTAAGTACAAAGATCGGCAGTTTATCCTTTATTACAGGTTGAGCAGAGCATTGGCAAGTTTCAAGAATTTGGAAAATTTTCTTTTAGTAGGATAATGCGAAGATGGTCGGCCTTTTCTATGTGAAGTCGTAATACAAAAAGAACCGTATTCCTCTCAACTCATACTAAGATGTATATACAGTAATTAAAAGAACAAGGTTTTTCATGATAGAAAAGTTTTCAACATTTTTTGAAGTTCGACAAGGATATACTATACATATAACTTTCGCTGCTATTATTACTTACTGCTATTAACGATCAGTTCTATTACCGCTTTAGCATAGTAAGCGAATCGATGCAGAAGAGTATGTTAATTCCCGAATCAACAAATTAAGGAGGGCATTGGCAATATGTCGTGGAAAATCGCAGTGAAATCGCGTACAAACAATACTTCGGCAGATTAACTCGAACGTGAAATCAGTGCAACTCTATGGTTGCGAGACGTGGAAGGTCACACAATTCATAACGCATGGTAAAGCGAGGTCGTCAAACTGAAATATTTGCTGAATAACGCATAAATACACGAAATATGTATGTAGTGGTAGCTGTTAAATTAAACAGCTGTTGACCTTTCAATTATAATATATATAATATAATTCCTCGATTTCATTAAGGAATTACATAAAAGGAAGTAATTGGTCTCAATAATTTATACTATAAGAGTATAGCAAAATAAAAAACCTGTATACAGTGCAGTGGGACAAGTCGATTATTATAAAACTTTGTTTTTGCAAGTCCTAGTCTACAGCTGTTTTCTTCTAAATTTCCAGTACATGGTTTAATTAATTAATTATGCTGAATACACATGAGATATGTAATAATGTCGTCAAATGAAAGAGAGAGGAGACATTTTGCAAACATGAATTTTCAAATGCATGTAGATTAGACATTAGAGACAAGTGAAAACCAGACGAGATTGGTCAAGACGACAAAAGTAATAAAAATGACTCGCGAACAACGCATCAGTAGAAAATATGTACAATCAACTATAAAGATAGAAAAATTAAAAGAATAGGAGAGAAGTGCATCGCTACTTTCTTGATGCAAATGATCGACTCTGGACTATTTCTTTAGACGACATTCCTTGTAAGAAAAACTATGTACATATCTCAATATCAAAATTTCTCTTCGGCAAGGGTGTTGAATGCCATTTACTAAAGAAGATTACTATTGCTTCCAACAGAATGGCGCACCGGCCTATACTGCAAAAAATACGTTAAGAGTGATGGGAAATTAACGTTATAAATTTGTTGAATTTTTTCATTTTAGGAGAATTTAACTGTTTAATTTTGTTTCGAAAAACTTTTTCTGTCCAATTAATTATTTTTCAGCGATGACGAGTATACTCGACGAAAACAGAGTAAATTTTTTATGCTTTTCCAGAACTCAGAATAATTGATTGATAATACGAATACTCGACAATATACTAAAAATTGCCATTCCATCATGGCGAGTATACTCGTAATAAACAGTTAAGCCGTTAAAAGTTCTAGAATTCTATTCGTAAAGTCACTGTATGTGCGTCTAGCAAGGCATTTAAAAACAACTTCTTTTATTAGTTGTGTAACCAAGAGAAGAACATATCGAATAAAAATTAGTTTACTCATTACTTATTATTATTTGGACTTTTAAGAAAGACCGATGTATTTTTCTTGTTTTGTTATATAATCTTCATGAAATAAATAATTTATCATTGGCATTGTACTGAAGTATGAAAGTATTACGAAATAATAAGGCATACTTGCACGTTATTCGAATAAAATATAAATCAAATGAACAATTTTAGTCGTCCTACTCAATTGGAAACTGTATTCGATAAAATATTTCAACTGAATAAATAAATGTATGTATTGTGAATTTATTATTTGCTTAATTAATTTTCTCAATCTATCCAAAAACTTACTTACTTACTCTCTCTGCCTCTCACAAATACATAAAAATACTAAAATTAATAATCCATTACATAATAAATACTTAATAAGTTTTGAAAACTTGTTTTTTTTTTACTTTCAAGCTTACATTACTATCAGACAACTACCGAGGGCCACAACAATTGGAAATACCAGTCGACACGACCATGTCAAATTTGCAAATCAGAATTGATGGTGCAGTACAAACAGCAACTTTGGAAACTCCCAACGGTGGTTAGTTACCTACTCCAATAAGTAAAAATATTTATTAAATGCGCACCAATCTAGATGTATTATCTAATAACCAGAGTACAAAAGTATTTGTAATAAAACTAATAATATGTAATAATAAAATCAGAGTGTGTTTGTCTAAAAGTTATGATTATTTTGTTTTGTTTTGTTGGGTTTGGTGTAGTATGCGTTATTTGTTATTTTAACTTATGTGTTTTGTATATTTATTTATGCTATACGTGTACATGTTTAATTAGTAATTTGCTTAGTTCTAGGTGGGATCATCATCCAATTTTCAATCCGACGAAATAAATCAAATATGTTTCTCTAGAAACAAATAGAGAAATCAAATTTTCGTTTGAAAAAAGTGGAACTGTATTATGCATTTCGAAATTTGTTTTTTCTTATTTCAATCCCTAATTGCCCCTCCTTCCTAGTCAAAACTGTACATTTTATCATAGGGCATTCTCTGAGCCTTAGTTATATTAAACTAAAATAAAAAAAATTTTCAAAATGCGTAATATATTTTCAAATTTTTCAAATACAAAAATATTGATTCCTCGATTTACATTTTCCGAATTTTGATGTGGATCGCACGTTACTGCTTAGAACAATCAAAAAAATCAATGTTAAAAATATCACAATTAAAACTTCCCTAACCTTAGCCTCACAAATACACAATGAATTTTAAAAATATTATTGGCGTGCTTTTGAGTTAAGTCAACGCCAAATTTGCACAATATTTTTCTTTTTATATTTCACAAAAAAAAAATTAAAAGCCACTCTATCGTATAATTTTTTTATTCTTATTTTTTCCTTTATTGTGCTAGACAGTGCTGCATAATCAGAAAAATTTACAATTTCTATATATAGGTATCTACAAAATGTTGGGCTAAATCCACAAGAAATATCACGTAAAACAACAATTTTTGAAACAGGTTTTTCAGTCAGTCTTGTTTAGATTAGGCGAAAACGTAAAAATTGCTTGGAACCCTTTTTTCATCACTGCTATTTTATAATATAATACATATTATTAATAACAGCCAAATTAAGGTGTATACTAAAATTCAGCTTACTTGGAATAATTCCAAGTGCAACCTTATTAATTACTACTGCACTATTACGTTCATAAGATATTAGAAATAGATAGGACCTTTTCTTTATCGAGGCAAAAGTAAAACGTCTCAAATAATTGTTATACAGGATGTTTCCTCCATGGTGGTCAGTAGAGCAGGAGGTCATAATACTCGCATAGACAAACAAAAACAATTGTAAGGCAGGGGGGGGGGGAGGAGAGGAGTATATCAACCGTTTCGGAGTTAAGAAAAAAAATCTACTTTTCCACAACACACCCTATATCTTTAAAAGTACAGGGCATACGGTCACAGTTAAAAGCTCATTATATGCAGAACTTCATAGCTTTTCCAACAACTGCTCAACCAGTGCCGCACCCCTCTCCTCTCAGGAATTATGGTGGTCTAAACTACAAATTTCGGATTTTCTTACCTTTGTTTTTGTTTGATATCTTTTTTATTTTTTTTTTTTATTTTTGTGGCAAAAAGGTCATTAACATAACTTTTTTTTATAAAAACCGTAAACTGTAAGCTCTCCTCTTTAAGTTTACCTATTACACCCTATGTGGTATCTGTAGCCGGTGAAGAGTTATTAGCTCTTAACCTATTCTCAAAGATAATTTGTTCCCTTAGTGACTGAAAACAGTTATTTTAAAAAAATATCAGCTAATTTCGGTATGACATAAATAAGCTGTGAGCTGATATTTAGTCTAAGGTCAATTTTTCTTACTTTTACACGAAAACTTACCAGTACCAGTAAAAATATTGGTAACGTCCAGTGCCAGTACTTTCCCAATACTTCCCAGTATCTCCCAGTACTTACTGGTACTTTACTGATACTTACTTGTAATTACTGGTTTTTATAAATGGGTACTAAATTTATAAAAACCACTAATTACAAGTAAGTATGCCAGCAAATTTTCACCCTTTAAGTATTTTCTAATTTACTATAATTATTAAGACGCAAAAATGGTGTAAACAAAAAATTTTTATTAAGTCAAAATCCGTCTAATACATATATCCAATAATAAATATTTATGTTGAAAAAAATCCTCATAATAAGCATAAAGTCTTTGTCTCCCACAATTAATTTTCACTACGCGCTATACATAAATGAAGTGTTGTACTTGCGAGTACTTGAAAGTACTGGGAAGTACTGGGAAGTAATGGTAAGTACTGGTACACACCAGTACCCGTTTTCGTATTGGGATTCAAAACATTTTAATTCCCAGTAAAAAATACTCACTTTTACTGGTAAATTTATTTCCAGTATAAGTACTGGTACTGGGACAAGCAATGAGTAACAATTTTCGTGAATAATATACAACTCTGGGTGTAATCGGTGAAATTAAAGAGAGTTGACAGTTTGCAGTTTTTATAACAAAATAATTATGTTAATGACCTTTTTGCAAAATATATAGAGGTCAAAGTAAAAAAAAAGGTAAACAATTCCGAAATTTTCAGTTTCTGCATACAATAAGTTCTTAACTGTGACTCTACGCCCTGTACTTTTTAAGATACAGGGTGTTTTGTGAAAACTAGCTTTTTTTAATCAGCCTGAAACCCCGAAATGGTTCATATGCCGCCCCCTTCCATACAATTTTTTGTTTCCTAGGTGAGTACTATCACCTTTTGCTATACCTGACCACCATGGAGGAAACACTCTGTATGCTAACACGTTTTAAATATACACAAAGAACTACTAACACTCAAGTGTTTGGCACAAAAATGAGGTCCACCCATAGAATAAAGAACAAATAAAAAATACTCAAATAAAATTAAACAACACTTAAACTTAAATTTATGTTTTACAGCTTTGTATTATGAGATTATATCGCACTCTTACCCCTATCAGCTTCATTCAATCATTCACTTCACGTATTCCTATTTGATATACATACATATTATGTATAATATTCAAATCCACAGTAAAGCGACTAAATGTACTTGAAAACTTGTTAAAATGGTTGTATAATTTTTTTTCGAAAACAGTTCGTCGGGCAGTAACTTTTACATTTCAAAAGTAAATATAATTGCCGAAGTCTTGAAAAGATCTCCCACTGATTATTTTATCGACAGACGCGAAAAATTAAACTAATAATTCTTATAGTTTCTTCAGATGTCGTTAAACGTTTTCCACAATGAATTAAATCGAAAACAGAAACAATAGTACAAAAAAAAAATTAAACCAGCACCACAATGAATTAAGTCAGAATCAAAAACAATAAAATTTTGAATAAAAATAATTAAACCATTCATATGTATATTTGGCATTGTATACAGATAATGTACTGTTATTCCGTAGACATTTTCAAGCTTTTATAAACAAATTGGTGGTTTTTTGTGCTGATTTATCTAAGAACAGTGTAACAGTATGAAATTATTAAAGTGGTTCTTCCTGCTATGTAGAATCTATTTTCATTATCATTTTTATGACATACATATTTTACAGTTTCAACTATGTTTAGTCATTTAGTGTTTATATTTCTATATATATCAGAAACCATGTTATGTATCTTCTGTAAATGAATCCGAGTTTTTTTTATCTTAAGGGCCAAACACAATTCCGCTGTTTCGATTCGATTAAAAAATAAATATACAATTCTGAAGTCTTCATGAATTGATGCCGTGCCGTGGCGTCACTGTATCAATTTCAAAAATTTTAAATTTCCCTTTTCAATTCATTTCGGGATAATGTGCAAACAAAACGATAATAGCAAATGTTTTTGAAAATTCGAACGTTAACCGCGTAATTTTTTCTTAACTGAATAGTACCAATAAACAATCCTACGTGTTGCCTGCTATCTTACAACAATGAAACTATTTGAAACGATAAAAAAAATTTAATTTTATAAATTTAGAGTTTCCTTTGTGGGAGTCACGGTATTCAAAAAGAAAACTTTTGACAGATTTTTTTTTTTTAAATGATTTCTTTATTTACTCTATGCTAATAGACGACCTTTTTATATTTGATAAAAATAATAAGCGCCGAAACATGAAATTATCTAAGTGGCAAACACATATGACTGAAATTTTTCAAGTTTTACAAAAATATTCAATCAAATGATCTAAGAATCGACAAAAGACCTCATCGAAGCAAAGGCTTTATTCCCCTATGTAAAGATAAGGTAAGTTATTGGAGAAAAGTTTTCGCAATCAACAGGCTCGAAGGTCCAATTACTCACAATCAAAGTTGTCTTTGTTTAATGCCTCTTAATGCAGTATATAATCTACTAAAATAAAATCAACACATAAATAATGGAAATAAATATATTTTCACGATTTCGTTAATTTCGACTAAAGCTAATAAGCTTTATGTTTTTTATTCAAATAGTACGCTAATGTGTCTTTCAAAAAGACACTAGCAGATGATGAAGATAACCAAAAACAGTAAGATACATATATAAAAAGTTAATCTTCCAATAAGGAAAGAGTATATATATTATGATTGATATGCGGGGTGGTCCCAATTCAGGCGTATTTATTTCATACCACGGGATCTCTCAAAAAACCTAGTAGACAGTTCTAAGTCTGATTCATGCTTTTTGAGAAATCCTCACTTTAAAATTTTTTGATATGTAGGTATGTTTTTTTGATCAAATATAAATACAAAAAACGTTATTAAAAAAACCTGGCCAAAGCCACGTCCATTAACGGTGGGTAGATAGATCGCCAAAAGATACTTAATTAATAGGAGATCGAAATTGGCAAACTAACGAAAGAAAACAAATAAGCACATTATTCAGAATATAGGTACTCTTGAATTATTGAATTTAAATGTAAGCCCCAAGGCAGACCATCTCCATCGGTTCTGTCATCTCTTGAGTTTTATTTATACTGGACTGTAGAGCCCGGAATATAATACAAGCTACGTATCGATAGTTGTAACTAGCTCCTTTATATGCCCTGCTGGCGCTTGGTCGACCTGTCGAAAAAATTTCAAACAGACAGAAGGGAAACAACTACCGCCCTCACAATAAAATTAAGCAGTAAGTAGCAGTCCAATATGTTTCTGTTCCTTATTGTTTTAAAAAATCGCTAGTACTTTATATTAAAACATCAGCAGCGAATGAAGTAAATAGTGCGTTTTGTGATGATGTTTTTCCTTAAAAATCAATACACATCAATTTTTTATATATACATCTTTTTCACATAAAGAATGGCAACATACACTGCCCTTAAATTTTCTGTAGGAGCTATAGTTCAGGCTCCATGATTTTTTAATTTTAGTTCTTATCAATGAGTAACAAAGTAATTTCCGGGGTATAACCGATCGACTATGTAATATGTATTATCAAGTCGTAATAAAGAATTCCTCTGAACGCAACAAGTAAAAATACCCTGTGTATGATCGCTAACAAACTAAATGTGATTTAACGACAGACCTCTAAGTTTCCTCTTATATATTTCTAAATATACCTAGAAGAAAATCAATCAGAAGACAGGTGCACCTTCAGTGGTGCATATAGTACCTACTTTATTCATCTTTAACACTGGCATATTTGAAAATATTTCTCGAAAAACTTTATTTACAAATACTCTGTGTTTCAGGTATTTTGCTTTACATCACATCTGGACATTAGACATCAGATTGCATTGCATATCTTTCTCACGTATATTGTTTGTATATCAATTATTACACAAAATATTTTTCACAGCTTCACCATTCCGAACTAAGTTCACTTGCAACAAACAGCTTCAAAAACACTGCACAAATTTTATGTAAATGTCGCACTTATCAAAACCCTCACGCAGCTGTTTTTGACACTTCATTTCCGAATTCGCTAATACAACGAACTGTTATACATGCCTTTTGAATTCATGCTGCTTTCCAAATAAAATTATTTCATTCTTATTTTTTATTTTAAATTTTATTTCAGATGTTCGTTTAAAGAATTTAAGAAAGATTTCTCTTCTGCTGCCAAAAAATGATAAGAAGTTAAACGAAGGTTTAGAAGTTGATATTCCACTAAAAAAATTTCAACACACTTCTAAACTCTTACTTAAAGTTCTACCAGAAGATATGACCATTTACCACGTACTAGTAAGAATAGTACGGATAAGACCTGAATTTGAAGGTAAGAATGTAAAAAATGAAATTACTCTTTAATAACGTCAATTTTTATAAGGGCAGATAAAAAAACAGAGTAGATAGAGAAATAAAATGCGGCATTAACTGGAATTAGTAAGATTCAACTTTAAATTAGTTAAATAAGTCAAGGCTGAACTGAATAGCTTTACGTTAAACGAGACTGAGGGTTACTTACGAAAAATTGATATTTTTAGCTTAAATATATATCACATTCCATAAGAGTTATTATCTTGATATTTAATGTTAGACATTTGATTCCTTCGATCTTCTAGTCTTTTCGTCAATTATCCTGCGCCAACGTTGAAAATGGCTTTTTAGAATACGTTAAGTTGTCTTCCATAAGACCTAATTTCTTTGGCATCTTATTTACTGCAGAATTCTTCCATACATTTGGGAAAAAATCACTGGACAAATAAAAGCAAACAATGCAGGATCGAAAACGTTATGAGCAACTATATGAAAATTATAAATATGTAGTTATGTTCAAAAATAGTGGCAACAAAAAAAGATCTTTGAGCTCAAGAATAGTAAGCGCGCTGCTTGTCATATAAAAAAAAAGTTCAATGTCACAATTAAGATCACAGAAACCGGTAACGAAGCAGTCCGTGAAAAAATCTAAACAACCCAATGAGGGTCGCTCACTACTTTCGCTGCAAGGTTTAACGAAGTTACCTTCAGAGTTTATCACCTCAAAAACTGTTTTATTCTTTTACTGATTATATCGGCAAATATACGTCACAACTGAATTCTTATCATTCCTTGAAATTCTAGTTTTGTGTTAGACTTGAGGGCAATGCAGACTTCTTCCTTTCTTTCTTTGCACAGAAATCTAGGATTTCTCATAAATAAATCAAGCACTCTGGTCATCCAAAACTTCATCCGAATAACCTTTAGCCTCTACACAAGATCTCACAGTCACAATATTTCAAAAAAATAATGAGGCAATTTCAAAGACATTGCTATGTTATGTTCTAAATTATTTTTATCTACTCCAGGCTGGAACAGAGTAATAAAGTAACAGCCTAACACGAAGTAACAGTAACTGAAATAAACTGGCACAAAACACATCAAATTTTCACAGGGAAGGTAGTGAGCGGAGGGAAATTCTAAAAAAAAAATATGTCCCAACATTAGCAACTTACCAACTACGTAATCCTTATTTTAAAAAGCAAGTGAGCTATCTCTGGTATTTTTAAGGCTCTAGATACAAGAAATGGACATATTCAGAAATGTTACTAAAAGTCTAGAACAGATTGTATTTTTATTAGCAATAGAAGCGCGCAATTGAACAAACCAATTATTGTCGTTATCAATACAAATCCGGGAACATACTAAATCTAAAGCCACAGAAAACTCATTCAATCGCGAAGTGAAATTATCAAGAGATAAACAACGACCTTCGGCGCTAGAATCACTATACACAGATTAAGTACGTACATTGAACGCTACCAAAGCATCTTACGTCGATCTAGAACTTGTGTATTTATTAGGCGTTCATTGGGAAATATATAAATACATGGATTGACCCCTCGTGCTGTTTTCGTTTGAGAAGATCTAAAGAACAAAAAAAGAATACAATTTTTGAGACGATCACCAAAGTTGAAAAAGTGATAAGCGCCCTTTTATCGAAATTTTTCCCAAACGATAATTTTTTAGAAGAGCTTACAGCTTGGTTTATTTCTTTTTAGACGCAGAAGTTTTCGATAATAATGTTCTGCGATCCATGAATCTCGTGGATATATTTAATGACATGAGACCTAAAGGAGAAAATAATGAATTTTCTCACGAAAGCATTCGTTTCCCATCCGAAAGTGAAAACTTTAATGAAACTGAGCTTAAAACTGGCAAACAAGTGATTGCTCCACAAGGAATAACTAAAATTGATGTCGGCATCCAATCTCAACTCTTAGTCGCACCTGGAATGATGACGCAAATATATTTTGAGATTTTAAACTTACGCAATCAGCCCATAAGTCATGATATACGCGTAACGGATGAGCAACGCTTCTTGCAAACGCTCAATCCGCAAAGGTATTTTTCTGTGATAAACTGGATTGAAGAAAATTTTTCAATTTCTAATAACATTTTTGTAGAATTTCCTTGGCTCCTGGGCAAGTTGCAACTGTTATTGTTGGCCTAATGATTCCTCCTACAGCCTCGTCAGGAACCAAAGACATTATAACGTTTACTTGTTTGGGTTACGGACAAGCTTCTCAAGCTCTAGAATTAAGAGTTTTGTCAGATTCTGGGCCTGTGGTAAGTAATGTACAGCTTTACTAATTGAATGCAAAAATGCTTTAAAACTTTGCAATTTTTTTTTTTTTGTGATTCGCTGTAAAATTAAGGCTCTCTGACATTATTGAACATTCTTAATTGGTTAAATTGAATTTATTTCAGGGTGGATTCTTGTGAGTCAAGTAATTATAGGAAAAGAATAAACTGGCCTCTTTCCTCGAATTTTAATCATCTTCTCCTTTTTTGCAACCAGAAAAACTATGATTCTTGTATCAAAAATTATTTTAACAGAAAGTTTAACAGTTTCATTAGCTGAAAATCAGTTTTGCGTCTCATCCATATAGTTCGGGAGGTAGCGTTGCAAATGCAACAGTCATAGTATGCCGGCTGATTTTGATATCGATAATTGAACTCGTACAACTAATCAGTGAACCGACTGTCAGCTGCTCAAGTAGGAGACTACGAAAGTGATATGGGTCAGGTGCTCGCATGAACTTCTAAAAAAAAAAACAAGTAAAATAAAGTAATAGTAATAGCCTGAGAGCAATAGTAAATTAAATTTCGAAAATGGACTAAATCGGGCAACCCCTTCTTTGTGCTACCATATAAAAATTTTGGTTCTTTACGTATACTGCGAAAACAATCGTCCTAGATGTTTTTATTGTATACTGAAAATCCCATAAAATTAGTTATAATGTATTTTACTGTGCGACGAACCGTTCTAGAAATATATGCGAAAAACCATTTCAACATTCAAACTTGTTCAGAGAGGTGACCATACGAAGTTACATACGGGCATTCATCTATGGTATTGTAAGAATTGACCAGGCACGGATATTTGTATAATAATGCTCGGTAATATGAGTTATAATAATTATTATTTATTTTTTATCTACAATAGCTGCTTTTTTTGTTACAGTTTTTAAAATTACATATTCATTTCAGGGGATATTCGATTTAATATAATCTATCGCTAATTTTCTGAATCTTTTTAAATTGGTTTCTTCTTTTATTACAACTAGTAAACTATTGAATAACTGTATACTTTTATACATTACTGAATTTTGAGCCCTAGTTGTTTTTAAACGATCCAATCTGAAGTTGTTGTTATTTCTCAATTGGTACGGCTGACTATCTCAAACATATTTTACATTCCGGCACAAATAGCTTGGTAGTAAAATATTTTTGAGTTTGTGAATTAATACATTAAGCGATAAACGTTGGTTGATATTCATCGAATTGGTGATCTCTGATGGAATTGGAATATGCATCTCATGGCCCTAGTCTGCAGTTTTTGTAGTCTGTCAATAGATTGATGATGCAGTCTCTCATATAAAGAATGGTTGGGCAGTACTCAAAATCTGGCTTTATTATTGTGTTATACACTTTTATCGCAGTTAGGATGGACAATTTGCATCGAATTCTTTTAAAAAAATGGATTTTTTTTTGCAACTTTCTTACAAAAATAATTAAGATGTTCTTTAAATATTAACTTATTATCAATTAAAACACCTAAGTATTTTATTTCACACACAATTTCAATAATTTCATTGTCCAACATGATCCTAGGCATACTTATATCATTTAGTATCATACACTTTGTTTTTGACATTTTCAATTTTAGTTTATTCATTTGTATCCATATATTAACTTTTGCAAGATCACTATTTATTTTATTAGTACATTAAATTATGTCTTGTCCCGATATGTACAAGTGCATCGTCAGCAAAAAGTCTTAACTGACTGTGTTCCATTACTGTGCCCTTATCGTTTATATAAATTAAGAATAGGAGGCAGCTAATATTAATCCTTGCGGAGCTCCAAGATTAGTTCGTAGATCTTCGGATATCACGTCGTTAATTTTTGTTCTTCGTCTCAGATTGTTTAGGTATGATTTATACCACTTTTTTTCTTTGTTGTGGATTCCGTATTTTCTTAATTTTTCCACAAGAATGTATCTGTCTGTGGTCTCGAAAGCTCATTTTAGTTCCAAAAAAACAGAAATGATAATATGTCCTTCATCTATTACACTTTTCCATTCACAAAGATTTAAAAATTACAATGCACATTGGTTCTCAGAGATTCGTCAATATTACAATGTTATTTAAAGCAGCAAAAAAGCTAGAATTGGTCTAGGTCTAAGACCAATTCTTACGATACCCTAGATGAATTCCTATATGTAATTTGGTATGGTAACCTCTGTACAGGTTTGAATGTGGAAGTGGTTTTTAATTATAATAATAATGCATTTATTTAGCTATACAGCTATTACTTAACAATTCAGAATATAAATTCGCTATCTTAATTCATGTTTTCTGTAACAAACTCCATCACCATTTTTTTAAATAAATTTAAGTGCTCTATTTCTCTTATTTCTCGTGGCAAATCGTTAAATAACCTAAGTCCCTTATAAATTAGTGAATTCTGCGCCCTAGCATTTCTAAAATTAGGTAATCTAAATTTATCTCCATTTCTTATATTATATGGTTGACAATCCCTTACATAATTTATATATTTACTTAAATAGTCAGGAACTAAGTTATTCTTAATTTTAAAAACGAAAACTAGTACATTCATCGTAATTGTTTGTTTAATGTTCAACCATCTTAATTCACTTAACATAAAATCTATTCTAGTATATCTATCACATTGCAATATCACTCTCATTGCTTTATTTTGCATTTTTTGCAATTGATCCTGCTTTTCTTGACTAGTTAAATATAAGATTGATTTTTCGCATATATTTCTAGAACGGTTCGTCGGACAGTAAAAATTAATATGAGCAATTTCATAGAATTTCTTATTCTGACGATCTTTTCAGTACAGTAAAAACGTCTAGGACTGATTGTTTTCACAGCATACGTAAAAAACCAAAATTTTTATATGGCAATACGAAGGAGTTGTCCGATTTAGTCAATTTACTGTCTTTTACTGTCATTTACTGTTGCTATTAAAACACCATGTACCAGCTTTCTATGTCGATGCGTTCTCAGGCTATTACTATTACTTTATTCTACGTGTTTTTTTTACAGTTCATGCGAGCAATTGACGCATAATCCACCCTCCACGATGCAGCTGACGTTTTTTTTTCAAGTCACTCTGATATCAACTGTTTATAAAAAAAAAGTTTAAACCGGCATACTATTACTTAAAAATTGTTTACCCTTTTCGCAGCCTCTAACACCCACACCCACTGCGGGTGCGTCAGCTGACACTTGGTTCACTTATTATACCACAGGTATACTCCTGTACGCGTAAAATTTGATCTATGTAAAGATCGACACTCTAAATGGAGATTGCGAGTCTCGTCATTTCTTAAATCTCAGGAAATACTATAGCTTAAAACAAAGTAAATGTGAATCCTTACAGCTCTATGACATCAGTTGTAGATAAATTCAGTTTATGAGTGTATCAAAACAAAGAAAATTGGAAGTAAAAGGAAAAGATCAATATAAGAAAATAAGCAATAAACATCCTTGCATTCTATTGCAACAATTGTATATAGAAAAATTTTAAGTAAATACTTAAATATGTCAACGTCAAACTATTTAATTGGGTGTATTTGCGAAGCGCACATCTCAAAATTAAACTAGTCGAAAAAACTTTGTGAAGCGCACGCCTGTTGTTAAAGGATTAAGCATTGGTATCTTTACCTGCTCTAAGTAAGGATAAGGGTGCATTTGCGAAGCATACAAATCAGATAAAAACGAGTGTTGTAGGGTATTTGTGAAACGCACAAGCCACTGGCTTATATTTATTTTTACAATAAGCACGATAATTTTTTTAAAGTTTTTCCCTCACACTTTTATGCAGACTTGGGACGGCTAGAAATCTATAACCGTATATTTTTATAAATTATTATGTGCATATTTTAACTTTAAACACTTTTAGATAGTGCATTGATAGATTTTTTACAAACACACAACGTGTGATTGATCAACATTTTCTTAATATTGCGGCTCTTTTTCGGATATATATATGCGTAGGTACTCCTCATATTGATTCAAATTTTCTTCTTGCAAACTCTGAAGTATACTTTTAAAAATACATGTTAATTCAGATGTTTGAGGAGAACTCATCAAATCCTCGGTAAAAGCGTCCTCAACTTCTTTATGTGCTGAAAATGGCAGCCCAAAAACCCATTGAAGCTAATATCCACTTTCAGAATCTGGATCAGTATATACTGTGGCTAAACCTAATTTTTGAATTTTTCTCAATCAGGTTTGGGTCAGATGAAATCGGCAACTCTTTATAATAACACCTGACCAAGTCGCGTGAACAGCAGCTTTATTAATTGGCAATTCGTAATTGATGATGCTTTCTGGATAAAAAACCTCTCTGAGAATATTTGTGACATCTTACCGGAAAGGTTTTGCTAAGCAGTAACCGAGAATAGACATTTTTTATTTAGTACCTGATGTATATCAGCAACATTATGATGGTTTTCGAGTGAATAATTATTAAAAAGCTTTAACCGATCCTTTACACCATTGAAGGTGCTAAAGAGTAAAACGTATGCCGTATGATCTTGGGCACATAATGTCAGTTAAAAATTTGAGTAATAACTTTTTCCGACGCAGTTGTGATGGCGATAGTACGATATAGAATTGCATACTCCTATTTTACCCTTTATTGTTGGGTAAGGTATAAAACAATTTCTGGTGAAAGATACTTTTTAAAGTAATTCTTAAAAATTTCCCACTATGAAGCTCCTGTTGAATTTGGTCTGGTAAACAAATGAATGCAAAATGAACAATTTGATTGGAGTATTGGAATATGACCTTGTCGGATTTCAAAATCTTAAGTACAAAGCCAACTGCCAAGCTGAGATTATGTCTGTGTTCTTGATATGCAGCACACATTTAATACATTCCCGACTCGATTAACGCTGCTGCTCATATAACTCCGATCGCAACATCATCTATTTCAATAACTATACATGAGATTTTAGATTCAATTTACGACCGTAGCTACATTATATTGCTTTATCAATATCATATCAAATTCTTTCCAAAACATTTTAAACTTCCAATATAGTTTACACTATTTTTCAGGACACAACTCCTCCATGGTTAACGTGGACCTTTGGAAGTCGCTGTGATGGTTACAATACAGGATCTTGTTCGAACCGATTTTGGAGATTAGATATTACTGGACAAGATTGGGATAGTGGAATCTTACGATTTCATTCAGTTCCAAATCGAATTCTGCCTCGAGAACAATTTACAGTAGGAACAACTGAAGCTGTTAAAGCAACTTACTCTGCAAGCTGTTGCGAACCTCGTGTCACAATTACTGTTTACGATTTGGCTGGAAACCACAGAAGTGCTACTATTGATGTTAGAGATATAGTCCTGACCGAAGCATCGATTGCAGCAATCGTATTAGGTGTACTTTTATTAATTTTACTTATTATACTAGTTATTGGCTTGATCGTTTGGTGTTGCAAAAGAAGAGAATCTCGAGATTTGCCTTCATTTAGAAGTCATCCAGAAAGAACCAGATGATGGCAATTCAATTAAGAATTTACTGGTGTATGAGCAGCAATGTCTAGTATTATAAAAGGGGGTTGGGGTTTTTTATTTTCAACTTAACTAAGTATAATATTTTTGTAAATAATGTACTGCCAATAAACGTAGACAACAAGTTACCAACAGTATGTTATTGAAATAAAATTAACCTCATGCCTACTCACCCTCTGAAGTAGTTATTTGCGTAGACACTGGAGTTTTCACAACTGGTGGAGCAGCAGGCAGCAGCAGAGGTTTATTTGGAAAATCTTCAAAAGTTAACCCAGTCACTGAAGCACTTAGCAGAGGATTCTTGACAACTCGCGACGTGTCACCTTTCGACTTCTCAGACATTATAACTTCTGAAACTTCTCCCGCTAGAAAGTTATCTTGCAGATGCACTGTCGACCACCCAGTCGCCAGCTGACAATATTATAGAAATTAGGTAGTCTAGATTCTAAAAACAAATCTATATCCCCCAGAGGACACAAAAACTCTTTTTCTTACGAACCAACAAAAATGCAACAGTCAGGTCATAGAAATGAAATATTAATAAATTTGACAGGCTTCGACTTTCGACTTCGAAAAATGTTTTAAAGAGTCTTGGCTGTCAATTGTTATAATCGCGCGGATAGCACCCTCGTCGAATGAGTCGCCCTCCGGCGGGGCGTAGAAAAGGCTGATTTTTTTTTTTGCAACCCACCGGAGAAAAGCAATTAACTAAATAGAATATTAAAATATCCTTAAGTACCCCCGCACCCCGCACTGGGTTCTAGTTTTTTTTAGGTATATAATCCAGAAAAAAGAAAATTATAAGAAAAGTTTCGGTATTCTTAAGTGGCATAATTCGATGGTGAGATTGGACACAGGTATTTCTAACATTGTTTCAAAACTAGCGTTAGAAATAATTTGTATCATAGTAATATTATTTCTAACGGAAGGGAAATATCTTGGGTTATAATTCGCAAGAATAACGATATGGATAGTGGAAACATTAGAGCAATGCATCGGCTTACCGATACACATATAGATCCCGAATATTTTCACCAAGTACCTGTTGAGCTTGCGACCCAGATATTTAGCCACTCGGTTGCTTCCGCGATTTTGGCAGCTATAAGTTTAGATAGTTTCCCTGAATCTGCCGAAAAATTACGTACAAGTAATACGGCAGAGTTCATTGCGAACATGAATACACTGTTTGACCACCTAAATAGTGTTTCAGAATTCAATAAGAATCCTGAAAGAAATGCTCTATCGCAGAGAAACAGTAATACGATCGAAAATCTTTCTTCGGCAAAGATATGGATTGATACATGGGTTCATACGGGAAGAATGAAGCGTCCATACTGCTTCGATGGATTAATACAAACCATAAATGTGGTACGTATGCTATGGGGAAGATTTAAAAGAGAAGCAGGCCTTTTTAATGACTTCTCGGTTAAATCAAGACCCTATCGAAAGCTTATTTTTAAAGATTAAAGAATTCAGTACGAATGAGCGGAACCCTTCTACATATGTATCATACAAGAATTTAAAAGAAATTCTGTTGTATTCCAATGATTCTAGTATATTACCGTCGGAGTGCTCTAGTCATAATATACCAAAAAATTTGATCAACTTCAATTCAGAGTTCATCAATATCAGTAGAGGATGAAACTGTGGAAGAAAGCCATTGTGAAGATAGTGAAGCAGTTGCAGGGTATATCTCTGAAGATGAAAATGAAATTGTTGATGATTTGGAAACATGCACTCCTAAAGAATAATTTTGTACTTCTTCGAAGACTTACTTCTTTGGACATCTTGCAAAAATGGTTGTAAGACGAACAAAGTGTGAGTTCTGTCGAAAACACATGATTGATGACCACCATGGTCATAACGAAAATAATGCGTTGACAGAGAAGAAATGGCTCGGATCAAAATTTAATACAATCCCGACAATTAATTTTCAAATGGATTGTAACAAAATCTATGAGCAATTTTCAAAATTTCAACAGCACATGAGTGAGAGAAATATTTTAAAGATAATGCTTCCAATCGTTGGCAGTATAATTACTCAGTGGGACGGCTGCGACCACAAGCTAGCAATGGTTAAATATGTTTTGATTACATTAATTAGGGCAAGACTCAAACGTCTTAATGACAAAATCAAAACAACTAAAAAGACAGAACGTTGGAGAATACTAGAAGAAATTAACTGTCTTTATTAAACCTTGTTTGTATCTTGTATCTATAGTTCGATCCATAAATTGAGCTATCATGTCTACTTTAGACTACGCTCATGTACTTCTAGTATTCCCTAACTTATAGTTGTTTTTAGGTCTTGTCAATTAACGCAATCCAAAACAATTTAACCGCAGTCTTGGGATTTTTGCAGAAGTCCACTGACTGATTACAATTTCGCATTTAAAATGTTGATGATGTGCATCCTAAGTTTGTTAAAATTTTGCTACCCGTTATAACTACAAGTCTGACATATTTCTTTAACAACATCCTTTTAAGATCCTCCATTCCTTCTGTTTGGAAACTCTGCAAAGTTATACCAATCCCCAAAACATCTTGTAGCTCTCCTGAATATCGCCCTATCAGCATATTACCTTTCTTGTCTAAGGTTTTTGAAAAAATCCTGCATAGTCACATCAGCTTCTTAAATAGCAGAAACTTGTTGTGGAGCCTACAATGGGGATTTAGATCAAAGCGCAGCTGCACCACAGCATTGCTAAAGATCGTCGATGATTTCAGAACTTCCCTAGACAGTGATAAACTCACTTTGCTCGTTCTTCTAGATTTTTCAAAAGCTTTTGATAAGGATAACCACAGGCTTCTATTATTTCTACAATTATAAACTAAGAATATAAGTTTTTATTGAGAGATTAGGTTTTTTGTTAGATTAATTTAGTTATGTGCTTGTACATATTATGAACTACTTTTTCTTTCTTTTTCTTTCTTTTTTGAAATTTAGTTTAAAGCTACATTTACACGGCGAAAGTAGCTTTCGTAAGTAAATTTTATGACAAGTACTTTCAATGAAATTTCTGTTTACACGTTTGCTACCATTTGTTACGTGAGTAGTGTTCAGCACAATGCATGGAAATAAAATTTGGTGTAGCTCTCTGTTATCGAAATATTTATTAAAAAAATTGAGCGATACAAACCAAGGTAATTGATCGTCTACTCCACTTCCCGACTTCTTGTTTTTAGCGACTTTTCTTTTCTCTGCCATATATGTATTCCTCAGCGAATGAATTTTGTTCGGGGCTTCGTTCGCTTTAAAACCTGGTATATCCATACATTCCGCCAGCTCTTCTAACGCAGCAAGCTTTTGTTGCGGTTTCTATAATCTTTATGATTATAGTCTCACAAACAAATTTGTTCCCCATATTTTTCCAGGAACTTTATGGTTTGCTTGGTAGACCACTTATTCATATCTAAAAACAATTTTATTCACTTTATTAATTACTTATCACTCCACTCTACAATAAAAAACTATATTAGCACACACTGTACCCACCTTATCAATAATTTTTCCCAATTTCAGCTTTTTTCCTTGTTGTTTGACACAAATCACTTTCATTATTTTCAACTTTCATGAAATTTACTTCCGTGGGCCCAGAAAGTGAAAAGTTACTTTCGTAAGTACACAATTTGTATGGAGACTTCAAAATGAAACACTTTCGCCGTGTAAATGTAGCTTAACTGTTACTATTATTATTGAAATCTTACTAGTGTAGTTGTTGTTGAAATAAATTAATTTGAATTTGAATTTTATTTGAATAGTCATAGTACTTAGTACAAAAGGGAATTAGGGCTACAGGCGACACCCCTCTAAAAAAAACGAGTGGGTACTTGGAAATACTGTTTTATTTCATTATTCTTTGCAAAATTTAATAGGATCTCTCCGGGATGGGCTTGTATCACTGCTAAGGGTTTTGCTGAAAAATCTAAGGAATTCCATCAATTAAGAGAACCATCAATAGTTACGCTACTGAATACATGAGGAATATGATTCGAGAATGCTGCGCTGTAAATTAAATCTGTATGTCCAAAAACTGTTAAAATTAAGATGCTGGCGTCCCATTCATACCGATAGAAAATCGAAAAACACGCTAGCTCCAATAAGCAAATCTTGTGACAGAGAACACTATTTATAATTATACCTACTATTCATTTCTGTTACCATCTTGGTTGCAAGAGACCTTCAAGGAATTAGTTATTGTCCCAAAAAATAAAATGTATATAACGTTTCTTGATTCGAGATTCAAAACTGACGAAGCTGGAACACTTTCTACTAAATTTGTACTTGGACTAGAAGTACGTGCCATATGTATTTCGCTCGTCAAGCTGGGAATAATTGAAAGCCAACAAAAAAAGGCAGGTATATTGACTGGGCTACATCGATTGGTAAATGTTTGTTATTTAAAATTTAAATTTACACTAAATGATGGGCCGTGTATATTTATACCCAGTCAATTGGAGTCATCGGTTTAAGATTTACTATATTACCTGCAATCAATTACTGTTGTACTATTTTAAGACCAACTTTATTTCAACGATGTACTTATTATCTTAATTCCGGGGTTTATAATAAAAAAATCTTTAGTTTGAATTCGAACCCACCCTAATTATATATACCATTTCGTGCAATCTATTATTTACAATTTATAAGTATTATTTTACACCTTTTTTTGCTTTTCCAGATAACTATGTACTGTGTACTGGATAATATTCTATGTGATACCTTGGTATTTATGTCCACAAAGACACGATTTCAAAATAAAAGATCAAAATTTCTCAGTAGCTGCGGTCCTGAGACAGTTTTTCGAAAGTGCCGTCACATATCTCGCAGAGTTCGCATTCCACCAGTGATTCCCTAATACCCAATACTAATACCTCACTAAGAATAGTGCGAAAAACCGCAAAAAATCTGTTAAATCCAGTGTCTAATCAATCCAAAATCCGAATCTATTCTTACTTCTTCAAAGATGGAATTCTAATGCAAATGGAAATATTGATGAATAAATGTTCGCATTTCCAAATGCTTCTCCATGGAAGAAAATGCAAGCTGGAGGTGCATAGTCACCCAAATCGTGTCTATCAAAATAACATCGCAAGTCCCTCAGCCAGATTGCGTTGCTCAGCATATGGCATATCGTGCCTTATTGCATTTTACGCTCACATGTTGTTGCCTTCCTGCAAAGTAGGCGCTGTTTAATCATATTTTTTAAACGGGAAACCTTCAATTTTTTCCAAGTAAGAAGTCTTTTCTTCTCTTGTACGCGTGCTCATTTTGTTTTTCGCTTTATATGGTGCTTTAAAAAAAAAAAAGAAATCAAAACATCTAAAAATATTTCACGAAATTGTGGACTAAGCTGAGTAGACGGGTTAAGTTTTGACCACTTTTGCCTTTATAGTATGATAACAACGAAAACATTGGCTAAACAAGTACAATATTACAGCGAACGACGAACGAAGAGAGAATACGATAAGCGTGAATGCAACCGCTTTCACCTGAAAGCTACCTGGACTGTATTCATTGGATTCAATACATATATCTAGAGTCATTATTTGAGCTTGCCCATTCATTGAAAATTGAATTAATCACAAATTAAAAAAATCAAAATTTACATTTATTACTAGTCAAATTTTCCCATTGCATTTAGGATGTTATACTCATTTATGAATTTACTTTTATCTTTTAATGTTGCACATGCTTCTCTGTATATTTCACTTATCTTCTCAGGATCACCGAAACCTTTCTCAAATTTCAAGAAATTAATCCAAACGTCAGATCTCTCCTCACCAAAAAACCTCACAGCATTTTTATGACACTTCCTCCAATGATCTATATCGGGATTGAGCTAAAGTAAAAAACAAAGTTAAAATGTTTCTGCACGATATGTAAATGAATATTGATCGTACTGAATCCGATTCAAATGAAGCCATCTTTTTATGTAGCTCCAGATATGGAGGACTGAGCAGTGTCAGTAAATCATACAATTTCCTCACTTCCTCTACTGATTTATTTATCATGTAGATCTCAAGATAATGCACGCGAAATGGAAGAAATTTCACCGATGTTTGATTGCACACCTCAGAATATATCTGATAAACGTAATCATATTTTTCGGGCAATGTTTGATAGTACTGCAGTATAATCCGCCATAGATTGTATGTTAAATCAGAATTTTTCAATGCACCACAAGCTTCTCGGAAAATTGTCATAACTTCTGTCTCGTTATTTTTTTCGATATGATGGCACATGTATAATTGCCAAGGCATAGTTGAGTTTGGATATAATATCGTGCCCTTCTTGATCACCTACATTATGCAGAACAAATAAGGAAGTGTCAATTCAATAAAAATTCGAATTTACCTGTATTATCTCTTCCTCGTTAACTTCAGATGCCCTTAAAATATCAACGTATGCTCGAAAATGATTTTCATTCAGTTGATGAGCGTCTAGAGCTCCTCTGAAGGCCTTTTCTAGCAAGCTCCATTTGAGTCTTTTTTCAGTGCTCATATCTTTGTTTAATTCCAACATTGCATCAATATAGTATGTCCACATCTTCTCTGTATTTACCTAAAACGCAGTATCTATATGATTGCAATTGAAAATTACATATTTAAAACTTTATTTGGGGAAATGTCTTTATTTTTTTCTGCCTTAAACCCAAGGCTCACTTTCAAATTATATTTCCTGGCGCTTGAAATGTATCTTTATGTAAGACAATTATTTTGCTCACACTGATGGGATAGAAACGAAATTAATTGGAAAGGTTGATTCATTTGATGATTGATGAGTTTAAAAGAAGAGCTAGAGAAAGGCAGCTAGTGACTGAAACGCTTTAAAGTCTCTACAAAGCTTTGTACTGTTGTGTTTTACAAAAATTTAATCTAGATTTACAAACAAGTGCTGGCAATGTACCATACATAGATAAGAACAAAATATTATAAGATACCTACTTACCACTGTCAATGCTGACTGATAAATTTCCGAGCAGAGCTCTAAGTTACGTTCTGATGGCCTTCCATAAGAAGTCAAGTAAACAGTACTTTCTTTATCAAGGTCAATATCAATTTTTTCATCCATTTCCTCAATATCGTCTGCTTCATTAGAACTTGATTTCATTTCCATTTTTTCTTTTAAAATTTTGCCAGTAGGGAATCCTTTAAGTTCCCGTTGTGCTAGTAAGTGCCAGACCAGTTCATCAGTTACAAACTTATCTATTAGAAAACCAATTACGAGCTCCTGTAGTTTCTTGGTAAAGGCATACTCTTCAGTAATTTCAAGTACTTTCGCCCAGTAATCAATTTGAAAGTCACAATTTTTTGAATTATTAAAAACAGCCATCGCCAACCTGTAATCTGGAGACTAATCCAAACATTTTTATTTACATGAAAATGCAATATGTTATTTCACGCACCTGTTCGGTAATAGCTAAGGGTAATAATATCTCAAACATTTTTAGATATACATTTGGACATTCTGGATGTTTTTCTATAGCTGACAGAAGTAAATTTTTTGCCTTTTCCATATTCTTCGTCTCTTCACACTCCCACTGAACAGCATCTAACCAATACTTTGGTTTATCGCCATGGAACTGAAGTAAAAAATAAAAACTAGTAACGTAAAAATTAATTTAACATCTGTTTGACATTTCTTACCAAGAGCATCTTCTCATATGCAGCAGATCCATCAGGGTAAAGCCTTGTAACTTTGCAAAATTTTATATACGCTTCCCACAATGCTAGTTCTTGGGGGAAAAAATTGAGACCTTCGACAAATAATTTCCTTATATGCGCCGTTATACAGTATTTTAAATGCTTCAATTTGTAAGCATTCGAATTTTTCCCTCTTATCGATATTGTTGTGAAAAGACTCTTTTTAAAATTTATAAATTCGTAGTAGTGTTTTACAGACTTTGAAGAGCTGTTGATTTTCCCTTCCAATAGTTCTTCTTGTTTCATAAGCCACCTGCAAAGAAATCTTTAGTCTCTGGAAATCAAATGTTGCTCTTAATGTTAACTTTAATTCTTCTTGATCCTCGATTCTCAATTTATTTTTGTCTCCATACAGTCCTGAACTCCTTAATTCTTCATAGAATGGAAGCTTTTGTTCCTGCCTTAGAGCTATGTTTTCTGCCATTATTTATTTTTGATAGCAGATATAAATATAATTGTTAAGGATATTTTATCAAATTTTTTTATACTGTGTATTGTTTATAAATCCCAATGAACTTTAAAATGCAAACGTAAGAACATGCAGTAACACAGCACATTTCGCCATGGACAGTTACGTTATCAGAATTGTCAGTCTCACTCAGTGTCAGTCAAATGTCAATGCCAATCTTATCGATATCGATATAAATTAATATCGATTTCCATTGCTAGGATATGCCATACACTGACATGTATATAAATGGACTGCTTGTTGAATCAAAAATGCATGAAAGCAAATGGCACCACTTTCATATTCCTGTCTCTTTCCGTGAGACCATACTTTCCCACTGAACTGTAACGATTAGGAACGAGAAATTGTTTGTAAAAATCCTTATAAAAAACACTTCATTCGACTCATAACTAAAATTTAATGATACAAATAGTCCCAAATACCTTTGTGGTAAATTCGGTAAATTCCACTAACATGCATATACTTAAATTCCCAAATAATTTAAATACAACGTCAGTTTACGACAGTTGGTAGCATTGACAGTGAGAGCATACTTTCTGAAATCAAAATTGGTGCCACATGAAACAGGAGATCAAGCAGTCCATTTATATATATGTCAGTGATGCCATATGGCCGGAAAATCTGTCAATTGATTGCTTGCCTCCTTTGGCGACAAATGTCAGAAATTTGTTCGTCTCAATCATTGAATAAATAACTAAATACGGAAACAGCATATCGGGTGAAAACCTAAGCCACTCCGTGAAATTTTTTAGTGTGCTGTGCTTGTATTTGTTTCGTCATAGCAGTAGTGAAACCGTGAAATTTTGAAGGGGGAAATTTTTTATAATCCAAAGTGCTATGTAAAATAAACAAATTTTTGGCGCCCCCTTATCTTCAGATAATATTCCTTGGCGTTGCCTATGAGAATTTAAGTGACTTGTTAAGCAGAATTTTCAAATAAGTGACCAGCCCTCTTGTCATTTCTCCGTCCGCTCCAAGGGGTTTGACTGTAATTGAATTGCCTACTCACGTACACTGTATTCGCACGAAACCCCGCTTCCTTATTAGTTATTTATTCAATGGTCTCAATTTCAATCGTCTTTTCACAGTGAAAAAATTTTCTATTTTTAAATTTCTTTGCTTTCCCACTAGCACATAATTACTTTTCCCGAAGTGATTTAAACGAAGAAACTAATATTTTGTTAAATATTTTAATATATTCAAAACGTATTTCAGTCAATAAAATACGAAAAACTCAAAACAAATTCTCTGGAAATGACAGTAGGCACCTCATGACGTTGCAACACAAAAAATTCCTCTTGAATCGGCCATACTTATTATCTTTGTATCATGGTATATGCTACTTTTCTTTGTTGTCTATCGATAGACATTCAAGGGGAGGGAAAATTCTGTGCTACACTTTTCTAATGTCGATTTCCATTGATATTTTAAGAAAAGTGCACGTCAATCACTGAAAAACGTGTTCGAATTCTTCGGAATGAAATTTTCTGAGAAAAACAACATCACGAATAACGTAAAAATTATGAAAATAATAATTTCAAAGACTTTAGTATGATTACGAATAAATTAGGTAGGTTGAAGATGGATATGTGATGTTCAATGACATTTCTTATGTAGATGTGTGCGTTTTTCGGTGCATATGCTGCTGCATGACATTTCTCTTTGTTCCGTTGCGTTGCGACCATTGTAATTCAGCCTTAAGATGAATCCAACGAGGTAAGAACTAAAGGAGATGCAAATGAGAAAATATCGCGTACCCAATTCTAATACATTGACACTGATATTGTTTGTACATAAGCGCCGTTAAATTTGTACACCTGTACACAATTGTACAACCTATGCGCAATTTTAATCGCTTTTATTTTCATATATTCAAAAGTATTTACTGAATTTGCAAACGTGAACGTAAAAAAGTTAATAAGTAAGAAGAAAAGTTCAATGGTAAAAAGTTTGTGAGTAATATTTGTTTCGTGGCCCCTACGGTTATTTCACGGGTTTTCCTGCGTCAATGCACCAAGCCCAAAACAATCCAAACCTAAGTAGGATTTGACAGCGAAGACCAAAAATGGCGGAGTGAAACATACACAAATGCAGGGAAATTTTGGGTACGCTCATGTACACGGATCGTACATATGATTGCATCTCCTTTAGTTATTACCTCGTTGGATGAATCACCCTATAGCTGTCAATTGCTAAAGAAATGTCATCTTTGCCCACTTCGCTGACATTTATTGTACAAAACAGTTTGAATTTGAAAAGGCGGGAAAATATATTACACAAAAATGTCGCTTTGGGTGGATAAATATCGGCCACGCGAGCTTTCAAAACTAGATTTCCACAAGGTGATAACATAAAAGTTATGTTCCATATTTATAACATTAACATTTTCAGGAACAGGCAGGACAATTACGGAACTTGTGTCAACAAGGAGATTTTCCACATCTTATGTTTTATGGGCCTTCGGGAGCTGGCAAGAAAACAAGAATTATGTGCCTGCTTCGTGAATTATATGGACCGGGTGTTGAAAGGCTTCGAAATGAGATGATGACATTCACAACACCATCCAATCGAAAGATTGAAGTAATGACAGTCGGGAGTAATTACCATCTAGAAGTGAACCCTTCAGATGCTGGAATATATGATAGAGTAGTTGTAATCGATTTAGTAAAGCAGGTCGCACAAACTCACCAGATAGATCCAAATGGGCAGCGGGAATTCAAAGTGATTGTTTTATCCGAAGTGGACGAATTAACTAAGGATGCACAGCACGCTCTTAGGCGGACTATGGAGAAATACGTTTCGACATGTAGAATTATTTTGTCTGTTAATTCGACATCACGTATAATACCAGCCATTCGGAGCAGGTGTCTTGGGATAAGAGTTTCTTCACCAAATGAGAAGGAAATTGTAAACATTCTCCAAAGTGTATGCAAAAAAGAGAGTCTGAGTCTACCTGAAGATCTGGCTAAACGAATCGCAGGGAAATCTGAAAGAAATCTGCGAAGAGCCATTCTTATGCTTGAATCATGTAAAGTACAGCAATATCCCTTTACATCAACTCAAGAAATTGTTGAATTGGATTGGCAAGTCTATCTTAAAGAGACTGCAAATCAAATTCTCTTAGAGCAGACTCCAGCTAAATTGGAAAAAGTCCGAGAACGATTATACGAATTATTGTCTCAAGGAGTTCCGCCGGATGTTATATTCAAAGGCTTGGTCATAAATCTAGTAAAAAGCTGCGATATGTCGCTGAAAGCTAAGACGCTTGAATGTGCTGCACTATACGAACACCGTATGCAAAGCGGCGCTAAGCATATCTTTCATTTGGAGGCATTTGTTGCTTATTTTATGAACATCTATAAAAAATTCATTTCGGATGCAATGATTATGGATGACTTCTGAGTTTTTTTCATTTGTAAACAATAAACATGCAAATATTCTTATTATTATTCATTAAATTTTGTTGTATTAATGTGTTATCTATGTAGGGGTGAATTTTCCTTGACCCAGGCGGCTGCTTTCCAATTTTGCGATTGACTGCTCATTTAATTCTATACGGAATTTTCCCTATAGTTATTAATAAACAGATGCCACTCCAGTTGTTAGCCCCCTTCCCTCTGCTTTATTTTAAGGCTTAAAGATGCGATGATAAGCTCGACCCAATCCACCAGCAAATTATAATAATGATAATTTATTCAGTCTACCGATTTTAACAATCTTACAGACAGGAAATATTACATATTTTACATATAAGCTATGTATACATTACGCAAGCATTGGAAACAATCATTAGATCATAGAATCATTATTAACCTAATCATAGATAAATACTTGAGGAATCATTAATTATAGAAATTATTATTGATACATAAATTATTAGCTAACTTTTCCCTTAGAAATATAGGCACATGTCAATTACAAAGTTATATCCAATATATCCTTAGCAAATAATTAAATGTCGTTTGAAGAATTAATTAATAGTAAGGCTTAAGGAATAATGCAGAAAATGGAAGGAAAACTAGGTGAAAGGAGAAGCACAGGACCAAGCCGAGGTGGGAATCGGACCCACAACCCCAGGGATGGTAGCCAGCGCGCTTACCAACTGAGCTACCATTGGCCGACGATCAAGATGCGGTAATTATTTCTAACATTTACCCGCAAAAATTTGTAATCTTTTTTTTTTTTTTTGAATGCTCTAAAAAGTTCTTCACAGTGCATTGACGAAGTGTTTACGATAGCCATCCTACAGTGATATACAGCGTTATAATTGACACTACCTCGTTTTCTATAAAAAGAGGTCTACTATTCTACTCTTGCGCGGAGGACACTGCATTTAACTTTTCGTAAATATTTTTTTTTGTATTTTCCCGCTAGCATTAAATTAAGCCTCCTCCAATTAATCAAGCAGTGTTTTGTACTTATGACTTATCTCTCCATCAGCGACTAAAAGCAAAATTCATTAAATAGTTATTTATTCAATGGGTTAATCTAGTCGTGCTTAAAGTATCAGAGCTCCAAAAGTCAATAGAGCTCGATGTTGCTATTAGGGGCAGACCTCATGCTTGCTTTACGATGACGTCTTGGACATTGAAGTGACAGAGTCAAATACCCCATTTATTTGTAAAGATCGTCATTAGTATCCTCTTTAGACTATTTAGTGGAAGCTACTGACATATTTATATGCTTGGACAGGTTACATATTATATTTAATTTTAAAAGTCAAATGAGATTAAGGCATTCGACCAGCTTAACCAGACCGCAAGACCGCTTAAGAAAAACCCATTTTCCATTTTGTTCTTATATTTTTGCTTGGAGAAAAACATGCATGTTCCTACCCAGTTATTCCAATTCAAATTATTTTATTTTTATGTTGTCTTGTGATATAGTAACCTTAGGCTGAGCCTGGCTGCTAAACCAGGATTGGTAAAACGCTGCGCCGTACTGTCGATATATACATACAATTTTATATGAGAAAACCGATAAATGCTATGAAAGGAAAATTTATGATTGCTTATAGTTGTCGGCAATGAAAGAGTCATTGTGGAGCGGGACACGAAGATATTTGTGTGCGTTTAAATGCTTGTACTGCTTATAAATAGTCATGTCGCGTACTGCGCATTCGAGCAGTAATGATGACCAATTTATTAGACTGAACCTAGTGAGTATTATGCCAGATTAAAAGAATAATACGTGTGAATGCAGACAGAAAATTTAGAAAAATTCATGATATTGCAAGCAAGCAACCTGTAGCATGGTAAAATGTCCACTGTTCTCTGCTCAATACAACCACTCAAACCACGATAAAAAAAAAGTCCTAAAATTTTAAATGATTACAACAATTCGAAAATTTAGCTAGCAATTTTGTCAAACTTTTTGCAAAACGATTAAGGATTTTAATCCAAATTGAAGCGATTATCGTTTTTTTTTTATGCCTTCGACTTAATGAAAAGCACACTTTCAATTAATTAGTTTATTTTTACTTTCAGCATACACTTGATACCAATATTGAATTTTATCTTTAGATACACGCTTCGCGGTGTCAATGTAATTCTGCAGTAACTCCTCCAGTTCAATCAGAGCCTAAAAGGATAGTTTTGCAAAAATATTCAGAATATATCTTTGTAACGAATTAATTACCTGTTTGTATTCAACATCGTCTGAATTGATTTTTAGACCATAAAGTAAAATATCGATTGCATTAAGCGGAAGACACATTGGGGGTGTCGTTGATGTAATCGGGTGCTTTAAATTAAAATACTCACAACCTAAGCCTAACATTGCCCAAATATATTCTTTGGTTAAATCTGTAGCTTCAAGCAAACGATTTCGTGTTACAAGTAATCTCAATAGTTCGGGTGCATTCTCTCCCTACAAATAAAAAAATTTAATAAAAAATATACAATAAATAAAAATATTAAATTTTGTCTCACCTTGTACGATGAGTACAGCCATTGTGGAATGAAAGCGTTAAGATTTAAAATTTTACTAACAACAATTTTACGAATGGCTGTAGACCCGGGCTCTTCATGCTCCTCAATCAATTTTTGAAGCAATGACCAAGCCATATCAGCTGCACTATTTTTATGTGGTAAATCTAACAAACAATTTTTTTTTTTTAAACTAAAATTAACCTTTCAAAAAGTCAAAATACCTGCCAAATCATTTTCTTGAAGCCATGCCCACGGCTCATTTGGACTTTCATCCGCCGCGTGTACGCACGCAGCAGCAAGACTATCGAATACTGGTTGTAAACTTAAATTATGGCCTTTAGCAAGCTTAAGGGCGGCCGAATATAAACCACAATTAGCTAAGATAACCATTAGTTCTTGAGCTCCAGCATTTAAAAATGAGCCTATATCGCGCCGATGTTTTGCTAAACATATTAGAGCTTCGGTTTCTAAGAGTTCTTTTTTAATATGCTTTATTTCGAGCACAACGACTTTCTCTTTTGTTATATCCTGAAAACCGATTATAAATTAGTGATGATAATGAAAATGATAATTGAAAATTTTTTTTATAACTATTCTTTCTTTAGTAAAGATTAACGAGATAAAATAAGAGTGTTAACGTAAATGATCCAAGATTAAGTTGAAAAATTGCGTCCCCATCATACAATTTTTGGTTAAGAAAAAAAAAAAAACAAATAAGTTTTAATCAGATCATCCTTATTTACTACTTAGAGGATTCTTTCAGCTTTCTACGTCTTTTTGTTTCCAAGTAGAGATCTGTTAGCTTCTATGTAGTATGAAGTGAAGTGTGCTTATTGAGCACCATTCAGCGATCAAGTGTCCTCAGCTGTCATATCAAAGGAAAGAGAATCGATTTATGACACAAATTCTTTTGTTGAGAATTGTAGTGAATGATAGCAGCTCACCGGTTAAGGAAAATGAAGCAACGTTGAACATAACGAACGCAATAATATTTCGAATTTATCGAAAGTTTTCTACGTAATTGAAGTAGATGTCCTTTGTTAATAGGTGCTTACGCCGAATACCTAAAATTCATTACAGTGACTTTGCTTCGAATGATGAGCTAAGTCAGCTGAAGACAGGATTGCAGTTCACCAAAGAAAAGAGCGTGCAGACCAAAGTTAACTAAAAAAATTACTAACTAGCACCAATAGAATACTGAGCTGAATAAATAAACAGCTCCGAAACTTTACCTGTTACAAAAAAAAAAAATTTTTTTTCAGAGACTTGTCCAGCCACTTTAGGTTAGATTAGAGGGGGGAATCTATCTCTTTAGGAGTAGCATCAAAGCTCTTTATATACCAGCTTCCCCAACGCCAAGGAGTAGCTACCAAGTAGCCCACCTCTTTTGGTCGCTCTCAAAGCGGGCATCGAACTGTTTCGATTTTCTTAGGAGCTTTACAGTTACGTCAGAAATCGTTTTGCTCTAGACCCTGCCTCCGTTACTATATTGCCATCAATGCAGGAAAGGGATATTGGAATGTCGCAACACCAATCCATTGATTTTGGTCTGATTGCGCCTGCAGCTACTATATTCCTGCCCGAGCAGTAGAGGTTCATTGGCAAGAGATCGAGCATTACCCCCAATGCATCTGTGGGTGTGGTGCCTAAGCAATTACAACCAGACATTCCGCTCTCTGGAATTTCGACAACTCATCCAGATTATATTTCTTCTTGAGTGTCGTCTACCAGACTATGGAGCCATAGCACAAGATTGGTCCTATTATCGCTGTATATATCCGCAGAAATTTGTCCAGCAAATTTCAAACTCCCAAACCTACCAAATTCAAAAGGGCTAAAATTTCGAGAGATCAAACTTCAAATGAGATTAGATTTGGAGAGGCCAACACAGGATTGGTCACACGCTACGAAGTGATAAAAAAATTAAGACAGGCCCTTGTGTTAGAAAGATTAAAGAATTCGTCTGCCAATCATATGTTTTAGTAGAAGTGGTGAAATTGTTTAGGGCTTAGATTAAATGCTGCTAGAGTTCAGCAAGTCGTCTTATATGTATGACTTTTCTGCAAATCAAGAACTAATTTGAGCGTTGAAGTTCAAAGCATGATCAGTAGAAACCATTGGATTAACGACACTTAAACGCGAATTTTTAATTCGTCTTACAACGGAACTTGATGAATTGACTCAAATTCAATCTACTTCTTTGCCCATCACATGATTTTGATTGAAATTAGTATGAAGAAAAATTTACGCGAGTTTCTAAAGAGATCAAAAATGGGTTTGTAAAAGAAATTGAATTGCATAAAATGTTGATTAGTTTTAAATTTCTATTTACGAGAAAACTAGAAAGCAATTGTTATTCAAAACAAGGAAAATTTGCTGTAAAATAATGGTAGGGGAAGATTACTTACATTTTCAATGTCCATATCTGTAGCGTCATCTATTACTGGTTTTGCTATCCATTGGTACCGCTCATCAATAAGATGCAGACAATTAACACAAGTCAGAAGGCAATCATACCGCTTCTGCATTCCTTCCAAAGAATCGTTCTCAAACAAATACCTCATCGCCTGTTCATACATTATCGATGACGCTAATAATTTAGTTTTTTTTTTTTTTTTTATTACAACAGTATTCAAGCACAAATTATAGAGATTTACCTTTACGCATGTTCCCTTTAGCAATGTGAAACGCATATAAAAAATTATATTGTTCACTTTCATCTATCGCCAAAGATCTGGCACGAGACTCAACGATATTTTCAAATTCATCCTGCAGCCCAACGTATGGAAAATGCATCAGAAGATCTAAACGTTTCTTATTAAATAGAGATACAACAAGCTGCCGAAGGCAATCCTCTCTCCTTGATGAATCTGCATTGTAAATAAGTGAATGATAGGCTTCTTCGTAATGTTCCAACGCTAAGTGATTGTTAAAAACAATTGACTGGAACATCGGTAATTGTGGGTCGCCCTTATCTAATATTCCAATCGCTGCCTGAGCCATAGAAATAATATGATCTAAGGCGTTATGTTGTTCGAATAATTGAATAATTTTTAGATAGTACTGGGCCATAGCTTCGACTGATGATAAATTCTCTTGAGATTTTAGTATTTTCTCATTGATGAATGGTTCGGTGAGAACGCCTTTTGCAGATTGTAGGAATAAATCATAAGTCTTATGGGTTTCACCGTTTTCCAGAAAAGAGACAGCCAAAATAAATTGTCCTTAAATAATAATTGCGGGGGTAAATTTATTAAAAAACTAAAATATAAAAAATGTCATCCTTTACTTGAGCAGTTATTCCATTCACACCAACTGTTCAAAAGTCGGACGTACTCTTGGATTATTAAATGTTGACAGCTTCCAAAGAGCCATTCTCCGAAAATGAAATTCCCAGATACTGGCCATCTTAAATAAGATTTTATTCTTAGTATTTTCTAATTACAAATTCAAATTGGGATATCTGTAGGGGAAAAACCAAAACAAATTGAAGAAATAAAACATCAGCAAGACAAATTTCATTAGATCGTTTTTTGTTTTTCGGATTTCTATCTAGAACGGATGCGATGAAACGGGCCTAACCGATTTCATAGGGTCTTATTTTCATAATACATACTTTAAAAACCTCTGGCACTCGTCGTTTACTCAGTTATACGTGGAAAATCAAATATTCGTATGGCAACCTTAATGCCCAATCTACAATAGGTCTGTCTGTTTACTCGAAAGTTTTTACTCGGTGTAAAAACTTTTACGCATTTTTACTCACAAACTGTCTGTTTACTTTTAACTAGTAAAAATCGAGTAAATTTATACGTTTCCCCTCTTGCACAAAGTTGCACATTTTTACTCATGATCAAGAGGATGTGTAACTTTGATATGCAATCAGCTGACTGTCAAAAGTATTAAATTTGAGGTTAAGCCGTTTGTTGGGTTATCGAAAGAATGTAAAATGATAATCTAAAGAGTCGAAATTAAAAAAAAAAATATTAAAGAGGGTGGGTTTTTTAAAACGTATTTTAAATTAATTAATTGTTTTCTGTTTTAGACGGAAAGGTTGCAGCCAAATTTTTGACACATGACAAGCTAAACAAAATTTACTCGAAAAGTGTCTGGTAACTTTTCTTGATTTATCCCCTCTACCACATAAAAGTTTTTACTTGATTTTTACACAAAGATTTTTACTCAAAAGTAAACAGACAGACCTAATGCATGGTTAAACCACATCGTCAAAACGATATCGTTTGCTGAAGAATGCATATAAATACACGAAATATGTAAGTAGTGGTAAGCTGCCAAATTAAACAGCTGTTTACCTGACAATTATCATAAATGTAATTGTTTCCTCGATTTCATTGCAGAATTACATCGAAGGAAGTATTTGGTCTCAATAATTTATACTATAATTTAGTAAACTTAGTAAACTAAGAAATTGCTTGGGACAAGTCAAATAATATAAAATATTTCTTTTAAGATTGAAAGTACAAGTTCCAGTTTACAGCTGTTTTGTTCTAAATTACCCTACATGGTTCTAAATCATGCTGAATACACCTGAGGTATTACTATATCGTTTTTGCTGATTAACTACTACACATAAGCTCGTGCTCATGTCGTCAAATGAATGAGAGAGAAGGGACATTTTCGGAAGAATAAATTTTCAAATGCAAGAGTGGGAAGCAAACACAAAAATCCATATCGTTTTGACGACGTGGTTTAACCATGCATTGTAGATTAGGCGAGCTACCATATTTTGTCAATTTTGAGCCTAAGTATACAATTAAAAAAAAAAAAAAAAAACGCGACAAGACCAGCTTGACACGCAAAAACTCAAGACGTGTTTAATATTTTTATATGGCGGCCATATTTATTACATTTTGCAGTATTGTAGATAATTCTCTTCGATGCGTTTAGGCCGGTTTTACATTTCCAGCTTACATTGTTTTATAATGTTAAGTTAAGCTTGCACGGGAGCGAAAAGTGATTAATTAATTTTAAATGATTAGGATTACGGTTGATGTACTCTTCATATAGTGTTACTTTGGAAAAGTTGTTGGGAAGAAAATACTTCCCTGAGTTTTCATTGAATAAAGTTCGATAACATTATAAAATAGATGGACATACTTACATTAGTTGGCAACAGATCGTTGCAAGAGGTATTAAAGTACACTGCCATTGATATTGCTCCAATACCTTCAAAGGTCCTACGCAAAAAAGCGCTAATGCCGTATGAAGGCCCTTGGAGTTTAGAAACACCCGTAAAAGTGGCGAAGACTGTTGACTACTCACTGTAGGACGATTTTCTGCTAACTGTAATAAATTCAACCTTTGGATGCTACTATCTCTAAAAAAAACAAAAAGGAATATTACAAAAAAAAATCCCTTTTACTAGGGAAATCTCACTTACATCGAGCAAATTTGATTCAAAATCAAAGGAGTTTCACAAATCCACACCATTACATAGTAAGATTGGACAAAAACAACTGCTTCAGGCATAAACTGTGAACGGATGGTCTCTAAAACACTACATGACGAAGAAAACGTGTCAATAAGAATTTGTTGAAGGATGAGCAAGTTCCTGCACAACGAGTATCTAATAAAGAAATTATTTAATTAAAAGTATCAAATACGAAATTATAATGGCATCATACCTTATAACAACGACTTGACGAACCGATTCAGATAGCACCGAAATTCCAATATTACTTCCAAATAAATTTCCAGCGGACATCAGAAAGCGCGTTTTTTCACTAAGACCTGAAAATGTATTTGTTTTTATTGATTCAGTACGCAGCATTAAATGAAAATATATTCATGCCGGTAAAGCAAGACATGGAATATTTTTCTGCACTTGAAAAGGCATTTTTAGTTGTTCATAAAAATCCTTCAGACATGGCGCTACGCCTTTTCATCCCTTTTTACAAAAACAAGACTCTTACCAGCATGAGTTTGCATTCCTTCTGGGTTTCCATGGTCCAAACGAAGGCTTTTCAGCAGCATGGCCATTGCACCACATAAATCGCTTATTGACTGCATCTGTTGCCTTATTGTTACCATAAAATTGTGCGGAAGAATCTATTTCAATGCCAATTGATAAAATAAAAAACTTTGATAAAAACAAAAATTAAATGTTACCTCCTTATTTTGCTCAGACGAAAGGATTTCTGTGACAAGTTTCGATATAAGAACATCAGGCATCTCTAGTTGGTACAATTTCTTATCGAAATCTAATTTTACATCATCAGGTATCAATTGCTCTAGTTGTGCAAGTAATGTAACTAGATTTACAAGATCTTCACAAATTTTCTCGTTTTCACAGAAATGTGTAGCAAGAACACTGTCGATTTCCACATTTTCACCAGCAAGCATTAAGTGCTCAAGAACCTCACAAGGCCGCAACAACGAAAATGCATTTTTCTTCACAATACAAAGAGCATCGATAGAGTCCAATAAAACCAGCCCCACTGGTTGGCAAAATTTTACATGATACTGTTCACAGCATGAATAAAATCGTTCCCAAAGTCGAGTACTTATATCAATATATTCGTCATCTGAAACATCAAAGTCTTTTATTTCATTCTGGATTTCGGCTTCCACAGCTTGGCACACTCTATCCTTTAGAACTTGGAGTGGTAGATTTCCATCAAAGAGAACATTTGATCGACGAAACATCTAAAATCCGTCAAAAAAAATTAATATCCAACAATTTCGGAAGCGTTATTGAAAACAAAACTTACAACTAAGGCCTTTGAAATCACACCCTTGTCAAATTTCCCTGGATGGAAAATATATGAGCAGTATGCTTGTCTGGAATCCATTCCCTGTTCAACTGCTATTGAAAATCGATCTGGTGGAGGCTCCATTGCAGCGGACACCCAATTAACGCTTGGTCCAGGAAGGAGGGAAAAATTAGAGACACTAAATTCACCTAATGCAAGAAAAGTTTAGAGAAATATTTTTCATTATTCTTTAAAAAATATTGATTACCTTGTGCATTACACCATAAAGCCCAAATCCTTGAATCAGATACAACAAAATCTGCCAAATCAGACTGCAGCGCCGAGATTACTTTTGTTCTAGCCATGGAATACGTGGAGCCTCCATCGTGCGAAATTTTAATCATAATGAATTCAGAGCCCATTAAATGGCAGACAAATGCGCAAATGTGCGTGTCGTCGATTTTACGCAGGACGTTTGTTTGAGCTGTAAATTATTACAGAATAATTTTCTGCACTAAGATATTTTGAAGTAAACAATTTTTATATAAACAGAAGTTCAGTACAGAAACTATAGATAATTAATGATTTCATTTTGACAAAAAAGGTAAATGTGTCATACTTACGCCCTTGAGATCTAGCTTCAGCTCCAACTCGCACACAATTTATCGAGCCTACGACTTGAAAGGAGGACGTGGACCACATACGTAAAGTATCATCGCGATAGAGTGCTAATAGGAAGTTTTGACCATTGATAGTGTTAAATACAAGTGAAGCAACTTGTTCACCATCTGTTGCGTTTGATTTTCCACTAGAAATATATATTATTGGAATATGAAACAAAGCGCAATTTTTAAATTATAGTGTATTACCTTAAAGCTCCCCTAATATTTGAGAAAATCCTTGGCATGATATGCTGATCTTTCAATATGGTAGAAATAGTTTGCCCATTTCTGCAATTCATAGTGAATAATACTAGATTATTTTGGTAGGCCAAAGCAAAGAATGCTTCTTCTCCATTAGGTGATAAATAGCTTGCAGCAGCATGAGGAATAGGGTTACCTAAAAAAAGTCATCAATACCGACAAAATGTAAAGTACGAATTGAGCTGATCTTACTTGAAAATGCTGCTTGCCCAATAACATAATATGTAGATGGATCTCTTGCTGCGCTTGAACTGAGTTCACGAAAAATCGAGACAGATTTCGTTTCACCTGTAATACCTTGACTTAGGGAATCTGGATGTGGGAAATTTATACGATGCAAACTGCTCACTGTTGTGACAAGAATTACAACATAATTTTGCTGTTCTGTTATTGTTACTGACAGCACTGGAGAGTCGGTAAACTTATAGCGAACATTATTTTCATATAAATTAAAATTTAAACTTATTTCTGACAGTTCCAGTATATCATGGTATGTGCGCCTGTTGGATAAAATGCTAAAATTTAATTTTAATTGAAGCATTAGTCTACATACCAGTATATGAATCTATTTCTCGTGTGATTTTTTGATGCATCTTTATAACAATAGCCGCCGGCCTTCTCTGCTACCTTAATATCTTGTAAAGTACTCTGTGTACCTCCTAAGAATCCAAACAACCAATATGACAAAATTACATGAATTTCTATTAGTTGAATTATAATTACCCGTATTTAATGCTACTTCACTCCATTTCTCCTCGTTAGACAGATCTGGAATTACTTCCCTATAGCTTAAATTAAACTTTTCCATTGAAAACTTTAACGATGTATAAATCAAAACAATTTTAACCACAAATAATAAAGTCGCGATACCACCGCCTTCAAAATTTAAACGAATTATCTTCTTCTTTTCTTAACAGAGCAGCACATCAGGAGGCCATTGAATAATTATTTGCAGGAGGTAGAGAATTCAATCTTCTTCTTCTAGCGGTTATGGTAGCAAACTTTTGGGTTCTCTATAGAGCTGAAGTGAAGTTTACAGACCCGTAGCGCGTTCATGAAGTAGACAATTACGAATGGAATTTAGCAGATTGGTGGCCAAGGTAAGGGCTCCCTTCCGCACTCGCGGTTGAGTCTTTGATTCTCCTGCGTGTGGGGCGGGGGCGCGGGGGGCTGTCGTGGCTTGCTACCGTGGTGTGTGGAGGGTGTCGGCTGTCTTCGGTATAAGATTCTACAGTTTAGTCTTAGTGTGTCATTAGGCATAGAATTAGTGATTGAGGATGCCGGATGCAAGCATCCAAATTTTCAAAAGATAATTATTTTTCTATCGTAGAGAACAAAAAAAAAAAAAAAAACAAGTGAGTGGTACCTATAGCTTAGGAATTAAGAAAAATTGAACTGTAACATAGTCTGTAAGGGTGTTATGGTCGTAGCATATTGCATATAGCAATATGCCACCACGGACTGAAGCGTGTATGCCCGGCTTGTTGTCGACTACAGCATGAAACCAAAACGCGCCCCGACCGAGAGAAATGCTTTCTCAAGCTCGGTGTCATGTTCAGTGACGGAAAGAAGAAGAAGACCATCGATATCGGTCTGTCATAGTTTTGCTAGCAGAAAGTAAGGTCGTTAGGATTAAAATCCCAAAAAAATTAAGTGATTACAATCTAAAATAAATTAAAAATTTTGAAATTGTTCGGATAAGTTAGAAAAATCCTGAGAGATATTCTAAGACAGTCGATGAAGTGTTCGTAATATCGATTTAAGCAGATTTAGTATGAATATTTCCGTGAAGGAATGTAACAATGTGGTGTCACGCTTCATCTCGCAAATTACACAGTTCATCAGCTAATTGTATGGAATTCCGATTAAAGGTCACATGATTCAGGACTATCTAAATTCATTCTGGATTCTGCTGTAAGATTTATCCGGCTCCGAGCAAGGATTTTATTTTTGTATTCCGGATCTCAGGACAAGCAGTGCTGCTCACTGTAATAACAGAGCTCTTCATATACGCAATAATGTGCTCTAGCCACTGGGTGCTTTCCTTTTTCTGGCATGCTCTGAATAGACGTGAAGGTTTCAACCCTGACTGGGTCAGCGACACGCAGCTGCTAAATTAAAACTCAAGTCTCCAGTGCCAAGTATTTCTCATTTCTTTCACTACTGTAGCCAGTTTTTATATTACTCAAATTTTTGTTTTTATTAGTTAGAAAAATTTTACAGGAATTATTAAAGCATATACCTAATGAAATTCATTAAGCAAGTAGTACATCGAGAGTCACGTTGCTGTGGTCAAATTATTTACGCTATCGTTTCTTATTTACATTACCGCGACAGTTATTATTACTAAATACAAATATATTTGAGTTCGATTAACTAATTATTCATATATGTAAATTGTGCTGCATATTTGCAGTCCTAAGTATTTTCCGTTATTTTTCACTACTTCAGTAGCTATAGTTATATGCCTCTTAATACATAATTCAAGTCATATAATGTATCTATATATTCAGTTTAGTAAGTAAGTAAGTAATTAACTGCAATGAATTTTTGAATTTTAGAACTAAGCAGCAGTCTGCTATTCCTCCCTTATGGGGCTAGGCAGTTTTGTTTTTCACACCTCACAGATTTAATATAGTTTTACCATACGTATTCGGCATTAAGATTATATGTTATGTGACGTATGTATACACTCATTCTACCAATTGGGCATGTACATTGAGGTACACACCTGGTACCAGAAATTGTTTTCATCATATACTATATCGTTATTCTTATTACGACAACTATCCTCATGTATTCGAATACCTGGGGTTGATTTATTCATTGTTATAGTAACCTAACATTAAACATAAACTAATTTAACCCAATTATTCAACTGAATTAAGTAGTAGGGAGCAGCATATCCCCTTGATTTGTGAGATTTTGCATGTCGGATTACGATTGTACAGGCTCATTTATAACATTTAAGCTTTTATATCTTATGTTGCCAAGTTTATTTGACTCTTGTTTCAACTAATGTATGGAATAGGTAAATTTTTTGTTACACATATACAGCACTGTACACATGATCCATAGTGAGCCGTCTGAAAAGGCATTCAGTTCAGCTTCGACTCCTGTTAGATATATTTGTTGAATTAAAATGATTATTATAACGTAAATATGGAGTGAATATTTTCTTTCTTCCTTCACATCCTGGAGCCTTTTCAATTCGGGGTCGCATAGGTCCGCTCTAATTTCTTCCACAGGTCAGCCAAAGGGACTTTGCAGATCGTGCCGAGCAGAGTCATAGGGAGGATGGGGCAAGGCCATGAAGGCAGAACATCTGCGCCTTCCACAGTAAGTAGGTAAGTGACGTAAGGGTCCCTTCAGGACCGAGTGTGTGTCGGCTCTTTTGTATGCAGGCATGAAATTTTTTTGATTATGGATGATGACAGCGGCAGGTATTTTCGGGAACTCCCCCACACTCTCCGCCACCCTTAGCCGAGGTGCTAGCATGCCGCCCTGTGCTATCGTTGTCATCAGGCGATCTGTCAGCCCATGCTGGCAGTTTGGACTTAACGTCCTGGTCAAGTCGCCTTCAACATACTTCCATAACAAAATGGCGCCCAACGTGGGGCCACCTCAGTTAGACTTCGGTGGTCTAAATATAAATTTTACTGGGGACTGAGACTTTGAGAGAGATGATCATCTGGTGTCTGCCAGTTGATTGACCTCAGGTCTCACATCCAGTAGAAGATATGGGTGGACCTGAGTCTAATTGGTTTTGTTGAAAATTTTTTTTTGTAAAGTAACGTAATATTTTGAAAGTTTTATTGGAAGTCTTTGATATTTTGAATTTTTGGATTAAAGTAAAGTAACGTTTTTTGAATTTAATGAAAGTTTTTTGGAAGTTGAAATCCGGCTTTAGGTTTGACTTCGGTCAAGCCTCAAGCCTGAACAGTTGTTGATTTTTTTTGAAAGTTTTTGGAAATGTTTTTGGATGATCTTTCCCGCTGGCCTTCTGCCATGGAAATGGTAGGTGGCCTCACGAAATTTTCGTTTGAGCTCTTGTGGGGACATGTCTCTGTTGGGCAACTGGCTGGACAGAGTTATGAATCTGCGAGACAACTTCTTGGCTTCCAGCTAATTAGTTGACCAGACTCATGACTCTGCCCGGCTAGCGAACTAGCTGGACACGACGATTCGGTGAGGAGAAGAGAACGAGTTCTCGGAGGATGGGATTGATGCTGGAGATCTTCAGTGATCAGGAGTTGGCATACTGCTAACTGCCTGGCTGAAGAATCTCTGGCAGCATTCTCAGTCTTTGATACCTCCGACTTTACTCTTCCCAGATTTCTGCAAGAGCTCTGACTTTTTCAATGCACACACTCACGTCACTTGCCTGTATCCTGTTTTTGACCTTGGGGGAGAGAGAGCGACCTGACCTCTTATGTGGGAGTTAGCTTCGGGATGTGGGGGAGAAATGTTTTGATCGAATTGTTCTTATCTCGTTTTTTTTCAATTTTGAACCGCTGTAATTGTTTTGCTCGTACAGAATTTTTGCATATTCTTCGTACGTTTGGGAAGATATTTCCTTGAATTCTAGTATCTCATCCCAACTTGTAAATTTCTAAAGTTAGTAAATGTATGAAATAACTCGGAAGTCCCTTAATGGTACATAGAACTCTCCTGGTTATAGTAATTATTTGGAAAACAAAACGTATATTTAGGAGCACATTTTGAATTTTGTAGTTAAGAAATTTTTATATTATTTAGCGGTTCAGTAGTCCGTCTTTCGTAGGAATACTCAAAATTTTTTTTACACCCGAAGGCTTTTGTTGCTTACCTCATATACCTATGGTATACCAGCAGTGAATTGTTATAATACTAGTATGTGACGGGTGTATGAAATGTCTTAGTGATAAGAATTATCTGCTCGAATTTCGTTAGGCATTTTCGTTTATTTTTCGTTTATCGACACAACACGTGTCAACAAATTTAGTAGCTCGTCAGCTTATATCCTGTTCGAGTCTGTTAATCTCGATTTTTAACTTTTTAACAAAATTTTTCTCTGACATTCTTCGTCGAATCTTCGGTCTGCAAAACGTTTTCAATTTTTACTCACTATGGCTACAGTAAGAACGCCACCGCCTGCGACAAACAGTATGTCAATGCTACCCGAACCATGCTCCATCTGTCGTGATGCAAGCTGGTCAGCCGAAAGGAAGCCTGTAATAACCGTATGTGAGCACATTTTTCACCAAGCATGCCTGCAGCATTGGATAGGTGAACATGCTAGTTGTCCTAACTGCCGATGTCCTATTACACAACAGGACTTCCGAGAATACAATGGTGCAATACCGAAGCGACCGAAGAATTTGAAGCCGGTGAAGTCTACTAAGCACGATGTGCCGAACGTAGATTTGCCTAGTTTCGACCTACCACTACCTAATAGACGCTCGTTATCTCCAGGAATGCACGATTTGCATTCCCGGACGTTCACTAATCACAACTCACGGCAAGACAGTCCATTACCACCAGCTCAAGGCCACACCTCAGCTGCTACGGGTGCGCTGTTGGCAGGCTTACGCTTACAAATGCAGGACCTGGTACGTGAAGGTCTCGAACACAGCCTCAGTACATTACGGTCTGAGTTAGTAGATAGTGTCCGTCAGCAAGTAGCAGCCATGGTGCCACCAATAGATTTTTCACGTCCTCCTCCGGCTATGGGAAATCCCAGACCATCTGACGATTTTCCCAATGTGCATAGACAATCCTTTAATCGACCTCCATCCGCGTTTGGTCAGCCTCTAAATCAGCCCGCACCAAACCCTGTACCACCACCACCTATTCGTGTTCCTGCAGGCATAGGACAGCGACGTTCTGGCAGCCCTATCCGCAGGTGGAATATCTCTTACAGCGGTGACAGTTCTCGGCTCACAGTCGATGAATTTGTATTCCGAGTAGAAGCCTTGACTTATTCGGCTTTGGAGGGAGACTTCGACTTACTGGTGCGTCACATGACTACTCTGCTTTCTGGACCAGCAATGGACTGGTACTGGTCTCTCCTGAGGCAAAATTCCACGCCGTCATGGGAGTATGTGAAAGCAGCTCTATTAGCTGAATGGGGAGTACCCAAAGACGACCTTAAGGTCAAAGTCCAGCTTATGCTGCGCAAGCAGAAAGGAGGAGAGTCATTTGCCACTTACTACCAGCATCTAGTACAGTTACGAGACCAACTGCAGAACCCGTTGCCAGACGTTGAATTTCTGGAAATAGTCAAGTCAAACTTACTGCCGGAAATACAAAATAAAATTTGCTTGCATCCTACCAATACCATCCACCAGCTCAGGATTCTGGTAAATCAAATCCAAGCGACGCAGCTGCGCATCGCAACAGCAAGTAGTTGGAACGTTTATCGCGGACAAAGAGTTAGTGAGGTGGATGGATATCATTTGACCGAGGCTGACTTGAATATATCACCTGGACGTAGCGACGAAGTCTCACTATCTGCCATTTCAACCCCTAAAAATGTAACCTGCTGGAATTGTGACCAGTCTGGACACTTTTACCAAGATTGCCGGCAGGAACGACAAACTGTATTCTGTTACGGATGTGGACGGAAGAACACCTTCAAGCCAGATTGCATTCAATGTCAACAGAAAAACTTCAGACGGGTCGGGAATACCAACACCTCTTTCCGACCAGCGTCGACATCACGAGCAATCAATGCATCGAACACTCCAGTGCAAGCTTTGAACAAGGAGGAAGGTCCGCTCCATTAACAGACACTATCGAAAACTCCCTGAGATGTCCTCTGATATCATTCAGTGACTCTGATGATATCAGCAAAACACCTGATAGTACGATTACGTCTTTGATAGAGGCGGAGAACTTAGTAGACTTCTCCGCAGATCTTCAAGCTCCCATTTCCATTTCTGGGGAGCCCATGACAATACTAGACACTTCCTTAGAAGAGTCTTTACTCTTCGATGTCCCGTTGACACCTATAGCACGTGTAGCTGACAAGGTTACTGAGCAGGAGATTTGGCCTCCTGCCATTTCTATCTTAAAACGGCCACCAAGCTCTGATATGACGAGTGGGCGTGAGCCAGTTTTACATCCGCTGACGCCGTATCATACGCGTCTGCAGAGATACAGAGCAGCAAGAGACCGAATTTTCTCCTCAGTAGCAGAGTTAGCTGAGATTATGTTTCCCGACCGGGATATGAGACCGAAAAGGAAAAGATCAACCGTTCGTTGGCGAGAATACTGTCGACGAATGAAACTGAAAAGGAAAAAACTAGCACAGATTTCCGTGTCGATGCCAGACGACATTCGACCGTACGCAGAAGTAAAGCTGCTCGGGCGAACTGAGACTGGATTACTTGATAGTGGTGCCACTGTCAGTATTCTAGGCCAGGGAGCTCTCGAGAAGCTTGCTGAAGCAGAGGTTGAATGGAAGAAGTATCGGACACAGGTCCAAGTAGCTAATGGTGCCATGACGACTGTTCATGGTCATGTGAACTTGGACGTCACTTTCCGTGATAAGACCCAAAACGTGCGTTTTTACGTGGTTCCTGGGCTCACACAGGCACTATATCTGGGAATAGACTTCTGGCGCCTCTTTGGGTTAGCTCCGGATGTCCTAGGTATAGTCGCAGAAGTGAATCCAAGTGGAATAGCTACCTCTGACACCGATGGGCATATCCTTTCTAGTTTAGAACACCAACGCTTAGAGAGCACAAAACAGCTTTTCCCCTCTTTCGCCTCTTTAGGCCTGGGAAAAACATCATTGGTCACTCACAAGATTGATACGAATGACGCCGCCCCGATAAAACAGCGCTTTTATCCGATTTCCCCGGCAGTGCAAAGTTTGATGGATGCAGAATTAGAGCGAATGCTATCACTGGGTGTGATAGAGGAGAGCCAGAGTCCTTGGAGCTCTCCAGTCGTTCTGGTAAGGAAGCCTGGAAAGGTCCGGCTTTGTTTTGACGCCAGGAAGGTCAACTCGGTTACGAAGAAGGACGCCTATCCGCTACCGCAGATAGACGCACTTCTGAGTCGACTTCCTCCGGCAAACTACATAACGAGCCTGGACCTGAAAGATGCATTCTGGCAGATCCCACTGGACACTGATTCCAGAGAGAAGACCGCTTTCACAGTACCTGGTCATCCTCTCTATCAGTACACAGTGATGCCATTCGGCCTATGCAACGCTCCCCAAACGATGTGCCGCCTCATGGATAAAGTCATTCCTTTCGATCTTCGTGAGAACGTTCTCGTCTATTTAGACGATTTATTAATTCTATCATCTGACTTTGACACTCATCTCATGCTGCTAGCCAGGGTAGCGGATTGTTTGAGGAAAGCTGGCCTTACTATAAACGTCGAGAAGAGCAAGTTTTGTATCAAGGAGACTAAATACCTGGGATTCATTGTAGGAAGGGGAGGTATGAGAACTGACCCTGACAAAATATCAGCCATAGTTGACTATCCGTCACCTAAAACTGTTCGGCAAGCCCGACGCCTACTAGGTATGGCAGGATGGTACAGACGGTTTATTCCGAACTATGCTGATTTGACTGCATCCATTACAGACACTTTGAAAAACCCGAGTCAGTTCAAATGGACATCTGAAGCCCAGACGTCTCTTGATCTACTCAAACAAAAACTTACTTCGGCTCCGTTGCTAGTGAGTCCAGACTTCACCAAACCGTTCGTCATTCAGTGCGATGCGAGCCAACAAGGTATTGGAGGAGTGTTGCTTCAGCTAGATGACGATGGCCACGAGAAGCCAATAGCCTACGTCTCGAAAAAGTTGAACTCCGCTCAACGAAATTACACCGTCACAGAGCAAGAATGCCTAGCTGCAGTCTTGAGCGTACAGAAGTTCCGGCCCTTCATAGAGCTTATGCCGTTCAAGATAGTGACGGATCACGCGAGCTTGAAATGGCTGATGTCTCAAAAGGACCTCAGCGGAAGACTTGCTCGGTGGAGTTTGAAGCTTCAGGGCTTCGACTTCACTATTGAACACAGGAAAGGAAGCCTGAACGTAGTCCCTGATGCGCTGTCACGCATTCATTGTGACAGCATGAACACAAACGAAGATCCTGGCCCGGAAGTTGACCTTAGTTCGCCATATTTCAATTCGTTGGAATATGAAGAACTGAGGCATAAGGTTAAAACGACTTCTGGCAAACTACCAGATCTTTGCGTCAGGGATGGCTTCGTTTATATTCGGACTGTTCCGAGAACAGGCGATCCGATCCAGGAGGAAGAAGCGTGGAAGCTTTGGATTCCACGTGGGCTTGTCACCGACGTCATTTCGAGAGCGCATGATCCGCCGCTAGCTTCACACGGAGGAATAGGGAAAACCCTAGAACGTCTGCGAAGACATCTGTACTGGCCACGAATGACAGTTGATGTCAGAAATTACGTAGCCGCCTGTGACGTGTGTAAAGAAACGAAGGCTCCTAATACTATTTTGCGACCACCGATGAAAGTCCAGTCTGTGATAGAACGACCATGGCAAAAGCTGTACGTCGATTTCTTAGGTCCATATCCTCGGTCAGTTAAAGGAAACGTCTGCATTCTGATAGTTCTTGACCACTTTTCTAAATTCCCACTTCTCAAACCTATGAGAAAAGCGTCTACGCTCAATGTATGCCAATTCATTGAGACTGAAGTGTTTCACGTGTTCGGAGTTCCGGAGACCATAGTCTCTGACAATGGAGTCCAGTTTTGCTCGGCTCAGTTCGCCAGACTACTGGAAAAGTATGGGGCAAAGCATATGCGAACGGCAGCTTACTCGCCGCAAGCAAACGCCTCAGAGCGAGTAAACCGGTCTCTGTTGTCAGGGATTAGGGCCTATATCCAGAAGGAACACACCAGATGGGATGAGAAACTGAGCCAAATAGCTAGTTCCCTCCGGAGCTCTTTCCATCAAGCTACTGGTTTCTCTCCCTATCGAACACTCTTCGGTCAACAAATGATAGAACATGGCAGCTCCTATTCCATCTTGAGGAGCATTGGAACTCTTAATGAGCCACTGAGAGTGGACGCAGAAGATAAAATGAGATTGATCCGTGCGAGAGTGCAGGAAAATTTACAACACGCATTCGAACAGGGTTCAAAAGCCTACAATCTCAGGGCAAAACCCGTCGAGTTCAAAGTTGGTCAGGAGGTATTTAGAAGGACTTTTGCCCAAAGCAATTTCCAACAGCAGACTAGTGCTAAACTGGGACGAAAATTTGTTAAATGTCGGGTTAGAGCCAAGAAAGGAAACTCACTATACGAACTTGAAGATCTGCGGGGAAAGCTGTTAGGTGTCTATCACGCTAAAGACATCAAGCAGTGATCATCAGTATGAAAACATCGTCGATACTTATTGTCGTCTATTCCTGGTAGCCCTAAGAAGGCATCCAGCCAGCTTAACTGGTAAACTATAGGATATCACGAAGCCCTCCTATTGCCCCGTCAATGGTGGGTGATATACCTGTTGGAATCCATTCCCATATTCGGCTGTCAACATGTCACTACTTCGACGACGCCTTGGAGACACACCCTTGAACAATCGCAGTCTGAGATCAGGGTGAGAGGTTGCGCCGGGAAAGCTTAGCGATCAGTTCTTTAGGTTACTGATCGCGGGGCTTCCTCAGCATCTCGGTGAAGGAAGGCAGAGAGGCATCGACCGGCTGGATTTTTTGGGTTACCAGCTTGTCGATGTAGCTTTGGCTTCCCCACACGGAGAAGGATGTCGAAGTCTGATCGAAGACTGACGAGACTTCAAGGATGTGTCCTCGACGTGTCATCGGAAGTAGAGTCTGAGGATGAGGAAAGCATAGGGTCGTGGGTCGTGACACACATTGAGCGCCCGCAGTGATGAGGCCTATGTGTAAGACCGGCTAGCTCAGTCGACCATTTTTCAGCGTCGTCTGAACCACGGGTGGCGCAGACCACTCTGCCCTGTTATGGTCGTAGCATATTGCATATAGCAATATGCCACCACGGACTGAAGCGTGTATGCCCGGCTTGTTGTCGACTACAGCATGAAACCAAAACGCGCCCCGACCGAGAGAAATGCTTTCTCAAGCTCGGTGTCATGTTCAGTGACGGAAAGAAGAAGAAGACCATCGATATCGGTCTGTCATAGTTTTGCTAGCAGAAAGTAAGGTCGTTAGGATTAAAATCCCAAAAAAATTAAGTGATTACAATCTAAAATAAATTAAAAATTTTGAAATTGTTCGGATAAGTTAGAAAAATCCTGAGAGATATTCTAAGACAGTCGATGAAGTGTTCGTAATATCGATTTAAGCAGATTTAGTATGAATATTTCCGTGAAGGAATGTAACAATGTGGTGTCACGCTTCATCTCGCAAATTACACAGTTCATCAGCTAATTGTATGGAATTCCGATTAAAGGTCACATGATTCAGGACTATCTAAATTCATTCTGGATTCTGCTGTAAGATTTATCCGGCTCCGAGCAAGGATTTTATTTTTGTATTCCGGATCTCAGGACAAGCAGTGCTGCTCACTGTAATAACAGAGCTCTTCATATACGCAATAATGTGCTCTAGCCACTGGGTGCTTTCCTTTTTCTGGCATGCTCTGAATAGACGTGAAGGTTTCAACCCTGACTGGGTCAGCGACACGCAGCTGCTAAATTAAAACTCAAGTCTCCAGTGCCAAGTATTTCTCATTTCTTTCACTACTGTAGCCAGTTTTTATATTACTCAAATTTTTGTTTTTATTAGTTAGAAAAATTTTACAGGAATTATTAAAGCATATACCTAATGAAATTCATTAAGCAAGTAGTACATCGAGAGTCACGTTGCTGTGGTCAAATTATTTACGCTATCGTTTCTTATTTACATTACCGCGACAGTTATTATTACTAAATACAAATATATTTGAGTTCGATTAACTAATTATTCATATATGTAAATTGTGCTGCATATTTGCAGTCCTAAGTATTTTCCGTTATTTTTCACTACTTCAGTAGCTATAGTTATATGCCTCTTAATACATAATTCAAGTCATATAATGTATCTATATATTCAGTTTAGTAAGTAAGTAAGTAATTAACTGCAATGAATTTTTGAATTTTAGAACTAAGCAGCAGTCTGCTATTCCTCCCTTATGGGGCTAGGCAGTTTTGTTTTTCACACCTCACAGATTTAATATAGTTTTACCATACGTATTCGGCATTAAGATTATATGTTATGTGACGTATGTATACACTCATTCTACCAATTGGGCATGTACATTGAGGTACACACCTGGTACCAGAAATTGTTTTCATCATATACTATATCGTTATTCTTATTACGACAACTATCCTCATGTATTCGAATACCTGGGGTTGATTTATTCATTGTTATAGTAACCTAACATTAAACATAAACTAATTTAACCCAATTATTCAACTGAATTAAGTAGTAGGGAGCAGCATATCCCCTTGATTTGTGAGATTTTGCATGTCGGATTACGATTGTACAGGCTCATTTATAACATTTAAGCTTTTATATCTTATGTTGCCAAGTTTATTTGACTCTTGTTTCAACTAATGTATGGAATAGGTAAATTTTTTGTTACACATATACAGCACTGTACACATGATCCATAGTGAGCCGTCTGAAAAGGCATTCAGTTCAGCTTCGACTCCTGTTAGATATATTTGTTGAATTAAAATGATTATTATAACGTAAATATGGAGTGAATATTTTCTTTCTTCCTTCACATCCTGGAGCCTTTTCAATTCGGGGTCGCATAGGTCCGCTCTAATTTCTTCCACAGGTCAGCCAAAGGGACTTTGCAGATCGTGCCGAGCAGAGTCATAGGGAGGATGGGGCAAGGCCATGAAGGCAGAACATCTGCGCCTTCCACAGTAAGTAGGTAAGTGACGTAAGGGTCCCTTCAGGACCGAGTGTGTGTCGGCTCTTTTGTATGCAGGCATGAAATTTTTTTGATTATGGATGATGACAGCGGCAGGTATTTTCGGGAACTCCCCCACACTCTCCGCCACCCTTAGCCGAGGTGCTAGCATGCCGCCCTGTGCTATCGTTGTCATCAGGCGATCTGTCAGCCCATGCTGGCAGTTTGGACTTAACGTCCTGGTCAAGTCGCCTTCAACATACTTCCATAACAAGGGTAGCTCCAACTCTAGATTTATATACTTTTGTAGACAGCGAAAATACTCTGTGTATTGCCAAAATGTATTTACTCTTGTTAAAATTCTGGACATAATAAAAAGCTTATTCCGCTTATTCCGGTGGCCAAGGTATATAGAATATAAGAATTGCCATTACGAACCACGGTCCGCCACTAGTGACGAATTATTATGAAAATGCATAGGAAGTACGGTACAGAGAACACAATACTCTCTGTCTTTCCTATAAAAATGTATATACATACATTAGTTACAGAATTACGTGACAGGCTATCAGCTGCAATGCGCCAACATTTTAATGGGAATACTTGTCTTCTATACTTAGAATATAGAGTACAGGAAGTGTGATAAGCCAAATTTGGCTTAGTCAAATTCTGCTTGCATTAGTATATGTTGCCGCTGTAGTGAAAGCTCAATATAGCCGTGTAGTAAATCAATATAGAGAGCGGGGCAACAAGATATATGGTTGAAAATACTGCAGTTGCTCCCATCGATGCTATTAGTCGCTGCCACTGGTCAAGATACCCAGGGAGTTTCTTAGCTGTCACAAACGTAACAAATCTTCAATAAACAAATATTTTATCGTTTTTGTTACTAATTTCAATTTAATTTAATATAAAAATGTGTGTAAAGTTGTTATGGTCGTAGCATATTGCATATAGCAATATGCCACCACGGACTGAAGCGTGTATGCCCGGCTTGTTGTCGACTACAGCATGAAACCAAAACGCGCCCCGACCGAGAGAAATGCTTCCTCAAGCTCGGTGTCATGTTCAGTGACAGAAAGAAGAAGAAGACCATCGATATCGGTCTGTCATAGTTTGCTAGCAGGAAAGTAAGGTTGCTAAAATTGAAAATCCCGCAAAATCAAATATTTCTCGCCGCAATCCGACGAAGAAAACCAGACCCTCACGTAAGTTCGAAGAATATTTATAGTTATTAATAAATTTACATCCCCACCTGGTACTTTATTCGCACAGTAACCAAAGATTAATCCGCCAACGGCACCCCATAAAACTTGGTTTCTCCCTCCGGAGCCCCATTTGTGAGGTGAGAAAAGGGATCTGTTGGAGTTCGAATCTGGTGTGGCGTACGTCAGGAAAAACCTCGAAAAGGTAGTTAAAAGAACTAATTTATATTTCGTTTTGTGTTAAATAATATCTCTTATTAGAGAGACGAGAAAACGATTGAGATTTTATTCTTAAACGGAAAAACCAATCGTAGTTTATATTTTTATACGAAAATTAATCGAGTATATTTTTAAATATAAGAAGCTGGGGAAGTTCGTCAGAGGTAAATAGTTTCTAACTGATAAAATTTGCGTTACGCATGGGAAATAAGAGTGGAACTATTAAATAATAAGGCGAATTAAATCGGATAATAACTGAATCATCTCCAGGACTCATGAAGTCCCTTATGGAAATTTGTGCATGCTCTCAAAGAAAAGGCTGCCATTTTCTTTAGGAAAAACAGGGAGAACAAGGAGACCAGAAAGTTGTTCAGTGACGAATATTAGTCCCATCGAAAAGAAAGAAAAGAGATCACAAGCAAAATCATCAAGTTCAACTTTGTTCTATGAAGACTTTAATACCGGAAATTCCTCTTTACAACACGGTAAAATCGTCCACTGACGATAATATTATTAGTATATCGGAATCATCATGACGAGGTGTCGTTGTCATTTGTCCAGATAGCTATTCAATTATGATTATAATAAGCATAGTATATTACACACTCAGGGAAGCCGTGTAGTAGCCGTAGAGTAGCTTAGTGTAACTACGTCACATGATTCAACCTAATTACTTTATTAAGTTTAAAGTTTTATGTAATAGCAGCAGCAAGGCGGAGCATCACGGAGGCCTCTGCGATGGATTGCCCAGCAATAAAAACGTAAGTTGCCCTTTTTCATTTTATCATTTTATTGGTCTTCCATGCATATATATATTTTGCGCTTTCTTAAATAAGCAAAAAAAAGAAAACTAGAAGACGATTAAACACATAAGAGTGAGGAAAGCGCCTGAGAAAAGAGTTGTATTTAATTAATTACATTGAGTCTAGTTGATGAAATTATGGCACAACACATGAATTTTAAATTTAAGTGACCTTAATAAGGTAATTATACGTTAAAGCGTTTCGTGAAGTTACGGTTCAGAATATGAAGTTGAAATTTAAGTTGTTTGAATCAATTACTTAAATATAGACTAGTTGGTACAACTAAAACGACATACTTTAGACAGGCGTTAGGCTTTTTGAATAACGAAGTATCTTAAAGTATTTATATTAGTGTAAGTAAAGTACAGTAAAGTAAGCAGGCATAGTATAAGCAAAGTTCATATTGCATAAGTATACGTAAGTACATATACGCAAAGGGTAAGGTCGTAGAATACAATTCTGCTACGAGGAACTCTAGGTTACTATTCTGTTCGAACTCAAGAGTAAGGCAACAGAAAGTGTATAAAATTCATTTCAATAGATAGTAGCCACTTTTCATAACAAAAATATCTTAGTAACATTTAGTCAGACTTTGCTTGGTAGTCCTGAAAGAAATAAAATTTTCTGTTATGCACATAGGTCTCCTGATCTTTCAGGAAGTTGTAACTACTAAATTCACCCATTAATATAGTATTAGGATTCAAACGTGCGTAAAGCCAGCAAGTAATTATCTTCAACCATCAACTCTGCAAATTGTTATGATGTACCGATGATGATATTACGTTTAAAAGTGATATCCTAGATTAGAGAACTGGGTAGGATTCTAGTTTGTGTTAATAAAGGCAAGTTTATAACGTAATGCTGGCCTAACGGTATTTAAATTTTTCTCCTTCCAATTTCCTGGAGCCCTCTCGCATGAAGGTCGCATAGGTCCGCTCTAATTCCTTCCACAGGTCAGCCAAAGGGACTTTGCAGATAGTGCCGAGCAGAGTCATAGGGAGGATGGGGCAAGGCCATGAAGGCAGAACATCTGCGCCTTCCACAGTAAGTAGGTAAGTGACGTAAGGGTCCCTTCAGGACCGAGTGTGTGCCGGCTCTTTTGTATGCAGGCATGAAATTTTTTTGATTATGGATGATGACAGCGGCAGGTATTTTCGGGAACTCCCCCACACTCTCCGCCACCCTTAGCCGAGGTGCTAGCATGCCGCCCTGTGCTATCGTTGTCATCAGGCGATCTGTCAGCCCATGCTGGCAGTTTGGACTTAACGTCCTGGTCAAGTCGCTTCACATACTTCCATAACAAAGTACCCAAAATAATATTTTATAACTATACTTGCCTAAAAATTGATTTCCCACTTATATTTTCACCAGATTCAAATTGGTGCAAATTAGGAAATCCTTTGACAGCTGAAAATACATTTGTCTCTTGTGGTAAACTCACTGACATATATAAATAGACTGCTTGATCTCCTGTTTCATGTGGCACCAATTTTGATTTCAGAAAGTATGCTCTCACTGTCGTAAACTGACGTTATATTTAAATTATTTGGGAATTTACGTATATGCATGTCAGTGGGATTTACCGAGTTTACCACAAAGGTGTTTGGGACTATTTGTATCGTTAAATTTTAGTTATGAGTCGAAAGAAGTGTTTTTTACAAGGATTTTTACAAACAGTTTCTCGTTCCTAATCGTTACAGTTCAGTGGGAAAGTATGCTCTCACGGAAAGAGACAGGAATATGAAAGTGGTGCCATTTGCTTTCATGCATTTTTGATTCAACAAGCAGTCCATTTATATACATGTCGGTGGGTAAACTCGGTAAATCCCACTGACATGCATACATACGGAAGTTCCTTGAGTCTCAAGTTGAATTTAGGAACACATATATATAAGTTATGAATGATTCCTTTATTCACCAAGAGAATATGCAATGATGCATCTTAATGCAAGTAAAGAAATTATTTTGGTTTTTAATATACAAATCAATTGTCAACATGGATCTACATTGGCATTGCTTAAATTAACTACTTTTAATTCCACGCCAGTTTGGATTTCAATGATATCTTCGTACCCTTTATGTTCTTCCCCAAAATACGTATTTAATTGCTCTACGGTACCAATATTAACCACATCAACCACTTGCTGATCTTTTTTTTTACGTAAATGAGAATGTTTGTGTCTCTTCAAGCCATTTGAATCGTAGAATTTTTTATTACACAAATTGCAATGATAAGGTGTTTCGCCTGTGTGCAGTCTCTGATGGACAACTAAATTGCTCTTAAGGCTGAACGATTTTTCGCAGTATGCACACTTGTGCTGTTTAATCCCTGAATGAACAAGCTTATGACCTTTCAGGTGTCCAATTTGCCTAAATGATAAGCCGCACAAATCACAGCTATATGGTTTCTCGCCAGTATGCAGAAGTTCATGTGATTTAAGCGACTGCCGAAAAGCGAATTTCCTAAGACAAGTTCGGCATTCGAAAGGTTTTTCACCTGTATGTATCCGGAGATGACTAATATGAAGTGCTTTGCTAGCCGATATTTTTTGGCAATATGGGCAGGTAATCAATGATGGTTGTTGATTGGCTGAGTTCTTTCTTTTGCGTACTTTTAACTGCCTTTCTTCGATGGGAATATGCGACTTTTTATGCAAATTTAAGTAGTACTGAGCCTTAAATCTGCATAATATTTCAAGTACTTCATAAGTGTTTTAAGATATAAAAGAAATTATTGCAATTACCTCTTGTGACATACATCGCACTCGTAGTTTCTCTCGCTCATATGAACTGTGTAGTGGAGCTTTAGAATATTTGACCTAGCAAAGCTTAGACCACATTCGGTGCACATGTACGGCCTTTCCTTTTTATGAAAATGTCGTATATGTCGATCAAGATTGCCCTGATTAGTGTATTTATTGCCGCAAATTTCGCAACAGAAGGATTTTGATTCCTCATGGATTGCCATGTGGTTTTTAAGACGGTATCTCTTTGAAAACCATTTCATGCATTGCGGACACTGATAACGGCGATCGCCATGGGATTTTTTATGTAAATTAAAGTCCAGGAAGGTACCGAATGTTTCCCCACAAGTATCACAACAAAAAGAATTGTCAGAATTTTTTGGTTTTGTTTTCATTTTACGTTTTCTTTTGTTCTGCTGCTGCTGTTCTTCGCATTCCTAAAAACAACGGGTTTAGAGAATAGTCAAAAGTATATAACTGGTTTACTTACTTTGCTATTTGTAATATAATCGAGTTCAGAGTCAATTTGAAATTGTTGACTTTCTATGCTTAAGGTCTCTTCTATTACATACTTTTCTTCATCATCGCTATAATGTTCGTAATCCTGATATTCCTCTTTCTTAACGATATTCTCATTACTTCTTTCCATTTCGTCCAGATCATGATTTTGAAAATCGATATTTTCTTTCTTTATAAAATTGGTCGCTTCATTATTGAACTCTACCTCTTCAGAACAAACACTCAATTGCGTCCGTTTCTCATTTTCTGTGTCGTTTTCAACGACAGCATCGTCCACTTCCTCAATAAGTTCTTCAACATCCTCATATTCCTCCAAAAGATACTCTTCAACTTCATTTGGGTCCACAAGGATTGAACTGTCTTCACAGTTTTCATAAAGATCGCGTACAACCATATTCGTTTCATTTTTTATTAAGAACCCGTTCCTCGACGAGGCCTGCTCTCTTAGCTTTCGATCTGTTTTTTCGCATTGTATCTTGAATTGATAAATATTATCGAGACTTTCGTGGCATGTGAAACAAATGTACTTGGGCAAATCGTCCTCCAATTCTACCTGAAATAGACTCGCGAAATCAATTTAAGTATAAAACGTCCAACTCTGTGAATATGTACCTTCACGTTTGCACATATCATTAATTTTTCGGCTATGTCGGAGTTTTCTTGTTGAAAAATTTGCTCTAAATTCTCACTTGTTTCACAGACTCTACAAATCCCGACTTCCATATTTCTATTGACATATTCAAAATTTAATAAAAATAGTTTCTTCTTCTTCCTCAATGCACCATCTGACCAAAGCACGTGTAACCTCACATCTGTTATTAATGACTTATGGCTAATTTACATTAGGCTTGTTTTCTGAATAGAGGTAACGACGAAATATTCTAGCGTTATGTATCCATCCTAAACAAAGAAGAAGACGTCAACAACTTCAGTTATTTTGGTGCGGTCTAAATTAATTTTAGTTTAAAATTATCAGCAATGAACAACGAATCTCCAAAGGAATCAGTTTTGATATGTATTCCCGGACAGAGACTTTGTTTGTCAGATAAAGATATAGTTGCTGGTCAAGGAACTTACGAGAGACAAGGATATATTTATGCCTCATTGGCAGGTACTGTACACATAAGGGAAAAAGATAAAGTAAGCAATTATTCGTACATGCTTGAAAATAAATACTAAGCATCAATATTCTTCCAAATTAGCGGCATACTTATGCCAGAAAGTCGCTTTGCACTTTAAAATTAAATTCTTCTGCATCTCCATTCGCATCAAATGTGCTAATTGCGAAACTATTTATCCAATTGAATCTAGGTACTAGAGAATGTATTATTCTAATGATTCTTATATTTTTCTATTAATTTCTAGTCGAGGTTCATTGAGGTCAAGTGTGTGGGGAATCAAACAATTGTTCCGCTTGCCGGGGACGTAGTTACGGCTCGAGTATCTCAGGTTAACCAGAGATTTGCAAAATGCTCAATAACGTGCATAGGAGATCATATTCTGAACAGAACTTACAGGTAATTCATCATAAAATTTATCTTCCAATAAAAAAGGAAACAATATTATTTTTAGGAGTATCCTCCGAAGAGAAGACGTTAGAGCAACCGAGAAAGATAAAGTAGAAATGTACAAAAGTTTTCGGCCAGGCGATATTATATTAGCTAGAGTGGTAGGGCTTGCTAAGGTAAAAATAAAAAAATAATTATAAAAAAACAAATCTTTACAGCTTCCGCAAACAGAATTATCTTGCTACCAATTGAGCACAGCTGAAAATGAACTAGGAGTCGTTGTGGCATTGGCCAACGAAAGCGGACCTTATGGAATACCGATGGTGCCAATAAGTTGGACTGAAATGCAATGTCCGGAGACTCTTGTAAAAGAACAAAGAAAAGTTGCCAAAATTGTTCCAGAAAGTTCTCTCGTTAAATAAATTGGTATTTTTAAAATTTACTTGTTATAATTATCTGGTGCTCTTTCTAACTTCAATTAACGATCAAGATCGGTCGACTATTCTTCGATGAAGCTATATGCCAGAAATATGAGCACGAAACTTGTATGGCAATTCTACGAAGGAATTCCCCGATTTTGTCCATATTAGAGCTTTGTTTCTCAAGTTTTTATAAGCTGTCTACACAATCTCAGGCTAGGTAAACGGGTTTTGGCAAGTACGCATCTTATATACCCTTTAATTTAAGTGAGGCAAAAATGCTATTTCACTTAAAGCACTTGGTCTCTCCCCATATTTCTATTCTGGATTGAAAGATATTATCTGGTCATTGAATGCGCTGTTTTAATTGCGTTGCATCCGAAGCTTATCTATTCTGCTAAAATTGGTGTGCTCAACCAGCCCCATACCCCTCTACCCTCAAGAATTATGGTTGCCAAAACTAAAAATTTCGGATTTTCTTACCTTTTTTTTAAATTTAACCTCGTTAACATAACTTTTTTTTATAAAAACTGTAAATTGTAGACTCTCCTCTTTAATCTGACCTATTACACCCAATGTGCTATCTGAAGCCCTTTACGAGCTCTAAACCTATTCTCACCGATAATTTGTTCCCTTAGCACGTCATTTAAAAAAATATCGCCTAATTTCGGTGTGACCTGAATTGGTTATGAGTTAATAACTGTTTAACGACTACAGTTAATACATAGGGTGTAATAGGTCAACTTAAAGAGGAGAGTCTACAGTTTACAGTTTTTATAAAAAAAAAAGTTAAGTTAACGACCGTTTTGCAAAAATAATAGAGGTTAAATTAAAAAAAAAAGTTAAGAAAATCCGAAAGTTTAGGCAACTATAATTCTTGCGCGGAGAATGGAATGGGGCTGGTTGAGCAGTCGTTGGAAACGCCATGAAGCTCTGCATACAATGAGCTCTTACTGTGACCGTACGCTCTGTCGTTTTTAAGATACAGGGTGCTTTGTGAAAAACTAGATTTTTTTCTGTAACTCCTAAACGGTTGATATGCCCCCCCCCCCCGCGGTCCCTATTGACCACCTGTTGTATACCTTAACAAAATAATAAAATGGTTTTGATTAAAATGTAACCTTACCATTTAACGCTCAATAGCTCTCAGCTGAGTAATAGTTGCACATTTGCAATTATTACTCATTAGTCAGCTGAGAGTTTTTGTTTGGAGAATCGTAGTCATTTGGTTAAGATACATTTTTTAATTAATTTTATTAGGAAAGATATAAAAATTTGATTACGGTTGGGAAGATAAGGAAGTAAGCTTAAGATAATCAGAAGAGAATTTTTCTGAATGAATAGTAGTTTAGGGCGGAGGAGCTATTCAAATCAAACTTTTGTCAGTCTTACTTAAGAACACTGCAAATATTTTAGAATGTTAGGACCACTGACATATAATATGGACTGACTACGTTCGTAGAAATGCACTGCGAAAAGTGGGCTCACTTCTATCTTGCTGACTCTTTCGGTCTAAGCACCAAGTACCAACTTAGGAGTACTGAAAACAACAAATAAATAAGTGGGTGCGTCGAGAAAAATGTTTTTAAATTAATTATTTGGTTTAATTACAGATAAAATTGTTTTACCAAACGCAATATATTCATTAGATATGCAGTAGAAATTCGAAAGGTTTTATTATAATCGCTTTTCAAGCTGCGTGCTCATTTTTTCAACTTCCCGCCAATGATTTTTTTAAATGCTGGCAACGGCGTAAGAACTTTTTTTGACATTAGCAACTGAGCCCACATGAAATAGAAAGTTAATCAGTCCATATTATATATGTCAGTGGTTAGGACTCCGTTGGGACTCTCATTGGGTAGTGAGGGTGAGGGTGTCTATATCATGGCTTGTGAAGTGAAGTATTCTCGAGGGTTTTGGAAGAGCGCATAGCAAATCTCAATAACTCACTGATCTCGGCTAAAAATATTATGGGTACGAAACGAATCAAACAATTTTTTCAATATAGGTAAAAATTAAATTTTTTCTTAGAATTATATTCGGCCATATTTATTCAGAATTCGTGTGCCTGTGCATTATTGGTGGTTGAATACGATTCGAATAAGTTGTGTCTGGTCAGTCTTGGCTTCGTGGAAGTTGGATTGATTGGTTATCTGGACTTTTTTAGAGCGTACCTAGGTGTCTTAGCGCGGATTTTTGTCTCTCATCCCGCAAGACGGCAGACAGAATTTATTCAGATCGTTTTGCACACGAATTCTGAAGAAATATGGTCCATTTCAATTCACGGGCGAATACAGCGGTGGGCGATCGGGGCGATCGCGCCCTCCCCTCCCCTCTAATCAAGTGAAATAGGAAATACAAAAAAAAATCTTTTTAAATCTTCTAAATCCGCATTAAAAAATAAAAAATAGTTTCTCCCTTCACTTAATGAATACATCACAAAAGTTCTCTAGAGTTTCCCTTCCTTTTGCATTTAATTAAATATTAAAATTATATAACATTTGTATATAGATTTTTAAATTTTCAAGGTATACAAAGAATGTAAGATGGGCCGGATTCCGCAACTATGAGTTTACGAGTGCACACAAAATTTTGTGTTACACCACCTTGCTTCGATTCCGCAAAAATGGAAATGAATTTTTCTGTCAAAATTTTGTACACTCAAACAACATTCAGCACAGAAAAATTTTCATTCAGCAATTAAGTGTACACTTTCCCTCACGGTGAAGTTTTTAAATCGTGTGCACTGGCAAATCTAGCTCCTGGGCAGTTTTAGTTTTAACACTACAGGAATAACAATGAAATTGAACTCCCAATGTTTACCAAAAATTAAATTACTTTGCTTTGATTTTCCTTCCTTTTTGTACCATGAAAATTTTAAAATTTATACACAAATGTAATATAATTTTAATATTTAATTAAATGGAAAACTCTAGATATTTTTTTAAAAAGTTATTTGTTATATTTATTATTTTTTTTCTTTTTTAGTCATCAATTATTCTCAAAAATGTTAAAATTATACCACCAAGGAATTTTCAGTACAAGCAAAATTTTTGCACCTTTTTGTGATCGAAAGCTCACAAAAGCCGGGTATTTTGATGACAAATAGTATGTTGGGAAAATTATCATAGCCTCAGATTCAGTTTTCCTGCAAATATTTAATTTAATGCATATAAATACATATTAACCCTACCTAAATAGCATTCCCCGAAAATTTCTTTAACCATTTAATTTGTAAGAATTTGCGGTCCAGCCCAAGAAATTATGGTGTTTGAACGAAATGCAAGCGAGATTTATATGAAAAATAGCAGCATTAAGACTGGCAAGAAGTGTATAATGTATATTTTATGTGGTACCAAATTTTACTATGCTTACGGGATCTAAAATTTATATTACATTAATAAAAGAACTCCGGCTAATGAAATTTTCATGCTGAAACTAAAAGAGAAAGCTAAACGGAGCGGTTTTTTCAAAATAATTCCTCAACGGTTGATCCTACGACAAAAATGGCTGATACAATGATACAAATTCGAAGAAGACTAAATTACAGCGGCGGAAACGTGAGCATTTTCCCAAAAAAATTATACGTATAGTACCCCTTATACAGTGTGTTTCGTCCATGCTAGTCCAAAAGACAGGAGGTGATAGTAGTCCCCTACTCCATTGGTAACAAACGGCAAGAGGGGGGGAGACATCTCAACATTTCGGAGTTACAGAATTATTAAGAAAATATGCTAGTGTTTCACAAAATACCCTGGATCTCAAAAAGTACAAGGTGTATGGTCACTTACAGAACGCATTGCATGCCTTTCCAACGACTTCTCCAACCAGCCAAGTATTCCTTTTCCCCAGAATTTGTGGTGTTATAAACTAAGAATCTGGGATTGTCCTACCTTTTTATTGACTTTGACCTTTTTTTTTACAAAAATATTCGTAACGCATTTTTTTTATAAACATTGTAAACTGTGGACTCTCGTCTTTAATTTGACCTATTGCAGCGCAGCGCAAGTATTGCGTGCTCGAGTGAGTCGATATGACAAGTTATTGCCAAATCGCCAATGAGCTTAAAGGCTCTTTTTTGAACAATATCCAATGAAGCTAAGATTGTACGACCAGCCCCATCCCAGAAGTGAGAATTGTATTCCATTCCAGGTCTGATATAGGACTTGTTGAGGAGCGCTAGATTTGATGGGCTGAAATATTTCTTACACCTTTTCAGCAATCCAAGACATTTCGATGCTTCTTTGGCAACAGAGAAGATGTGGTCTGTCCAGCTTAATTTACTGGAAATGTTAATGCCAAGAATGCTTAGTGACGGTGAATCTGAAATTAAAGTTCTATTAAATAAATTGGGAGTGGTTAAATGGTGATCTTGTTTCAAAGAGATGAAACAGTTTTGGGTCTTAGATGCATTGAATTCGACGCGATTCGCTTTGCCTCAAGCGAAGATAATATCAAGATCGTTAATGATCTAGTCTTCCAATCTCGTTTGACACATACGGCATTCCGTCTGGAGTCCGCAAGAGTATCAAAGGAGTAAGCGAAATCTAGGGTACTTTCATCGGCAAGACTCTGGATGGGATTGAAAGTAAGGAAAAGGAAAATTAGGAAGAGAGACGGAGGGATAACAGAGTCCTGGAGCACACCGGCATTTATAATATGAGGTTTAGAAGTAACGCCATCTAATACAACACGAATTAGGGGACCAGATAGAAAACAATCCATAATAGGAGAGGAGGGAAGAGACCAAGAGCTTTAAGTTTGGCTAAAAGGATAGGATGCCAGAGTATATCAAAGACCTTTTAAATATCCAGAACAACGATTTTGGACTTATCAAAATTATGGTGACTACGGTTCCAACGTTCTGTATGAAAATTCAGCACGTCTCCAGATGAGCGTCCAGTCTGAAAGCCATATAGGCGATCGTTGAATAATTGAACTCGGGTGGGCTAGCTGATGCTGTAACCTTAAAGTCGAAGGGCCCTGATGGTAGCAGCCGAAGCGGGACTTTCCGACGCAGGGAGTTGGTTGAGCAGAGAGGAAGAGTGGAAAAACATCTAGGGAGATGGCTAATGCTGTCCCTGGACATAATCTTTCTCCATCTTTGCAGTTGGTCAGCCTAGGCAGGTAGTGGAGAGTGGTAGTGAGCCTCCTGGCGTCGGTAAACTGAGAGGAATGAATCCTTGCTCACGAAGAGGAAAGGCGTAGGGAAGTAATCCACATGACTGGACTTCTCCTCCAGATTAACCTGAAATACAGCAAGGCGGCGTCTGCTTTATTAGAACGTTGTCTTGATGACTTGCGTACGAAACACCAACAACAAAGAGTGGTGCTTGTACATTGGCCTTGGGTCTGGAAGGACCACATACATGGTCTAACGGAGGCGCAAGGTGTACAAGTCCTGTATGACACTACGTGCTCTACTTTTAGGGCTTGTGTTGTTGCGACAAAAGACATTGTGGTGACCTTCCTGCCTCATCTGTGGAACAGGGACACTACATCGATCAACCTCTTCTTCCAGAAGGATGGAGTCAATAGGGAACTCCTTAAATTCTCAGCATATTTCCCGTATGACTCCGCTGCTCCACCTCCCACTGAGGCTTGGTGTCTTGGTTGGTTGGGACGCCAACGCTCATCAAATTGTCTGGGGCAGCTCAGGCACTAACTATCGGGGTGAGCAACTGTTGGAGTTCATATCTTCAGCGGACATGGTTTTACTAAATCATCGCAATGAACCAACCTTTGCTACCAGCCGAATACAACAAGTCATTGATGTGACTTTTGCGTCCTTTGACGCTTTTCACCTGTTCTCTGGCTGGAGAGTATCTGGAGAAGAGTCCCTCTCCGATCACCGTTACATTGAATTGAATTCTGTATGGGTGCGGACCTTACTGAGGTGGAGCCATACAGGAATCCGAAGCGACTGATAGGGGGAGACATCATGTGGAGCTAGCTTCCTCCCTCGCCTCTCCGGCTGGGAGTATCAGGAGTATTGCCGCCTTGGAGAAGGTAGTAGGAAAGCTGCAGTATACAGTGATTGAGGCTTTCGAAACTTCCTGTCCCATTAACACGGACATAGGAAGGAAGCCTATGCCGTGGTGGTACAGCTGTCTTAGTAAACTCCGTACGGCTTCCAGAAGGCTTTTTAATAAGGCTAGGAGGAGGACAAGTGGTTTTACCGCGAAACTAAGGGTAACTACAAGAGGCTTGTTAGAACATAAAAACACAGGCCATTGTAGATTTCTGCGAGGAGCTTGATGGCTATCGTGAACCCGTTAGGCTGCTCAAGGCTCTTAGGAGTGACCCTTCGACAAGATTGAGTGCTCGGAGAAGGCCAGATGGCTCCTTTACGACATCGAAAGAGGAAGCCTGTAGGCTTCTTCTCTCGACGCGTTTTCCAGACTGCAGGCTTGAAGAAGACCTGCAGTTGTATGACGAACATGCTCCACCTCTCTGCATTGGTGATGACTGGTCCACTGCTGCCAAGGAAGTTGATGTCGAGAAGGTGAAATGGTCAATTTCAACCTTCTTGGATTTTAAAGCCCCAGCTCCATTATTATCCTGCCTGTCCTCGATAAGGCAAAGAGCGTTGTGCTAGCTCCATACATGGACTCCATTTTCAGGGCATGCATCGCTTTTGGATATGTCCCTGAGCTATAGAGGAAGGTGCGGTTTGCCTTCGTTTCGAAGCCTGGTAAGGCATTATACATGGACCCGAAGAGTTTTCCAACCATAAACCTCCCCTCATTCCTCTTGAAATGCCTGGAGAGGCTTGTGAATTAAAATTTCAAGGGCGTAGCTTTAAAGGGTTCTCCCATAAACACCTCACAGCACGCTTACCGGAGGAGCAGATCTACAGAGACGGTTTTCCAGTCAACGGTTACTGTCATTCAGCGGAGACTGGATCGTGGACTGTTTACCTTGGGAGCCTTTCTGGATATCGAGAGGGCTTTTGAAAGGGCCACCTCCGACTCGCTATGTGAGGCAGCTCGTCGACATAGTGTTGACTGCAATGTAGTGCGATGGATCAATCAAATGTTATGACGACAAAACTTAACTGTGGAGATGAGCCGCCGAACCTCTCTCAGTGTGATGGTGGACAGAGGCTGCGCGCAGGGTTGTTGTGCTCTCTAGTGTAGTATGTTGGTTGACTCACTCATCATGGTGCTGAAAAACGTGGGATTTTCATGTGAAGCGTATGCGGATGACATTCCTCTGCTTATTTTAGGCGCAGCATGGCTGCTGCATGTGCCTTTATGCAATGAGGCCTCAAGCGAGAGATAGAGTGAGAGTGAGTGAGAGAGAGAGATTTATGACAAAAACAGGTTGGGTAGCAAATTTAAAATGTTTTATGGATGGATGATAATAATTATTTATTAGCAGTATGTACAAATATACACAGGGAAACAAACTTATTAACACCTTAAGTCAATGTCGCCCAGAGTAATTTTTATCCTTTCATATTTTCTTGTGGGCGGAAATCATTGCTTAGAACAAATTTCTCGAAGGAACAAAATAACAAAATTCCTTGAACTTTGCTACTTTCGTCTAAATTGGATTCAGTAGACGTGGTGGTTCTGTGAGGAAAGTTTCCTTACATACAAATATGTAAATATGTACATACATATATATGTATGTACACTCATTCCATATAAGTAAATTAACAAAATCCACGCACATTTTTCTGAACGTGTATTTATGCACCGCACTGAACAAGTATATAATCAGAAAAATAAAACGCACTAGAAGGCAAAGAAAAGGACTTCAGCTTTATGGAAGTTAATACCTGAGAGAATTTTGAGACTTTCCCTTATCACTATGGAATGGCAAAGCGACGTGCCCTGAATATTTTTATCTCTTTTCACCAGGATATTAAGGACTTTATTTCAGATATACTTTTCCTTTAACTTAAACATTTGATGAGAGGTTTGTAAATTAAAATGCAACAATTATTATTTAAGATGGGAAAGTTTCATGTTTTTGTAGACCTATGTAAGTCGCTATCAATGCGGTTGAAGGGTAGGTCATAAGGGTTTTATGCCCAACTTTGAAAGACTCTCAGAATTTATTAGATCTTAAAACAATGCGAAAACTGTATGCATTGAGAGGATGGCCGCATTTAGTACGTGTTATGAATTCTACATTATATTATATGATAAAATTATACATGGTGTAATCGGTTAAATATTTCATTAAAGGTCATAGTAGTATCTAACTATGCAGTACTTAAGTGTGATATTGATTATTTTGTGTACCCTTCTTAATTTTTATAGTTTGGCCTAGATGAAATCATATAGGGTCTAGGCACTAAACTTGTCCTGTCTATAAGAAAATTCGAGAATACGTTGACTTAGGCATTTGGAACTTTTTGCACGACTTTTTCATATAAAAAGAAAATATTAACTTGAAAATCTGGTAACTCTTTCGTAGAGTTGCCATACACACATTTAATGTATTTGGATACATGAGAGCGCAATGACATAAAGGCATACAATTTTAGTTGCACTTATTATTGATACAAAAATTTCAATATTCACATATATGTAGGTATATACCTACGGGAAAATTGATTAGTCCCAGATGTTTTTAATGTATACTGAAGAGTTTTTTGGAAATTTTGAAATTGTACATATTTTTACCGTTTGGCAAACATATTATAGAAATAAGCGTTAACGATCTTATGAGAATCTTTTCATAAGAGAGGGGCGTCTTTGTTTACTGTCTCATTTAGGGAATACATAGTAGGTATAGTTCACATAAACCATGTTCATAAAAGCGAGTAGATCAAACAAATAGAGATTCCTTAGTTCATATAGGTAGAACGATAGAATTAATTAGAAGGGACTAACAGTATGATTAAGCCAGAAAGTTTTATCTTAATCAATCAACTTTTATACTAACCAGATTTTCTAACAGCTAGATAATGTCGGTGGAGAAGGTATTCTTTCCTCATAAATTTTTCAGAAATGATAATGAAGTTTCTTAAAGGTTTACCGCATAAAAGAATGGTGACTTTTCTTTTGTAAGAGGTGGTAGAACGTTCGCTACGTAGATATGGAGAAGTGTGTAAGATTTAAGAACCTGTGAACCAGTTAACTAATTTACAAGCTTCTACCGTTGCGTTAGAAGTTGCATGTATATATATAAAAAAAAAGAGATCTCCCAACGAGTAAGAACCGCATGAGGAGTGGTTTGCGGTTAGGATGCCTACGATCAAGAGGATCCTCTCAACAAAAAAGTTTAAACTATCTTTTCCTAACTATAACTACATACATATGTATGTCCAAGATGTTTGATCATGAAGTAACTATAATTAAAAAAGTATAGATTGATGTGATACCTTCGTAAAGGAAATTTGTAAAATTCGGATTGAATTTTTGAACTTGGTTACAGTGCATTTGGTCGGTTTTGTTGTTCAGAACTGAGCACATCTAAAAAGGGCACTAGCTTTATGCATTTTTTGTTGTTGTAGAAGGCAATATAAAATTTTTAACGGTTAAATAGAAAATCTCAAGTCGTGGCCAAATATATAGTGAAAAACGAAATGTTTGTATGGCAATCCTACGAAGGCGTTGTCCGATTGGTCCTATTTTAGGAATTAAATTAAATTTGTTTAAAAAAGTCCGTTTGCAAAATTTTAGCGCTATAAGTGAACGTGTTCTTGGGTTATCGTGAGAATTGGTCAAACAGACGGACGGATAGATGGGCATGCAAAAATCAAAATCACTTTAAATATTATTTGTGGGTGTCCAATTCATTTTGCTCTACCATCATTATTTCTGTGCGTTACAAACGGAATGACATACTTTTCGTCTAAGGTATAAAAATGATCCAAAATATTTAGCAGAGAAACAAAATAAAAGATATTAAGTATTTAAAAATAAAAATAAAGACGCGTAATATTTCATGTACATATTAGATGAGTTCGATTATAGAGAAAACAACAAGACCGTAAACAGTTAGATTTCAGGAAATATTCAAAGAAAGGAGACATGATTAAAGCGCTTCAGGATATCGAGTGGAGAATTGAGGCATTCAATTTCCGTAGGAAACATAATCTAATTTGGACCAAATTTCGCGCAGGCATATACATAAGAAAATGATAGTGATTAAGATTGCATCAATCTGGTGGAAAATGGTCTGTAGTAAGACAGGATAACAAGTTTTCACAAATATCCATACATCTTAGATATTAGATAGATATCAGATTTGTCCATAAATTTATATTTTAAATTTTTCCTTAACAAACTCCATCACACTTCTTTTAAGTAAGCTTTGTTGATCTTATTTCTCATGGCAAATTATTAAATAACTTAAGTCACTTATAAATATGTAAGTGAATTTTGCGCCCCAGCATCTCAAAAATTTCTCCATTTCTTATATTATTTTTTTGAATAATTGGGAACTAAGTTATACTTAATTTTAAAAACGAAAACTAGTATATTCATGGCAATTCTTTGCCCATCACTCAACCATCTTAATTCATTTACATAAAATCTATCACATTCTAATATCACTCATTTTTTTACTTTGTACTATTTGCAATTGATCCTGGTTTCCTACCTAGTTAAGTTAAAGATTGTACATATTGCAATATACTCGAAATGAGGTTTAATTAAAATATTTTACATTAATAGCTGTGTGGCGTGTTAACATGTTCCTGAAACTAATATTTTACCTATTGTTTTACATATGTAAGTTATATGATTATAAAATTTAAGTTTTGAGTAAATTATTACTCTTAAGTATTTCATATGTACAACTTGCTCAATTCTAACTCCACCCACCACTGGATAAATATTTAGTTCGCCATTCAAACACATACATTTCATTTTTGGACATATGTAATTTAAATTTATTGCTTTTCAACCCCCACATGTCTACTCTATCAAGTAAGTTCATGCTGCATAGCTCGCTCTCCTTTTTTAACATCATCACAAATAGTCACAAATAAAATAGCGTCATCCGGAAACAGCCCCTACACTGATAAAAAAAACACTAGTAAAAACAATTTAAAACCGAAATTACTACAACTTAATGCTTGGCTTATTGCCAGCCTATCGATCATTTTGGTCGCAACAACGAAGATAGCTTTGTTATTTTCCTTTAATTAAGTATATTGTTTAAGGCAACGATGGCAACACTTGGTTAAACGAACCATTTGGCTAGTTTATATTTTTAACTAACTTTTTGTCAGTCCAAGCATTAATCCAAAGAATAATTTAGCTTTGGTTAAAATTTTACCAAAAACATGGTTATTAAATCAAAAGCCACTTTAACTAAAATTTCAGTTAGATTAATACGGTGCTTAACCAGGTCTTGATTTATTTGACCAATTTTTGGTGAACTGATAACCTTAATTTTTGGTTATTATAACCATAATAAAAGTTCATAAATGTTTAACCAAATGCGCGGTTGTTCATATTATCACTATCAGTTGAATTGCTACAGACTTTATTCAGAATTGTATAACACAATATTAGAGGTTTTAATGCATATAATGTATGAATAAAATAAAATAAAACTTTTTTTTTTTTTTATCAAGCGTCTTATGAAAGAATATAAGCACTTGAGTCAGTGGCGGATCAAGGATTCCGGTGAGGGGGGGGGGCGTCTATGGTTTAAAAATGGTATATGCTGAAAACTGAACAAAGAGCAAGTGGCTACCACTCGTAACGAAGAAAGTTGTTCAACGTTCATTGCCACTCCCGAAAGTCAAAGGAGATGTTAGATTATTCATTTTGTTTTGGTTTGTAAATGGTGGAAGTGTAATACTTCCCAATCATCCATTTTAGTTAATAAAACTAGGGAAACGTACTTTATTCAAATTCACGAATCATCATAAATTGTATCTTTGTAAAATAATACAGGAATTAAAAATTTACATTTATATTTAAAATAGCCCCTGGTAGACATATCATGATGAGCTCATCAATGAGCTCCTCATGAGCAATCAGATGAACGTACTAATGAAATTTATTCGCGTTTGAATCGAATCCGGGAAAAAACTCATTTATTTACTTATTCACAGATAGTGTGCATGAGATATTGCATCTCTTTCACTTATTTTGAAATGTATACTTTGCTTCTCTTTTGAGCATTTTACAATATTAGATGAGCACTTCGATGAGTACATAATGAGCGTTACGATGAGCTTATTAATGAGTATGTCAATGAGGGTCACGATGATCTTATTAATGATCATATCAATGAGTGTCACGATGAGCTTATTAATGAGCGTAGCACTGAGTGTCATGATGAGTTTATTAAGGAGCATGTCAATGAGTGTCATGATGAATAAATAAATGATAATCTGCATTTACGGTTGATTTCATATTTTTTCCCGAATTCAAACTATAAGACGCTGAGGCGTAAGGATTTGGGCATAACGTCTTGTTCAGCATACCGGCGACAGTCTTCCGCGGAAAACAAATCAAAAAATTAATTTAAAATAAATAATTTAAAAACTTAAATAAATAAATCACAAAAATCAATTCAAATTTTCCTAGTAGAAATGTCATCTGACAAGGTGATGACAATAATAAATATTTATTTATTGCTGGTTTAGTATATAGGGAGCAGTTTCATGCTATCTAATGAGCCATTCGATGAGATTTAATGAATGCTCATCAGGAGGCTCATGGGGACTTAATTTTCTATATGTTTCTTTTTGAACTGCAAACACCTTGATACTTTTCAGTCAAATTAGTATTGGTTTACATAAAAACTGTCCCTTGCGGGGCAGGAGACAATGTAAAACTGTGAGCAATTTCTACTAGGGGCAGTCACAGAATAGATGCAATACATATGTACCTTGTACGTATATAACTTCGTCGACAAGCTCAGAAAGTGTGACTTCTTTCGTTTTTTATATTATTAAGCCAAGCACAGTATGGCCAGAAGGTGATAAAGGAAGGAATTAGGAAACGTAAGTAGGGTGGCGAAGGTGCTGATGTACATATGTCCTTAAACTTTCGCAGATTTTATGCCGGAGGAAAGACAGAAGATTGGAGACTGTTCCACATTCGTACACGACCGAAAGCATTTTGAAGGGTAAAGGGAAGTGCGCGGTAGGTACAGTTTTGTACTACTTCTTGCAAATCGTCACATATGTCTAAAATAAATAGAGATTCTTGAGAGACTTCTAGATCCAGCTGCAATGATCTCAACCGGTGTCCATAGTTCGTTGTATATGATTAGTTAAATATATATATATATATAAGATATATATAAGATCGTCCAGTTTGGAGGAGCGCAAGCTGGGCCTCAAATTCACACAAATTTCAAGCAGCAATGCTCCCACTTATGCCAGCATTTTATGCACCGAAAAAATGCACAAGCATTTTAGCAAATCTCTCAACGAACGACCACGGAAAGCCAAACTACCTCGAAATCAAGCCAAATCCAAAGAAAAACGACGTGAACCGAAACAAATGATTTTACGAGCAAAGAAAGCTACATACTCCTCTCAACCTCTATCCTCTACCTGGTACAATGTTAGGAAAGGCTATGAATTTATAGTTTGCAACAAGAGCAATGAGGAAGTCTTTGTTCATGCCTCTACAATAGCCGCCAAAAGTTCGGGGACCTTATACCAAGGAATATGAGCCGGCAAGCTATTAATGTTATCGGTTTTGAAAAAACTTTCGAACGGAATGCAGTTAATAATAAGGAAAATTCACAGTCATCGATCATCAAATTCGTGTCCTCAAATAGAACGGATAACAGACTGGGAATCTGGATGGGACACGCCATCCAACACTGCTGAGAAAGAGCTTTACGAGAACTTGATAATCATCCCACCTCCAGGAGCCTTTTTTACAGATGAGGACCCCGTTTCCTACCACCGAACGGTACCACGAATCAAGCCACCTTGTTAAACTGCTGCCCACTGACTTTGAGAGGCTAGAGTTAGTGGAAGACGAAGCCCCAATGCCTATTAAAATTTTCATTGGAACTACAGGAAACCTCAGTAACTTAATAGTGGTAGGCTATACAAACGGCATAGCATGTCGTCTGCTTATCGATACCGGTGCAAGTCAAATAGTTCTGCATCCCAAAGTGTTATTGGCAACAAATCATCCACAAAAGCTAAGACCATCAAATGCTCTTATTCAAGGAGTGAGCGGCGATACCTTCCCAGTGGAGGGAATTACGAAAGTAGAAATAACCATCGGTGGCTTTACTACTAGCCATACAGTTTTCGTTCCTACAATTTCGGATAGTTGCATCATCGGAATAGATTTCCTCGTACACCATTCATGCACGCTCGACCTGAGGAATGAGGTCGTAAAGATAGCAGACGAAATCATTTCATTTGACCAGCAGCTATCTCGTACATTGGAAGTCAAGCCACTACGGAAAGTACGCATAGTACCAGGAGAAGATGCCCTCATTGAATTGTCTGCAAATATCAAAGCTAATGAAGACATCTTAGTAACAGCCATCCAGAATGCACCGGAGGCGCTCCATGTATTGCCTGTATTAACAGTTTCTTAACATGGAACTGTGCTTGTCCAGGTAGGCAATTTAGCTTGCAACGAACTTGTATTACCTAGTACAAGACCTATTGTAGAATTGGAGACAAATCCAAATCTCAAAAGAGCATGGAGTAGTCCTGCCGTGTTAGTAAAAAAGAAGGGTGGAACTCTTCGGTTTTTCATCAAATACACGCGGTTGAATGAAGTGACAAAGAAAGATTCATACCCTCTGTCACGCATCGAAATTACACTGGATGCACTTGGTGAATCTAAATGTTTTGCCACTTTAGACCTTCAGTCAGGATACTAGCAGGTCGAATTACACGACTTAGATGTAGAAAAAACGGCTTTTAATACGGGGAGCAGCTTATACGAGTTTAAGGTAATGCCTTTCCGGTTAAAAAATGCCCCAGCCACCTTTCAAAGGCTCATGGAGCTAGTGTTACAAGGACTACCCTACACCATTTGCCTTACCTAGATAAACTGATTGTGTATGGAAAATCTTTCAAGGACCTACGACATCATCTTCAGCTCGTATTTGAGCGCCTTCGTTCTGCCGGACTCAAGCTTTCTCCAAGAAAATGCATAATACGCGTTATCTCCAAAAAAGGTCTGGTAACTGATCCAGAAAAAATTTCTGCAGTACAAAAATGGCCAACCTCGTCGAACAAGACCGAAATTCAGTCGTTTCTAGGACTGTGTGCATACTACAGACCATTTATTAAGGATTTTTCCGCAATTGCTAGACCCTTGACTAACTTGATGGAAAAAAAACACCAAATTTACCTGGAGCGAAGAGCGAGAGGCCAGTTTGCATGGGGAACCGTGTTATCTCAAGTACAGGGAGAAGAAGAAAAGTTATAGAGTACTATAGTAAGACTCTAAGCCGCCCTGAACGAAACTATTGCGTAACAAGGAAAGAACTACTAGAGCCAGAAGGTCAAATGGCTAGAGCGACTTCAAAGCTACGATCTTTAAATTCAACATCGACCAGGAAACAAGCATGGAAATGCCGATGCTCTTTCCCGCCGTCCTTGCACTGGTGTAAATTGTCGATACTGTTCCAGTCTGGAGGAACGTCAACTAGCCATTGCCCGCATGACAGTGTTACCGGGTGATATCGGTATCAGCCAAGACCAGGATGAAAGGCTTAATACGGTACGAGCCTGGCTGAAATCACGCAGACGGCCTTCCAGAGAAGAGATTGCACTACACCCAGTAATAAGGGCATACTGGTCAATGTGGCCTTCCTTGTGCTTACGGGATGACATCACATGTCGAGAATTTTCGAACATGAATGGGACGTATTATAAAATGCTGATTCCGGACTCCAAGAAGGAAGAAGTTTTGAGTCAGATACACAACAATGCTGGTGCCAAAGATGTCAAGTTTGCCAACAATGTAAAGGTGCTGTCCCGAAAACTAGATCTCAGCTACAAATATATAACGTGGGAGCCCCATTCAAGAGGAGAGCTATCGCCATATTCGGACCACTACCTACTACGTCCCGAGGTAACAAATATCTCCTGGTAGATATGGACTACTACACTAAGTGGCCAGAAGAGATCACCATACCAGACCAAACAGCTGAAACTGTCGTAGATGCTTTAATAGAGCATGTATTCTAAAGATTCGGATTGCCACTCCAAATCCACTCAGATCAAGGAAGGAATTTCTCTGAGGTCCGCCATTTGTAAAAATTTTCTAAGATCGTCGACGAAGGAATTTGTTGAGGAAATCCCATAATCCCACGGAATCCAGCCGCTTGACTACAAAGCACCGAGCAGGAAGTTCATAAATAATAATAATAAAAAAAAAAAAAATATTCCCAGGTGCTTCAGATAGGCACATTCCGCAAAATAAAGGCACACTACTCACCCACCACTTTTGATAATTAGCTTATCAAATTCTTGCAAGCCTTTGACACTCAACACCACACCAACACTCAACACTTCGTGTGAAACATGATCGCGACTTTAATAAATAAGCACAGGAATTTCGCCACAGTAACCCGCGGTGCACTAAAATCTAAGACTAAAACAAGTCCACGTTATCTTTATCGTCCGACGCACGTTTACAAACTGCACAGTAAGCATTCAATAAGTGGAACGCGATAGTAATACTCATCTCAGCTCAGCTCACCCACTATTAACAAAAGTTGCAGTTTCCACCGAGAATAGCATCCAAGTGGAAACTGTCTGAGCCATCATCAGCCCAGCTGATCTTCTCGAACGTGACACAGTTCCACATTTTGTTACTGACCTATTTTCGAAATTCGGTTGCTATCCACACTTCTTGTCACAACATTTTTCTAAGCAAAGCTTCGGAATATTTTTGTTGATGAAGTCTCCCTCTCGGTATAAGCAAATAAGGAAATTTTGTAACAGTACTATTCAGTATTTTATGTAAAGAGGTCATGTCCAAAAAGATTCTGCGTTTTTCCAGCGATAACAAGTTGAATTTCACAAGTCTGTCATTATACTCAAGAACGGAATTTTCTAATTTAAATAATAATATTCTGGTAAATCTGCGCTGAACAGTTTCTATCTGCAGACTATAGGAAGGATAAAATGGATTCCAGACTTGACTAGCATATTCAAGGGTGTTTCTGACTGGAGAATTGTAGAGAGTAATATAGGAGGATGGTGATTTGAATGATTGACACGTACGGAATATGAGACCCATAAGACGAAAGGACCTAGAGGTGATGTAACTTATGTGTGCAGAGAAAAGGAGCTTGCGATCGAATATTACTCAAAAATCTTTGATCTCCTTTACCCTAGGGATAGATATATTATGAATTTGGTAGTCAAAGCTAATAATATCGTATTTACGATGGAAAGAGATCCATTGGCATTTCCGAACATTTATTTCAATGCAATTATCGCGACACCATTTCTCCATTTGTAGTAAATCTTTTTGTAAGGAGACACAGTCAGTAAGGTTATTGATAATTCCCAAGAGCTTCGTATCGTCGGCAAATATTAAGCAGTTGGATGAAATTAAGGATGGTAGGTCATTTATGTAGATTAAAAATATCAGGGGTCCGAGTATTGTACCCTATGGGACGCCTGATATTTGTTTGAAAGGGGAAGATTGTTACCCGTTAAAGACAACAATACTATCCCTGTTTTGCAAGTATGATGAAAATCGCGTAAGAGTGTTCGGGTGAAAAGCTATCTGAGCCATTTCCAAGTGACATCGTTTGTGATTAATTTTATCAAAAGCCTTGCTAAAATTAGTGTGAATGGAATCAATCTGTTTGTTATCATCAATGGATGAGGCTATAAAGTCAATAAACAGAGCCAGGTTGGTTACTGTAGAACGTCCAGGTAAGAAACCAAGCAGGTAAGGAACCAAGCACTTTTCAAATATAAGTGCGAGTGCGTTGGAGATTGATATAGGACGATAGTTAATAACTAGTTTACGGTCACCGGATTTAAATGTAGGCAAAACATAAAATTTTGTCAAGATTTCTGAATACGTATTCCTATTAATAGCAAGGTTAAATACAGTTAGTTTGCTAAGTGGACCGCCAATGCTGGATGCGCATTTTTTGTACACAATATTAAGAATACCATCAGGTCCAGAATTTTTATTGCAGTCAACTGAGTTTAAGATACTTAAGATGAGATAGCTGTTAATTTAATATTAGAATAGTGAGAATTCCAACGATGAGTAGAAGTGTCGGGTTGTGTGGTAGAAAAAACGGAAGTGAAATGATTGGAAAACATATCACATATACGCAAAGCATATGCCGAGGTTTCATCATTAAACGCTAATTCTTTAGGGTATATATTAGATCTTTTCAAATTCTTGCTGAACGACCGGAAAGTCTTAAGGTTTTCATTGGGTGAACGCTCAGTACTTTCGACGTATCTCTTATACCATTCCGATGTAAGAGATTTAGATATTCTTCTAAAGTAGTACCAATTTGGGAACTGATTACGTTTGTGAAATGTGGGTATGTGCAAGTGTATCCCTTGTTTAATAATGTCATGGAATTTCTCGAAAGACTTATTAAGGTCATCTAAAATAATTTTGGAAATTTATTGTTTTGACAGATATATCTCGAGCATATTTAAGATTTGCGAGATGCAGGCTTATATATAGAGGAGGATGGTGAGTGTCAATGACAAAACAAAAAAACAAGAGAACAAGTTACAATTGGTTTTAATACCAATAATATTATACCTCAGATGAACATAAAAGTTAAACAAAGTGAAAACCAAAAGTTCTGTTTGGCAACAGCAAGAAGGGGTTGCCCGATTTAGTTCATTTTTGAAGTTTTATTTACTATTTTTATGAAAACGTCGTGTACAAAATTTCAGCTCTCTAGGTCGACGGGTTTTCTGGTAATGTGCAAATATGTACATAGTGAAAATCACAAGTTTTGTATGGCAACAACAAGAAACGGTTGCCCGATTCAATCCATCGACGCGTTCTTAGGAAGTATCCAAACATGTAGATATATAAAATTTTTTGAATTTTATTTACTATTATTATGGAAACACTATGTACTAAATTTAAGCTCTCTACGTCAACGCGTTCTCGGAGAGTGCCCAAATATACCGTTAAAAACGAATTTTTTGTATGGCAACACTACGAAGGAGTTGCCCGATTTGTCCCACTTTCGAAAGTAAATTCATATTCTTTTTAAAAATACGTGTGCAAATTTCAACACTTGAAGTGAACGCACTCTCGAGTTGTCGTGCAGACGGACGGACGGATAGACAGATGGAGAGACAGACAGCAGACAGACAAACAAACGGACAGACGGATATGCAAAAATCAAAATAACTTTTAATATTATTAATATTATTAATAATTGGAAAAGAAGATGTCATTAGTAAAAAGTCGTTACATTTATGAGTCGGCATATCTTCGTAATTAGCAAAAATATTTCATATTTCACCTTGGAAAATCGCATTTTGAGAACATCTCATACACTACATTCCCCCTTTAAGTTGTAGTTGTTTGAATCATAATCGATTGAAGATTACATTATGCTGCGCTCCTTTTCTCGTTCTGAATGAATCTATATGAATCGACAGAACGATGTCATAATTTAATTTTGTGCCAGTAGAAAAGGAACGAAACAGAACCATTTCAAGTGTTTGAGATTTCTTCAAATTTGATAAAAGCAAGTAAAAAATCGTAAAAATTTTTGTTTATGAAAAATAAAGCTATTTTCCAATAAATAAAACTTAAATCCAACTATTGCCACCTTGTCCAAATTGTAAACAACACATTCACGAATACAAATTAAAATCGTTCTGCTTGAATCCGGGAAAAACTCAGGTGCATTCAGAACGACGCGGATTGAAAAAACTCATTCTGAACGAAAAAAGGAACGCAGCATTATAGTAGAAAAAGTACACCTGCGTGCCACTTTTCCTTATTAAAAAACTGACGCGTTGGTGTTCCGGGTCCGAATTTTCGTTTTGAAAAATTTATAAAAAATAGAATAATTTAATTTTCTAAAACGCCTTTTACTGCAATAAGTTCATAACTAAGTTCCCTTTAATTTTAAAAAAGAATCAAGAAAAAATATTATCAAATTAAAAAGTTATTACAGAAAACGTTGAAACAGTTTTCCTGAAAGTCCAAAACAGCCAAAAAAACATTATTTTCGATTTGAGCGACCTCTAAACATGAATGAATTTCATTGAAATTTTCCACAGATGTTTAAAATGACATTAGCTAACAAATTCAGAATGAGCATTTGGACGACATTTTAAACACTTTTGTATTTTGGGCCGCCCTAATTTATATACTTTCTTGTTCTTCTTCCTATGGTCCATTATTTTTTTTTAATCAAGCTTTTAATACAACTTTAGGCCCGAAATTAACAGACATGACAGATATCTTACGCAATGCATTATGATACTCTGAATATATATAATTAACAATGTTTATTTGAATTAAGTGGGGGAAAGCTTTGCCGATCGGATGTATGTAGCTTAAGCGACTTTCTTGGGTGAAAAAGTGGACGTTTTTATTTTTGTGATTTCGCGGAATTGGTGCGTCAGAAAAATGATTTCTTATGAGAAAAATATTAACAATATAGCACTAATTGCCATGGATGCAAGAGCTGCACAAATATATGCGAAATATAGTAATTGGGGTGTATGTGACCCACGTGCATAAAAATGTGTTTCCCAGCGGCAAAATCGTCTTGAGAAAGTCTTTCGAATCGGGAAGGACATCACCCTATAGTACTCGGCGCGATCTGTAATTTGATATGCATCATGCCGTATTGGAACCACCCCGCCCGATGGGGGTCTTATCCCCATCCTAAAAGTATGCAGAGAAAAATTTTCTTCTGCGAATTGTAGCTGGTTGAGGCAAACAGTGAAACCTGTTTTCTGATCGGACATAATCCTACCGAGTTAGAGCTGATCTAACATGCGAAAAATCTAGTACCTCTTTTCGAATAAAAAAGAGGGCAATACTAAAAAGTGAGTATGGGGATGACAATAAATAGCTATTTAAGCCTCTGAGTGTGGGTACTCAAACTTCTTCTCAGGACTTAAGGAATTCAATTCTGTAGTAGATTTTCCAAAATATACTAGATCAAACTTTTAGTCTCCCCAAGCCTTCCCCTGCTTAATTAAAATAAACATTATTAATAAAATATGTTCAGAGTATCACAATGCATCGTTTAAGATGGACATGAGAGTCTGTTGATGTCGGGCCCAAAATTAGCATTCCCCTTTTTGTTTATTACAGTTTCATTTATATTTAATTTTTCTTTCCGAATTTTATTTACTATACAATTATAAGAAATAATAATCTTATGTATGTATACAGACCAGGAATAAATTATTATTATAACTGGAATTTCAGGAAGAGATAATTTAATAAAAACTATAGAAAGCTTAAAAACGAGTCAAAATTGGGAAACTGCTTCGTAGGGCCCTTGAAAATGGATTTTACATTATTAGTTTAGGTAAGCGTTAGTTGGAGGCATTTTGATCTACTCTAATGCAATCAAAATTTGATTATGATAATTTTTAGTTTCCGAAAAATATTAGTTTTAAAATAACAAAAATTTCATCTACAGCATTGAAAATAACTGGTATTACACCATAAACATAACGTTTTTTCATTTTTATAAATTTGATTATCAAGAATTCTCATTTGTTTCCTTTGTGACCAGAGCTTCTGGAAAGCTTTTTTACTTGTTGAATGCCTTCGAACGTGTCGCACATGTCGGGTCAGGTCGGGATGCTGAAATGTAATTTTCTCCCAAAGTTTGTGAAAGAAGCTCACTTGATCTCAACATTGAAGTAGAAAAGTATTCTTTATTCTTTCTAGGAAGTGTGGAAATTTTTATCTCTCACTCATAAAATCATCAGTCAGAATCCGTTTTCCTTTGCACCATAGCAGAGCACCTACAGTTGATGCGCGCCTCCATTCAATCTCTTATACTTACAGGCATCAATTGGGCGAGTCTTCCTTCCATCTGAAGGATTTTCAAATGGTGTATATATGAAGTATACGGGGTTTGAAAATTGTTGGAATTTCGGGTAACCAACAAGTAGTACTAAATTGACGTTCGGCGTGTGATAGTGTGTTTACTGAGAGTGTTCCCTCCCCTGTATTCCCTTGTTTTCATCATCACAACGTCGTCGTATCATATATCTCATCCTCAAAATAATTTAAATGTTTAGTGGACTTAAGATATTTTTTTATCTCATTGCGGTTTCGTGTTTGTGCATCTTATATTTGTGTGTTCAGGTCGTTAATCCGATACGACAGTTAGTTAGGTAGTGTAAAACGTGACAAGATTTAAGTTTTGATTAAGTAGATACTTAGATAGATCGTGAATGCAGTAAAAAATTTCGAATTCTACGGAAGACATTTTCTAATCGTTTTGGGTATGTACAATAAATTCAACCAGATTCCGATTGAATTAAGATAACTTGGATATAAATTTCCTTAATGTTCCATGCGCAAAAGATTTGTTTATCAGGGGTTTAAACGTGCGGATTGGATGGGAGAATTTACTGATTTTCACGTCTCATTTAGTGCTGAAAGTGTCCCATTCTCTTAGATTTACATAGCAAGTAAACAACTATTGGTCACGTACTTACATATGAATGTACGTATGTATATTTTGCAAAGAAAAGATATCTACTTATGTCCTATTTATTCTTGAGAATATCTTTGTCTTGCATTATTCATGTTTGGCTTTAGTATTTGTTTTATATTGAAATTGGTATTCCTGCAAGTCTAGATAAAGACAATAAATATGAACAAACTACCACAGGAAAGAATAATTTTACTGATCATTAATTTGGGTAATCGTCTAACCATAAAGATTGGAAGGACCCATGTCCGTTGTGAAGCTAAGTACGCAGTTCTGAAATTAAAAATTCCGCTCTTTTCACTGTGGGTTGTTTTGTCAATAGATGGCGGGTGTTTGAGTTATTTTATTAAAGAATTGGGAGTTTTAAACAGATGAAGCGAGGTTTAAAAAAATAGATGTAAGAACGATATCAATATATAAATACCTTAAGAGGTCAAAGGGTAACCGTACTACATCCCCACTTTTCCTTTACTCTCCTCTTAACCCCCAATTATCTTCCCCTATTTGCATTCTAAATTAAGCTATTTATTACATTATAGGGAAAATACTGAGCTTAAGTTATATCATAGAAAAATGTATATAAATGGTACATTTTTGTTGTAATATTATAAAGTGAAACTAGAAAAGAAATTATATTGGTTTAATTTTGGCGATACCCTAGATGTATTGTATTGTATATTGTATTTTGAAAAAAGAAAAATTGTGTCGATAAATTACTTTTTCGCATCTATTTCTAGTCATCAAAAAGTAATAACTGGGCAAGTGCGAGTCGGACTCACGCACGAGGGGTTCCGTACCATCGTTCAAAATTTAACACTATGTACTTAGTTATTCATTTTTTCAAATGATATTAGCCTTCATATGAAATAATAATAATGCTGTCATTGGAAAAAATAATAATAATGCACTGAATAAATAACTAATAAGGAAACGGCATATCGGGCGAAAGCCTAAGCCACTCTTCAAAATGTATTAATGTGCTATGTTTGTATCCGTTTCGTCATGGCAGTAATGAAATCGTGACATTTTGAAGGGGGAAATTTTTTATAATTCAAATTGCTATGTAAAAAAACAAATTTTTAGCGCCCCCTTATTATCAGATAATACTTCTTGCCGTTGCCTTTGATAATTTAATGCACTTTTAATTAGTTATTTATCACAAAATCTCTCAAAACCCGAACTTGTTTTTCATAAAATCTAAAAGTCAGAAATCAAGCAGAATTGTCAAAAAGTCCACATCCCTCTTGTCGTTTCTCTTCCCGCTCAATGGGTCTGACTGTCATTGAATTGCCTAGGCACGTGCTCTGTATTCGCACGATACTCAGCTTCCTAATTAGTCATTTATTCAATGTAATAATGCTGTAATTTGAAAAATAAAAAACCCTTATGATAATAATATTGAATGAGAATAAAACGAGGAAAAAATCACGTTTCTTGTATGGGGGCCACCTTTAATTTAATTTAATTTTTATTATTTGTTGTTATATGGCCAATAGAAATACACAGTCTGTGAAAATTTTAACTGTCTACCTACTACGGTTAATGAGATTCAACCTGGTGACGGACGGATGGACAGCGAAGTCCCTTTGGGTATGGAACCCTAAAATAAATACTTCAGTATGTTGAAAACATCGGGGACTAACTATTTTCCTAATATATGTTTTCATTGCCTTAGTAATATCGAAGGAGTAATATGCCGTTTAAGGCTCCGAGAAATAACGCCCAATAAAATAACGTCCAAAAGCGATAAGGGAAATAAGATCCAAAAATTTAGGTCTTATTTCTAAATGAAATAAAAGCCCGAAAACAGATATGTATGAAATAAAATCCAAAGTAGATGAGAAAAGGGCAGAAAAGAGGTTCACTTACAAAATTCAGATTAAGACAACAAGCAAATGAAATAAAGCCCAAAAGTAAGAACGTGTCGCGCGGGGAGGAGTGTTGGAGCGACGCGTTTTTGCATTGATATTTGATTTAATTAAAGTAAGAACGTAACGCGCAAGGTGAACAGGGTTGCGTCGGCCAGGGATGCCTGCGACGCGTTCTTACTTTACACCCATCATTGGGAAATATTTCCTTCATTTTCTGAAATGATTTTTGGTCATTATTTCATCAGGATCAATTTTGTTTCTTTTTTTTTCATTTACGAATTTTGGATTTTATATAATTATGAAATAACGTCCAAAACCGATAAGTGAAATAAAACCTAAAAGTGTGAAATAAAACCTGAAAGTGTGAAATAACACCCAAAACGTTGAAATTTACATGGAACTTTTGGGTCTTATTTCACTTCACGCTTTTGGGCGATATTTCATTGGGTTTTATTTCCCGGAGCCGCCGTATAACAGTAATACCCTTGTGTATAGAACATTATAGTGATTGCGAAATGCAATTTGACTTAAGCCTGAGTTACAATGTGACGTTGTCGCGAGAAGCGGTCGCGAGTGATGTTGCTGATGTTAATGCGGACGCAGTGTCTGTCGCTTATGCTGTTCCAATGATGACGCTCTAACATGCGTTGAATTTTTGTTCCATTAATTAAATAAATTCATTAAATCGTAAATAAATAAATTAACTAGTTATTAAATACTGTGGCATTACTTAAAACTTATAATTTTCACTCACAATTTCAATTTTCTGCAAAAGTAAATTGCCTCAACTGCAGCTGTTAAATATTTTCAACTTTAAGCAACGCGACCAGCGTCAGCAACCCCCTTAGCGACACACTGTACTTGCGCTTGAGTACTTTTATACATTTTAACTTTTGACAGATTTAGCGACAGCGTCCGCGATTCGCGACAGCGTCACATTGTAACTCAGGCACCTTGTAATACCTTGTTGTGTTGTAGAGGCGCTAATATTGCAGAGCAGACGTAACCAAGCCAGCAATGCCGCTGCAATATAAAATCAGCGATGTCTGGACCTGATGTAGGAAAAACAGCAATTTTTTCTCATAAATTTACTGGAAATATTTTCCTTAGAATTGTTATGCATTGGAGGCCGACAATAGCACACATTGTATGATGCATCTGCGGAAAATAACTCCAGACTGAATAAAAATTCTCTCTAAACATTTTCTGTAAATTTCTAAGAAGAAATGAATGTTACTGCTCATGTACGCGTCTACGCTCATAAAAATTGTTAGTGACCCAAGCAACCGTTGTCGGCCTCAAACAATTCTAAGGAAAAAAGTTCCAGTAAATTTCTAAAAAATATGCGGCCTGCCCTACATCAGGACCAGACATCATGGATTTTATATTCTATCTAGACGTTGTCTACTTCCCAGCCTTTGTTTTTTAAAGGCAGGGGGACAGGAGATCCTATCCCAAGCACGGTCCAAGTAATAATTTTCCCAATTTTTGGTGACTGAAGGTGATGGGTAGTTTTATAAGGGGTATATAATGGTTACTCGGTTATGTAAAAATTTCAGTGGTTATATAAGAGTTTTATAATATTACCAATTGGTGACGTAGTTATATTAGAGTTTTTTAAGGTTTTATAACTTGGTGATGGAAATGTTACAATCACCGGTCTATATAACTTAGACTAACCATTACTAGAAGGTATATACAAAAGTTTTGTAATTGTTTTGATCACCACGTTATATAACTTATTGGTAATAAGGGTTTATTGCGGTATCCGTGGTTACCCTTATATAACTCGACAACTTTCAGTAATTTCGATGACTTTAATAAAAATTGGGAACTTTCGGTAATACATATACCCACTATAAAATATCGTAAAATTTTTTGGTGGCCCTTTAGTAACTACGGTGATCGTTATAAAAACAAATTACTTTTAGTGTCGAATGGAGCCATTATAACACTACACCGCGCGCCCAACAAAACTTATTTTAAGAATAACTTGACATATCCTTCGGTATTACTTTAAGATATATAACGTTACCAAGGTAACACAATATAACCAAAGGGTATATAAGAACAGTAGACTGATTTTCGTTACTATAAGATATATAATATTACCAAAGGTAACACATATTAACCTAAGAGTATATAAGATCACGAACGTCTGATTTTTGTCACTATAAGATATAAAACATTACCAAAGGTTACATATTATGACTAAAGGGTATATAAGGATCATTTTCAGGGTATGGTAGTTTCTTCAGTTTATATAATATTTCTAGAAGTTTTATAAGGGTCATTCAGTTTATATAATAGATACAGAGTTTATATAAAACTACTTGAAATTTTATAATGGTAATTAGTTCATTTAAGTACAAGCCGCCATTTTTTTCATCTATGCATTGCAGATAAAAAAGAAAATGTCGGATTAGTCAATTTTTTATATTGCAGATATATGGCTTCCGTTTTATTTTTATATGAAGAAAATACATCTTTTTAGGTATATAACATTTCTAAATTATGTTATGTTATTTTTATGAATTAATATCACCTAAGTGAAATTTTTTAATTTTGTCATATTTAATTAAAATTATTAAAAATTGTTTATTTTTGGAGGGGTCTGTATTTTTTAGAAGTATCTATGATGATATTCACAGTAAAATTTCAATTGCAGCTGAATTTCACCACATACATATATGCCGGAAAATTGTACTTCTGAAATGTAAAAATATTAAACCCTTCCATTATAAAAATGCAATAGAAAAAATATCGAAATTCTATGTCAAGATAGGTTTCGTAAATATTTGCATATTATTGTTTTATAAAGGTAACGAAAAATAATTTCCCTAACATTTCAATCACTGAAAGTAATCAGCCTGAGAATTCCAAGCGTTGTGGAAACGTTACCATCACCATTATAAACAAAGTTTATAAAGGTAACCGAAACATTACCGCAACCACTGCTATGACCAAAATAAATTAATCGAGAGCACCTTGGGTTATATAAGGGTTATATAAGAAGTTATATTAAGGTAACCAGAATATTTTGGTTACTCATTTTATAAAACTTTTAGTTATATAACGTTACCTAAATCAAGTCACGGTAACCTTTATATAATCCTCCATTTAAGCTCTATAAGGGGTTTATAGTGGTTACAAATAGGTTTCGAGTACTAGTCTATATAACTCAAGTTATATAATTTGGTAATGGAAACCTCACCGTTACTACTATATAAAAAAAATTGTTTCTTGGGGGAGGCCATAGCGGCCGTTTGTGCTGTCCTGCTAGAAGGCCATTCACCAAAACCTTCCTGTCCTCTTAATGAAGCGCATCAGACCATCCACAGATACATAGTAGGGCCGGCAGACCATAGAGTATCCAGCCTGCACCGGGCGAAGGCCGGACACACACACAAAAAGTGTTCGGTTGTCTCCAGCTCTCCCTCTCTCAGCCTTTGTATGTTTTTAGTTTGGCTATGCTCTTACGGCTTATCCCTTGAACCCCTTGTCCATACTTTAGTTCAGTTGTGTTACTTTGCTTTTAGCGAAGCGTGAGCAAAATTCTTCAAAATGGTACAAGTGGAGCCATCTAACATTATAACAAGGAAGCATTTTCGCAATCACTAGATACATACTTCTATACACAAGAATAATACAACGTAGTGACCGAGCTTATTAGTTAATGTGGTTGTTTAAGAGTTGTATGCCACTACTGATAATGCGACTTTTTTATCCTCATATATTTTAAGGTAGAGTGTGTAGTGATCCCATCGAGTACATTAAAAAAAAAATTAACTGTTATCATGCTCTATACTAGTTAGTAGAGTAGAAATTAGTAAATTGGTTGTAATTTGGCTAAAAAATAAACAGTTACCTTTATAAAAAATTGATTGTAAGATCATAAGAAAACCTTAAATGGGATTGAAGAAAGTTGTGCTAGCTTGCCAGAGTAGGATGAAGAACTAGTTCACAACAAAGATGACAACAATAAGACAATAGGACGTGGGCACTTAAGCATCGCATTACCCTCGTTGTACAGATTCTGCCATTAATAAAATTTTCTTATTTTCTAGAAGCTGGTGTAAGGAAGTTCATCTATGTTTGTTTCAAACTGCTGAAAATGTTGCTATTTACGAATATATGTCTATAGGCAAACAGGGACAGTAAGACTATGCTTAACGCCAATTTTAAAGCGAAAATCCCTTCTAGGGCAGAATGGGAATTATACTCTCTGAGCTTCAGCTATTCATTCCTATTTTTTTTATATTAATGGCTCAGAATCAGAGGAAAATACTATGTACCAGGCGTTTTCTGCAAAGTTAGCCTACCTAAATCGAGACTACACCATATTATGTCATTTGTTACTCTCCGAAAGAAACTAGTACAGTTTTAAACACGTGCGTAATCGGGATTTAGAAGAAATGTACTAGGTTTAATAAATTTCATCTCAATTCCTTTTTCAGCTAGCTGGTAGTGTTTTACCCATACCTTAATATGGACAATAAGGTAACTGCGCTAATTTTTAGAGGACGACTGACTTGGAGCAAAACTAAGAGATATAGTTGACTTACTTTTTTTGTCAGACGTCTTCAGATGCAGCCTATAGTCTGATGTTTTCTGTAAAATTCAGTTGTGTGTTGCCTAACGAGAGTAAAGGACTCCGATATCTGTGTCTTTACGAACGGTTCGAGAATGGATGTGGGAGTGGGAGCCGGGGTATTCCGTGTACTCCGCAAGCGGAGATTCTTGCTATTTGCAAAGCAGCACCGTTTATGAGGTACCTAGTGATCCAGTTAGCAGGATATGGATTAACAGGCAAGCTGCAATCAAAGCTCTGGACTCGAGCACCAATAGATCGGGCCTACTGCAACGGTACCGCTGTGAGCTCTAGAAACTGGGTGTTAACCATGGAGTTATTCTCTGCACTTTGTCTGGTCACAGTCTCATATACTTGGAAACAGACAGCTGATCTCTGGCCAGAAAGGGTCCAGCTATTAATATATGTATGGCTAGTGGAGGTATCCATAGGTCGGCCCCAAGAATCAGTGAAGAGATTATTGATGTACAGGCCTGTAAGCTGGCCAGAACAGATCACATGCGCGATTTCAAAATAGCTTTGTCCCGAGATATGTCCTGGGAAGACTGAATCTATGATGATGAGGAACTGGTCTGATGTTTGTAATCACATGGCTGTTATCACGGGACACTGCTTCTTTAGCAAACATGCAGATTGCATGCAAGCTCCATACAATGACTTCTGCAGGCAATGAGGTCAAGAACGTTCAGCAACTGCTGTGGGAATGCCCTAAAGGTTTAAACACAATTTTGACTTCGACGGCGACGTTGCTCGATTGAAGAATAAGAAAATGAATGACACGGCTGCAACTTTGACGGCAGAACGCCCTGCAGCCGAATTCGATGCTGACAACAGAGCTAACCTAATATGCACTGTCCAATAACTGAAAGAGATAAAAATTAGGCGCCGCAGTTGTACTTGATATCAGTGACGGCGTCCAACTTTGACAAATATCTCCATCGAGGTTTGCCGTCACAGTAGCAATTGTATTTAGGCCTTAAGTTTGCTAAGCGTAGAAGGGATAAGCTTGGTAGCCAGCTTTTCTGCGAACTGTGAGAATTAGCAGACAAAGAGTTGGAAACCTGGTAAGGTTCATTAACTCTTGTGGCACCCCCTAATCTGAGATATCTTTTTCGTGTAGGGTCTCACTCAATAAGGGTGCTGGTCGTACAAGATTTTATGATGCCCGCCACACTAACCTAACCTAAACTGGTCTGTGCATGTTCTTATTATATATTTATTATCTGATGAAGTTTGTGCTATAAACTATAACGATATTGTCAAATTTGTTTGAACAGAAAAAAACAAAAGACTTTGAATGTGCTCGTTTCAACAAAGGTAGAAATGGATTGGAACTAAAGTTCATATGAATTCGACATACTTATGACATATAATTTTTATTAGAGCCCAACTTTTTGCTTAAGTGAATTTGTCTATGCCGTCATCTTAGAAATGTTCAAGAACAACAAAATTGCCAAAGTTAAAGTAATTCCAAAGTGCTCTTCAGTCTTTTCTCCAATATACGACGAAAGACAAAATTAATCCAGAAGATGATCTCCCTCTTGGATTAATTTAAATTTCACTTGTCATCTATTTCGCAATTAGAATTGGTGCTGCGCTGTTTCAATTAAAATTACACAAGAAGCTTTTATAATTGCTTTCATTATTACTAAAAAAGTTCGTCTCCTCTGTAGCGGACAGAAAATCGATTATCTTCGTACAAGGAAGCTTTCTATGCACTTTTCTAAGGTCAACACATGTCTTTTAGTTTTCTAAGTTTTATAATATAAGCCAGACCCAGATGAAAAGAGATTTGACTTCATCAGTCCACCAGAGCTAAAGTCATGAAATTTTTACTACAAGGCATTTATCGGGCTGCAAAGTGGTTATAAATTGTTATCAGCCTTTGTTTGGTGGAAAAGTAAGTAAGTAAGTAACTGGCTATTCTGGAACATTGATAATAATATATTAGTAATAATTTATGCTTTACGGTTTATTCTTTGTTGTTGAGGTCCCTTAAGATTAACTCTGTCTGCTCGTTTTTGTATTTACGTAGAGTAGGTACCTACTCATGATAAGAAGATAAAAAAATATCCTTTATCCGTTTCAAAGGATGTATACGGAGGGAATGTTTTTATTTAACATTCATACGGCGTTCTATTGGGAATATACTGTATGACGTGCATGTGCGTAACCTATTTAAGCCAATCTTATAGGTCATTATGTTATGTACTTACATATATACATATATATATGTGTGCGTTATAAATACGTGTTTTTTTGCTTAAATTCATTTGAAGTCGTATTCATCCGAATGAAATGTTTTTCAAAGACATATTTGAGGAATTTATTGGAAAAATCGACGTTTTGCTTAGCTTTTGAAATTCTTTCTAGGCATATTCGAACTGCTCATTAGGAAAAACCGGAGCTGAAAGTAACAAAATTTGTTCGTGGACTTGTTGTAAAAAAATTCCAGTTGCTTCTGTTTGAACAGAAAAATTTTATTTCTTAATATTTTTAATTAAACTTTACAAAACCTGTAAGATTTGGATATTTATTTAACTTTAACAAACTTTGAAATTTTTATTTCAACTTACTCCGTTTGCGGCATAAATAGTACGATTTAATTTTGTAAATTATTTTTTATAAACAAAACATTCACTTGATAAAAAAAAGATTTTAATAAATATTTATTTGGCACGAATACACATACATATGTATGTCAGTGTCACACTGATGACACTTGTATTCTGGAACTTCCCATCTGTGCAAAGTTCATTGCAAATAATGCATTTACTGCACACTTAGCCATTTTCACGAGGTTTATGATTAGTTTTTTAATTCAGCGGGAAATGAAAGCATACAAAAAGGCTTGAAGCAGCAATTTTTTGAAGCTTGGAAGCACTTACCCTCCCTATCCTTATCCGTATTTTTTAATCATGGTATATCAAATTTTTCTGTTTTCTTCCCGTGTGCTTCTTGGGAATATTTTATCTTCGGTGGTGATACTGCATAACCGCGACTCCAGCAATATCATAACTGCATAACTGAATAGACTAGCAAAATCTAATTTCGAAGTTAATTCTAAGGTAGGTAAAAAACATCAACTTGTTTTATCAATTTTATGTCTAAAATCCAAAATTATGATGTTTGTCGTCCAATCCTAGGGTTCAGTAGCAATAATTTTGTCACTATAATAAAAAAAGCAGAAATTTAGTGTCTGCTTAAAGCGGAATGCCCATTTTAGGCCCGTTACCTCCAGACATGAAAGATGACTTAAACGTTGCATTATGATACTCTGAACGTATTTCATTGACAATGTTTATTTCAATTAAGTGAGGGAAGGCGAAGTTTGATCTAGTACATTTTGGAAAATCTAATAAAGAATCGAGTTCCTTAGGTCTTGAGAAGAAGTTTGAGTACCCACACTCCTATACTCGGAGGCTTTAATAGCCATCCCTATACTCAATATTTTAGTATTTGCGTTTTTTTTTATTCTGAGGTACTAGATTTTTCGCATCTTAGATGTTAACCAGAATTGAAATTTATATTTTTACTGAGATAATTTTTTCCTCGTTCTAAATGATGCCTGAAAAATAATTCTCTGTACTGGTCGATGTGTAATTGGGTATGGTTGGGGGGAATAGGGGATAATCTTAACCGTTTCGCAGTTAAACGATGATTAAGAAGATATCCTAGTTTTTTTTTAGAAACACGCCTTAATTTCCCTGTACTTCAACCTATGAAGGGGATTTTTCGCTTTGATGATAGATGAGTTTACAGCTGATAAGTTTCCAGCTGGCCTTATGTTTTTGATCGGGTTATTTGAATGACGGATTTTTTTGGAAAGGTTATTTTCAGGAATACACCGATCGTTTTGTTGAAAAATATTTAATTTTAATTTTCTAGAACATTGCTCGACGTTTCGGGTACAAGTGCGGCCCTTCTTCAGGAGCTCTATACATATAAATCACATATGAGTTCAAGCTTTTTTATAAAAAAATCTAAATATAAATATTTTAATACCTTATTTCTGTCTATGGCGCGTATAAATAGTTCTTAAAAGTAATAATAAATAACACATAAACAACATAGAAAATAAATTACAGTAGAAGAAAAATAGATTATGTTCGATCAGAAAACGCGTTTCACTGTTCGTCTCAACTCATTACCAGCTACAATTAGTAGAAGAAAACTTTTTTTTGCATATTTTTAAGGAATAGGGGGGGGGCTCCCGGTGGGGAACGGGTGGTTCTAATACCGTATGTTTCATAGCAAATTAAAGGTTTCGTCGAATACTACCTGTGGTGTACTTTTCTTCTGATTCAGAAAGCTTTATCGGGAAGTTTTTGCCGCCGGAAAACCAATTTCATGCATTCGGGTCACATGCACCCCAGTCACTACATTTCGCATATGGTTTTGCAGTTATGGCCATTAGTTTCTCATAGGAAGTCATTTTCCCGAACGTACCAATTCCATGCAATCACGAGAAGTAGGAAAGTACATTTGCTCACTCAAGAAAAAATCGCTTAATATAAATAAACATTGTTCAGAGTATCATAATGCATCGTTTAAGATATCTTTCATATCTGTTGATGTCGAGCCTAAAGTTGACTTTAATTTACGCGGTAGTGATATTAGTAGTTTCGCGGTTATGCAGTATCACCGACGATATGGCAGATTTATCATTTTCAAATATTCTTCAGTATACATAAAAAGCTTCCGAAAAGTCTTTAAAGGCAATTGCCACGAAGCTCTTCTAATTTCCTTCCGATAGAACATACTTCTGTTTTCCAAATTTTATTATTTTATTTACATTTCGTACTTATTTCATAGTTTTTCGGTTGTTTTGCTCGTCTTGTTCCAAAGCGTATTTCTCTGGAGTGACTTCGGCAATATGTAGTAGGTTCTTTTTATCTGCCGACCTTTCGATATTAAACGCTTTCAGATGCTAATGAGTTATATTTTTTCATATAATTCATGAATAATCCTAAAATTAGTGAAGAGATAGGCTTCAGCAAAGAATCCTTTGGATATGTTAAAAGAGCGCTTCGAAAAAGATATTTTCTGGCTATGCTGCGGAAGCGCTTAACTTTACAAGCGTTTGACTTATTTTCCACTGGGTTGCATTTTAAATTTCATGTGCATGTCAGCTGCATGAGTGTCCATCATAAGATCCTAATCGGAATCTACTCCTAATCTTAATTGTAAACTATGAACAAACCTGAGTTCCATTGCTATTTTAATGAAGCTCAGGGTGGAAATGGAAAGTGGTGTTGCAAACGACTTTGGTTTTGATCATAGAAGAACAGGAGGCAGAAGGCAGATTAATGGATAGTTTTTCATCAGCTAACTGAACATGATTTAAATGAGGCTAAACAAAAATAGAACGTTCCCACGAAAATTGGTGCATTACACCGTACACACATCGAAATTAAGAAGTCTGGAGCATTTGGCAATGACTAAATAAATAGAAACAATTATTCTTCATTAAATGTTTAGATGACATGTGACGCAATGTAAAAATTGTTGCTGATCTATTGCTTATGTTTTTTTCACCTATTTAATTTATTTATTTTCTGTATGTATTTTCTGTTCTTTTTTAAACTACATCGAGGCTGTCTAGAGTAGATTTGTTCGATTTGCCCTCCGAGGTCTGGAAGTTTGCACGATAATAGGATATGGCGAAAGACTTAAGTTCAACAAACACTTGCCAGGTTTCCATTTGTAGCCTGGCCAGTTCAAATAGCATTAAGCGTTGAATTCCCGAAGTTGATAGATTTGTCCGTTCGTCTGTCTCAGCTGCTAACAACCTTTGCTTTTTGGAAAGATTGCTTCTGGCCCCTGTTTTTCACTCTTCGTCCCAACTTAACTAGATTCCGATGTAGTTTCGCTTCCACTTTGCCGTACTTGTGACAAAATACGTTAATTATATTTATCAATGTGTTCCGCAATTGCAATAGCTCCTGGTATTTTAGTGAACTCGGCATTTAAAGTTTCCTGAAATTGTTCTTTTTATAGCATAGCAATAGCTTTATCGGTTTATTTCCTGTTGCTGATAAGTCAGTTTGTTTTTTCTTAACTATGCTTTTTATGTTATTAATAAGGTTTTTCAGCTGATAACTTTGGTTTCTATTTTTCCTGTATGTATTAAAAGTTCTTCTTTGATCGCTTTCCAGATATCTTCTTTTGCCGAAATCATATTTGGTGCCATGGACTTATTTGGAGAGACGTCACGGTGGTATTTATACCCAAAACAGGAAAAAGCATTGGTTCTCTGGATTCCTTAGGGATCAATCCTGGGCCCATTATTCTTTTCTATGTTCATAAATGATATTTTTACCTGTGCTAAGCATTATCATATGCACCTGTTTGCAGGTGATGTGCAGGCGTATCTCTCAAGGCCTATTGGTTTAATTGAGGATGGCGTTAGCTGCCTGAATGAAGACCTCGAGAGAATCCACCAAAGGACTATCCTAAAAATTCTTCTCATTAATCCAGCGAAATCGAAAGCGTTGGTTATTTACAGGACTTCTATTGACACGTCGTACTTTCCTCCGATCATTCTTAATAATAGCACAATTCCATATGTTGAATCGGTTCGCAATCTTGGGGTAATTTTTAATAAGACCTTGAAGTGCAACGACCACATTAAGTTTATCAAGCGTAGAATTTACGGTGGCCTTCGTTCGCTTTGGGCCACAAGCTTCTTTACACCTACTGAGATGAGATTGCATTTAGTGCGCACACTACTGGTTCCCTTAATAACTTATGGGTGTGAAATCTATGTCAGGCTCGATTCTGTTTGCTGGAGGATGGTTTTAACTACATTTAATTCTATGATTAGGTACTTGCAGTTTCGATTGATTACTTATGTCGCTAAAATCATTAAACTTGCGCAGTCCAAATATTTTGTTTGACTTAGTAGACGCCTGTTCTTCATCCAAGCTATCAAATTATGGAATTCTTTGCTAGCTTCGTTGCGAAGATCGCTTATGTCAAGCACGTTGGCCACCTTCAATCACAATGCCTTAATTGACTACTCTTCTTAGAGTAATTCTTTATTATAATTTAATTTTAAATTTTCTTTCTACGTTAATTAATTGTTTTCCTTCATCTTTCTTAGCTTTGTAGTTTTGTGAGTTTAGATGTAAGTTTGAGTTTTGTTTTTTTTAGTTATTGTATTCTTTAACTTGTGCAACCCAAAAGAATTTTATATTCTTATTTGTACAATGCCAATTGTTGAATAAATTGAATTGAATTTAATGGAATTGAAATCGTTCCGTCCCATCAGACTCTCTTCATTTTTACTGAAGTCCATGGAAAAAATTCTAGACCAACATATGCGAGGTGAAATTTTGATTGAATCACCACTTCATTCTACGCACGTTGCTATCAAGCTGTCAAATCTACTGAAACTGCCATCCACACATTAGTCAAAGACCTCGAAAAAGCTGTCGCAGCAAAAGAGGTGGAGTTATGTGCATTTGCAGACATAGAAGGAGCTTTCGATAACACCTTCTTCGATGCAATTAAATTGGCTGCTGAGGATAAGAGCTTTGAATCATCCACGGTTAACTGGATAGACTCCATGTTTAGAGGCAGGAGGATAACCAGAACTCTAGGGAACTCTTTAGTCATGATTCCCGCAGTTAAAGGCTGCCCACAAGGAAGAGACCTTTCTCCACAATTATGGTCGATTGTTATTGATGAGAAGAGATGATGAAAAATTCGGAATTTATTATACAAGGTTACGTAATTGAGCTAGTAGTCACAATACGGGGAAAGGAAAACACGATCAAGTCATATCCAACCTATTGCAAAAAGCCCTTTCCACAGTTCTCATGGGTGTTCCAACTAAAACCTTCTTATAAACTCCGAGAAAACGGTTCAAGAAACCCAGCGGCTTGCCTGTATAGGAATACTGTTGTATAAGGGCTTGGCTGAGACTTCATTCTGAAGCTTCAGTCAAGATGCTCAAAAAACCTCGGAGCACCTACTCTGGAACTGTGAAGCATTGGGCAGGTGGAGATTACTCAACCTCGAACATGTTTCCCCTCCACCAAACTACGTGTGGAACTTAAGACCCATAATGGTTTCAGACTTTAATAACAGTCTAAGGGCCTAAGCCTACAAAGGGACTAAATTGAACTATAGCACAATAGATCTTTCTGGTCGCAATGAATGTGAGACCAACGCCTGCACACCCCTCCCACAAAACTAATCTAATCTAATATACTTATTTAATCGTATTGCATGATTTTATAAAATATTTACAATGGAAAATTTCATGCTGCTCTACACGAAAACTGTCAGTTAACGTGTGGAGATGTAGTGAGAGTCTAGCAAAAGTGTGTACTCGGTTAACAGTAATTTTTTGGTTTTTCAATTTATTCATCACTGGAAACCATGAATATAATCTGCTATGACATTCGTTAGGAACACTGACATGTATATAAATGGACTGACTGATCTCCTGTTTCATGTGGCACCAATTTTGATTTCAGAAAGTATGCTCTCACTGCCAATGCTACCAACTGTCGTAAACTGGCGCTATATTTAAATTATTTGGGAATTTATTTTTATGCATGTCAGTGGGATTTACCAAATTTACCACAAAAATATTTGGAACTATTTGTATTGTTAAATTTTAATTATGAGTCGAAGGAAGTGTTTTTTACAAGGCTGTTTTGGTTGGAAATACCGCTGAACATAAAGCAATTTAGCGTTCCGAATCGTTACAGTTCAGTGGGAAAGTATGGTCTCACGGAAAGAGACAGGAATATGAAAGTGTTGCCATTTGCTTTCATGCATTTTTGGTTCAACGAGCAGTCCATTTATATACATGTCAGTGGTTAAGCCCAGTATTGTGTTCATTTAGCGGATAAATATTAACCAGCAATCGAGCAGGGACCTTTTTTACGGCTAAAATTGTTCATTGTTTAGAACTATAGGTGGCTGCTTTTGACAACCAGATGTCGTGCATTTGTTATATTATTTCGTGTTCTTTTGGATTGCTATTGCAGTTACCCTTTCGAAATAGTAAGAATATAATATTTATACTTACTATTTTAATTTCTTTTCAAAAGAATTGTCTAAATGAAGACGGATTTTTTTAGCAAAAAAAAAAAAAAATAATAATAAAAATACACCGCCATTCTTGTATTCCAATTTCATTTAACTTCAAACGTCAAAATTTTAGCGTTTGCTCCCACCGAAAATGTTCTTATTCGATGTCACTACGCCAACATACCCTGGGAATTTCTCATCTGTCAGAAACGTAAACAAATCTCGGTGGATGAAGGAATTTTTCGATATTTCATCGTTTGTGTTATGTATTTTTAATGTAATTTGATATAAAAAGCTGTGTAAAGTACACAAAATAATATTTTATAACTATACTTGCCTAAAAAGTGATTTCCCACGTCGTACTTTGGTGTTGTTGTGGCAATTTTTCACCGAACACTTCATTCTGAAAATACATGAACATCACTTAGAAATTTATCACTATAATATCAACAGATAATTACTTACACTCTTTACTTTCTTTAGCACTATTTTTAAATCACTTTTCACAAGTTTTAAATTATATTTAAATTGTTGCGAATCTTTCGCAAATTAAATAAATTTCGTTTGACAGCTAAACGTAGATTTGTCTCTTTCTTCAATATAATGCTGACCTACTTCACGGGACCGCGAAAAAATCCACGCTCATACACACGAATTTTACAGGTAACAACACTTCCTGTTGTCTCTATATTCTAAGGATAAATCTAATGTTAAATAAATTATTGTGGATATTACTGCCATCTACTTGTCAAAACTAAACAAGCTTTTAGCTGATAAAACACAATACAACTTTCCCTAGCGATTTGGCTAAATATTTCGCAACTAAATTTCCATACAAAATTTATCCGCGAAATGAACACAATATCAGGCTTTAGGAATAACTAACTAACACAGAGAACTAGATGAACGAGCCCTTAATGCTGCTAGTAGCCTACTAAGTTAATATTCACGATTTCGCTTATACGACATATACCCAAGTTAAGACTCGCAAGTAAAAACTCATTTTGGGCAAGTAAATGTTTGTGATTATTGCCTCAATTTTATACCCCAGTTTTTGCTTCTACTTTAAAGGTAGCACTTCACTAAGAAGTAATTCCTTATAAGTATTTACTCATTTTTATTCATCTCATCCATTGATCTTATTAAAACTCTTTGTCCTTTATAAACTTGTCGTTTCCGTTGTGTTTTATTGATAAACTTTTATTGACTTTTAAAAGCATTTTTAATCGGTATTTATTAACGCATTAATATTCTCCCATGATTCTGGAATTTTAAAGTGAAGTAGCTTCAAAACTTTTGTCAAAATTTCTGTGTAAAATGGTGCGTGAAAGACTCAATTTCTGTGCATGATTATGAATAGAGGTGCTTATTTGTTGCTCAATACTGTTTCGTACGCTTTTAATATTTTTGCCACAATCATTGTGTACGGTGAACATGTGATCTATCTGCAGCAGCATCAAATTCCTGGAAAATCTCAACCAAATGATTAATTGTTTTTGATTATAGGCAGACGATTTCATTCGAATTTTTCAGGTAATTTTCTACAACAGATCATTGGCGAGCACTGATTATAGGTTTCTATGATAAATGCACATTGTTCAATTGTAATACCGCTCTATAATAAATCCTCCCAATCAATGTGTGTACTTTACAGTTAACAAATATCAACTGCCACAATCGTGTCTACACTTAAAGTATGGAACTTATTTTTAGGCCATAAGAAATAATTTCACCGTGGAAAATGATGTGATCAAGTAAATTTGAATCAATCCATTACCGTAGAATGGGGTAGAATTGATCAAAATATAGATAAAAAATCGATTGCATACAAAATCTTGGTTCAATTCGGCTTAGCTAAAGTGCTAAATGGTGTATCTTAAATGTATTTGTATCTTTAAAGAACTTACAACAATTTTTCGTTGGAAATTTGCCTCATTAAGTGGGTGCACATTGATCACCCCATTTTTTACTATTCTTAATTAATGCTTCTATACATGTTTGATCAATTTCAAACAAAAATTGGTTCAATGGTTTACAAAACATTCCTAATTTTTATCAGTGGGGTGATTTTGATTGTTGATCAATTTCACTCTATTCCACGATCAGAATCACCCCCTCTAAAAAAAATTGAGTAAATTTTGTAAACGACTGAACCAAATTTTTGTTTTGAATTGAAATTCATCAAACAAGTTAATTTAGAATAGTAAAAATGGGTCCATTTAGCGAGGCGAATTTGATAAATGATCACACTCTATAGAATTTTTATCTAATTCAACTATGAAATTAATTTAGTCTGTGGATTTAAGAGAATAATTAAGTTTAGTGAGCAGATAATTAAAAATTATGTGAAACAAACGAGATTGATTCTTAGTTTGAAATTTTATTCTTTGTTATTATTTAAACTTCTTTAACATCAAAATGGGAACTCATAAATGTTTGTATCAGATGCCTCAAGAAGTTTTGGATCTGGCAATACAGCAATGATGTCTCTTAAATTTATTTGGATATATGTATCTGCTCATACGAGCTTAAACATTCTTTTATTTGTAGTTGACTTGCAGCCTACCAACTCATACTAATTTTCCTCCACGATCTGCTCCACGATACACAAATACTGAAAATATATCGTCTTCCTTCTGCCTGAGAGTTGCTAGTACGAAGCTGCCGACCTTAATGTTTTCAGATAATACCGAACTGTATTCTACGTCCTCTTCTTGAGGTTCTTCTGATTCTACAGAGGATTCTACAAGTACTATATCGTTTTCGGATTCAGAGGTCATTTCTGCCTGTGCTGCCACACTTTTTCCAGGCTCAATATTGAGTATGGTTCTTTTTTGTCTAAGTGGTGGCCTTTGTATGGTTCCAAAACACTTCTCTTTTAGAAATTGAACTATTGCGCTTTCAATATGCTGGGATGTTTCCGGGCTTACAGTCTCTGTATATCCACCTGGTATTTTGTTTAAAACTTTTCCAGGATTAAAGGGATATATACCATCGAGATTAATTGCATGGTCGTCTTCATTATTACCTCCACTCTTAACTTTTTTGAATTTCTCCTTTAGAAGTTGGGGAAACTTGCTTTTCGGTATTCCTCCACTTGTAGGACCAGTTGGCTTCCATTCTTCCAGCTTACTTCAATAAGTAGTTTTAAAAGGTTTGAACAAAGCTACGTCAAGTGGTTGACAGATGTGCGTCGAATTTGGCGGTAAATATATAAATGCAATATTGTTCAGTGCGCATAACGATAAAACTTTGTCAGTAAAGTTCGATAATAAATTATCCCCAATTAGAACCGTTTTTTCTTCCAAACGAGCAGCTTGAGGCAGGGAAATGCTTTCAAATCAATCTGTAAAGGTGGATGCCTCCATCCATCCGTGAGATGTTCTATTGTATCTGGCTCCGCCAGAACAGCATCGTTCTGTGCAGTATGGTGCTCCTTTGCGTCCTCCTTCTCTCCAATTATTTCATAAGTACTCGCTTCGGTAAATAATATATGGAGGTAAGATTACACCGGAAACAGATCCACACATCATCACAGTCATTGCGGCTTTGCTGTAATTCACCTTGTCTGGATCATTCGTTCTTCTTTTATATATCATGAGTTTTTTTGCCTGATCGTCTGTTATATTTGTTTGATCGTAGTTAAAAATTTGAGCGGGTAGAACATTTTCAATACTTTTTTCTAAATTATCGAAGTATCTTTTAATCACTTCTACCGAAACTTCAGCTCTGTTGCTAGTGATATTAGTAGCTAGATGCTGACTAACACTTGACTTGTGTCGTTTAAGAAGACTATAGATCCATTCTTTTCCAGGTAAATTATTTTTAAAACATTTAACATTTTTCCCAATATTTCTTTTCCTCATCAACATTTAATGCCGTTTGACCCCCAGACCTTTTAGAATGATTCTCGTTGGTTTTACTATGAAGGGTTCCAAATGGAATCTTAAAATATTTGGATGCAGCTCTAATTAACATCCTTCTAGAATGTATTTCATCCAAAGCTTTCTTCAAACTTTCATGAGTGTAATTTTTGTACTCTCGTGCACTAAACTTCTTTTTATAAACTCTTGGCATTTTTTATATAAGAAAACCAAAGCACAGAGCCGCAATTAAAAATATTATCAAAATAAACATGGTGAGTTTGATCACTCATAAGAGAAACATAACTTCATATCTAATTTTCATGTGGTGAAATTGATCCCTGATCAATATCATCCCATATTTGTGATCAAACTGACACCACTTGTTTCTTTAGGTTATAAAACACAAACAATAAAATGCACCGGAATAAATAAATCACTATTTGCCTTTTAACCAATATAAAATTAGGTAAATATGCAAAGTTGATCGATTTATATTATAGTTTTCTTGAAAACTGTAGACTTTAACAGGTAACTCAGAATTCTAAAAACAGACTACACAATTGCACAAGTGCTCCTCTTCACAACAGCATTGCCAAAATAATCCCTAAGATGCATTCTACGCATTTGACAAAAATTTTCATGTTTTAGTTTGTATTTTCTAGCTATGCAGAAGAAAATAGATTACAAGACTTGCGTGATCAAACTCACCCCTAAAAAATCAGTTTGACCCCATTTTACGTTATTTACAGATGACAATAGGTTAAGATTTTTTTTCTAAGACAAGCAATTAGTAATGCAATGAGCAACTTGAAAATAATTTTCACTTTTCTGATCCTAAAAACTTATTTGGTGGCAACGGTGGGAAGGAGGAATAATCATGAAATTAGAAAATTACATAAGAAATTGTATTATGGGCGATTGAATGACCTCCATCGTTGAATTTTATTAGTAGCTGAACGGAGAATAGCCAGGCTCTACTCGATGGATTGAAAAGTTCAACTTTTATGTATTGAAATTCAAAGCTAGAGTGAGGCGGCTTTAATTAACTCAAGTACACCTACCTACCTACCTAAGATATTCGAGCCCTTCACAAACAAATTTGCATTTGATTAGAAAATTGAAAACAAGTGTTTATAGGTACGAGTAAACTTATAATTAAAGGTAGAAAAAAGTTATCCAGAACCTTCTACACTTTATTGTTTCTCCTTTACATAAGAATGAACAAGTAAAACACCGTTTATTTCGTATTGTGTACTTGTAAAGGAAGAAAGCCAAGAAATTGTGAAAATACATTTTAAAAGTAATTAAGTGGAAAAGACGTTAAAGTCTGGCGAGCAAAATAATAAATTCATCGCCCGAAATCATTGACCTTAAATTACATTTTCAGAAAAGAAGCATTTTTTGCAATTAAAAATTAATTTTCAATTCACTCACGTTGATGGAAGCTAAACTAAAGATTAGGGCAGGATTATGTACCTACTTAAAAATTGAATGCTTTTCGTAAGGTTTTTTCTTTGACCTTGACTCTAAATTCTGAACAACATGGGCGTAAAAATGATGGTTGCCATGCTAGAATTCTGCCTAATTACTACAGAGATAGAGACATGAACTAGAATTACCAAAACGACCGTGTTGTTTTTAATTTTGGCTCGAAATTCGTATAAATACCAATCATGAGGAGGAGAGGAAAGAACTAAATTATTTTAGTAGACGCTATTAAATTTAGAACCTTCTTTAGTGGACTTTAATGGGCTCGCTTCAAATGAAAAAACCAGGCAGGAACTATTTTTTAATGATTTCATTTGTGTATTTGTATTTTAAATTGTTTATAAAAATATGTTGTCCCCCCATTCTTTATTTAGAGGGTAAAAATTATTGTGAACACAACGATCAGAGTGCTCCTAGATTTTTGTAAATAATTTAGATGGTGCCGATTAGTGAATATAAGAAAAATTTTGGTCAAATTTGACAGAATTTCTATACGAGCTCTACGTAGCACTGGTTGGACAAAAGAACACAACAAAGCACAATCAGTTCACAGCCACATTTGACGGATGCGGAAACAAATTGTTCTTATTTGCTTAATCAAATGTTTCAATAATTGAAAAACGGTTAATTGTCCGGAAAGACATTAGACATAGATATATGTTTTGAGTACGAAATGGACACGGAATAGGATAACATTCTATTTCTGTGCTATTTTAATTACAGACGGAAAACTTTCAAATACGTATACACCAAATAGGAATGGTGTCATATTAGGTAATTATAATGAAATAGAAAGGGAGAAGCTATAATTTTGAAAATTCTGGGTACACAAAAGCGAAGCAATGTTTACCGACAATCCAAAATGACGTCGTTTTAAAATTTTTGATTTGAAAATTCTTAAAATTTATTTTCTATAAAATTAGCTAGAAACAAGAATGGAATTTATATTTTGTTTAAGTCCAATAATATTACACCCAAGTTCAAGATGTGGACAAATTTCAACCAGCTAAAAATGAAGTCGTTTCAAAAAAGTATTAAAATTTTAAATTTTTTTGCGGAAGCACTTTTTTTAGATTTGTGGAGGGGTGTGCAGGCCTTGGCCTCGCATTTACTACGACCTTAAAGAGTCCCCGTTCAATTTACTCCCTTTCTAGATTTAGGCTGTTAATAAAGTCTAGAACCATTCTTGAACTTAGGTTCACACGTAGTTTGGCGGAGGAAAAGCAAGTTTGAGGTGGAGTAATCTCCGTTGTTCGCAGTTGCAGAACAGGTGTTCCGAGGTTTCATGAGCATCCTGATAGAAGCGGCAGGCTGAAGTCTCAGCCAAGCCCATCTCATTGTATTGGTGATACCTCAATAGGGAACGGCCAGAGAAGAGCTCTGTAATCATTTTGAGCTGCTGTTTTTTGTTAGTGTGTATCAGTTCGCAAACTCAACACTTTCTAAACAGTTTTGTAAATCAGCATGCCAAATATCAATTTGTTATGGTAACACTATGATTTTGCCCATATTCGAGCAGAGCTTACACAATTTCAGCTCTCTCTGGCTTAAACCCTTCTCTTTTTGTATGGCAATCTAAAGGCAAAATTAGACATATTAGCGGAAATGTTACGTCGTAGTTTCGAAACAATCAATCAATTATAAAATCCTAAAAGGTAGATTTTTGGAAATTGCGAAATGTAGATATCGCTGTAACGTTGTTTTTCGACACACGTTTTCCCAAACGGTGACATGTTTCGAAACAACGACGTTGCTGCCATGTTTTAATAATGCTCCTTGGTATAGAGTACATGAACAGGGCTTCGAATAAAGATGAAATGGCTACAAGAACAATTTTTTTTCCATTCCCACTAGTAGGACAAATGATGAACTGATTCTATTAAAATGAGTTGAGGAACAGTTGTTATGTTAAGTTGTTCAAGGACCTCAAATTAACCTGCTGTCTTCATTTCATTTTATTCTGGGCGTATGGTTCCAGTTTGATAAATGAACTTCCTTGTTCTGTAATCTGTTAGTCTTATCATTTCGCACGTGCAAACTAATTCTGCAGCAACCTTTTGGATTGAAATTTGTAGCTACCTCTTTTTTTTTTCTTCTTTACTTCAAAAATGTTTTCACTTAGTTAGCTATTTATTTGTTTTTATTCATTTATGTACAATTTAGAGAAGCCTAACATTTTTCCAAAAGAGCAGAGAAAGGTTTTTGATAGACCTATACAGGTGGAGGGGGGCGGTGGTTTGGATAAGTAGGACCGTTCTGATGAGCATAATAAATCGAAAAAAAGAAACTGGGTTCAAGGATTCATAAGATACCATTTTATGGGCAATGAAAACAAATGCCGATAAATTCATTACCCTATCTAAGTTTATCGTTTTGGGATAATTAAATACATAAAAAATACATGGACTTGAGTTTATTTACTTCAGTGCCTATTCCATGTAAAGAGATGATTGCAAAAGTTATGGAAACTTTATGTATATTTTTTCATATGTCTTTCAATCAAAACTAGGATTTGAAATTTGTTTGACATTATTTATATGTGGGCTACTAAAGAGTATACGTTTGCTTTTATTACAGTGACCGTAAGCTAGTCTAGCGTTAAATCTTCTAAGAAGGTAAATAGATAACCAGACCAGTTCACGTTTCACAGGATGTTCTCAATACAAAAGGAATCTTCACCGCAATAATAGAACAGATTAGAGATAGTTTGGATGAGGCATAAACAACAGTAACTGATATCTCTAATCTCTCTATTCGCATCGGTATTTGTTCCTCTCTATCTTTAGTAATCTTTAGTAATTTCCCGTCAAGATTATTAAGATGCTCCCTAGACACAGACCTGTAGGTCAAGTATTCATAAACTTCTTAAGGCCTGGCAGAGTAGGATATCTTTCCATGCAAACAACTTGGTGATGATGATACTTTAGCTCTTAATTGATGTGTGTATGTGGGCTGAGCTAATAGATTATTTTATGACTATAAAGTTACATATACATACCTATATGTATATATTCGCATGACCAATTTGTAGCAATGCATATTATATGGGAGCTTTTCATATGAGAAAAAAAGAATCTAATTACGAAAGGAAATTCAGGCTCTCATTAAAGTTTGCTGAATGTTTGTGTACAAGAATTGGATTAATTATGTGTGGGCATATAACAAGCATCACTGCGTATAAAGCAGGATTTACATTATGATGGTATGCATTTTTTACGGAAACTATGAGGCAGATAGTACAACGTATACGAACGAGAGAAGCAAACGCGATCTGCATTTTTTTCAGACCTCAAGCATGGTAAGTTTTTATAGTTATTGAAACTAAAACATTTTTATTGGCAACCCTAATTTGTCAATTTCGACTACTCGTGCTGCCATATTTTTTTTTGTTACTAAAGGGTTTTCCAATAAGAGGTGTTATTTTGATATTCAAAGAAAAATGCCATTTTTTGAGATAAATGATCGGATCTTTATTTCATTATAAAGAGGAAGGTATGCCGTTATGAATGGAAAATAACATCAGCCAAATGACCACCACGACCACGCCTACAGGACCATATCCCTTTCATGAAATTTTCCATAACCAAATCGCAAAGTGGCTGCCTTATGTCCTCGATAGCCTCACGAATTCCATCTGGGCTCTTGGCGTAGACCTTCTCTTTCACGTGGCCCCAAAGGAAGAAGTCGCTAGGTGTTAAGTCACAAGATCTCGGTGGCCAATTGTGATCACCTCTTCGAGAGATAACACGGTCCGGAAACTTTTCCCGTAAAAGATCAATGGTTTCGTTGCTTGTATGGCACGTAGCGCCGTCTTGTTGAAAGTAAACGTTGTCCAGATCAATACCATCCAATTCCGGGCATAAAAAATCATTAATCATCTGTCGATAGCGCAATCTATTCACCGTAACTGTTGCTCCAGCCTCATTTTCGAAAAAGTAAGGTCCAATGACCCCGCGGCACCATAAACCGCACCAAACAGTCACACACTCTTGGGTTTTCCGAGCCCCAGATGCGACAATTTTGCTTGTTGACGAAGCCATCGAGGTGGAAATGGGCCTCATCACTCAAGATGAGTTTTCGATGGAATTCCGGATCATTTTCATGCATTTCAAGGACCCAATCAGCAAAGACTCGACATTGTTGATGATCGGCCGGCTTGAGTTCTTGTGTTAACTGAACTTTATAAGTCTTAAGACCCAAATCTGTATGCAAAATACGGTGTAATGACGTTTGTGGAATGCCTAATTCCAAAGAACGACGAGGAATGGACAAACCTGGGTTTTGTTCAACACTTTCGGCTACAGCAGCAATATTCTCGGCTGTTCTTGAGCGACATGCACGGGTTTTATTCTTCTCATCACTAACTTGTCCCGACAGCTCGAATTTTTCTACCAATTTCTGTATTGCGGTCCGACAAGGTGCTTCACGACGACCCAAAAATGTTCGAGTTTTACGAACCGTCTCTGCCACATTTTCACCATTTTTATAGTGAATTTTAATAATTTCAGTGCGTTGTTGAATCGTGTATCGTTCCATTTTTATTAATGGCGTAGTTTCTACTTGTCAAATGTCAAAAAATGACAGCTCCAAAAGTAACATCTACCGAAATAACGGGCTAATTAAAATAACACCTCTTATTGGAAAACCCTGTATAATTTTATAGAAAATATTTATAAAAACATCTGTCAAAGATGGAAGAAAATAAAAGTAAGTTTTTAATTTGTAATTAAATACTGCGAAATCGAAAGTTTTTACATATTTGTTTATAGAAAAGATTGAAGTTATTTCGGACATAGTTTACGTCCATTTTTTAACAACAATTATTATCACAAACGATTGCGATTTGTACCATAAAAACTGGAGGGGCCTGTACGTGAGAGGTATTGCAGTGATTCCTTCGACAGCATTTACATTTCAACAAACTACATCCCTCAGACTTTCTGTAAAAAATATACGCCATCATAATGTAAATCCTGCTTAACATGATTTGTAGGATCACTTTGGAGAAGGATGGTTAAAGGATGATGGCATACATTTTTTCTAACAATTCTGAGGGAGATCACTTATTGAAATTTAAATGCTTCCGAAGCAATCACCGGCATACCTCACATGCACACTCTCCTATAGTTTTTATAGTAAAAATCGCAAACTGGAAAAACTCCTTCCAAATATTCTCCAATAAGTTCCGAAAAAGACCACTGGAACGAATCTGTGGATGCGCTGTTTCCTGCTTTTGGACGAAGGGACTGCCTCCGAAATGGTTCCAATCGTTTATATAAACAAATATTTAAAAAATTTCAATTTAATTACAGATTATTTTCTTCCATTTTCACGGGTAGCTAATTAAATAAATGTTTCCTATAAAATTATAATAAAACGTGTTGGCTGTAGTCAAAACTGATAGATTAGGGTTGCCAGTAACAATATTTTACTACCAACACCCATAAAAAGTTCATAAAGGAGGATTTAAAATATGATGGCATGCATTTTTTCCAGCGTATACGGAAATTTATTTATGAGTGACAAGAGAAGCAAACGCCTTCTGCATTTTTTCCAGACATCGTTTTATCAAGCATACAAACAATTTATGGCTGCCTGAACTAAAACATTGTTACTGACATCAGGTTATACTATAATCTTATAGCAAATATTTATTAAAATATCTGGGAAAATGAAAGAAAATAAAAATAAGTTTTTAATTTGTATGTGAAATTGAAATTTTTATGGAAAGGATTCAAATTATTTCGGAGGTAGTCCCACGTCTAGGTGCAGGAAGCAGCGTATTTGCAGATCCGTAGAAGTTGTTTTTTGTTTCGAGACTCATTAAGATGATTTTGAAGTAGATTTTCCAATTTGGCTGTTCGATTTTTTCCGTAAAAACTAGAGGGGGTGCACGTGTGAGGTATTGCAGTGATTGCTTTAGTACATAGTAGAAAAATTTTCCCCAAAGTGAGTGGCAACACAATGCTTAGGTATTTTTTGATAAGATTAGGGAAAGCTCCACCTTGGAAAAGGTGGAGTAGGTTTTTATCCTTAAAATGTAGGTACTTCCAAATGTTGACTAATATCTAATTTATTGTATGTTCTCTTCCTTTTATCCGAGGATGCTTAACTTTTCGGGAATTTTACATACAATATAGGTTTTCTGGTATCAAATACTTACATCCATTAAATGTTCCATTGACTTGGGGAAATTAAACTGATTTTTCCTATATATCAGAGAAAATTACATTTATTTTTAGGAAAAAAACGTGTCTTAAATTTAAATTTTTCAGTGTAGCATTTAAATTTCAATAAGCTATTTCTCTCACAATACCTGAAAAAAATGCATGCCATCATAATTTAAGTCCTCCTTATGCTTGAGAAATTTTTATGAGAGTAAAAACACATACACTGACAAAACAAGGTCTGCAAAATATGCAGAAAGCGGTTGCTTCTATCGTCACTAATAAATCAATTTCCGTATACGTTGTACTATTTCCGTCATAATATCTAAAAAAATGCATGCCATCACAATTTAATATTTTTTTGAAATTTTCAATGTTTATGAGAGTCGGTTGGAAAGAAAAGAAACTTTTCTATGTATGTTTTCAAAACTGTATTGGTAAGGATTTAATCCTTTTCTAGATCTCTTTATTATGGCAAATCTTATAATTATTGAAATTGGTCCATTTCCATTGGATATATTTTGGTAATTTTGGGTATGGTTGGGGGCCGTTCAAGTATTAAGTAAGCACTATGGGGGGTGGGGGGTCTTTGTTTTGCTTATTTTGGATGACATGGGGGTAGGGGAGTCTAGATGATGATTACGTCATCGGTAGTTATTTACTTTTTTAATTTACTTTTTTAAACGAATGGCAACCCTCACATTGTCTATGGTTGAAAACGAAACGCATTTTCGGGGATTCCCGCAAATAATGCATACGTTTAGGCACTCGCTTTATAACCGATTAGGGGAATTACCGCGCGCTATTCACTTGTCTAAATTTCTTCTGTCAGTGTATTGTTTCGTTTGGATACAAGAAAGTTAACATTTGTGTTACCGTTGATTCCATTAGCCAAAGTTGAACGTTTAAATAAGATGTCGTTTCAAATAGACAAATCCAAGTTGTACCAAAAATTGTTTGAAAGTTTTAAAAAATCTCATACAAGTACGAAAGTACAAAATATACAAAAGTTAGTTAACGAAGTGTGGCGAAATTATAAATTACAAGCAAAGTGCGACAAGGAACTAGATATTATTGTATCTAAGAGAATTGAAGAAGAATTGCAAGCGGCGACTAAGAATAAATCCAATCTACTACATTTTTTTTCCAAGGTGAGTGAGGAAATCATTTTAGGTACCTATGAGTACTAGAAATATTAGAAATCGCCAAAAAGTTTCTCTTTACATTTTGTAACATAAATTTAGACGTTTTATGATTAGAAAATATTTTATGGCCTATCTCAAAGTATAGAGGTAATATTCATTGTATAGATTTATTTCCTAAGATTGACTCCGTCAATTGGTCACAAAATACAGGGTGTTAGTTTTCTGTATGTGATGGGTTCGATACCCGGCTTTAAAGATTATTTAAAGCCATAGTCTTTAAATGCAGTTTTTTATTGCATTACTTTGTATTTATGTAGCTTAATAAGAGAATCTTTAGCAGAACCCATAGAAAGTTTTTATTTTTAGGCAACGACTACCTGTAAACCTGCAGAAAAAACACAAATTATACAGCCAGCTTCAAATATTAAAAAACAGGAAGAAGATAAAATAAAACCCGGTAATGAATCACAACAGCAATGCGAAAATAATGATAATGCAGATAAACAGAGAGCAAAACCGTCCCAGGAAGCTATGAAAAATAAGATTGCTCTACTCGAAAAAAATCTGAATGCTTTGTATTCTGCCAGAGATACTATGCCAAGCCGTGCTGAAGTTGATAAACAGATCATTAAGTTGCGCGAGGAAATAAAAACAGCAAAACAGTCTTTAAACAGGAATATTTTTTTTTTTATTTATTTATTTATTTAGTGCAGCCTAATACATAATTCAATTTCTATATGTAATGTATAAGCTAATAATCTAGGCTAACCGCTCACAAAAGCCGAAGCTTGTGTGCGAGGGTTGTGACTAATTTATTACTAAGTTTTTACTTTTTACTACTAATCTATTACTAATTTTCTACTTACTAATATTATAAAATAAAATAAAATGAAATTTTAAAAATATTACATAAATAATACATCTAAGGTATACTATAGTATGCAATGCAACCAATTCATTTAGTTCAAAAATTATATATATTATGTATAATACCTGAGAGAAAGTAAGCATAATTCAAAATCTCTAAATTAAAAAACTAATGGACAATGTTATTAAAGACATCTTGGTTGTTAAATACATAGTTTTTCAACACAGTTTTATAATTGGAAACATTTAGAGTCTCTTTTACTTCTGCTGGTAAGGCATTATAAAATTTTGGACCTAAAATACTACTATGTCTATCTGTAATACATTTACTAGTTCTAGGGATTTCTAAAGGTTGCAACATCTGCCTGCGTGTACGATAATTCGTTTGGAAGATAGTGAACTTTGATAAATTTGTGTATACGAATTTTAATAGAGTAAATATATATAATTGTCTTACAGTCATTACCTTAAATTCATTGTATGCCTGTGTGGTGGAGTAGTATTTAGATTTCTTTAAGCAAATCTTAATTATTTTGCTTTGAAGATTTGATAATGGTTTTATCAAGACAGTATATGTAGCTCCCCAACTAAGGATTCCATACTGAATGACTGACTGTATTAAGGCAAAATAAACCATTCTCAAAAGATCAAATTTTAAGATATTTCGCAATAGGAGTATTTTATATATTGTTTTCCTCAGCCGCTTACATAAGCTCAGGATATGTTTTTCCCACTTAAGCTTCTGATCTATAAGAACACCTAAATATTTCACTTCACTCACGCACTGGAGGACATTACCCTGCAACTCTATCTTAATATTAACATTTGAATGTGCATTTTCATGCCCAAATTTTAAGAAACATGTTTTATTTAGATTTAAAGCTAACTTGTGACATACCAACCAATCATACACTGAATTAATGCCTCTTTGCGCTAGTGATAAAGTAAAGGACCAATTTTCTCCACTAAATAACAAGACCGTGTCATCTGCAAACGCTACAATATGCTCCCTTCTTGACTGTTCGAATAATTTAACACACTCATTTATGTATATTAGATAGAGGATTGGACCCAAAACCGTACCCTGTGGAACCCCACACTTAATACGAAGAGGATCACTTGTTACCTGACCAATTCTGACTACCTGTATTCTGTTGGTAAGATAGGAATGAAAAAACGAAAGAGCAGTACCTGTAATCCCTATAAATGTTAGTTTCTGTAATAGAAGTTCATGATTAACCGTATCAAAAGCCTTTTTCAGATCCAAGAATATCGCGATAACTTTCTCCTTTTTGTCAACTGCCGAGTTTATAAAATTGGTAACATCGTAAATTGCATCACTTGTGCTACATTTATTTTTGAAACCATACTGATTACTTGCAATGATGTTGTATTGGTCCAGATAATCAACCAACCTAGTCTTAATGCATTTCTCAAAAATCTTCGCGATATTAGAAATTAGCGATATCGGTCTATAGTTATCTGTATCACTTTTGTCATTTGCCTTGTGTATTGGAACAACGATGGCATGTTTAAATTTACATGGAAATATGCCCTGAGTTAGACATAGGTTCAATGAGTACGCTAATGGAGGAGCTATATAATGTGCTACAATTTTTAAAATTCTCGATGTAAGCTTATCGATACCTGGCGCTTTATCGATCTTTAACTGAGCTATATGATAAAGTAGTTCTTCAGAAGATATGGAACTAAACGTAAAGGTCATCATAGGATTAGTTTGAGAAACAGCAGATCTATTTTGGATTCCTCTACTAGCAGCGGTAACAGAATTTGAAATCTGCTCTCCCACACCAATGAAATGCTCATTAAGTCTAGCAGAAATTAAATATGGATCAGTTAAATCAGTACCATCACTTCCTTTGATTTCTGCTATCATTTTATTAGGCTTATTTTTCAGTGTTATTTCGTTAATTTTGTTCCATACTTTCTTCGGATCATTTATAACTTTTGATATTTCATTTCGATAGTATTGTTCTTTAGAGACTTTAATAATGGAGTTAAGCTTATTCCTGTATCGTTTATATTGGAGACTGACATAAACATTGAAGGGCTGTTGTCTACAAATCTTAGCTAACTTTTTCCTATTTCGTATAGAAATCATTATACCCTTTGTTACCCATGGTTTCATTGGCCTAAGATTAGAACTATAGTTACTTTCCCTCACTTCAGTAACCTCTGTTAAGATATTATTCAGTTTTTCATAAAAACTTTCTACACATTGTTCTGCTTCCACGCATTCGTAAACCTGATGCCAGTCTTCATTATGAATAATCTCGACCAACCGTTTCGTATTGATAAGAGAACTAGAAGAAATCTGTGGATATTTGTTGAATTCTGCGGATACATGGCTATCGTAACATATGTGTGCTAATATACTGAAATGATCAGTTATATCGGTGTCATATATAGCTGGGTAAAATAGAAAACTTTTATTTGATTTAAAAAACATATGATCAATACATGACCCCCTACCACCTACAGCTCGAGTTGTACCTGTCAAGAATTTATCAAAGCCGTATTTTGTTATTACATCTAAGTAATCATTAGAGGTAGATGAAGACCTATTTTCTAAGATATTTACGTTTATGTCACCAATTATAAGCTGCGTTTCACTGTCAAATTTTGCTAAGTAGTCATCAAGGGAGTTAATGAAATTTATGGGTTGAAAGCTTGGGGATCTATATATAGCTGTCATGATAATTCTTTCCTTATTTTCCAAGCATAATTCCAAGCAGATCGCATTTGCTTCAATTAGTTCACAGTTAAAAATTTTGGTTGCGATACTATTTTTCACATAAATAACCACTCCATCGCACTTATTGTATAAATTAGGCTTATTAAACATGGTATAACCATTTAAATGAAAGCAATCCGTATCGTTTAACCAGGTTTCGGTTAGGACTATAACATCGAAATCTATACACAAATTTCCCAATAATATAGTGACTTCATCCAAGTGTTTAGCTAAACTTCTAATATTCATATGAAATACTTTGAGTGCCGATTTCATATTATTACAAAAAAAATTCCTACATTCAAGTTCATTATTAAGTAATTCAGTATTAACATTTTTTAACTGATCTAAGGAATTAATGAATTCAGACATACCGATAGAAAAAGATAACAAATTTAAACTATATTTAATTTATATTACTTAGATCCTCAAGGTTTCGAATATATATGGCTCGCTGTTGTTCAATTTTTCTAGCATATATTTTACCTTCTTTTATCCAGACAAATTTAAAACTTTTTGCTTTTAGCGCCAATTTCACTTCCTTAAATAATGCAGCCAACTGTGGAGTGAGATGATCATTCAAGTACACACGACCTTGTCCAATGTCTTTATTTATATTTGTCGCCGGAATACCAGGGCCATTATTGATATTTCTCACAGCTGATTTGAATGCAGCAATCCAATCATCTTTTGTATTTTTCCTGATAAAGCGTACCACTATGTTCCCCGTTGCAGCTGGGTGCATTGCCCTCGTAGGCTGACGATATACGCAGTTCAGTTCTTTCTCATCAAAGGCTACATCGATGCTTGCAGCAACAGATTTAACGATCGTCATGAGATTTTCATTCTTGGTTTGCTTTATACCGCTAATTACCAAATTTTCTTTCCTAAGTGTTTGCTGCAGTGTATCGTTTTGTTCTTGTAGGATATTAATTTTAATTTTCAAATTTTCATTCTCATCTTTTAGTGCGCGTATTTCATTAAAGAAATCACTGAGTTTGGTGTTACACTCATCAAATTTATCTGACATGAATTGCAAAGATTTCTTCATTTCTAATATTTCACTGTTGGTGCTTTTGTTAGCATTTTTTATTTCGATTTTAAACTTTTCAAAAAGACTATTAGTCACTGCTTCGAATTCATTTGATTTTGATATTTTGCAAGAGTCACACTTCCACTGCTCCTTCTTCTGCCCAAGCTTACGAATATTTTCAGCAGTTCTAATGTTGCAACAAGCAGAGTGAAAAAAGTTTTTGCAATTGACGCACATAATTACATCTTTAGGGTCTCTAAAGACTTCTGCACACACTTCACAATTATTTACCGTGCTCATTTTAGTTGTACGTAATTTTATAATCGTAATATTAACAAATATACTTAGATTAGCTTAGATAAATTTTATAACGTCCGATCTATATGGCAGCCACACAAAACGCAGTTGCCCAGAAGAAACACAGGGATGGTATGAAAAGAAAGTTAGAAGATATTTGTCATGAAAATCCAGAAATAAAAAAAAAGACTATCTCTGAGGGATTCAGTGGGACGTCCTAATCTTGAAAGCAATCAACCATCACTATTGAAAACAATTGCGGATATAGCTTTATTTGTTTATGCTGGTATCAAAATCCCTTCCAGTATGCTAGGACAACCGCAAGCCGTTGGATATTCTGGACCAACATACATCGCTATTCGAAGTGGAAAGCATAGTTCATCTACTGCTAATACTCATGCTCAGGATTTCGAAACGCTTCTCCAACTTGAAGAGTTTTGACCATTAGCTAAAACTGACCATGGACTAGTAAAACCAGTGGTAATCATGACGGTTGATGGAGGACCAGATGAAAATCCGCGTTATCAAAATGTCATAGGGTTTGCTATACAGCACTTTAAGCGACATGATCTC